>OW121815.1:64383284-65633284 GCA_933228935.1 Pemphredon lugubris
TTTCGTAATTACAGAAATCGAAATAGAATAACGTCGGATCCTCGAAGCACGAGTTATCGTTACCCCCGTTTCTTTCTTAATTATAAAATCGAAACAGGATACGGTTCTTACGAAGAATCAAGTTACATCGCGCAGGAAGCGCGAAACAAACGGAACGGGTAGCGAAGATCGACGCGCAGCCGGTAAATTAAAACGATATCAGACAACATTCCTACCTCCCAATAACTAAACTACCGAAAGATTTACATGGTTTAATAAAGCCTAAGCGACCCAGTTCACCTCCCCCCGCCCGTCGCCCCAGCCCACCCACGTCCCGCCGTTTCAAACCCCTTCCGCATCTTCGCGCGTATCCCTGCACCTGGCGTCTAGCACGGGGACTCGCTAAGTAACAATAATTTGACAACTGTAAGCGTATACCGAAATACGAGGGAGTTTATGACGGACGAAAGTTATCGTCGTCCCGGCGCCAATTTCGATCCTGACAAGGCTTTCCACCCACGGAGAGCTGTATTTTCGTGGTGTACGCGAGTGAGCGTGTTCCTGGGTGTACACCGGTTCATGTCCGTGTACCAGCGCTCTCACGCGCGCGCTCGCGCGCAGACACACGTACACAGACACGACCGTTTGCTTCCATTTGAGTGTGTCTCCCGATGTATGTACGTACGGAAGGTCGACACTCGGGAGAATAACTGCTTTTCCCTATCTACGCGACGCTAACTGCGCTTCGTGCGAGACGACGTCGACGTCGACGTCGACGTCGTAGTCCGGAGAGAGAGTGTGACCCGTCGAAGGAGAATGGCCTTTCCTTCGTAGTGGCAGTAACGGGATATCGCCGATTCTTTCGTTAAATTGCCCCGGGGCATTAAAGCGGGTTTATTTCGGAAAATTTTTACGAGCGAAGGGAAAAGCGTCGACCGTTTCCAACGTCCGACAACGGGGACTCCATCGGATTGTTGTCTCTCGGATCGAAGGTTGGATGGAAAATGAATTGTAAAAGCACGGGGTAACGCTGTATTTCGATGTAAATCAAAGTTCCGACAGAGGGAAAGAAAAATGGGGTGGGGGGAGGGAGGAGGGGGGGGGTAGGAGAAAAAGGGAGGGAGAGGGAGGAATAACGAACCGAGATAGGAAAACTGAATTTGACGTTGTTTGAAGTCTTTTGCGGTGAAGCGCCGGAGGAACAAAAAAAAGAAACTATGCTCTTCGGAAGAACGGAATTCCGATGGAAAAGTTTCGACGAATACGCGGACGGGGACGATCAAACGAAACGCGATAATATCCCACCGTCCGCGGATCGATTTCGAAATTGAATTTGAATTTTCAAAAGTATCCCGATAGGCGGGGAATTGGACGGGGAATTTCGCGGTTCGAGGCTCAAAAATGGCGAATTCCGATACTGGGCGATAAGTTCCATCAACTATGTAGACAAAGAGCGTAATCAAGCGAAATACTGTAACTTCGAGTGTCTGTAACTGAATTCCGCGTTCTACGAGGGGCGTGGGAGTCCTTCGGGGTGAGAAATCCATTACAATTTTCAAACGCGGTTTAAGGAAAATGTACATTCACGGTGGTTTAGCTTTCGATGCTTTAAGTTTAAATTTGTACTTCAATTATTTAACGTTAAACGACGAATCGGCCGAGGCGTAACGATTGAATTATAAAATACCGCGAGTCATTCGTTTTAAGTTTCGAGATGTCGTTTGAAATTCTGCCCATTAATTCATCTTACCGGACTTCGGCGCGAATCGCGTAATTTTTTTTTTATAACGCGTGACATTCGTTCTCGCGTATTTTTCTCTGGAATTGTTACACGCGGCGTTAGTTCTTATAACCACGGAACGTACCCACAAACAAATATCGTAAACTACCTGTCATTTTTAAAAATCGGTATTCTAGGATCCAAATGCAATTTCATTTCTGTTCTTTTTTTATAGAAAATAATAAAGAACTCGAGCGTTAAATGGATCCATCACATTTTTCCACCTCTTCTCTCTTTTTTATCTCCCACGCCAGAACACGCGTAGACCGTATATCGGAATTTAATCAAAACAGCTTCCGAAAGATTTAATCCAAAATTCATGGACAATTCCAACGATCCTCGTTCCTTTTAAAAAAAAAAAAGATACCAATTCTATCCCCTCCCCGGTCGTCTCCTAACAAAAATACTTTCTTCAATTACCAATTCAACGAGCGCATTAAATAAATTCCACAAAGACTGTTACTCGGTTCGCCATCTCTGTGAGCGACGAACAAGAAAACGAACAAAAAAAAAAACGTCACTCCTCACGATTTCAAAACGACAATGCACCGATAGAAACGGCATTTTCACCGAACACGTAGACAAAGAGCATAACGAAGCGAAACACCGAGCCGCGGTTGCCCGGGGAATAGGAGAAACATTTTTTAGTCGGTAAAAGTATCCCCTCGGAGAAAGGGAAGCCGGCGCATCGTTTGTGGGTAAAAGAAGGGGTTGCACGCATCGCGCGATGAAAATCGTTTTGAATGGGCGTGCATATCGGAAAATGTCGACAACGTCGAAAAAGTATCGCGTATAATGGCGCGGGTGTGTACCGGTCTGCGATAAGTTATTGCTGAATCAGTCGTCGTTTCGCAAACGGGATCAATCCTGAGCGAAATAAAGGCAAAAGTATCGGCGATGGATCCGCCGATGACGAGTTACTCTGCCTCCCCCCCACCACTCCATTCTTTTTTTTTTTTCATTTCGTTTCATTTCTGCTCTCCTCCCCTTTTTTGCGAGGGGAACAAAATAAAAGAAGTAACGACAGAAAATCCGCGGTGTATTTCGATCTGTCAAACCGAACGATCTCTCGTTCACGCGACGCGCGATTGTAATGCGAACAAATATCGGGCACCGTTGTCGCGACATTATTGTTGTTCGCCCATCGATAAGTTACGATCTTTCAAAGCAACGAAAAAGGAAGAATGAGCGAAAAAAATAGTGAACGATACGCTCAGAATCGCTTTCGTTCCGCATATCAATTTCTATCGGTAAATTGTCCCGGCGGTATTTCGCAAAACGCTTTACTTTGAACCGATATTAAACGAATCCCCCCCGTTATTAGTTCCACGTCAAAAAGAAAAAAAGGCGGGAGACCCAGAAAGAAACGGTAGAAAAAACGCGCAGAAGTCCTAAAAAAAAAAGAATGCGCGTAATCAATTTTTACATTCCGCGTAGAATAAAAATTCGAGGCAGACCGAAGAGACAGAATTCGCGCACGAATTTATAAATAATAAAGCAACGAGCGGGATGTATAAAATGGCTTCCCATATGCGAGGAACAAAAGATTCCGAACTAAAAAAGAAATGAAAAACAAAGAAGAAGAAAGAAAAACCGTATTGCCGAATCTTTCGTCGATTTCGAAAGATCGTTTAATAATTCGATGGCCGATTCGCCAGCGAATAAATGTGAAAATTTAATCCAACCGTCACGCGTCTGCCGTCACTAAATCTACGAGTAACGCCATTAAATCGGTAAAATCGACGCATTGGCTTACGCGTTGTTCGTTCGGCTCGCATTTTGTTTCGCGGATCCCTACGGTGTATACAGGGCGTTCCATAAACGGTGGTACACCGTCAAAGGTGCGGTACCCGAGCTAATTCCAAGCAGATTTTTCCTTCTCGAAAATGTTCGTTGAGCTTTTATTAACGAGATATTAACTGGGGGCGACAACCAATCGAAAAAGAACGCGGTAGTCGGTAGTGACGGTGATTGGTTATCGGATAGACGAGTTTCAGGGCGCGCCAATTCCTAGTCAACTCCGAATATCGCGTCCCTCGCCGATTGGTTGCCGATTTTCATTGATCTCTCGTTAACCGAGGCAGGTCGGAAATTTTTTCATTCCTGAAACGATCTGCTTAGAATTATATCGAGTATCTCATCTTCGACGGACGTGCCATCGTTTATTGGACACCCTGTACACACACGACGGATACGTACATCCAGTTTCGACCGTGTATCGTAATGTGTGACCCGTTTCGGAGGCGCTAATTGTAATAATTTTCTGGCTCCCAGGCGTGCCGTAAAAGCGCCGAAAGGACACGGCACGTTCGAATTTCAGGAATTATATATCGCCGCCCGCGGCGGGCTTTTCCACGGGACGCTATATACGTACGTGTATTCGTGAATGTGCCGGCGCGCGTGTGTGCGTTCGCGGGACACACCAACGCGAGAACACAGGGTGGGACGGAAAACTGGAAGTAGATACCCCCCTCTGGAAAACGAGTATTACCGCTTTATGGAGATTGGCAATTCGCGCACAGCGAAACTTTCAAATTATTTAATTAGAAATTCTTGTTGCCTAGGAATTTTACGCGTACCTCCGGCATAAGTACCGGAGAACTAAACATGTACTTTGCGCTAACAAAGTATCGTGGAACTTGAATACTTTAAAACTGCGCGGATGAAAAAGAATTGGAAGATTGATGGGATATCTTTTTTTTTTCTGGTGGGTGAACGCGGACGTACGATGTTATCGCGAACGATGCCTGCGCGAAATGTAATCTGATTATTATTTCGATATCGAGTTCCACGGCTGAACACTCGTGTATCGTCGTAGGTAGGTTGTTGCCAATTTTTTTTTTTTGCTTTCGCGAACCTGAATATCTTCGGGTTTAAAACGCTCGGCATCGCATCGAAGTAAGCGAAAAATTGTGGGAGCTACGATTTCTTAAAGACGGAATATCGCGTTCGGAAATCGAGAAATTGTAAGCGCTCAATTTTCAACGTTGTTATGCTTCCGTTCTATTCAGAAATTCGAGTACCCGTTGAATACAACAATTATAATGATATCCAACGTTCGATTTAATATAAAGTCACATTCGAACCATAGTCAATTCGCATTTGAATTATCTTCGATATGCGTTCGAAAGGGTTCGACCGTAAAGGGGAAAAAAAAAAGAAAATTTCTCGAACGCTACCGTAATCGGTGGAAGTCTGCGGAGGAGCATTCTCGCATAAAATATAACGACGAATCACTTTTCCGGGAATATTCGATGCGCCTTGGGATCGAATAAAGGAGTCCTCGTCTTCGCGAATTTTCGCGACTTAATGCAATCTATCGGCGCGCTTCGTTATTATCTCTCGCAGCAACGAAATTCAATCCTGCCTCCCTCCCGATCCGACTTTAGTTTCGTCGATACGGTTCGTAATCTGCCCGACGTTCTCTATGAGAAAAGATATAATTACGCGCGAATAGAAATCCCAGTTGCGGGGGTAATCTGGCAGCATTCACCGGTACCGGTTTCTTATTTGTAACGCGGGGGAGGGGTGAAAGATGGTCGTGGGGTAAATCAAAAGAGCGGCGAATTTAATTGGGCAATTTCCCGGTGAACGCGGGGGAGGGGGGTGGGATTCTGCGATCTATCTGCGAGTCGTGGAATTAGATTAGCGGATCAGCGAGCCGCTGCCTGATATACGGCCAACAGTTTCTCGTTTCGCTTTTACAGTCTAATTCCATCCGCGGGTATGGCTCGGAATCGTAATTGTAATAATTTTACCCCCTCCCCCCGCCCCATCCAGCAAGGAGGTTGCAATACCCCCGAGGATACGTCCGCGCTGGCGAAATGATACGGGGATAATTTTATTTGTTTTAAACGATTCAGTTCCACGCCTATGTCACGTTTAACTCGGAGAAGACGCAATCTAGGGTGATTCGAGATTCCTAGGGAATTACGTTCTTTGCAGATTTGGACCACGTGGGTTTGTGACGAGGCGTCGCGAAAGGGTTTGATCATACTTCACGAACGTTTTACAATCGTAAAGCATCATTATGGATTTCCCGAATCAGATGGAAAAGTCAGCGATAATCGGAATAAATCCAAGTCCAAGAACGCGACCCCAAGAAAAATCAGAACGCTGCGCGAAACAATTCAGGAAACGTTAAACGGTTCGAGAATTTGCATTTAGGTTCGGAAAACACTGCGCGCACGCTGACTAAGTAATCGTGCAATTTGTTAAGCAAATGTGTTAATCAGCATTCATCTACCTCTGTATTATTCCGAGGTTCGATAAATTCGCGGGACGGCGTGACGGCGGCAAATTCAAACGCAAACATCACCAGTCGTATTTCCCTAGATCGGCTGGAACCGGTGGATCCCCCTTTAAGGTTCCCACCGCGGTGACTCGAAGAGTAGAAAAAAAAAACGAATCTCGACGGTTCTCGTCAATTTTATACCGCCGAAAAGTTCTCTCGCGTCTCTCGGATACTCGTTTCCCCGGAACATTTTCGTTTCCGAATGATCTCCGCGATACACTCCACGCGCAATTCCCCTGTTTTGTTTGTACGCGCGATGCACGCGCGAGCACCGAGCACACATACGACACTCGGCGAACACACCGCCAGGAGAGATATGAACGTAGCCGGTAGGCAGCTCGCCTATCCAGCGGGAAAGGCAAAACACTGTGAGAGGATACATATGTTCCGTACAAGCCGCGGTAATCGATCATGGAAATCCCGTAAAAAGTACTCGGATGTGTCTAGCCCATCGGTCTTGAAGTGTCAAACGAGAATTAATAGCCCACGCCGAGTAATGTACAATGTATACTAGCCCTGCTGGTACACGATGAATAAAGATGAGCCCGGCAAATCGCTTCATCGACGTTAGAGAAACAAAGGACCCGGAGAGGGGAAAAAAAAGGAGGCGTCCCGGAGGATGAAAAAAAAGAAAAAGAAGAAGAAGACGAGAGAGAAAGAAATTAATAATTGTGGGGTGAGACGGAGGTACGGGTTAGCGAACGAGGGGTAGGATTGGACACGGATGGGCAGTGGTCGGAGGGAGGAAAAATGTAACCAGCGACCTTTTTGAAATTCTAATTTCGTTGAAAGCAGTCCGAGGCAAGCGGATTTTCATCCGCGGACCTTCGTTTTTTGCACGGAAAGACGGAAATAAACGCTTTGACGAGCGTACCGTTTCGCTAAAAAGATTAATGAGAGGAGATCGTTTCCGGGACTCCAATTTTATTAAGGCGGTTCAAAAAGAATTCACCACCGATACAGGGTTTTTTTTACCCTCGACAGTCCGTTGGTAATGGATAAAAAGAAAGGGACCGAGGGCGGTGGGGGGCGGAGAGGGGGGAACATAGACGGCATTCGATTGTACCCGTCGTAAGCAAGCAAAATCCCGGGGCATTGTGCAGAGTTTTCCGAACGATATTAGAATACCAAAAAGAAGTCAGCGAAACGCGTGAAATACGCGATTGTTTCTGTCCCTTGTACAAGATATTCCTCCCGTTTTATGCTTTATGGATTCGATTCTGTTTCGATGCTTCCGCGTTTCCACGTATCCCGGTTTTACGCGATATTTCTATTTACGATAGGGCCACCCCAATACCCCCCCTCCCCCACCCACGGATTCTTTCCGGAATCGCGAACAAAGAACCGTTGCGTTTCGGTTTGATCGCAAGGCGCGTACGCTAGTAAAAGTAAAGCCCCATTCGTAACCCGGTTAACGTATCCGTTAAAAGTTACCGCGTACGATTTGTATCGTTACTTTTGACCGACGCGCAAACCAACTTGCGAACCAGACTTTACGAATCTTGCGGAATCGGATACAGGATCCTCCACGTTAACGTTCGTCCGTGGCATCGATTACGTTTGTATCGACATCTATATCCGTAAGGATGAGTTCTTAAACTGAGAACCGGCAACCGTCGAGGAAGAAAATTAATAAGCGATCCACCGGTTTCTTCCCCAACCTCAAAGTTTTTAGTCCTTTAAGTACGGCCGCGACGGTGGCGCCGCCGCGACAACCACCGCGATACAACACATTTTTGCCACGATACCTCCACCCGTGCCGTTCCATTATACAAAGCGGGCTTAAAGTTAAAAAACAGAAAGTTTTCGCGGGCGGAGTTTTCACTCGGTAAAGATTTACGCCTTCCGCCCGTAATTTAATACGGGTTACTTCCTCGAGTTCGTTCGGGAGTTACGTTCGCCCGACTGCTCTTCGCGCTAACCTCGCGATACGTGAGTGGACTTTGTATCCGCCAGTTCTGCCGGCATATTGCTGCGAAAAAAAAAAAAGAAACTAGGCGGGCCGGGTGAGGGTAGTCAAGAGGGGGCGGGGGGAGAGAAGGAGGAAATACCGATAGTACGGTATCATTATTCATCGTCCTCGAATATCTAATTACAATGAAAGAGGGCATCCGCGTAGCGAGCACCGATGAAAAATTCAATATGAAACTGTAATCGGAACTTCTTTTTCTAGGAATTATTATCGCCTAGTGATTTATTGCCGCGCGGAGCACGGGGCCGAATAATTCCTTCGATGCTGATGTACGATACTTTCCCATTCTCATCGATCTCCAAGTGTCAAACTGGTATTAGAATCGGTGAAGTAACGTACGATGTCTTATCGAGTTTTCGTCGATGGCTCAAAAGGGAAACTTAATAGGACGCGGGGTTGAGGGGTGTGTACCTCTCTGCCAACAAGGTGAAGAACTTTTCCGACAGTCAAAATAAGGGAATGGTAAGACTAACAAAAGGGGGGGGGGGCAAGAAGATAAAGAAGAGTGACGAGCACATGTTTGTACACTTTGGCGGATTATGGCATCCACTCGTGGGACGAAACTTAAGACCGTGGCAAAATAATCGTCTCGGAATTAAATTCTCAGACGAAAAACGAGACCCAATAAATTCTTTCGAAATTCGTATCACGCTATTTTAATTATTCGGTCGGTTGAAAATTATTGCGTTGAAATTCAAAGTGATTTCCCTTGAATTTTGTCACCATAATTTCCACCTGACCCAGTAATTAAAACAGTGCGATATTAATTTTGAAAGAATTACTTTGGTCTCATGTATAATCATAAGATTTAATGAGGAAATGATTACTTTATTATTATTCAGCATGATTTAAAATCGTGTATCGGCTACGCGTCACGTACTGTTGGTGGAATTAAGATCGCAAAAGCACCCACCCTCCGAGTGTGTCCCTCTCCTTCTTGGATAAACTTCATTAGCATAACAACGATCTATGAAAGACTGTGCGCGTTCAACGGTGGCCTGTAAGCGGAGAAAGAATGGAAAGCGGATTGCTTCGGTTACAACGGTTTACGGGGGAAGAAAACGAAACTGGCGGAGACGATAACGTTGCGAGTTGAGTTTCAGCGAGGCTCTTAATAAAACTTACGAAACCCTGTGAAATGTAATAAACGAGCTGCATACATATACCGTACGTATACATGTATTTATGACGTACAGAGTGGTCCGTTTAATTCGGGCATCTTAATTATTCCTACGAATTATTATCTTTTTTGACAAAAATAAAGGACGTGGGTATAAAGTTTTGCGAGCGAATTCATTTCTTGAATATCGAAACTCCCATTTCAATCATTTCTCGAGCAAACGTTCGAGGAAATATTTACAATCGCCGAGTTAAATGACCCACCCTGTATATATACAAACGATACAAATTGTATATGTATACATGTTACCGACCTACTTTTTCGAAGACGCATGAATATTAGTTTAACGAACTCTTGCCGAGACGAAGATACTCGGTGAAGACCCCTGTATCACGTAACACTTCCAGACGAATTTTTTCCCCTTTTTCGCATTAAACGAGGCGTACTGTGTCCCTCTTGGTAATCTACTACCTTATTTTCGTACTCTGCACAGTTCGAACGTACGGTTGCCGTTTAAAATGTCTCTCTTTACATAAATGCCTCAATCCCGTCTCCAACTTCGTCAGGGGGCCATTTCTAACGAACCAAAGTTTCAAACCCCGTCGACAATCTCCCCCTTCGACACGGTGACAGCAGTCAACGTGTCCAATCGTCACAATTTCCTCGTAACCAGCGGGACCGACAATTCTTTGTCTCTCTCCCGCGTTAAACCCTCGATAATCCTCTAACTGCGCCAGTGATCGCGACGCGCGTTCCCCCCCCTCCCCCCCACCCTCGCCCCGAAAGCAAAATTCTCTATTCTCCGCGAGGGGACGAAACGGCTCAGCAATAACTCGTCCGAGGAACATCGGAAACCATCCGGCACCGTTCGAAACGCATATCCGGCCGAAATGGTCGTACCGCGGAATCGGGTGTCGGGGGTCCTACGGCAAATCGAGGCCAGTTCGATCGGGTCGATAATACACGGTGTAATAGAGCGTCGCGGCAACATACGGGAATCCGTTGTGTACCCGGCAGATTCGACGAGACTCGAGAGATGTCAGCGAGAAGGTTATACACCCCGTGTGACCCACGGTTTAGGTCGCCTCAGGATTTAGAGGGGCTAACACGTGTACACCGTGGAAGCGCGTATCCTCGTGTCCGTGCATTTACAGGCGTTGGATATTAAACATCGAGTGGCGTTTAACTGACCCGCGTGTGTGCCGCGTCTCAATTGAAAAGTTCGCGCTCGCGTTAAGTGCTTACGGGCGAAAAGTGAGATGAAGGCGGTGGAGCGGGTTTATCGATTCTACTTAGAAATTAGAACTCCGAATGGAGAGAAGTATGAATAATCGGATTGCGGGAGACCCCGTCTTACCTCCTCTCTCTCTCCCTCTCTCTCACTCCCTCACTGTTTCTTCCCACTAGGAAACAGTTGAAGTACGATCAAGATTAATCTTCGTTTAATTACGCAATTATTTCGAGTGGGACTCGTGCGAAACGGGATACCCGTGGAGAGTCGCGTTCGCCCGTAGTTCTAAGCGCACTCGACATTTTTACGATGAATTTTTTTAATGCATTCAAGCCCGCCGGAATTATTACCGTAGGGAGAGAGAGAGAGGGGGGGGGGGGTTGGCGGTTCGCGAGGGTGGAAGTGAGACGATATTAAATTACGGGAGTGGTCGATGATTTTATCGATGAAGCGCGGTCGTTCTCTTACTAATAGCCACGGTAAATGGTAGAAAAAGTTTACCCGTGTTTTAACCGGATTCAGAATTACCCCGGTTGAACACGTGTACGCTCGCCGTATCCCCTTGTTGCGCGTTTACCGCGAGCATTAAAGCCGCGGGGTTAACTGACCCCAGCGGAGGATACGACAATATATTTTCCGCGGAGGGGCAATAAATGGCCGGGCAAGTTGTGCCCAGCGTACGTCCGTCGGATCTATATCGATCGTTATTTCCTATCGCTCTCTAATAACACTCGTCCTAACGACGCCGATACGAAGATAAGTATCTTCGAACGGATATAACATATTTGAGAGAATCGTTCCGCCGTTGAAGATTTCTTTCATTCCAGCGGAGTAAGGTCAGCGATGAGCGCGACGGAAGCAGGAGTACCTTCGACGTTCGATGTGACTTATTTGACAAAAAAAAAAAAAATCACTCTCGTCGTACCGTGAAAAAAAAGTAATACATTTCTATCCACTGATATATTCGCCCCTCGGTGGTCTTTTTATAGCCCACGGAAATTGCATTCCTGGCAATTTGTTGGACGATCGTTGACTTCTTTGAAAAATCCCTTTCGTCGCAGGAACAAAAAAAAAAAGATAATGCGATTTTATTCACCGGTACCTTCGCTGCCCGGGTTTCCATTTAAACGTAGAAAACTACGCTCTTTGGAAGTTTGTAGTATTATTGAAATGAGTACACAAAAATGAAGGCTAAATAAATTACTAAACTGTAAAGATTTGTAATTAGAGTTACTCGAGTGATAATTGTTAAGTTTGTTAAATATATACCTATAATTCTATGGCACTTTGCGCAAATACAAATAAACAGAGTTGAGAATTTCGTAAATCTCCCGACCCCTCGGAGGCTGGTATTATTCGTCCGAGGATGAAAATAAGATAATGAGAAAAAAAAAGAGACAGAGAGAGGACAGGAAAATCGCGAAAGCGTTATCGCTCGAGCAGCTGAGCGCTAATTCCATATCGCGCGAGGTACTAATGAAATCATTATAGTCCGACAGCCTTTGAAGCGTCGTATCGCGCCATTAATAAGAGTACGTCGTCCGTAAGTAGTACAAGCTGCTATTGGTCCGCCGAGCTGTTTCCTTCGAAAAAAGGATATCGAGGGTGGCTCGTTCCGAGCTTGACGAAGAGACCGTCGCTTTATTCGATCTACGAGGAGAATCAAGTTACCCCCGTATTTTCTAGCAACACCCCCCTCGCCCCCCCCCCCCCGCCGTTCCCCGCGAGCGGTGCAAGGTGCACAATGCACTCTAAATTCCACGATTTGATACAGGTTGATCCAATTCCCGGCACATTCGTCTCGACACGCGCAACGCATACGCTATCACGGTTATTTGTCGAGACGAATACTTTATATCTATCCACTTTTCCGCGAAACAACGAAATTGCCGAGTCAAAGAAAATAACGGCTAAACCGACGTCGCCGGATATCGTTCTATTTAATTCCGAAATATCCCGCCTCACCGTTAATGAACGAATCGTAAAAACCGATCTGTCGATGGCGAACGAGGAAGAATACGTTCGTCGGTCGCCCGTACGGTTATTGTCACGCGAATGAAAAAAAAAAAAAAAAATGCGTGCGCGGCTGATGCAACGCGAATGAAAAAAAAAAAAAAGAAAAAAATTGCTCGCGACGAGGAGTACAGTTCGGATTAAAAGTTAATAAAAACAAACCCCCGCTCGTTTCGCGGCGGACGACGTTAGGGGAGGGCAGTAGCGCAAACAGACGATATCAAAGGATCGGTTGGGCACGATATAAGAACTAATTCCGGCGAAGATTACCCGGATAGATTCCAGATGAAACTAACCGCCAAGACGTTCGCCCCGCGAGATAAGATTCGTCGGGCGCAGCTTTGAAATTGCGGGTATCGATGATGCAACTTTGACTGGCCGGTCGAAGCATCGAATCGCGCGATTACCGGTACGGGAGGATAAACCCGGTGCAACGAGCCGCGTACGCGGCGAAAGGAAATTGGGAAATCCAGGAAGCCCGACGAAGAAGCCGATCGTTCTCGAACCGGCTACCGGAATCGATCGTCTAGCCGTGCATTTTTGACGGTATTTTGGGATCCCTAAACAGAATCGAAACATTCGCTTGATAGAAAACGATGTTTTGTTTTCGGCCGTTATCGAAGGGTGAATTCTCCACTGGTACCGCCGTTCTAAGGAAAACTCGATTAGGTTCGCGGTGTTCGGAAAATCCAATCCGATCCGGCGATAATAAGTATTGTCTAAAAATTGTTTTACGAATGAAAATACAGCCCGGTCCTGATTGGACGCGCGTAAATATGCTAGTTCTCGAATTACTCGAGAATTTGATCGGGAGAAATTTCGACGGTGCGTAGGAGCATCGAAACTTGAGAAATTTTCCGATAGAAATGTTTTTTGGTTAAAACCCACGGATATCGTGGGGATGGGAAAACTTGCGTTTGGATAAGCGAGACTTGACTGTAAACATAAACAAGCTTCGTGCGTCAAGAAATAAATTAAGACACTTGAAACTTGTTTATATTTATCTTCACTTCGACAACATTTTTCGTGAAGCTTCCTAACGTCACGGTGCTAATCGGAATTTTTTAGTACAACGAACACGTATTGAGTTTTCGCAATTAAAGGAATTTGTATAGACGTTTATAGTGTCGTGGGATGTACAAAGCACGAGGGGTCTAAGCCCAAACTGATTTATCTAGGAAGAGTATTACACAGAGCCGCTCGTAAGTGCTTCTTAATGATCGCCAGGATTCGACGAATTTAATTCCAGATACTGGAATTCTTGAATGCGTCGGGTGAAATGAAAGCTGATTGGTGCTAAATCGATTCGAGTGCCTCTATAGCTTCGTAGAGTGCTTTGGTAATAGTTATCGAAAATAGAACTAAGGATGATGCTCTGGAATTGAACGCGGCAAAACAGAATTGAATGCTATCTTGATCCTTGTTGCTGGTAGACCGAAATACGCGCTAATTGCCCGAGCAACTAATTCCTCGATTCTTGGAAACACGTACGTGAGAAACCGAAGCGCGAACGGTGCCGTCGCTTCGTTTCGGATCCTCCCTCCTCTCTTTCACCGGTGCCTCTCAATAATAACTCAGATTATTGAAGAAATTCTTTCGCGGAATGCCGGTCGGGTATAATTGCTCACCGTTTCCCCTTTTTTTTTTCTTTTTCCTCGCACGTCCCTTTGAGAAGACCGACTCGAATCGCGGGGTACGCGAGTCCGTGGCATGCAAAGTGCTCCAGTCGTAAGTCACACGCCCAAGAAACGGCCCATTAAAAACACGACGGTACAGTGGAAATCTCCCGCGTATATACGTATATCTCACCACCGACGTTAATCTATTTTCAGATAACTGTACGCGGCAGGCGCCTAACCGTAACAAACCAGCGCGCGCGCGCGCCTCCATTTTTCGCGAAAAGATAAAATTTACGAAGTAGCCGGATGCGGAGTTAACGAACTTCGTGCCTAATGTAAGCAGAGAGCGCGTCGCGCTATAAACAAATCAATTAGTACGGGATGTACGTACTGATCGTTAAGCGTGAGAGCAGAGTGCTCGCGTACAGCGAAAGAATAGAAATGAGGGTGTTGAGTGTGAAACGCTATCAAGATCCAATATAATTGCACGAATAAGAACAAAGTTATTTAAACCGACGCTCGTCGTATTGCGAGATTGTTTCGCAAACAGCTGCCGAGCAGGAAGATCATTTTGATGCAATACTGCCTGCTCCAAATAGAGTTTCGCGCCGGGATTAGGAGACGTATAATTAAGCAGTGCAAATTGACGCGGAATTGGGAATCGAGAGATATAAAAGAGGAAACTCATTATCAAGATAATCGTTATGGCGGACGAAACAGGATAGCGTCCGCATCGTAGCAACGATCTTTCCCAATATTTTGTTCTTTCGCAGTTGCGCAATCTTCCCGGTACTTTGTGCTTTGCGAGACAGTTGTTACCCCCTTTCGTTCTTTTCCTCTTTTTTTTCTCTCTCTCTCTCCACTCCCACCGCGAAAGTACATCCGATATTTCCCCCCCAATTTTATGGAAAATTCGCCCCGATCGCGGGGAATTCTTTTGCGCGCAGCTAAACGCGCCTCTTCCAATCCTTCCTCTCTCTCTCTCCCCCTTCGCACCCACGTTCACCGATGTTTCGAGTGTTTACTCGCGTGTACGGCTTCTGTTACTATCACACGCTTTCCGCCAAACAAATCGATCTTCGACCTCCTACTCGCGTGCACCGGGACTCTCGCCGGTGCAGTTTGACCGATTTTCTGCCAATTTCGGTGTATCGGCTGTCGAGAGCTCGATCGTCGGACGAGAATACCAGAATTCGTCGCAGAATACCTTGAAACAATAATAACCAAAGGAGAACTGTATCGTGGCGAGACGCGTCGCGCGGAATGTTTCGACGGGGTTGCGCGTCGCGACGGGAGAACGCTGTCGAGTCGGTAATCGTTTACCCCTCTGGCGCGATAAACATACGATTGGCAGGGATCGATCGTTACTTACATGTCCAATGATCGGCCACGTTGAACGACCGGCTTGGGTACGATCACTCGTCGCTCCTGCGAGTGTAGCCGGTTGGCAACCGATGCGGAGCGCGTGTAAACGTGTGACGGCTCGTGCACGCATACGCGTCGTATCGAATCACTGGCGCGACGTCTTCCTCGCGTTGCTGTCGCTTCTGTTGATCGTCATCACCGCCTCCTCCTCGGCACGTCGGGAAAACCGTCGTCACAATCACGTCGCTCCGATCCTCCCGCGAAAGGAACTCGATATCTACGTTATATTCTTCGTAATCGTAGCACGCCGCGGATTGGTCGGCCAGCCGAGGATCCCGGGGTGTCGCGCTACAAACCAGCCCCCCTTTTTCTTCGCACGGTATAACACCGTATCTCCTCCGACGAGAGAGAGAGTAACAACAAGGGGTGGGAATGAAGGAAGGGAAGAAGAAGCAAAAAAAAAACAGGAGACACTTTCTCTCCTCCTCTCTCACTCTCGCACTCTCTCACTCTCCCTCCCTCTCTCCCGATGAAACGTAGATCAAGTACTCTTGCGGGTAGGTCAGTGACAAGGATGCGGGGGAGAGTAAAACCGGGGAAAAGCGTCAACGTAACGTACGCGAAGGGACTCTCTCTCACTCTCTCTCTCTCTCTCTCTCTCTCACACACACACACTCTATCTGGATAGAGGGAATAAAATAACAACGATATCCGGGAACGGATTCTCTCTCTACCCTCGGCACGGAACGACCCGACACAGCCCGCACAGACGTAGTGAGCACTCTGCACGAGCCCTCGCGGCCGGGGACACACGAGCGAGCGTATCCAGCGAACGAACGAACGAACGATAGGAACGAACGAGGCGGCCGAAAGCGCCGGAGGAGGAGTAGTAGGAGTGCGAAGAACGACGGTGGAAGAGGGGTGTAAGAGAGTGGGGGTGGGAGAAACGATTCGGGTGGCGGGCCGACTGGGGGTGGCTCGGAAAGCCCGGTGGTTGTGCCTGCTTCCTTTCCTCGCTTCCTTGCCTTGCCTGTAGCTTGCTTGCTTGCTTGCTTGCTTGCCAGTCTGCCAGTCTGCTCGTCTGCCTTGGCCTGCCTGCCTGCCTGCCTGCTTGCTTGCTTGCTTGCCTACCTGCCAGCCAACCAGCCAGCCAGTCAGCTAGCTCACTTTTGCTCTCCTCAGCTTCTGCCTGTACCACTGCCTCTCTCTCCCTCTCTCTCTCTCTCTCTCTCTCTCACTCTGCCTCCTCTCTTCTCTACCTCTCTGCCTCTTTGGCTGCGCAGGACCCGCCGCGACCCGGCCAAACCCAGACCCAGCGTGTAGGTACCGCGGGCTCGCACTCGAGCTCCAGCCACCCCAGCTGCTCCATCCCCTCCAAGCAACCCCTTGGCCAGTGCCGTGTCGAGAGTTGTCGGGTGCCACGGGGAACGGTACTTGTAATGAGGATCGTTTTATGATTTGGGTGAATGAAGGTGCCCGAGGGGGCGAGGGTGGGGGGTGGAGGAGAAAGGGGGGTGGGGCGATGAACAGAGGTATCGATGTGTCCACGAGAGACGATGTCTCGTGAAAAGTAAAAGACGAATGATCTGACGAGGGACAAAGCTGAAATGGATCGGAGGTGACGTGATTCGAGTGGATACGAAGAGGGTGGGGGAGAGCGGGGTCGAACGTTTAAGGTGTGTTTAGGAAGGGTAATGGGTTCGACTGCGCGGCATTTTTTTTTGCCGGGGGCTTGATAGGCCTGCGAACGACGGACAGCTTTACGCGGGATAGATTCCCGCGATCGTTCGGATCGTACGGTATCGGGGAACGAGAGAATTTCCCTCGGCGATTCGAAATACGTCGGGGGCATGCCTCGAATTTCGAGGGTAACACCGATTATCCGGACAGGCTTGCGAGGTTAAAGATTTTTTGAAGGGTGGCGGTACGCGCGATGCGAGAGATTAATTGCGAGGGAGAAAAAGAAGAAAAAAAGAACAGAAGAAAAAAAAAAGAAATAACGGAAGATCGATACCGCGAGCACGGGTTTCGAGAATGCCGGGCCATGGCAGTAAAGTTTTATTCGAATAGGTGAAAAGCGGTTATTATGCTCTCCGAGGTAAAAACGTGAACAGTCAAGATACTCGAAGAAAAGCAACGAAGACATTGCTTGTCCTAGTTTCTTGCCTCTTATCCAACCTCCCCCTTCCACCCCAACCCCCCCCCTCCTCCCACGCAGCTCCTTGTTTCTCGCTCCTTCGCAAATGGTCCTCTTAAAATGGCATGCAATCAAATACCTACATAAATGGACCGTTCGTCCGTTTCCGCCGGAGAATTTTAGGGATCCGCGACTAAGAGAAGCGCGCGGCGAGAATACACAGGGAATAATTGAAAGATATCGAAGAGATCCATCGAGCGAATATGAATTATGGGTCGCGCATAAATTACAGGAGGATGCGGCTTTTTCTTTTTTTTTTCCCCTCCCCATCCCCCCCCCCCCCCGCCGCTCTCCACGTAACTAGATAATTAAGAAGGATACCGTCTACGTTCGTTCGAGAGGAAAATAATTACCGGCATTAAACGACTTCGATAAAGCATCGTTAAACGATTCGCGGACGAATTATCGATTGCTACCTGCGGGAATTCACCTCTCGAATTAGTAGTATAACAAGCCACAAAGCTAGACCTCCTCCTCTCCTGGATACTGAATAATTGCCGCGCTATAACAAAATGTAACGCATTTGCATAAGACCGTGCTGGAGCGGCGTGCTCAAAGGGTCGGGGGTATCAAAAAAACAAAAGAGAGATGTATCAATTCGATGTAGCGGTATTAGATCCTCCCTCCGTTGAAAGGGAGGGAATTAAAATAAGGGATAAGAAACCCCCTTCTTAATCTCCGCCGTCTGGCGCGTCCACGGTTCTACGGGCCAAATCTGAATTACGGCAAAAAAGGTCGGGGTGCGCCCGTTAAACAACATTCTTACCGAAAAGAAATACCAACGAGCCTTTTCGTGCCTCATCAGGACACATTTAATTCCATTAAAGCTCAATCGACCGGGGAGAGAGGAAAAAAAGGAAAAGCGAAGGAGAAGGAAGAATAAACTGGCGGCACGGAACAAAAGAAATCAACTTTCAAAGCGCGTCGCGTACCCTCGTCGTACCCTCACCGTACCAACACCGGGCAAAACAAAGCTCCTGACAAATCTAGATTTACTCATATGTGAAAGATGCCCCGCCATCTCTCTTGTTTCATAATTTATCGCGAGACTCGTGATTCACGAGGCAACGAGGGTAGCGAAAACGTGCATCATTTCATTCACGGCGATGCCGCGAAATTGTCCCCGGCAACGTCGTGCCGGGTGAGAAGTACATAATGATAGTAAATTTCCCGTGACAAACGGTCCTGCTACTTCGAAATACGCTACTATTTTTAAAGCTCAGGTTAAAAGTGTATACCGGCGCCGTTGTATTCGTGTGTGTGTGTGCGTGCGCGCTCGGTACACCGTGTAGCTGGTAAGTAACATCACCGTTCAAGGGAGGCCGAGGATGGGGTGCGGCGGTGGAGGGCGGGTGGGAAGGGTGAGGGGGGGAGGGATGGGCGAAGGGGATGAGGAGGGGGGGAGCAAAATCTTGCATTAAATTCGAAACTCGTGGGCCTGACAGTCGCTAGGCATTTAAACTGGTCCTAGGCTCTTGAGTGCTGCCTTACGGCACTAACGGCAACGGCAACCCCTTCCATGAACACCGGTTCCACCCCTACCTCGTCCTCCCCTCTCCAGGTCAAGCTCCACGATCAGCATCGAGCCGCACCACCGTATACCTGCTCCATCGTGCCGTGCTCATTCGATGAGTCCACTCGATCCTACGACCAGGGGATGCCTGTGCCTTTTTCTCTTCAGGGATGAAGTCCTTGCCCCCCCCCCCTTCTACCTCGGCCTCCGACGACGGAGAGGGGGGGAGAGAAAGGGAAAAAAAAGAAAAGAAATGAGAAACGATAAGAATAGAAACGGTCTCCTTTCTTTATTCTCCTCTCCTTTCTTCCTGCTTCTCCTCTTCTTCCTTTCTTCCTTTTATTTCTTTCCTTCTTTTTTTTTTAGTCCTTTCTCTTTTATACGATCGATGCCGTCGAAGTCTGATTTTTGCGAGGAGGGACGTCTTCTCTGCTAAAAACATTTTATACGGGGGCGAGAGCGTCAAGGCAGGAGAATCACGGGGGATCGTGAAACAGCAGGATAGGATTTGTATCCGACTTTATCCGTGCTTACGCGGTTTCGATACCTATTTCCTTCCATATGAAATTTTTAACAGGGTTTCCCTGCCACGTGTTCCACGCCGGTGAAAAGGGGTTGGACTGGTGTCGAGAGGAAGACTGATAACAAAGAAACCGAGAGAACGCCGAGGAGATAAGAAAAACGGAAGTACGTGATACATAGGGGTGAAAGATCAATAAAGGATCGCGCGGTATACATTGTTGTAATAAAGATTTTACATTTGCTTTGCGTGGAAGTGTGGAAGACTTTACTCGACGACTGGCTCGCGTGGCGTATCTTCGAGTCGATTCTCCGCTCGCATAGTTGTCGAAACGAATCACTTGAGAATATAACGATACATTTCAAAACTAACTCTGCGATTAAACCTTATTTGGAATAAAATTTTGCGAGAATTAAAATAATTTTTGCGAAAATTTAACTAATATATTTTTTAATATCCAATGTTTCTCGTTACGCTCGTCTCTTTGTGCGAGATTTCTCGAAAGAATCAATTAGAGAGAGGAGTGAATTTCATAACTCGATGCTTCCGTTTTAAAACAGCTTCGTCGCGTTCTCGCGAGAAATTCAGTGGACAGGAGCCAGAAGAAGAAAGCGGACTTTCTTTGTTTTTTTGTCAGTCGGTGAAAGGGGGCTAGAGGTTCAGCGACGCAAAGAGAGGAGGACGAAGATAAAGGTAACACTTTTCCAATCAATCGAACCTAGAGGATGTTCATTGATATACGCCGGGGTAAAGGAAATGCACGTGAATAACAGAACTCGAAAGTAAAACCCACACCGGGTACCGAAAGGTCGAACTTTGCGACGAACGTAAGAACACTTTTTTTTACAGTAGATCGATTCCGATCAATTCCGAAACATTCGCATGGCAAACATACTTCAACGGCACTCGGCATCCCACCGCGTTTTGCTACACGCGTCGATACTTATGTATCTGCAGCATCTCATCCCTGTCAATTCGAACAAATTTGAAATCACAATAAAAATGAACGGAGGACAGTTTCTAATCAAAGTCATTCTTAGCTATTGCTATAATTAACCATCAAATTACACGCAAGAAAATTTCAACGATCCTCATTCGTTAATGTTAATTATACAGTCTCTAAATACTTTCCGAGTAATATATCCAGTCCTGAAAGAATCAACATTTCACCCCTGATAGTCCTCCAAAACGAAAATTAATAAAGAAACTAACGGATAACAGTTCCCAGTTAGTCCGATTCTTAACCCTCGTTATAACAGCCGCGCGAATGGCCCGCAACGGTGCTTCAGCGGTGCTGGCCTGCTTGATATTAATGCGAAAGAAAATATTCTTAAAGCGCTTCGATCGCGCAGAAATCTCGGCGGTCCTTCTCGGTGTAGTATTTCAATCTCCAACTGTCGAGAAGCGAGATATAGCTAATCGACCGTAAGCATTTCTCTCGCATCCCCGTGGCTACACAGACTCGCCCCGTGATATTCAACCCCTACCCTTTGTACCCGCGCTCCTGACCGTCGGCGATTTCGCGCTGAGCGTACCTGCCTTTTGTCCGTTCTCGTTAAATGATGTATCGTTTGTACCGCAACTACTGGAACGGCACGGGTTGTTCCTAAAAAAAGATTTACTTTGCAAAACAACGGCGGTTTCCTTCGTTCCCCGTAACGAGTAACGAAAGTTGGTTTGGAAAATGGTTCGATACAAAAACGCTCGTCGTAATACCAGATTTCGCCAAACATTTTGTCGCGGTCGACGATCGGTATTGAGCCGCCCGTCGAGTTATTTCCTTTTTACTTTAACCACCCTCCCGCAGAATTATTCTGGGAATATTGAAATTTTAATTGCGCGACATTTCAAGATGTGGATATATATATATACATGTATATATATATATATGGAACGCTTAGGTACGGCTCCGAGTGAGGTTGCTAAGCAACGACGATATGGGGTGCCATTAACTACACGTGTGACATTTTATAAACTCAATGTTAAGGTGAAAGTGTTCGAAAGAACCTTAAGTTGGACGTGGTAATAAATTAGAATAATAATAATAATATGATACCCATCGTGGCTCAAGCCGAGGCGAACGAGAACGATGTATTGCTTATTACAAGAAATATTCACGAGGAACGTCGAGGGGTGTGAAATTTGAATAGAAAACGAATAGGTCGTTCGAAACGATGGTTCGACCGAGGATTAGCAATGTCAGAGTTAACGTTAGCGCGGAGATTAGATACACTCGCAAAGATTTAGTTAACCCTAGCGCCTAGCAGCACTGATACACTAATTGAATTAGTTATTTCGAAGCGGAAAGTTAAGGGCACGTCTGCGCCAAGTTTTCAACCTGAAATAACTCGGAGAATCGACGTGTTAGTGCGCAGAGCTAGAAAGTTCTTATTAACCCGGAAGTTTCGTTCAGTATCGCGCATGAGTGTTATTTAATTATCAATTCGGTGATTATGCGACGTAGTTTCCGCGGAGGGAGTAAATTTTACGATTAAATCGCGTCCCTGGAATTCGCCCTCAACTGAACTCGTCAAAATTTGTATCGATTCCCCCAAGTATATATTCGTACAGCTAAAACCGGCTACCAGCTTCGTTAATAAACGAGCTGTGAACTCTCGTCCATCGAACCACGTTCCAAAGTTGAAACCTTTTGGTCTCTCTTCTGCGTCACAGATCGACTGACATATTTCATTTTTCCTAACGCTTAAATTTCATTTCCACTCGACGCGAAAGGAATCCGATTAGCTTTTATACCCGGATGAAAATAAATCGCACATGTTTCTTGATAATAATGGACGATTCGAGCGCAATATTTCTCCGGTGACACGAATTAACCCTTCGTCGATCGTCATGCAAAAGTTTTGCCAGATCTGTTTCTGGATCACTGTAGGGCCCTTCCCCCCGTTTCGAACATTGACACTAATCGTACTGTCAGGTTTGATCTCTTCTGGAATACTTATGCCCAAGCGATAGCTTTGAATATTCAGATAATCAGTGTTAGTTTAAGTGGTTCGCGGCACAATGCAGGAATTCTCAACCTGGGGATAAGCGTCTCGAAGCTCGTAATGTCAGTTTGATATCTGTAAACCTAGGATCACAGTCGTAAGTCGTAACACGCGTTTACGTGCTATACCATAATACGCGGACGACTTCTCAACGCGTGGTGTCTCATCCACCAACCTTACTCGCTTAATACAAACTTATCGGACCAACTTTTGAATCATCATTATATTTTTGATAAATGTCAGAGACGAGATCAATCTTACCCCCGTCAACGATAAAACATTCCCCGTTATATTGAAACCCGACGAGATGACGAAACAGCAGAGGCTCATGGAAATTCATATTTTTACAGGAGGAGGGTTAAAAGCTTAACAATAATTTCATGCGGCTAACAAATAAACGATCATACGGTAACAAACATTCTTATTACTCGGTGAAATTAGGAGCAGATAAAGGGAATGAGACTTACACATGGACGGAGAGAGAAGTTTCTAATGCTGGGTAGAGGTGTTCGGGTTTGCATGGTGAAGAGGTATAATGGTATGCCAGACTAGAGCTGGGTCATTCCACTTGCAGGGATTGGATATGGGTTCGCAGTGATTCTACGGCGATACACGCTAAGGTACTTTCTACTCCTCCATCGGCAGCTGTAACAACGACGTGGAAAATTAGTATTTACAAATTGCTCGATGCACCGGAAACTGTTTTTCAATATTTATTAATAATTATGCTAATCGACCAGCAAATATTAGTACGCTCACGATACCGTCATTGTTATCGTTAAGTTATTAATGTTGATTAATAACGGCCACTTTAGTATACATGTACATTAAAACGGGAATTTTAGTAACAAATGATCGGGATTCGATTTAAACGAGATTGGGCAAGCGTAATGGTAATTCCGAAATATTGGAAATATTCGAGAGTGGAGAGCGGGGACTTTTAATGAAATATTTCATTAATACAACGTTTATGTGTATGAATCACGGGAAAAATAAGATGCCAACGGCAGATTTCGTATTTCTCGTGTATAACGTAAACCGAAATAATTATATCAGGATTGTTGTTTTACAGCAAACCTGGAATGGGATTTCAATTATTGTTTTGAACAAAATTTATCGCGCGTTATGCGAAATGTAACGAGAGGGTACGTTTGCCTCTTTACGTAACGATAATACTCATTACGGTAAATGTCTGATTTTACTTGCAACGGTAAATATACAATCAAAAGTCGGTCTCCTTTAAGATAGCGATGAATGAACTGAAAACTAAATGCAAATTCTTTGGCTTAAAAGAAAATCATCTTAGCGGACGGTAATGAATTTCTTATCATTCCTGTTTGTCCGCTCCAATGAAAACATCGGGATACAGTAATTTATTCTGAAATGCATTATATTAAGCAAACGAAGTCCACATAGATTTGCAAAATGGGACGGTTCCAGTTTCCAGCTGAATCTTTCCCCGTAATTCGCAGATACAATCTCGGGCGGGAAAAATCAATTGTTAGACTACGGTTTTCGGTTAGCGTCGCTATAACAGAAAATAGAAGCATCGCATGTTTGGGCTCTGGATATGTTTTCGCCGACGCGATGCTCGAAACGATCGCGTGCTGATTAGACGGTATTTGTCGGACCACTGTCAGACACTCGTGCAATAAAGTACAGATAGAGTGATTCCACCGAATGCACGTAGACACGTTTCTACCGACCGCTGCGAAACTTATCATCCCGCGGATGAAGTTTTCTGCACTTTTCTGCACACATGAAAGGATGATCGCGATTACGGGCACGGAGGTGGGTGGGATAAAATTTACGGACGTCGGAATTGATGGTGACTCGACTGATTTGTGACCTAGACTTTGACAACTTATTTTTGGAGATTCGTCGCGTTGATATAACTCACGAAAGAATGTAATTTATTAGAAGGAAAAAAAGAGGTGAAGGTAGAAGAAGAGGTAAAAGAGAGCATCGCGTGTCGAAGAATTTTCGTCGGCGGGACTGTAAACTAACGGGACAATTAAACAGCAACGATAATGAGTTTGAAAATATTTTTATTGAATCTTACCAAATCCTAATAAAGCGTGACACTTCGAATATGAAGTTACCCTAATGTTAATCCTATCGTCTATGACGTTTTGATATCACGGGCGTTCTGAAACGCTGAAACCAGAGCGTTTAATTGGACCGCTTCGCTGCAACCGATCGCTACCCTCTTTTCTATTTCTGCCATTTTTATCACGAGATCGATAAGTATCGAGTCTGGAAATTCAACTTAAAAAAAAGGGAAACAAACTGTTAATCAGGCTTCTCTTAGAACTTTGAGGCAAATTTGTTATAAATCGTGGTACACACTTTTATTTACAAACGAATGAAGCTCCGTCAAAATGTCTTGTAGAGCAAGACCTTTTTTCAACTTGATATCTTGAATTTCTATGCAACTCTGTGTTAAGAAAATTTCAGATTTAGATAAGCCAGGACACGATTCCGCTAAACAAAAGGATACTGCCATAGCATAACTCGTACGAGTCGTTTAATAGCCAATTGACAATGTTCCTTATGTCGACTGGTAAAGGGTGACCAACACAAGTATAAACATTGTCTTCCGTGACTGATCCAAAGGCAAGCCATGTACTTTGAAGTACGTTCAATACTTTTCGCATGTCACCGCCGCTTAATGTCATTAATGCTTTCCTCCCATCCTCGGATACCGTTAAACTACAATATTGAAATTTGTATGCAATGGTTCTATGGAGTCTATCCTGTTCTTGATAATCATAGATTTACTTCTCTTCCTTGATTATGACGTCCAGCCTTGGTAAAATTTGATCCGGTAAAAGAGGACCGAATCGAAACTTTGTGCATCGTGATTGTAAAGCAGGGATAATTTTACTGAGATAGTTACATATTATACAAAAGCGAACATTGTCCGTATATTTTTCTATAACTAAAACAGAATTACCGTACAGCTGAAGCTTTGCCACTTATAATTGGAAAACAATATTGAAACTTACTCCTCCTGAGGGCATTCTGCGCGTCGTTTGTCATCGCGTCTGCCTCGTCAAGGATAATCAACTTGAAACCAGACCTATACATTGTGCCTGTACTAGCAAAACTCAAAATCTGACCTCTGACTATACCTATACCTCTGTCATCCGAAGCATTCATTTCTAACACCTGTAGAATCAAGATGGTACTTAGATCTACCAAAGAAATAACGCAGGCAAAGGTGATAAGAAAGAAAACTAATCGAACCATCGAACTAAATTGTCCCTTCGTGTATAACTTGCGAGCACAAGCGAGTATGGTACTGGTTTTCCCTGTACCGGGGGGTCCATAAAATAGGAGATGAGGCAACTGATCCTCCTCGATAAATTTAGTTACTGCCAATACGAAAAACCATTTAAAAATACGCAACAACTTTGCTTACACAGTAAACTCTCAATTTAATAAAGTAACAAACAAGGATGACTTCTTTTAAAGTCAATTGTCATCAAAAGGTGAAATAGAAAAAAAACTATTTGAACAATAAGAGGATTCGCGGAAAGCCGGTGCACAACAAACTTAACCATTAAATTGAAGTTTTACCGTACGAGAAATTTCTAGAAATACTGACTGGTCTTTATAATTTCCTCGTGAGAAATAAGATCGTCCAGTTGTTTCGGACGATACTTTTCAACCCTGAAACGAAAAGTTCGAAACACTGTGTTACCGGTTCCTGGAAATACTGATGGAACATGATTTCGCGTAAACCAATCGTATCTTAATTAACTTCCTCACCATGGTAAATTACTTGATCCTTCGGATTTCGGTGTCATGTTTTAATACATAAACTTTCCCGGGTAAACAATAAACAGACGCGAGGATAAAACCAATTACAACTCGTGCGTTTTGGCGCGCAATTGATAGCACGGAACGAGTTTGTCCAAGTTTGCCGGAAGTGATCTCAAGCAGCCATATCTAATTACATATATTGGCGGCAATTTTCAAATAATATAAATTTCGATATCCATGATAAAACCAACCAAAGGTGAAATCCCAATATATCAAATTGTAGGAAAAAATTATTTTGTTGTTGTTCGTATCCCTATTTATTATTATTTCCCAGTTGAACTTGTTTTGTTTTGTATAACTGAAATAATGCCAATCCAAAATCAGAAATAATCTATTCATGACCGCGAATGGAATTAAAATTAATTCAATCGGTCTATCTCCTGGCGCCCTCGACAGAAAACGACCACAATTGCCAGTTTATCGTGCACAACGTAATAACTGCTGTATTACTTCCACTAAGTACATAAATAGATGCAATGCAGTGTGTCACTCAAGTGTCACTGCACTTTATGCCTCGTGATCAGTAGTCATAGGAGTCTGATTGAAATCAGTAACAAAGACTCAGCTCAATAAAAAATATTTCATCTATCAAGGCACACAACATTATACTGTATTAAAACAATATTTATTACGTACGACACAAACGGGATACTGTGCCAATACATTGATGCACGCACGCAACACGCGTGACGCCAGATTGGAGCCATGCGAACGAACACGCGACGTACCTAAAATTCTGTAACTTGGCCGAGCTTTTTTAATCGATTGAGCAACGCATCACCTTTCTTTATCGTATTCTGATACATTATTCCCCGGCTGCAAGAGGCGTCGGGTGTCTGTCGCCTGTCGCACCCAGCTGCGCTGACAGTGACGATCGCGCCACCCACTTTATCAATTTTACAGTGCAATTTACCATTAGCAATCAATCGCGCCACTTCCTGTTCTATATATTCCTCTGTCACGCCAAATTCCATTGCCATTCTATTTAAACTAAGCGTTCTATATGCCTGCAATAACTGAGAATAACCTCTCAGTCGCATCTCTCGTACGTAGTAACGATAATGGGAGTGGAGTAGAGGATTTTCTCTCATTCCGAGTTCTACTCGAGCGAGACTTTCAAAGAATTCCGCGTAACGGCAATCGTAAAGTGAGTAGAAGTAATCTCTGTATTCGGGGGATTCCTGGAGCAGAGCCTGTAATAGGGTTCCGTTTCCATTAAACTGTTGATCCAGCTGCGATCGCGTGAGCGAAATCATTCCCGCCAAAACGGTGTATTCTATTATATCCTTAAACATTAATAATTCGCTGGACTCGAAGGTGAGAATACAATCTAATAAGAGAGAAGAAGCACGGGAAAAGTTTCGCGTTGCCAGACAATAAATAGCTTCGTAGACTTTCAATTTGTTGCGGCAACACCAATTACTACCGGATGTGCAGGCTGTATCCAGCAAATTTGTGATCTGTACAATTTTCTTGCCCATCAAGCGAACGTTGCTTCTGAGATAAGCCGTACGATAAAGCGCGAAAGCCGCTTCTGCTCTGCTGCTCGACGAGTTGGAATTGTCTTCGAAGATCGACGAAGCCGTGGCCGTCGCAAGATCGAAATCACCGAATTCGTACGCGAATTCCAATTTCTGGCGCCAATTTTCTTTCACAGTGTCATCGGGGCTCGTGTCCCAAGACGATTTCATTTTTTCGTAGGCGATCGCGTTCGCTCTCAACATCGTGTCCAACAAATTTTCGTCAATATCCCAGCGAAGCTCTTTACAGACCTCCTCGTAATATCTCGCCATATTTTTGCGCGTTATCAACTCGAGAAACTCGCGTTTCAAATCTTCATCGTTTTGATAATCGCTCAAAGTTAATTTAAATTTCATCTTGGGGAGAGACATGTATTCCGGAGTCTCGCGACATAAGTTTAAATAACTCATTGCGTTTTAACGGTTATCTTTTTGATACTGATTTTCGCACGATGACACATGTGTTATGGATACAGTAGCACGTATGTACACTGATGCTAACTGAATTCATCTGTTTTATGGTCCTCTGAAAATTGTTCTATGTTGCACGTGTATGTAATTGAACAATACCCCGAAGAAGTGTTCATTCGAGCCGCACTAAAATTTCTGATTTAATTCACCGACCGCGAGGCTGGAAAATTAATGCGCAGCAATTTAATTATGTCAAATTAATTTCGATCGAATATCACTGTTTGTCACAATTCAGTAGAGTGACCAGATCAATCAATTGCACTATACCATTACGGAAAACGGATGTTAGACACCAGGTAATTCAGACTTCAAGGAATGTTATACAGGGAAAAAACGTATCAATGGCAACATCCCGCCGAAAAACTTATCCTTACCAAATTAAAATTCTGTATTCAGGACGATACACTAATTTCAAATTACGTAAAACTTATTTATTATGTATATCTTAAAAATGTAATGTAAAATAAATGTAATTATTTGTTTAAATCAGTATAATCACTAGTAGGGGAACTACATACATCATACTTCTGTATCCAAATCGGTTCAAACGGATTAGCTTGCTGTAAAACTAAAAATCTGTCCTTGTGAAATTCTGCGAAAAAAAGGTTGAATATCAATCTTATTTTGTATAAAAATTCAGTGTAGCAGTGACAGATTTACATTAGCTTTGTAATGAAACTTGATTATAAATTGAGTTAATAAATTTCATAGGGTAGTAAATTACTATTGAGATTGACTGTACTATCTACCGCATATCGTTAATTAAAATTATAATTTACCCAAGATATAATTGAACGCGTAGGTAGCGTCCAATCGGTCATAGCTTTCTGGCGGGATGACGTCCCGGAATTTAACGGATTGTCGGTCGTGCCAATGAACTTCCAACAGCCCTTGCAAATCCCTTTTCGTTAAAGGCGGTTTGGACCTGTAATAATAATAATTAATAACATACGATCCATTATTAATTACATAAAAAATATAATTAATAATAGTAACAACGAATCTAGTTCAGTTAATATATGAATTACACGTCGTGCATTAATTATAACTAAAGGACAAATATATGTGGCCCTGAACACAGAATGCTATTGCCTAAAGTATTGTTTAAACTATCATTAATGCTACATATATGTTTATGAATATCATTACATTCACATATCTGCATAGATATATAAAATAGGAGACCGACCGTGAAGATGAAGAGCACGGAGAAGATTTCGGAGTGCTCTTCCTTTCCCCAATCTCGATATTCTCCACTTGCTGCTCCAATTCTGATATGTGCGGTAACGGTATCAAGGTGTCTTCCAACTGATCGTGAATGGAACCCTCGGTCCGTTCCTTTTCCACTAGGACTTCCTCCACTGGCACAGTATGTTCTACTACATTTGAGGGTTCACTTGTATCACGAACTCCTAGGGCCGTAATTTGCGAGGAGAGCTCAGCAATTTTCGATTTACTCCCTGCTGTTTCTTCCATAACTGCTTCTATAGCTAAAAATTGATTAACAAGTAGAGTGTTATACTGTAAAGCGAAATGCGACACGTTATTCAATATTATGTTACAACTGTATTATACATTATGCTTCATAGACTTGTACCAAAATTTAATCGCAACTGAATCATAATTGAGTACATATGAAACTCGAATAATATTAAATACAAAAACATTTCAACAGGGCTCAAGTAATTTGAATTAATATACTTACATGTGAACAGTTCTGCTTCTGCGGTCACAGTCGGAGAATCATTTCGAGGCATAGTTGGTGCGATTAAATGAGATTTATAACGGTCCAATAGCTCTCGTCTCCAACGCGATCCATTCTTTGACGTCGATGGATAATTAAACAATGCTTCTGTTGATTCCAGGTTTGCCTTTTGGAAAATCTGCACATGGGGACATTATAATCTAATTCATTAACAACGTTGTATTAGTTACTATGATTGCTATTACTATTCGTAGTACCACTCCTACAGCTACTATTTCTTTTAATGTTAATGACGGTACTATAATTTACAGTAGTATGAGCTTGAACATTCGAAAGCCAGTTTCGTATCACTTTTGTATCTAACTGAGTGTGAGCATCAACAATCAATCTCCTCCTACGCGTTTCCCTCCTTTGTTGGATTACAGGTGCTGCCAATTCAGGAGGCTCTTCCTCTCGCACTGGTGCTAATTCTTCAAGAATTAGCTGAAATCATTTTTTTAGTAGTAATAGATAACAGTTTTAAAATGATAGTCACTATTAGTAATATTCTTGACAAGAGTTGTAGTAATAGTAATGGGTTAGATGCAGTCTTACTTTGCTTCTTTTTGTGGGAGTTTGGACGGATGGTGTGAGTGATCTTTTCCTAGGTGATGCTTGAACATCTGTAATCATAGCTTGTTCTATTTGTTAGTAACACTTCTACAATTCTTACTACCAGTAATGTTATTTTGTGTATTTCTGTTTTGAATGCGCCATTCCTGGTGCTATTACTAGTACTACAATTCATTCTGACCTTCAAGATTAAGTTCAACAAGGTGTTCCCTTGTGGTGGTCCCCGAGAGTGGTAGTACTTCGGTCTCCAACGTATCGATGTCTACCATCGATACATCTACTAATTGCTCTGGATTTGTTATATTTTCGGTGAAGTGCCTTATCTGCAAATCTCTTCTGTGACAAAAAAAAGTTTATGAACGATATTTCCATAGATAACCAGAATTAAATAAATGAAAGTCGTAGCACATTTTGAAGAAGTAATTAGAAACAGGAATAAGTAAATACACAAGGATCTTAGTTGGCTTGAATTAGAGGATAAATCAGTGGTAAAGTTAGAAATAAAGTTAGTGAATAGGAAACTAGAAATACGTAATAGAAATGAAATAATGGGTATCTCAGGAGGTTTGGCTGTGTGACACGGACAAGGGTAGGTCTTCGGGTTGGGGTAAAAGCAAGTCCATCCCATCGTTGAAAGTGAGCATACCAAAATTCTGGAATTCAGCATCTTGCATCTGTATTACAATTACATTCCATTCAATCGGGGTACTTAAATTTATATTCCATGTAATTGTAATGTATCAGAATTGGAAGAGAATTTAAGCTCAGACATTCAATAATTTTCACAAATGTATAACAATAATCTGCTAAGACACTAATTCGATCATTAAGTTCAAATTCATTCAAATTTGAAGGAAAAAAACTATACAAACTATTACCGTGTGTTGAACAGCCAATTGATAAGACTCATCCCTAATAAGATGCAAATCCAAAGGTGGTTCCGCATCCCGAAGCTCCTCGGTTAAAGATCGAACATCAGGAAAATCCTGGACTGTTCTTTGGTCAAAATGAAAGTCGTTTCTGTAAGCCAAGCAGCTTTGATCAATTTCCAATACCTTAGCCTAATAATAATCTGGTTGTGTTAATGAGTACTATAGCACTATTAACGCTAGCAGTAATAACTGTAATAATAATGGTCGTAAATGTTTACAACTGCAATAATTAAAATACGTTCTTACCTTTGACCTCGAAAAGGACGTGCAGAAAACTCGGAAAATACATCAGCTAGACAGTAAAAATAAACGAGTAAGTGTAGTTAATGCATATATTTTATGCAAATCTTATATACATGTCCAATTTTGTTCTAAATCTGCACTTACCTTCTAAAATCAATGTTTTGTAAAGAAATAGTTTCGTGATGCCGTACATTAGTTGGGCAGACAAATAGAGGCTGAACCGTTTATTAGGAACGTCGCTTGTTGTCTGCATTATCAATAAGATCTCCTCACTAGAAATTGTAAACTGATTAGTTAGTTCATCATTCAAATTATAGGAAAAATATTCTAAAAGATATATTATTAATAATAGAATAAATCACAATACAAATGTAATCTATGCTATAACGAAATAATGAAATAAAGTCACACCAAGTAACCGTGAGATCGATCTTTTTAATCAAACCCGGCTTGCATATCTCTTTGAACTTTTTCTCGGTGAGTGTAGCAGCCAGCCAGCATCTAGATAATTTTCCCTTCTTTCGAAGCGATAACAGTTCGTATGAGTAATACATTATTATTACAATGCACGTTTGTCGAAATATCTTGATACTTGCTACAACTCTATGATAATATAAGTAATATTTGGAACAATGTAAAGAGCGATTATCGCGAACCACTACGAATCAGTTCGAATGAGAAACACCGGAAGTATTTCGTTTTTTATTTGAACGAATACCGCGAAAAGTAGAATCGATTGACCGGGAGCAGAGGCGAAACTAATGTACAGCAAGACTCCGCAACGCGGGGGTGTCCGAAGTTAGAAGGCGCCCAAAATATTTGCATTAATTATTTTTTAATTTCACACAAATTATCCTCAATTTGAATTCTTTTAATAAAAGGTTGTTTTTTTTCCTGAGTGGGATGTATACCGTGAAGTTGTCAACGTGCGGCGTCGTGGCTGAGAGGAAAACGGGAGGAAAGAAAAAGAGGGTATTTAGAGAAAATACCAACAGGCGAATGTACGTACTGGTAGTAGTTAAAATTTCGGGTCAGCATTTCAGTTAGATATTGTACAAGTTTGATAGCGTGCAATGTTTATAAGGTAATTTTCGGCGCGTTTCAGGTTCAGCTCATCTTTGAAGTATCGATAATCGGAACAACTATCGACAAAATCATCGATTGTAAGAACTATATTTGACTATAGACTCGTTCACGTTACCACTTGTATAAATTCTGCCAATGACAGTTTGTCACACATGGTGATATAAGAGAGATATGCACTTCTTTATAAATGTTTATAAATAGAAAGGTTTATTGTATAACGCAATCACACGTTCACGAAGTTTTATCTATACCATCAACGTGCAATAAGGAATCGAAATAACCGAGAAAATTATCGAAATTGTCACGTGTTTGGTATTTATCGAACACATTGAAGGATTATGCTTTCCTAACATTACTATTTCGTATTTGTAAACCATTGTGGGAAGTAATTAACTACTAACAATACAATGGATACAAAAATAACGACAATAGAAGAAAAAAATAGATTGAGTTATGTAGATAAAGTTATTTTGGCACCAATGGTGCGCATCGGCACGTTGCCTATGCGTCTTCTTGCACTCGATTATGGTGCCGATATTGTTTATACAGAGGAACTAGTAGATTGGAAATTACTTAGATCGTTTCGACGTGAGAATGGTAACATATTATTAAAGTGGCTATGCTGGAGAATTTTTAATTATATAAATGATAGTCCTTACGTATATAAACAATTTGTAGATGTTCTGGGCACAATCGATTACATAGACAAGACGGATGGTACAGTTACGTTTCGTACTTGTCCTCGCGAGAGAGATAAAGTAGTTCTACAGATAGGCACTTGCGACCCAACGAGAGCATTAACAGTCGCCAAGATGATAGAACCGGACATTGCTGGAATAGATCTCAATATGGGCTGTCCAAAATTATTTTCCATGTTGGGAAAAATGGGTGCCGCGCTTCTAAGTGAACCTGAAATAGCTACAGACATCTTGAGAACATTAGTGAGCGGCTTGACTATCCCAGTAACTTGTAAGATTCGTGTGTTGCCGGATGTGGAAAGCACGATAAAACTTTGCGAACTCTTGGCTTCGACCGGAATATCTGCCATAGCTGTTCATGGTCGTACTGTTCGTGAAAGACCACAACATCCGAATCGGAATGCTGTTTTGAAAGAAATTTCTAACAAACTTACGATACCTGTGATTGCCAATGGGGGCTCGAAAGACATACAGAAATATACTGACATTTCTACGTAATGTCGTACTTATTCCGCTTCTTTGTTTATATAATTACTTCAATATCATATAAATCGTGGTCTAAATAGTTGAGAAACAATTATAGAAATTTACAGGTTTAAAGAAATAACTGGCTGTAGTAGCGTAATGCTCGCCCGAGCGGCCCAATGGAACTGTTCGATATTTCGTAAAGAAGGTATGCTTCCCATGGAAGATGTTATAAGGTCATACTTAAAGTATGCAGTGGATTGTGACAATCCACCTTCAAATACTAAATATTGTGTACAAAATATCCTTCGGGAACACCAAGAATCTGAACTGGGACGAAGGTTTCTCAGTTCACAGACATTACAACAAATATGGTGAGCCTAGCTTTGCTTGAATTAGGTCGTCATCGCTTTTACCACCTATCATACATTGAGAAAATGATTTCAGTGATGTATGGGAATTAAGCGATTACTGCAGATCTAAAAGACAGGAGTACCAAAAGAAAGGTCTATTAGGCAGGTTTCAAGTAGTACCCATGGAAGAGGATAACAAACAAGATGACGAATGTGTAAATATAAAGAGAAAAATCTCTAATGAAGGAAAATATGTAAATAAGAAGAAACGAATCTCTGAAGAAGAAGACGTAGTTTTAATGCATTGCGCTTTCCTGAGAAACATTTATACGACGGACTTGCAACTGCCAAAGACTATATTACATAAATGGATGCAACTTCAAAAAAAGAACACGCCGCAATACGATACGTTCGCGGAAGGCAAACTATTTCGTTCTATAGTCACCGTCGACGATAAAAAATATGGATCGTCCTTTTGGTAAAAAGAATAATAATATGTAATACAAGCTTTATATGAAATATCAATTATTCCTGATCTCCTTTTAGGGAAAAAAATAAGAAGTGGGCAGAACAAGGGGCGGCACTGGTATGTCTTTTCTCATTAGGTCTCATCGATGAAAAAGCCCTCGTGGCCAGCGGCAATGTGCTTTCCTGACATTAACCGTACAGGATCATAGATTGAGTTGACAAAACTTAACAAACGAAAATGTACGGTACTACGATCTACAAAACTTGTCCTTGTATACTTTTTATTGCTTTTATTAATAATAAAATGATTGTTCTGTTATGCGACGTTGTCTATTCAATTTTTACCATATCACAATCAATAATGGAGTTTAAGAGTTGAAATTTTAATTTTCTTCCCATGCACGGCCGTGCATTGTTATAAAATATACAACTTTTATGCACTGGTTATTTTTCCATTCGAAGCTGTAAATTCAAATAAGACGCCACTTAATTAGTTGCTCTGGATGATACCAGGCGGCACTGCGGATTAAAAGTTTCAGCTATTTTATTGTGCCGGACAGTGACCATCAGTGACAGTGGCGCGTTATGGTTTTGAGAGTTGTTGTCCTGCACTTCTAATAAAATTGCGTATACACGCGATATCTTGAAAACATTTTTGATAGTCTGACAAGCAATACGTTGATCGATTATGGGTCCACCAAAGCGTTTCAAAAAAGACAACGGTTCGAAGTTCCTTTTGTCATAACAATTTCCTAATTGTTAAGGAAGAATCTCCATCACTATTACTATTCAACATATTTTTGTAGATAGGGGTAAATGGAAAAAGCGCAAAGACGATCACGAAGAATACAATGAGGATGATTCGTTGGATGATAATGAAGCAGACGGTGTACCAGATGCTGCAAAAAATGATGTTGAGAAGCAGGACGAGACTGCATTGGAAGATGAATTTGGAGCCAAAGATTATCGTTCGCAAATGATATTGAAGCCTGACTGTGCTTCTAGGCCTCTATGGGTGGTAAGACGTCAAGTACTGGACCCGTGGATTCTTAGAAACTAATATTAAATTATACATGTAGTTCTTCGTACGCTCAGGCACCAAACGGTCATATCTTTCTGGAGTCCTTTTCACCAGTGTACAAACATGCTCACGATTTTTTGATTGCCATCTCGGAACCTGTATGTCGTCCAGAGCATATTCACGAGGTAAAGTTATTTTAAATCTCATTGATGCTAGACAAGTTTGTAACAATTGTTAATAAGTATTTATTTTTTGCAGTACAAACTAACGGCTTATTCTTTATACGCTGCTGTTAGCGTTGGCCTTCAAACACATGATATTATAGAATATTTAAAGAGACTAAGTAAAACGAGTATACCAGATGGTATTATAGAGTTCATTAAACTATGTACATTATCGTATGGCAAGGTGAGCGCATTACGTTATTTAATAAATGTAATTTCATTATAATACGTGTTTTTTCTATTGTTCAGGTAAAACTTGTATTGAAACACAATAAATATTTTGTCGAATCTCCATACCCAGAGGTGTTACAAAAGTTGTTAAAAGATCCAGTGATTCAAGACTGTAGACTGAGGAAAAACGTGGAGGATGAAAAGGAAGAAATGATCACAAATGTTCAGAACAAATCGAAAGTTCCACAAGTAATGCGATTCCCATGCGAGCATTAAATTTAGTTAATAGCGATAATACCAAATCTTCCATGTCATCTGCAGTTTGGAGCAAAAGCAGTAACTAATATTCCATCTGGAACTACAAAAGTGCCTGAGGCGACGCCTGATCAAGTGCCAGCGGAGACTGCTGCTGTTCCCGAAGATATAACTACTTTTTACGATAAGATGGATAAGGAAGATGAAGACGAAGAAGAAGAACAAGAACTAAAGACAGTTAGTTTTGAAGTTAATCAGGTACGTCTGGTCCCCTTTGTGTTAATATAAGTATCTGTTAAGAAATAATATGTGAAACCCTTTTTTTCAATAGGAAAAAATTGAGGTCATACAGAAGCGTTGTATAGAACTCGAGCACCCTTTGCTGGCAGAGTATGATTTCCGAAACGATACTGTCAATCCCGACATTAAGTAAGTGACGGTACGAATATCTATTTTAAATAAATGTTTTCTGTTAATATTGAATATCTCGTACTTCAGTATCGACTTAAAGCCATCAGCAGTGTTAAGGCCTTACCAGGAAAAGAGTTTAAGGAAAATGTTCGGAAACGGTCGCGCAAGATCGGGCGTAATAGTTTTACCTTGCGGTAAGTCAATGTTGGTCTACAAATAATCAATGGAACATCGTAAAAATCTTTATGTCTTTAAACAGGTGCTGGTAAAAGTTTAGTTGGGGTGACAGCTTGTTGTACAGTGCGGAAACGTGCTTTAGTATTATGCAACTCCGGTGTCTCCGTAGAACAATGGAAGCAACAATTTAAAATGTGGTCTACCGCGGACGACTCGATGATTTGCCGATTTACGAGCGAAGCAAAAGATAAACCCATGGGATGTGGAATTCTAGTCACTACGTACTCGATGATTACGCATACCCAGAAACGCTCTTGGGAAGCTGAGCAAACTATGAGATGGCTCCAAGAGCAGGAATGGGGAATAATGGTTTTGGACGGTAAGCTTATAAATTCTCACAGTGTTTATAACCACCATTATCTCGAATTAATAAACTCGTGTTACATTTAGAGGTACACACCATCCCCGCGAAAATGTTTCGAAGGGTATTAACGATCGTTCAGTCTCATTGTAAATTGGGTTTAACCGCGACGTTGTTGCGAGAGGACGACAAGATAGCTGATCTCAATTTTTTAATTGGTCCTAAATTATATGAAGCTAATTGGTTGGAATTACAAAAACGAGGCTTCATCGCACGAGTACAGTGCGCCGAGGTTTGGTGTCCGATGACGCCAGAATTTTACAGAGAGTATCTCGGCTGCAAAATGAGTAAGAAGCTGGTTAGTAATTTATAATTTGTGTTTTGTGTTAACTTGATAGAATACAGTCATGTAATACCCTTCTGGAATTTTTTATTTGCAGTTGCTCTACGTGATGAATCCTAATAAGTTTCGTTGCTGCCAGTACCTGATACGATATCACGAAAGGCGCGGTGATAAAACAATTGTCTTCTCAGACAACGTTTTTGCGTTAAAGCACTATGCGATCAAAATGAATAAACCATATATTTATGGTCCAACCAGTCAAGTATGTAATAGTTTTTGCAAACAAGTACATGCATATCAAATGCATACTCTCAACTGTCTAACTAATATTACTTTTAGAGCGAGCGAATACAAATTTTACAAAACTTTAAATTCAATACCAAAGTGAATACAATATTCGTGAGTAAAGTTGCGGATACGTCCTTCGATTTGCCAGAGGCCAATGTTCTGATTCAAATCTCCTCTCACGGTGGTTCAAGACGACAAGAAGCACAGCGATTAGGTCGAATTTTAAGAGCCAAGAAAGGTACGTACCTTCCAAATATCCCACGATTCTATTATACAATAGGATTATTATACGCAAAACCAGATTGCATTATATTAATATTTATTGTGTAGGAGCGATCGCGGAAGAATATAACGCATTCTTCTACACGTTGGTATCCCAGGACACCATGGAAATGAATTACTCAAGAAAACGTCAACGTTTTCTCGTAAACCAGGGTTATGCTTACAAAGTTATCACGAAACTCGCAGGAATGAGCGAGGTACGTAACAATTACAAACGATACTTTCGAGAATCCATTGAATGCTTTGCAAATTATTTATTTGGCTCTTTGAACAGGAACCAGATTTAATGTACTCGACTCGAGAGGAACAGGGTCACTTGTTGCAACAAGTCCTGTCCGCCAGTGATATGGATGCGGATGAAGAAAGAATACCTGGAGAGGGGCCAAGACCGGTAAGAAATACCATATATAAATATACGAACGTCTAAGCACCGACGACATATAATGGCTCCTGTACGGCTCCTTAATGAAAACCACCTTTTTAGATCATACGCAAAGCTGGAAACATGACGTCAATGTCTGGAGCAGACGATGCCGTTTATTACGAATATAAGAAAGCACCTGGATCGTCTACAGCAAACAAGCACCCTCTTTTCAAGAAGTTCCGCACATAAACGTCACCGAGCATGTGTGTATATACATGTATATTTATACAAGCTCTTAATTTATTGTTATTTTCATACTCAATAGAAGCTTATTTTTTATGTACAAAATATAATTTCAATGCTACGAACCTTTTACTTATACATAGGATTAGGTTTGTCACGTGATATAGAAAAATTGTACAGTGCCCCCGAAAACAAATCAATCGGATACACGTTTACGATAGAGAAATAATCATTAGTTCTCATTACTCCGTTTCCCGAACGCACTTTACATCTTTTAGCTTTATAGCGAACTTCGATATGATCATTCGTACGATTTACGTGGTTATTAATGCAATTTATGGGAGATGTGTACCTATGTAGGCGAGGTTGTCTTGAAAAAACACGCGATAAGTTTGTTAGCTCTGTGCGATAAGATTTCATGTACCTGTAACCCTGTGTTATATTTACGATAATGTTACGCCAGAGTGGACACAAAGTTAATCTCGTGCGCATTAGTCATACACGTCCCTGATTAAACATCAAATGCAGAAGTAGCCGTGTTTATTTCGTAGTTCATTGTACCCAATGTAGCTCGAAACGTTTATATTTATATGCTTGGGGTATATTTAGGGGTTACAATGCATAAAGTTAGCAAAGTCTTTATGCTATTGTCATGGGATTGATATTCAATTTATGTAAATATAGCCTTCGTATTATTGGAATGACGCACGGCTTAATATAGAAAAGACGTGCTTAAAAGAACGTTAATATAATTAAAATATCGTCGGCAGATTACGGTAATTGAACCATTGTATCTTCACACCATTCTATACAGTAGTCTAGACAATCGGCTAACAAATTCACATGCAACTGATAAGGAATCGCGGGATAACGTTCTATATGCGTGAAAAGGTTCATTTTTTGCTGAATTAGTACGATAGATGAAATACCGCGGGAGATTTCATTTCATTTCAGAAGCATTATGTTTCGCGCGCGGTAGCGTTCAAAATAAATCGCCCACGTTCTCGATATTTAAACATTCCAGATTCTCGACCGGGCTATAAAGTCTACGATCGTGACAGTAGCTAATTAATCGTAACGCCAATTAATACATTTGGGACGAATAAAAACCTAAACCTAACGATTAATCTCTCAGCTCTAAAAAGTCTCCGTTGAATGACAACAAATAGTAACCAGTACAATTCTAGTCGCATAAGTGACACGTAAATACTACCTAACCTCAATTTTCTCCCTTCCGTTATCTTACCACACTCCTAACAGCTAAACCTGGCGATAAATTTCTAATTTTGTAATGCCAAAAACGCTTACGCAATTAAATCAACGAGTTTTAACGGAATTCAAATGGACAATTCGAGCAAACTGAAAGTAACCCGCGGCGTCCTCCGATTGGCTAACGTTACCGATGACGCATTCGCCCTGAACTTAGCCTCGAGCCAGCCGTGTGAGCTGCCGGCTGTCACATGCAGCCAGCCAGTTATCCCGTCGACGCTTGACGGTTGCGTCGTTTTTAACAAGCTGGCGTTCTCTGCTTCGAGATCCTCCGCGCCGCTACGGTCTTTTTTTTTCCTCACCGTTTGTGGCGTTCACGATATCGGCTCGCGACGTTTATGCACCGGTGCTGGAACAAAAGTGCAGCGTTCAACCGGGGTTTATGACATGCACGAGGAAGACGTCAGTGCCGTGGATGCGGTCAGAGAGAACGGGACAAGGCCGCGTAGGCGCATCGTCACGAAAGGAAGCGGTCGTTGTCCATGAACGCAACCAGAACGCACCACGTCCTTTTACCCCGGGCACACACGTACGCGTACGCTCGACGATCAGGCGAATCTCAGGATCCCAGTGTTCCTTTAAGGTCGCATTTGTCGTGAGAGGAAGAACGCGTATTCTGGAGTGAATCCGTAGCGAATCGGAGTAAGAGAAGAACCACGTTCCTCTCGTTCGTGTAATTATACGAGTAAAAAGTGGCATCGCTTGTGCGATAGACAGAGAGGGAGAGAAAAAGAGAGTGAGAGAGCGTGGTGGGGGGGAGACGCATTGACTGAGAGAGACCCCCAAGGAAAACCACCGATAGAACGTTCGTGGCGTTTCAAAAGAAGGGTCGGTGAGAGAAAGGGGAGTCTGCGGCGGGAGGGGATAGGGGATACAGTGGAAAAGATCTTGGCGCGAGAGACGGCAAAAATTGCGAAGAATCTGTACGCTTAGCTTTAGCGGGGGAACGAAAGGGAGTGGGAGAGGCAGGAATAGAGGGCGACAATCGTAAATAAGTGATCCTGGCTCCACCAGGACGTTGGCAACGGAGTAAGGGAAAGAGAGGGAGAGAGAGAGAGAGACAGAGATAGAGTGAGAGAGAATACGAAGAGCGTCCTTTCGGTAGAGCGTATAGTATAGTGCCGGCATTACCGAGCGTGCCCGTAGCCGTGGACGGCTACGCGGGCACCCTAACCGCGAGGGAAGGTTAGTGCGTGAATGTGTTGGAAGCGGCGTGCATGTCTTCTTCATCGTCGCCGCCGTCGTGATCGCCGGGAGGTCGGTGTGGCGGCCTGGAAACTATCGAGGAATCATCATCGATGGCCGAGGCGAGTAGACGACGACGATACCCGTGATCGCGGCGCGACGTTTACCAGGTCGTCGAGGATGCCGCGATTATCGTCGTTGAACACGCGTTGCCCAAGGATGGCGGGCTGGGAAATCGTTGCGCGGATCGATAGGAACGAGAAGAGGATCGAGCAATAATCTGGAAAAGGCGAGGCGGCGGCGGCGGTGGTGTTGTTGTTGGTGGTGGTGGTGGTGGTGGAGGAGGAGTAGGTGGTGGTCAGGCTACGGGTGAGAGCAGGAGGAGAGGCCATCGCCGGGGGTTGACAAAACCTCCGAGACACGAGGATCCTCGCTCGAAGATGAACTCCGTGATATATACCCTCTACGGGTTCGCGATATTCTTCATGATATTCTGGTTGGGAATGTGGATCGTCCATGTGCTGGCTCTGATCGCCGGCCGGTGGAAGTTGCATCGCAAAGTATCCCAGGCGCCGTCATACGAGACGCCGTTGCCCGGCGTTTCTATTATAAAGCCCCTGATGGGCGTCGATCCGAATCTATTTAGCAATCTCGAGACCTTCTTCACGATGGAGTATCCCCGCTACGAGCTACTTTTCTGCGTCGAGGACGACTCCGATCCTGTATTGATGCTGGTACGCAAACTGATCGAGAATTATCCGGAGGTGGACGCGAAGCTCTTTATCGGCGGCTGCAATGTGGGCGTCAATCCAAAGATCAACAACATGCAGCCGGCTTACGAGGCCGCTATTCACGAGCTCGTGCTGATCAGCGACAGCGGCATTCGGATGAAGGAGGACACACTGTTGGACATGGTGAACTATATGACCGACAACGTAGCCCTGGTGCATCAGATGCCGTTCACCTGCGATCGCGAGGGCTTCGCGGCAGCCTACGAGAAGATCTTCTTCGGTACGGTACAGTCGCGCATGTACCTCGCGGCCGATTTACTTAAGATAAACTGTCACACGGGTATGTCGGCGCTCCTCAGGAAGGGGCCGCTCGACGAGGTAGGCGGACTCAAAACATTCGGCGTTTACCTGGCCGAGGACTTTTTTTACGCTAAATCCCTGACCGACCGGGGTTGGCGGATCACTGTATCATCGCAGCCCGCTCTACAGAACAGCGGTCACTGCGAGCTGCATTCCTTCCAGGCGAGATTACGAAGGTGGACGAAGCTCAGGGTCGCGATGCTACCCACCACCATCGTACTGGAACCCCTTAGCGAGTGTTTAGTGTTAGGTGCCTGTGCTTCCTGGGCGGCGAGCGTGCTCTTCGAGTGGGACTCGCTTGTTTTCTACTTGGTACACATACTCTTGTGGTTCATGTTCGACTGGACGCTACTGTGCGTCGTGCAGAACGGCCCGTTGCCCTTCAACAAATTGGAGTTCGTGTGCGGATGGCTGCTGTGCGAGGCCACGAGGCCCTACCTTTTCCTGCAGGCCGTTCTGGATCCTCTGATACAGTGGCGGTCGCGGGTTTATAAACTCAGGTGGGGCGGCGTCGCGGAGGAGGTTAAGGCGAAGGTCAAATATTAGCCAGCGACCTGGAGACCTTCGGTTACTTATTTTCATTCTTCTTCTTCTATCGTCTTCATTTCTCCTTATCTTCTTCATCGTCACCCCGTCATCTTCGTTTATTATCCATTTTTAGTTAAGCTCGACATTCACGCGAAACTTTTTGCGAACGTAGGTGTACCGTAACGGATATCGCGTGCTATGACGCATACGGCACATTATTATACTCCTATTGCGTTAGAGGAACAACAAATAATACACACCGCATACACACGATACACACGACAGACAAGGATTGCAGGGAAGGGCGGTTGGGGAGGGCGGGGGGGGGGGGGCGCACGCGCGCGCACACGTCCACGAGTGTTACGCAAATACGCACGTATACATATATAGATTGGGTACTTACTCCGCGTAGCACGCGCGTGCATGATTTTCGATTACATTGGCATACTATCTCCGCTAGCTCGTGATAAGCTCACATCTAGTGCAATGTCCTCTTTTATGGACCCTTCTTACTTTCTTGAATTTTGTTGATCTTTACTTATCGTAGGATAGCAATGTAACGGGCAACGGAGAATCGATCTACCTTAAAGTTTCGGTATCCCCGCCCGGATGGCACGCGAATCAATCGGAACGGAATGCAATCGTTTAAGGATACGCGCGGTACGCCAATCGAGGCGGATCAATTGAATTTACTATAATTCTCGCGGGGTTTCGTGTAAAAGGGGTGCCGCCACTGAAACGTGTCCAAGTTCAGGAATTGCCCCGATCGTCGGAACGAAATAATTTATCCGGGATCTTGTACAAGCTCGCTGGCAGGTCTCTCAGGCTTTCAGCGTACACGGGCGGAAGGTTATAAGGCAACTACATTTTTACGCGTCACTCTGTACATATCCATTTACCCGAATAAATTATTCCGTTGCCACGATCCATATCGAAGATGGGAAATTGGGGGGTAGGGGGAGGGTCGTAGCGAAGCGAGTGATTCTAGTAAGTAAAACTGTATTCGTGATCGCGAGGGTTAGTATTTTTTACGATTCAATGAAAATTATCGTTTATGTTCGTCCTTTTCGCAGCGCGAATGTCGCCTCGCGTTGAAAAAAAAAAAATAGAAGACTCGCGTTAAAACCTGTGATGCCGGTTCACATCGCAGTTCGAATTACCGAGAGCCATTCGTAGACTCTGTCCTTCCTGTTGTTTTGATTTTATACGAGTACAAAGAAAACGAGGAAAACGAATACCATCGTGAGAATATTATAATTTAATTAAGATATTTATTCAGGAGGATATTTAATTGAGATGGAAGAAATTACTTGTGGAAGAAATCGGTATTGCGGAAATCGATGCAGTGAAACTAAAATAGATCTCCCCGTAACGCGGGATAAAGTATTAGAATGAATAATGAGTAATTGCGTATTTTATAATCACGATCATGGTCGAAATTTTATTTATTACATCAGATTATTTAATATAACGGAGTAGGTAAATTGTATTGCGCGCATTTAGTTCGCGCAATGTGTAAACTTTGTTGGAAAACACTAGAAAGAATAGCCGCGAAATTGACTGGCAGAATTGCGATAAAGATAAGGAAGGAAGGACGGAATTTCAGTCCAACGAATTCTGGAATGAGAGATTCCGGTCTCGAGGATAAGAAACGTAGATATCCGGTCGATCAGAGTTAACGATAAGAAACCGAAGGTACCGGTAGAACGTAATTCAGGAACAATTACGCGAGAATTGAGTATCAGGCTGAATACTTCGCTGAATATTACGCTATAAACTTCGCGATCACCTTGAGAAGCTTGGGAAATTCCGTGAATTTCCATCATTATCGCGAGTATGAAGAATGCAAAGTTACATTCGAACAAATGCTTTTGGAGTGAAACATTTATTTTCTACGCGTTATTTTGTTGTTTTAGAAAATACGCGATCACTCGTTACTTCAATAATTGAAATCAAGTAACCGGCGACGTCTACTTTGATTCAAAATAATCGGGAACCAAATTTGAGATAAAGTGTATTCGAAATAAGTCGTAGGCCGAGTTAGGTGGGACAGACTTACGCGTGTACATAGTATCCTGAAAAGTCGTAGTGTTCAATATCATTTCGAAGTAGAATAGTTCAAGGAGTGTCGTTGATCATTGTTACGTGAAATAATCGAGATGAACGAAGCATTTCGGCGAAAAACATTGCTTAACGTTGTGATGATAGTCATTGTGGTAAACGATCGTTCGTTATCAATTTCTTCTTTGATATAAAAGGAAAAATGTGTTATTTAAATCGTGTCATTGATCGCGTTTAGCATAGCAATATTAATGATAATTAAGAGAATTCGTAGTCGTACACGATCGTGAGCAATCGGACGCTTGAATCAAAATTAAATAGCCGGGCGAGCCTGGGATAGTTTTCGAAAACGATCAAAAATATTTTTCGAGCTACTTAACGAATTACTTTTTAATCTTACTAGCCGATCGGTGGATCGGTGAATGGGGGAGCATCGTATTTTTACGTATATTTATTATATCCCCGAATACTTCTCGCTTATTACTTTCTCGCTTCTACCATCTAACAAAGAAAGTTTCGATTTAGGATACGTTGTTCTCCTCCTACGGCTTGTGCGACCAAACTTTTTCCGTCGCCCCACATTTCCACGGAACTCTTTCTTTTTCTCCGATCCAAAAGTAAAACGAACTAAAACAATCACTTCGTAATTTTCTTAAGTGTAACGATAGAACACGGGTATACAACAAAACAGCGATAGACACTTTCGCAGCAAAGGCCGGTACGATCAGTTCTGCAACATTCCGGGAATCCAGGATGATATTTCCTCGTTCCTGCATTACTGAAGTGTGACGCACGAACCTCGTCGAAGGAACGTTATCGTTCCCGACTCGCTGGTGCCGTGGAAAATTATTCATTCTTTGTTCCACGGCCATGGGAAAAGCGAGAAAACGCGTACTTTATTATTTATTACTGCCGTTCGTCGCGCGACGAGCTCTCAATTCCACGTTCTCCACAGTTTTCTCAAAAGCTCCCGTTCTAGGCGAAAGAGAGCCATGTTCATCGTTTCGACGTTATTACTCGCACGAACGCGATAACGCACTAGACATTGGTGTCGTCATGCGACAATTGTTTCTGTCTGGACGCTAATCGCCGTACGGTCTCTCTTTCCATTTACGTGAATTAGTTATGATATCGTTTATCAAGGGAACGGCGACCGCGTTGTAAATATTTTCGATGACCTTTTCAAGATAACGGTCACCTGTTTAATCGGGGGCAGTCGATTGTCTTGACATTAGGCCGAAATTTACTTTAAATATAGCAATTCTAGATCGTACCGTGCTTCGCGAGCGAACTATCGTACTTTTTGCATTATCGAGAGATGAGAAGAAACCGATCGCACTTGGATATTAAAAAGAAGAGGGGTACTCGCTTATGCGGGGCCTCTTGGTCGGGGTCAAAGCGGCGAAAGTGATTTAACGAAGGATTTTTTTTCGTCGAGAGTTAAATACTTAACAATCAAAGGAGTACAATCGTTTGCGCGAAACTGCGATAGAAAAGAAAAGCTGATCTCGTGCGAGAGTGATATTTGGCTTCGTAAAAAATTGCTGTTTCAGCGTTTTGCGAGCCGAGCCGAAGTAGAAGGCGCTTAACGACATAAGTGAATCTAGAGCTTTTGAACCCTGACTCTTTCGTCGGTGAAGTGGTCAATTGATTGTGGTATTTATACCGTTCTACATCTTGGCGTAGCTGATAACTGTATACAACAAACTCAACCCCGGAATCATGAAATTAAATGGTCGGCGATCGCACTCGATACGGCCGATATCAATTTTTCACGCAATAACTTTTATAATATTCTTACTATACAATCTCGGTGAGAAAGCTATTTGTAACAACCATAAGTATCGTCGTACAGAGTCACGGGAATTCCAGAGATTTTGATACTTCTCGCGATAAGCCGACGAAATGCAGAAATTTGCGAACGAAACGTGAACGTTTAAAAATAACAAAAACAGGCGTCGGCGCATCGCGATAAATTATTAATTATTAATACTCGTTCACGCGCGTTACTTCGATCAGTATTCTCATACCAGGTTCGGTGAATAATTTGAGAACGGAGTAAGATCGATTTACCTTAAATCAAGATCAACGTGACGTTACTTCGTAAAATCGTGAGTTTTGAATCGGGACGAGTGGCATTTGGTTTAATCAACCTTTCTGTTTCGCATATCGGTTCAAACGTGGATTCGGGCAGTGTGCCGAACATATTGTTCTTCTCTACCAGACATTCCGCAATATAACGCTGAATATTGCCTTTCTATCCATTATACTGTGATTTATCGAAAGACAGTCGACCATTCCCTTCTTCTACGTCGACATTTTCATCACTAGCAATTTCGTCGATGTGTGTCCGATGGCGTTCCAGATTTTCGAAATCAATTCGCTCTCGAAAGAGCTACCTAATATTATCATTAATCTTTCGAAAGTATGCTTGGCAAATGGAGACTTACTAAAAACTAAATGTTAATAACGTGTTATATACATATTATATATATATACATATGTATATATAATAATATTATAATATATTGACAGGTTTTAGTGTAGACCGATAAATAATGGTAACACTCGTACGTTTAACCAATGTGTCCCTGTTTTTGAATTTTCGCTCCAAAAGTTTTCCAATTCTTGCGCGTTAAACGCGTTGACTCAAAATTTTTATGAACAACAATCAGATTCGTATGACATATCTTCTTTCGCGTAATTTGTTTAATAGCACGAAGCATTATGAAATATTGGTTTCTGTCCTTTTTCTTTTCTGTTTACGATAAGTACGAGGCTCGTACCGAGGCACTCATGTGCGCGATGTAATTGGATTTCAATTACGGTGACGCGTGTGCAATATAAGATAATGTGCAAGGAAACTCGCACACCGAGATTATGTAAATTGTCTGTGTACAGTTTTACGATAATTAATGCGATGTATTCGCAATGCATACATCGCGATGTATAATACAATGTATATAATGAATCTTGTAATATAAATGTGTAAAGTATTCTTAGAAGGATTGGCTTCTTTAATTTAATGAAGATCAAAGTAATTAAAATTATGTAAACAACTGTCCTTTAACGTCGTAATGCGATTAAACAAATCGTGCGAGAGAAAAACCACCGTTTGTATCTGATCGTTGATAGTTCGGTTTATTTATGAAAACGTACGAAAACTTTTGGAGTCGAAAATCGAGAAGCAACGATGCGCTGTTTAAAATTGCAAAAGCTGTTACTTGGTGCAGGCCCGTATTTATAATCTGTCAAAATTAATCCAAAAATCAGGGGAACATATTTCATTTCATTTTAATCGATACAAACGTTTTTTCCCCTTCGGTTCGTATCGTTCGCGCACCTTTCACTTCTTTCACATTCGCCGTGTTTTTCGGAATTTTTTACGCCAGCCTCAAATTTTCGAAGATTTTAAAAAACTCGTAGTTGTGCGTTCCGTCGACTGATCAGGACTCGTCAATGTGTTCACAAATTGCGCGCGCACGCGCACACATACTCGAATAATAACGGGGAAAATAAGAAAGTTTAAATGATGACGAACAATAATGAATGAAACGGTTTAAGGAAAAAATGCAGTCGCAAAAGTAATCTTCCGCGAGCACGGTGTTGGGACTAATGTGACTTGAGACAATGTTCAGTATCAAAGTTTTAATTTCTTTCCCCTGTTTACGATTCTCATATGCAACCTCGCTAATATTTTATTTTACAAGGGCGAAGGGGTCGAATTAAGCGAAGACTGTAAATAAATGAATTTGGCATTCGCGCGGAAAGAATGTCGGAAGTGACTCATTATTAAGCATAAGTAGAAGAACTTGAATTCTATTTAAATAATATTTTCCGATTAGAAATCAATTTCAAACAAGCTGTAACGAAGAGTCTGGATTATCGCCTTGTTCCTTGTTCGATATTTGTTCGGATAACGTTATCGCTGCTACCAATCGCTTTGAAATCGTTTTCGCGCAAATAAAAACTTTTAAGCTCGCAGTGGAATTTTGTCACCCGCGTTCCAACAGTGCACCTAGTTTTTGCATAACTGTCTTGTTTTAAATGAGGATACAAGATGCAAGACGCGCAATTCGGCTGGCGTTGATCATTACTCTCAGTCTCTTTCTTATTTACAAACTTTAAATTTTGAGAAAATCATTTTTCGCGAACTTTACCGTTCGATGCATTTTAATGCGAATTACATAATCATGTACGTGCATAAAAAAAAAATCCGTAGATACTAGCGACAAGGATTCCGATCACTTTGTCCGTTTCTTATTTAATTTTATAATAAATCGGACAAAAGTACCACGGATTAGCTGTTTGGCAAAGTTTTTTCAGCTTTCTGCCTTCACATTTACACGCGAGGCACTCAACTTCGTGCGCATAAAGTCGTCGCGCAAATGCATTTAACCGAAGGAAACGCATATCGCTACGCGTAATCTCTACGGAAGAAAGGAAAATATATTTGTACGATTTACGTACGGACGAACATCGCTGAACGCGTGAATACGAAGTACTCTACTTTTTTTTATCGACATTCTCGTGATTAATGAGCGCACAGATATTTCGTGTCACATGGTCATCGGATTTTTTCTTAGAACTCTGATTCATGCTCTTTAATTCCCAATGATTCATGCGCATTGATAATCGTGCACGCGGCGTCGTTGTCTAGGTATGATTTCAGCCTGTTCACAAGAGACCACGTATTTTGTTTCATCCTCGTACCCGGCATGCTCGCTTATCAGATATAACACCGTCGGTGTAATTCAGGTTTGCATGTAGGTGAAGCTTTATCGCACGCTCCTAGCTTAACACCTTTGTTTACGTACGCTTTGTTGTTAACAATTACGCAAACTACTTGGGTACATTAAGGCTGGAACGTTTTGTCGACACTTTACGAAAGTTCAGTGGTTTGTTTGGCTTCGGTTCGTTTTGCACGAGGTTTATTATTTTCCATGTTTTCGGCAACTACGCGAATTTCTAGCTTCAAAAAGGCCTTTTAATCGCTCCACAGTGATAAAACATTTCGGGATTCTATGGGGTTTTTAAGGCGAAGTACGTTGTCTTTTTTTTTAATGAAATACTGCAATCGAAACGCTCGGCCGAACAACGGGACAACCGTCAATTTCGAAAAATTGCTTTTTTACGTATATACGTAGACACGAGTATAATTTACTGTATTTGATTACTATTGCATTGAGATTTCATTTCAAAATAGGCTGGGGCTCGAACTAGGCAAATTAAATTTAGTTTTTATTCGCGGAACAACGCGACACGTGTCAGTTTTATTATCTATAAGGTACATTGATTACGAAACGAGTGGAATAACGAGCTACGCGCGAAGTTCAATCGAAACGTACAGAAAACGGGACGTAGGGTTTAAACACCTGTTCTGTAAAATGCGCGCAGTGGCGCTTGTCTCGTTGTTCGGCCGAGCCCTTTAATTGTCCTGTGATCGGTGCATTGTTTAAATTATTACTGTCATAAAAATTAAAAGCCTAATGACATGAAGGTTAACGAAAAACGAAGATCGACTATTCTTAAATTAATTATTGCCAGCCCTAGGACATATACGTAATCGTGTTTAAAGAATCCATGATTTTTATTTCTGAAAAAGGAAAGAGAAATGAAACGAAAAACAGGATAAGATAATCGATCTTCGACTTAATGAATGCTCGAGGAAACCGAGTCACCGTGAAACGAGGAAACGAAATGTAATTTGCTGAATATTTTAAGCCGCGAACTTGGGACGTCGATACACATGCCTTTGCGTTGTTGGAAACTTTTGTATTTCCCAACAAATACAATTCAATCGCGTTCGTAGTCGGTTTTAAAGCCACTTACGCCGCTTCTTCAATGTTTTTCTTTCGCCTCGACAACGTTACAGCTTGAAAACCGCTGGGACTTATTTCACTAACAAGCAATTTTGCAATTGAGATTCTTAACGCCTAAACTATCGCATGCCGATAAGTAGGTTATTGACTGTCGTCACTTTTATCGACCAATAGCATACCCATCGACTATTTTGTCGCCAAAGCTTATTGTCCAGCCGCTTATTAACTTTCGCGTAGTACCGCTGCGAATGCACATTAGCGAATAATAAAAAAAATTTTATTAATATGGTTTCTTTTTGCACCGAGGCGGTAGTTGACGCGTTAATTTCTCAATTCAAACTGTTCTTGTTGGAATTGTGATATTTTTTTAGCACTCGAAATGGGAGTTTCTAGTTACACGAATTATTTAGCCCGTACTTAATAATATTCAGAAAACGATATTAATAATTAACACACTTTTGATCCATTCTCTTTAACTTATCGATCTAAAGTTGCGTTAAGCTTAACTTATCTGAATTTATTTCCACCGAAATCTCGGTTTCCCAATTACGAAATTGAGTATTAGTCAAATAAGACAGTATCGGAGGACTCGCTGAGATAAAAACGAATACCGTATGGTTTACTCAAAAATGCAAACATTTCTTAACGAAAATGGGAACAAATCTAGATCATGCACATCTCCGAGTCCCCAGACTATTTCTCAAGCAAGCAAACACATGTGATTCCTTGTGAAATAATTTTCAGTAGAATAGAAATTCTTTAATTATTTCGTGATTAGCGACCCGAAATACACTTGGTAGAGTAAAAAAAAGTTTGGAGATCCGAGGATCCAGGGATGTGCATGATCTACATTTAAGCCCGAAAATTCCCCGACGCATGAGACTTCTTTGACGGATCATCGGATTTTCAATTGATTCGTCCAGCTCAATGACAAATTGATGCAATACATAATAAATGATATCACTTCTACGTGATAACGGCATTGATACTCGCATGTGACTACTTCAACGCGCGCGAATATCCCCGTCGACTACAGCATTGCTTGTAAATATTGTCGTTGCGAAATATTCAACAGTTCCTTGCGTGGCATAAACTTGAGGAACGGCGGTGGGTAAAAAGGGACACCCCTTCGTTAGTTTTCTCTCTGCGAAGACCATGCTAAATATCAATTTGTGCAACGTGTAAAATGAATGAACAAATATTGGTTATCATTTATAATGTAACATGCAATAAAGTTTCCCTGATACAGTCTCACTGAGACTTAATAAGCAAAAGTAGTAATCGGTCGTGTTAATTCAATCAATAAAAGTACGTGAATTACTTGGCGTTATTATTTGGTCGATTGAAAATCGTTCAATTCACTGTGAATTGCCGGAAAATAAAAATTCAGAGTTCAACATTTTTGTTAATCACTTTACATTCGAGCCTCGATTTCACAATTCGCCAATAGCACGCGTTCAATTAGAGATACAGATACGAGAGTGTTCCATTGATTCATACGTAGGTCCGAGAAATTTTTATTCCGCGGCTATTCGTACAGACAGGAAATACCGCGCCTTTGAAAGTCTCTTCCGCGTATTATGGCGTGGCACGCGAATGCTCCCGAAGACATTGCGTATCGCAAGTAAACGTGTTTTCATTTTTGTAACTGGGATGACAATTTATTAATAACACCCGCACTGTATTACAAGTTACCTGAACTAACAATAAGACTTGCTTGTCAGCAAATGTCGCGTCGATTGGATTGCAATGGCATCAAGTTAATTATACGAGGGCTCGTCTAAACAGCTCGGATTACAGCAGCATGCGTAACGTTTCTTGCGATAACACTAACGAACAACGGCGGGATCAACTATAAGACACGTATATGTGCACGTTCGTCACGTGCAATCTGCTAATTGCCGATTACTCTTCAGTTTGGCAGGATCGACTTGCACACCTAACGACAAGAAGGCCACGCGTATTTCGCGATGCACGATTTATGAATAATGCTGTATAAGCGTGTATGCACGTGCTTCGAGTTATCATGGGCGCGAACGTGTGTAACATTAACGATGGGATCAAAGTGGAGAATGGCGCGAAGGAGCGAATAGAATTTTAAGCTCTCTCTCTCTCTCTTTCCCTCTCTCTATTTTATATAATTATTTAATTGAACATCTTCCTCGAGCAATTCTCCGGGCGCGAGTGTTACGTTAGCTGTACGCGTAAACTGAATCCCAGAAATGCTTCGGGATAATAATATATTTCTCGGGGCACTGTTTGGTTGATACGAATTTTGTTCACCAGCGTAGAAAAAGTTTGCGAAATTTTGTAACGAGTCCAACGTGTTCGCAAGCGTACTATATTCGAGTTGCCGGTGGAGAGTAGAGATTAGCGAGGATTAATAATTATTATTTTAAAGGAGCAACTAATCTTAAGTTAACGGTAGCTCAATTTTCTTACAACTAGCGAGTAACGAACCGTTTCTAAGGGAAGATTTCGAGGTGCTGTCGAATAATCGGAGTAACGATCGCGGGAACGCTTTTTTTTTATTTTCTTCCGAGGATTTTGGAAAAAAAGGATTCGAAATATGAATCTTGGAGATTGGCACTTTTGTCGTTATCACAGGCTATAATTTTGTATTACCTGCGGTAAATTTGACGTTAACGCTTACTAATGTTATTAACGATAATCATGGGAAACGAGGAAAGGTAATGTGAAAGCTCAATCCGTGGCAACTATTATCGTTCGGGAATATTAAAATTAAAAGTTCGATGGTAAGCTTGATCAGAGCTACGATTTTTGATCGAAAAAAAGAGAGTATTGTTGAGTGAAGGTGTTAAAATTTCTCGGTCTTCTCTTCAAGAACGCTTCGACAATTTTCGTCGTATTTTGCAATAAAACTTAAGACTATCATTCTCTGGGAATGAATGATTAGTTCGTACGAAGGACGCGAGCATGGGGAGAAAAGATGCGTTAAAAAGTTCAGATGCATAAGGAAACACGAAAACATTTACACATATACAGACACACACGTGCAAACGGCGTCTATTGCAATGAGAGAAAAATTATCTTAATTAGGCATCAAACTTTGCTGCGTTAATTTGTACATACTATATATAAATTGAGGATAAGAACTGAACGCGAACACTGAGTTGTTTTTATTTTGTCTTTTGTTCACGCAATCGAGCATAACGCGCGTTAAAGTCACGTTAATTGCGATTACCGAGCAGTTGTTTAAGATTCGCACATTGTATCGTTGTATACACGAGAGATCCAAATATTGTTGGGATCTTTCTCGATCTGTCGAGCGAAAAGTCGTTCTTGTCCGCGGGCAGGAGCGACGAGTTTGATCGGATGTGCAAGTGATACGAGTCTCCGATTCAACGCCCTTAACCACTCGCTCACACCCGGTAGAATAATTTGATTTACTCTAATAAAATCTAAAAAAATTCACTGGAATGTCTATCGTGTCAATTTTTTATCTCGTATTCGAACCATACGCGAGTCGGATGGATTCGCATTCAAAAAGAGAAAGTACTCGCCCGCTAATACACGAAACAAGAAGATTTCTAAAAATTTCCGTCCGCCGATTCGCGTTTACACGAATGTCCAAAGTGCTATGTTCAACTCTGAATTATTATTCGTAGTACCACGATAAACTTTTGTACGTCGCGTTTTCCTTAGACGATTTCAATCAAATTAATACACACACACTCTCTCTCACTGTCGCTCGGCGAGTCGAACAAACATGAACAAATTAATCTCTTAAAGGATGCATGAAAATATTTTCTAAGATATTCTAATCGGGTACCGTTGATAATAATTCAGGGTTAATTATGATTGATTTCACGTGTCGCGGATAGCGTGCCGGTGGTTAACGGGGTCGAATTATCCGGGTTCTTTTTTTTTTTTGTAAATTGACCACTATAGTATGTAAGCAGGACGAAGTATATTTAAGAGTGATCCAAACGTGGCCAAGCGGAAGCAGCCTGTGATCTGCTTAGCTAGGATTTCGGCGCCTTATGTAATATACACACGTCTCATCGCGACATAATATGCATATATGTATGTAATATGTGTCGTCAGTCGCCGCGTCCATAGGCATGTATTTAAGGCTCCAATCCGTTCATTTTACCCGATGGTGCGAACAAACTCTAACTATCATGCGACTCATCAATTGCGCTAATCGTTTTCATCAGTTTCATTTAATTAAGCATCATAGCGATTGTTCTTACGAGCACAGAAGCACCGAGTCGTCTCTCTTTTCTTCGATTTCGATTTTCTTTTCGCCTTTCTCCCCCTTGAAATTATATTAGCTCGGCTGATAAGTTCGAAGTGGTTTTCTTCTAAAGACACATTTGCCCCCGATAAAGTTCTTGGAGCTATTTTCTTTTTCCAAGAAATGAGATATTTGTCCCGGGAAGAAATTCGCGGGAGCTATTTTTCTTGGAACGACAAAAAAATAAAGAGTGGAAGCGCAAAACGGGAGGCAGAATGTATTTCTTATTAATATTGTAAAGATAAAAGTTCTTGTTTGTAAAGCGAGACACTGCGCGTCAGCCAACCTGATATAATTTCAGAAGTTTGGTTGTAAAAAAGAAAAAGGATTCGTTTGTACGCCATCCATTTTTCGGTGGTAACTAATTAGCGTACTAGTCATTTGTCCGAGGCGTCACTCGTGCATCGTAACTTATTCTTCCAGCGATGGGTGTAAATCTTACGGGAGGATCGATTAATCTTAAGGCGAGTAAGATTTTAAAAGTTCGGGGATCACGATTATTCTGCGTCGCCCACGCGATTGTTTATTGCGTGCAAAGTGGATCTCGTTGCGAACTGAATTAAGGCAGGTCAAACGGAATACGCGGGGTTCAAGGAAGCCGTTTCACGCCATTGGCATTTAAATTGAGATACCGGTGACCCAGTTCCGAGAGGATACTAATTTCTTAAATAAATTTAGTCCTTTTGGAAAGTAAAATTGTGAGCGGAACAGAATTCTTTGCTGGCGAAGAAATGTCGACGAGTCGCGCAATCGTCTTTCATTGTGTACGTACTCAAAATTGATGGAGTATTTATTTTAAATGACGGAGGTACTGGTTATCTCATCTAAAATGTAAACGGTGTTGAAAAAAAAAAGTTTAAGTACTATTGTATCATGATTATAAGATTCAACATTTCATCGATGTCTGCGAAAAGATTCAAAATTTTATCGCTGTCTGCGAAAAGATTCAAAATTTTATCGATGTCTGCGACAAGAAATGACACGTTGATATTGGCCCTCGGTTTAAAATGAATTGCCGTGAACTCTGAAATAAGCTGCAACCTAGGCCAGTGGTTAACCTTTATCGTAGGTCACTTTATCCTGGAACACGTCATGACTATAAATCGTTGCCTCCGTTTGGCGGTTAGACGCATTGCGAATTATTGATGGATATATTTTTTGGTGTACTAAATTTTGAACTCAAAGAAACTCTGTACATATTGTTTGACACACGGAGGAATATATTATTAATAAAATGGTAAGTTACTTTAAGTTGAATAATTCAGTTAAAGGAACGAGGAATAATTATGACGTGATCCCCCATTAAAAGTTAATATACAAACGAACATATTCTCCCTTGATTATCGCTATTATTACTCCAATTTGCTCTTCGGTATTTGGAAGGAAAAAATCATGTCTACGTCGGCCCCTTATTTGTCTGAATAAAGAAAATCCGTTACACCTAACACACTTAATTAATTCATTCGGTGCTATAAATGTTAACGAGCGTCCAATTCTAAACGCGACGTTGCTCTTATAGTATACAAAATCACAACTCCAACGATTTTCATGCTATCTTAACGCGGCACGGTGCATTGCGAAGCCCAATACTCGCGTGATTATACAAACAAAAATTAACAATTGTGCGGCGACAATGAGAAGAAAACTTAAGATTGAATTTGCTATAGAAACGATTAAGAACCACTGATCTGAAGTCATCGGTCCAATCACAGCTTGAATTACGCTCCTCGAGTCGCAGGATCATTTCAGCAGATTGCGCCGATTGTGAGCGGAACACACCAATTCACTGCTATCGCTACGACTTCTGATTCGTCCCAGATTCGCTAAACGTTCCGTTTGACGTGAACTCGAACGCACTCGATTCGTATCTGCAGCCCGACCACTCTATCCTATTACCGCCATTTCCGGTAAGCCGCGTTAAGAGGATTTCAAATCGTGTTATTACGCGCGTGGGCGTCCAGTCTCGTTAAACATTAACATTGAAAGACTTCTAAGCGTCGTAGTAATCAAAGTATCGTCGTACAGCGTACTGCCGTGTTAGCGTTGGGTTGGAGAGAAAGTAATGTTACGTGGAATGCAGAAAAACTCGATGCGTCTCTCACAGAGGCAAAGAAATTTAATTATCGCAACGTCGCGAATTTAATAGTTTGTAATTAACACATGGCCGTATCAATCGGTTATCCAATTCTCGATTACAATTTTATCGAAGAAAAATATAGATCTTTTTAATATCGGCGAGATAAAAGAATTTCATTATTGAAAAACTTCAATTACGCATCACTGGTCGTATTATGCTTCTGATTAGACTCTGCGCCTCTAAATCTGCCACTGCCTGATATAAGATATAATATTAATTATCCAGTCCAAAGAATAAGTTTGTTGTGATTCGACAGTGCTAGGAAGAAATTTGATTTAGACAGCTTGATTGGATCGATAGATATGCAGTGATGATTAAATAGATGACATTTAGTGATAGAGGGAGAAACTTGCATCGTTGTATTTACATAATCCGTAAAATAGCATTAATTTTCTCTCCAATGTGGCGACAATTACTCCCTTCGATTTCGTGGGCTAAAACGGTAAGGACGCGCGACGTCACATCGGACTACAATTATTTATATAAGTAATGTACTTGTGTGCGTGTGCGAGTGCGTGTGTGCGTGTGCATGCATACGTGCAGGATGTGACAAGTGTCCGGCGCGCGATTTTTTGCCGCGAAATGGAGTGCAGGTGAGAAAATTGATCTCATGAATATGGATTCGAGATTTATCGTGAGCGCGATGATTCACGGAACGCTGTCGTGGAAAACTACGCAGCGTGTATTTACTTTCGAGGAAAAGGGTTTCCCGTTCGATGGGAATATTTACATTTGGATCGAATCGATCTTGAATAAACGGCACGAGAAAATGTATTTTAATTTTTTAGTTTTAACTATCACTTTGATTGCCGCGCTGGAACGAATGACGTTTACTCAGTTGCGAGTTTCGAGTTCTGAGATAAAGAAATCATCGCGTCCGGAATTGTTTATTTGAAGAAAAGGCGCTTTGGAGCTTAAGAATGCACAGAAGGCTAAAAGTAATAAAATAGTACAGCTGGTGCATAACACGTATGCCAAGATATTATTATAAGATTATAATCAACTAGAGCATGGTATTGTAATTTTTTTTACATTTCCAAAAATCTTTAGCTTCAAAACGCAGTTTATTTCATTGAACTTGGACGAGAATTGTTGAAGTTACGATTTCTTTTAATCGAATAATCTTCCGGTTCGCCGTTCCGAGTATCCCGCGCCCATTTTCAAAAAGACCAATCCCGGTATTTTTGAATAACACAAAAACTATGAAAAGTGTAATTCCTTTACGCGTACAAGGCTGTGTTAATCCATTAAGATATCGAATCCACGTTCGTTTTCAGTTACGTCCTGTTTAAAAGAAAAGAAAAAGAAACAATTGAATGTCACGGTATCAAAGTCGTTGCGTCGGACTCTCGCGACAGCTCGCACAAATACTATTGCGTGGAAATGAACGTTCGAAAGAGTCTCACTTAAAAGGAACGGCGGGAACATTCCGCCGCAAAACGTTGATTAAAACATTCGCTGCGATAGACGGGTCACTGGTGGCTCGTACATTAGTCTTACTATAATTTTTCACTTTTAATGATAATTCGCGGCGCACCGAATCACGGCGCGATTTATTGCTTAAGATAGGACACCCGATGTAGCGGCTATTACCGTAGAGTAACGACACCGCGAACAGCGAATTTCTTTTCGAACTGAGCGTGAAACATCGCCCTTGGTTAAACGGCCGGGAACGAAGCGCCCACGGTGAACGTGTTAACACTTCGAAGGGCAACGATTAACGGGCTGTAATCATCGAAAACGTTAAATCGACGAACGCTGGTTGCACACCGTGCTCGCTAAATGTTAATCGTGCCGACAAGTAGTCAATTTTGTTACCTGAAAATAAAGTCAACCGTGATACATCGTGGAACAAATTTAATTATCCTGCACAAATTACTAGCATATAAGTACACTGTTGACTTTGCGAGAACGAAAAAAAAAGAGAATGCGCGCAATTCGGAGAACATGCGTTCTCCATTGTGTACAGTAGATTGATTACTTTTCGGTACACTTAATACATGGTGAGTAACGGGTCTGTGTCGCGGCAGCTAATTAAGATATCGAATGAATTCTTGACGTTAAAAGACTTCGCTTTAAAGTAACTGTCATAAATATTGCATCCCTCCGAACTATTAACGCGTCAAGAATTTTCTTTCGTGCCTCGACTGATTACCGAGATACTGACTCGTCATATATTACTCACTCACTCCGTGTGTGTAATCAATCGTGTCGAAAAATTGAAGAACTAATAAGAGATCCACGTTTAACATCCAACGCACGCGAGCAAAGAAAAGAAAAGAATGCGGAAACTCGAGGTGCGAGTGCGTCGTCGCGATAACGTCGTTAAAGAAACGATCAAACGAAGAAACAATGGAACAAGTGATTCGGGGGACGAAGGAACAATAAAAGGGTTGTAAAAAAAAGTACTTGTCGCTAATAAAGACTCGTTATTACCAGTAGATTCTCCATTGAATCAACGATCACGAATTTTCTCCACTGTCGATCCGTCGCGTCGATGAAAAAGAAACACCTTGATCCTTCATTTATCAACCTTCCGACGTACGCATACTTACGCAAGGTGCAACAGTTTTTCGTTTCCATGTAGTATCCAGAATCGGCGACTTTGATTTTTGATCGAAGTAACTGGAATTTCTAGCACGATCGATAATCAAGAAAAAATTTTCAAACCGACATTCATATCCTCCGCGTGCTTGATTCTCATGAAATTGCTTTCTTCGTTTCTTTACCGCCAAATAAAGGATTGCAACGTTACGATCGAATGTTGTGTACTCTATCGACCATGATCGATAGTCTGTAATGACAGTTCGTTACCCATCGTTCGTTGGTCGCCAGCCTGAATGAGAAACCTATACAATACATACATACGTGAATTGTGTGAGTGTTGAGCGCGACCGCGCGTATGATTTAGGCATGTGCGAGATGGCGTAAACAAACAATTCCTATATTTAAGCTCAATCGAATAACGAATGTTTTTCAACCTCAGCTCGAATTCCTGATAAGGCGAATCAAGCTATCAACCTTTTTCGGGACATTCGAATATCGCTGCATTAATCATCGCGATCGTATTTTTCCAAACCGACGCGTGCTAATAAAAAAGGATGCGCTTTGGACTTAACGATCGTGATTGGAATTACTTAGTTTGCCGAGTTCCTGTTTACTTGCATTTGCGCATCACACTTATTATTTCTCACATTCTTCGAATTTACTTAACACATTTACGTATCATCCATACACGAGAGTTTGAATGAGATTCGTACATGCCTGAAACGTGAGACGTTGTGTGGTCGAGCTGAAGATATTCAGCGTGAAATTAGCACGGACACACACGCGCGCGCGCGCGCTCACAGTGAATGGAAATTTTCGCAAATCATATTCCACCGCATTAGTCGCCATGGCAAAACGAAAGTTTAAAAATACGTTCGGCGAAAGCCGCGCCGCGCATATTTTACCGATTTTTTTTTATTTCCTTCACGCGCCGCGATATATCGTGGGATTTGTTTTAATCGCCGATGAGAAAAACAAGACGATTACGCGCTACGGCATCCCGGAACAGGAATTTTTTGAAGCGTCAATTGCGAGAGATTAAAGAAACAACCATCGATTTCTCGCCACGACTTTTCTGTACGCGCGATAACATTGCCAATTACAATAGTTTGTATAATGATTCGACGGACAACAACAAAAAAAACCTAAGTACGATTCATTGCGCATTTCAGGCGTTTTCGTGCTGCGTCGTTCTCGTTTCACTCTCTTTTTTTTTTTTTCTTCATCGTAATAATTACTCTAGAGTCCGCCCGTGTTCAAAAATGGTGATACGCGCTTCGTCGCGCATCACCGAATAATAATATACGTTCAACTGTACATGTTTATTAAAGTACCTGAATGGAAACCACTATACCTGTGTTTTCTCTTCGACGCGAGTGCGGATCGTATTCTCTTATTCCGCTGTGTAAACGATATCGTGCCCCACCTCTTTTTTCTTCTACTTTTTTTGTTTCGTGCTTCCAAGCCACACTATCCTCCACCCGTGTGCTAGCAAATGCGCTTGCAGTTGCGCATTCGAGATGTAAGCTCTCGCGAATCCTGCCGCACCCTCGTCTCATCCCCCATCGTTTCTTGTTTTCCGGTGTATCGAGGCTGGGCCATCGAGTGTCCTGCGAACAATGGTGAGTTAATTCTTTTGAAGGAAACGCGAACTAGATTGGTGCTTCAAAGCTGGGGTAGGAGGACTGGGTCGTTAGGAATACGAGCACTACGTCCGTCCCCTTTTCACGGGGACCATAGAAAAATCCAATGGTTTTGCGGATCGATGCGCGCAACTCTCGAATGACAAACAGAGTATAACTACAGTATTTTTTTTTTTTAACGCGTTCGGTGCTGCATCGTTTTTATGCGAATTGTTATACGAGATGCGTTTACCACTGACGTCCCGCGTCGAAGTATTTATTATACGCGTTATTAACGCGATAAGCTTGAATCAATTTCTTGTAATTTTAGAATTTTTCTTTCCCGCCCTTGGGCTTCGAGTACTCGTGGATTTATCGCGGAGTACTGTGTTTTATTGTACGTTACTTCGAATCGATGAATGAATTTAAAAACTGTGAAAGCATACCGCTGAAGTCGACATTGATCGAGAGGTGCTTCATTTTTTATTTCTCCCCTCGATGAACGTGAAACTTTAATGTTCCCAGAGCAAAACTAACGTGATACGGGCGAGTGATTTGTACACGATAGCCGCATTGATTGAAAGTTCACGTGAAAGATGCATTACACGCCTGTCGCTACTTGTTGGACATTAGTCTTGTATATCACGCGATAGGTTGGTCTACGTATCACGTTTCGCGTTTCGTGTTACAGGCCCAAAAGAAAGCAAATTGTTTTCATTCTCTCTTTTACATTTATTACTTTATCGAATATTTTTTTAAGACAACGGAATTGCGCTCGAGGAAGCGCGCCAGGCAAAGGCCGAGTTGAGAGTGGCTGAACTGTTTGATGGTCGAACCGAGAGTCAGTTGCGACGGTTCCGGGTGACAACGGTGAGTCGATCGCTCGATCGCGCGTCAGCGTTTTGGGTTTTTCGTCTGTTTGATTACATATTTCCGGTGCGATAAGTACGATAGCGCGACTGTTCTTAGAAGTAAAAAAAAAAAAATGTACTGGTCGTTACAACAACATCACCGATCCTGCTCTTATTTTTTTTATTAACCGAGCAAATCAAACGAAATGTTTGATTTAAACGTGCAAAATATGCCGGATCTACTATCGTCGATCCTATCTGTATACTTAAATAACGTTTCGGACGCCGAAGAATTATTCTCGCACGCGACGAATTACTTTAACGACGTCTGGTTAAGATGCCCTCTTAATTAACATCTAGAACACCTGCATCCTTTATTGTTTCATTCTTTCCTCCTCTCGCGGGCAAGGCCGGAGCTATTTAAATTTGTGGTACAGCTCGCACACACTCGGCATGGCCATTCATCTCGACAAAATAATATTTACGTAATTCGCGTGAAATTCGTAGTGCGCTCGATGTCCCCAAGGCCGGAAAGCGATATTTAAAGAGAACGCCCGTAATTCACGGACGCTTCACTCAAAGATTTAGAAGCTCCTCTTCTATCCACCTTCAATTTATTTTCGTCCACGGCACGATCAAATCAATGACCGAATTTTCGGAAGGTTAAAATTAAAAATTACAGCGGACGGCCTTCCGTATAACGAAAGTTGTTTTGCTATCATTAAAATTATTTCTTGGAACCTTGAAATTTTAACCAATAATTGATCTCGAATACAAAAATTCCAATTGGATTCTATTTTTAAACAAATTTTCTATGCAACTCGTAATCATGGTGTGCGGAGGTTTTATTGTATTTACTTAATCGACAAAAAAAAGATTAGGCACGCGAATGTCGCAGAGAAATCTATGAAGAACAGTTTCTCCGTACGTTTCATTGGCCGTCAATTACAATGCAGTATTCAGCGAGGCTGAAACACGCCGATAGACTAACGACTTCACGTCGCGCTCGAATCTCCGAAAACAGGAAATTCATTAAGCTTTCTCCGATTGTTTCATCAACAAACGGAAGGTTCGTCCTTTGCGCGAAGCGACGAAATTACGAGACACGTTGGAAGCAGACTTTTTAATCGAGCCGTAGAACTTGGTTGGGGAGGGGAGGACTTTGCCGGTATTAAAGATTCCTCGCTCTTCGTTCTGTCTTCTTCGTTTTATTTTCGCCCGAACGGATTCGTTGCATCGGCTATGCGAACGAAGGACAAGAGACGCTGCATTTTCCGACAAATACCGTATCAATGATCGATACCTGTACGACCCGGTTTTTTAACATCAAAGATAGCGTGTCTACAGTGTCGTGGTCAGATCGGGGAGAATCCGATCTGTTTTTTTTAAGCATTTTTGCACGGTGACGCACGCATTTGTATGAGTACATCTGCACGTGTAGATAACCAGGAAACAATTCGAAATGCCAAGTCAGTCATTTTCATGCCCGGTACATTCGTAAGCAAATAAGATTTAAATATATAAGCTTGCCTAGACACAGTTTAAATCTCCTATTAAAGAAATTCGAAGGCTGAATAAAAATGACTGAATGCTAAGAATAAACAAGTTTGTTTCAACATTACCGTTGGTACCAATTAGAACGTTTCCACTTCGCGGAACAATTCCAAGGAATTCCATCGGTTTTTTCCCTTCAGCTTTTCACTTCGATGCGGCACAGACCTGAAAGAGTGAAATTTATGAAATAAAAGGAATCATTATAATCGGCTTGGGGTTAATTATTTATGTAATAAAATAATTTAAATCAGACTCCCGGTCGACTGAAATCTCAGTCCACGCATATATGTATCGTAAACAATCAAGACTCGAGATGGATCTGGCATACTCGACTCGATGAGTTATGTTAGAAAGAAGAGCCTCGCGATTAATCGACCTTTTTATTTGCAGCGAGCGAAACCGAATCGATGTGACGTAACCCCCACGCACCTCGCATCGCGAGGATATATTCTCGTTTACGTAATACACTTTATTACGCATGGAGTTTGCGAGGAGCTGAACGGTAAGTTCGCGAAGATAAAAAGAAAGAAAAAGACGGATAAGCATCGTTGGCATTGACGAATGAAGACCGACAACTTGTATTTTTCTCCCTCACGTTACCTAATTACAACGGTATCAGAATCTTTATCGTCATCCAGTGGTAACGAGCGATCTATCGTGGTATTAAATAAGCATGTCACGAATGCAGATTATGATACTCGTTCATTTCAGTAAATAAACAATTCTCGTGCCGGTAAAAAAAACGCATTTCACTACCATATCTAATCAAATGAATGTTTTATTAGTCTCGTTGGTCGATGCGAAACTGTCTCACCCTTTTAACCACATTTCAATTGAACCCTTCCCTACCCAGACGGTTTAGCGTATCCGCATTGCAATAAATTATAACGAGTCGGTGATCGGTAGTATTCGAGGTATGTCAATGCTCATGAATAATATAAACTACGTGTAACATAAGTTTGAGGAAAACCGATGAATCGTCAGACTAATTGTAAGTTGTGTTCAATGGATACTTTTTTACAGGTAGTGTCATCGACTATGCAAAAATGTCGCCGTTAAAAAAGATAGATTGATACTTTAATAAGAAATCCTAGACACGCGGAACAAACGTTTCGTACCGATCAGAGTTCCCGGAAATACGTGACCGTCGTTACACGGCAGTAAATGCAAAGTAACGTCGGTAAATTATTAAGAAGAAATGCGAGAAATCCTGTGGCGTTTCAAATTGCTAGTTGGTCTCAAATTACAATTTATTTCGCGGCTAGCACGCTCTTACTATTTAAAACAGCGTTTCTGGCGCGCAATGTAAAAATGTCGCTAATGCTATTATTAGTTTGGGTCGGAACTATAGTCGAAGAATAGTTAAGTAGAAACTTGCTTGTCAGCGTACACACGGAATATGGGAGGCCATATTGTAATTATCCGGCGATGCGAGAGGTTATTTATAAAAATTTAATTATCGACGATACGTAAGAACTCGCAATGCATATCGTCTGTTACGTTATATCATTGTCGAACTTCGATAATAACCTCGTAAATGCCCAAGGAAATTTATTATTCCGCGCGGAATCACCGAGCGAGATATTCGGCGGGTCGTTTCGACGAATACGCTGCTTAACTCTAAAAGTTAATAGCGCTGAGAATTGGCAATTGTAAAAAAGAATGTCTCGGAATAGCGCCATTAATGTTATATATCAATATCAACACAAACGTTGTACAAGTAGTAGCGGTATTCATCTCTATCGATCGCAAATACTTGATTCCATTTTGAAGCTATTTGATAGCAAACGTTATACATACGTACATGCTGAACGAGTATCATCGTACCGGGGCCCATGTGTCCTATCTGTTTCCACAAATGTATTTTATATGATTTGTAATAACAGATAACCAAAATCAAGGGTTACTACGAATAAGAAGCAACTCTTCGAAATAACATCACCTCGATAGTGTTTCCCGTTTCACTACAGATATCGTAATCTCTGCCATCGTTCGGATACAAAGATAGCGGACATAGACGCGTTGCGAAATGTCAGATTCATCCTTCGGGGTTATTGATTTCGATCTGACTGAATGTTCGGCGAATTTTTCCGGCGCGACAGATGGCAGCACGAGCTGGGTCATATTTGCAGAATTAATTTCAGACGCCGAGGGCCCTTTTCTCGAGTTGAATTAAAGTCGAAAACTTCACTCGTTACGAAGCGCATCTCAAGTGTGTCTTTAGTAGGTCAGAACTTAATAATGCTGAAGAAGACAACACCTGTACCGTGGAAGGAAATTACGCATTATCATGACACGATCCAGTTTCGATTCATTACTAAATAGTATGAGTTTACGAATCGTCGGTCGATATCAGAGAAAAAAATGTTTGCGGCGGTCGTGAGAATATTCCAAATATCGAGCATACCTCGTGCGAATATGTTGTAGCACGTTCAAAACGTTGCCGCGTCAATATTGCGCGAACCTTCGTTGAAAACGTCATTCGAGAAACATCGAGAGCGGACATTCTGTAATCGGGTTACTTCGAACGCCAATGGGGGCTGCATTGTTGAGAACCACTATGACAGGGCGAAACCGAATTTCCCAATGACGTGAAGTTCGTGCTGAGTTTAGGGCGGTGTAACGATTTCACGTCGAGTGCGCACGAACGTTTACCGCGATTACACGACAAGTTGTCAAGGGTAAAAATACTGCAGTACTGCTGCAAAACTTTTAGTGGAAAGCGTTGACGTGGATCGGTGATATATTAGTCGATCTGTCTCCTCGGAGGCAAAAAAAGAGAAATGATGTTGGCTTCCAATCATATCGTCGTTTTTTTCCAGCTGACAACAGAAGAAAATGTAAAGTCATACGAAACGCTTCACATTGGCGTCGGATATGACAACTTGGCTCGTTTCTCTTTTCTCTTGTTCTTCGTCTGATGTGACGGCTATTTTTCCTTATTTTTCTTTGTTTAGGAGCCCGACGATCGTCAACATTTTTAAATAGTCCTCATTTTTATGTAAATAAAGTATCTGTGCATGATGCTATGATTAACATCGCGTGTTCTATGTAGGACTCAAATATTTTTTCCTGGATGAGTAGACACATTGATTTTAATCAATTGTTTGCAATGTTTTACTTATTGTGTTTGTATTGCATACACAGCTAGAACTTTCATTTATTACGACAGATATAGACGGATTAAATCTGTGGGTTTATCTGTACCGATCATCGAACTCAAATCGTCACGATCGCCACATAACATTCTAAATAAATAGCATGCACCGATTAGTCATAAGGAAAGAATGCAAATGCGATAAATTAGAAAGAGCTCACGGCAACGCTGTGTTATAAAATACGCGTACCCGGGAAATTAAAGCTACAAATCGTAAATAACAAATACGATAATAATGATTCCTATACTTTTCCGTATTGACTGAAATACTTCATTCAGCGGATATCCAAATGTTTGTGTACTCATAATTATTACTTGACTAATTAAATATTAACCATTCCCTGCATTATTTTCTTACCCACTGCCAGAAAACATTTGTTGAGTTAAAAATTTGTTCAACCTCTGTGCTGCTATCTAGTTTGCCAAATCCGCGATAAAGTATTAGCGCAAACGATATAGGTTAGGATAGGTGGAATCCCGGGATAACTTAATAAATTACGAAGATAAGGAATATCGGCCAAAGAGAATCGTTCGACCGGGTAGTGAAACGAGAATAGAGCTACGTAAAATTCTGCAATCGCGATCGTATGAAAATTCTGGCTAAACATAACCTGTCTCGCTCCCCGGGTAGGATTCCTTACGAAAATACAGTTGCCGTGAGAAAAAGGTGACCATGGTCTGTCCGAGCAGCTTCCTAGCGCACTTGGCGCAACTGATTGTGACGATCGGTTGCATGAAATTTCTCGGTGATCCCTATTACGCGAAAGGGTATAACTGGCCTCTTCATGCCTTCCAGCTTCTACTCCTACATTCGATCGTGGGAATACTCAGGTTTGGTAAGGCAAATCTATTTTCTCGAGATTAGCAAAACGAGCAACGTGTTCTTAAAACAATACGTTATTTGTAGAGGGCTCCCTAAAAGCCTGTCTTAATTGTTGGGGGTTGTGTGGAGGATTAGTCAAGATTAGTCGGTATGAAACCGCACAGTTGTAGTACCCATTACTGAGTACGTTGCTTGATTTTTGAGTGTATGACACAAAAGCAAGAGGAAGCATTTTTTGTTGATACGTTTCAATTTCGTTGGAACAGGTGAGAAATAATATCTCTATTTCAATGCACAGCTGAAGAGAATCATTTTGAGAAGAAAACGATAGATTCTACCATTACGATTGTCGAACAGTTAGATAAAGACACGCATGCACGCTTGCAATAGGTTGACAACAGCAGAAAGATTTTTTTTTGCACAAGACTGGTAATAAAATATTTAAAGCAAATAGACTAACTCGTTACAGGTGCGAGTTCAAATTGTGCATATCGCATGTCACAAAACTTATTTCTACACAATTTTGCATTTTGTTAGATGATTATGTTAGTACTTTAAATATTTATAGATATACCGCAACAGCTATTTCTGCATCCCTATTTTTGTACGTTTTAGGTGTGACTTAATCGTATCATAATCGCCCTGAAAACAATGCCCGTGAATCTATTTGAACATGCTCCATTCCATTCCAAATGGCTGTAGTCCGATACGAATATATCCTGCTCCTACTTGTGTATGTATCCCCTCTATTATACAACATAGCGAATACTAATTTAACTAAATCCTGATCTGCATATAATTTGTTAATCTTTTACATTTAAAACTGTAGTGTAACAATACACTTAATGCTATTATTTGTGTTGTACATATTGTGCATCCAGATTTAATACTATTTGTTTGTGAGCTTTTGCTGACGTAAGCTACAATCTTCTACGAATCAAGAGACATGATCTTGTCCAGGGCCAAGTAGAAGTATGCGAGAACTGAGTTAGTATTCACAGATGAATTAGTATTCACGGATAAAACATATAAACTTATATTATTTCTCGCAAGTTCCAACAATCTATTTATTATCAAATTGTAATAGAACAAAACATAAATTGTAGAAGAAAGATGTATAGATATCTATGGGATTTTAAATTGGATTTGATCAACTGAAGCAAAAGAATGAATTAGCATCCTTCACCTATCACATCCTCTCCTGTTATTATAAAATATTACCGAGCGGTGACAAATCAATAGGACAAAGGTGCAATTGTTATCAAGTTACACGATAATTTATTTATTAAAATAGTAGCACTCCTGTCACTGTCATTTCACATAAAGCTTTACATGCCAAGACACGTTTTAAGTTTCACAAGAACATTTGGCACGTAGAAGGACGATACTAAGTCTGCGCTACGATTAATAATATATCGAGTGCTACATCATTCTTAGCGATACTGCTTCCAGGAACAGAGTTCAGCGCATCGTCCAGCGTCCAAGCAAAGTACTTCAGAAACTTCTACGATTGGAGCACCAGGATTATCGATGTCATACCATTGGCATGCTTTACGACTGGTATTTTAAGCAGTTACGGGGTCAACAGGAAAGTTCGACTAGTAATACTCACGCTTGGGATTGTGCCAATATTTTTCCAATTAAATACAAAGCGAAAGGGGAGCCAAATTAGGAAGCATCGGTTACTTACCAACTTCATTGCCGCGATACAGCTATTTATGGTGGTATTGGTTGGTCTGCGGAACAATAATTACAATGTTATCAGTTTAGTCGTCTCGTACGCTTTCGAACTTTTCTTCGTCGACGAATTCTGTTATTACTACGATATCCCGAATACCGATTTGACCCAATATTCACTTTGTTTCACAGAGGTGTACGCGGTTTTGGTTCTTAACGAGTTGTAAATAAATTTCACGTAAGGAAACATTTGTACGTTCTTTACGTAGAATGTATATCAATTTTTAAATATAGAACTAATCGGTTGCAGATTGCTTGCGTTGAAATTCCCGGTTGTTTGGTACATATCTACTAAGAGCAAATTTCCTGGTATTTAAAATGATAGTAACCTTGTGCCATAGAATGTGTTGGTGCCACAAGATTGAGTTCTTTATTTATTTCGTCAACGAAATGATCGTTTCGTTAAAAAATTGCATTTTCTGTATGATAAATAACTAGTTTAATTATGTTAAACGTTTCCTTTTATTTCTACGTCTGTGATCCAAACTCGGGCGGGAATCGGATTACTGCGGAGCGAATGCGGGAACATATTTTTTCTGCGTCACATCCGCTCAACTTTCGCTGTCGATCGCCCATCTACATTCAACACTATTCCCGTGACAGTACTTAAATTCTTATCTCTTATGGAATACTGGTGCTCGAAAGTTAATCTTCGGTTAGCCTCGAGACGTTTGACTATGCTGCTTTGAAAATACCGACACACTGATCGAATCTAATATATCTCAAGCACCATCGGCGGAACAAAATATTCGTTTGTTAGTACTCTCAATTATTCTGCGTGCTCACGAGCTATTATAGAACGAATTAGCCATAAGTGTGGATCTTCATGAACATAGTCAATCGGAGGAACAACTGGGTCAATGAGTAGTGTTGTGAGAGCTGTGATATTTTCCTTTAATTTTTCTGCATTTGTAACGACACACGTTGATCATTTGCGGTTGAATTAATCTTAATCGTCGTAGCGTCACGCGAGGAATTAAAAGTTTAGCACGAAAGGTTAATAATAAGTACGCGGAAAGAAGCAGCTGTTAGTGGAAAATGCGAGTGCGCGTCTCTGCCATATTTTGGCAGAATAACGTGTAAAACGTTCGACAGATTGTCCCGATAATTCAACGAACGCGCCGTGCTTGGAGCACCCTTGCTTAGGCACGTTTGCGTTTCAACGTGCTCGATGAAATCAGTTACTTCGGTTCCTGAAACGAACTTCCAAGGTATCAGCCGTGACATGGCAGAGCGGCTCGGATTAGGTCCTGAGATTCGGGAACTCAAGTTGGGGCCGACTTTTACGAACAACAGATCGACAGCGTTTCATACATTAAAATGTTAGTATCGCTATGTATGGTTGTATATTTCTAAATATTTAAATTGAGGTTTCGGACATGATTTACGATTTTCTCCCTCGTTGTACAATCGCCACGAACGGAGTGACAGATTGTGTGCAATGATTTATTATTTGTTAAATGTTTCATGCGTTTTATTTGCGCAGAAAGGTTATTGAAATTTTGGGGAATGCCTTTGATCAATTGTACATATATTTTCGTTGAATGTAGACTAAAACCCATGGGAAAGTATTGTTGCTTATTGAGACGAATTTCTTATTTCTTTCCAGATGATTTTAAACCTGCAAGTGTAGATGTTTCCAAAGTCGCAAGAGTCGATGTGGGAACAAATAACACGATGACGGTTACCGTACCTCATTTGGATGGTGCTGGCATTCCGCACACAGTGTTCAAAGGTTCCCAGAGACCTTACCACAAAGAATGTGTTTTGATAATTGATAGAGTTACCGGCGAAATCACATTAGAGAAACTAACAGCAAATATTCAAGTTAAAAAAACTAGGTATGCTTGAACTGCTTTTTTCTTTGCTTTGCTTTGCGAGTTCGTGACATTATTGTCCTTACATTTTTCAGGACAGAACCCAAGTCTCAATCGCATTTAGGAGTTCCTGGGGGCAACAGTAGTGGTAGACCCATAACACCAGTTGAAACTAGAAGAAGTCCCACCCATGGCAGGGCGACGAGCCGGACAAAAGTTACTAGCGGGAAGAAAAGGGAACCTACTGTTCAATTACATCCAAAACCACAGCATAGTCCTCTTAGAGTTTCACCTTATCATGCTAAAAGTCCACCATCTGCACCAACGAATAGGTAATTGTTAAATCGTTTTCAGTATTGTTAAACACGTGGATATTATATGGAACATTGATACACTGCATTAGAGTAACATTACTGGTCTCAGTTCAACCGCTTTCATACTGTATCAACGAAGAATAAATATATTAAGATCTTATTATAAACGTACTAAAAACACACAGAACTTTAGTTCACCAGTGCAACCATCAATGGCACAATCGACCCTGGCTAGTTTGCCAATGATTGGTTTTGATAACGATGATCCGTTGCCGTCGACTGGATCGTTCCCAGCTCCGCAACCTTCAGCACCACCAAAATCATTACCCACGGTAAGCACTCAGTCAACCGTTAAGTCTACTGCCACGGTGGACAGCGATCAGGGAGCTCTTAGCGATTCCAGTTCAAGTAGCTCAAGTTCCGATAGCTCGGATAGCGATACCGATGCAGAAAATATTCCTGTGCCAATGCCGACTAATGGTATGTTATTTTTTGTAGATCAACCAAAGATTTAATCGATCATATATGTTCCAAAACAATAGCGTTCTGTTTTTTTTTTAAGGGCATCTGAACAGTACAGCTTCATCTCCTACATTACTGACGCCAAATAATCTCTTAAACGACGACTTGCAATTATCAGAATCAGAATCTGACAGCGATTAATGGTAATATATTTGTAGATTTCAGAAAGACTTTTTCAAGCAGAGTGACGTGTGTCCCCTTCCTTATGTCAGATTACATTGATGGTATTGATTTAATCAATCTTGTCCTACAAGTAATATTCTTGAGAAACTAACACGTTTCAGGGATAAGAAGGGATCTTCAGAAGATCTTGTTCTGCCAAAATGCAAACAAATGATACGCCTCTGCTGGCACATCTTTTGCTACGGTACATTAAATGATTTAGGAGGACACGATAGAGAAATGTTATCTTCGAGGAAGGTAATGTGTATATTAAGTTGAAAGGCATACTCCGTATATTCTATATGTACTGCATTAAATTGCGCTATATATACATATATACACACAAACCTTTGATTCTCGAGGAGTCAATATTTGGAAATCTAATAGATTACGAATGGTAACGTAGCGCATGTACAATACATTTATTTGTAAGGTATTAGGGATTGTACAATTGCTATTGACTAATATTTAGTGTAATTATATCATCTTTATTTTCTTTGTGTCCTGAAGATAAAAGTCTTGCCAAAATCTCTATATCTAAATCCTTCGAAAGTCGCGGAATTTTCATTAGTCTCTCTTTTGTCGTCGTGCTCTGGAAACTCTCGATATGTAAACGCCATACACGTCACATTCGAGTAGGTTTTCTGTTTCTTTAAGGTATAAAACGTCTGAAGTGTTGTATACACGGAACGATTAAGCGACTGTATTACATACAAAATATTTATTTAAACGAGAATTGTACATTTAATAAAGCGTTCGTTATAATACGATTCTTATAATATATACATGTATGGAAAATACGATATTTCATATCAAATTTCAGATCAAATATTGTATTAAATAGTACTTCGATATAGTAATTTTTACCTGAAATTATTCGGCCTGAGGAACTGTATTTGGTCCAAGTTTACCTAAATGTTTTTGTACTCTACTGAGCATACGGTTATCTCCAACTCGCTATCGACATAACTCTTAAATTCCGATAGAATTCTTGTTTATAGTAAACATAATTCATGCAAGTATGCTGGTTTTATGCGACTGGTAATCTAACACTAGTCTCGCGAGTTGGCTACGCCGACCAAGGTGAAAGTTCTTCGATTTAATACAAGTTTCGTAGATACTACTGGTACAAGTGCTGGCACAATCGATGTTTTTATATTTTACTTTAAGTGCTGGTTCTATGGCCCGTAATACGTGTACATTGCTAAAAGAAACGAACATCTCGAATAAGGATGAAACCGGGATGTTCCGCGAGAGTTTCAACAGTGACGGTATATCTTTATCGGAGTGCGTTATCGGAATATTGGCCTCGACTGTTCTTCGCACTGAAACAAAAACACGAAAACCGCTCGTTAAATACGAATTAAACTGAATTGACTGAAAGTGGGAAGAATACATTGTTACATACTTGCATTGTAATCCTTTACGTAAAAAGCGATGCTGTTGTAATTGTGTTCATCGTATCTTCCGTGATTACGATTAATATCCGTATCAACGTGCTTCGCATCGTTCATATGAGCTATGTCAGGATGAAACTCGACGAACGGAATCGGACTGAATATTTGATACTGACATATGGTATTCATTCGGACCTAGATATTAAAATATGCTAGTTAATTTGTACAGTTACATGTTTAGTCGATAAGAACCATCGGCGTACGTACTCTATTTAGATAATCTAGTCTAAGGTCAATTCCGGTTTCGACGAAAAGTATCAAGCTCTCAGGTGAAAATTTTCTGATACACAAGTCTGTAACGGCGATTTTCAACAGTGGATCGTAATCGATCGAACTTATGTTGTTCGGCAAACGGACTGACAGCCAAGTGACTTTCGACTGATTTTTTTTATACTTTTCGGCCAACGTCAGGGCAGAACGTTTAATATCGTAGAAAGTGTCTCCTCTGCCTTTCGAAGGGGAATCAAAGTTATATAAGAGAACCTACAATCATTGGGGTCATTCGATTAACATTAAATAACAACACGAATATCTGAAAATTTTGAATGTACTAACCACCATGAGAAAAGTTTTGTACTTTTTGTCCATACAATCTAAAGCGTATTGCTCCAAGAAATCTAGCGCGTCTTGCTTCTTCGAGGTGTCCACGCTCAATATTATATTGACCCTTGTGTTTTCCGTTACATACGGAACGGGCAAGATTTCAACTTTTCCCAGCGGTTTACTGATCTCGATTCTTTTTTTCAACTCTTTCCCCGTAGCTATCTCGGTAAACACTAGATCCAGTATGTAATCCATTCCTCTCGAAGCGTCGAACTTTTTATATCCGTTTAGGAGTTTCTTAAATTTTAACTTCTTCTCGTAGTCCATTATGATATTATTAGCCGCTACGGTAATTACCCGATCTATATCAGATTTCGCGTCAGTTTTCAATTCTTGTACGCTCGAGAAATCTGTATCGAAGAAACTGTGGGATTCGTTGAAATATGTCCATCGCAAAATATCAAAACGTCCGGAAGCCTTGTTCCCTTGCTGATTACCTATTGGCCAGGAAACGTTGCGTTCTTCCGGCGGTCCTAAATGTACCGTTCTCAAGATCGCTTTTCGGGTATGACCTATCATGTCTTCAACTTCGATAGATCTCACCTGAGAATTCGTATCATTAAGAGACTAAAAACACATTTTACCGACAACTTCAAAACTTAGAAAATGACTCACCGCTGCGTAATAAGTGTTAATTTTATAAAATAGAAGATGATCGTAGATCGGATATATTACAATCGAATTCAAGAAATCTTTATTTCGAATTAGATCGGCAAAATTTTGCTCAAAGAGAAACGTAGGCTCCAATTTCGTAAATAAGAATCTCTGTCCTTGTATGTGATTCGAGCAAGGTACCGATGCTGAGTGAAAAATGCATCGTCCAAAGTTTACATCGTCTGAATCGGAATAAGCGTTTTTCACGCACCAGTCCAAATTGCTCTTTAATTCCTGCACTACCGAATTGCTCAAAAGGATTCCGGAATCTAAAAACAATATCGATTAGATAGTACTAGCTGTTAATCTTACCGTTAGCACATATGAAAATCTAAATTAACTGTACCCAAGGAACAATAAGGCTGTATCTCTCCAGGGACACCCATATGAACGCTTTGGCTAACACTGATCTTCTTAACAAATTCCATTAGCCTGTTTACATTGATGTAGCTTATATCTTTAACTAGTAAATAGTAATCGTAATTCTCCAAATAATTGTCGATTATATACTTGATGGTGTGAAATGGTTTCAAGATACTCCTGGTATCTGTAAACCCAACTATACCAGGAAGAGAGACGTTAGGCTTTGTTCCTTCTGGTATGGAGATAAAGTATCGCACTTTATCCACTATATGCGCTATAGTTTTATTGATCGCTACATCTCTACTATGTAAATATTCTTGGCTCGTTATAACACCAACAAACAGTTTTTCCCTAATTCCAAGCTCCGTGGAATAATATCTGGGACGTACCAAGGCCTTTGGAACTTTTTGCGCCTGTTGTGGCTTACTATTTATATTTATCTTTGGTTCATACTCGTCAATATCCTCTTGGTAATTTGAAAAGTGAATTGAGTGCGCCGATGTATCACGATACTTCTCAACGTCGGCTGGTATCATTAATAAGCTGAGACTCAAACCCATACATAGTCCCACAATTAAATATATGTTTCCCCAACAGTGGGAAAAAAATACTTTAAGCACTGGATTCATTCTTGTCAGATATTCAACAATATATAAAAATACATATATATTTTAACAATTGTATTAAAATATTTTTTGTGCAGGCAACGATGTTACGTGTGTTGTTCTTTCACTAACAAAACATCTTTTTCTTTTCTTCTTGTCAGAAATATTGATAACGTGAAATATATTTCGCAATTGTTGTAATAACCTCCAATTGCTTTCGTTGGTGTTGCATTATGCAAGATTACGTTAAAAAACTTGTATGTCTTTCGCCGCCCTCATCTAATGTAAATTAACAGTAATAATTATTTCCTGTTATAAGATGTTTACATTACACGCTTCCTTTACTTAATTTAATTGCATTACCTTTTCGTACTTTGTGCGTACATTAACGATTACTTATGATATACAATAATAATTAAATTCATTCGCGTCTCGCAACGCACTCGGCGTTCAATTCGTTAATTCAAAATTCGAAATGTTCACCCTTCATCCAGGTGCAAATATTTTAATTCCTCACTGCTCTATTTCTGTGTACGTGTGCGAAAGCAGGGGTTCCCCAACGTTCCTTGTGATAGGTAAACGTTATTCTTTGGGAAAATCTACATGGTATTTATTCAAAAGTCGATACATTCAATAACAAAACTATATTTAAATTTTTTTGAATCACAAAGTATTTCTATCAGAGAAAGGCAATTTTTCTATTATAAAAAATCCCATATTTGTGTTGCGCAAAAAGAAGGTTAGATTTCGCTTTGAGTAAATATAATCGTACATAACTTTAATGTCACTGTAAGTTTGACGTAATGTTAATGTTATTATTATATTGACAATCGACTGATTTCGTAGTTGAAAAATGTTGATTCCAGTGGTGCTCATTGGCAGATAAATTACAGCCATAAGAGGGCGTAGTACGCACTTTAATAAAACGTGTGGGAAAATCTCCCTTCGTGTTCGTCTTATACAGTGCCGATGAAAACGCCTATACGTAGAAACGTATGGCTTCCAAGTGTCGGTCGAAGTATGTATTGTACGTGAAGGTTAGGAGAAACGAGTGATCAAACGTGGGTTAGGTGAAAATATTTGTCACCGTCACGATGTAGTGCGTTATAATGTTTTCGTGATAATACGGTATTAAGCGTATACGGAGACGTAGGTGTGGAATCTCAATATCCGTGTTATCCATCACTGGATACATGGATGTTGCGAACGGACAAAAGCCCCTCGGTGAGTGCGATTTATTATTATAACGCATCCTTGTTTGTTCAATGTCGCGCGGGTAATGAGAAGAATTCATTTCAATCGTAATTATGACGACAAGCACGCTTGGATTTGTTAATACCTCGATGCCCAGAAACTCGTGAAACTGCACCATACTCGTATATGCGTACAAAAAAAATTCACAGTAGAATTACACAATTCCGTATTGTTGTGAAAGATCGTTCCTCCAGTAATGTGTAATCTAGTTTGAGATCTATAAAATATGTTACCTAGGTGGGCAACCTTCCGCCACAGGAGGTTCAGCGATGGATAAGGGGAAAGAGTGGCAGATGGAATTACTTATGGAAAAATTACGCTCAAAGGGATCCACGTTCAAGTCGTTGGTGGAAACTGCCAAAAATCTACGTATGGCTATGCTGGTAAGATACGGGGAATATGTTGTTCCAGTTTGATTGTAATTTATAAGCATATTGAATATTTTAATCGTTGTGGTATATGTTATGATAATAGGATAAGAGATTCGCGATTGATAGCGTAGAAAAAAATCAACTCCAAAAATGTCTGGATACTTTGCAACATTCCATAAAAGTGACCTCTTTGCAATCCATGGTAGAACGATTAGAGAGTTTAACCAGGCAGTTAGGGTAAGTATTTATAAATTGATTATTTAATTGGAGTGAAGAACTAGATATGTTAGTCAACATGTATGTTGTAATTGGGTTACAGCTTAAAGTTTACGATATCTGGTCCATCAGGTACAGAATTGTTTATATCCTCAGATATGTTTTTTTTGGAAGTTCTTGTGGAGCCAACGGGGGTAGTTAAAGATGTTAAGATTCATCATGAAGGAAAAAATGAGCAACAGGTACGTCAACAAAGTTTGCATTGAAGTAATCTTACTCGATAAAGTTCTGTTTACTTTAGGATTAAATTACAAATCAGAAAATGATCTTTGCAGAGCTGTGAAGTATTAGTTTCCTGTTTATCACGTGGAGATTTCCATGATTTTACAGTACAATTAGAAGGCTTAGCTTCGATATATCAGTTAAATGCAGATAAGAAGGTCAAGTGCAAAGCATTCAGTGCTTTGCAATCTTTAGAAGCCGATTTGGGTATTTTAGCTCAATTGCAGACATTTATGAAGGAACCTTTCAATCTTGTTCACAAGAGTCCAGTTGGTTAGTAAGAAAATTATCAACAATTATTCTACGATTGCCATGAGAATAAATCAAGATACCAAGTAAAAACTTTATCCTCAGGAATTCTCGAGCGAAGGAGAGGTGGTCACGCAATGAAACTGACTTATTTCGTTTCCCCTTACGACTTGATAGATCAGGAAAATCGTAGCTGTGATGCATTGAATTCAGAAATAGTTGTCAAACGTAAGATTGGTCATTCTGTTACTGTTTGTATGGAAGGTTCGACTGCTCACAAGTTGCCTACGTCTAGTATCATAACTGTAAATAGAAGTCCTACTGGTAAAAGGTTTGTAATCGTCAGTCTTGAAGATCCATTTATAGTGTGACCCATCATCATTCTTCATCGTAACATGGATGACAAATAACTTTCAGTACTCCATCGTACGCCCCATTAACTGGTACAAATTCATCGGTCTTACCTGCCTGCTTCGTACTGAAGCTTGCTAAGAAAATGCCGATGTGCATGGAATTAGTACGAAGGATACAGAAAGTGACGGAACTCGAGTGCGGTGACATTTCTGCGCCACATCCGTTGCTCAGTCTAATCGTTCAACATGCGAGTGACGGTCAGCAGGATTGCCGGAACAACAGGGGACTTTACGTTGTACGTAACGCATATCACATACGATATTATTATGGAGCCTTTCACCTTGGATTGCTACATTGAACATATTGTTTAATATATATATATCTCTTTGCAGACACTGCCAGATCAACAGCACTGCTACTGTATGACGGAGAACAAGAACATGGAGGGCGTATTAGTGTGCAGCATTCCTTTCACTCATCCTGCGCATGTTCCTCAAATTCTGGTTTATTTGCGTCAGCAAGCTCTTTTCAATACGTTGATCACTAGTTGCGTTAGGTCTATGGCCCGCCAAGATCCAGAACACGCAACCATTTTCGAAGTAAGCGCTTTATCGTGGCAGCACATCTCGGTAAGTTTGGAACATCCATTCGAGGAGACAATGGCAACCGCGGAATTGGATCTCACAGATATCTCTGCACTGAAGTGTAAATTATATGGGATAAGTATAACGAACACTGAACAGACGTCCGATCTGACGGGGAGAGTGTTGCAGAAGTGCCTAAGTATACCCCTGACAATGAGAATTCTCATGAAATCTTGGGAAAGTCGAGACATGTTATCGATGAACAGTATGAGCAGTGGAAATGGGAATTACAACGTTAACCTTGGTTCCGGTAAAGATCAGAACAGTCAGAACGGTTCGGGAATGCCGGATTTTACTAATGGAGATACCAAGATCAAGCAAGAACCCGGTTTGAATAACGGAAATGGGACAATGGGAAGGCAGCAGTCGTCGCAGCAGCAGCAGCAACAGCAACAACAACAACAACAACAGCAGCAACAGCAGCAGCAACAACAACAACAACAACAGCAGCAGTCTTTTTTAGATGCCGGAACGGAGAATAGTATCGGTTTTCCGTCGTATTCCGGCCAATCCGATACCACAGCTACCGCTATGTTAAATCCTCTGCAACTGGGGGCATTGCTCGGCCAAGCAAAAAATTCAATGGCAAATCCACTGAACGAACGTACGAAGAAGACGCGGAAAAGAAAAACCGCAGACGGTCTTTGGCGAAGTCCTAAAAGAAAAGGTGACGAAACCGCGGAGATATTGCTGGAGAGTTCTAGTTCGGATTCTACACCTCTCGGCACACCCACCGGCGGTAGAGAAAATTTAAACGAGACTAGAACCTCGACTCCAACGTCGGCTACCAGTCTAACCAGCGGCCTGGATTTTTCTAACCTGGAGCCCCCGGATATTATGGGGACTGACAAAAGCTCCGATTATGATATTGACAACGAGAGCGAGATAACTGAGGTACACGACTTGCAGGACGTCGAAGAGTTGAGTAAAAGGGATCGTAAGTCGAGGAAACGGGAGGAGAAAAAGAGTCCGATTATTTTCGAAGAGAACAAAAACTTGGTTCCACCGTCAGTAAGTATAACGCCAATTTCGAGCAGTAGCCTGGGTCAGACTACAAATTATAACTCTGTACTTACGGGGATGGGTTTGGAAAGGAGACCGGGCATCGAAATTATACCAATAACATCTTCGCCACAGACTACTTTACCCAGTTCTATTACTATAACCCCGATAGCTGGACCGGCACAGTCTAAGAGTTTGACGGACGAGCGTAGAGAGAGAAAGAGCTCGAAGGGGAAGACGGCGGAGGACAAAGGGAAACTGGAGAAGAGGCGTAAACGAAAGAGAGAGGATAGTCCTATGGGACCGCCGCCGGATAAGATACCGTCTAAACAGGATCCTCTCTCGAAGCCAGTATCGGTGAGCATTAAACCGACCGAATCGCCGCCAAACTTGAGCTCACGTCCGTCCTCCCCCGCCACGACTCTAAGAAAGTTTAGCCCATCTCCGACGCATACCAGTCCGCTGGCACTCGTAGGTAAGTCCAGTCCTACGTTGAAACAATCGACAAACAAACCGGTACAAAGTCCAAAACACTCTCCGGTCTACAGCAGTAGCCCGAAGCATACACCAGTACCTGCGAGCGTCAGTCCGAAGCACGGCACTTCATCGCCAAAGCACGGTAGTTCGGCGAGCACCGGTAAGCCAAGCATGTCCGCTTTAAAGTCAGCGGCTAATTCGCCTTCGAGCAAAACCACCGACTCCGCGCCGTCCAAAATAAAGTCTTCCTCGTCGTCCTCGAGCAAAGATTCGAATCGGGATAAAGAGAGAAAGACCTCTTCATTGGCTTTCGGGGGATCCAGCGGTCATCAGAGTCCTAAGACAAAGTCCTCCAGCGGTAAGTTAAAGCAACTCGAATTAATTCCCAGTGCTGAAGCTCAGGCCACGTTGCCTGGCAGTGGTGGCAGCACACCGCCCTCCGGTAGCTCGGAGCTCGGAAAATCGGCGATCGCCCAACAACAGGCGAGAAATCGTAAGGGCTCGTTGAGCGCTGTTATCGATAAACTGAAGAATGCCCAACACTGTACGGACGACGGTGGGAACGGTGGCACGAAGACCGCCACCAGCGGCACTGGCAATTCCGGCGGTCAAAAGGAGAGAAGCGTCGGTAGTTCCTCGAACAAAGCGACAGAAGGGAAGTGCATCAGTAAGAACTCAATGGACACGAAGAATCCCGCAGAATATATGGTGAAGCATAGTTCCGATGGTATGAAGATAACGATCAACAAAACACGCACGAAAGACTCTAAATCGGGAACAAATCTCAAGTTGTCCTCTTCTTCGGCATCACTGGCAGCTGGGACAGCATCGGCTTCCTCCGCCACGTCAACGTCGATATCGGGTAATGGATCGCCAAAAACGCACACTGGCTTGAAGCCCGGCGTGAATTCAGGACCGGCCTCGAAGAAGCCGCAGTCTCAAACGCCGCCGAAATTATCTGGATCTTCGTCTTCCGCTTCCAGTAGTAGTAGCGGTAGCAAAGCGACAATATTAGGGCAAAAGATGTTCTCGGCGTTAAAGTCTATCTCAGGATCGAATTCAAGTAGTGGGAATGGCGCTGGAGGGATCGCTGTTGGAAGTAGTGGCGGGAGTAGCGGTTTACTCTCGAAGACCGTCATGTCCTCGAAGTCCTCTTCTGGTTCTCCAAAGACGATCAGCTCGGGAGTGACGGACCTCAGTAGAAGTCGCGACAAGTCACGGTTATCAAAATCCAGTGACAAAAGTCTATTTCCTTCCAAGAGTATCGGGGACACCAGGAAATCTAGTCCTTCCGCTCTTCGGGAAGAAAGCGAGAGCGAAAGGGCATTTAAACTCCTCGCTGCTCACGCTTCCATGTCGAATCTACCGAGTTTGCCCAGCTTGCCACCGCAATTGGTCGTGGAGGGTCTCATGAAACAGTTGGACACCAAGTTCCAGATACCGAAACTCTCCGCTAGAGCGAACGCCGATTCCAGTGACAAAAAGTCGGACAAACTTCCAATGCTCCCCGATTCCGGGAAAACTCTGGACAGCCTTGCCACGAAACAAACCGCGGAGCAAGGAAAATTGCAAACGCTATCGAACGCCTCGTCCACCGTTTCCAAAACAACCGCGGAAGACCAAATTCAACCGAGTCAATGCAGGCGCGATCATGTACAAACCAAGCCAGACAATCTCTCAATGTCAAGCGCAGCCACGGTGATGGCAATTAGCCTCGCTGCTGAGGGTACGAGTAATCTTATGCTACCTCCCTTATCCACTGCCGGTAGCCACGATCTAGATATCCCAACGAATCTCTCGATGCAATCGACGGAAACCGAATCCCGTGAATCGTGCAAAGAATCATCTATGAGTAGGACTAGTGCGCAGTTTCTTAGTAGCACTCTCAACTCCACTGTCAGCGGCAAAGACGACGCCAATGGCAGCGGTTCAGTGATGGCCGTTCTACCTAAAAGTTCTGATACTCAGTCTACGAGTAAACCCGCGTATCCTAACATGATGACGACCGGCACGATATCGGGCGGTAACGGGACCAGCAGCTCGACTTCTGGAAACGGGACTTCCGAGAGCCTGAACTTAAGCACCAAACCCGTGGACTCCGGCTTGAAGTACAACAAGTCTGAAGAGAAAAAGCAACAACAGCAACCGCCACCGGCACCGCCGCCGCAACAGCAGCAGCAGCAGCAAGTACAAGCTCCAAGTGGGACTTCCAGTTCCTCTTCGATAGGAACGATCGTGCCGCCCGAAGGCACACCGAATATGATCAAAGGAACTGGCGGCGAGTTGCCCGCAACGACCTCGCAGGAGGCAGCGGAGATGCTGTTGGATTTTTCTACCCCGAAGGACGTGGCGAAGAGTCTAAATTTCACCAGCATTCCCGAGAGGGCCATGACACAAGCCGCCTCGGTGCGCAGGAACACACCGCCACCCCCACCGCCAACTTTTCCAGCCAGTCCTTCTGTGAGCGTGCATATCGTCAAGAGCCCTGCTCCTTCCCCAAGGGTTATTCCACCCTCACCTCACTCTGCCTCCCCGTGTATTACTGACGACGAGTTGATGGACGAAGCCCTGGTCGGGATGGGCAAATGAAGATTACTCAAACTCTAGATTCAATTTTATCGCGAAAAATTTCGCGTAGCACATGGTGTCCCGAGAATTGGATCGTAATTTCGCTGTGATCGTGAAAATATTTTGCGCAGAAAAGGTCGGGGTAAACGCTGGATAATACTAGAAATTCCTAGAAATGTTTGTATTTGTGATTATTATGGCATTGATTTGGCCAGGCTGGATATTACCGCGGATAAAACTGACTGGAATTTAAAGATTAATGAAAAAATATCATTCAACGAAATGGATTATCTTGAAAGAACAATCCGTTTCGTTTAATACAAAATCTGTCGTTAATAATTCTATCAATTTCCAAAATCAAAGACAATCTCAAAATAACGAACAGAGGATCCTTATAACAACATTACCCTGATCTCCTAGAGTGAAAGAATTGATACATTTTGGAGGGGCACCCCGTAAATTGTTAAGACTCGATACTTCTCCCGGAACTTCCTACCGCATAGTAGGTTGATTTTCGTCCACGTATGCGGATCTTGGACGCGGATTTCAACCTTCGCATACACAAAAAAAGCTGGGAGAGGACGAGAGTCGAGAATCGAATCCCCTTTGCAAATGCTCTTTGCAGAGTTGGAGATATTTAAGTATCACTGTGTATCAATGTGATTTATAATTACATGTATAATTCGTACGCCGCGGTGAGGATTCGAGATTAGCAATAAAACGATTGTTTATAGATTTCTAAGAAAGAGAGAAAGCGGGATAAACAGAGAAATAGAGAATGATCGCGACGTATGATAAATAAATATAGACGAGTACATACGAGTTATTTTCGATAGAAACGATCCATGTTGGACAATATTTATAAAGGCTATCGCAGAATGGGCATATGGTTATATACGTACATGGACGATTTTCTTTCGACTGATTGTGAGTCGCGAAAAGAAACCAGAGAAATAGGCAATTATCAAGCCTTTTATACATTTCTTCCTCCTTGTGTTCGTTTTACGATTGTCCTTCCTCTAGTCTTCGCCGATAAACGACGAAGAGAATCAGTGCTTCGGAATAACTCTTCATTATTCCCTGTATTATGTTTTAGATAATTATTCGAGCACACTGGAATCTCGTACAATTATACATTTCTTTCGCGTTGAAAGTTTCGTGTGATTATTACTCGACCCCGCAATGGATACTGCGTACAAAGCTGGAGAAATTTAAAGAAATGGAAATAAAAAATAATTGGAGACGAATTGGCGATTGAATAATCATTCTCCTTTCGTTGGGGATAATTTCACGTTTTACACTTCTTCAGTTCAATCATTCGTTCGAGAAAAATCATTTTATTTTATGTGTGTGGATTTCACGTGGCATGGAACAAAAGATTTTCGGATATAACAATTAGCATCAATAGTATTTATTTAACACGCCTGAGTTACTAAATGTTTAATTCGATAAACAAAAAATACGGATAATCACGAATTATATACAGCTTCAACTTTGAACAATGGAACGCTCCATTCATTTGTACTTATTTATCACGTTTCTCCGTGTGGTTAAAATTCTTTCTCCTCTGAAATTTCTGTTCACCCTATGCAGAGAAAAGTGTGGAACACACCCAAGTCCTTGGCACAAAGAAGTCCACAAAATCGTCGCGATAAGAAGGACAATTTATCCTGGCAAAATATTCGATAGCGTAGAGGCACATGAATGTTGACATTCCCAGGCAGCAGAACAGCCATACAACGACGTTCCCGATCGGGAATGTGGGAATAATGAGACCTGGTCCACAGAACAGTATGAACAGCACTGGGTACCAGAAACGGAAGGACAAGGTAAGGATGTACTCGTGGGCGACGCCCGAAATTAGCATGACTGTTAAAGCCGAGAGCCACTTGTTCCGACGTGTCACAATCTCGTACATGTCCTTATATATGTACAAGTGAAGAAAGTCATAAACTACCACGTTCCAGGTTCGGTAATAATTTTTGTAAGAATTCGCATTCCACCAGTCCTAAAATAAAAAACCAACAAGTCGGTACAGTAAACGCTGCATTAACAATACCTCTTGTGTTTTGTACAGCAGTATATCAGCATTTAATGTAATTCTGTATAGCACAAAATAAAGAAAGGGGCGACTCACTTTGTAAAATAACTTGTCGCTGAAGCGCATTATTTCAGCGAAACCGTTGAACCAGCAGTGAAGAAGGCAATAGAATCCGGACAGAAGAAGAAACCCGGCAGGTATCATTGTCCTGAGGATCATAATTATTATTGTACGCCATTCCAATGGTTCCGTTCCGTACTGTCGGAAAGGCGAAAACATGAAGTTCTCGTATATAAATGCCACGCAAAAAATCATGGCTACGAACTCAGCCATAATTGTGATCACCACTCTCCATCGGATCTCCTTCGTTCTGTGAATATTGAACGGTTCAGTTAGCAGTAGAGCCATCCATTCTTGTTATTGGCCTTCTTTTACAATTTCTAAGTTAGCACGATTAAATGTATACTGGTTAGATTCCGCCTGTTATGGGTTCCAAAATTATGAAAATTCCTGTTTCTAGAAGCTTAACTTCTGTCGGCAAGTTCGTCATTTGCGAAAAAGTTATGTTCTGTCGGCATACCTAGGGTAGCTGTCTCGGTAGATCAAAGTAGGTGCGAACATGAAATAGAGAAACTTCTGGAAATTCGGTGGTTTTGGTATTGGCGTGTCCGAGTGAGGTTTGTACGTCAGGAATCTCGGTGTCGCACTTCTTATAAAGGCATACGTCTTCATCAGCATGCGAACCTGAATTCGACAAATCGTATATTTTCCTTATTCTCTTTTTTTTAAGTAATGCCAATATCTATTAGTAATTTCTGTTGGCGGACAAGCATACTTGTTCCATGAGTACGATCAAGCTGGACGGTATCGGTAGGTCTTCTTTCAGCAGCATTTTTGCCGGAACAATGAGGAATATAATTTCGTAAAAAATCAGGGCAATCAGACAGCCATAGTCCCAAGCTTTTCTCGTGCGGGCTGTGAAAAGTTCATTATATTAATACGCTCTGATTAGACATGATCTCATATGTATTGAAGACTGATCGTGAGGTGAATTTTTTCATTACACTTGGGAGAATATTCGAATCGACGATTGGCCCAAAAACAATAACCAACATAAGCTCCAAAAGTCAACGTCATCATCAGAGACCATATGCAAAGTACAGCTGGAAATTTTCCAAAACCTTTGAGTATTGAATCCATGCAAAACCTGGGCCTAGAGCAATAAATTGTTAACTCAACATTTTTTGCCAGATTTACGGAATTTGCGCGATATCAATTATCCATCAATATTATCATCGTCTTTGAATGATGAAAGGATACAACGCAAAAATATGTTCATGGTGTACAGAATATTTCAATAGAATTATTATATAGTTCCTACAACCTACTGTTTGTGTACGGAGCGTATGTAAGTGATCGTGTACTTACCGTCCAATTTCTATAACGTCATTAACGACATTGTTTACTAACACAACAATCAGACACATCATGCATATATTGTAAATCGCTCGGATATGTTTGACTTCGTAAAGGTCGGTCAACAAAGAATTTCGTTCGATAAATTCTTTGTCGCGCAAGAAGGTAGACGGTGATTTTCTGAAAGAACATTTCAAGAAATTGCTTAATGCGTCTATCGTCGATTAGTGCCTGCCGCAAATGATGTATGCATATCTCTCGTGCAGCGATCCGCGATAAGCTTCCCGTTATTTTCGATATTATCAAACATAAATTATTACATTTCTAATCGCGACTTACGTTAGCCCGAATATAAATAACAATCATTTTTGGATTATTTGAATTCTCGCGTACTTGTACTTGGCCCCAGACATGATTTTGTCTCTTGATAGGTAGGCATTGAGAGCAACATACCACGCATTTTATTCTATCGAAAAGTTCAAGAGAACGATTGAGATGGTCCACATTTTTGGGATTTCTTACTTGTTATCTAAATCCTTCTCCATTTCGGTGATATCCCTCACTTCAGTTGGTGTTGCTTTTTCAATTACTTTAAGAACCTCTGATACCATATCGTTCATTCGGGCATTGATATGATGTAAAACGTCTTGTCTTATTTTCTTTGAGAAAAATATGACATAACTAATTCCTGATTTAAATCTTAAATGCTTTTTCTTACAGACCATACAAATTCAATTTTGACCATACCTGCATTTGTTCCTTTATCTCCTTGTTTATTATATCACGGATATTATTTTCGTTCGAGATATTATTGTTCACTTCTACGGAAATAAAAAAACAATTAATACAATTAAGTGGATTAAAATTAGCGTTAGCAAGAAACAGCTTTCAGAAATTTGTTTGCTTCCGGCGAAAGCTATATACAATAACGGAATATTCGAAATTCGACGTTGAAGTTTTTCAACGTTTGTATAGACTAACCGAACATTCGTTTCGATCCAATACCAAATTCCTAATCGCTCGGAAAATCATTAGACAGAAGACAAAGCAAAATTATGAAACGATTTGATTTTCTTAACTCACTCATAGACACTTATATCTGAATTAATCTAGTTTGTATTCAATAGGCCATACTTTTCCTAAATGCATTATTAATTCGAGATAAATCTCCATCCACAATAGAAGTCTCGGTATTTCCCTCCTTATTATTCATTGCTTGAATTTTTCAACGATCGATCATCATTTTCTCAACGAATCCTCAACAGAAAATCGTTTCACCGAGACTCATTAAAATCTTCCACTATGGAAGATTGGAGTCTACCTAAAAAAAGGTACATATAGTATATATATATATATACACACATATATTTCCACGCACTTTCGCCGAATTACGATACAACAAATATAAAATTACGGAAATCGAGCGCGAGAAGAATTCAGGAAGAACTGGATCAAAACTATTTCTGTGACCGTGTTATAGGAGGACACTTGGACACATCGGAGTACGAGCGACTACTGATCTCCCGATTGACTTCGCGTGAGTTGCTTAGCTGCAACCGGCTACAGCGCGGCAATGCTTATCTCTTCGCATTTTTATTCAATTAGATATTTGAAAAAAGTTTCTGATTTCTCCTCTTTTGTTTTGTTATACTTTAATTATATCTGCACTCTTCTCTTTGCCATCGTGTTTACCGCTACGTCCCACGTTATACATATGCGAATGGCAATATTGGTTTATCTCTTTATAGTATTTGTTTATCACTATTTTGTAATAAATTCAAATTTAGAAAATTTTGTTTTAGCGGTAATAATGCTCAGAATCATAAAAAAGTCAACAATAAAATCATAGTTAATACCACTGTAAGTACACGGAACGGTACCCGCATAGTGAATTGGTAAACGGTTCCATCCTTTTTTGTTATTTTAACTAAACAATGTTGACTTAAAATCCGTTAGTTCGTACGTTCACTATAAATTTATTTAAAATTTAAATACTACTTGAAAACAAAGGAAGCCACGATTTTTTTAGCGAATCAGGCATCCAGGCATAGTTAAACTCCGGGTCAAAATTTATCAGTTTAACGTAGCTTTGAAACCGATAAAGTATCTAGTCTGGTACAAGTGCAGCAGCCAGTGCAGTGAGTGCAGCCAGTGCAACTGCACCAGCAATTGTTTACACGCGCGTTTCTTCATGATGTGATAATAAACCCCTTCATAACGTAATAACGAAACGTTTGAAAACTTGGAGACGTAACGATAGGAACTAAGAAGGTAGAGGGTAAAGTTCTATCACAGTTATCTAATCATAAGGGACTACGCATGAAAATAATAGGCGGTAGATATGCAATTACTGTGCTCGATACCTACGTTATTTAATTATTTCCAAGAAAGTACTAAACCCCGGATTCACGCAAATTTTCCACATTGTTATGCAGATATTTCTGTCTAATCTAAAGAGGGGTACAATGTTGGATCTCTCAATTATTTTCATATTTCGATATCTGACTCGGGTACGATTTTTATAGTTGACCGTATCGAAGTGTAATTTTGAGAGCAGAAGGGCATTTTGAGCTAAGGATCTCGACTAAAAAAAAAATCGTTTTTGATGCATCGAACGTGGACCCTTCATTATTTGTATAGATAATATTAAGTCCATTTTCGGGCGTAAGATTTTCCAGAGGTTTCTCTCATTTGAATGACGATGGCGTATATACGTGCATTTTCCTTCTCTCCTCTCTGCCTCGCTATCAGCATAGACAAGATAACTAGCCGACAATAGGACTAATGGTCTTCGTATCTGACTCGCCGACCTGGAATAAAACCGTGATGGTAGTGGCTACCGCAGCCTTGGATAATCGTAGAGTATCTCAATAAACTACCGTGCATCCATTCAGCGTTATTCGTCACGGAGATGTGTGACCGATTTAAGTGTGTCAAAGTGTTTATGTTTTATACGTCGAGTTGCATACATCTTTCGAAGGTCGTTACGAGAGGTTATAACTTTTAACTTATGACCCTCAGCCTCAAGGGTGAGATTTTTTCAATAAAAAAATTCAAGGCGTTTCGAGAATCAATGAAATCCCGAATCAGCATTACAACGCAAGTGTAGCAGTCTAAGATGAATAAAAACTCAGATTCTTCACAGATACATCAGTATCGAAAAGGTTAACAGAAGATTCTTTCGCTCTATCATTCCATTGCATCGAGTATTTCCTGCATATTCCCGCCAAATCGAATGAATTAAGGTATGCAGCGCGGAGAATAACGTGCGTGTAAACTGAATGCGAAACACGTTCACCCGATTGGTTAATTCGTATTAACCAATAGTGCCGCTACCTAGAATTCGCGGAGGAACTATTATTCCGGGACAACAGTGCTCGGAAGGCTTCGTTTGCGCAGCACACGATTGACGCGAATTGTGCTCGGAGGCCCTGGCCTAAACACATTACACTGGTACAACGTAAACTTGTTGCGGACTAATGTCAGGCATTGCAATTGCCAGGCTCGCCGAAGAGCGAAAAGCTTGGAGGAAGGATCATCCATTCGTAAGGACACGCGATACCGATTCCTTTTTCTTGATATCACTGCCCGCGCGATCTTTGCTCGTTTAATCACTTGTGCCTCGGTATTTTATCTTCAGACGTATCTTTGGATTATTCGATCGTAGTGGATTAGTATCGAGAATTTCGAGATTGCGAGAAGGGATGTAGAGTTGTACAGAAACGATGGTCGAGATTGATAGTTGTGGGGAAAAAAAATTTGAACATGTATTTTCAAGTATAACCTTCGTGAATTGTCATGGCATTTCTGGATCAGTGATACAAGTCATTTTTTGTATTGCAGGGTTTCGTGGCGCGGCCAATCAAAAATCAGGATGGTACGCTTAACTTGATGAGTTGGGAATGCGCGATACCTGGGAAAAAAGCTGTAAGTCGAGTCACAGAATAAAGGAAGGATCGATAGGTTTGATCCGAGTCGTTTAATCGTATAACTTTCCAGACTCCATGGGAGGGTGGACTGTATAAGTTGCGCATGATCTTTAAGGATGATTATCCATCCAGCCCTCCAAAATGTAAATTCGAACCTCCGCTGTTTCATCCGAACGTATATCCGTCAGGAACGGTATGTTTGTCCCTCCTCGATGAGGAAAAAGACTGGAGGCCAGCTATTACGATCAAGCAGATCCTTCTGGGCATACAAGATCTCCTAAACGAACCAAACGTGAAAGATCCGGCTCAGGCGGAAGCTTACACAATATACTGGTACTTTAGAACCGTTCGATATATATATTAAAACATCGTATCACAAATCGCGGATCTGGTAAAATGTGTTTTTGATTTCAGTCAAAACCGTTTGGAATACGAAAAGCGTGTGAGAGCTCAAGCCAGAGCAATGGCTCCGCAAGAATAAGACCATTCTAAGTTCCGAAGAAATTCATCTATTCCATCTGTGTAAAGAGTAAATCGATCGACAATTCTATTCTTCTTTTTTTACAAGTAATCGTTAGCGTACGATGTAGTTTTCTAGATTATCATTATCTGCATTTTGCTCGTATAAATTTCAAGTTGTTTTCTATTTGCAGTTGAGAAGTATTGATTATTTGTTAATACCTAAACCCTTAAGATTTATCCTCCGTCGCAATACGTTTGTATGACTTAAATCGAAGCATTTTATGACCTAAACTTGTACTTCTAAGTTACGATAATTATTGATAGGTCTTTAGTGCGATAAAATTATAATAAATGTGACACCAAGAAACAAGTGTTCGCTTCCCCTCAATATTCATACTCTTCCCTCGAACTATGGAATGATTATATCCTTGGACGTTCATATTTAAAAATCTTGTAAGCATTGTATAAATCGTAAGAATAAACTATTCCAGTTCATCGAATTGTACGATCCTTACTACTGTGACCTACTCCAACATCATCAATCAGAAACACCAAAACTTGATATAAGTTTTTAATCTATGCTTAATCAAATTTAAATACTCCTGCATTACTCGCGTATATTTATTATCACGTTTAATTATGCATGCAGAAGAAAATAACAAAAATCATTCTTCCATATCGGCGCTTCTGAGTGCGTAAGTTATATCGACGTTGATTGTCGTACAGCCTAATCTCTTCTCTTTTACAGTCGTTTCATTATCGATCCTCGCAGTGCATTATAAGCGTTCACAAGATAAACAACGAGTTCCACGTACCCATGATACTCGACAAATTATCCAGTGTGCAGAATCTCTCTTAATAAAGAAGAAATCCTAGTTAAAGTACCGGCATATTCACGATGAAGAGTTACGTTAGCAAAGTAAATGCTGGAATTACGACGTGCTGCGTAGCAGGCATAATTTTTTCGTATTACGCGTACGTTGTGGAAACATCGAAAGAGAACGATGAATCGTACGAGGCAATGTGCGATATAAGCGAACGAGTCAGCTGTACGAAAGTATTCATGTCCGAGTAAGTACGCAACAGGAATATCGATTTACTTCAAATGTACCTAATTCGATATGATCAATAGATCGTGTCACGTTGAATTTACGGTTTTTGCTCGTGTTCCTGATTATAGTGAGATCAATTAAATAAGGTAATGAAATTTGTGGTTGGAAGTTGTGGGAATTTAACTTATCGTAACGTCATCGGGATTATCGATACGAAGTTTTGGTGTTTCTGAGTGGTAATTTTTTTGTTTCTGTTTGCACGTATCGATTTATCGCGAAACATTATTTTAAGTTCCCTTATTATCGATTTAAACTGAGCGAACGAGAATATTATTCTTTCTTCATAAAAACAGTTTAGATTCGCATCGAATATTTATGACTTTTTTGTTATGGTATAATCCTCATTGCACATGGAAGTTTGCCTTGAATCTTTTCACGCAAGCGCAGCAGGAGAAACTGATTCAACTCGAATGATACGTTCTTCTGTGAAACAACATAATTATTCGTGGATAAATGCACGAAGTGGGGCGGTATTTTTGTTTTCATTTCGAATAGATATATTTATGGATAAGGGGAGAGTTGGGGGAATCAGCGTGTATAAGAAATTTGGAGTTCTCTTACTTAGAAACTTGTTACATATTGGCAAATGTTTTGTTTATTACAGATATGGCAAAGGATTCGGAATAATTCCAAAGACGTCTCCGTTGTATCTACCGAATTCGGTGTATGGATTAGTATTTTATACTTTGGTCGCAGTATTGAGTACGTGTTACGTTTGCACCAATTCTGCGATAACGCGATAATTAAATTTCCAAACAATTTTTTGATTACTGACTTATATCAAAAGATTTAATGCGTAAAGTATTTTTCTGTACTAAAAGCATTTGAGTTTTGAAAGAATTAATTTGTTTATCCTTTCAGACCGAAACTATTCCTCACGCAAAATTGAGAATATGTATAAACAATCAAATGTTATTCAGACCAAATCTGTAATTGAACTACAAATTTGGCACATTATTTTAAATGAAAAAACATGAATATTTCTAACTGAAAACGATCATCGATATTTGTACGAAAATTTTGTTATAATTACAACGCGTTATAGCAGAATTTATTATTAAATAATACTTCGCACCATTATTAGCAAATCGTCTCTGTTCTAGGTATATCCAATAGGTACTCCACTTCCGTCGTCACTATACTCCTCGAAATTCTTTCAAATCTTGGAACGATTTATCTGGCCTCGATTTTGTACTTGATGAACGACATATGCGTAGTTTGCGTTAGTACTTACATCGTAAATGCCATTCTTCTGATACTCGCCGTTGAGAAGCATCGAAAACTATTCCGGAATGGCACGAGCGAGAAGAAAAGAAATTAAATAGCGTACGAAGTCAAACAGCGGAGGATTAAACTCGTAACAACATTCATGTACTATTTTCTTTTTTAAATCCATTTTACTCGTTATATTAATTTCGTCTACCTATCGTCTACGTTACTTTCGATTAAGGCTTTTCAACTTGTATCGAAAATGTTTCGTATGTATATGTAAAAAAAGGACGAATTTCATGAAACCTATCATAAAACTATCGATGATCGTATCAAACGCATCGTACGGTAAACATATTAATGCAACCAATCGCAAACCATGCAGTAACAATTGAATTCCATTACGATTTCATTTTCGGCAGATTGTATAAATAATTTAATTGTAAACGTCTCTCTAGTATCCGTTTCTGGTATCTTTGACCAAGTCCCTGTTACTACGACTGATACTAGCAAGAATACCCGGGCTCTTCAAAGGAGGCGTCTCGTTCAGCCGATTCAGCTGCAGATTCGACGTGTAAGGTATCCGCGGTGGCGTAACCGTGCCGTTCTTGCTCGCCTCGACGTTGAAGCTCTTGCTGCGCGCCAAGCACGATTTGTAAGTTCGTTCCGGCTTCGCTGGTGGCTGAGCTTTGCTGTGCATCACCACTTTCGGCGATGTAACTGCGTTCTTGATGGAAATATTAATCATACTCCCGTACTGACACGACCGGCTCGACGGTGGGATAGTCGCGTGCACTGTCGGCTGCTTCATCGCGGGCGTAATTGGCTTCTGTCTTCTCCCCGTTGAGTGTACCTGCGATCGCCTCGATTGTCCACCGGAGTGGAGATTCCTCGGCAAGGTCTGCGTGCTTCGAAACTGCTCCTCCCTCTCGTGGTCGTTCGCCAGTCGACTGGTGGACTTGCTAAGCCTGCCGAGGGAGCTGGACGTGACGCTGAAAGGGCGTCGATTCGAAAAATTCACTCGGGCTCCTACATTCGTCATCGATCATCCGCGAATAGCTTTGAGATACGAGTACTCTACGTAGCACTAATAATAGATTACATGCTTCCTCATCCGTTCATGCAGCCTTCACCCATAGCCGAAGCGGTCGACTTTCGAGTCGCACATACAATTTAAAGAAGCGAAGCGCACCACCGTCGACCGATCCGATTATGTAAATCGTATATCGGTTTACTATCGTTCAACGCTCATGCGCGACCTCACGCCCTTTTTTTCTCACTCTCTCTCTCCCTCCCCCTCACATTCTCTCTCTCTCTTTCTCTCTCTCTCTCTCTCTCTCTCTCTCTCTCCCGTAGTCGAGCAACGCGACACCGCTGCTTATTTTACAATTAGCTTGCACAACGCGAGCCGTACGCGCACGACATCCGATAGCTTAGTTTACTGTTTTTTAGTAGCTTGATTACCTGTACTCTGTTTCAGCGGTACTCCGACCGCGCGGTTTGCCAGTTCGCCTCGGGTCCCTGTATCCTTTCTCGCGACCGTAGATGCTTCCACCGAACGGGTCTTCGCCGAGGTAATACTTTTGAAGAGGCGGCGGCGTCGACTCGCTACGTTGCCATTGATCCTGATTAACGTGATTCTTCGCTTTAATGGTCATCGTGATCTTCTTCGGGGTGCTGGCGTTTCGCGGGGATCGGGGCGGCCTCTCCGGTGGCTTATTCTGCATGTCCTTCCGAGTAATCAGAGGAATGTTCTTGTCGATCACGTTGTATTGCAAATAAGTCGGCCTTTTCTCCTCGGTCTGCGTTACTTGGGAGGTCGAGGTGCTGCTCGCGCGTTTATTCTTTCTCTCCGTGCTCGCTGAGCGCAGTTTTCCAACTAATTTTCTAAAAGACTCTCCGATCTTGTACTTGGAGTGTCCCGAACCTAGAACGATGTTGAACAATAAGTTTAAACTAGTGGCATCGTTTGTAATCAGTCGCGACGTAAAATGAGATGCAACTTTACTTTTCGCTGGACGAGACGGAGTCTGAGTTTCGCTCGATTTCTTCTCGTCGCTCGATTTCTTTTCGTCGCTGGATTTCTTTTGGTCGCTCGATTTCTTTTCCTCCCGAACGTTGTTCGCCTTTGGTTTCGGGGACATCGAGCGTGGTCCCGACGATACTTTCTTACGGTTCTCGCGTTCCGTAGTGTGTCCCTGAACGTCTTTGCTACGACTCTCCCAGGTTCTCTGCACGACGTGCACGGGACTCGCTGTTCGCCCTGGCGTCGTGTCGTTCAGACTAGTTTTCTCTTCGGATCTCAAGGACCACTGTGGCAATACAACAATACTATTAAAAGATCGCGTAATGGCGCTTCTTAAACCTCTTTGGTAAACCATACATTTCTACGTACAATAATTAAGTAACGAGTATGTAACGATTAAGATAAAAAAACATCTCGTTCGCACCTGCTCCTTCGATTTCCGTCGAACCGGCGGTGAAGGTGTACGTTTTCGCTCGTGAATAGCCTCCTGGAGCTCGCGACGAAGAGCTGACTCGTAGGTCTTCGAGTACGCGGACTCGACGTGATTTCTCAGGTGATCGTGTGCGTGTCCATTCGTGTGAGGGGTCTCGACGTATTGCGACGGGGACTGCGTCCTTACGTGATTATCCTGTTTTTCTAAAGGAACAGACGTAACGCGATTACTATACCGAACGCGATTACCGCAATCGCCCGCGATGACTATGATTATCCGCACGATTTGTCTTTAATCTCCGCCACGTCCGCCGGATATACGACAATTCTTGCCTTAAACGGAAGTACAGGTTTTTAAGATACACACCTCTACCTTGATACCTCTCGGACCACTCGCTGATACCATGGAAATATCCCGACGGCGATGCCGAGTCCCGACCTGTGCTCCGTCGTTGATGACGATTCGAATTTAAATTCTGATAATCACGCTCCTTGGGCGTACAGGACTTCATGGTAACGTTGATGTAACTGGTGTTGGTGCTAGTCGGTATGGGGGAATCGTCGGCGTCGATGGAACCGTGAGAGGAACGAGACTCGCTGCCGAAGTGACTTTCCAGCCACTTCGACGTCTCGAATTTCCTTGCCTCATCTTCCTCTTCGAGGTCCAGTGGTTTCTTTGTTAACACGTCTTTTCTAGCCGGCGTGCCATCGGCAGGAAAACCTAGCGGAGATTTCAGTCAGTCATGGTAATCATTATTGTTATTCTTCCTCGAATGAGAAAGCCGTTCGAATCTCGCAAACTTCCAATCGCAGTTACATTCTTAATAACAACGTAAACCCGTTTCAAAATTGAATTTACTCTCTCTCTTGCTTCTTTCTCGTCGATTCATCGAGGACCGTCCATGGAACGAGTAAAACGAAGAAAAACTGATATAAGCTCGACGAACCGGCGTGTTTGTGAAGACGAGCTGTTCGCATGGCAGTTGGCGATGGCGACCAATCGCCGATTCGTTCCCCTTCGGTCGTCTCCGCGACGTAACGCATCTCTCGGGCGACCCTCTCGCCGCCCGAGACGTAATCCACCACGTCTTCGTCCCTCTTCTTCAGGAATCTATGGGAGCTCTCCTTTATCTTCTCCGTCGCGTCCTCGGCGTCGTCGTCCTTCCCGTCGTCGGGCACCTCGTCGTCCTTTATCTGCGGAAGAGGCACGGTGCGTGAGACGTCGTACCGTCCCGCGACTCCTACCCGACGGGGCAGCAGGGGGGGTGGGTGGGGGGGAGGGATCTGTTTTCACGGTTCAAGGTCACCCTTACCTCCTCGTGCTCGACGGTACGTTTCCTCTCGGTGACGATCAACCCGTCGGGTTTTAACTCCTTCTTCTCCAAGGTCTTCTCGGTGTCGATGACCTTGTTCGACCTGGTAGTGTGCTGAACGACCCTGGGACCCGTTTGCAACGCCAACTGCTTGGTAGATTCGGCGAGTGCCACGCGAAGATCGCCCCTGTTGCTCCGCACTGCTTTTTGGTATGCCTGCAAAACCAGACGGCGAACGCTGTTAACCGGTCAGGACGCACACGACCTGTTATTATCCACCCGAAAATCATCCCGCGGTGACTGCATACATATGCGCGCTTCGAAACATCTCGTCGCGATAAACCGGATCGTCCGGCTTTCGCTCGCGTTCTTATTTCGTCGGTGAACAAGTGGCAGAACAGGGGGGTAACTTCGGCAACGAGTTAAGGGCACCGCGGCGAAATCTGGATCGACTGGACATTTTCGAGAAACGACTTACCAATATGAATATTCCGATAATGGCGAATCGCGAGCGGGAAGTGGGTCTACACCGAGGTGCAAGTGAACGCGATAAAGATTCGAGGTACGAGTATGTACCTCAGGGTCGATTATGTCTACCTAGGAACGACGCACCGTGATCTCAAGACAATCTCATCGGCCTCCGTAATGGTGCGTATGCTTTCGGTATCCTTCCAACAATTTCTATCGCACACAGTAATTCCTCCAATTATGACGTAGGCACTTCAAACTACACTTCAACATCGTCGTCGGGCAACAGCTTGGTTGGAAGTGACAGGGACACAAAGCCGGCAAAAAAAGTCACCGAGCGAATCGTGTATCTGACCTCACGGCTACCGCATACCGGCACTCTGTCAACGACGAGGACGGTGACGAGGACAAGTGTTTATCGCCCCGGAGGATCGTACGACGTATCACCCCGGCCCGCAGATGAAAATGAAGACAAGGGAGCTTGGAATGCCCGTCGTTGCCCCTCCCCCCCCCCGCCCGCCCCCCCGAAGAGGAGATAGAACCGTCGAAGATAGTTCACCTCGGAACAGCTGCTGAGACTGCGATCGTGGAATCTCGGCTCCTTCGTCGCCATTCGGTGAAGGGGAGAGAGCAAAATCGAGAGATCATCGACTTCCACTACTTGAAGCACCTCTCTCTCCACCTCTTCCTTCTTCTTAGGCTTCGTCTTCTTCTTCTTCTTCATCTTTACTGCCACCCTTTTACCTTTTCGTCTCTCCCTCTCACTCACTTACTCTCTAGTCGGCGGGTGTACCTTCTACTTCTCGCCGTGTCTGTTTCCCCCCCTCCTTTCTATCTCCCTCCCCCCCCCCCACCCTCTTTCCCTCTCTCTTTCCCTCCTTCCCTCTCGCCGTCCGTTCCTCTTTATCCGCTACAGACGCAGCCTCTTCGTTTCTGAATCGTTCATGCGCGAGCGTTATACCTGTTGCCTACCTTTCGCAATCCAGAAGCTATCTCTCCGGTATTTCCTCTTCTCTCACTCTCTCATTTTTTTTCTCTCACTCTCCGTTCTAGTTGATCCCCCTTTCTTTTTCATTCGCGAGCTCTCGGTTGCTAGCTCTCGAGCGGAGGGAGGATCTTAAACTGTTGTCTCGATTCTGGATACCGTCCGCCACTTCTACCTCCATTCTCGCGTTACAATGATCATTTGAAATGTTACTGTGCCACGAGGAAGTGATCGTCTCTCACGCGTTTGACCTTTGGGTAGTAGTATTCTTTTCGCGAATGGCTCTCATGATTATCATAATACCTGTCGAATTTTATTACCGCGTTGAAAATTCACTGTCTGCTTTTGTCAACGTTTTTCTGACCGTATAGATCGGCTTTGCGATAAGAAGTTTGACAGATGAAGCGCAGGTACACCTGTTGCGCGCGCGGTTTCCAATGGAGTAGCTTCCTTCCGTGTTTATTTCCTCCTTCCGTGCTTCATTAATCACTCTCGACAATGAATCGTTAAAAGCTGACGCGCGAGGATGCATTTGTAAATTAAAAAACATCTTTATTACTTAACTCGTTGACGTTCGCGCAGAATTGAGAGTTTCCCCGCTGGCAAACTTTACGCTAACAGGAAATCATAAAATCCGCAATTTTTGTATCATTCTAATTTTAAGCGATGCGTTTTGAAATCGAACGAACATCGAATAGTTTTAAAAAATCAAGAGACTCGACTTGGTACGTTCATTTTAAACGATGCTATTTCCTACAATTATTTACGAGGCTCCAATTTTTCGTTAATTCGTTTTTATAATTCCGTAAAATTCAGTATGTTGATTTAGTATTTTCCCAGCAGCTTTCTCGCCACAAATAATTCCCTACATCTTTTCCAATCGTTTTTTCCTACTCAGTAAAACTTTCTTTAGTCCAACGCTATCCACTTGTCGCATTTAACTTTAATTTTTACCGCAACACACGATTCCATCAACCCTCGAACCGGCTCATCAAAAACTTCTCGCACCTTCATAAATCAGTGCCGGCCAGTTCAGCCAGCTCGTTCAGCGCGGTCATCCGACCTGTCCTTCGGTTCGCGTTACCCCACTCGGTTTGGCCTTGACCAAATCACAAACCGGAGAATCCGGAGCGCGTTCTCCCGGAATTTGAAATTTCTACTCGTCGTCAGCGGCCGAGTAAGGCGCACAAAAGAATTCCGCGAATAAATACAAAGGGGAGTTTAGCGAATGCAACAACATGTGGGAGATGAATCTTCAACGAAAGGCGGCGGTGACCTTTTCGTGGCGCTTAGAAGCCGAGCTAAGGAAAGAGAAGGCGCGTATGGACGCGCGCTCACACACACCAGCGGTTTGCAGGTATACAGACGTTCTACCACGGCACGCGCAGGTGGAATTTAGGTGTGGGTGTGTCGCGTGGATATATACCTCGTCCGAGATATCTCCCAACTGTTGGCGATCTTCCGTTTCAAGCCTCTCCTCGATCTCCTCACGGCTCCTGACCACGGTCTCATTCGACTCCTTCTGCACGACGCTACCAACGTCCGCGGGCGTCTTGCCGGCTGCTGGCCATTCCACCTCCTGGGGCTGGTCCCCGGTCGTTCGTCTCTGCGATGAACAAGTTTTCACGATTATTCGCTATATTCGTTCGTTCGCGTCCCTTGTGGAATATCGTTACCGCGAAAGATTGAAGAATGCGGAGGGAAAGGGAGTTGATTGAGGTAGAAGATTATATTTTCCCCGCGAATGTCGTGCCACGTCGTTCCTCGGAATTCCCCATAAGAAAATTACGTTAAAGTAACTTTGCATTGTTAAACGAAATATTAAAAAAAAAACGCACTGTTCGCAACACCGACGTCATTTATCTTAATCCTTGCGTTTTATTCTATTAGCGTTAAAAGAAATTTTCAAATATCACTTTCACCGCTCCCGTCTACGTTGAATTAACAGTAATACAGTTTAAAGTGATCAACGGCGGAAGACTCGCCCAGCGTTTCAGCTTAAACCGAGTCCGATGTACGCGGAACGTTAGCGGTTCTATTCGCCCACGACGGGACTCGTTTCTGCGCAAAAATCGCGCAGAAACGGCTTCGCGGATAAAGCATGCACGGTAACGCCGATAGCGTATCCAATCCTAATACATTCGACGATACGTTAAAGTCGTTTATCGGTATCTGGGATCGTACTTCCTGTGTCGTGTGTTCCTGCTGCTCGACGTCCTCGGTGGTGTTGGTGGTGACGAGGGGTCCAGAGTCGACGACGACCTCGCCATCCTCGAGCACCACTTGTCGCTTCACTCTGGTCTCGATCTGCCTGGTGGTAGTTATCTCTTTCTTCTTGCGGGTCTCCCATTCCTCTGAAACCGGAAGCGAGAATTCTTTTGGTTCGCGGTGTGTTGCGCAAAACCAATTTCTCGGTGTTGAACAAACGGACGGCTGGAGTACGGGAGGGGGGGGGGGGGGGGCAGAGGTGGGGCAGGAAAGTCGTGGAACAAAGGAGCGGCAGCGGGATGAAAACGTTTCGTGCCTTGGCGCGCAGAGGAAGAGATGAAAATTACTAGCGATCGACGTGAATTCAGATCGTATCAAATTTCACTCCGATTGCGAGTCATCGAGCGTGGTTTGAATTTTACGGCGATTATTAGCTGTTATTTTCGTTGATCCGAATACGACCTGAATTTACGTCGATCGTCAGTAATATTTGAGTAGATTGTTTCCGCTTGTTTAGCGTTTAGCTATTAAAATCTCTATTCAAGCATACGCGTCATCGGTAAACAATGCAGTGACAATCGTCTTCGAAGAATTACCTTCTTTGACTAACGCGACGGAATTCTCAGGGTCGATCTGAAAAGAGAAAAATGGCATACGTTAAATATTCCACTCTAATAGCTATTCCCATAATAAGGAATAGCAGAATCATTTACGGCAGGTATGACGACGGTTAATAACATTTCTTGTCTATAGTTCCTTTTTAATGGTTCTATAAACAACGTGATACATCAGCGTTTCACTGCAATTGATATATACTATGAAATCATTCTATCGTACTGCAAATCGCGGTGACGAATACGAAGCCAAACTTCGGGTGTCCTTCGGCGAATTTTTTGATTGTAAGAAAAATAAAAACCGCGAAAGAAGTTCTCGTACACACAATTTCGTAGACATTAAACCAGAATGAAATGAATAACCGAGCTTCCATTCTCTAGCAACCGGGGGATTCCAATCGGAGCCGGGCAAAAAAGAACGGTGTCTGCGGGCTATCAAAGCAGATGAACCCGGTCGGATAAACGGAACTGAGAAAATCAACTCACGAGGATCACGGGATGAGTGCTCGTTGGTGGTGGACGAGCCTCGTATCGGCGTGTCGAAATCACCTCCATCATTCGATCATGCCTGCTGGTGGATCCTCGTGTTCCCGTGGGCTCGTCGTGGCAGGAAGTGGAATTATCGATCTACGGATCGGCACCGATCGACAAAAAGAATCCTGCTATCCTGAGAATCCGCGATCTGGATTTTCCTGAAAGTGGATAGAACGCAATTGGAATTAGGTATCTAGTTCTAATGAGAATAATGTAATAGCGAAAAGATTGTTGGATATCTTAATTAGCATGCATAATAGATATCGAAGAAATTCATCTTCGATTGAGTTCTCTGACCAATTTCTGACTGCTTACCACACCCTCTCGATCTAGACACTTTTAGTTCCCTTACTTCCTTACCACTCTATCATTATTGTTCATTATCCACGTTGTTGAGCGCAGAATAAATATAACGCTACACAGAATAGTTCAAAATCTTAAACGAGAATACTAACGCTCAAGGGACTCGAACTATGATTTATCGCGATAATAAAGCTGACGCCTTTCGTATGATAAAATCTTCCACGACATTTCCCATATTCTCATGCTAATCAGGTTAATCAAGATTCCAAGAACCTCCCTGGATATCGTGCACCAACCACCGTATAGAGCTAATAACTAACGACACCTATCATCCGCGCAAAAATTTGCCCGACATTTATACCCCATTCTCATGCTAATTAGGCTAATCGCGATTCCAGGAATCGCTTGCAAATCGTATCGGGCGGCAACCACCGTGTAATACTACCATGATCGAGGATAGTCGGATAAAAGGGGAGGGGAGAGGTGGCGAGGGGTGGGGAGGGGAGGGGAGGGGAAGAGGTATCGGAGATGCGGCCACCTATTTAACGCTTCTAGCATAATCGTAGGCACGTATGCTCTCGGCGAACGCGTGTATACGCTTATAGGCGGGGCATAATAATTCATCAGGACGCTCTTTCTGCATGGAAGTCGAAGGCCGCGGTGGCACGCGGGCCTGTGGTCGCGACCACCTCGATATGGGCTGCGATACGATATCGAGATGGTTAAAGACACGCGTGCGGCACGTACGACCAGTTGCCGATCGCAGTGGCGTATTTCTACCGGCGCGAAATCGCATCGCGTCGGAGATGGGAATTTCGGGCCGGATGGAAGAAGCGTGTCTTGATAAGAATTAATGGGGTAGCTTGGAATTTCAAGTAAGGTCGACCGTGAACGATGAACAGTATAAATGGGATCTTTATGCAAAAATGGTAATTTCACCGAATTTAAGATGCTTTTGCGGAAGGAAGATACTCGTTCTTTCCGGAAAAGATACAAGGTCTAGTTCTCGCGCACTTGTACTTGGCCCGAGACAAAACCTTGTCTCTTGATATCTTGACAAATAATCAACAGCATGAAATATCGTTTTTAATTAACGGTACTTTATAGGGGTAGGACACAGGTAAAAAGAATTGCGTGGGTTTGGTCGAATAACAGCGATCACAGACACGTGTGTACCACGTGGTGATAGATGGAAAACAAATGGTAACGCGTGGGCATTGTTTACAGTTGAAATGAGCTCACGGATCGGTAATCGCGTCTGATCGTAACGTGGGCGTGTATCGGTCTAATTTGCTTTCTGCGATCGGAAATAAGGTTTCTAGGCCAGTAGTTCTCAAAGCTGTCCAAAAATTGAGAACCCCTCGTCTACGCCATTGGGCACTTGCGTCCTTGCGGTTGGAATTACGCGCGAGCTCTCTCCGTCTCGGAACAGGTACGCAAGTATCCAGATTTTTCCTACCCTTAGAATCTGGGCTTGTAACGTATGATTTTGGAGCAAACGAGATGATGTACGAAAAGAAAGACGTATGATTGGTATTATCGCGTCTACGTTCGAATACTTTTTGCGCGCAATCAACGATCAACAGTCGAGTTGTTGCAATTTGTTAATTTTAGGAATTTAAATGGCCGCTCAAATCGTTTATTATTGAATCTATCGTTATAAACAACGTTTGATTTAGTTTGCAGACGAGATAATTGGTTCTGAGAAATCTTAATCGCTGTCATAAGAAAAGTAACGAGTTGAATTAAAGTTGAATTAATATGAACCGATAATCTCAGAAGTGCTGAGAGATTAATAATACTGCGGATTGTCACATTACTACTGATCGGTACATCGTTTAATATTTCCGAAGAGCGGAGTAACATAAAAACAACGACGGAACGAAGAATTTGACGTATACCATTAACACAAAGGATCCACATTTAAAAGGGAAAAGAAAAGATCGTCGGACGTTTTCATTGGAATCACGTTCCTCCGACAATTCTATATACGACTATGTCGGTCCTTGCTCATTGGATATGCGTGTGACGTCAGAGATGCGTCATGCGTGTAGAACTAAATAAGTGTAAACTGTCCTCTACCGCGTGAGACAACTTTTTAGTAGTCCCGTACCGATTACAATGGCTATTTCTGGAAGAAGGAATGTTTTTACCTCAAATTTCGTCCCAGCTAGTTGCGATTGTCCTTCGTCAACGTATACAAGTAGGCGTGAGATTTTTAATGTTCTCGCTAGCGAGGAACGTGACAAGCTGACGACGTGAAAAACGTGTCGTTGAATTCAAAGCGTGCGAGGCATTGAGGATCGAAAGAAATCGAACTGATTTGAAATCGCCGAACAGTTTAATTTGCACGGCGACACGTGAACAGAGCGACGAGCTAACGTTATTAAATTGTACACCGTAGAGATTGATCGCCATGAGCGTTTAAATCACCGACGCCTCCGGCAGTGATTTAAATGCGTGGCCAGAGAGACGAAAAGTGGCAGACAAGTGGAGCAAACAGGAAAGCAAAGCAGGTGGACGATCGTGGAATTGGTGCAACGCACGCTTATTATTATCACAGTCGCTGTTTAAAAAAAAAAATAAAAAAATAGAAACGAACCATGGACGTTTCTCGAGAAATCAAAAATGACAGTTTCGCGTTATTCGAACATCGCAACGACCTTGTCCTCCGATGTTTTATACCTACGTGTTATGTAATTTATGAATTTCAAAAGAATAATCGAGGTAACGTCGAGGAAAAATGTTGAATCGCGAGAGAACGATACGAGTCTACGTTAAACAAGATCGAAAAGGTTAATACAACCTGGTGTATACATAAAATTCGCATTACCATCGAATTCATCTAATTTTAGAATTCCCGTCAGCTCCGGCAAAATCGTGAAAGTCTTCGCGAGTTATCGCTCCCCGAAATCGCGATTCCCGGTATCCGAATTGATTTCGTATTACCGGCGTCAGGTGAAAGAAACGAAAAAAGAAAGAAAGGTAAAAAAAAAAGGAGAAAGATATTCGAAACGTGCCTTTTACACCCAATGCACTGGGAAGATTCCCATCGCTCCTCGTGCACGGCAGAATTACGTAAGGGGCTGACAATGCCAGTCTCGTAACATCCTCGAGGAAAAAGTGATCCGATAGAGCGGTGCAACCTTTCGTTGGAAAGCATACACGCGGTTCTGGTATACACAACGTCGGAATAAAACCGCGCAGAGAGCGAGAGCGAAAGGGAGGATGTAACCGAATAAGCGAAAATCAGCGCAAGATGGAGTGAGCGAGAGAGAAAGAGAGAAGACCAGCACGCGAAGAAACGATAGAAAGAAAAGAAACGTGTTTACATTCACCTGATTCAATCCTGTGATCCACTGACCCCCGTGCTCGAACTCGCTCGATCTATCGATCGCAAAATGTTATCCCTTCGAAGAACGTCCACCTTGCTTCCAACGGAGCACGATTTTCGCGTGTACGGTTCGTTCGATCGTTTCGCGTGAGTGAGAAAAAAAATGTCGCTTTGCGAGTGAAAAAAAAAAATTAAAAAAAAATGAGGTAGAGAAACGGACGGTAGAAAAACGTGGAACGACGCGCATGCTATCGTGGCCGGCGCTCGCGATACTGTCCGTCCGTCGAGTATGCTTTCTGATGGATCCCGCCGATCGCGGAGCTCCGGGACGACGAAGATCGGCGGAATGGCACGAAGCGTTGCCGAAGTATCGGTAGCGATGAGATCAAGCAAACGGTACGGGCGATACCGATATTGTTTTCTATACTTTGCTTTTTCGTATATGTACGAATTGAATACCGCGAGGGTAGTTTAAGCGAGGTTTGTTTGTAACGTGCTCATGTACAATTGTTTAATGTCGCGTTACGATTATTTCCGGGCTACTTGTGAAGTAACGTTGCGCGATTGAGTGTATTATCCCGCTGGTTGGATATTAAATCAAATACAGGGTAGACAAACAGCAATCAACGCTTTAAACATTTATGCAGTTATACAAGTCGGGGATAAATTTGTCCAACGAAAGGTGCTCGACGATTTTACAATACGATGTATGTTAAACAAAATTATGCGTGACTGCTATAATTACCGAGGTTTGTGAGGTGATAATTGTCAGTGATTCGCTATGTATAATAATTGGTAAACTCTATTTCACGATGCTAATTTCCAACTAGCAAAAAATTCTAACGTTATGGTAATCTTGTTTGTCGGACACTGGTGCATCGGCGTCTCGTCGAATACACTGTTGGGATCAAAAACTTAACCCATGCCCATCGCTGATTCTCGATACCCGGTGAAACGCCCAGAGAAGCACGCGCGGATTTGTGCAATGGTCTGGGCGTGCTTATGCACATGGTTGAATGGACAAAACGCGGCTTCCCTTTGCCGCGGGAAGGACGGCAGTTCAATCAGGGACAAAACCCGTCAGGGATATTGCCGCGTGAGACGAGGACACTCGCGATTCGACGAAATCGGTCAGCAGGTCAGAGCCGATCCTCGAAAGCGTTTCGCAGAGTCTGCGAAAACCTGAATCTGAGGATTGTGCGTTCGTTGGAAAAAGTGTGTGATCTACACGCAGGGTGATCTTAAGAGTGCGTTCGCAAAAAATTATAACAAGAATCACGATAGTTATAAATAAAACTTTTTGCTAAGAAATACAAAAGTTTGTTTTGAAATTTGTTGTTGAGAAGGGATTTTAATACTGATACGCGTTGCTGAATGCAAATCGACGTTAAGTATTACGCGCGTAATATCGTAAATCAACCTGTTTCAAAAAGTAATTTGTCGAACAGAAATTTTGGATGTACGACCTTGGTTGTACTTATGTATTTAATAAAATATATTGGGAATGACGCCGGTGTGGTTTGAATCATAGTAGGCCCATGTATAGGCATTAGACGAGTTTGAATAAAAAATACAGTCGCGGCTAATATCTGTAGGGTCGTGTTTTGAACGCACATCCTTAAATGGGCCATCGCTATACATATATACATGTACATATATATATTTGGACAGCAGCATTGAATACATTTTCAGAGCCCTATTCTTAGCGCTCGAGGTCGTTAATATGCAAATGCGTGCGTTCCGAGTGAATACCTTATATCGTGTGCGGATTCAACGTGTGAAGTGATTCATCCACGAACGGAATCAAAATATTGTACCTTAATATCCATGCTCGATCGTAAACCTTATCCGGCGAATGGAAAATGATGTGGCAAAAGTGAAACGGGACATGAATTTATTCAAAATCGAGGGGACGAATTAACGTATCGAGTCGAAGGAAAGGAATTTGAATAAGTGTGGAGTAAAGAAGAACAAACCTGTTTCTTTAGTAACTTTTTAAAAATATCGGACCATTATCCATTGCATTTGCAAATGGTAAAATTCCAGAAATGGTAATCGGAAAATCTCGGAGTCTGCAAAAATTTGTACATGACGGTTTTAATTAAATAGTGGACACACTATACGCGAATATTCCGAAATGTCGTTATCGACGTGCATATAATTAATTTAATAATCTAATAAATTACCACAGCGACATATTTTGCGAACATCCCTGAATTGCAAAATAACGAAATCTACCGATAATTAAATATTACCGTGCATACACCTGTCGCAACTTTCATCGACTCCCAATGCCTCTAATTGCAGCATTACAATTACCGTCAACGTTACCTCCGATCATTACGCCATGACTCAATAGTGCATCGATGCGCTCTGTTTACCGTTAACAGTAAGGCGGTAATAAGGACCATTGGTACCATTGCACCATACCATTGAAAAGTACTTACGACCAGAGAGTTTTGCGCTCCCTTTACGTAAGATGCATGGAAGTGAACAAAAAAAAAAAGAAATAAGAGACTCTTAACACACGTCGGACAGAATTAATTAGAATCTAAGAGGCTCGTGAAAGCGCTCCGAAGCGACTACCGATTATTAAGATTCGTGTACCATTCTCTGGTCGCATAATCGTATTATTCCTGTTTTCCTTGACGCTAATCTCATTCTCTATAAAAAGTGAGTGGACTGAAATTATAGAGACCTTGGAGAGAAATATACGTCGCTATATTACGAGAATACCGGACAATCGTGCCAATGTCAATACCAACAGCCGAGGGAATAAGAATAATAGATTCTTTCTACTAAATAGAAGAATCTATAGCACGGTTCTTCGAGTAATTCATTTTTATCGACCCTCTGTTATAGACTCGTTACGCGTGAAATCGATCAACTTTTGGAGTAGGTACGTTTTTAATTTTCATTAAAAATTAAATACCATCTTTTCCTATTTAAACTTCAAATCTGTCCCATGGTAAGCGTTAATTATTTCATTCTCTGTCGCCCGACTTCGCGACGGAAACTTTCGACGTACGCTACTCCAAAAAATGTTCGATTCCGAAAACGTTTACCGGCGAATCTTATAATTGATAAAGTACCGGAAGTCGTGTACCGTATAACATTCTTCTAGCACTCTTATCCTTCGGGACGGAATCAAAAATCCCGTCGACCACATGCGGCCTCGAATATTCTTCCGGAACGATGTGCAAGAGGATTTTACGTATGTATGTAGGCAGCCGAGGAGACGACGGCCCACGTCAGCTGCGAGTCCAGGGCAAGCTTACGTATATGGATTTGGAAACGCGCCGATCTCCAAAAGCGGCCGAACAAAATCAACACGGATCGGAGAATACGACGGGACGAGTTCGGTAAATTGCTACCCGTGAACTGGTTCGAAAGAGGCGCACCTTTTGCAGGTGTGGTCTAAACGCGTTTTACCGATCAAAACTTTTTCCACGAACGACGCCGATGTCGGGTTCGCGCCGATTTTCACGTTCCGAGGAAAGTTACGTTACGCGATTACGCGCGCGAAGGAAGGTAAATAGTCTTTAAAGATGCGCGGGGGCTTCCGTTAGATTTGTTTATGGACTGAGCGAGAACTCGTAAATTGAGTATCTTCTGGCTTACATAAAAGAATGTATGACTATGAAGATGTAACATGATTTATTAGATTGCAAGTATTACAACTTTCGCGTTAATGCGTTTAGGAAATTTGGAGTAAACATTTGGAGCGAAGAGAAAACGATGTGCAACAGATCGAAGCGGATTTGATTCGAAGATTTATTATAATGTTCAATCGATTTTTTCTCAATAACATTTGAAAAAAAAACATTTAGTTTAAATTATCTGACTATTTTAGTACTAAAGACTTTGCGATTATTCTCTCGTTGAGAAAGTATCTTGCGGGATAATTCAATTTTCTGTTAAGAACGTACGAATTTCTACTGTAAGTAGTGTAGGGTGTAACTATGTCAGACGAAGCGAATTTATTATTTCGTGTTATCGAATAAGGACGTAGGTATATGTATGCATGGTAAATACGATAACCGAATACGGTAGTCGAACGATTTACATATTTCTTCGCAAGATTTCGAGGCCTCGTAACTCAGTGAAAGCCGAAGAAAAGATCTCTCCGTCTATGTAAACGAATCTTTCTTTAGCGGACGTTTAACGTGAAAGCGCGTAGTACACCAAGTACTAGAAACGCCAGGATAAAATCTCGTTTCTACGTTTCACAGAAATTTATTCACCAGCGGGAAAGAGAACGAAGAAAAATATTGTTCGACCATTAACGTACAATTACAATTTTAAGATTTTCCAAAATAAAAAAATTGCATCGCGTTGAGAATAGCCAGATCGATAAACTTTATCTGCCGACGAATTGACCAGCGGAGTGCGCGCGGGAAGTGGCGCCGACTGGCGACGAGCATGCGTACTACAGGAAACGATCGTCCCTCTCCGTCCCGCGAGGATGGCGCTGCGTAAACCTGCGCCGCGGTTCCAAAACCAAAAGTACCTAGGTTCGAGAAGCCACATCCGGACGGAGGAGGACGTATACACAAACATTACGGTGGAAAGGAGAGAGGGTGAGGCAACCGCACCACACATCGGCTCAAGAGCCACGACCCCAGGCGAGAGAATACGTCGAGCGTGTCTCTCCATCCGCATATCCCGTCTCCTCGGCGTAGCTACACCGCCATGTTCTCGGTCGTTGTGTCGCGCGAGAGAGACAGAGGTACTCGGCGTAAGACATAAAAGAGGCACGAGCGAAACAGAGCGAGGTGAATTCAAACGGGAGAAAAACAAAGACGGACGGGGAAAGGTGGGAGCGAGAGGTACATACATACATACGACGTGACCGTCGCGTCGGGTAGGGATAGGAGGGTGGGAGAGAGAGAGAGAGATAGACGGATGACAGAAATGCATAGCCGTGCTAGCAGCAGCACCAGCAGCACCACCAGGAGCAACCAGCAGCAGCAGCAGCAGCAAAAGCAACGCTCGGAGAGGAGAGATCGCGTCGTCCGCGCGTAATTCGGGGCGTGTGCTAAAGACCCGCTCACGGTCTCCCCGTCTCGTAACCCCCAGGCTGGATAATCGAGAATGTACCGGCGGCAGTGCGGGATACGCGTCATCGTTCCGTGACGACGACGGCGATCGACGTTACGAGAGGCGCGAGCGAGAAGCACGGTGTGGGCAGGTCGCGGCCATTTTTACCACACGATGCGGCAACCGTGCGTGCCCGTTCGATCCGCCATTCCAAACAATCGGTCTACTTCGTGCCCTCACAGGGTGCATCTGGCCACGGTAGCTCGTGGACGCACCGTTCGGGAGACACGATAATAGGTGTGTGACAGTGCGTTATCGGGGGGCCATACTCGGGCTGCCCAGTTTGTTAAAGGACCGAGTCACGACGAAGGAGCCCGTGAGAGCCGGCAGTGCTGGTGGCGGAGGAGAGGACGTCGTCGTCGACGACGACGTGGAGGAAGAGGAGGAGAAGAAGCGGCGGAGGAAGGAGGAAAAGGAAGAGGCGAAGGGGAGGAGGAAGGACGATGAAGACGTCGACGACGTTGACGACGTTGGTAGTGATGTGGTGATGACGATGACGACGATGTCGCGATGCTGATGACACGATCATGGGGAAAAAGAAACGACTCGTGTCGTCCGATATCTCGGGATACATAGAGAAACGAGTAGTCGTGGTGGAAGCGTGTCTGTGATTCGTGATATAATAATTGTTACGCGCGTTAACTGTGGTTAGAATTCGCCGATGGTGGATAGTGTGCCTGCTGCCTTTCGTGCTCGCAGTGTGTATTTCTCGCTCTCTGTCTCTCCCTCTCTCTCTCTCTATCTTTCTCTCCACCCCTCCCTCCCTCTACCTCCTACCTATATATCTCTCTCTCTTTCTCTCCCTCCTTCCTCCCTCCCTCCCTCTATCTATCTCTCCCTCTCTGTCTGTCTGTCCGCCCTGCGTGCGTGTTTCGCGTGCCTCCTCGCCACGCACCGGACTCTCTCCTCTTCCTCGGCGGGGCGATCGATGTGACACCGTGTGCCGCCTGAACACAACGTCTTTTCAAGACTAGTGAAATTCTCGCCGATTATCCCGGAGGACTGATCTCCTTGGGACACGTAGAAAATAAGCAACGGGACGATAGGGAGTGCGCGGAGGAGCAGTGAGTGTGTGCGTATACCTCGACGGCGAGACATCGGTGGAGAGTGTATCCAAAGGTAGAGTGTCGTCTCCCTCGCACTCGTTTATTCTCTCTCCCCCCCCCCTCTCTCTCTTTCTACTTCTTTCTCTAACTCTGTCGCCTTTCATCTGTCTGTGTCTATCTCTCTCTCTCACGAGTTAAGAGTAAAAGAGCGTTAAAGACGACAACGTAGAATGCTCGACGATACCACGATACGACGTTCGTCATCGTTATCGTCGTCCTCCTTCGCCGCCTCCTTCTTCATCTTCGTCTCCTCTTGTACCTCCTCCCTCATCGTCCTCTTAATCTTCTCCCCCAGCACCTCCTCATCGTCATCCGCGGATCCTCGTAGCCGCTCCACCTCCGACCCCACGGAGGTACCGTGCTGGAAGAAGCTGCTGCACTGAGGCCAATCTCCCCGTGGTCGTTGCCGTCGCCGTCCTCGTCGCCGTCGACATCGTCGACTACGCCGTTGTAACAGGGCGCGACAAAACGGCCCCGAGTCCAGGAAACGGAACGCTGCCTCGAGATGGAGATCGAGGCGAAGCAACGGAACCAGAGGAATCGGAGACGGGAGCGTGCCCAACGTATGTTGGCGCAAAGGGAGAGCCTGGCCACCGCGAAGCAGCAGCAGCAGCAGCAACAACAACAGCAGCAGCAGCAACAGCAGACGAGGCAACGGCCGAACGAGGAGGAGGACAGCCACAGCGGCGAGGACGAGGACCCCGCCGCCGGTCTCGGCCTCGGACTCGCCAGGACCGGTCATCCTCGTGACAGCCATTCGCGACCGCCTAGGCCACCGCGACCCCCGAGGCCCCGTAAGAAGTCTTCCCTCGCGGCCGCCAACCAGAAGGAGCCTCCCTTCGAGGAGGACATTATCGACGGCTTTGCCATCCTCGCCTTTCGCACCTACGAGGAACTCGAGGTGAGCGATCCTACTTCTCTTCTTTGCTTTGTTTTTTCGTTACTTCTTCTTCATCTCTACTCTCTACCATTGAAACGAGTTAAAGGGAGTCTGTATAGTTTCAGCGATATGGTCTCGCGCAAGATGCCGCGGTCACGGTGTGTCTCTGATCGAGACGAGCGTACTCGGGGATCCGATTAATCGCTGGTAACTCGCGGTATACCGCGGTATTGGAAATGCGACTTTATTGGTTTTAGACGAGTCTCGGGACGATGAATGTTAGATGGTTCGACGAGGTCTCGCGGGACGTGATCTGGGTTAATATCGCGGCGGCGATGCCTTCCCTCCTCGCAAGTTAATGAAGGCATTTGCAAATTACAAGGCTGTTACATATAAGTATCACTTATCGTGCGCACGTCGAGATGCGTAATTCGACGTTGAAAGTTAATTCGCGGTTGTAAACGGTGAATATGTTGAAATTCCGTTACCGATAGCCCACCACCGTCTTTGTCGTCTCGACTGAATGCTTCTGTTTGCGATTTTGTCGTTTCCTCTGCAGTCGTTAGGTCGACCTTGCGTTCGTTGGCGGATAGTTTCTTGTTTCGGTGGTACGAGTTTATACCATCAACCTGTACTCGCTCGAGGCACCAAGAATCGCTGCTGCCTTTTTTTTGTCGTTCATCTCGCTCGTGCCGACAGTTTTTCTGTTGTGACGGGAAATCGCGCTCGCGGTAATACGTCTGAGACTCTGCGTTCTCTCTTTTATGGGATTTTCCAGCCTCCCAGTAATCGAGGCAGATTTCTGTTGCGATTTTAATGTTGTCTGGGAAGGCCGTTGCAGCTTTAGGGTAATTTGCAGTTTACTCGTTCGCGCGATCGTTTCACTTCGCTCCGTTTTTTTTTTTTAATAGCTCCCATTCACCGAGCTTCGCGCTCGCGACGCGACTTTTATTTTTACAACGCCGCCGCTGTCGTATCTCTCCAAAGGAAGAAGCTACTTCCAACGGGGTTGCGGATAAGCATTCTTTGACAATCTTTTCCCACGAGGAAAGAGAATAATCGAGACGCGCTGGTGCTCGCGTTTTTTCCCCGTACACAAAAGTTGTTGTGGCTGACGTTCTTCCGATTCGACTATCTCTCAAATTTATATATCCCGCGGAATGTTTTTGTCGGTTCAGCGACTTCGCGGGTCTCCCCGAAAGTGAACGAGAGGCGTAAATTGAGCTACCTCGGACAATGAGGGAACCGAGCCGTTTAATCTCGTGATCCCCAAATGAACGGGATCAATTCCTAAATGTTTTGATGTCACGCTTCGCGTGATAGTCGCGATAAAAATGCAACGTTTTCGTGATGAAAAACGTGTTTCAATCTCCGCGAACCGAAGGAGCTCCTGAAATGCAATAAAGGTGTACCTCGTAGGAAAACGATTTGACTTAACTCTGATTGGCGGTTTCCGTCTAGTTTTTCGTCTTTCGTAGCTAACGGTTCGTTTAAATGTCCCCTTTCCAACCGATGTAGAATGCGAAACTAAAGAATACCGAGGAGTGTCTGTTATGGCCGGATAGGGGGTCACGCGAAACTAGTTTGTCTTTCGCGAAGATAAGTCGTTTAAGAGTTTAAAGATAAGGATATCGTAGATGGTTCGTAAGGCCGCTGCCTTTTTTTTTTTTTCTCCAACATTGACATAAATTTGCATCGTAATGATGCGGAGCCTTGGGAAGTAACGCGAAACCGAATGTTGCGGTTTTAACGCGCGATACTGCGGGGCACCTAAGTCTCTCGTTGTCATAAATTCCGTTAAATAACTATATCTCCGTGGAGTCTCGCAACATAAAGCGCGTTATTAATTGGATTGAACAAAATTCGTGAGTCTGGATACTCGTGTAGCGGATAGTATTAACGTATAGTTAAAATTCATGCCGGAGATCGTTTATCGCCATGACTCGTTGTTTATCGTGGCGAAGAACCGTAACGATCTTATTTTCCGCAAGAGGCATATTCGAGCGGAGAGCAATTAGACATGAAAAAATGTGCTACATTTAATTAATCGTAGTCGTTCGGTTTTGTAAAGGTACGAAAAGTCGCGTCGCTCCGATTTCAATTGAGGGCAATCGGAACAAAGTGTAATGCAATGTCGAGCGATCAAAATTGTTTCGGTACGAAGCAGCGTTAATTACGGATAGGTCTTATCGCGATATATCGAAGGGAACGTAAATCGGGATTATTATCTGTCGCGAGTTGAAATAAAGAAACGGTAGCACGGTGGAAGACTGGGTCTGTGAAGTAATAACGAGAGCTCTTTCTAGCCATTACGAGTGCCTTTTATCATGATTTATCGCGTGCGCAAGTGCTAATCGTTGTTTTTATTGTTTCACGGTGAAGAGGTGTATCGCACACACGCGTCTACGGGGCCGATCAAGTGTATACACTCGCTTTGTTAACGAGCTGTAATTTTCTTGTAGATAAAATGCTACAATGTCACCGGTTTTTTTCTATTCTCGTCAAATTTTTTCTTCTCTTGCCCGAGAATTGAAAACAACATGCGCAGGCACACGCAATGACAAAGCGAACGGATACGTACATATGTACGTTAATTCATCGTTTGATCGCAAATTTTATGCGAATATGTATTTTACACCGCAAGCGGAGAGTGTCTCGCGTAAACAAATATATTAAGTGCGGTTACAACATGTTTTAGAAGCGTGTAAACGTATAACGAATTTCTGTTTCTTCCCCCACTCCTCTGTTTTCCGTAAGCACATACAATCGCGGTACACTCTACTCGCGGTACAGGATATTGGAGCAACAAACTTGACCGTTTGTCCCTCTCGCCGCGTTTTCGATCTTCGATCGTACCGAACAGTCGTTCGTCATTGCCTCGTCTCCGATGGTTCGGAAATTTCCAATCGTCCCATTGATTTTCACGATCCAATCGCGAAGCTCGTCGAGGCAAAGGAATTCCCGCAGGGCCTCGAACGACGGGTATTATCTTCCGGGAACTAAACCTAAGTGCCAGGATAAACAATAAATCATACGTGAATCAGCAAAAGAAACAACAAACGCCGGGGTATCGTGTCCTTTCCGTTTTCTTTCGTCATGCAAACTAGCGTCGCTCAGGTACGAATTATCTGAGACTACTTTTCACGTTATTAAGCTCATTGTTATCGCATAAACGAAGCGGCGAGGCGATTCGAAAATGGCTTAAGCCTGCCCCTTCGGTCATTTCTCCGGGAATAACACAATGCCGAAGGGTCTCCGAATGACACGGGGCTTTGTTTCCTCCCTTCTCGCCCCGTCGAGCGTGTTCCTTTACCGCTAGTGCAAACAGAATTTTGTAATCACTCGTTATCGCGGGCAAACGCCGATAGGTAATATTTGCAAATTATTTCGCGCGCAGGCACTTTTTACTATTTATTTACATATTTGCATCTTCGACAACAGCGTCACGTCCGATGCTAATCTCTTCGCGATTAGAGCCGTGATCTCGAAATAAAAATAATGAGCAGTCAAGGTGAAAATTGTTAAGCAGCTTTTTATCGTGACGCGCGGGTAAAACACTGTCTTCGTCGAGGATACATTTTTAATCTACGTGTGAATTATTCCTGTTCACTCGGCTGTCCCGTGGATGAGCGAGAAAAGGAATACGGTTCGTTGAAAGAGCGAGTTGGCTCTGTAAAATAAGTAGATCGTAGTAATTAGGCGACGCTCGTTAGAGCAATTGTTATCGCAATTATTTTTCCGCAGTTAGTCATTTTATTAGTTTGTTTGCGGAATAGGTGGAGCGACGTTTCAAGAATCGAGCCGTTTTGCCTGCCCGTTTAGCGTTATGCGCTAAATACTTGTCGTGTCCCGACGGACAGCGAAATGATGTTTCGTATTATCTTCCTCGTATCTCCCAGAGGCTGTTGTGTTTTTCTTTTGTTCTTCGTTTACGAGCGCGATCAAGGCGCGGTAATTCGTTGCATATGTAAATCCGCATTTGCATAGTTCTAGGAAAAGAAATGCAAAAGCCACCAAAAGTGTTCTACACGCGTCCCCGCCGTCCTTTTCTAATTTACAAAACAAAACAATTTAATCCTCCGAATTTGCGTTCTCTAATTGGTCGTTTGAATTGTAATGCGTCAACTAAATTACGTAATTCATCGTAACAGCGAATCGAATAAGCCAACGGAGCAGCGTTTAGAACGCGTCGACAGAATTGTTATCAATTAATCTATTTATTCCTCGATCGACCGAATCAAAACTTTCTTTCGACCAACAATATTGTTCGCAACGTTATCAAAAGATTACACGGTATATTCGGAAACATCGACGCCGTATTTCTCATTTCCCCGAAAAGCGCGCACGCGCCCACGAATTCCCATAGCATTCTCGTCCCGTAATCTCGCGAAAGAAAATCCGATGGAAAATTGTCCCCGTTGTTTCCCTCGTGTTTCGCATCATCCGTGCGCGAGCCGCATTGTCATTCTCACGGAGAAAGTGCCCCGCGTGGCGTTCCGAAAAACCGCTTATACCGGTCCCTTGGTCGTTCGTGAACGAGTTTGTAGTCCAACCTGAGCTTCTGGACGGTGCACAACAGCTGTAAGCTGCAAGCTGCGCGAGGCTTAACAGGAAATGCCGGATCTTCATTTATCGCTATACCGCTCGTAACACGATTTTTATTTCTTTAATTAAAACTACCGAGATAGCCATCCCGTATTCTTCTTTGGACTCCAATCCGTTACTAATTAAATACGAAAAAGAGCATGAGTGGGTGGGTGGGGAGGGGGCTATTGGAGTGGGGGATAAGAGAGGGAGTATCCACCTTGTAATAAGTGAATTATCAGTGTTACCGGCTGGATTATTGGACACCTTATTATCTCCGCTGCGGAAGCAGTGGGGTAAGGCGATTAGAAATGTAAGCGCAACCGTAAGATGTTGATTCGGTGTCAGACAATTAGCGAGGTGCGCGATATCCATCTACACGGAAGAACGGCTAATTACGAAAACCATCTCGGGCACTTAAGTGGACGTAAAGGAAAATCGTGATTCGTCATTTGACCTACCGCGCCTGTCCCTTTTTTTTTTTCTTCTTCTTTACCCTCGTCACTATCTGCCATCGTCTCAACGGTTAATCAGTTTTCTTTTTCTTTTTTTTTCCCTCGGCACAACTCGATACCCGCGTATCGCGCTAATAACTTCGCGTCTCATCTCATTGTCCTCCGCATATCTAATACAGAGGAGCGAGACAAAAATGGAATTTAAAGCGTATTCGCGAAAATCCGAATAGCTCTTTGTATTCAATTAAACCGTTCCATTTTAACTTACCCGAGAGGCTTCCTTTCACCCCGCGATTCTATTTGAATCCACCGAATCGTGAAAAATTAATCAAACCAAATTCCGCGCGCGCGCTTCGAGTTATTTACCGAAACGTGAAAAATTAATCAAATGAAATTCCGCGAGCGCCTCGATTTATTCGTCGAAACGTAATAAACTATTATCTCTGATATATCATTCATTATTATCAATAATGCACGTTCTCACGCACAAATGCATTTTCGTTATCTCTGCTTTATTTAAGGGGAAATATTTCCTATTATCCGGGGATGCATGCGCCATTGGTCTTTTTTCCCCAGAATTCTCCTCCGCGCCGGGGAAATCTTTTTAAGACTCTTTTTTTTTGCCGTATCGCAAGAGAGGAACGTTCGACCTCTCCGGGTGATTGTCCTTACCGCAGATTCTTTCTTATCCGCCGTTCCCCGTGTTTCTCCCCTCGTGTCCTTACATTCTTCTGCTACACGACGTCGGGTCAAGAAGAGAGTGCCGACATGTGGCGAGATTATTATCGCACACGTAACTGTACTGTAATACTTAATTATCTTATCCCCAGGCCCAGGCGAGCATTAAATTTATCACGGGCAAAAAATGTTTATCCTTCCGCGGGGCAATTAGTAATGTTCACCGATAGGCATTATCCGGCGCGTATAATGGAAAAATGATTTATATGTATAACGAGAGACGTGACGGGGGATACGTTTCTCCAGTGAAATATTTAGCTCTCGCAATTAGTACCTCGACTTATGCGTGGAATCGTTTAAAGGAGAACCACTTCTTTCCATACACGCGTTACGTGCTCGCTAATCTACACGAGCGACCTGTAAAATATGTTCGGCTTAAGCCTGCACCATTGTCCCGTCTTCCGTCGAGTGGGATTTCCCACATTTATAATTATAGAGATACTTTGTTAAACACGGTAGCAGGAAATGTGCGAGTATTAAATTGCATCACCGTAATCTGACGCTTTTATCGATTCGGTTCAAGGCTTGGTCCTCTAATTAATTTCGATATAGATAAATAACGGATAATATACGATGTACGAAGAGTATTTCGCCGAAATTCAAATCCTTTATAAAATTTTCACCGGTATTCTTGCGATGCTAATATTTGTGTTATTTGCACAATTTTTATCAGAGGACTAGCCATAACAGCGATCAGTGGTTCGGATTCAAAATAATTAAACCAAACGATTGTTCGTTCTCCGTTGCGCGTAATGAAGTCATTCGCGTGTACGTTGTCGGAAGCATAACATCGGTCGTCCACGAAATCTCGTTCACGAAACTTACGATGGAATGTAGCAGGTGAATGGGGTTCTGAAAATACCACGCTCGCTTAAAAGGAGGACGTTTATTTATAATTGATTTGGCCAAAAACTCGCACAATCACGTCTGTCGTATAGCGATAAACGGTTCACCGATGAATCGTCGATCGAATTTCTCGTTACAGATTGCTCTTGAGCGCGACGGACATTAATTAAGTTAGAATAAGTTCGTATCCGAGAGGCGGCTTTAGCCGTATCCCGGATATCACGATATTCGACGGATCGATTAACGAATCCGACGCTCCGGTTCCATCGGCGATCCTTCAAAATTATCGGACGTCGATTGTTGCTAGATAATTAACAGCTGGATGATAAATGTAGAGAGAGGTCATAGTCACGCCGAATTAGCAGCAGTTACATAAGTATCTCGTTTTATTCAAAACAATTGTGCGTTGATTAGGACACTTTTACATATCTCTCGTGGAAGGTCTTGTTAACTGTTCGTTGCTCGGGTGAGGTTAAAGGGTGGGGGGGAACTCATCAAGATGTATCGCGCGTTAAAAGGCAGAGAACAATTATTATTTGATACCGAGGAATGATTGAATAACTGTAATTATTTTCTTTTTTTTTTACTCGACGGTGCATCTGTCGATCACGCGAGACATAGAAAAAAAAGAATGTTTGTCATTGTTATTCGTCAGAGATTTGCGATGTGGTCTCGGAGAGACCGCGCGTGACTAATCGCGTTACGATTTTGAACCGGAGCACCGAAAGGATTAATAAGAGTAACGGTATTACTCGAAAGGAATTACAATGTTCGCCGTTCTCGTTTCTTTCGAAGCTCAAACACGCAATTTCGCAATACTTCCTCTCGCCGATAGTTAAAATACGACGCTCCGGATTAACACAAATTTGAATATACTTTGAATATTTATTCCACGAGCCTGACCTTGGGGATCGACGATCGCAGAAATCGTGCGCCTCGAATACCGCCAATTACAATTTCGTCCCAGTGATGACAACGCTTAAGGAAGCAAAACAAAAAAGAAACTGCATTATAAGCCATCGGATAGTACTTTGCGGTAATAAAGTGATATTAACGGCCGACGACAACGGCGATGATCGTAAGCATTAGCGTAATGAGAAACGAACCGCTTTAATTATCTAATGATACGACATTATTATTACGTTATGAATGCTTCAAAGTTTCGAGGAGCGCAAAGAGTATTGGGCAGTGATAAATCCGAGGATCTTAGCCAAGAGTTTGGAATTCAAAATCCGCCTGAATGAGCCAGGTTCGTTGGACGGGTATATAATTTCGACTTGGTGGATATCGCTGGTATTCGGCAGATTACCAACAGCTCTCTCGCTCTCTCTCCTCTCTCTCTCTTTCTCCCTTCATCTTTCTCGGTGTCGTTAGCCGGTACCGAGAGAGTGAGGTCAGCAACGCCGCGCCACTCAATAAATCAGCGCGGCCGCCGGTGCCAACGGAGATGGTTGAATTCTGCCACGTGATCCGTCAACGGAGTTCACCGTTGACGCGCGCGTGCCCTCGGATTCAACGTGTGAGCGAAAATCGACCACGAATTTCGACGACGGCCACGAGGACAGATATTACGCGACCCAAGTACACTCGTGACCTATTTCTTACTCTCTTTTTTTTTTTGTCGGCCAATCTTTTTTTTTTCGCTCTCGTACAAACGTGAACACGGAGCGTCGGGTACACTCCGGCAAATTGTTTTCATTTAACGCAGACGAATCTCTCGCATTTTTCTATCAACGTTTTTTATCCAACCCTTTTTTTTTTTTGCTTTCAGTATTAATTTACACAGATACATTTGTTCGCAGATTTTTCGGTCGAAATTGATATCGGTTCGTTAACAGATTCTACGCGTGTTCCTCGTAACCCCTCGTTGATTCGATATACCGCAATAAACAGGATATTTTTCAAATCGTATTACGCGTTGCCGAGGTATCGACGAGCCGTGGAGAATTAGTGTGTGATAAATTTATCGGATCGGGGATTAATTGGCGATAATGTCCCGGGAAAAAGTTGCATAGCCCGTCGCAAATCGTTGTATTTCGATGGTGGATATAGATGCTTGATTTGTAGTAATTAATAAGTGACTTAATGGCAATGTGGAAACGATCTGTTTATCGGTAAATAATTCCATTACACGCGTAATTACACGATATACTTATATCACGTGTTAGCGTGCGCGCAACGGTGCAGAATATTTTAATAATAAACAGGAAAGTGGTCGACTACGCTCGAACATTGTGTTCCGTGAGCCCCGTATTTTTCGGTGGATTTAAACGCCGACACGGAACACGGTAGTGGGCGATAATGCTCTTAATTAAATAAAATGCACGCCGCGCGAAGATTTGTATTACGTTTTTATCTGGCCCCATCGCGTCGGCCAATTTTGAATAAATGCTTCGAAGCTTAATTTTCAACCGTTTTAAATATTTCGCTATTTGCAATGCCATTTACGCGCAACGCCGAAATAGTCGACGAATATATTTTCAAGCTACGTGAGAGATCTTTTTTTTTTCCACCCGCAGTAAAACAAAAAGTAGCCACGGTACTGCGCGCGGTTGAACGCCGTTTGCCCTTGCAGCGTAAAAAAAAGCTTGAAAAGTAGTTCCGATGTTGAGCTCTACTGTGTTCTCGGTACCGAACTTCGCGGATAAATATTTTCTCTATACACAGCGAGGGTAAAGAAGTTGAGGGTTGACGTATCTGCAAATCAATACGGAAACGACAAAAGGGTTCGTGTATCGGCGACGGACAAAACACCTGCACCTGCACCGAGAGAGGGCTGGCTGACCTAGTTTCCTTCCTTATAATTCGTCGTGGAAGTGCTGGAACGCTTTACTTTCGGATCTCTCTCCCTGTGTGTCGCGATGAAAATCGATGTCGTTCGTCGCGGCGTGCTTGAGAAAAAAAAAGGGATACGATTAACCGAGGCGCGATCGCGACGTTTAATGTTAATGTTATACTCGACCCAAATCTAAATCATCCGCGGTGCGCGAGGCGCTTTGACTAAATGAGAATTTAAAAGAACGGGAGAGTAACGCTTGGATAATATGGTGGAAAATATGAAGAGAGTGAGAAAAACCAGAAGCCACTTTGCCAGTGCAGTCGTTCGGTTTAACCCATTAAGTCATAGCTGCTAGTTTTTGTACTAGAATACATGAGTTGAATTTTTAGTTTTCTTTTATTTTTTTTTATTACGTGGGTATTGAAATTCTGATCATACTATTTGTTAAGCAGATAGATTTTTGTGTTCCAACGTCAACGCTTTGTTTTTGATCAAGCGTTTGAAATCATTTTGAAACTGGAACAGAGCTATACAAATAGCTTGATGAGCCGAGATAACTCTTCGAGGGTTTAATCAATTCAAAAATCTTCCAAACAAAAGTGGAATGTTGTAAAGCAGAAAACTGAATGATACTTTTATTCGTTAATACGTTCGATACTTTAACAGTTTTAAATTTGTCACGTTTTGTGTACCACTCCGTATATTGAAAATTAATTCAACTCTTAATGGATTAATGCAGCGTTACGGTGACGACTGCATTAACGAAGATAAATTGAATATGAATATAAAGCTAGAAAAGAACGAGCATTATTCGCCTTTTTTTCTCGGAAAGACCATCTAAAGGTACAATTATTATCTCGCGGAAGCGATCGCGGGCAACATTATCCGCAATAAACATTAAGAATCCGTTGCACACGGTTGTAATGGCGGCACTTATTTTCAAATCATCTCAATTATATGTACCTTCGAAACCTGTACATAAAAGCTCGCGGAACGTAATATCGGTATGTCGTACTATCGGGTCCGGCTATGTAAATCGGCGAAAGATTTTCGCATCTCGAAATAACCCTCCATCCTGGCCGACGATGACTACTTTATCGCTGTATTTACACCACTGTAAACCTTTTTACTACCAGCGGTACCTTCGTTCTTTCTCTCTCTCCCACGTCCCCCCCTTTCAGCTTTCATTTTTTTTTACTCTCGCATAACTAAATGCTTTATTACCCGTTTTGCCTCGACCAGACAAAACATGATTCGGTGCTCGGTGCTCCCTGCATTTTTTGTCAGCGCATTCCCCCCTCCACCCTGCGTCAGTTTCAGCGGTAAAATTCACCATCCGCGTTATTCTGTTTCTCAGATGCGATTGTTTCGCAAACACTGTCGGGATTAAAAGGTGAAGAGTGCTACGCGCCGTTTGTAGCTGGTGATTTTGTAAAATCGATGCTTTCCTGCTGTTATGTTCATGTAATTAAGTGATAAAATATTCATGTCAGCGGAAGTTTCGGGTTGACTCGCGTTGTTGGAGCAAAGAAATCACTTCAATAAAGAATTTCTCATGTCTCCTCGAACGGAGCAACGGCGAATGACTTTTCCCCGAATGGTTTTGGTTCGTGTAGCGTGGAGCAACCTTTATTCAGCGCAAGTATGCGACAGAGAAATATTACGGGATGTGATAATTATTGCGATCATTAGTTTCTCAGGATTATTAATGATTCTTGACGAGCGACCTGATTTCTGTTTGAAATATTTTTGCCGTATTCCCTGCACGCCAAACGGCGATGAATTTCTACCTGTCGGCAAGGCTGAATTCTTGCTACAAAAACTTGTGCCGCCTTTTGGTCGGTATTAGAAAATGAACAGAAAAGCGGGTGGGAAAAGTGAGGAGGGGACGGCAGAAATAGAGGGAGAGAAAGAGAGAGGGGAAACAACTGTAACTCTTGAATATAAACAATGCTGCCATGATACGTGTTTACTTTCTGATAATTTTTGGACGACGGCCAACGTCGTTTCACGCTCGGCACGTCAATTTGGTACTGGCAAGCAGCCGAAATTTTCGTCAAACAGATGTCCGAACGGCTGTTATTATCCGCTCGTTACAAACGAGAACGGAGAATGCTTAATCTTGACGCTAGTGATGCGCACCGAGAAAGAAACATTGTTGTCATATTTAATGGGCGATTCTTGTCAAATCCCAATAACTCGATCGGGGTCTCATTTCCCGCGCGGATTTTCACCGTGAAATTGGGCTCCCGATACTGATTTACCGGCAATCGATCGGTGCCCGTACATATTCATCAATTTAACGTACGAAAATAATCCGATCGTTCTGTCTTGCAAACTAGTTTCCTTAGTACAGATTTCAAGCAGTACAATTCCATTGATTTCCATGTTGATTTCGCGTTAGAATGATTGTAATACTCTTTCCTGCGGCAATGATTGAGATGTAGCATAATTCTCGATAAAGTATCATAATTGTAACAGAGCTTTGTGTCTCGGCCAGAGAACGTCGCTTACTGAAAAAAAAAACACTAACATATCATAGGTAATTTCTAAAAGCAGAACAAAAAAAATCCAAATAGAGCAAGTCAGTAGTGTATAATAGATTTTTGGGGCAGTGGGATAATGCATACCCACAGCCCTCGTATCTTTGGCACACGTTGCAAATTTAATGTACAATGATAAATGCAGAATCGATTGCCTTGATATTCATTCGCCCTTTGAAGCTTTAAATTTCTTTTGAAAGATGGAAAACATAAACACCGAAGCGAGTTCTAAATATATAATCCTTATAATCCGACCTTGGAACAACTTACTCCAATTAACAGGTCAGTGACCTTTTCGATACAAACATCCCCAGTATCCCTAACGAATTATCCTCGTCGATGCATCCGCCCTTAAACGATGCGCAAACGAATTAGCATGCCACGACGATACGTGCAAACCTTACAAGACTATTCCTCGCTTCCAGCAGCGAGACGCATTAACGTTGCGAACGGCATACGTGAATTGCGAGTATAGCTGAATTAGAGTCCGATCGTGTCAACACCGAAACCATAGACGTGGCAACGTTGCGCGGACGAGTTTAGTAGCCGGCTAGCCGACGGAGTAGCCGACCGGTGGAACGTCCGCACGTCCGGGAACGACCTTCCTTTACTCGTCCCGTGTCGAGGAACCTTGTCCCCTGGACTGCCAAAAGTCTCTTTGCACCTAATTTTAATAATACCATTGTTAACGGCACAATTAACGATTCCCGTCCCGTTAGCAGTTGCTGGGAAATAATTCGAAAATATTCGCCGATATTATCGCATTTCCTAGTCTTTTGTATCAATGATCGTATATTTGTGAGCGTCAAGTGTTTATTACAAGTATTATATTTTACTGTAGTAATTACGAGCTATAAAGTATTTTACTATAATAGCTATAATGGCTTGCAGGCTTATTGTAACTATATTTTAATCACACGAATGAACAAAAGTTTCTGGAAAACGCAGTAATCAAAATCATGCCAAATATGAGAATAGTGATAGCCTGATCTGGAACGTTCAAGTAGCATAAGGTAGCACGCCTGACCATGTAACCGTTACGCTAGGTATTTTTCAAAACTCGCACGCCACTCTACGATTGGAAAAGAGGAGAACAGAAACCATGATACTCGGATTACATTCAGTTTTGCAAACGAATCCGAATTCTGGGCAAAACTTGCCTCTACCCGACTAGAAACGAAAGAACAATCGTAACGATCATCCCGTTCGGAAATTATACCATACACATTTATTTCGTACCCCCAGACGAAGGTTTATTCAATTAATGCGCCTTACATGCGTCAGGGGGAGAGGAAGAGGGGGGAGGGGGGCACGTAATCCGACCACAGTACACGTCCTAGGGGCTTTCACTCCGCAGTTGGCACACGTGCGCAGGTGGACCCGCGTAGGTTTTGCTAGGTAGTAGTTTTTTACGCCGGGAGCTCTAGTGGCTTTTTCCCATCGTTTCTTCGCTACCTGACCCACCCGGTGGGGATGGTAAACGAAAGAAACAGCGAATACAGCGGGACATGAGAGGGATTGGAGGGGAAAAACATGGGTAGAAAGAACGAGCGTCAACTACGGGTACACGGTTATCGGAAAAGGAAAGTAACAACCCCCACCCCTTCCCCGAGAAAGAGAAGTCGACGACGTCGTCGTTGGGGCTTCGTTCCTTCCAGCTGGCCTGGCACGGCGAAGGAGGCCTTGTCGCGCGCGGCTGCTCGTTCGGTCAATGTCTTCTCTTTCTTCCTCGCTCTCTCCCTCTCGCCCCGGCTCTTCCCTCTCCTTTCCTTTTACCCCTCTTTTCTCCCCACCTTCCTGGTTTCCCGCGTCCCGCGCCTCATAACCTCAACCCGCTCGTCGCCTCTTTCATTTTCTATCCCCACCACGACGTTTCTCTCTTCCCGTGCTGCATCGCGCAGCACGAGACACACGGGTGTGCTGCTGCTGCTGCTGCCGCCACCGCCACCGCCGCCGCCGCCGCTGCTGCTGCTGCTTGCGAATCCCACTGTCATCCTCGCGAACGCCCGGATTCTCCGTGCCTCGGGAGATCTCTCCAGATTGAGAAAATCGAGTTTGAGTTGCCGCGAAGCCGACGCACTACACGCGATATCCGATTAATACTTGTCGGGGTGGCGTTTGTATATAACGGTATTTAGGTGCACACGCACCAACGAGGTGGCGGGGACGAAGGAGAAGTGGAGGGGAAAGGGATCGAGGGGCGGTGGTGGGAGGGGAGAGCGCCACCCGTTCAGAAATGTGCACTGACATCGCGATTTAAAGGCGCCGACGGAGAGGCGTTCTCGTACAGCTTTTTCTACTGTGCCCGCGCAACAGCGTGAAAGTTCCACTCGCGATACTCTTTCTCCGATAATCCGACGTGATTTTTTTTATTTTTTCGTTTACGGTGATGAGATGGAAACCTGGTGATTTTTGGCGGTGATAGAGATAATGCGCATAATCGGATGACATCGTGCTATACTCCCTCCGCGTGTTTGTATGTATAAATACGTATATGTGTACATGATGCTGGTCGAGTGTGATTTGTTGTTTTGGTTTTGGGTTTGGATTTGTTTGATACCCGGTGTACGGGTTTGGTGATATATCGATAGTATCGTATCGTTGGATTAGACGGATGACCACGTTGAATAGATCCGATTGTTTTAATTCGCGTTCGCGGAGATTAGAGTAGTCGGCTAGGAATTGTTACGAGGATTGTGTTTTGATTATCCCGATATCGCTCGCAGCTGCATCTTTAGGTTCGTGTAAATACGGCCGATTTACCAGGAATGCGATTTTTAATTCTGAAAAAATGTTGAGTTGTGCGAGAAGTACGTATTATATAATGTTAATTGTTCGTTAACATTATAGTGCCATGAAGGGAGGGTAAAGCGAAATAAATTGGAAATAAAACGAATGTGTATGATGAATTTCTCTGGTGTGCATGCCAGTCGAAATTTAACTCAAATAATATTGAAATCGTTTGTTAAGAAAAAAAATAGAAGAATATTCGTGGAAACAACATGATTTCTTCTAATTGTATGCAAATGCCTGACTTTGTGTTCATTTTTGTGTTTTCAGAGTGCAATAAAGTTAGCTGGTAAAAATAATGTCAAGAAACTGCATACCTTGCTGTCAATAGTGGAAGAGAAGCCAAAGGTGGATACAGGACAGAATAATAGACACAACGAGCACCACATCAAAAGCCATTTTAAACACAACCATTATACACACAATTCCATACTGACACCCTCGACACTTAACCAGGTAACGTCAATGCGAATATTTCAATGCAATGATGCAAAATGTTTTTAACTTTTATCGGTATTCTAAATTGAAACATTTTTCAGGGCCTAGATGCAGGTACAAGTGACGATAGTGGCAGAGCGTCTGAACAATTGCATGGCCCTGGTATACCTAGGGATTGCCAGGACGCAGACAGTTCCAGGGACCATCTCAGCGATGTACGTGTACTTGTATTAATATAACAGGGTTTCCTGGATCATATTGCTCTTTTACCATAGAACTATAAAATATTAATACTTCCATTACTTCCTTTAAATCTGATGTCACTCAACACGGTTTTAATTTATTTTACAGGCTAGCAGTCATTGCAGTTCGGGTAAAGGTTATATCGTAAGTATTGACTCTTTAAAATGTAGAGCACAAATTTTGATCAAATATCAATACTGTAAGAATTGCTAGTGCTAATATTTGGTATTAATATTAGACGTTTGTTCTTATTTTCAGTGTGATAGTGAAGGAGAAGACGATAAGGTACACCGAGTTTTAGTTATTATAAATAATTTACAATTGTCCAATTGTTCTCTATTAACCATCCCTTTGTTCCAGGGCTCGGATGCAGAATCGATACTCTTTGAATCTTCTACCCCACCACCCCTTGCACGTAAATGTACGTAAATTGTCAATAGACGCGCAGTGCTTACAGTACTCGCAATTTTATATCGTGTTGATTCTCATTTAAATATGTAATATCTTTCAGACGAGTTGCCATCATCTTCGCCACACGTGTTGCCCCCAGCAAACGGGGCAGGAGGGTCACCTCCAGACACGGGTGGTCAAATTTCCAATCCAGCAACGGATGCTCCGGCACCTATACCGCCTCCTGTGCCTGCGTCTGCACCAGTCCCAACAGCGCCAAGTCCCCCCAGCCCTACTTTACCCCCTCACATATCCCAGCCACCTGTAAGTAAATCTTCGTATCGCAATTTCGCTTCGTCTGATATTTCGCAGACATTTGACTTACGCTATCGTTTCAGATGACTAGTCCATTGGCAGCAAATCCACGTGCAATAGCTCCGCAACAGCGACCAGCTTCCCCTGCTCTGCCACCACCTTCCTTGTCCCAGCAGCCTCACACTACGATACCTGCGTTACATCCACCTAATGTGCCCCTCGTTTCGTCGAGTCATACAACTAGTCCAGCAGTAGCCAGCTTGGGTGTCACCCCGGCAGCACCGTCAAACGGAGCCGCTACCACGAGCTATCCGCCACCGATACCCATGGCCGCTTATCCTCAAACACAGCCATCGTATCCGCCTCTTTATACGCCGTACACTGCTCTAAATCATAGCCCGTACCTTCCCCCCGCGGTACCATCCCCTTCGCATTCTGCTTCTTCACGAGCAGACGTGGTGAGTTCATGCAATTTCATTTAACGTTTGAAACTTCAAGTGCAATTTTGTCGATATATGTATATTTCTGGAATAGTAAACATTCGCGATACGACATTGAAAATGGCGCCATTTGGTTTTCAGAGAGGAAGCAGAGCTTCCCCGTGTACTAACATAAGTAAACAGACTATAGGAAATAATGCCCCAAACCACAATACTCCGCTGAGTGCTGCTACTACGACATGCGTGTCCACGATAACTAATACGGTTACCACAGCGAACACCATTGCTCACAGAGATATGGTGGCGTGTAGTTTAACTGGAAGAAACAATAATTCGCCGCGTGGTCATAGCCCAAGTCGTGAAAGAGATAGCTATAGGTATAATCTTACATTTATATGTAGTCCGTCGCACACGACGATCTTGTAACGATATTACTTGTTACAGCAGCAACGTGAGTAGCCTAAGTCGAGGTAGCATAACACCCGTAAGCGTGCCAAACACATCCTCTCCAGCCAATTCTAGTCTACCTGCTTACTCTAAGCCACAAGGATGGATTGGGTAAGAATACTATCGTGATCTTTCGATGTTTCGCTCTCGAGACTGTTTCTTTGCGCGGTAACTGATACATTTTTCTGTCCACGACTTGCAGTAGCAGCACAACTTCGCAGTTATCGCCGGCAACAGCGACGTCAGTCCCGAGGCCAACTCCTCCACCAGTACCACTTGGCATTCATACGTTTCCTCCGCCAATGTTTGCGGCACCGCTACCGCCCCCTGTATCTAGTTCCAGTCCACACACCTCACTGCCTTCACTACCACCACCAACGACCAACCCCAACCCGTTCTCCGCCGAATCGCTCTTTCAAACAAGTAAGTATATAAACTATGAACCTTACGCTTTATTGGGAATTCGCGTAAAAGAGGAAATCGGTACAACGGAAATTTTGAAGAATGAGAGATTAACCGAGAGAAGGGGTGACTCATGTCGCAGGTCAGGCAGACCTGTTAAGGCGAGAGCTTGACAATAGATTCTTGGCATCTCAAGACAGAAACGTTGGAGTTGGAGTTGGGAATTTGGGACCGCCGCCGTATCTTAGGACCGAGATGCATCATCATCAGCATCAACACACCCACGTGCATCAACACACGACGCCCATGCTGCCACCGTCGGCGGCGACAACACTTTTTCCACCTCCCATTGTAAGCGTGATATTTGCATTCGCTGTGTAATTTAGATATGTGGCATTGAAATTTGTCGTTTGTGTGTACGCATGCATAAATGAACGTTTTCTTAGTTTAAGGACATCCCAAAAGTGGGAGTTGTCGAGTCTCCATTTTTTCGTGGAAATTTAAACCTTTCTGGTTATTCTGGTTTTAATACTGGTCTTCTACATCCTGGAATTGGTCCACCTTCGACACCTTTTGTACCGCCAAATCACATGACATCGTTTGCACCAAAGGTAAAGTGAATGTCGGACTTACGAATGAAATTTAATAACGTCATTCAGATCGTTCGGTAATATCTGTCATGAATTACACGTTGTCGTTGTAGAAGAGTGGAAAGTGGAATGCGATGCACGTACGCATCGCATGGGAAATTTATCACCATCAGCAAAAGCAGCAAGCTGAAGCTAAAGCTGGCAACGTCGTTAATACTAAAACTGAATTATTGAGACCACCGGGCCATCTTTACCCAGGAGGACCAGGGTCTGGCCTTGGAATGGGAGGACCTCAAATGGCACCCCCTTTCCCCACCAATATGCAATCTGCACATCCTGCACCACCTCCACCTCATCCTGTTGGTTTTCTCTCTACACCGGCGTCGCATCTAGGTAATCCAGATAGCAAACTTGGTGCAAAATGTAGCTTTGAATATAATCCGCAGTCTCATTGTGTAAATTGCATATGTTCGAGTAAAAGATTAATCTTAACGATACTCTCGCAGGAACCGGAATGTCGCCGTTTGGAAGGTATCCGTCGACGTTTGGTGCACCAAATCCGAACTTCCCTGGTCTTTCTGGCTTTCCCCCGTCTAGGGAAATGCCACCGATGAGTGGAATGGGCTCCGTGCACGATCCATGGAGAGGGTAAGCCTTTGAATAATTAGAATGTGAAAACTCCTTAATATCTTGTTTTTTTCACTCGGGTTACCGTAATTGTTTGTGTTGAAAACTTCAGATTGCAACGCGCAAGCACTGGCTTTCCACCAACTACGGTATCGTGGAGTTTAAAACCGGAGCCACCCGCGATCGATAGGCGAGCAGAACTCGAGGAACGAGAACGGGAGCGCGACCGAGAACGCGAACGCGAGCGTGAACGTGAACGCGACCGTGAAAGAGAACGTGAGCGTGTGAGGCGCGAAAGGGAAAGAGAGCGGGAAGAGCAACGGGAACGGGAGAGGCGGGAACGCGAGAAAGAAGAAAAGAGAAAACAGCAGGAGGCTGCTGCCGAGAGGGAAAGAGAGAGGCGGGATAAAGAACGCCGCGAGATGGAGAGACGTGAAATGGAACGCGAGAGGTTGCTTCATCAAAATCGGCAACACGTGGTCGTAGGACGAGATAGATCGCCCCATAGAAACGGATCGGCGTCTATGGATCCGGGCGAGGTTCGTGTCAAAGAGGAGCCGCGAAGCAAGGACGATGAAGTCGTGATGCTTCCGAGGCCACCGGGTCCCGGGCCAGGGCCACAATCCGCGCAAGGGCCCGGGCCGAGTCCAATGCCCGATCCAAGGTACCATCATCCGCATCCCCATTCATACTTAGCAAGGCATCCACACGGCATGCCTGCTCCGCATTCCATGTCGCGAAGCATGATACCCGGTCTGGGCGGGCATCCGATGCAACACTTTCAACCGCAATCTGCGCCCGGCGGTCAACCGGGTGGTCCTTGGCCTGGTGATCCCTTCAGGGATTACCGTTATGACCCCTTACAGCAATTACGGTATAATCCATTAATGGCTGCAGCTGCATTCCGTGCAGAGGAGGAAGAAAGAGCCAAACTTTATGCCGGATACCCACCACCGCCAGTAAATTCTATGAGAAGCAAGAATCCCAGCCCTGGTCCGTTGAGTAATTTGCATATGCATCATAGAGCTGGACCAGGGCCCGGAGTACCGACGCGGCAACTAGACCCTTCAATGATGCACGCGGATATACATAAGAAAGAGGATGCTTCGCAGTCCCGATGATACATCCTCCCCGCGTCCTCAGCTTCTGCAAGTGAACGCACTGACGGGCCAGAATTTTAAGCATCGCCGTACAATTTTTCTCGGACCCCGGTGCTAATATTTTGCTAACGAAGAGGAGGCGTTATTTAAAAGAAATTGTATATAGATTATATAATATTTATAGTTATCGAAGGAAGTGCGATCGAAGAAAAGCGAACTTGTAAGACATTAGTGCAACACTCGTACGTAGCCGATAACGAAGATGCCTTGCGCTCGCGATCATAGAATGCCGTCTGCGTGACGAGGATTTAAAAAGACTGTTCGTTAATCCTCTTAATAGCCACATCTAATTCATTCATTTTAAAAGCCGATATGTTGGTTCGAAGGTATTAAGAGGGTTAATAAACTACGGAGGCATTGATTAAATAACACGTATCATAGAGATGCCGATGGCGATATGTGATTATTGCAAGTTTCGGGGTTCGACTGTCTATAGCGGTATAAACTTTAATTATTACGATAACTATTCGTACAGTTTAAAAGTATCGTGTGTAATATTATAGGTATTAGAGAAATGGAGGCGTTGCTACCTAAAAAAAGAAACTAGAGGAACGATAAGACGATCTCTACCATTACTCAAAAGTTATTTAATTATTTATTTATTGCGACGTATAAACGCACTTGAATCTCTACTGCTGACATCCGCGTACAGACGTAAAATTTTCCCCTTAATTTAATCGATATAATATAATGAAAAAGTTATGTATACAATTTTACTTTCCTTTCGTAGAGATTAATTTCTACACTAGCGGTAATAGAAAACAGAGGACAAACGAAAAGTATCTTTGGCTTTTGGCAGTACAAAATTGCTACATGTTGATTTGCATACTGGCTAGAATTGCACTCCGGTGCTTTCCTGTGATATAAAAAGATCGTTCAAGAGTAGCGCACTCGTTCGTTTTTAATTGTAATTTATATGAACCAAAACGATGGGTGCAAAAAGTGAATCAAATTGTAAACGGAGACGATCCGTATTGTCAGGATTCTGAACAAAAACAAACAAATAATTCTGTTGTCTTCATGGGAAACAGGAATTGCAGGTAAAACAATTTAAAAGCGGTTTGTCCGTGCCAAAGTGCTTTATTCAAGTGACACGCAGGCCAACGTCGACTTTTGTTTTTATAAGTTACTGACGAAAAAATGTCTGCTTCGAAACTCAATAATAGTCAACCATGTACGTCTTTGCGTTACAACTAGGACAATTCGGGATCTCTCAACGTCACGTGTGCCATGGATCATGTTACGCGAGTGGAACTCTGAGGGCTCTAAAAAAATACTTACTTTTGTCAAGTAATCGGGCGCTTAAACTTTGTTTCATGTATACTGTAAAGTCATCATAAAAGTGTATATTATTATATAATTAACGACGATTTAAGAATTGTAGATATTTTTCATGGACGACAAGCCAAGATGTGATGCAGCGATTCTGTTCTTGTAGATATTCCGAGGTATACAAGAGGATTTTGTGTGAATAGGTTTTTTCTAAAATGGATTCTTTGTAAAAGGGTCTAATAATCATAGTTTCTATCAAAGTCGTCTGTCCTATACTTTAATCAAGCCGAAATACCCCTCCCGCCCACCATACACAGGCTTCGGCAAGCAGTGACGCGTATTAGAAAAAAAAGGAAGGTACTCCAAACCGAATGAAGTTCGACAATTGATTTTGTCTTCTGGAGTCTCCCCAACTATCCATACTTCATATTCTAAGGTTATGAGCTCCACGTGTGCAGGTCTTCAGGTACTAATTAATTGCAATATACATACTTATCACGTGAGAAATCGATATATTTGAAAAGTAATATTCGTGAGTCAAGGGTGGTACGTCATTTTCGGTGACAACACTCGAATCATCGTAAACACCATCGTGGACAAGTCTCTTAACTTGAGTGCGTACACTTCCGTCGATAATGATCAAAACGAATGGGTCAAAATTGTTTGCTTAATATATTAAAGACGACCAATCGGAACATATCGTGCTTGGTCAAATTCAGTTCTTGTTTCATATGTACAGACTGCTATCGGGAACTGCTGGAACTTGATCTTGTGTAGCGACGGTGCCGATGCCGTGGATTGTTCGGTGGACTTCGCGAACGGGTTCTCTGTCTACGCCTCGGCGGTCGTGGGCTTCTTCGACGATTCATCGGTGGCGAACGTCTACGATAGCGTGGTGGAGTGTTCCTACCGCCGCCGCCCCATCGCGGCGGTGCCCTTCTTCCCATTACAGGTGACATTCTGCGCATAGGTAAAGGCCGTGGTTTCGGTAGCAATACCGGCGCAGCGGTGATTTCTTGACCATCTATTTGTCCTGTAACACGGTAAGGAGCAAAGTAGACTGGCTATTGATTTATGAGTTGTCAATTGTTTGTACAAACATCAAAATATAATTACCGCCATCCATGTGTTTCATTGCATTCTCTGCCTCGTCGGCAGTTTCAAATTCTACATAAGCAAATCCTCGTCCTTGATTAGGATGAAGTTTGTCCATGGCAAAGTCGACCATTTTGATTTGACCGTAAGAAGAAAATATTTCTACAATATGTTCTTTAGTAACGTTACGTGTCAGATGTCCAATATGTATTTTCGTTGGCCTGGGAATTGGTGAGCGTTCTCTGCGTTTTCTACGTGGCGAAGGTGACCTGTGAATTTACATAAACCTTAGAGACGAAAGATACGAATCGTGAGTATAGCACCATGTATGTGAGTAAAGTTGAAATAAACATATTACCTAGAACGTCCCTTTGGTTTGGGTTTGTCAAGAATAGAGTTACCACTTTTCTTCTTATCCTTCTCCCGGTCTCTATCCCTATCTCTATCCCTCTCCCTCTCTCTTTCTTTCTCCCTTTCCCTTTCTTTATTGTCATGTTTGCGAGAAGCATCGATACTTTTGCTACGGCTACGTTTCCTTCCTCTATCCCTTGAGCTGCCCGACGAGCTGCCAGAACTACTGGAAGTAGTGCTAGACGAGGAGCTCGATCTGGAACTGCTTCCGCTGCTCGAGCTTGACGAACCAGAGCTACTATCCGAAGAACTTTGTAAATGAAAATATTAGTCGTGTAAATGCGTTTATCTTCTTTTACGCAAATTTCGACTATTCCTTACCTACTACCACTGCTGGACGACGAAGCCGCGCGTTTTTTTCGTTCCCTTTCTCTACCTCTCTCTCTCTTGTTCTCCTTATCCGTAGCCTCGGAATCGCTCTTGCCCGTGCTATCTTTACGACTGCGTGCCCTGTACGAAACGCAAACACCCGGCAATGGTGAGGTTACAATCAAATCGATCGAACGGCTGTGAGGAGGCGACAAAAATCATTTTCGATACTCACATCACGGCAGCAATTTAATTTCAAGGTTGTGGGCGCGGTATCGTGTGTCCGAAGCGACGAAAATTCTGTTGAACGCCGTCGAAATACCAAAAATGGCGGACGAAGCCGCTAAAAAAAATTGCTGTCTCCTCAACGAGCGCCTTAACACTGTTAGTCCCGCACAAAATTCTATTCCACTCGAACGTTGCACGATTCTGACGATTGATAGCTGTATTTTACTATTGAAACATGATGGATAACACGCGAAGTGTACGTAGCGTATGAAATAACATTGCACCAACGAAACGATGCGGCGCTCACGTCGCCATTCCCGCCGGGATTACGGTCGTACCACACAATTTATTTCTTTTTTGCGGTTCGAGCAAATTTGAGTGCAGCTTTTGATTGTTGAAATTATTCTGCAAATCACTCGACATCAAGATCATTTTAGTTGCGTGGGCTGAATCGAAACGGGTTTAAATTGTCGGAAACCATAGAGAACAGTGATACGGTATTTATAGACTGATTTACGAACACTACACGTTCATCCTCGGTTTTCAAAAAATCCCCGTCCGACGCAGTACAATGGTGAAGACTTATAAGCGATGTCAAGAAAAACTACACGGATGATGTAAAAGAAAATTTCAAACATTCATTTGTCGCGATACAATTAGGCTACAATTAACTGTATTTCATGAGTTTTATTCTGTAGATTGCTGCAGCGATACGTTAAGTACCGAAATGTATATGTATGTACATTCAAGTGAATAACGGGCAATATTTATGTATGTACAAGTACACTCAGTTATAAACACTAAATATTCGCCACACCTTACACATAATTGTCCTAAATCAATTCATTTTAACATTGTACCGATTCTCCTGTTTTCGTGTGCTATCGACGTAATACTAAACGATCTGGTTAAATTATGGAAAATCGTATCTTCGTTTGGCACAGGTCGTTTACGTAGAATTAAAAAAAGAAAGAAGTATGGTCAACCCTAATTTTCCGAGCAAATCGGGACGCGTCTTGAGTTTTAGAGCGTCGGCGTTGCAAAAAATATTTCTAGCGAGCGTAGCATACCCTTCTTGCTTTGTTTTATCAGATGTCTATTACTCGAGGATGTTGATTCTATAGCTTGAATAATTCGATGTTTGATGAATATCCTGGCAGAACGATATGTGCTATTTAACAATAATTAATTATCGATTCTTCGTATGATTAACGGATGCGTAGTTTTATGATTACCTTATGGACACGTAACGATTCGTAATTATTTTCTCAAGCCTCCATAGTTGATAATTGATAATATTGGTCTCGTATACAAATACATAATACAGAGAAACCGACATACAATTTCAGCAGCGGGGATATATTACAAACTTAACAGCAGCGGTAGATGTATAGCAATGAATTTATGCAATGCACATATTACAAAATCGTTTATCTTCTTTTAACAAAGTCCGGTGCTCTTGTCCGTTGCTTTTTTCTTCTCTTCGCCTGCATTTTACCAATTTGGGCAGCCGTCGTTATGACACACTCGCAACGCTAGTACTGTAATTTCATACTCTGTATATAGATTCTCTCGGTATACATATACTCTTACATTCACTACCATTCTTCACTCACACATTCTCTTTCGCGTTCTCTCTTTATCTTGTCTCAACTGACTTTTTCCTCGTAAAAATGAAGTAATCATATTAGTGGGCACATCGATAAAATTATCATTCATAACAAACAGGTGAAATTATAAAGTCTTATATTTATCATTTACGTATAAATATTGTTAAATATGTATATTAAAAATTTGCTACACATTTCACGATTAATTTACACAGAATTTGTCATTCTATCCTGATAATGACTTAAGTCGATTAAGTACCTCTTGTTAATTGGACACGGACTCTTCTTGCAGTAACGAAGATAGGACACTACATCGGCTGTACTCGACTATGATTCCGTAAATCTCGTTCTTTCCTCGTTCATATCGGCAAAAAAACAAAAGAAACGGAGAAGAACACAGTTTGCGCTCATAGCCGAGGTTCGGAATACACGCAAGAATGACCCCTATATTCTCATTACTCTTCGAATCGTACATTTTGGAAATAAAGAGGAGAGGAAAACGAAAGGAACGGCGGTCAAATCTGACGCCGGGTCTCTTGAAATTGAGTCACGATGTCACTGTATAAAAATCTAAACTGACCTTAACGTGTACTAAAAAATATAATTGTTTCTGCCAAGCGAGAGAGGCTCGATCATTGGGAGGAGTTTTATCGCTCAGCAATTACCTCTAAGCGCCCGGGTTTTATACTTTCGTTTGACGGTTTCGCGACTCGATTACTTCAATCGTCAATCGGTCCGAACGCTTCCTTTCCCTGAACGAACGAACACGTTTCACTTCGTGGACATCAAATCTCTAATTTCATTCACAATTGGGTAATGACTAAATCAAAAATATTGCTAATAATGCGGCGCGACAGTCTTGCGTCGATAGTGCACCCCGTGTCAAACCGTGATCCCATGCTATCTTTCATTTTCCTGTACAGGGATCCAACGCGAAAGTAGATTCGAAGAATTCTCAGTTTTCATAGTTCATAATGGAAAACTATCGACTATAATTCCACTGAATGCAATATAACGTACCATCGTCCAGGATACGCATCGCGCACGTATATCACCGACCGAGGTATATCAAATTTTTTTTCGTTTTTTTTTCTCTCTTTTCCTTTCCGTATTCACTATCATCGATCTCCCTTATCCCTTCGGCAAAAATAGTCGGCTACGTTCCACGTTGCTTCGGAAACTATTCGGTAGTACATTAGGTTTTTTGGACCGGAAGAACTTTCAGTGTCTCGACCGGACTAATATCTTTCTAACGCAGAGTGTCTAGCTGCTTCGACGTTGAAGATAGTTGGATTCAGACGGATATCTCATAAGCGGCGTACGTTCTTTCGTCATTGGAACGGGAGACGCGTAATGTCGGTTGCTCCTGTACAATCTCCGTCCAGCCGCAGGATGGTGCGGAGACCGAAAAGCTGGGCTATACGGATATCTCATAGTTCATATCGTAGACACTAGCGCGATCCGGCGTCGGCGTCGTGGGTCTCTGCGATCTGGTCTCGTTAGGCGCGGACACCATCTCCATGGAATCCGTCATTTCTAGAGCTCGAACGAATGACATCGGTCTACGCCGAGCATCGCCCGACGTCGGTGTAGTGGGTGTCACCATCGATGCTTTTCTTTTGCCCTGGGGCGATTGGTGGGGTGGGAAGACCGGTACTCCACCCCTGATTGCAGGGTGGTACGCTGCTCTGGGAGCATTCGCGTATAACTGTTGAGTGGGACTCGTAGGGTTCGAACGATAATAATCGTACGGTGGTGGGGGTCTTTGAGATGGTGACTGATGCGCCGTAGTATTCGCTGTTCCGGGTGGCGCGGGATAGCTGCCCGGTGAATTATCCTTCCACATGTAGACACCGCGTTGAGGAGAGCCCGCCAATTCTCGAATGTTGTCGACGGTATTGTTGGTGCGTGAGTACGGGTGATCGTTACCTTGGCGCACAAGCTCGCTTTCCGACAGGAAACGGCGTTGGGGACTGTACCCAGGTACGACTGCACCGGTACCGCCGCCAACCCCGATGTTATTTCCTTGCTGTACATCGTAATAGGTCGGAGCTTCATTCACTCCTATAAAGTCCGGCCGACGAGCCTGCGTCGGCGTGCCTGGGTTCGATCTGTAACAGAGACGTTACACTTTGGCTTCCGCCGCTTCAGAGTGTACTACGCGGCGGTTTTTTCGATAATTGACAAATGCACGGTACAGTGAACCAAGATGAATATATGCGAGTGCGGAGCATTGTAGCCATACAAATACGGCTCTGGCGAGACATACAGGAGAGAGAGAGCAGCGCATCATTCCTGTTATAAAATTAGCGTCTATTCAAGAAACGTAAAAAGGTAGCGAAACCTAGGAAATACATATATGTGTACGTGTATATATGTATGCGTGTTTGTACGTGTGGATCGGTACGTGTGGGTATATTATATATATATATTTATTCAAATGTACTTTTTTTTTCTTTTAAATATATATATGTATGCAAGAAAGCATAACTTTAAACTACGATACGTCCTCGTAGGATGAAGTTCGTGTTTACCTGCAGTAGGTTGCAACATGATGGTAGAAAGCAGCTCCTTGCAGTTACCACCCCCTGCAGTGGGACACAAACTTATCTATATACCATATATCTCGTAATATGTACATGCAGAGAAGACTAATCCTCTACGATATTATAGTGAACTACACCGCGCATTTCAACTTTTATTTTCGTCACGATCCTTCGTCATTCGGAAGGTGAGAGTAGCGGTGAGAGAATAGGAAGAAAAGAATAAGAGCAAGAGTGAGGTGTTTATAGTGAGGGATTGGGAGTCCGAAGTACCAGGCTAACACCATATCGATAGGTAGCAAAGAGGATACTGAAAAGAGGAAATCGTTCATCTTGTATTGGTAGCGTGCTCAAGAGATGCAATGTAGCTATTACTAGTGTGGCGCTTCCCTCTTGCTCTCTACATCCAGTCAATATTGTGCAAGGTGAAAACGTCGCGAGATATAGTAATAAGAGTAAGAAATAAAAAATACAAATAATACCATTTACAAGTTCATAATTCAAAGGTATCTCAAGTGGTCACGGATCATGTGACAGATGTTTCGATACTTATATATCACGTAACACTGTGTTTGACTATATTTGCAGATCAGTTCCCGAAGTACAATTGAATATATATTTAGTTTCGGCGGACCTCGATAGAATAGACAAGCATGGTACCTGCGCATAGGACTGGACATGGCAAGTGGAGTAGGTACTCCGATTGCTTTGATGCGTTGTGTCGTTGGACTTGCGCCCCCTTGACCTTGGCCCCGCTGAGAAGCTGTGGCTGGCGATCCGCTTGTTTCCGGCGACAGTGGATCCGGTGTATGGCTTCGAGAACCGTTCATTCCCCTATAGGTATCGACAACGAACCTTATGTAGGTCAGAAAAAAAATTAGCAACCGAGAATTGTTTTCTTTAGCGTCGTTGTTTAATTTACCTTGGCCTAGGATGAGGGCTGTTTCTCTGGTAATGTAATGGAGGGCGATGCTGCGATGGAGGCGGATGCCTGGGAGACTCGTTATTTTCCACAGCTGAGAGGAAGAAATTGCTTTTGGAACCGTGTCTCTGTAGAGGAGGGGTTGGCTCGCAATCCGCGGACTGTGATGCAGTGGGTTCCATATCCGTGTCTGAACCATCCCGTCCGGGAGACAACTGAAAATGATAGGTAAACTGATACCACCCTAAACCCTAATAATCCTTTACCATTCGGTATTAAGTTTATCATGACACGAGTTCATACGTAACGTACATCTTTTCAGGACAGTTATATTGTGTTTCGGGATGTACAAGGACCGGAAAGGTGAACAGAATTTAATTGCGGCTTCCTAGTGTTCTGGATAGGGAGTTACTGAGGGAGGATGAGTCACCGCTCGAAATCGTACTCTAAAAGGACAAATTAAAGGTTGTTCTCTGGATATAAATCTCTGTACATAGAAAAGACACGAGGCTACAACGCCGTGCAAAATAACAGCTCTCAAATACATTATAGTGCTGTACAAATTGCAATGCATGTTGTGTGTCCTACAAAAGCAATGAAGCATAGAAGTGTAGTGCTTCTGAAAGTAATCAACACTAAGTGAATCACACAGCTATGAGTAACTATGCATGAAAAGAAGCTCCAAAATACGTGCTAGAAAGGAGGTGCTATTTACATCTTTTAAGTCTTCTTGTACGCAGTATGAGAAGAGTCAGGCAAAGTTGCACTAGCTCTTACCTTATTGTAAGCATTTGAACTGGCATTTCTAACACCATTGCTGCTATCCATGTAGGTTTTTACCTGGTTCTCACTGCCTATAGTGGATATCTCGGATGTGCAAGCTCCGCGTCGTTTCCCTGAATACTTTTCAGGCTTAATTAAACTGAAAGTTGACAACATCTCGATTATTTAATGGACCGTATCATTGATCTAGACTCATTGTTACATAGAACATTACCTGGGGTATTGTGGTCCGAATTGCGTATAACAGCAATTGTGTAAGCAACCTCGAGAAAATGGATTGTAGCCTCCATGAAATTTACCCGTTACCTGTTCGTTTGTTGTACGTCCTCTGGAAACGAGATACACGTGAAAGCACGTCAGTCCAAGAATCGGAATGAACAAAATTGTAACGACTCCCATCAGCACGAGCCTATTTTATATGTAAGGATTATTAGATTATTAAGAATATTACAACTATTAAATCGTCGAAGATTATAAGACACACAACTGTGTATCCCGATGCGCTACTTTTTGCATTAATTTATGATAAAAGGATACGCGACAATGGTGTCGATTTCGTCCAGCTGCTGCTTACGCTCCAATACAAAATATAGGCAAAGCCCAAATATACTGAGCATATGAAAAGTGAGCGACAGGAGAAAGAAAAAAAAGAATCTGTAATTCCTCCTACCGATGCAATTATTCACCCATGGGCAGTGATGGTCAAATGTCTAGAAATAAGGAGCAGGTTAAAATGTTGTTTTGATTTTATGCATTAACGTCAGATACGAACCTCTATGCAATGATTGCAAACGCTGCAATGCGAGCAACGTGGAGGTCTATAAAATTTGCACGTAACGCACCATTTCATGCGAACAGAGACACCATTGATCTCTACGATTTTGTACAGCGGAGCACGGAAATCATCCTCTCGATCCTCGTCAGGAGGCGCTTCAAAGAAACCATAACATCTCAGCCTCTATTCTTTGTATTCGACATCACTAAACGAGGCAAGTCAGTATGAACTACATACCTGTCGGTATAACTCCCGGATCCATGAACGTCGCCAGTGTGAAATTTGCCAATACAAAAAAGGTAATAACCCCCTGGAGAGCAGGTACCCATGTTCCCCATCGAAATATATAATACTGGCACCTGAAAGTTTCGTCAAATTTGAGTCGAACGTACGCTTGTGACCAGCGAGCATCGTGATGCAAAAAATCGTAAAAACGAAACAACAGCACGAAATGATGGTGCCCCTCACGAGACCAGAGTACACAGGCGTGTGCGAAACTTACGGGAAGCAGAAGAAGAGTGTCGTAGTGCTGAGTAAGACTGTCCAGGCGAACGTGGCTGGTATATACCTTGTCTTCACATCGCATTTCGGCATTCTGCACGCTCCACTTTGTGGTCGACGAATTAACGAATTATTAATGGGTAGGATTTCTGCTACAAGAAAACATGGCCGCGTCCATCGGCGCTGCTTATTTGCAAGAGGTATGATCCGTACTCAGCACGGCCTACCATTCTCTCTATGCACGAGTATCCCTGGCATCTCGATAATAGTCCCGTCCATTACGCGCACGTCACTCCGGTAAAAAACATCCGTAATGTAATTAATATTTAAGCGCTTCTCTGCATACGCGATCCGCGAACACACTACCTTGCTGACATACATGCATATATAACGTATATGACGGTATCGTGCACCACGGCGAGCCGTGCCCCCTGTAACACTGGGCTGCACTGGGCGTTCCGCAATACGATCCTGCGGGACCCTAAAAGCTCGCTTTCACACCATCTCTCGTCCGTATTGGCTTTCGTTCCAGCTCTGGATTCTCGCGTGAGCTAAAAAAGCTGCGATACGGAACCTCACATTATGAGTGGTAATCAGTACTAATTTTCACTTTATTTGTATTTTGATATGGTTGCTTAAACGTGAACGATTACGAACAGAAGACAGGTATTGAACAAAGCTATATTCGTGGATTCTTTCCTCCTACTAAATTGAATTTCATGATGATCTCTGCTTTCTTTTCATTTACGTTTCTTCCGAGATAAAGTGGCGAAACAAAATTGACGAAATTTGCGCGTTCAATGGTACAGCTTAGGGAAACAGTAAATCTAAATCCGGCACTGGTTTAACCCTTTTGCGGTCAAATTTATTCCTCCTACTTTGCGTCGGCTGATTGTAAGCGGACTTAATTTGGAAAATTGTATGCCACTGAATATTGATCCTATTGTTATCCTTATAATATTGTTATAACTTTTATGGAATTGTTCGTAAGTACTAAGGTCAGTACTGTTCGCGTAACGACGGCCTGACTTATTAGCTAATCAAACGCAATTTTGAAATTTTCCACTGAATATCGATTGTTTTGGACATTGTAATCATTCTATACATTTATTCCTAGTAGACCATTAAAGATATATTCAAATAGCCTTCGGTTTTTAATCTATATTTTATTCGCATTATTACACGCAAAATTTGAAAACATTTTGTTTTTCAATTTTACCAACGCCTTACCGATCGGGGCGCTAATGTCCTTTGGAAAAACTGCTTTACCGACGGTTCTGCACTTGGAACCACGAACATATTCCTATGCCCGTCTATCGGAACTCCCCGTAACCGGATATTTTGAAATTATTTTCCACAAATCCAGAATATTTTCTTTATTTGATATTGCAGCCAAAATTACATTTAGCCGTATTCCAAATCATGGAGTGATATTTGCCGCATTAAATCGTTACTCTGTAATCTTTATATTATACAGAGGCAAACATGGGACAAATTGTTCCGAAAGGGTGATCCACCCGTAAACTAATGGTAAATCGACTTAACTCCACATTCCGCTTATACTTTTTTATTAATATAATATGTCCATCGATTGTATTATAATTTTCTATAATTTTTCTAGCGCGCAAGAACAAGACCGACAACGAGTTTTGTAATAATGAGTAAAAATGCGTTGCGGAAGAATCGCGACGACACTATATTAGGATGTATGGCAAGAGGCCAAAGAGATGACGAGTTAAAAGACAACCAGAAGAAAGAATGTCGTTAATTCGTATCTGCCTAAGTGAGATAGCATAACGCATAGTTTTATACACATGGTATTTGTAATTGCTACCTGTCGAGCTCTATCTAGCATCGTTGTATCGAATGTTGAAGCGTATCATGTTCGCGCTTCTAAGAGTCATTGCTAATTTCGCGGTTTTCACATCGAAATACGTTCTATTAACGATGCTTTACCACCCACGTTAGGCTCCTGAGAATCAGTTAGAACAGAATGATGTGGCATGCTACAAAGCATGGTTACATAAACGGTACTATAAAATAAACCGTGTTGCGACGTAAAGATCTTTATTTCATCGCGAAATGTTTGCTACGTAACACAACGATCTTAGCGTTTGCCACAGCTTAATATTGTCTGCATTGTTCGCAACACTTCCTCGTCTTTTTATTGCTAACATTAAGTAAAGCCTTCGGTTAGCTCCAAGAGGGAAATCGGAATGATCATTTTTGCTTTTCCATCGGTAACGTCTTGTTCGCGCAGAAAGCGCAAAACCACAATGATGGACAAAGATGGAAAGGTTAACGATAATAGAAGGGTTAATCATTCCGAGAGGAAACTTGTAGATTCTGGGGCGTATGAGGTGGCATCCGCATGCCGCCCTAACGAGTCGCCTCCCGAAACGAACTCTTGCCAAGGGGACGCTGATTTTCAGAACTTGGCACCCGAACGTAATTGCTTTCGCACACCGAAAGCATCGCTGTCACTTCTCCGGGTCCCGCGAAGCATTGATGAGGTATACGCGTGGTGGAAATCACCAACGGCGACGATGCGCTGGCACTCAAAATATTTCTAATAAGACAAATTTACGCACAGCGTATCCGCCGACCGTTCTTCACACACGCCACTGCAATTTCGGAATGAAGATCAGTTGAATGAAAACGGGGCGGAGGCAGATCTATCGCCGCATTCCTCCGATGGCGGGGTGGGAAAATTTTGACGATACATCTCGGAGTGATTGATTGTCCTGGATTATTTATAGAATTCGCCGTGGAATCTTACAGGCGTGCATTTGTTACTCAAGGACAGGGATCTCTCGAATACGCTTTATATTTCTACTAGGACTTTTATCATCGTTTTCGTTTTCAAAAGATTCGAGAGGGATTCTGTATTAGGAGAGAATAATCTGCATGATCTGTATCGAGTGATACAGAATTGATTAGGGATTACCGAAATAAGAGTTACGCTATTTGAGTTAATAGCCGGATTTATTTGCCGCTTCTACGTAATCCCAACGGATAAGAAAAACGGCCCCCGACCTATTTTCTTCTGTCTGGAAAACGTATGAATCTTGATGAATCGCGCTGAAAGAGCCCGAGGACGGGAGACACGTTATATTTTTACCATACTGCAAGCCAGGTAGAACCGTGTTGTAATGGTTTGCAGGCGCGATGCGTGGGCAGTGATCTAAGAACGTCGGTGTGTCTGAGAATTGCACGAGGATCTTGTCGTTATCGTCGCGAGAAATATAACAACTTACCTAAAGATAGCTTCTGTCATTTATTAAAGTCAGTTTGAGTAATCGCTGGTTTGAAATGTTAAGACAAAGAGTTACAACAATCGCCACTATGTGCATTGTACTGTTTCTTGCACAACATTTTGTATGCCAAAATAAACGCAGCCAATTTTTTGATCTCGGTATTTATGAATGAAACAGACCTTTTAATTCCGGGATGCCTTCTATTTCACGCGAATCGTAATGTCCCGCCGTTGGGAATAAAACAAATTTTCGTGCGATCGATAGAATCGAATAGAAACTTACTCATCGTCTGTTGGAAAGCTGTTGGGAACACACTGAGCTTAAAAAGAGCTTACCGATTGAAGCTATTTTTTTACAGATTAAAAAGATCCGAATGCACTGGCATATCCATTCTGCAATGCAATATAGAAATCAGAGATTGCGAGCGGCTAGCAAAGTGCTCGATGCGAATACACATGATATAGCATCGGCCTTCCGACTTCGTAGAGGACCCTCTTATAACATATTTCATTTTTCGTCGGCGCGCTCTATTTTTGCGCCCACTCGTTTTCTAGCTGGTTTACCAGACGTGGAGGATGTCTTTATACCGGGACGGAAGAGCCTCGGCTCTTCAGGTATCCGTCGTCCGCCGTGCGAGAAATCCGTCATCATGGTAAGAGTCGGGATAACGTTTGGTCCGCGTACTTTTGAATCTCGGTCCGTTCTGTACCTCTTCCGATGTTGATTGTTACAACATCAAATTGCAACATCAAGTTACGACATCAAAACGAAACGTGTCTGATTTAACTAGTGATTACAAAGTGACATAAGAATAATAATTTTGAAATTATCGACGTATAACTTATAGAATCAGAAATGTTCGGCACAGTTCGGAATTACTTTGGGTGTTAGATCGATCGTAGCTTCCAGGAGAATTCTTCTCGACTTATGTGAAAACCATGAAAGAAGAATCAGACCATTGGAGATAAAGGTGAAATATCTTTTTTGCAGGAAGAAGACGAGCAGAAGACAGCTGTAATGCGAAAAGCATTTCAAATGTTCGACACGACGAAGAGTGGGTTCATCGATACCCTCAAAATCTCCACGATATTGAACACGATGGGCCAACTGTTCGACGATGCCGAGCTGAATGCTCTAATTGATGAAACCGATTCCGATCGTTCTGGGAAAGTGAACTTCGATGGCTTCTGCAAAATCGCCGGACGATTCCTGGAGGAGGAGGACGCGGAAGCGATGCAAGAGGAATTGAAGGAAGCCTTCCGATTGTACGATCGCGAGGGTAATGGGTACATCACGACAGCTACGTTAAAGGAGATTCTTGCTGCTCTCGACGACAAGCTTACCAGTTCGGACCTCGACGGGATAATAGCTGAAATTGATACTGACGGATCAGGCACGGTAGATTTTGATGGTGAGTATTTGATATATGTATTTTAAATGGAATGTCTCTCGTATCCCTGTTCTGTTTTCTGTCAGTCGATTAAGTAACGCATGCACGATCAATCATGATTGTCATGGTGTATTCTGTGTATATCATCGCGATTGTTAATCATAATTGAGTATTGAATACTTCTTATATTTGAGTATTTCGTGTCAGAAAGGAATATATTGTAACATTTGCAGTTGGTTCGATCCTTGTGTAAGTATCAAACTGAATTAATGATTACGCTCTTTGTACGATTGCAGAATTTATGGAGATGATGACTGGCGAGTAATGATTCGGTTTGCTGAGGATCAAGCGAACCGATGAAGACAATTGGAATTCGAAGCAGCGTTTTAATATTCACGCCAATACCAGCGGCCTAAAGTTTGTTAATAAAGTTACTATTTATAAAAAATAAACCCTGTCCCGTCATTGCAGAATCACTCTCAATTCCTCGGCAGTCAACATAGAACCATAAAGACTTATGAAATTAACTGCAACAACGTATACTCTAAGGTCTCGAGCTTAAGCACGAAGCAAGGAGGAATAATAATATACAGATATAATTATAAACACCTGCACTTTAAAGCAATTTATTTATTGCATTCGCTACATCGTTAAATTTTTTTTTTTTGTAAAGTAACGTTACAAAACGTCTACGCGAGTTATTGCGTAGTGCGCCGTGTAACGTTGCGTTCGGGTCCGTGGGACGTTGCGCTTTGCGCGCTCCATTGTAGGAACGTTTCTTAGTAGACGTAGTTGGTGGATTGGCCTTCGTGGTAAACGAGAACATCCTTAACGTAGATGTTGGGCACGTAGAGGGCACCGGGGGACAAAGGTCGGTCCAGTGGGTAGCCGAGGGGTTTGCCGTCGAGGGAGATAGCTCCACCAATGACCTCGTGGATTTGCTTGTTCTGGTAGTACTGGTTCACGGATTGATCCTGAACAGTCTGTGCCTGAGCGTAGACACCCTGGTATCCACCAGCGTGGATCTGGCCGCTAGCGATCTGGTTCACGTATTGTTCCTGAAGGAGTCCCTGAACGCCAGCCTGAACTGGTACAGCCTGTACTTCAGCTTGAACTCCGGCCTGTCCCAGGATACCTGCTTGTACTCCTCCTTGGACGCCGAATTTCACTCCCTGCACGCCAATCGGTTGCTTCTGGACCTGTTGGTAGGTTCCAACCTGTCCGTGGTAGATGGGGTGCTGGTATTGCTGGAATCCTTGCTGCTGTACTGGTACTTGTCCTTGCACGTGCTGCTCCTGTTTCACGATCTGTCCTTGTGGCACCTGCTGCTGTTGCTGCTGCTGTCCGTATTGTTGGCCTTGCTGTCCATATTGTTGGCCTTGCTGACCGTATTGCTGACCAAACTGTCCAGCAACGTATTGCTGTCCCTGTACACCGTGCTGACCGTATTGTTGTCCGTGCACTCCGTATTGGCCTGATACACCGAAATGTCCCTGTACGCCTTGTTGTCCCTGGACACCGTGTCCAATTCCGTACTGTTGTCCGTGTACGTTGTAAATCATACCACCGACACCTTGGCCGACCGGGTTCAAGATTTGAGTGTACGGGTACTGGCCGTGGTATTTGGTGTAGATGTTAGCGTAATGCGTTCTGACGGCTGCGAATAAGAAATGACGCGTGCGATCAGTGGTGTTCAACGTTGAACGTTTAGTTTTCGTCGTCGATTGTATTGATCCTTGTTCGGTACCTTGGATTTGTTGTTCACCGGTGGCAAAGTCTTCGGGGACGACTTCAGCGGCTTGTTGCATTCCTTGGACGGGGGTTCCCGGTTGGTACTGGTCAACGCCGATGATCTGGTAGTGCTGGGATTGGTAGGTCTGTTGGTCCTCTGGGATCACTGGTCCGTATGGTACATTCTGGAGGCCTTGTCCGGAGATCACGACCAGAAGTTGAAGTGGGAAACCTTGGGATTGACCCTTGGGAAGGGACAGCCTAGCGGGGAAACCGAAGATCTGTTGTGGCTGCAAAAATATGTAAAGATTAGTAAAATACTATGCACTTGCTTTTAGGCGAATTTAATCGAGATCGCTCGTTTACCTCGGTGATGTAGAACGGATCCTGGGAGCGGATGGCACCATTGACACTCTGTTGGATGTCCTGAACGGACGGGTAATCGTAGCTCTGGCCTGATGCTTGCTGGGAATGCCTGACAATAACGTTCTGGCCCTGCTGGACTGTAAGTAGAATAGAATTGTCGTCAGAAATCAATAATTTTCAAAAGACGAAGTACTCGAAGAATGAACGACACGCACGGTTCTGGATCCATTGGTCAAGTTGGACGAAGTAGTCCCTGTATTCGGAGATGCTGATGGGTTTGCCCTGGTAGTCGTGTTTCGGTCCAAGGTATACGCGAACAACGGCATCGGAGATGGGCTGGTCGGCTTGAACGGTGATCTGGTAGTCGTACGCTTTGTGGTCCAATCTCTTGAGGTGAGCCTTGATGCTCTGGCCGGTCTGTTGCTGGAATTGCTTGCCGCTCTGGGGGGTTACGGAGTCAAGGTCAACGTAGTAGTCGTTGAAGAGGGTGACCAATTGGCTAATGTCGACGTTCTGGATGGTGACGCCCGGAAGGACGAGGTCGTTGTACTGGTAAGCGGGCAGAGATTCTTGGTATTTGTAGAAGAAGTGGAGAACTTTCTTGTACAGCTGGTAGAAGGCTGGGTCGTGAACAGCGGTTTGACCGAGTTCAAGAACCGATGGGGTGTAGTCCCAGATGTTCTGTACCTCGGGGGCGTTGCCGAGAAGTTTGGAAGCTGCGGCCTGGTAGCTGCCGTAGTACCTGTTCAACAAATATCGAATGAGTACCAGACAACTTGTTGCGGGAAGATCAATGGAAATTCAAATGTTTCGCGTGACGAAAGACTGACCTTGGGTTGACGCTTCTGCCGGTTCCTTCGATCAGATCTCCAAGAATGTTCAGTCCTTGTGGTTGGTAGAGGGAAAGGAAGACTCCTTGTGGGGTGATGACATGGCCGGCGTCGATAGCTTCGTGCAATCTCTGTTCCAGGGCATAGACGTACTTGAACAATTTCTGTTGGTGTTGGTATTGGAGCTGAAGGTGTTGGGGACGTCCTGGGAATTCAAGACCGTTCAGGTGACGTAAGTGTGGCTGGTATTGGGCCTCGACATTCTCGTAGTCAACGTCGGCGATTGGGCCGAGTCCGTTGGACAGACGGTTCAGTTGGTAGTAGGCCAAAAGTTGCTGATGAAGGTAATAGTACTGGGCACCATGACCAATGGAGCTAAGCTGATCTTGTCCAACTCCCTGTGCCTGGTATTGTCCAGCCATCTGTTGTTGGTACTGAATCGGTCCTTGTTGATGAGACTGTCCATGCTGTTGTTCGCCAATAAATATTTAATCGTGTTAATTATTGTATCCTGTATATAATTCTCCAAGTATTCCCAAGCATTATTGAACAATTTCTTACATGTCCCAAGATGTATCCGGTGAGGCTGACGTAACCGTAGTAAGCGGCGAGACCAACGTCCTGGGTGAAGTAAGCAAGCTGCTCCTCATCGTAGGGTAAGTTTGCGCTGTAGTTGGCTGGGATAATGATGTTCTGACCCTGTTGCTGCTGGATAGCCTGGATGCCGGCTACCTGAGCTTCCTTGATGATTCTGGAGTCGAAGTGGTATTGAGGGAAGATCTCGTAGGCCGAAGGAAGGATCACTCCCTGGGTGTCTGGACGTACGAGGATGGCGCCGACGAAGGCCTAACGATCGAAAAGAGATTGAACCGTTTAATAAGATACTGGATTCACGTTTGAAGAAGTACTGCGATGATGCGTGGTAAATGTTGATCGTCGCTTCTTTACCTTGACGAATTGTCCTTCGTTAACGTGGACGCGAGCCCAGGCAGCAGTGCCCAAGAAGGTCTGGTAGTCCTTGGCGCCCAAGAAAATCCTGTACAACAAAGCGACTTCCTTGCGGAGCTGGCTGATGGAGTTGCTGTATACCGTGCCTTTCGGTTGGATCAAGCCGGCGTTGACAGCACCGACGTAGTATTTCACGATTATCGGGTTTTCATAATTGTAGTAGTTGTTTGCGATGTCGTAGGTGTTGCCAAGTGTCTGAAGCTGCTCGTTCGGGATATCCTGGGTGATCTTCTGCAGAAGGTAGATTACATCTTGCTGCTTCTTCAAGAAATCCTGGTCAGCTGGAAACAGAAGATACGTTGCACACGTTATATTTGGGAAACACAAATCGCATGAAAGAAATTATTAATGCTTAAATGTCGTTGAATACCATTTGTCGTCTTTTGTTAGTTTCAGAGAACAATTGGGACAGTGAGGAAAAAATTCAAAAGTTACTTCTAAACGCTTTGAAGACGGAATATTCAATGTTTTATAAATCGAAGAATGCACGGATATTCGAGGGATGCAAAGACAAGCCGTGAAGGGTTTCTTACTATTCCCTTACTTGTCTTCATAGTACTCCTTAGATTCGATCACAAAAACAGGGCGTATAATTGTTAACTTACCGGCACGTTGTTTGTACGGGCCTACGGAAGCAGCTGCTCCAAAAGCTACGAGAGCTAACAAGACGAACGAGCACCTCATTGTGATACAATGATGCTGATGCGATGCTGACTGTTCCTTTGCGCACTCTTTTATACCAAAATCCTATCGTGGGAGGTCTTTATCGGCGACCTGCCGACCCACCTCCCTCGCGATTTCGCTGTCTACCCGTGATATCCTTTGCTATTTCGAACGTGTTCGACGCAAGAATCGAAGGTTAAACGATGATAAGTATCATTTAAAAAATGATCGAGTACGTTCAACCATCTATCCGTAGGGTCGCAAATCTATCGGCTACGTAGGTCCTATACCTTAGACACATGCTCTTGGTAAATTTATCAAATCTTGTAGTTTTCCCGCAGTAGTTAAAGATATTTGTGAGAAATTCATTTGAGCTTAATCATTCAATTACTGATTTTTGTATGCATTTTTTCCAGGGGACGCGATAGATTATTTAATTCAGCGAGGATACAAAACGCTTTCGAAATCATGAAAGTGTGCCTTCGATATTATTACTATTAGCAATTCTAATTCAATTTCCATCTATTGTTTGTTATATGAAACGATTTAAACATGGATAAATAATACACAAATAACCGGTTGCTAAATAAATGCTTTTTGGAAGGGATTGTCTGTTTATTGTACGAAATAATGTGTAACAAATAACCGGTTAATAAATGAATGTCTTTCGGAAGGAATTGTCAGTTTATTGTACGAAATAATCCGTAACAAACAACCCGTTACTAAATAAATGTTTTTCGGAAGGAATTGTCAGTTTATTGTACGAAATAATGCGTAACATAATGTTAAATTAATAAGAAAATAAACAATCAAATATTTGTATTTTTGTATGTATTATAAATAGGAGATACATATAACAGAAATAACATTACAGGTCACTTTGACCTGCTTTTGGTAGAAATTAGGTCTCATAATGTAACATAACATTCTCATCAAACGGAGCACCTTTAATTTACATGAGGTATCTATGGTAATAAACTGGAATATACATTATCGGGATCCAATAAATGCCAATTTAGAACAAAACATTTGTTCAGCAATATGAATATCTTAATAACTTAAAATACATGGATGCTACATCAATTTGATTTAAATGGCAAAGTGACATGCAACACTTTTAATCAAATTAATGAGCCAAGTTGTTGGGGGTTATCATTACACTCACTTATTTGAATAATGTGGCGTGATATCGCTTAATGAAGTAGCAGGTGACTATAAGACATAAAGGTTATCACGTTGTTTGTTTCGTTGGTAGTTACAAAGTATTTTTGTATCTCCGGGGGGTATCGGAAAAATGTAATTCTCTAGTATCTCCGATTGCGATCTCCACAACTAACCGCTGAGAAAGATATCGCACAATCTGGTTTTTCATTTGTGCCGCCGAATTTATTTTCAACTTGCAAAACTAGTTTGATAATATTGGGTAGTAAACTTAATTTGAAAGGATTTTTTTTGTGAAAATGATCGTTTATTTCTAAACGTAGTGATAAGTGCATGTCACTGAAAGTATTATCCATTGCTAGGTACAATTTTTTTCTATCTTTCTAGTAAAAGGCAGGTTTCACGGCGAAAGAATCACACGTCATCTGTGGTTATCGATAAATCGTGCCATTTTTCGATATCTTCAAAAAAACAGAAATGCTGGGCAGAAAGATTAGTCTGCATGGATCGAAACAAGTGGAAATCAGAAGGAGCCATATCTGCCCAGTATGACGGGTGGAATAGAACTGTATATCCGAGTAGCTCCAGTGTTTCCTTCACCAGTTTAGCGACACATGGCCGAGCGTTGCCATGCTACAAAATTACTTTGACGTGTCTTCCGCCGTATTCTGGTCGTGTTCTTTTCAATTCAGTTTACAGATGGCCATTCTGGTTACATTTAATACTTCTGCCAATTCTTCAGTCGTTGGACATTAATCTTCGTCCAGCAAAGCCTTCAACTCTTCGTTTATAAAAATTTTTGGTTGACCAGGGCATTGCTTGTACTCCAAATCAAAATCTCCACTCTTGAACTGTCTAATCCAGTACTCACAAACTGGGATCGATAGAGCATAATCCCTATAAGCTTTGGACAATAAACGAAGGCTTTGAAAAAAGTAAAGCCTCCCACAAATTGCATTTCGTTGGCACGAAACTCGACATATTGAATGCGCTAAAAAACTATGGTATTTACACTTCGAACAAATGAAAAACTGATTGCTAAAGCTTAATGACAGCGGTTTCATCTAAAGTTGGTTTGAAACGGGCTCATGCCGATAGGTGCTAATTGCGTCATCTCTTGTAAATCATTTAAAATTAAGTTTACTACCGAATAACGAAACTTTAACATCTGACGGACCACTAAATTCATATATGTAAGTTACTCACAAAATTTAGCGTACACTAATGCAGACGGTACCAATTTTGTGCCAGTTAAATACCTGCACTTTTACGTTTTCGCATGATATAAACAAATACTTTGTTATTTTTATTCTTGTTGCTAATTTTTCATTAAGTTGCAAATACTACATGTATTTCACTGTTTCCCTTAATTATATATGCGTTTCTTTATTATCTCAACTAGGCTGTCGCTGTATTAATGTATGTATGTACAGCTCACTTTTGTGAGTAACTATATGAGTAACTATATGAGTAATTTCCAAAAATACCCCGGGGGTTATTTTTTTTGTGGCATTTGGCACGCAACGTGTTGACACAAGATTCGTGCTTAAATTTCATTTATAGTACATAATTATATTATAAATTATAATACTGTGTGCGGGCATTATAATTTATAATTGGGATCGCGATGTCATGTCGATGTATATTTAATTTGTATTTCATTAAATTTTGAATACTTCACGGGGAATGTGCAGAAAATTTTAAAGTTATAAATTTAAAGAAATACAAAAACGGTTTTTTATGTTCAAGTATGATCTAGATACAATTGTGCGAAACTAAAGTACGACGTAGATCGATCAAATTCATCGATTTAGTATAGAACGATGTTTCTTTGCAGTTTCTAGAAAAATACTCATTTTGGATTTGTCATCAATTTTATTAAATTTTATTACTATCTTTGCAACGTGTCATTATTTTGCCTTCACATTCGAAGATACAACGAGGTATCATGTGTTATACATTATTTTCATGACCCAAGAGAACAGAAGAACGAACGATAAGGCGAAATAATCCGCCAATATACTTTCTCTTTAAACACAGTTCGGCGATAACGACAGAATCAATTCCAATTTTTTACATGTTTATTGTATCTCATTTCGTGGTAGCTTATTAACATGGTAATACGCAGTGCACAGCATACTGCCATATTTGTGCAAGTCATCGTTATCGCATATCTAACTAAGTAAAGAATGATCTCAAGTGCAATCGGGTCTTGAGAAATCATATTAATCAAATGAAATTTCGCGGGCACATTTCTAGCATTTTTTTGAAAATAGGAGAAACGAAAAGAATTAGTACTACTAGAATTACAGAGTCGCATCTAATCAAGTGTGGTAGGCTCACGGGGGTCATCCACAAAGACCGAAATATTTGAGCAGTATCGATTTCTACGAGCCATCACGTATATCTACTACGACACGCGGTTTAAATGTAAGCGCTGCGGATCCATTAATTTCCTTCGCACACGAATTGGCTCATTTTAATATTACTCCACCGCTGCGCTCAAATTGGCCCCAATACTGTCGTTGAAGCGACGGACATTAAAACAATCTTCAGCTTCGATCCGGATCGCCTTTAATCCGTGTTTTATATCATCCTCCCATCTCACCCGTGCACATTCTCTCGCGCACGTGTGTACGCTTTCTATACGTGTATACTGTCATTCGGAGTGGTAACGTAACCTTGAAAAGGCCACCCTCGGAGCGCAAGTTCAATCGCAGCGGTTGAAGTAACGCATCTTTCCCCCGTCCCGTAACACGGTTTGTGAGAGAAACAGAAACGGCGTCAGGGAGTCTGGCTCTCGGACGTGAATCGCGTGAACGTAGATAAAATGTCGACGTAAGAGGTCAGGAAATTACGAAGGTGTGACGTTCGAAGGCTGGTGGCCAGTTGTAAGGTGAAATTATAGGTTAGGGGAGGACTACGAGACTTTCTACGGAAAGAGTATGGAAATGCGGTCGCAGAGAATTTAGGCGGTGAATGCCGCTGTTACGCACGATAATATTTGATTTAAGTCAGCATGGTGCAACGTCCGGTAGCGCCTAGGCGCAATGTAAGGATTCTGTTGATCGGCGACCGCGGGGTCGGTAAGACTTCCTTGATACTCTCGTTAGTAAGCGAGGAATATGCGGAAGATGTGCCGTGTAAAGCCGAAGAAATTACTATACCGGCGGACGTTACGCCGGAGCAGGTGCCCACGCACATTGTTGATTATTCAGGTAGATTGGAGTAACTCGTTGTGGTAGCCATACTAGTTGGTGGTACACAAACAATTGCATCAATTGTCGAATGATTTTCAGCTGCGGAGCAAACAGAAGATCAGTTAGCGGACGAGATCCAGAAAGCGCATGTAATTTGCGTTGTCTATTCTGTAGATGACGAAGATACGTTGGACAGGGCAGCTACTTATTGGTTGCCGTTAATCAGGCAATGTTCGACGAGTAATCGTTGTCCAGTGGTCCTTGTTGGAAACAAGATCGACCTTGTCGATTATTCTACCATCGAGGTGAGTTCGAACGAAGGTCTGATGTTTTATATTATTCGCAATTTAGGCTTGGGTAGATATTCACTTGGTTCTTTTACTTCTTTTTAGGCTGTGTATCCTATAATGAAGGAATTTACAGAAATCGAAAGTTGTATAGAGGTAAAGCGTTACAGTATGATACATTAATCGCAATGTCTATATCGTTCATTGTCTATATCGTCTTATATTTTCTAGTGTTCTGCGAAGACATTACAGAATGTTTCTGAAACATTTTATTATGCACAAAAAGCTGTTTTACATCCCACAACGCCTCTTTATAATTACGATACTCAGGAGGTACTACTTATTTTTTATAGCATATATGTGTGATTTTATGTGTAAATACTAGACATCATCTTATTATTAATTTAAGACATTTGTGCAGCTTACGGAAGAATGTAAAATTGCACTCCAAAGAATTTTTAAAGTGAGTGATCATTGAACTTTATATTCCTATCTTACGTACACAATTCGTGATTCTACTCTAAGGTTTCATTTTTCATGCAGATATGTGATTTGGATAACGATGGATTATTAAATGACATGGAGCTAAATGCATTTCAACAATGGTGTTTTAACACGCCGTTGCAACCACAAGTCCTGGAGGACGTAAAAGCTGTGTTATCAAAGAATATACATGATGGTATTTGTAATGGATGCGTCACAATGAAAGGTATTTACTTTGTACATTATAACGCGTGGAGGTCAGGGTAAATGAAATTTAATTATTTACAGGTTTCATGTACCTTCAATGTTTATTTATTCAGCGTGGAAGAAATGAGACTACGTGGGCCGTATTGAGGAAATTCGGCTATGATAATGAGTTACAAATGTCCAAAGAATATACGCATCCTATGTTAGTATATATTAATTACGAATATTCAAAAATCTCTTTCCATCCAAACTGTAGTTAAAAGTTTATTTTTTAATGTACAACAGTTTGAAAGTTCCCATGGGCTGTTCGACGGAATTATCGCATAAGGGGCAAGAATTTTTAACATATTTATTTATGCAACACGATCGAGATCGGGATGGTGCTCTTTCTCCGTCAGAATTGGAATCGTTATTTTCACGATGCCTAAGTCCGCCTTGGGGAAATGAGTACAAACACGCCGTACCGACTAATGAAAAGGTTCGTTTCCTACTTGAAAAGGTTATTAAACATCATTAACTTTCCCCAAAGCATTTTCATCCTCAATTTTGAATTGTTTTATTTTTAGGGATGGATCACATTTCAAGGCTACATGTGTCAATGGGCGTTGTTAACGCTCACCAACGTGCGAAAAACTTTAGAATATATGGCATATCTAGGCTACAACATGTACAATAACGAATGCCAAACAAATGCAATCCTAGTCACACGTGAAAAGAAATTGGATCTTGCGAAGAAGCAGTCAAGCAGAAACGTTTACACATGTCATATAATCGGCCCGAAGAGCAGTGGGAAAACAACTCTCTGCAGAACGTTCATTGATCCCAAACTCGAGGTAAAGTATACGGACGCGTCGTTATCAAGGAATATACTCGTTATCGCAATTACACTGGATACGATTGCAGAAACTAACCGACGAAGCGGTACCGGCAAGTTCGCACGTCACCGTAAACACGGTGCACGTGTATGGTCAGGAGAAGACAATAATTTTGCGGGACATAAATATCCTTAATGTCCAGGATGCCCTGACCCCGGCACAAATTCAATGCGACGCGGCAGCTCTCGTTTACGATGCTAGTAATCCTAAATCGTTTGAATATATCGCACGAATTTACATTGTGAGTGTACCAGGCGTTACTCCACAGGGGGACACAATTGAAGTGACGAGTGCGATTACATGTTCATAATTTTTTTCCAGAAATATTTTGCAGACAGTAAGATTCCTGTTCTGATAATAGCAAATAAAAGCGACCTGTCTGAAGTGAAACAAGAATACTTACTGCAGCCAGTAAGTTTTTGCAATAAGTACAAACTGATGCCACCGCAACCTTACAGCATCTCTCGTACAGTACGTCGTGAAATCTTCGTTAAGCTAGCGACGATGGCAGCTTTCCCGTAAGTTCCTCACTCGCAATAGAATTATTAAAATGCTTTTGATTCGTATATGAACAAGTCTTCAAATTAAAATTCAAATGCTCCGGAACGAAGACAAAAGTATCATTTCGAGTTACAGTCTTGGCTTCTTTGATGGCACTACAGACAAAAGTATCACGAGTAAAATCAGTATCGCTTCGCGACCTTTCGATTTCCTTCTGTAAAGTGTTACCACGTTTAGTAGTCGTTTTAGTATCTTGTTTCCGTCTTTACAAAAAATAGTATATTCGACAAACTGAATGGTCATTAGACACTAACAAAGAGAAATTTCATGTTTAGCCGCTTTCAAGGAGCATGGGTATTATTTTACAGAGACAGGTTGGTCTGAATTTTTGCCACATGTAAACATTGTAAGCTTGAGCAAATCGTGAATCACACGTCTTTTCACTTGTACCGCGATGCACGTTATACAGGTCGAAAATACGTTCAATGTGTTAGGCGATTTGCTCAGAACAGAAGACATATCGCATGTCGAAGACTGTCGTAACAAGGTCTTGGCTCTTTTCAGTCCTTTGAGGCGTATGGTCCACATGTTGCTTGTCGAACCCTCACCCACTCAATGGTGGAGTTCTTTTAAAAGGTTTCTGTTCGTATTATAGTTTGTGTTTACTTCACGGCGTGCTCACGACTTACAATATAAACCGCTACCCTGTGTCAATTTCTTCGCATGAGCATGCAATACAATTGAACTTTGTACCTTTTTTAATAATGTCTTCTCTATATAGTTAGTTTGTGATTTTTATCAATCTCCTCCATTCTGTGTGTATTGTAGTGTGATAAGACCCTTAATGTAAGAGACCTGTATCTTAGTGGTGTGAGGTGTCACGTTTAATGTCTTGTTTATACCATTTTACAACCTGTTCGAAAACAACGGGTTTTATCATGCTAAAGCAAAATTTGATCAATTTCTTTTCTCGTTCGAACCAAAATAATTCCTTTGACGTTCCAGGCATATAAATCAGTTTGGTCTCATGCAAGGGGATTCTGTTGTCTGGTGGAAGGCTGGATTGGGCATTGCAGTTGCTACCGTCGCAGGCTTTGTGGTGATGCGTGTCTTAACCACAGAGAAAAGATAGTCTACCATATTCCTTTTCTTGCACATTTAACTGCCTCCTTTGATCAAGTATAAAGCCGTCTTGGAAAAACGCGTTAAGTTAATAAACTATGTTCTTGAATCATTAATTTTTTCTGTACTCAACTGTTCCTTGAGAATGGGAAAATCAAAGTTACACACCATTCTTTCCATCCTTTAAGGTATCACAGTGCTCAACTTCTATTCCTTGTTCTTATTTAGACATTTCATCCAGATATTGTGAAACGCTTTGCAAGTGTCGAGATTCTCATTTTCCGAGGCGCATACGAAGAACTGTCGAATTTCGTCTGAGCATGATCCTTGCTGCACGTCATTCCAGTTGTCAGAGGACATTGCTCGCGCAGTAGATCCGTGTCCCAAGGAAGAAGAGATTGCGCTTCCTATTACGTGTCCCTAGAACATAATCAAATCGAATATTTTAGTCCAAATAAACGGCAAATGAAAAACAGATTTTAGATTACGGATTCATCGCGTTAGTACGTACAACGACAGAACCAGCGGCAACACCTGCTGCAGTACTGGCTGCACTTTTCATATGAGAGGATTGACCATTGTCGTTCGCGCGTGAATTTTGAGCTGGCATAGCCTTTGTTCTAAAAAACCTATATAAAAGGACGTTTAACGGATAAATTACACCTTCGAAAACACGGACTACGAAAAATTTCATAACATGGTAAAGATAATGAAAAGGACATCATTTCCCATCTTATTTTTCTTTATTTAACATTTTTGTCCTTTTAACACGATACAGCCCTGTTTATAGGTTCGATAATTTTCATGCTTTCACAGACAGACGATTCAACTGCACATTTTGGTTTTGTGATATATCTGTCACAAAGATATTGATATTCTGATAATAACAAACAAAAGCGATCTTCACGCGATTTCGCAAATCCATATTGAATGACTCTATCAACAGATATCAGATAAAGAACGTAATGTAATTGTCATTGACAATCTGTTAAACCTTGTTTACGTGTTTCACAAGTTCGCAAAATACATTTGTAGTCTGGAAAAAGAACAGGAAACTTAATGAAGACTAACAGCAGTATGATGACACTGTTGTATTATTATGATATCTTTATAGTCAGGAATATTTTTAGATTTTCAAACATTGGGTAGGCTTGAAGGACAGGGATATTGAAGACTAAAAAGAGGAACATAGAAGCCAATTTATTTATACATTAACTACACATGATTAGACACAAAATTTGTTGTTTAAAACAATACTAGAAATAGGTGCACATGGCATAACATATACTCAATAATATATTTATTTTATCGCTGTCCAACCTATGGGGAATTGATTTCGTTGAATTTCTATTCAGCGTTGCATCTTTTAATGGCCGTATTAGGTCCAATGTGATATTGATTTCTAAAATGCGTCCTAGCTTCAATTTTTGTTATACTATTAATTTTCCCCTGAAATACTGGCTACTTAAAATACATCTGAAACAAAGGACAATCAATTTAGCGTATCGCTACAAAATGAAGTGGTAACGGTTTCAATAAAGTTGCATACTGTTGGAAGATTTGCACTGGCGCAGAGCTTCGTTGAATCCTTCGCAGAGAGAGAGGTCAGATTGGTTTTGAGCACACTCCAAGAATTGCTTGACCTCCCATGCGCAAGCTCCGGTAGCTGGTGTAGAAGCTGGAGCGCTTTGGATTGGCGCCGGAGCAGCGGCAGGTGCAGCGGCAGCCTCGCTGGAGCCTCCGCTGAAGAGTCCAGTCATGGCATGGCCAATGGTATGACCGACCGCAGACCCAATGGCTACACCACCAGCAGTGGCAGCCATTTGTCCCATGAGGGATGGCTGCTGTGGTTGTGCCATCATGGGTGTCGATGGGGAAGCATGCGCTGGTGGATGAGCCGCAGGGGCTGGGGCTGCTGCTGGTGGAGGAGCCGCACGCCTAACACTGAAATGCAAACAAAAAAATTATCTTCATAACCGATCGTACACGGACATTCGTGAAAACATTCGTAAGAACATGTGCAATCAACTTGACGTCGACGTCACGTCGAACGTGATGTAACGTTGCGCGTGCGGAACTGTGGCTCCGATAAAAAATTGAATTTTGACTTTAGAATAATAAGTAAGAACAGTAATGTTGCTTACGTCCTTGGTGGAGGAGCAGATGCACGTCCACGTCGTGGCATGATTGCTAATTTTTATACTCTCGATCACTGAACAACACGATACACGTCTTCACTCGCAAATACTTTTTCTTAGACTGGCTGCGATTGATCACTTCTTCGTTCAGTAATTCACGTTACGCAATCACGAGGGCTAGTGGGGAAATCGAATCGCACGTTTGTCTGGTCTTCTGCGTCTGCTCAGAATCGTTTTCGTGAGAGTTCCAGAATTTAGCAGAAACGGAAACGGAAGCTGCTGCGCGCGCGCGTCAAGCGAAAAGTTCAGATTGTTTACAGTTCACGAAAAACAAGCTCAGTGAAGTATAAAGAGATATCCGTTCGAACGAAGATTTCGGTTTGACGGTCGTTCGATAAATCGCCGGCTTCTTTATATAAATTGTGTATCAGGTTCTATTCTTCGCCGAGTTTTTTTCGATGGATATTAAGCTTTTCGTCATGTGTCACATGTACGATGACGTAGTTTGATTCGTAAAATATATGGCTGCCAAGTTAAATTACGCATAGTCACTAATTGGACTATGTTCTATAAATTCAGTTATCTATGTATATTCGTATTCTCTTAGCACCTTACACCACCTTATATTACCACAGATATTACGATAAGGTTTCCAAATGCTAACGTCATACGTATTACCAAATAAATGATCGGGGAACTTCAATCGATTTAGGAGTGTAGATCTGTTTATACGTAAATCTCTGCGGATACGCATTGCGAATTTTCGGATTATTATTGCACGATGACTGGCAAAACAATCTGTTTATAGCGGTCGACTCATCTTTATATACAGAATTGTTTTCTGTGAACTTTCGACGAAAACAAATTCAGTAGTATTATCTAGATAATTGCGCATATATATTATTCTTTAAATGACACGTGATGACGATACGTAATATTTTAACATTATGTTACTATTGCGTACAATGGTACGTAAATTGCACGTAGGAAGTTTCATAGAAAAAGTAGCATACATCACGGGATTAGAATCAAGAATTACGCGACTGTCCGATCACGTGGACATAAACATGTCTATGGAAAAAGTGAACTAACCCTTTTCGTGCCGACGTTGGTGATGATGATTTGGACGGAGAAGCACCTCGGCTTCGTCCCGATCTTGCACCTCGGGTTCCAGTTTTTTTTCGTCCCGTCATCGTGTTACTTATAACTTTTAAATTTTTACATTTATAAACCCAGCATTTTACGCTGATGTAATCACAGAAAGGGACGAAGTGCAAGATCGGACACACATGTTTGTGTCATTGCATCGATTTTGCAACGATACCCTTGAAGTGTACAACCAATTCGATTTGGTATGCGAAGTAATTTTCATGAAAATTGCAAAATAAAACACAATCCGTTATTATAATTTGTTTTTTTTCCTACGTATATTAAATTTTCCGCAAGTGGAGCTTTTAAAATTTCCCTCGGAAAAGTAAGTACAAGTTTCTCGTAGGTTTCCACAGAGGTCGCCACTGCGTCTCTTCAATTTCCACTCGGTTTACTCCAACTTAACGCGCGCGAGTGTCGAATACATCGGCGATCAACGATTTCGCTCTCAGATTTGCATTCTTTTAACAGATAATTCGTGATTCGGGAGTGAAATGAATTCGTGGCTGATTATCAGTGCGTACCGTGATTCTTTTATCGAACGATCAATGCGATACAGGGATTGACATTCCACGCCGAAAGCGCGCAGTTAAAACCAATCACATCGACTCCCGGTGATTTATATTCCACGCAAATTACGGTATAATGTAACTGTGACTACCAATGACATTTAATAGCCAGCGGAACAATGAAACTCGAAGGCCGATTAAGATCGCGTACCGGGTTTCAGAGACGAATTTAAAGTCGTAATGACCTTTGTGTTCTTATACCATTGATCGACGAGGGTGATCGCTTGCAACGATATACAATGGAGCCCCGATTATCCGTACTCGTGATTATTGGTACGCCGATTTGTCGAACGTTCGGTAAGAAAATTATTGTACTTCACCATTCGAATAGTTTCACGTCTATATTGAGAAAGTTCAAACAGATTACCGAGTAATACGCCCATGGAATCATACAAATGCTACATGTGATACAATATGTATAATAGGTTGATACTTGACGATACTTCTCGTTTATATATCGTACCTTCTGCAATTTTTCAATTATTTTAATCGAACAAAGTGTAACGAGTGTGTATACTCGAAAAAGTCAACAATGTGCTGTGATTAATACAAATCCTTAAAAACTCGTTACTGCGCGGTAAATGGGTTAAGGATGAGAGTAAACAAAACTTTTTGTTTTCGATAAACATTCGGATGAGAATGACGTAAAAAGACTTGCCCATTACGTTTTATATTGCATTATCTTTATTATGGAGTATCTATTTTTGGAGGTAAGTTAGTTTCATTACCCAAAGTAGCATACGGGACAAAGCCATTAATAGTCAATTAGTAGTTTCGTGGTGAAAAACGGTTTTCACGATAGGTATCATTTTCTCACAATACAATCCACTTCAAACGGTATATAATATATGTATGTACCCTTTTTAAAGCCTCACGGTAACGTACAATAAACGAGGCGTCATTAATATTAATGGAACGTCTCTTCCTACACGCTCCAAATGGAATTTCAGTCCAACAAATAGAGAGTTGGGACCGTGGAGATTAGAACTCTCTCAGGATTGATATTCATTCTTAACAATTTGTTTGCCAAAACGAAAATTAAAAGCCGGATTTAACGAAACACCCTGATCCGTTGAACAAATGATTATCTAATTGACAGATACGAGCGCAGCTTCTGCCGCACAGCCATCTCCGTCTGGACCAGCGGTGAACCGAGGATCGATCTCCCTTTCGAGACATCATCGATTCCCGGTTAGTTCCCCTGAGCACGTAAAACCGCAACGAGGCCCGGTGACGCACGAATGCTAGAAAGAAGCGGTTCCCCATTATCCCACGGCAATCTATAGACGTTCTGCGTCGTTTTTTTCGTTCTGCCCGTAGTGTTATCGGCCCGTTATCGTCGTGCAACATGTGTCAATATAGGCGCGCGCGCTGGCACCGTAGAGTAAGCGGGTGCATTCACCGACACATGCGCACATCGGTAGAACCGAACTCTTCATAAAACCGGCGGGAACACGTTGCTCGTGACTCAGTCAGTGTACACGATGCCACGGCTTCGCCGCGATAGAGCACGCACCACGTATATACGCCCATCCATCTCTCCGCCTATTCACGGTAATAACGAGAACGTTTTGATCCGCAGAATTATCTTGACACAGAGCGTACGCGAGACTTACATTTCTCTTTCTCCACCTATCTCAGGGAACAACGCAGTCGTCTGGAACAAAGAGACGCGCTCCACCGATGCATCGGATACCGCTGGTCTCATTTCCCTCTGCTCGGCAAACCTCAGTTTACGTCGTACCGAGAACCTGTAAACGCGTAATCAGCCATACCGAGAGGATAAGTTCGTGATGACAATTCTGTTGGTGGTGAAGGACCACCGAGTGATCGAGGAGGATCGTTTGTTCGTCGATTGTACGCGCGGTGAGTGATTGTTTTTGTTTGGATTCTTAAACGCGGGTTGACAAGTGTCAAGGGTATCACGTGGTGGACGGTACGGCACCTTTTTTTGCTGGTGGAGCACAGAGTTCTGGAGCAGACGGCTCAACGAGATCGTTGAAATTGGGTATACGGGGGATACTGACGTAATATCGAACGATCGCGACGTAATGTCACAGTATTCTAATGTAACGGCGATAACGAGATAGATCGAAGGGAAAATTAGGTTAACGATGTTCCTTCCTCGAGTGGCGACGAAACGAACGGAGGACAACGAGGTGGATAAAACCGGTTGACAGGAGATCGCGTTGATACATTCCGATGTTAATATCGAAATTCGAATCGAACGTTATCTCTGGCGTGTTTGCGTTTCGCGTGTCTCCGGCCGTCCACGTTTCACCGTGACAACGGCCCACGAAGGCCCGTGACAAAGAGGCGTCCCGTCTGCGTCTCTGCGAGCACGCTCTTTGTTCAATGATCTTTCTTTATTTCACGTTCGAGTTTATTAACGCGTGCACCCTTGTGGCGTAGCGACCCAAAATTATTCTTCCCGGTAACGTGGACGCGCGTTGAGACCGACGCGGAATTGCGCACTTCTCTCGTGGCGGCGTGCCAATTTCAAAGTTCAGGTACTCCGCGTATACATGAGTTCATACATATGTATTGCTAGAAAATTTTACGTGTGGTGACGTCCGAGATGCAGCGAGCAGTTAATGCATGCTCATAGATCGATTTGCCTTTGCGACATCAATTGTTTTCAATTTTATTTTCATTTTTGCGCGTACCTCCGTTTACCCTCTCGCTATACTTCTTGTTTGGCCTCACAATATTTTCTTTCGACGCGTTCCACCCGACGCGTTTAATCTTACTTTACTGCGCAACATCTTTTCAATTGGAGTTGAAACGGATCATCGGAGTACGATTGGAACGATTCACCGAACCACGAAGATTTAACTCTGTTCGTTAAGTAGGATTTCATTACCACAAAGTAACAGTTTATCCGCCATATACTATTTTGAATACGCTCTTTTTACCGGTCGGATTGCTCGGCTAATGAAACTCGTAATTAGTTCGAGCACGCAATAGCCATTTAGTAAAAAGCGTCGTTCACCGTTAAGAAAATAGTAATACATATATCTATTTATAGATTTCCTCCGTACTCCTAATGTTACCATAAGTTCCCAACGCAGTAAAAACATCTTTTTCTCACCTCGACATTGCCATACGTTTTTTTTAGCCGCAAGGGACTGCCGAGGAAAATCCACCGAGTCATTGGAAATGTTTTATTGCGACACGCGTGTAACTTGCGGGTGCATCTTAAGATCCGAGCGTTCTCTCGAACACGAGCTCTCTTTCGGTAGAATCAGATTTTTCTGGTGGGTGTTATTAATCATTGCCCGACGAAATTCGCATCTTTAAATAGATCCACAGAAGAGCAGTTGTTAGCAAGTTACAGCGGCTGCTGTGTACGGTGTATCTGTAAACAATATGCGCATACAGTAGAAATCCATGCAGATCAGCCTTATCTCTCCTCAGGGTCGTGCGCGAGCATGGATAATACATGTATACGTATATTATGTATAGAAGCATGTTTGGTTGACGTTATCACGCTACGAACCGACTACTCTAATATACACACACACATCGTAATTGGGTTGTCGATTCAATGTACAAACTTTGCTCTACAAATGTTGAATTTCTACATCAAGCCGCGGTGTACAGCGTTCTTCTCCCTCCAGGATCGTTGCCATTCTTCCGTGCATTATTATCTTATTTTCGTGGCTATCCGAGAACTCTATCTGCCGCTAATATTTCCGATAAAATCGTTCCTTCGCCGGACACGGATCCGGGGGAACAATGTGAAAACATTGTTTGTTTACCGATTAAACGAGCCGCGACATAGACGCTTGTCCCACGCATCGACACCTCGACGGTGGTGCATAATTACACGTCCAAAGCACCAGGATGTTATCGCATATGCCCACATATATTAATTAAGCACCTTCGTGCGTCTCGATATAACGCCAAAGAGGGTATTAAGTGTAAATCCAACGCGGAATTTCCGTGATACGGTCGAGCGCGTCACACCTGTTCGCGGCGAATCGTTTATTCCTGCTTTGATTATTGATTCCCGTAATGTGATTTTAATTCCATGCGACGCATTCGTCGGTACGATACATGAACCACCGATTAACGTAACCCGCCACAAGTCCCCTCTGTGTGTCTTCTAACGAAACTTTTTTTTCCATTATTCTCGCTGCACGGTAGTCGACCTTGCCGGACACGGTCGATAACCGAATACTTTAGGGCAAACGACCTTTAAACTTGACTCAGGGTTCGTTGGCCCGTGCCCAGGGAAGCACCGAGGTCTTCAGCAAACGTGTACGCATATGAAAACTCGCGATTGTTTTCGTTACGAATAAGAATAAACGTCAACGCACGTTCAAGCTCGCGAGATTTATTTTCCTTTTATTTCTGCTTTTTATTAAGACCTATTAATCATTCCAGGTGACAGTAAAAAATACGCGCTCCCCCGTTAGTCATCGTACGGAAGATACCATTAAAGAAAAGCGCAATTGTTCGATCGATCGCAACTGTGTCAATTCTTGAAACGTTGTGCAATCTTTCCAGACGCTGTCGCGCGTTGAAAAACGAGACGTTACACCCGATTCTGACTGTCCTTAAAAAACGTGACGTTGAGATTCGATGGGTTTATAGCGTAGAAAGTTTCTCAGCATCGGTTGGAAAGCAAAGTCGAAGAAGCATTTAATGATAAGTCATCTGCGCGAAAGAGACCTTGTTAAAACGAGGAGGCTGGTGTTTATAAATACAGCGTATCTCGAACCTCTACTCTCGCATCCCACAGTGTCAATCTCATTGTTTGACTATCGAACAGGCGACAAAACACTCGTCAGTTATTGCACCGCAGATGCGATCCCACGAGCTGAATGGTGGGAATTCCAGATTAAACGAGAACTTAAATCGTTTGCATAGCGTGACAAAAGATCGAGGAACGTTTCTCGATGGACATTTAAATAGCAAAGCTTGAGTTCAAACGAAGTGTTAAAATCGCTACGATTTTGTACAATCAATCGATGTTTGTTAACGATGAACCGTTTACAGTGGCCAAACGCGAATACGCGTGTCGCTTAGTTACGTTTTTCAATACTTTCATCTCTGGAGTTTCGTTTTCCATTTTCTCGTAACTCACGGGCACTCTACGTACGGAGATCGCGACAAGTACACGTAATCGCAAGATTTTCTAATCATAGAACTGACCGACAACGGACTACCGATAAAACATCGATAGTCTCCAGCTTTCTCCCTCCCTGTTGCGTAACTCTTGAAAAGGTCTCTTTAAACGCTCTGCTATTGTACTATAGATATCAGCATTGTACCGATACTAAAAATATCAGTCCACCGGATTCAGTAGCATTGTACTCACCGAAAACTCGGAAGTATTGAAAAACTTTTGTCCCCTTAACAAAGTGAAAAAGGTTACCGCTACAGAATCTTTATCTGAAACGTTCTATATTCCATCTCCAAAGAATCTGTTGGTATTCAAGCGCGAGGATTAATGTAAAAACTTCTTTCATTTCCTTACATCAGATTCTCCTAGTTTGTACGCTACTGAGGCACGGTGGTGATGCTCGCGCGTGAGAGACGAATCGAGGACGAAGACGTTTGAAATGAGGAAAAGTAACGGGGCGAGTAACGGGTTGGATTTAACGCATCTTGCCGTTACGAACACGTTCATAAGGTTAGCTGTTAGGTCACAGTAGATCATTCATGTAACATTGGGAGCGCATGGCGGTCTAGTACACGACCCGCTACATGCCGTAAATAAAAATTTTGTTTCACGGCAGGATAAGTCCCGTTTGCGTTTTTAGAGTGTGGGAATATCGATACCGTGGTAAGATAGATCTCGCGCTGAGGCACGAAAATTCGAATTTATCATCGATATCACCGTTTCAACGGACCAGGATTACCACGTTCTCGCTGATAAGTCAATTTCCGGCGACGTATTTTGGCTTCTTATCCACGCCAATGACGCAGTACGCGTTTCCACGAGAATCTTGATTTCATGGTGGAACAGCGCAGCGTAGTCATTGCGTTACTCGGAACAGCGGTAAACATTCCGGGAAAACTCTGACGCGCGTTCCGTGAGTTGTCGTACGTGGGATCTTAGGAATTTTATTAGACTTTCCGCTTCGTAGGAAAAGCGAGTAACCAGATGCATCTATTACAAATCACAGTTTTTAAGAAGATCTCTAGCGATTACGACGAACTATCGACCGGGGAATTTTTGTATTTGGATCAGTAGTTCGTCACGATGGGTAATTTTGTTACTGTCAGGAAATCTTTGTATCATTACGATCAAGATACAGATAAAACGCAAATTCCTATGACGAATCTGTTTAAAATTAGAATTAAATTAAACTGTCCAGAACACGTGCGCATCTCGCGTTAGTCCTTTCGGATCAAAATACATTTTTGGCGGCAAACATTTTTTCAGTTTCGTTCTTCTAGAAAAAATGTGCCCTAAAATGAACCCCGACCTGAACTGAACTCCGAATGGGTCAAACTCAAAGAATTTTAATCCCAATAAGCAGCACCGCGACATACGTTACACCCCCATCCCGGAAATCGGTCTATGAAAATATTCAAAAACTGAGAGTGGTGAGAGGGGTCATAGCCCTCCTAAAATTACTTTGCCGCGTATCGAAACATAGATCGATACCGACGGATCGCTATTTCCCACCTCACAGACGTGCCCGGCGCGTACAGTTTAGCGCAACTGTGGTAGCGCAGTGGGAGATCGCGCGGCGAATCTCCGTGGGGGCTGAGGAAACGTGGTGGGGCATCGTCGGGGGAGATCGGGTTGAGCGCGAGGAAGCGAGAATACCGGCGCGTATATACCGGTACCTAATGGCTCGTTCCGGCAAACACACGATTCGAGGTCTCACGAGCAGTTACGTTTTACTCGTGAAACTCTCCCGGTGTCTCCCGTTCGCGGCTGAATCCATTTGATTCGCGACTGCACCGCCAGAGTGCCACGCGGTCGGGCATAAGCGGGCTTACATAAGTTGCGCGGTAACGCGGGGTTCGCTGCGAGTGTAGAGCGCACCAGCCTCTTTCCAGAGTACATCGCGATCCACGGAGAGCGGTTAGCCGGTTAGCGAGTTTTCGCTCACGGGCAGGTGAACAGCGACGAAAGTTACCTTCGGGAACCCACGGCACCTTCTCGTTTCTGTTAACGAAAACGAATTAGAGTCGCCGGTAGATTAAAAGGGAGACTATGAAGAGCATTTGTTTTTTTTAATTAAAAAGTATACTGTCGCGGGAATTATAGGACGATCGCTGAGGAAGGACTGATAGCGTGTAATCGAATATCAGTCGGTCGGAGGATTTCTTTGAAACGAGAAGAATTTGGTGTTGGTAGAAGAAACACGAGCTTCGGTGCCGAATGTAGCGGTGACCCAGAAACGAATCGAAGTGGTAACATTATCATCGCGGTATACGAATCCCGCCGAAGGCAGTGCCAAGAGAGGAACGAGCACGAGATCGAGGAATGCGAACGCGTCGCTCTTTCGAGAGTTACCGCGCAAGAATAATACACCCTCGTGTTCCGAAATTGATCGAACAGAACCGCTGCATCCGCAATCCAGGCAGTTATGAGAATCGCGCCGGGATATCAGATGGACGATACACAGAGCCCATTCACGAGACCAATTCGCGATCTCTACGAATTTCCACCGACGACGATCTTGCAGCCCCTAGAATTGATCGGTAGAGCGAGGAATTAAATACAGAGGACGACGGTATAATCCTAACGCACAGACGTCTCATCATTCCTGACAGAAATCAGTGAAAAGGAAGCAAATGCCACGATCATTCGCAGCGCGATTCGCATCTGACACGAAATACCTCGCAAAGTTTCGTTTCTGCGATTCGTCTGGTCCATGATCAACGGTACCATAATCCCAGCGCGTTTGGCTATCTATCTACCGCTTGGTTCGTGCTCGGATTTGACGCACCGCCTCGCGATCGTTGCGCGATATACCTCGTGTGTTTTTCGGAACACGCGGTCGTGCATACTCGTGTTCTCCCCGTCGCGTCCTGATCTCGTGTTTGCACGAAATTCCGTCAACGGAATTCTCGAAGGACCCAGTCGAAGGTTAGAGACGGTGGTGTTTGGTGGTGTTAACTGAAAACGTAACCTAGTGTGTTCGGCATTTTCCACGCGGCGAAGATGGAGGATACTGGGCCAAAAATCGTGCCGGGAATGAGCACCTCCGTCCTCGTGTTCACGAGCACGCTATTCCTTGGCGGAGTTCTCCTCGTGATCGGCTACATTGTCAGCCGGTTGTCACGGTCATACAAATCCGCGGGATCAACGAAAAGTAAGCATTTGAATGTCTCGAAATTTGTTCGCGGATTATACATATCTCTCGTTACCCGTGCAACGGGGGCGCAAGACTATCGAACGCGCGACGCAAACTTTGCGAGAAGTTCGAAATAGTATTTGAATAGATGTTGAATGTTCTGAGAGAGATTCGTCGAGGGCGTCGATGTATCGTAAAGAGACATACTACACTTCGATATTTACATCGTAATTTTCGAGTTTATCGATCGTTGCAATTAGGTTAAACGCTTTCTTAAACGCGTTTGCCTCGCGTGCGGGTGCTCTAATATCGAATGCGGGGGACGCGAAGTTTCGGAAGTCGAAAGTTCTGAAAGAGACTCTTTAAAGGCTTTATCGCTCGAGACTTGCATCGTAATAATTTCTTACGGTTTCCCGGAAATTAGCCTCGATCTAACGTTATTAAGCTGCGTTTAAATGTTCCCTCGGTTCGCTTAATAAGTACGAAGACGTATAATTCTTATTGATGCCCATATTAATTAGAAACAATATTGCTTGCTCGCTTACCAACAAAACGCATTAGCGTAACTTGTTTGACCGAAGACTCGCGGCCGGACAAAAGGTTAATATAATGGTATGCTCAAATAAATTCAAGGGTTGTGGGTTGTTTGGGGGTGGGGGGGCATCAGCTTGCGTGCCAACCGGCATCTTCAACGTGGCCGCGCACGATTTTCACTTCTTTTTGCCTCTTTTCACTCACGGATCAAGATAATTATTTCGCGGGATAAGTCTAAATGGTAGGCGTGAGATGAAATATAGTCACGCGATGACTGAACACCCTGAAACGGTCTTTGAAGCCGAGACACACTCATATTACCGCTTTCGACAGTAAACGTACGACTTAAGTTTCATACTGTATAATATTCTAGTCATTTTAAATATCGTTGTCTCTCCATATAATTTATATTCGTGTGTATGTCATATTATTTGAGATTTAATTTACTTTTACAACATTGGTTGACACTATAACTCCAATATTATTAATATTAAATATCGATGCACGAGGTTAAATAAAATGTGGAATAATTAATAACACGTCGCAGTTAGAATACCAATCGCTTGTAAACAATACGGTTTCCTGGATTAACTTTATCGGTATATAGCGAAGGATAAGTATTTAATCCGGGACGAAAGTTATTAAAATGCGCAATACATTAATATCCCGATCAACATTTTCTCGTAAACGATACCGAAAGTAATCGCGATAGGACAATCGAGTTTTTCATCAATTTCGCGTTTCGAAACGGACCCTAAATCCACAGGAAGAACTTAATCCTGTCTACCCAAATAAGTTACTTGAGAATTCATCAAACTCGCTTAAGTTGTTAACAGATACATTATCTCGCAACCGTGCATAATTGTGAAATCTTCGATTAGTTCGATAGCGTGTTTGTCTCATTATTAATACACTGAAAATTGGCGGGAAGTTGCACACTTTCCGAGCACCACGGTTTCACCACGATATTCCTTTTTTCTCTCCTCCGTTTTCTAAGACCAAACGAGGTCCACGTGCGCGGAGAATTCTAACGTTAGTACGTGCGTTATCGTGCGTACAAGATTTCACGGGTTTTGCTCGGGTAATTAAATAATACTTTTTTTGTTCATACAATTCACCCGCAATCGCACTACCGATTTTAATTCCTTTTTCTCCCATCGCGTCTCAATTGGCTAACCGCGCGATCCTTGTATTCCATCGTTCATGGAAAAGATAAATAAAGCCATTCGAGGAGAATATACGATGTTAAGTTGGGACAAAAAAAACAAAACTCGTGCCGTATTGTATCGTGCGCGTACCAGTAAACACGAGCACACCACCGACGCTGTATTTTTATTTCTTCGTTTAATGAAGTAAAAGCATGCCGAACGTTATTCGGCGTAAAGAAAAGAATACAATGAGAAGTTGGCACGCGGGTGGGGGTCAAACTCGGTATGGGGTGAGTTAAAGGAGACAAAGAGTCGAGGGAAGCGCAGCTGGGTTGGCACGCAATATTTTGTGCAAGAATATACTTTTACTTACGTTTAATGAAGCCCTCGTTTTCGGACAAATTGTTGATGTTTATTTCAGTTGTATTCCTGTCTAGTTGATTCAAAACAGAGCCTTTGGATTATTGTATAGTTTAAACGGACGATTCCTGATCGATATGAATTTTTTTGTTTACGAAATAAATAAGATTCGTTTAACGGTGAGACGATTAAAACAAGACGCCTAAGTAACTTCAATATTTTCGGAAATACAAGAAATTATCACGGTAGGACTGTAGTACCTGGAAAATATCGAAGACACCAGAATACCTTTGTTTCGTCAGCGAAGAACATTGCTCGAAATATTTTCCGTATTTAAAAGAATCTGCGGGTCATTCTCGTGGTCGTTTCAAGTGCCTCACCCCATATAACTTAATAATTATAGAAATATCAGCTCATTCACTAAAATGCGTTGCACAGAGACATTTTGATACCGACGAACGTGACGTTACGCGGCTGCGTTTTGTTGTTTTTATTATCGCGAAAGCGGTTATACACGATTACGGAGAATCTACAAATTATTCCCTTTTAAAAAAAATAATTAACCTACTCACGTTCGACAAACGTTACCTCGCCGAAACGGAGGGAACGGAAAGACTATCCTGTCTAACGGGTGGCCAGAAAAAAAACGTAACCAAGTCAGCTGTTAACCGATTAACTATTTTTGAAGAATATAGTCGTCCTGCGGGAAAGTAGTTATCGCTTGCTATACAAATTGAAATTTGCGTGAAAATTAATATCTATTCCCAGATTTTTGCGGGGATATCTTCAAAGAGGAAATACGTACAAGACTGGTGTCCGCAGTTTTTCTTTAGTAATCCAAACCACGAACTATTAAAATATGTTTATTAAATATAATGTAACCTGCGTCGCTTCCTCTTTACGACACAATTTAGATGCACACTTTTCAAAAAGAGATCGGAACAGCTAACTGTTTAACGCGCGTTGAGAGAAACTCCGTCGTCCATTTAAACGCCATCTCGCCGATATTACGGCCACGTGTCTCTCGTTCGCTCATAAAACGTGACGTCCGAGTCGCAGGAGGTTCGTTACAATGACGAGATATGTATTTGTTGCATCGAAAGTAAGAAAACGTGTTGGTTCTCTCTGGCCCGTGCATCGGCCGAGCGAGCAGGAGACACGCGAAGGGGCACCCTCGCTTATAAATAACACCGACACCGCGTGTGTATTTATACGCGCGTCTCGCGTGCGTACACGTGTACTTACGAGGAGAAACGCTTTTCAGGGCCGTAGGAACGAATACGCGGGAAGAATGGGTAAATAGATAAGCCGCGGTGAATTTTCGAGGACCCCGCCATTTACGGTAGAAGGAAGTGCCCGCCGACGAGTTTGTCCTTAATTCCACCGCGAACGATGTTTAGAGGAGCTCGGGTTTCCTCGTGTTTCCACGCACACTTTATTAATCCGTGGTCGTCTTAATCGACTATACAATAATAATAATAATAATGGTCTTAACCGACCATAATATAATAGACTATGAACAACGGTTCTGCGTGTCTTTTTTGTGCGATAGTTTATAATTATTTCGTTAACGGAGCCAAGGTTTCCTTTTCATGGAGATAATTCGTTTGATCCTTTTCGGAACCGGTATGTTCCGCGTAGTAAGAATTTTTTTGGTTACCCTTGGACTTCTGTACTTTGACCTGTACAGGGACAAGAGAAGAATATACATATTTTTTTGTTTGCGATAATGTTTTCGTTAATGCGCGTTAATGGCTGAAGTATTAGTTGCATGCTATTGTATTGGAAATTGTAGACAATTGTGTATAATTTAAGCGTTTCCCTTGTACGGCGTTATTTTGCGAATTCTAGAATTTTTTAAAATATAATGATATAGTATTGAAAGGATGAGAGAAATGTATGAATTCGGAAAAATTGTGTTTTGAATATCATGTTTTTTTCCGCAAAATATCAATTATTTTTGCGATACGTCACAAGATTTTTTTCCAAAAAAATATTTTCCGCAAAATATCAATTATTTTTGCAATACGTCACAAGATCTTTTTCCAAAAAATGATTTCCTAAAAAAAAGAAACGCTGAAACTGGTATTTCGTTTCGTTCCTGAAAGTGTTCTTTGTCATTGAACTCACGTGTCGACTCGGTATCCTCGAAAGCCGATGTTTATTTAGGACTCTCGTATTCGTAACATTTTTCTTTTTCTCTTTCACCGGAAGATAAAGCAGCGGTCACGAAGTTGAACTATTTTGGAGATAGATGCCCGAAGGAGTCGGAGCCAGTTCCGAATGGTAATTTCGAAAGTTTTTCGGGTCACTCGTAAAGATGCGGAGTCTCGTGACATAATGCAGAGATTGATACCGGGGTGGCATGGTGTAAATAAAACCGTCGCAGTGCCGTAGTTTTCCCCCCTCCCTGGTTTCCCACGCACTCGGTGCGCCGGAATACGTCCCTGAAAACTCGTGACACGCGGTGCGAAAAGTGCACTGACCGCAGCACCACCATACGGCTATTTCTATTGGTCGATCGGTCTTGATTTCACCGTGAAAATAAAGGAAAATGAAGGAAAGCCAATTAACGAGGTCCGCGCAAACTTCGGATCTGACGTACCGTACCGCGAGTGTAACGAAGTATGGAGAATCGGTGTACAGCCGATCATTATAATCTTTTGGCATCCACCGTGGAGATCGAGAAAAGAACTGAACGGATTCGAGGCTAGCGAAAGAATTCAATTAAAATCGAACGGTTGTCTAGAAGAATGGTGCACGACTGCATTTTATGAAATTAACACGTAACGCATAACAACGATTAATCAGCTGTTCTTTCAATTATCGCAGCGAGCATCGATTCTTTTTTCCTCTCGTTCGTGCAAGTTCGTGTAAAATGTAAAGTACGACCTTCCGGTAAACTGCCGTGAAATTGCAGCTCAACGTCGTATTGTTAATTGCAAAACTAATTCGAGTTGTAAGCATGTACGTAGCTTTACAGAGAAGCGTAATCTATCAGTATAAATCACATTAAAAAAAGGATGTAACCCAATATACAATCTCTGGATAGGAAAAGTGGGCTCTTATCGGAAGGTTGGAATGTCAAAAATAATAATAATAATCATTACGATGATTATTTGAAGTAACGCGCCGTTCTCCCGTATCGTTTATCGTATTTATCACGCCCGGTGGTTACAACAAATTAGTCGAGTATCGGGCTCGAGGATACTAATTATCAATGATCGCACGATTTCCGACACATTTCCCTTTCCGAAAACACAGTCATCGTCGTAGCAAGCAACGTTTCCTACGTTCAAGAGCACGATAAGCTTATCGCGGCACTTTAAATCGCACGCAGAAGCTACGCGGTTGGTATCTACGATACCTAAGCGTGAAAAAAAAACTGAAACGTTTTTAAAAAAGGTACGGGGAGAGGGAATCCGTTGGTAGGAGTAGAAACGATTATCAGTTAAAGAGTCACGAACCCCGAGACCTCCGACGATACCGGAATTATGTGGGATTACTTTTCGTCGTGAATTACTACGATTGTCTGGAAACTTTGGCCGTGGAATTTTTCCGAAGGAATGCTCAGTTATGCGACAATTTTATCGTAAGAAAACAAGGCGTAGTTCGTTGTATTTTCGCCAACGTTTTTTTTTGTTCGCGAACCAATAGAAATGGAATGTTTTGATATTGATTGTTCTTTTAATGAAATTATCAAAAGTACTGCCGGTGACAGTATAAAAACATAGCAGTATTCAATTATTTTATGTAAACATAAATATAATATATGTATATTTATGTATCGTTTTAATTATTAATATTAATAATAAACCTGTAACGTAACAGGGATAATTTAACATTAATATTTAATCAATATTCAATATTACAACCGTACGCGAAGTGTAATTTAATTTCCCGAACATAAAAAAAAGAAGCTATGCTCAATAATCAATATTGTTAATTAATAAATCTTAATAATTAATATAAACTGAGGATTTTATTCACATTTAATTAAACAGCAAATAGGTACAAGTTAACATTTAAATGTTAAATTATTATAATGACAGTCACGCATGCTGTAACGTAATTTTCTCGCGAGATCCTTGGTTTTACAACGCGGAATTCCAAACTTGATATCTAGGAAACACCGAGGCTAGAGTTAAGAAATCACAATCGTAGATTACGTTGTAAATTTTTCTGGGACTCCACGGGGGACATTTTTGCATTCTTCGCCGCGGCACATTCGCATCACAACCGTACGTGAAGTGTAATTTAATTTCCCGACCATAAAAAAAACGAAGCTAGCCTCAACCTAGTTTTATAGAAACAATAAACCGAGATAAATATCCACATACACGCGGGCAATGAAACGGGGCTATGGTGGTACGACGTTTATGGTTGTAAACCTGCGTTCACGTTGTACGCGCTTCGGTGTTTCAATCGTGCGCATTTATGGTTATATCGGTGCGTAGATAAATGTACCTATCGTAAACTTCAGTTTTTCAATTTTCAATATTTTTTTTTTCAACTTTAATCACGGGTTAATGCGTCGCGAAGAGGAACAAATGAAATTTCGCTCTCGAATTGTGCGTATTTTTTTTATTTACAAATCTAACGTTAATGCTTTTCCCAATTGTCACGTTTTCGTTACAAAAGAATAATCACGGTCACTGGAAACGTAAATATAGAAACCAGGAATAATTTTCGTACACTGTGTACGCAGATATGTTCCGCAGCTCGCGCAATCGTTAAATTTTACATAATTTATAATGCGATCATTGAAGTTAAATAATGTATAATACAACCATTGCAGTTAAATAATTTATAATACCACCATTGAAGATAAATAATTTATAATACACCCATTGAAGTTAAATAATTTATAATACACCCATTGAAGTCGAATAAGTTTATTAAAAGTTTGGCCGTGTAACTGCGAACTTGACAGAGACCGACGGCAGAGTAATCGAAATAGAAGATGATAAAACAAGCGGTTGGGTCAAAGTCAAAATTTACAAATCCGAACAATGAATCGCGTTCTAATATGTCCGCGCGATAGGCGCAATTCGTTTCGCGGACACGCGTCACGATTGAAAATAAGGAATGATAAACAGGCTGATAAATTACGCTTCCACGTATTATCTACGCCGAGCATAGGCATTCTCGTAAGAGAGCCGCTATCATTTCGTAAGATTTGTTTGTATTGAAGTGCGAAGGTTTTGATCCATACGATTCGGATAAAAATACCGATTGCCCGACATTAGGGGAACTTTCGATTATTCGTGGAACGCGCTCTCGTCCCCCCTTTGTTCGGATTAATACAGTTTTTAATCAATCTCGAATCAATAATAACGTCAAATTCGTTTCTTCTCTCACTCAATTTGGCACGTCTCAAAATTCCTATTTTGTATTTATCAATTTCGTAATCCTAATATAGAGGCATACGAGCCTATTAATAGTTCTCTGTGAAAGCAATCTGGAGCCAAGTCTTCTGAATAATCTGAAATAATATACAAGTGTGTAAAATAAAGCGTTGGTACAATAAAATAATAAAAAACAATATATATTCTATATAATATTTTTTTTACATACGTTCTTTACATACGTATCATTTATTTACCGCAATTTATTATTAAATTTATTATTAAAGCGTGTAGCCTTAAAATTTCATGCGCAATTATCTCTTATTAACTATTATTAAAAAAAATTGTTTCGAACAGAATCTTCATTGTTTACACTCGTCGCGCGATGTTCGTCTCAATGAACAAAGTAAATTCCGCTCGAAACTTTGTTATAAATAACTAATAGTTTGGAAGATAATTAAGTGCGCACCTTGAAACGGGGACACCTCGTATACTCGATCCAACGATTTCACGGTGAAAATAAAACGCGTCTCCCGCCACAGGCACAAACGCGTGAATCATTGTACCCAAAACTTTTCTGTATTTACATCGAACCTCCGGCCCACGAATACATTAACAATGGATACGAAACGGAGTAACCTCGAGATCGGAATTTTCTCGAAAATCTATGGGATGCGTCACCGTAGCAGGTACGACGACTATATTAAGGCCGAAATCCCCGATGATTAATAGTAACCGTAGATCCAGGTCAAATGTTTTTCGTCGCGACTGGAGGGAAGAGCGTGTACACGCTACGGTGATGGTGAGCGCGTGCGATTAATAGTTAGGATGCAAAAACTATAATAATTGCGTTTAAACCGTATCGAGAGGTAGAAAGTCGAAGAGGAACGGGTTTTCCCGAAGCTTTAGCGTCGTCGGACGGAGAAAGCAGCTTCTTGATTTCGTCGCTGGGACACCTTTCGATCGGATGAATCACCGGTTTTCGTATGACGAACAATATCGGCGGCTTAACCGTATCCTCGGCGTTGCCACTGGGTTAAATCATACGATCGTTGTACATTGTGTATCGTTGCGCAAATGCCTTCCGATGCTTATCCACGACGGCGTACTTTGCTTTCGTTCCCCATGGGACACCCGTTATCTGTCCCGCAGCGTCGCCCGCAAATATTACGTTTAATATCGCCGACCTTGATTTCGACAATTGTTAAATTCAAGGAGAGTGCCGATCGAACGTGCGCACCGTTAGATTTGTTGATTCGCGTGGATATATCGCTTATCGCTTCGAGGGATGGCACAGTTTTTTGAATCGGAGCCTCGTAACGATTGATCGAATAGTCGAGTATCGCTAATCGATGTGCGATCGTATTATCTAAATTCGAAAATTGACGAGTCGAGGGTGTTAAGAGTTTTTGAGATACTCGATCTCCCTCTCTCTCTTTCTCTCTCGTCCGCGCCAGTCGATACGTCGCATTCGAAAGAAGATCGATGGAACTCGTTGGATTTATTTTAAAAATAGCGCGTACTTATATCTCGACAAAACGCAAAGTATAGAAAGTTTCTTCTCGGCGGTCGTTCTCATCGTAAATAGAATTGCTCCGAAAATACAAGAATTTCGTCACTCCCATGGAATTATGCGACTCGGGGAGCCTAAAATATTGTCGGTGGATTTCTTTTTATTTTGTTTCCCTCGGGCTTTTTTGAAACGCACGTCCCCGACGTTCTCGTCGTGCCACGTCGTTGAAGAAATAGCGATAAGTGAGACACGATCGTGCCGGTTACATAATCGTCAGTCGTCGCAATTTAACGATGGATCATGAGGAGAGGCTGAGTAATAACGTTGCGATAAAATTCTTTAAAGGAAGACGTCGCGGGCGTGGTATCTTTGATCCTTCCGCGATTACACCCCGATAGAAATGCGATTTGACCCTTTAGTTTCCCGTGAGATGCGCGCTGGTGTTCTTGTTTGTTTTTTTTTGTTTTTTCTACCCATTTTTTGTACCGCGATTGTGCGTTCGCGGATGAACACAAGAGCAACGGTTTGCTGTGAAGCAAAGTAGAAAGATCGTTCGATCCGATGTGCGATACGCAGTTATGAGTACAAAGTAAACGTTTAGTTCCGCGATACTTTGTTTTCCAATAATGTTCGTTACGAGTGTAAAAAAAGATACGGATAAACTTTGCGCGGCAAAAAACGGGGAACCTTGTATCTGTCTCGTGACATAAACCTCGTTTATGTAACTAGAGTGGCTTTTATTAGAAAGACATGCATTTTATTTTCGTGGGATTGAAAAGAAATATATGTATGTAGATAAGCTTTATGGTGTGAAGTAGCTAAGGAAATTTTCTTTGCGCAATGTAAAGCCATGTAATATTTGAGTAAAAAAACAATCGTGGAACAGAATATACAGGCAAGAAACGTAATATACTTTTATGAATTCAGTTTATCCGCATTTATTTTCGATTAATCAACATATTTTTTGCGTTTGGAGCCAAATTTTCCCTATATTCAGAGACGGAGGAAGACATCGCGTTTTTTCCCAGCAAAACAAAAACAAAGGTCGCGGTCTCGACAGTTTTATGATTATGCATTGCAGGGTCGTACGAGTTGCGTTTGATCTTGATTTTTTAAAATAATTTTTCTGCGGTCGGAATCAACGCGAAACCAAAGAGGCGCCGAGTAACTTCCAAAAATACTTTTATCAACGATAACATCGCGATAAGTTACCTTCGTCGAGGTAACGCGTGTTATTGAGACGTTCAGCCCCGATTGTCCACCGGTGGTCCACCCTTCAACTACTTAACTGTCCAGCTTGCCCACTGGTGGACACGCGATGTTACGCACTTCAAGACCGCATGTACACCAGTGATCACAGATTAAATGCAATGCAAGTACAGTTAACGATTCTCCAATCTCTGAAGCAAATTCTACTAGACACAGTTCGTCTGGTTTGTCATACAATTAATTTTGAATGAAGTTTTTTTGAAACGTGGAAAAACATTACACTGCGGGGCTGAACGTGTTAGGAAATGCGAGCGTGGAATTTCTAACACCTGCGATTAGCCGCCTAGTTTCCGTACGATTTTAAAGAGACAGAAAAACGGTTACCCATTGAATGTAAATCACCGCGCTACCCGGTGTTCGCGCGAATGCATTAATTGCACCAGTTTTTCCGTCCCTCACCTTACACCGACGGATTGTTTTACCGAGCTTTCCTCGTGGAACGTGGCGATTACTAGGCAATTGAAAACCGGTTGTCGTGTTTTCCAGGATCAAAGGGTCTTGGCAGGGATTACGATAGGCTACGGAGGGGCTAGGGGGTGAGTCGAGGGGGGGGGGTTACCTTTCCACGGTATGTGAATCGCCCTAAAAACAGATTAGTATGCCTGTTGCGCAGGTCAAGGGACGTTAAAAGGACGAGGCAAGTGGTCGGTCCTCTTTAGTTCTCCTGAAATCGTCGTTCGGTTAGGGTCACGAGTGAATTTTTCTATAGTTTTCCTCCGTTCTGATTTTCCGTGATGATTCAACGGTCGCGTACACGTTCCCGTCGTTCACGGGAAATTCTGTGATATCCATTATATTTTGTTTACGTTCGCGTGGTGCCCGCGATACCGTTGGCGTGGGAATTTTTCCTGCTCTACTCCGTACACGCTTTTCCGGAAAATTCGTCCGTTCCCGCTCGCGGTGGAATCGTGTCGTTCGCTTTATTCTGTTTTGATTCGACGAGATAAGCCGGGGCGAGCGTTACGGCTTTCACTTTGGATCGTTATTCCTGGAATAAGTGGAAATGGCGAGAGAAAGAGAGGAACGGATGAAGGGGAAACGTTTTTTGCGACAAAATCGTAGGAAGGAGCTAGGTGAACGCAATAATTGACTTTCTTTTTAATTTGAAGTGTTTTTGGGAAATATTTCCAGCAACGAGTGTCAAACAAATCGGAGTACGGGTCGCGTAATGATAGCTGGGCGAAAGATACTTTCATCGTAGGTTGAAAAATTGTATACTATATAAACAATTGGGTCGCGGTACCGTTACAAACAAATATGCCGAGTCACGCGGCAAAGTGGTTGAGAAACGCTGGGACGAACGATTTACGATACATGACTATTTAATTCGTACAATTTTATTATCACGCTGAAATTTTCGGCATATTTATGCATCGTAGTTGAAAATTCTCCAGTTAATAAGTTGTCAAGATTAAAAAAAAACATTTGTCGAACATTTTTAATTTTTCGACGATTATAATAAATCCGAGACGTCAACAATTTATTGTTAACTGGGGAATCTCAAACTTGAAAGAATAACAAAAAACGAAGCGTGAGATTGAATTTACTTACAAATCCGTCGAACGACTCAACGAAATGATTCTCGATTTAATTAACACGGTCATATTCTCTTTGCAGATGCGGTGGAATCGGAAAAAGTGAAATCCGAGGATTCGAGAATTCCAACCGGTGGATCAGCCGGGACGGTAACTACGAGCAGCGTTGTTGCCGGTAGCAACAAACGCGCCAAGAACAAGAAAAGACGCGAGGCTCAACAAGAGTTTACGCATTCCTGGATGGTGGGTGCGTTGAAGGGCCACACCGCCCCTGTTCTCGATATGAATTTCTCCAGCAACGGCAAGTTCCTCGCAAGCTGTGCGGAAGGTACGTGATAGAAAACAAAGAAGAAACTTAATACTCTCGGTTGTTTCGCGCGAGGCTCTCTATGGTGGCGTCATCCTTTTCGATTGCCCACGATCTTCGTGGAATGAAATACGATAGAAAAAAGTAAACGCGAATTGATCTCGTTGATCGCGTTCATTAATTTTCGACCGTCTTGTTATTATAATGCAGGACCAAAAATTTTGATCAACGTCAACGCGTTGATCAAATTTGCGATGAAAATTGAATTTTGGAGAACGTATGTATCTTCTCTTGATGTTGAAAATTTTGAAAATTGGGATTTTTCATTTCTTTTTTGTACTCTCGAAGGATTAAACCTTTAGCATTCAAGTCTAACTAAAATTACAAACACGCTGTTCTCTAAAATTTGCGAAGAAGACGTATGGTTCTACGGAAATAAGTTTGAGAATCGAAAACAATTTTTGAGAATTAAATAATAGGGGAACTTACGCGCGTATCACGTGTCTTATCCATTACCGCGTAGTTTTGCCGCCGCGTGAAACTCATATCGCGACTTTAGGTCTCTTTTCGCGAAACCGGTAATGCGCGACGTTCGACGTTATTTTAGTCTTCGACATTCGTTCGGCTCTGTCGTCGACGAAAATATCGTCAAATTGAGTACCGTTATTTACAATAAACGTAGAACGCGTTAAGATACAACCGCGGTCGTAATTAAGATTTATTTCGGAGATTTCCAGAGCTCGATAACCGCGGAATTTTCGAACGCAATAAGTTCGATTGTTGCGTGAGAAAAGTAAATGGAAAAAACAAAAGATGCCACCGACGGAGCCTCGCGGCGAGGAAACCTTTTATCTCAATTTCCTCGCAACGCAGTAGCTCTCGCGAGACGCGATGAGTATTATAACGGAAAACAAATAGTCGTTATTTAACAAATAGTCGTTAATCGTAAGAGAAGCAATAAAAAAAAAAGAACGTGCACGAGAATCCTGTGTGCATTCTCATTTGGTGGGTTTCTTGCGTGTGCATGTGTAACGGTTGCGTCTTTGTTATTCTCTCGTATCAATTAACAACTAGCACTGCCAAACTGTTTGCTTGCACATATTTCAATCATTTGTTCGATGGCACGCTTACGTATCTCTCTTCGCAGATCTTCTTTTTCACTGCGCGCTACTTCGAGGACGATTTACGCTATTCGAACTGACGCGAAAAGACTCTTTAAAATAAAACAAAATAAATATTTTGATTCTTGTACTGTAACTAATTAACATAATGTATACCTGTATTTCTTCATTCGTTTTTACGATCGTATTTACGACAGTTAACCGTGAGCTCGCGAGAGACTTATTTGATTCCAATAAAAACTCGATTATTGCCCGACGTATTCGCCTGATTCGAATCGACGTGAAAGGAGCATCTAAAATTTTTTCTTCGACATAGTTTTCGATCAGATTCGAATAGCGCGAGCCGACCGTTATCGTAGCGAGTAAAAGCTCGCGGGAAAGAGAATAAGAACCGCCGCTCGTCGGCACTCCGCAAGGGAAACACGTTTCGAGCTGGGGAAAGAATAATTTTAGTACTCGACACTTGCTTTACTCGTATAACGATTTTTCGTTTGTTTCTACGAGACAAGTTAAACCTCGATGTAGGCCATTTGGAGTGAAATCGAGCTATTAGGCCCGACGGTGGCTTTAAACTCGTTGACTCTTGGAGAACGCTATCCCGTCCTGATTACCTTTTGTTCTTTTTACCATTCGCGCCGCCTTGATCTCTACCTCGGTTCTTCCTTTTTCCATTTTCTTCCACGCCAGGAAATTAGGGCTGGGATCGATGGAATGGGTTAATATTGGGATATTTCACGAGCGTTCGATCGATGCGAGTAGATTTGATATAATATATTTCGCGTGTCGATGGTAGGATAATAAAGTTCTTCGTGTTACTCGAATAACGAGAATATTTGCAACGCGTTGGATACCCGCGAATATTTCTCCATTTATTCGTTTATATTATATTATATATAATATTCGAATAATAATACAACTAATCGCATTTTATCAATATCTAAAAGTTTAGGCTGTTCAAATGATACTCGGCGAATACTCGAAACTTCGGACTCTTCGAATATTGAAAAATCCAAAAAATTCAACAAGTATTCTTTGATCTGGAACTCGACTAGCAAAAACTCTCTTTCTCTCTCCTCGGTCCTTTCATTCGACCTCCCGCGTGGGTTCTCGCGTCGAAAAAGGACACGCGAGATCGTTCCACGTAAAGGCTGATTTAGACGTCGGCTGTCCGCCGGTCCAATTACTAAAAGACGAACGGAGTGAAAGTATGAAAATAGTGGAAAATCAGTCGCGCGTCACCATCGCTGTATAACGACTTTCACTATTTCATCTTTGAGATCGGCACAGCATTTATCCGATTTGCGGATCGTGACTCGATTTGCCATTGACTCGATCCGAATATCAGAAAACTAGAAATCTCTACGATGAATATTTAAACGAACGTAAAACTGATTATCCGCCGTCTGCGAAACGCGGAGATTTATTTACTTTGAGGCTCCCGTAAATCGACACTTCGCGCCAATTGCGTATGCATTTTCTGGAAACCGCTTTTTACCCGCGTAATTAAGCGAGTATTTAACTTTCCATTTCATTACCAATACTTTTACTCGCGATTTCACTCAGGTTTTGTATTAATAGAACGATGAACTAATGTTTCTCTAATGAAAACTTGACATCTTTTTGCGAATGGTCGTTACCAAGGTAATTATAGTCCGTTGATATTACCGCGTGGTAAATGAGACTGCAACAGGGATTATTTTATTATTATTATTATTATTATTATTTTCTTTTTTCAAAGTTTATGTCCCACTTTCAACTAACGATCCTCGGTTCCTTATTATTATTTACAACGGAGAGTAGGTACTCGTGTAACGCGATAAACATCGTAAAATAGAATTATGACTTTCAATGGGCAAACACGGTGCCCGCAAACCGAACCATAATTTCTGCTACGATTCCCAACATCACCGTGGGTGGATTCATGAACTGTCGCGTGACAAAAAAAAATGTATTCTTTCGTCATCTCGGTGAGCAGTGTTTCCCAAATTGCACTCTGGGTACCTCGGTGAAAATTGTGATACGACAACCGTTCGTCGTCACTTCAAATACAAAATGGAATAACTTTAATTTCAAGAATTAACAAAACCATTTGACATTTCAGTTTTCGAGTTGCGCTTTACCTTGACTCTCTCAAGCGCAGTTTCTTATGCGCTTTATCCACATGCGTATACACACATTCATAGGTTGTATTTTGACATTATGATGAAGCGATATTCAGTGGACTGATACTCATTTCAAGTACAGATATTAAAATAATAATGAAAATTATGAGTGTCCGCGAATCCTGTACTTGGCGAATGGGAGGGTTAAACCGATTATAATTTACCGCTCGCGTCTATTCGATTCGTTAATTTCCTTCAACTTATTATTCATGCTTTCGTCTGGCCTCCTCTTTCCGCTCTAGATGCAGGAACGTTATCACGAGTTTCACCCATTTTTCGTCGAATCGAGCGAGACTTCCGCGTCGAAATCGAATTGGGAAACACTTTGGGAGGGAGGGGAAGCAGCGTTGAAACGCCTCCGCACGAATCCTTCGGCGGGTCACCTCGTAACGCTCGTGGGTGACCCGTCGGCCATGGAAGATTTTCGTAAAACGCATCGAGTTCTCTCCGTCGAGGAGTTTCTCTTCTCTCGTTTCTCTCGGCGCGTTTAACCTCGAATCGAAAGAGAGACGAGGGACTTGTGGGCACGTTTCTGTGCGTACCACGCGTGTACCGAGAAACGTGAGTAACGGGAGCGAAGAGGTAACGAAGAGATCTTTTTTCTTTGAATTGATTCACGATCCTATCATCGGGATATTTATTCGTTTCGTTTCGTTCGTCGGTTTCTTTATTTATTTTTTTTTTTTTAGAGGGAGAAAACAGTTTCGCATTACCGACATTGTATCGATATCTCATCCGCAAAGATAAATTTAATAAACGCTGAGTTATTAAATCGTTAAAAATAAAATGAGATGAATTTAAATCGACCGAATTAATATAATTGCGCGAAGAAAGCTGGGAGGAAAGTTTATTCGGGAAATAAATTGTACGCGCGCGTTTTTTTAACATATTAATTTTTTTTTCATTTTTGAATCAACGCGATTTATTCCGTTTGGATATCAGCATTGGCAATTGTTCCATTTTCATCCGAAGGATTTATCAGTTGCCAGTAATTACACGCGCGGTTCGCCGTGATTCGTCGTTAATCAACGTCGAAGCGTTATTCGGTAATTAGAGTGATTCGCTAATTACGGCATCGACGACACGGGAATCCATTGACAGGAAACTCGGAGCGTAGCGCGTAACGAATAATCGTTAAATCGCTGTTTTATTGCTGTAGGTCGGCGAACACGATCAGCTGTTGCGACTGTAAATATTTGTCTAGAATGTTTCCTGATTTCTCGCGTCTACCAACGCAAATCGCGAAATACGAGACGCGTTCGAAAATAAAATGTTCTTGAAAAATGGTCGCGGTATACAAAATTAGAAACGTCCCCATCAACTTCTATGACACTCCCAATTCTTTTTTTGCTGTTCCATCACGATGCTCTTCTCGAGCAATTCGTTGTGCAATTATTATTTTTATTTCACGATTATTGATTTTTCTTGCACTGATTTAACAAACATTTCTGTATACACAAACATCGACAGCAATTTTAAAACAAAAAATCTTTGTTATTTTAGATGTAATCTAGGGAAAGAACTTCTTATCTCTCCATTTTTGTAGGAAAAAATAATGATGCGATAGAAAATAAAAAATTCGTAAATAGAATGATTCATGCGGTTACAGATATTATCAATGCTGAAATCAAAATCGAGGTATAAATGTTTGTTATTTCAAATTCAATCTGATATGTAATCGTGTAATTTTCGTTTTGAAAAACAGAATCTTACCGAGGATGAAAATTCATAGATAGCTCTTATCTTTGTAAATATTGTGGATATTAAAATTAAATGGGGATAGAATTTTCTTCTACCTCCAAACGACGATCCCTATATCAAAATAATCGATCGCTAGGCTGATATCCTTGATCAAGTAAAATTAAAGGTCTCCCTGAATCCAAATCCAATCCTGCGAAAGGATATATAGAATTTGGGGCCACTGGCTCTGGGTATCACCTTTTCGAAACGCAACGTAACGCGTTGTAACTGCCTAATAATAGCGCTACGTGGGAAATTCTCTGGCCTTAAATCAAGCCCACGCGTCATCGACAGATTGTTACTCACGCAGCTGGCTCGATGATGCGGCGTCATAAGCCGATAATTCGATCAACCAGGATTATCGTTCGCCGGTTCCTTCCCAATTTCCGCGTACAATCTAATCAGCCTAATTTCCGAAACGCGCGTCGCATCGGATTTTAATATCGCGTCTCGCTTATTCGTTCTCGCGGATCACGGAGACGATCAAATTAGATTAAGGTGCATTCCAAGAGGTATCGATTACTCGGACTCGTCGTCGATCACCCGGCGCGAACTTGTCAAACCCATTTTTAGATTATCGTAACACTTTTGCGTCCTTCCACGCTGACGCGACCCACGGCTTAAAAAACTAATAAGCCGTCGTATTGCTTGTTAAAAAAAAGTGCAGTGCAATACTAACCGGTAAACGAGCGGTTTACTATTGGGGTGGCAATTGCCAAAAAAAAAAAGAAGGTGCGGTAAAACTGAGAGCTATTTGAATGAATGCTTCAACGCGGATCTCCTCTCTCTCTCTCTCCCTCTCCCTCTCCTCTCTTCTCTCTTCTTCGCGGCATTACTCAGACTTCGATGAAAAGAGAGGCTGGGGTTTCCTCGAAGAACCGAGGAACGAACACGAGGCGGATGATTTCATTAAATGACGCAACGGTACATATCGGAGCCGGTCGTTCATACTACCGGGGATACCGTGTTCCGTTATCCGTGTTAACACGCGATTCCCTCTTCTCGTTCTTCTTCTTTCTCTTTCTTCTCTTTGGGTCTACCCTCGAACGGGATCCTCTACCACCGTTCCTCTTTGCCCACCTCTCCCCCCCTAATCGCGATAAACATAATCATCGGTTAATCGAGCCTCGGCATCGCTGTTAGCTGAAACGTACTAGACGTCTGATTTTCTCTTCGTTTTCTTTTTCTTTTACGTAATTACTTTCTGTCATGCGCGCCGCGGATCAGTGGTTTTCAACCTGAGAGAAATATCTCGCGGGGTACATTGACGGAGAGATCAAAATCGTTAATTGTAGCGTTAGTTTAGCGTATGAGTTTTGAGATTTAGTATCGTGAAACAAGAGTTCTATGGTTGTTTAACATTTGGGAGTTTTAACTTTTGGGTTGGACCCGCTGAACGTTTCCTTAGACCAACGGTTGAAAACCACTGCCAATGATTTTAAAGCTTGCAATCAAGTGTTCTGCGCGCGTTGTCGGTTACGGCATGCTTCTACGATCAGTGTTTCGTTTACTACGATATTCTATCGAATGGTGGAATCGTTTGTTTCCGTTATTTTGAAAACGCATCTCGCTCCTCGACATTATTAGATACCAAGGCTACCAAGGATCTATCGAAACCTGCTCCCCAAAAGCATTTGTATTTTTCCAAATCGCCTGGGAACACGGTAGTCTCTCGTTTGCATTCAAGTTGCGTTTGTCCACCAATGGAACTCGTCCGAGAAAAGTCGGCGACGATCGAGGCTTTTCTAGGAAAAATGTGACATTTCCTACGTTTTCGCGTAATGAAGTAGTAAAGTTGACGTGTTTATTAATGTTTTGACTGATCGATTCGGCATTATCTTGCCAACTTACCGTACAAGAAAAACAAATCGAGACGGCCTTGAACGCTTTACGACGCAACAACGTAGATCCGTTGAGAGCTAACGATCGCGTTTGTCTTAAAATTAAGATATTTGCGTTACCGGGGACAATATTTTTCTCGGCCAAGTACTATACCGCAGTGTTTGCCGTGATTATGTGTGCGTAATGTTTTAAGCAAATTTCAGTGGTTATTATCGCGAAACGATAACGGGGTAACCGAAGAAAGCGTTCCTTTTCGTAACGTAATTAGCGAAAGTTGCATTAAGCCAGATAAGTGGATAGGTAAACGGTTCACTCTCGTTCCTCACCTCGTTTTAGAAACATAATTGCTCGTGTTGCGCGTACAGTGGGTCACAAGAGTACTCGTACCCTAATTCAGTGCGAGTGTAAAATTAAACAATGGGTAGAGGATATACTCGTGAATTAATGGTTTATTAAAATGCATAATCTGGGGATTAATGATTTGTTAAAAATATAAAAACAAATTCACGTTCAGCTCCAGTTGCAATAATCATTTTTAGGCTGCGCACCTGTGTTCGTTTATACATATTTCTGTACCAAGCAGGAACAAGACAAAACAAATAATTTTGTAGTTTTAATTTCTCAAAGTTTCAAAGCTTGGATCTCTCGAGTGTATTTTAAAAAAGATGGTACTGACCACGATATTAAAATTATTTTAACTGCGAGGCAAGGAATATTTCAAATTCCAGGACTCTAAGAATCGCGAAAACTCAACAACATTTCTCTCCGGTGCAAATTTCGCGACACTGTTCTCGCATTTCCATTCGTGGCACGTGACGCGAATACTTTTGCGCCCTACTGTATTTGTTTCCCTTGTTAGTCGCTTCGCGAACGGTAACGAGAGCGTAACGCGTTAAATCATGTTTCCACTTCGCGCTAACCGCGACGAAAAATGGTGAGACCACCGTCTTCTCGTATTACGAGAAGCAGCGAAACTGCGCAAAGTTTCAACTGCGCGCCACGCTTTTGTTTATCCGCTTCCTCGCGGAATTTCAACGATTCTATAAAGTTCCAAATTTGGAATCGTAATGTTTACTCGCCGACACACAGTTCATACAGTCTTTCATCGTTCTCGTATGAAGCTTATTACGTTGATTATCATTTCTGTACATGTCAAAACATTATGCCTGAGGACACAAAATGCTTTCTTCTCGTTACGAATCGATCGCATCTAACGTCACAGGGTATTCTTTTCCGTTACGCCAAAACAATTTTGTTACCGTACAATTGGAAGTTTGTACGCGTAACGAAACAATGGTTCATAATTATAAATTCTTATGTACAGGCAAAGATTCATATACGTTACTTCATACGTCCGTGCCAAGCTTTAATTTTGATTTTTTATCCAGTTTTTTTTTTAAACATTTCGGCTGATCAACCGTTGCCCCACTCGATGTCGTATTTGTGTATTTTTTTTCTTCTTTTAAATCGTTACCATGATCGTAGTTGCGGCGGTTAACCGCGAACTCGCGAGAAGACTTTAGTTTTATTTTGTATATGTCATTTTGGATTGTTGCTCGGTTTGATAAAATTTTGTTTTGCCCCCTGGAATCGTGTCAACTCTGACCATTTTGCGTCGCAGTAGGGCATCGGTTCAAGGTAGAAATATAGCGGCCTCTGGGTCAAGAGCAACTGAAATCGATGCAACGCGAGTTTTCGTTGCCAGCCACCTTCGATTTCGCGTCATCGACGCGACGATGTCGAATTTACCTTCCGATTCCTCTAGACTCGTTTCTTGCACCATTAACGCGATACTTTTGTTGTCAAGCATACACGAAACGAATTCCATGACGGGTAGAAGTTTGTTCGAAAATGTTTGTAGAGATGCGAATAAATATAGATAAGTTTCTTACCGCGCGCAAAAGATAAACAACCTTTCATTTTAGTGACGTAAAGCTCGTTTATGTTGAATTCCGCTACGACTAAAATTTCCAGTATCACGAAATTGATGGAATTTGACTCAACGATTCCCCGAGCCGGAAATTTGGAAAATTGTTAAATTATCGGAATGCGTACGGTGTGGTATCTTGATAGGTAATGACAGCAATTACTTATTTCTCTATAAGTAACGATTAATTATTACCAATCAAGATTTTCCACCCTCCGCTCATTCTCAGAGTTTGATAATATTCACAAATCTCCGATTTGGAATACTTTTCCTCGACAGATGTCATCCCCTGCGTAATCGCGCTATCGAAAGTTCGCGAGATCGAAGGATGGCTGAAGAAAATAGAATTTTGATAAAGGGCGTAGGTTGCATGCGGCGTTTTGTGGTGTGTGGCCAATTCTCTAACAGTATAAAGTAGGACGTGATTAATACGATTCTCGCTGCCGGACGATGAACTGACGCATATATGTTTTTTTGTGTGACATAAAGATTGCGGCCTGCGGCCGGAAGAGGAGGTCCTGGATCCTGGGGAGGCTGATCGCTACGCGAGCTGTAAGGTGAATCGAGAGCCACCGCCGTCCACGAAGACAGCGGGGAGTAAGAGCAAAGCGACGACGGTATCGTCGTCGTCCACCGGTCAGGCGGGTACCACGACGACGACGACGACGACGCCGACGACGACGGCGGCGGCGACGCCGACGTCGCCGTCATCGGTGAAAGAGGACAGAGCGATCCTGAGTCGAAGACAGAGGAAGAATCGCACCAGAGCGCCGCGTGATCAGCGGCGTGAATTGCGCGACGACGAGCACGAGGACGAGCAAGCGGCGTCGCAGCAGCAGCAGAGACACCGTCGTCATCATCACTGCCGTCAGCAACATTATCAGAACAGTCCGACGAGAGGTACGGACGCCGCGGGGGTATCCCCATCCACCGGGAGAAGCGGCGGTTCGAGGAGGAATCATCAGACTCAGAACGATTCCCGGCGCGAGGAGAGTAAGAGCGGGAACGCGGTCGGAAACGGCGGTAACAACGGCACCAGGAAGTCTCGCGGTATCTTCCTGAGTAGTCAACGCGAGGAGCTCCATCATCTGAGTGACGCGGCGCTCGCTTCGTTGCTCCGCAGATACACGCTCACCGGCGAGCAATTGGCGCACCTCGGTTATCCCGTGGAATGTAATTACTTCCCCGGTTACGCGGTGATCATCAATCACCATCAGCATCCTATGGGTCATCGAGCGCGCGGCTATCAGCACCTGGACGCGAACGCGCGCGAATTCGTCCCGGGAAGCGGCAGCGGTACGTGGACGATGGTGGAGAGCGAGGTGGACAGCGGTAACTGTAGCGGTAGCTCCCTCGAGAGTTCAGATCTGGAGCAGGAGAGCGCCTCGGACAGCGACAAGAGCTCGGACATCTGCGAATCGTCGTCGTCATCGTCGTCGATCGATTCCTCGTCCTCGTCGTCCTCGTCGTCCGCCTCGAGTTACCAAGAGAAATCCAGACGGGACTCGACTCCCGATCCGTACGAGGTGGTGGTCGACGAGAGGAGATGCGCGAGATGCTTCAAGAGCTTCTACGTGAATCGCGAGGACGGGGAGTATCTGCACGAGGAGCGTTGCGTCTATCATTGGGGAAAATTGAGGACCGGTCTGATCGACGGTACCCACGGCGACACATGGGAGTGTTGTCGCGGTCGAGAGACAGCGCGAGGATGTACCACCGCAAGGATGCACGTGTGGACAGGATTGGCGCCCGGTTACAACGGCCCCTTCGACGGTTACGCTCGCACGAGACCGGCCAGAAGCGTCCCCAAGGACGGCAATTACGGCGTGTTCGCCCTGGACTGCGAGATGTGCTTCACGCGTCGCGGCCTCGAGTTGGCGAAGGTCACGGTGGTCGGTATGGACGGTAAGGTAGTGTACGATACCCTCGTGAAGCCGGACGCCGAGGTAATCGACCACAACACCAGATTCAGCGGCATCAACGCGAAGGATCTGTCGAGGGCGTCGAAGAGCCTCAGGGACGTTCAGAAAGACCTGACGGGCTTCGTGCACGCTGAGACCATTCTCATCGGTCACGGGCTGGAAAATGATCTCAGAGCTTTAAGGATTCTCCACACCACCGTGATCGACACGTGCGTCGCTTTCCCGCACTTCCTCGGTTATCCCTTTCGCAGTAGTCTCAAGACACTCGCGAGGACCGTGCTGAGACGAGAGATACAGGTCACGGAGCACGACTCCGTCGAGGATGCCAGGATCGCGGTGGATCTGATGCTGCGGAGATTACAGCACGATCTCTCGTAGGATCCCCCCCCCCCCCCCTGGGGAGAGGCGAGAATAATGATGGAAGAAGAGAAGGTACTTGGTAACGAAGTCGAACGGTGAACCAACTGTCGGGTTTTCCTCCCAGTGAGAGACGCTCCCGGGGAAGTCGCGTTGAAGTCACTTCGTCGTCGACGTTCTATGCGATTATCGTTCTTAGCGTGTCTCACTGGGGCTCCGTAATTAGCGTGCGTCTTCTGGCTTGCGTTTCGTTCGTTGCCAGCGGCAGGGAAAAGAAGTATGAGAGGCCACGAGAACATTGGACCTTTGGTAGACCGCGCTGGTCTCGTACTCTTCCGTCAGTGTTCAGTTCCAAGTGAAGTCTGTGATACGTTACATATACAGAAATTACACGAAGCGCGCGTTTCTTCTACGCACGGATCCTTTCCAGGGACGCGCTCACCCCACTCGCACATATGGACTCATAATACACTGTCATTACATGCACACACGTTCAGTCTATCACGCATCGATATGCGCACACGTAACGACGCGTTGTCCCGCGGAAGCAAAGAGGTTTTTGACTTTGTTTCGTCTTTCCACTCGAGCGCCGCAGATCGCTTGATTTTCGTTTCTTCTTGCAATATCAACGCGCGTTAATTCGAGAGTGGAAAATTTACCGATCACGCGAGAATATTTCGCAAAAGATCTCGTTAGATACGTTTCGTTTCCGTCCGAAGAATATCCGTTGTCACCGTAAATTCTTTTATTATACATGGGCGAATTGGATAACGCTCGTTTGTACTCGAGTGGGAATATTCGTCGACGAAACGTTGCTTCTGTTTCCTCGGTAACCGCGTTCGTGTGCGCGTTTTCTAGTATCTCGTCTCTCACACCTTCATGGATCATACCTTTGTACCTGTATATATGTATACAAAAACTCTGTACGTACGTATCTGCGTATACGTACTCTCGCTCATACTTTGCGACCTCATGCATATTTCATCCAGCGTTTTTTTTCGTGCGCGTACAGCGAGGAGGACACGCGGCGTCATTGATGCTGGTAAGTGTCTCGTTCTTCCACGACGGCTTGCATTTAAATTCTCCTCGAAGAACAGAAAAAAAAAAGAAACGACGCCTAGAGAATCGCGTCGAACGAGGACAAAACGTAACTCTGAATATTGCTTCGGGATTTAACGTATCCTTTTTTTTCCCCCTCCCAGCAGTCTCTCGCGGAGACAAAGTCGAGTTTACGATTTTGTTTTTTCCACCGGTTGTTTACGCTTTTAAGACAGATATTTTTCGTGCGTATTTCGTTTGTACGAAATCGAGCGGCGTCGATCTATTTCCGGAGATAAAGAATAAGAAGAGTCGCGCGGTGTTTGTAATCGATCACCGTAATCGACGCACGCGTGACGTATTTATCGCAAAGTTTTCGTTACGCGGTATTATCGAAGTGCCCGCGAGAGTCCGCGTGTTTTACTTCGCTTGTTAATGAGATAACGGATAGTTATTTTATACTTTATTACCGACGTCACTGACGCCCCGTGTTGGTAATCGTTCGTGTTAAGCATTGCACGCGAGATAAATATTCAGCAACAGAATTTCGTATTCTTAAGTCGGCTGTCCTTTCACCGTGGCATGTAATTGGACGAGTTACGCGTAGTTACGAGTATAGCTTTACTTAATATCACTTACATTGTCAAAAATCCCGACGACGCTATCATTATTTTTCTTGATTCTTTCTCATTTAATCAATTCCGTCTTTTCCCGAACGTCATTCGGAATTCTTTGAGAACATATTTGCTATCAAGTTATGTCTTTCGTTTCGGATATCTTTATGCTGATTATTTTTTTTTTTTTTTAGTAAACTATTCAATACATACTCGGATCGATTCGTGGATTAAAAAAAACCATAATTGCGTGTTTATTTACCGTTTCTCGCCAAGAAAGAAAACGAAGATAACGGTGACGACGAAATTGTTTTCGCACAAATAAATTCGTTGTTGATATATATCTCCCGCTGCAAGGTGTAAAACATTTCACGCGTACACACATACACTCTCCCATACTTGATACACTCGACACAGAAGCAATATATTCATCGCCTTGTAAATAGCATTATATTTATTCAAGTGCATCGCGAGACGAGGTACGTGTGCATCCTCCGCAAAGACGTTCCTTTAATTACAGGTGTGACTCGAAGATGTCTCTCGAGGATTCGTTCGCAATCGATGTTTCGTATTTCTTTTTTTTTTGTTTTTTATTTATCCGATTCCATCCTACAGAAATCTTGAGTGTGGTGTACGAATGAAATCCACTGCGCGTTAACGAAATATGCGTCGTTCTTTTCAAAAATGTTTGCGCGCGCGCGCTAATATCATGTCCGCCGCTGAAAAATCGTGTGCTGCTGTTTCGAAGTTTGAATCTCGTTTTCTTCGGACGATCATGCTTCGTCTGCTGTCGTCGTTCGCGAAGCCATTGCTCCGAATGAAATTCGAATTGACGGAAATTGTTAAGTAATTTAGCGTGGTAGTCGTTAATTAAAGATAGCGGTGCGTTAGAATGTTAAGCGAGTACAACGCTCTGTGGACTTTATAAGAGAAATCGCTTTTCCTTATCGGTTCTCGGTAATCGTAGGGAGGTTCATTGACGTTGTCGAGGAAATAGGAATATTTTTGTAAAGTACTGATACTCGTTGCAACTACGGCGTCGAAGGTTCTCGAAGATATCCACGATTCCGATATAATTCTGGAGTAGATTTTGTGTAACATCGATTCGGGAAAGTAGGAAACATTGTTTTGACGAATCCTCGCGAATCGGAGCACCCTTTGAAAAGAAGAAACATATACGCGAGCGCAACGACGTTGCGTTAAACGATCCGACGATATCGTGAAATGTAAATCTCTGTTTTCTTGTTTCTTTTTTTAATACGGAAATACTGCGTCGAACTGTGTTTATCTTCGATAGCTCAGTCGTTGTGCAAAAATGTTGAGGCGTTAATGTAAATCATTATCCATTGACAGTGTTCGTCGAGACGGTAACGATAACATTTGATTGGCAATTAAACGACGACGTGGCGCATTGATTGGTGAAATCATTTCTTTTCTTTGTTTCTTTTTTTTCAAATCACATTTGTCAAAATATTCTTTGGATAAGCAGCGAAACGTTGGAAGACTAATCGTGGTCATCTGCGCATTGATCTCTTTTTTTTTTTTTGCCTCTCGAAATAGTTCACCCGTTTTTTTTTGTTCCGGCACGGTCTCTCGAGAAAGTAAGCTTCCGAGCAAAACGATAATCAATTAAGGATTTAAACAATAAAACTGAACCAATTGCAATCTTCTCGTTCATCGTCCGCGTTATCGATTTCAGGTTTCTTTCTACTGTGTTCGGGTCACGGTATATTTGTACGTACTTTCGAATCTCCACTCTTTTCGTTGAATTTATAAAAAGACAAATTCGATTGCGAGAATTCAATCTCGGTTAATCGATAAGCCTTTTATTCTACTTCCTTCAAATTCAATTCTTACCATAAAATTTCCTTTCTTCTCTCTATTGCCAAGTTAATCTAAAAAAAGATCGATATAGTTGGAACGTGTCCCTATTTAATATAAACAATACTTTAGTACCTGTTGCAGTTTCCTTTTTAGCGATAGCTGTAATTATTTTAAAAATCAGTGTTCGCGTTCGACTAACTTTGCGACACACATCTTAATTTCAATTCTTTCACCGAACTATAAATTTATTTAAGCCCAATCCTATCCCAGTTTGAACGCCATAGATTCGCACCGATCGATGACCACGATTTTTCGTTCAGTCGGCGTTATTGTAATCCGTGTAAAATCGAATCGGCGACAGCGTAATCATCGATTAAACTCGTCGATGACTGCATCGCCCGTACAATTGCAGTTCACGTATTTCGCGCGAGCGCGTAAATCTTCGTCACCGATGTTCAGAACAGGATGCATCGGCCGAATACTTTTGTCTCGAAGGATACTTATCGATAAGCGTTAGAAATAAAAATGGAAAGGCATTGCGTGTGCGTGTAAGAACGTTGCGTAATCGAACAAGAAAAGAGGTGGAAGGAAGGAGGGGAGAAAGAAAGAGGGAGAGAGAGAGAGAGAGAGAGAGACCCGTTAGGTAAAAAGCCAGAGTCGTTTGAATCGAGACTCTTTGCACGGACAACAGAATTTCGATCGTCGTCGATGGAAATATTTAAAATTCAAAATTGACACGCGTCCTCTCCTGCCACTCTGCACTCGAAATTGTTAATATATTTTCAATTCGACGTCATCGTCTCGCCACTCTTTGAATCGTCAATCAACGAGAGACAAGCGACGCGAATAAGAATATATAAGTGGGGTACGAGTGTCAAAGATCGACTCAGTTTACCCTCGAAATCTCCGAATCACCGGACAGAGTTTTTTGAGTTCGTATGGTTTTTTTTTTTCTTAAACATAAATGAAATTGTTGTTAAGTAAAGTAATAGTAGAGTAATCTTAAGCGATAAATATTACGTTGTTTTGTTCTTAGATCTTAAAATTGATCGGAGAGTCCGGGATTTCGAGCGCGATGGTACCAACGAGTGCTCTCCCTACGATATTATCGATCGTTGGGTGAAAATTCGTTGGCTCGAGTCGATCTTTACTTTTTTTTTGTTCACGAGATATGAGAGAAAGGATGAACGTTTATTCGGCGTGCTTTTACCTATCGCGGGGTTTCTACGACGTGCCTTTTTTTGATTCTTAACACTCTGCATTCTGACTTTTATGACGGACACCGGTCAGTCGTAATTTTTTTTTTCTCAATTCACATGACTACCGACAAGATTAAATGAAGAAGAAAAAAACTAAATAAAAAAGATGAAGACGTAAAAGTTCAGTTTCGAATCGCGATGTCTCGTAGAAGAACCCAGAATGCAAAGAGCTAAGAAAAATAATATTTTGTATGGACAATTTATCGATATTACCGACTAATGATTTTTTATTTAATAAATCTATATCAAGATTGCTCTGCCTGTTTTAATTTGCGTGATATTTTTAATGGCGCCGTTGTTTCTAAGCGCAACGGAAACATCGGTAGCTCAATCCAATAAGATTGACGCCACGACCCACATTAATTTTATTTTAATTTCAATGCCACGAACGCGTGATTATTGATACACTCGTTTCGCTTAATTCGATGTTCAGGGCCCTTAAATCATTGCGCGTTTGTTACAATTAAATTCCTCCCTGTACGTTGTGCGATTAAACGAAGAACGTCGAGGACACTGCAATTGATCGTTGATAGAAGAACGATTATAAGGTCGGGGGAAAAAAATGAATTTGTCTCGGTACTTAACGTCAATGCAATAATAATTACAATAATACTAATTCTATTCGTAATAGCGTGATAACTTGAAAGCAATATCGTACTGCCGATTAGAATATTCATCGATTAAAAGAGTTAGCTCTCGACGCTATCATATTCTTTTTACGCAATTATTATTAGATCTAGATTAGATAATACGGTAGCCTTAGAGCATAAGGTAATTTCTAATTAATCGTTAAATTAAATAAGCCAAGACATCGCTTACCAGATACGAAAACATGCTACGCCCAGCACTATTTTGTGATAATTTCTGTTTTACAAAAACCGGTTCTGCTTGAAAAAAAAAAAATCGTAACTTCCTAATCGTTGAGCTGTTCCAACGAAACTAAGTGCACCTTGAAGCTGCGAAGGTTCACGGAATCATGATAACTTAACCATGACGTGTCGTCTGATTCCAAATACGCAGCCGTTGAAGATATATACAACAAACGATTATAATAACGAGACATTAGAGTAATTCTAAATATAAAACAAACGATTAGAGCATCGGACGAAAACGTTTTTGTTACAAAAGCTGTCCCGCCTAATCTGTGTGTATACGCCCAGCCTTATAGAATCGAGTAGTTTTTAAATAAACATTTTACACAACGACACCATCGTTTTGGGGGAACGAGGTCCTCCGAAGCTTTTTGCGGAAGCCTTCCAACGAAAGTTTACAATCGTGCCTTTGCGTGCTAGCATGTGTGCAGTGCGCACGGTTACACCTTTTAACTTTTTAGCATCGCTTTGCGACGATCGGTGGATAAAGGCGTAAAGGTCAGACGTTACATCATTTAGTTCCAGAAGATTGCGGGCGTTTGCTTCCGCAATTTCGTACTTTCTCTTTCTCTCTTCCTCCTTCTGTCTCTCCTGCAATTAGCAATCCCCCCTCTCTCTTTATTTATTTATTTATTTTTTAATTGAAATTATAAAAGAAATATTTATATTGCGACGCTACTGTATTAGCGTTGTAAATTTTTATTTTGGTTATTAACTGATATTAATGAGGAAAATCCAAATCTTATTTCATGGTCGCTTTATGTCGTACAAATAGAAAAAAAAGTTTGCACGATTGTACGTGATATACAGTATGTTACCATCTTCTGAGAGTAACGTAATGGTTACAGCCTAGCGACGAGTTATCTCGTCATGGCACTCAGGATGACGTTTACAAACTACGGGAGTAACTCGTTTTCCTCGTATTCGCATAATCGATCCTACGTTTTAAGCGTCTCGATTTCTACCTAACGCTGAAAATATTCGTCAGTTTTTCTGGTTTATTCCACAGCGTGAGGAGAGGGTTGAGAGAGAAGACCACGAGGTAACCGGATTTGTGTGTTAAGCGAAAGTGTGACTCCTCGTGCCGGAAACGGACACACGAACCTTCGCGATGTACAGTTACCTGCCGTTATCGTGGCACGTAGAGGCAATAAAACGCTCCGCTCGTTCTCCAATTTTTCTCGCTTGAAAATACGAATCCGTGAGAAATTAATTCCAGATTAATCGCTTATTAATTCAATCAGATAAACGAATGACCGATAATAAAAACAAGCGACGGTAGAAATGATTATACCTCGACCAAAAGAATTTGGCGGTCGAGTGTGTTGACGTGCCGTACGGAATACCCGTCGCTGTATTAATTTACATCTAATATTATTCTTGTAAATTTCGTTTGTCGAAGTCATCGCATTATCTGCATGCGCCTAGCGAGTCATCTGTCGCTTGGCGATTATTTAACTAACGGTAAATTTTTCAATTGAAAAATTGTCTCGAGATAAAAACATTCTGATAAATTAAATTCTTCCTGACTCTCAACGCGGTTGTTCCTAATTAATATAAATATAGATATTATTCGTAAATATGTTTAAATGAAAATTAGTAAGTCGTTAGTTAAAGGAGCCAGACATTTTCGAACATTTCTATAGTTCAACGCGAACAATAGAAATTGAGACCATTCGCTGATAATGCGTGAAGAGTCAAAATGTCTTGGCTATTCGAGATCTGCCCGACAGTTTTGCAACTCTACGTTCACCTTGTTTATAAAAAAAAAGGTGTGTTCGGCGTGTCAACTATAAATTACAGTCGGCGCCAAAATTCATTGTAATTATAAAGCAAGCCACCGCATGCGACGCTCGAAGAAACTCCGTCGTGCAAAAATTTCTCGACGTTCGGATTTTGTAAATAATTTCACAGGTGGATTTGCATATCCTGAATCACGTTTGTTTTCGATGAATCACGCGTGCGGAAAAAAATCAGCAAATTATCGGTTAAAAATAAGAAGCGAGAATGAACGGATGATACAGCTGTGCAGAACGCAGTGTTCTTTTGCTTCGCGTTTCTGGTCTCAACGTCGTCGACGCTCTTTACCACGCACGATTTCTCGCGACGACCGTCGATGCGATAAGTATCGAAACTATCCATCGGGATCGCCGTTGAATTGGTGTAAATGAAATAAGAATAAACTTTATGTCGTCCTCGCGATGCTTGCGAGTCCCACCGACGTCGCCGGATGCTATTAATACATTTTATACGTAACTATAAAAAGCGTCGTGTCATTTATTCGAAGCCCTTTCGAACGAGCCTAATCTTATTCCCTGGCGACGATTATGCGAACCGCGCGTTCGCCGTAGATTTGCGTTTCGTCGCGCTATAACGCTTCGTAGCTGGGCGAAGTGCAAATTCATGTTTTGTCGCATTCGATTTGCGACTGAACGAAGTGCAAATCACAGCGTACGATAAATCCTTTTTTACGCTCTCAACGATAACGCTCGGATAATAATCACGAATAATGATCGAGCGGCGACTAACAACGACGGTACACGATCGATTGAGATCGATCCCTTCGATACAGTCGTGCTCCCTTTGCGAACCTTGAGCGGAAAAGTAAATTTAGACAAAGGGAACATATCGTAAGCATATTAATTCCGTTGAACTAACGTTCCGCTACGATCGTGTCGCGTGCGTTACGAAACCCTGACTCCGTTGGCGTTATACGGAACAGCGTAACTCGTAATTATTCGAAACTTTGTTTTATTTTCAGTGCGCGAGAGCGACGCGTACGAGATCGGCCTCGAACAGTCAGGGGAAGTAGCTCGCTAATGAAATTTATGGAAAATGATAACGCTCGAGGAAGCAGATCCCGCGGTGTTTTGACAGGCGTCACGGATAACGTTCTCGTAATTTCGGCGAAATTGTTGCTCGCAACGAGAAAAGAAGTCGCGAAGGGAAATATTCGAAGGCACGCGAGCGTTGCGCAATGGTCGATTAGCGAGTTTCACCGCGAACGTTGCGTAATTCTAATCGATTTCGTTTAAACAATGTTCCTGTGGTTAATATTCGGACAAGTTGGAAGCACCGCGCGTTGTACCGGCGTGTTCTCTCATAATTCATCTGCCTGACAAAAACTCCTCTCAAGGTTTTCGCTAATGACCAAGCCTGACGGTGAAACGCGAAATTTGCGGCTTCGCAAAAACTACTCGGGACGCTCGATTATTTTTGATAAAAAGTTACAAGATATACGCGTCGTAAGGATAATCGTTGAGGTGTATGCGAAACCTTGCCGGTGATCGGAATCCCGCTTTGTTTCATTAACGCGTATTATTTTTTTTTCGATCGCTGGGATCCACTGAAGGAGGCTCCTCGGATTAAAAGAATTAAATTAGAATGACAGAGGATAATGATCGGTACGAATAAACGATGCGAGAAGATATCTGACAAATTTTGACGAGAATCATTAATACGCTTGTGACTCGTTATTAAAATTCTCATAAAATGATATTATATCTATATTACATCCACATAAACAATCTACACAACAACATTGACGATTTATATAAAGATTTATTAAAGATCTTCTCGCACGACCGAACTCACCGAGATCCCTCGCAACCGCAAACTTAAAAATTATACCAAGTTTACATTACAATGGCTTCTGCATGCGCAATCGCGCCTAAAACCCCAAGGCCCGACGAGTTAAATAAAGAATGCACATTTGCATTCAACGTGACGCGACCGTTGTTAAAGGCAGAACACACAAAAAAGAAAAAAAAAGAAAAATTATATGTTAAGCCGGAGTAACGCTCGACTCGAACGAATTCATCTTCCCGCGTTGCGCTGGACATTCGGAAGGTTTTTACGCGGGTCAGGGACACCGGGGAGGCGTTGCCTGATTTAAATTTATCCTTCACGGCCGTCCCGAACCGTCGACTCTTATTAACGGCCTGGATGGACGAACCCGGGTTTGTTGAACCTGCCGATTTTGCCCCGAAGAAACGGATATTCGAGGTGAATGATCGACGGACCAGAGATCGGCCGAGATCGGTGAGGAGACCTCGGATCTCTCAGCGCGTGGGACATTAGAACAGAAAGAGAGAGGGACGCGCACGGTGTGGAGGGGGAGGGGAAGAAGGGGGGGAATACGAGATGTCAGGAGATCGGAGATGCAAAGGAACGAGAGATTAACCGTTTTTAATTCGACGACCATAGAAATTCCGCGATGACTATAACGCGCGACAACCGAGCACATTCCGAAATCGGCGTGGTGTACCGTTAGAGCATCGAAGGTCCATTCGGATCGGATCGCTCAACGGCAGGCACGGTTCGCGATCGACGATTCGAGGGGGGAGGGGGGGAAGGGAGGTGCCGAGCAGGTAACAAAAAAAAGGAAAGAAGTATTCACGCGTGTCGGAGCTGGTTCTCTTAACCCATTGAACGCGAAAACCGATTTCGTAATCGTGTCGCCAGGGGTTAACGCCAGTTGTTGTTTCGATTCTTGTCCTCGACGTCGACGCGATATACGTTCCGCGTGGGAAATGGAATTTGGTACCTTTAATCGGATTTGTAGAATTTTTTTAAAAAGATCTTATACCGACGCGTGCGAAGCGTCTTGCTATTGTTTAATTGAATATCTCCTTGAGAAATCAAATCCCTCGAGTACGTGTCCGCTTTAGAAAGACTTAATCTACTTATCTGCCGTCGTTGATTCAACGTCCCGGTAGTTTGTGATTGTGACGATCGAAGACAGAATAATTAGCATTGTTTATAATTGCAGTACAAATTCCTCGTTGTTTCAAAGATACTGCTGAACCACGAAATTTTATTCACTGAATACCAGCCCCTTTGTATCGAGATTCGTATTAAAATCGGCCCCCCCTACCCATCGTGTATCGCGTTACATCGGTGTAATTTTCTCGCCTCTCGGATTTACTCAGGTGTCTTCCCGAAGAATACCTTCGATTAATTCCGCTTATGACTCGAGGCCTAGGTAGGAAATCGTCTCGTAAAAAATAGTCGCAGTCGCCTTGGCGTGTCGCGTCACGCTCCTGACCGCCAAACCGCGCTCCTCTTGTACTTCTTCTAGTTCGTCGTCGTGGCTTTTTGATAATTGCGGGAGTCTCGTCTCCTCTCTCGCAGACCCGTCGGGCGAGCTACGCGGGAAAGGAGAGGATGCTGTTTTAACCAGGGCATGTCGGTCGGCGAGATAGGAGCAGGTTACAGAGAGAAAATCTCCGGTCTCCGTGGCGGTGCAACAACTTTCTTTCTTCGGATAGAGCGGCTGGCAACCGAAGGGGGGCAATCTGAAGGAAGAACCCGCCGTTTCCTACGGTAGAAACGACGACAGGAGAGGAGAGGAGAGACGGGGGGGGAGAGAGGATAGGAACTTTCTCCTCCTCCTCCGGTCACGATATTCCACCTTGGAAATTGTCGGTGTCTTCGTCATCCATCTCTTCGATTTTCTCTCTCCATCTCTCTCTATCTTTCTCTCTCTCTCTCTCTCCGTACCTACCTTGTTGTCGCAGGAAAGTGTGACCGAAGTGTCTTCCTCGATTTTACGTTTCATCCCTCCGGGGAGAATCAGTTGAATCTTTTTACGCGCGTTACGTAAGCGCGGCCAAACTGCCTACGGCAGAATTCACGGGGAATTTTCGGGTTTGAGTGTTTAATATCCTTTGGATAATTCGGAGTAAGAGAATAAGGGGGCGAGAGCGAAAGGAAAGTTAATAGGAGAGCTCGCGTTATTCCTGTTTTTGCCTAGTTTCTTTTTAAAAGTAATTAAATATTATTCTCCTGTCGTAAATTTAACATACTCGGAATAGAGCGTTAAAGACTCGTTCCTAGCCCAAAGTCAGACGGATCAACGCACCCGCTTCGGAAGTAGAAAAATACCACCTCACCTCGTTAAGATGACGAATAAAAACTTCGCTTCCCATCGCGCGGAAGTTTACGAGATTCCGTTGTACTCCACGGCAAACGTAGGTAAACGGGATTTACCCGGTTTGGAAATAAGCTCTTCGATTATCATCGCTAATCATTGCACAGTTTATCGGGAAACATTTTGGTCGATTCGTACGATCGAGGTTCGTAATCGAGCGGATAACGCGGGTTATAAACAGGATGATAGACGATAAGCGAGGATACTCGCATTAGCGTATTAACGATAAGAACCGCGTTCTTGCGGACGAAAACACGACGGTCAGGAAGTCGAAATTGACAAGACGAAAAACAATCGTCTCCCGGTGGTCGAGAGTATCAGCAAATGTTTTGTTGCCTCGCGGTATCCCGTGGGACAACTTTGACGTAACACTCCCCGCAGAAGTTTGGTGTGCTCGTATCGTTATACCGATTTTATCGTCGACCGTTAAAGGCATGCGCCATTATCGCGCGTAACGTCATAAACAAAACCGCCGCGACACACTTAACGAGTTAAAAATGGCATTTAAAGATTGAACATGGTACGGCACAAATTAATCTCACCTTCGGCGAATACCGAATGCTCGGCACTTAGCGCGCTGTTTGCGCGAAACGAGACTCCCGTGTTTATTTAAACCTCCGCGGGAATACTAATTCGAAGCAATTATCTAATTTAACCGGCGAACGGCGTTAGTTAACGGTGGGCGGTAAAAAAAGAAAAATAAACGAAGAAGAAATAAGCGATCGCGTGATTCGCGTCGTGCCAATTAAGTCCGACTTTCTTGCAAAATTTCTCCTCCTTTGGACTCGAGGAAAAAGAAATCGAGCGTATCGATCGAGCTTCCGCGATACCACGTACGAAGATTTCGCGGATGAAATGGCGGGTTTAGAAGCGTAGCGTTAATTGGTATTCGTTTCGTACGGTCGATCTCCGGCGACGATTTTAAATCGTTTCGAATTCTCCGACGGTCGCCTCTGGTTGAACCATTGCCTCGTTCTTACCTACGACAGACTTTTTCGAGTTGAAATGCTTCGATCCGATCTTAAGAGCCTCGACGATGGTTTGTGGCTCGGTTCGATTCCGGTAGCTCTCAACGATGGAAGATTCGAATATAGAGTTAAAGTTATACAGAAAGAATCATCTCGGGGACAAAAGTTCTTCGACCGACCAATAGAAAAGTATCGTACGCGATAGGCACCGTAAGAGACGAGAGCATTAAATATTCCGGAGGTAGGTTGGGCCATTGCGGATTGAGAAATCAAACGGAAGACGCGAACGTGGCTCGTCGTTTGTTTGAGGATTGCGACACGCGCGTTTTCTGTCGTTGCGCCGATTCCACCTCGCTTTATTATCAATTGACCACCGAGCTAAGACCTCTTCTTATTTTTCCCGACTTTGAACTGGCGTACTACGTGAAAACAGAAAAAAGTACGTGCTTTACGAGAAAAATATAAACGCTATCGAGAGAGGGGCGCGATCGTAACATTATCAGGGATACGTGTTTATCTCGGGCACATCGACGTCATTCGTCGAGTTAGTTTGTATCTTTGAGAAAAACCGTCGAACGATAATCCGAGATCTCTCTCGGATAGTTGACATAAAATTCACGTTTGATTCTCAATTCGATTTTGGTACGATGCAGAAAATATCGAGATAAATTGGAGAGAACGTATCTCTCGTGAGTCGAATGTTTAATCTATTACGCTATTTGAGAAAACGTAAGGACATTATTTTGTTCAACGAAAGAAAGAAATTGAATTTGCGAAATGTAATCAATGTCGCCGTAGAAACGATGTTCTCTTAAATCCTTCAATTAGATTAAGCATTGAGTACATATGCAATTAAGTAGAGTAGCTGACACAAACGGTAGATTAAAATTGGCATTTAATACAAGAATTATGTGTACGCTATTTTTACGCATCGTTACGCATGGTGTACTGCTATAAAAACGCGTTACCATTGTACGCTTAATAGCGATCAACGTTGGGTAGGTACTTTTCGGTGTAACGGATATCCGAATGAATCAACATCTGTCATGTAATATGAATTGATGGCGATGGCGATGATTAACTTCTCTTTTCTTACCTACCAATGAGGCATCTTTTAATTCCCTTTTCTTAGATAACCATTAAATTTATACCGGTGTTCGCTCGTAATTCGGCCCGTAACGTTTTTTACATTACGCGTAAATTTCCCGTTGTGACTGCGAGTAAGTTGCATTTTGTCGACTCGTATATTATCGTTGAGTGTCAGTTTATTGCATCGTGCTACTCTCGTTCACCCCGGTCACGCTTTCTCCGACCGGTTCGGAACGAAGCTCTGCTTTTCCATTCGTATATTCTTACAGTCTCGACGGCATTACGTTTAGTCTCCCGCGAAAGTGTCTCTTTATTCGCGTTTCCAAGGAGGAGGCCTGTCTCGTTCATATCAGTTTCATGCACGAATCTTGAAAACTCCAAATCGACTAATTCCGATTTTGCGTTTGTTACTTTTAACGCCTGAACCTTCGGAAAGACAGAATAGGAAATGCAGGATTTTGATAAGACCATTAAATTTGATTTCATACCTTTCTACACTTTCGTTTCTCGCGCGAAATGAAATACAGAGGAAAGTCAAGTTGCGTCTATTAAAATATATTGCTATATAATCTCTTCTGACCGGCGCGATTTCACTTACTCCAAAACCGATCCTTTTGTCGTAAAATTCTTTCTTCAAGATTAAAAATAAATTCGGATCATAAAAATCTATTTATCAGCAATCTCTACTTTTCTTATCCTTGTTTTCTTTCGCATCGGGAGTAGCAACAAAGAGAAACCTCATATTCGCGGTCACGATGATAGTTCGATGACTGCAAAACGACGAACGAAACTGAAATGACTCCGAATTCGGAAAATAATAAAATTAAATTTTTTAATTTCGAGCATTGCGATAAACGTGTACTTTCGTTGTTCGTGCTTTCTTTCGCGTCATCGACCGGAACGAAGAATGATTCTCTCACAAAGCGCGTTTGAGCTTTTGTTCGCAGCGGCAATGATGTGCAAATAAAGAGGATGATTTGACCGTGGGGCCACCGGTACGTGGTGCTCATCAAGGACAGATTATTCCTTTCCTGCAAGACCGATTTCCCCTGCTATACTCTACGCGCCCGCCTTGCTCTTCACCTCCTTGTATTTTAGACGATCTAGTCAACGGCGACCCTGAATAACGTCTGTAACCATGAATACGGGTTCAGGGACTGAGAATAGCTTTAAACTCAGCTAATAACCATAGCACTTGATCGTCGTTAAATTTTCAGCCACCAAGGATAGCCGTGCCCCACATAACCTTTAAAATTATTAACGGTTCGTTTCATGCGCCGCGCAGTGATTTTCTATTGCGAAAATTGCGCGTGATCGTCAATATTTGTATAGATAAGGGTATTGCGAAAATGTAACTTGACGTCGTGGATTAGTGTAAAAGAATATCAATTTCATAATCGTGAATCGACGAACGTTGGTGTCCTGGAAGTAAATAATGCTTTTACCGAAAGTACGTCAGACATATTTTTAATTTTGGTAAAAATGTTGGGCGTTTCATTTAATTTATATGAATGTTTAATGCAACGCGTTGTTGTTTCCCTCATATTTATAATTTACCGTTTCTAAGGCGAATTATTTGAATTTTTCGAGATTACCAAGATCGATTGTAAACGATCCTCTTCTTTATCTACGATCTGTGGCAAGACTGTCGAGTATCGAAGTCGCGAACTGTGTAATGGCGGCCATCGACGCCACTAACAGCTGTGTTAATCCTTCAATATATATTCTAGAGTGAAAGTTTTCATCCGTGCTTAAACGACGAATCATTTATCAATTGTACGACTAATAAGAAATCGAAAAATCACAACAATCTATTCTGTGCTGAACTTGGGAAGACAGTGACGAACGAAATTACTCCGAAAAAACTTAGGTTATATTTCCGTTGTATGATTGCCTTTGGCATTCACCTGACAAACCCAAACACTGTCACAAACCGTGGACTCGCAACAGAAAGCAGAAACTAATGGATTGAAAGAATTTTACGCATTATACACGTGAAAATGTCAAATTGGAGTGAAAATAAGGGGCCTATTCCGCCGCGATGGCTCCATTGTCCACGAAAAGCAATGAGCTTGATACACAACAAATTTCTCGCTTTCAAGACTCCGTTATCCTCAGCTTTCGATAGTCAAGTGCCTGAAGAATGTCGTTTCTCTGTGGATATGCTATTTGCGTCACTGAAAAGCGAGAAACAGAAACTGGGACTATGGATTGACCTGACAAATACTACACGATTCTATGATAAGAAATGCTTGGAAACCTATGGCTGTAAGTATCTAAAACTGCAATGCAGAGGCCACGGCGAAACCCCATCGGAAGAGCAAACGCGAACGTTTGTTCAAGTCTGCAAGAATTTCATAGCGCATAATCCATTGCAAATTATTGGTGTCCATTGTACTCATGGCTTCAATAGGACAGGCTTCCTTATAATTAGCTACTTGGTAGAAACAGACGGCATGAGCGTGGATGCTGGCTTGGCAGAGTTTGCTACCGTGAGACCACCAGGCATATACAAGGCGGACTACATTCAAGAATTATATCGACGATTTGACGATGCCGACGACGCCCCAGATCCACCACCAAAGCCAGCATGGTGTCTAGAGTACGACGATTCTAATGTAGAAGACACGGACGAAGGTCCTAGCACGGAGAGCGATAGCTACAATCAAGAACCTACCAAGAAACGAAAACGTGAATTTCATAAGAAAAATCCATTATTTATGGCTGGCGTTCCTGGAGTAAAACCCGTTGACGTTGACTGGAAGTTGAGTGGAATACAAAGGCGCGTTCAAGAAATCTGTAATTGGAAATCAACTGGCTTCCCAGGTTCTCAGCCAGTTTCAATGGACTTAGAAAATATTAGTCTACTACACAAACATCCATACATGGTATCCTGGAAAGCAGACGGAACCAGGTTAGCTGGAAATGTTTGCACCCTCTTGAAAACAGCTTCAAAACTTATCGACTGTATTCGCTTAGGTACATGATGTTGATACAAGGCGACGGAGAAGTATACTTCGTAGATAGAGACAATAGTGTGTTTCAAGTGGAAGGATTGACTTTTCCGCATCCGAGAAATTTAACTAGATGTCTTAGGGACACATTGTTAGATGGCGTAAGTAATACCTCCATATAGTAATTTGTGAATCACAAAACAGCTTGACAAATATAGTGAAATCCTTTTACAGGAAATGGTCATCGATAAGGCAGCGGGCAAGAAATATCCAAGGTACTTAGCCTATGACGTAGTGATGTACGATGGCTGTGATGTTAGCAAATTACCATTTCATCCTGATCGTTTTAACATCATCGGCCGAGATATAATGGGAGGCAGGGACAAGGCGTTTAAATCGGGAAGATTTCAAAAGGATAAGGAACCATTCTCGGTACGATTGAAATATTTTTGGGATGTAACGCAAAGCGCCAAACTGTTGAGCGACGAGTTTGCCAAACAACTCGGTCACGAACCCGATGGCTTAATCTTCCAACCGTCCAAGGACCCGTATTGTCCAGGATTGTCTCAGAAAGTTTTAAAGTGGAAACCACAGTCGCTGAATTCAGTCGACTTTAGATTAAAAATTATCACGGAATCGGGACAAGGAATTGTCCCGAAAAAAGTTGGACTTCTGTACGTAGGAGGCTTAAAAGTGCCGTACAGTCAAATGAAAATGACTAAACAAATTAAGGAACTAGACAACGCTATTGTCGAATGCAAATTCGAAAATGGGGAATGGATCTTTATGCGTGAGAGAACGGACAAGTCGTTTCCTAATTCAATGAATACGGCAAATTCTGTTTGCAAGAGCATCCGGAATCCTATAACGACCAAGTGGCTTCTGGATTACATTCATAATCACAAGTTTTCGCAAGACGACTCTGATCTTATGCCACCGCCAAGAAAAATTGCTAGGTGACAGCATCCAATCGCGTAAACACAGATTTATTGATATTGTTATTTACTCGAAAATGAATTCTGTGGCATATTTATCGTGTCATTTAAAATGATTTACAAGCATAAAATACAGTTATTTAGCGAATATTGTACTCACTTAAGGTTGTTTCGGTTGATGTAAGGTCATAGTAAACCCGAATTGTTCATCAAATAAAGAAACTTTGTAATGATATCATGTGTAACTTTTAATTGTGCTTCTATCCTTGTTGATCGAATAAATCAGCTTCTGGAACCTGCTAATATTACGTTGTCCATTTTTCTTTGCTTTTTACTGGCGCCAATCAGGTCTTTCCAATATTCAGTGTTATTCTAATCTAACACAGTCGAATGATTTTTCAGATCGGACCGTATTGTTATGGTGCACGAAAGACCTAAAGACAAAGGAGAGGAGATCTCTCCGTGTTAACATAGAATTCGATCACGCTACATTGGTGCGATGGTCCCCAGACGGGAAAGCCTTTATAATACACAAAGCTGTGGCCAACGCTATCGAAGTCTACAAGATTTCGAAAAGATCAGACGGTACTCTGTCATCTGCAACCAAAGCTTTGGAATTTCCACGGGTACGGTAGAATTACAGACATTAAAATTCTATCGCATTTCTCACAGCATCGCTTTCAAAATCTCTGCATACAGATTGTATTTCGATTCCATTTTTCAGCGGCACACCGACGACGTCGTTGGCATGGACATCGCGTGTACTGGAAAATTTATAATTACGTGCAGTGAAAAGAACGACCTCGTAATATGGGATCTCAAGGGCCAGCCATTTGCGACCGTGGAAATGCATTTGGGATCCACTTATCGAGCACGAGTATCACCCTGTGGACGTTTCATTGGCACATCTGGTAAATTGTTAATTTAAATCGATTACGAAAATGTATAATATAACAGGCTACTCCGTCTTCTTTTGAGGAGAAATAGTATAATCGCTATATACTCCAATAGCTTTCAAATCTTTTAACAGATTTTTCATTATCGATATTAAATGTGCTATGTATTGCAGGATTTACACCGGACGTTAATATATGGGAAGTGGTGTTCACTAAATCGGGTGATTTCAAACACGTTGGAAAGGCTTTCGATCTTGTCGGTCATTCGTCTGGGATACTTGATTTTGGCTTCAGCGCAGACACCAGTCACATGGCTACTGTATCTAACGACGGAACGTATCGTTTTTACGACACCAAAAGTAATTACAGTATTATTAGTCTCGCGGAGAACGGTAAACTGGTGGACTGACTGGCGTGATGCATTATCACAAAAAAATTTATTTTTATGCTATTATTCATTTCCGTAGATCAGTAACCGATTCATTTCTAAAATCGCTTAAGAAATAACTCTATAAATCTTTGCAGTTGAATATGAAAAAGGCGAGGATCCTCATGTACTTCTAACTGGTCATTGGGACTGTGCAACTCCAGCGAGCCTCGCTTTATCTCCTAACGCGGAAGTTTTAGTAATAGCGCATGGATCATCCATAAGTTTTTATTCGATGATCACAGGCTCCTTGGACGCTACGATAGAGGATATTTTTCTGGGTATTTAATTTAATTTCTTTCCGGATGAAAGTGTACTTGAATCAGTATATATATCATGCGATGTCATTTCAGGTCCAATAACGTGTTTAGCATTCGATGCCGGGGGTGAATATATTTTGGTCTCCGGGGACAGGCATATAAAGATCTTCCGTAACGTGACCGGCTATCGAGCGGCGATTGAATCGGCGAAGGTTAAGCTCACACAGAGACAAACGTCGGCGACAAAGGATCGTTTAGAGAAACTCATTGCCGACAACAGGAACTTTCTTCAGGGGATGGGGGAGAAGTGCCCCTAGATTGATATTACGCCAATTGTGTAACGTACCATTCCTACGACGACTGACGATGAAACCAGCATTTGTATAAAAATGCAAGAACAGAGACATTTGTATGTTCTCGCGCAAAAAAAAAACATGTAACATAATTTTTGAATTTGAATAAAGAACGTCATACATATTCAATTGTTTGCGATAGTAGGAGAGCGTGTTTGAAGTTTATAACTTCGTTGTTTTTACGAGAATAATGTGTCGCTCTTTCGTGTATGGTTCGTGTAGAATGAGAATTATAATTTCTCATTTCAAATATAACCGGCCGGAACCGCGCATCGGCTTTTCTGACCTTGAGGTTGTAAACACTCATTTCTGACAGTTTTGTATCATTTATTCGGTACAAGTGTAAGAGCACAGAGAGCAATGGCTACAGAAACGCAGGTTTGTTTTTCCTCGGGAAATAATGTACTTTTATCGCGAATATTCACCTTTTTTTTGAGAATTTCAGGAATCAACGTTGCCTCTTGATTGGGATCTGATAAATGATCTTGGTGCTTTACCCGAGAATGAAGTTATAAGTACGTACACGCCGATCCACGTCAGTTTAATTATATTCAATTTGCTTCGCGTCAAAGATCCTCTTCAAGAAGTGTTGTACGAAATCGGGATTTTTCGTCAGTTGTAGATTATCTTTTGGACCGTCTGCAGCATGACAAAATTTACACCTGGGTGGGTTCTTTGCTCTTAACGGTAAACCCTCGCACTAAAGTTTCAACGTCCGACATAAATGTCGAATACATTAACATGCTTTCCGAACTTCGGAGAGTTGCGATCAATTCGCCGGAACTCGCAAAGTATATCGATATATCCGATGTTACGCGCGAGGAAGCAGCTCCTCATATATTTGCCGTGGCTGCTAAGGCACATCGTAGAGTCATCGAAGAGATAGGGCGGAACTGTCAGGTAAACAAATCTAGCGCTATTGGCAAGGAAGAAATTCATCGATAAAGTTGATTCTGATTTGATTGCGAATCAAGGTAATCGTTATAAGCGGAGAAGCCGGAACAGGAAAAACGTTCAATGCCTGCAAGTGTCTAGAATTTCTGAACGCGGTTAATAAAAATCCAGCGTTGCTGTGCCAAGGGGATTACGTGCACAATAATGTTATGTTAAGAATTACCGATGCTTGCCGTTTGATATCTGCGTTCACTACTGCCTGCACGGAAAGAAATGAAACGAGCTCGAGGCATGGACAACTCGTACGCCTTCATTATACAAACGATAGTATTTCGGGAGGAACCATCGAGTCTTTTCTTTTGGAGAGAAGTAGGGTCACGGAGTGCTGCAACAATTTTCAAATCTTTTATCAGGTTCGATTTGGTGTATTTATTACAGTCCTATTAGGAATATTATAATTTTTATGGTACACTTTTCGAGGCTCTCAGTGTACTTAAACAAAGTGTTTCAGATGATGTTAGGGTTGCCGCAAGAGGAACTCCATGCCCTCGGTTTATTTTCAACTGTAAACTATGACATATTGAATGTAATAGATTGTAATAAAAGAAAGTACTATCAGGATGGGTTTCAAGACATTTTAAGAGAGTTTGACGTATTGGGATTCGACAATGAACAGAAGAATGACATTTTTCAAACTCTCGCGTTAATGATTCACATGGGGAACATTCGATTTGTCGAGAATGACGAAACATGCGCGATCGATCTTACGAATGCAAGTGCGTAAACTACTTTCGAATGTGTATGCTGTTGAAAACGATAAAGAATTCGCCTGAACGTTTATGTTTTAGAATGCAAAGAAGCTTTGAGATATAGTTGTCTTCTGAGTTCTTTAAACGATGAAGATATAGAGCAATTGTTGACTACGATTCTTATAACTCCGCAGAGTAGCAGGCGAAAATATACCGCGTATAATCGCAACCTCAGAACTATCGACATGTGTCGTAACAGATTACATAGCATCATTCGACACATATACGATCTTCTATTTCGTTGGATTTTAGATCGCGTGAACAGTACCTTGTCTGTGAAGCACGAATCTTCGAAATGGCTTGGTATATCAACATCATCATTTGAATAAAAATAATGGGGCTGTTTATATGCCAAATTGATTATTTTTCAACGTACGTAGGAATACTGGATATATTTGGTTTTGAATGTTTTACGGAGAATGCCATAGAGCAGCTTTGTGTCAATTATGCAAACGAGAAAATGCAACGATATTTCATGGAAACTTATTTGGTGAACAGTCGGAAAGATTTACAGGAGGAAGGTTTCATTGAGAATGAAAACCCGTTGGACACTATTAATTTGTACAAAACTCGTTTGCACGTTATCGAAGAAGCTTTGTTTTTGACTTTGAACGACGTGGGTTGTGCACACATTTGAATCACATTTAAGTTTTATATCTCGAGGAAATCTCATAAGATGAAATATCTTTAAAATACTTTCCCTTATTGCAGGCTTGTCAGTCTCTAATACTAATAGATACGCGTACTATAGTGCAACATGCGTGCGGAAATCGACATAACAGACAGAGAAGATTTTTAAGTGAAAAAGAAGGGAAGTTTGTTATAGAACATTATTCAGGACCCGTAGCATACTCCATCAAGGATTTATTATCAAAAAATTGTGATAAGGTATTCAATAATCACAAATTACGCGACGTATGTATCGTTAACAGTTATGTTAATAATTTTAGGTGCCGACAGAAATTTCCGTGATTTTTGATGCTAGTAATAATGAGTTCCTCCGTTGCTTACTTAATATTAACGAAAATAATGATTTACACACTGTTAATACATCGGCCAGAAAGAGGACTATGCTGGCTAAATTAAAATACAGCATGGACGCGCTTATCGAGGAGTTAAGCAAATCTGATTTGCATTATGTACGATGCGTCAAACCAAAGTAATATTATTGACAATTTCTTGCACGTACGGAAGATCATTATAAATCGATTGTTCGCCATACATAACAATAAAAGTTTTCAGCCGATTAACTGATCACGAGTGGGATAGAATAGACTTTAGAAAGCAGTTAGCTTGCGCAGGCATTTTTGACGCTCTACCACTTGCAAAGTGTAAATATCCTATTCGTTTGTCGTACGAAGACTTTTGTCAACGATACTCTAAAAAATTCTCAGGTAAATATTGTGAATATTTTCTTATCGGCGTCAAACGTAAAAGGGTTTGGTTCTCAGCAGAAACTCGCGATCGAAGCAAGTGTGAAATCATTTTGGAATCGATTGTGCCCCGGAGAAAACTGCACACGTTGGTTCATTACGGAAAGCGTTTGATTTTTTTAACGGAACCGACCTTCCACCAATTAGAAATCTCTCGGAGGAATTACCGTGTAAAATGTGCTAATAAAATACAAACGTCTTGGAGAAAATATAGTGAGTAATTAATGCGTTTCATGTGTTGTTGCTGGTCTAATCATTGCTTTTGCAGAAAAGAATATTTCGTTTTCTCCAAAGAGTTTGGCCACAAGTCGTTTAACAGATAAACTGTTCAATGAAACCGGAGCCATCAAAATTATAAACGAAAACGAGTCGGAGCTGTCGTGTAACTGTGACGAAAACGATGATGTTTTTAGTAGCAGTACAATTTCGCAGCCGAGTAATATTTCAGCTAAATATGACAGTTATATAATAACTGCTGAAGACACCGAAGAGATTTATCCGATAAATAATAATAACATCTCCAAAAGAAAAGCAGTCGCTTTGAAAACTTTGCTGCACGATTCCGACTATTGTCAGAAAATATGTACAACAAAAAACAACGGTCTGAAAACGATTTTGCAGAGTAGTATGGTTCGTATCTGTGTTGCTGAAGTGAAAGCTTGTTGAAATTCTTCAAACACGTAAACTGTCTTTAGGAAGGAGACATGCACATTATACCACTGGGCACTCATACTCTTTTCTATCGAGATAGGATATTAAGCCGCAGACGACTCGCCATTGTAAGCAGTTTTGATTTACAATATCGTGCAAAGTAGTACAATAACGTGTGTTGCAGGTGCCAATTAGAGTACACACTCGTCACACGTGTCTCGTCAATTCGCACGTGTTACCGCGTTCCGTGATGCCGCGAGGACTCGAGGATTGCCTTTAAAATCCTGTTTACTGACTTTTTTAATAAGGTCAGTCGAACTCAAATTATTTTCTATAAGTGATTTATTAAACTCCTATGTACTTTTAAAGTGACTAACGGAGGATATTGTTATAAAAACACGATGTTATCATAAATAGTATTATAAATAATTGTACCTAAACTGTATGTACATTAACGGACGCAAGATTACGTTTCTCTGCGTTAACGGAGAAATCTCGAAAAATATCGAAATGGGGCTATATATTTTTTGTATTTGAAACAGCCAATAAACGAGTAAATCGCCAGGGATTATTGAAAACATGCGTTGGAATGCACAGCATCCGTAATACTTCGTTATACAAACTTATAAACAAGTGTGAGCTAGATTGTAAGTATCAAAAGGCCTTTTCCTCTTATCTTTAAGTACGAGAAGTCTTCGGGATGCGACAAGGGCGAGGGTTGCCTGGAGATCGCCTCTCAAAATTTGATAATTCGCTCTTAAACTGACTCGTCGTAGATTGCTCGGAGGTACTGGTCGTCCTCCAGCAAATGCAAATCTGAAATCAACCCGACGAGGAAGTTTGATATTGAACAGTGACTCCCGGACGTGTTACGAGTATTAATGTACCTTATTTCTCGCCTGGGACCTCGTAGAGTAGAATCGGGAAAAACAGTTTGCCGATCCCATAGCATTCGAGTGGCAAGTATCGGTCTAACATTGACGTATTTTATTTTAGTTTTAATCGTAATAGGAAGCGGACGTGGTTTCCTGTGTTCGTTTATTGTACTCTTGTAATAAACAGGTAGGTAAAGTAACAACGAATCACCGTAGTGCTCGAACAGTGACGAGATATTTAAGATGTGAGCTTGCGATTTCATTAGGGCGCAAGTGGCCAGCTGAAACAAAATACTTTTGTAAGCGTCGTGCTAAAAATTAGGCGATAGTAAACAAAAATTTATTCAGTCGAATTAACCTACAGCTATTTTTTGCCAGAGGATGGAACCGGTTGGTGCATATTTTAAAACGTTTTCCACGGAAAGGGGGGTTTCCGCTTCGTGCTGAAAAAGTATTAGCGGTTGGATACTCGCAAGCAATTCCATTACCATGGCCTTTTTCTTATTCCCTTCGGTATTCTCTTTCTCTTCTTTTAAAAGGACACTCTCGAGAGTGGGAATGTGTCTATAAAGAATTCATTTTTGTATAATTGTTCTTATTCACTGAGTAATTGGTACTTCTCGCAAATATTGGTTTACTTACTTATCTGCGATGGACGGCCAACGTAGCATTAGCCTAAGCGCGCACTCTTTGAAAAGCGCCTCGAGATTCGTGTTGATAAAGCTTTGCCCCAGAAGGAGCTCCAACAAGAGCTCAGTTAGTTTGTCCACCTACAAGGAATAATCATTAAGATGTTATCTTACTACACCGATGGTAGTAACCAATATAATGGTGCAAAGTGTTACCGAAGTTAAATGGTACGGATAATGTGCTTCGCTATTACTCGCAATTGCAATTATTAATTGGCACGTTCGTGTGGAGACCCTCGTGTACTGTGCATTATTTGAAATTACCATGGACCGAGCAATGAACATCAATTTATCTATAACACCTTCGCCACCCAGATGCGCATTGGTTGCACAGTCATTGATTAAAACCTATGTCAATGTTTACTATTTAAACAAAGTATAAATTATGATTATACAGGAAAGGCATACAATACCTGAAATGTTTTTTGGGACCCATTAAATAAAGTCTTTAGCGCACGTTTCGCATAATTATTACGTGCTTCTGCGAGCCTAATGTCGCATATCTCAGTTTCTGGAAGTAATGTACCATTTAAGAAAAATACTTAAAGGCAGCAGACGTCGATACAAAGAATGCACAATATAACTGGAAAAAAATATACCTTGAATAAACGGTGCGCTGTTCTGTGATATACTATGTGGATCATTTATCGTATGTATTAGATTTATGATACGTTCGTTAGGAACAAAGACACCTGCCTCTGCGTGATACTCTGGCATAGACTCTGGAGCGCCTAATACCGGATCTACGTCACATAATCTCGTAATAACGGCATTGACATCCGACGACATCAGACGTCTTCTCCTACTGTGTTTCAGTCTTGTAATGCATTTCTATAATAAAAATATCAACTTGTATTATGAGCACGTGGAAAATTACTCTACATCTATCCTTCATGTAGATAATAAAGCGTTAGAACATTATTCTTACGTGCAGGACTTCCCTCAGTCGATAGGAGGCATCCTCTGCCAAACTACGCAATAAAGTATCTGGCAAAGGATGCAGTCCTAATTCTTCTCCTATCGTGGAAATCCATTCTGTACTGAGCATAGCATATTTTCTCGAGTTATCCTCATTTGTATTGTTACTGTTGTCATCCTCGTTATTATTCACGAATGTGTTACTGTATCCCGAACTAGCTGGATTCGTCAACATTTCTTTCATGATTCTTTTACAACTGCATGTGGCTATGTATGTATACACCTCCCGTTACGCGACGTCTACTGTTTGGTGAAAGGCTTTAATTTCCATGGTTCAACCAACATTCGACAAGATGTATTTTTCACGAATTAATCATTTAATTTTAATACTCGACAAAAATAATGAAGGTCGATGTACTGTCAAAAATAGGAGATCAAATTTTTAGTTTTAGAGTAATATGGCTGACGGGACATAAATTAAAACCGATACCCTTACTTTCTATCTATAATAACGCGTGCATTTGCGCGAAGTAAGCATTAAATGCAAATCTACATATCGTTTATAATTTGGCATAAAAGGGGTTTGCGAGATTCCACTATTAGATTTCTAATGTGTATTAAAAAATGAAAACAAACAAGATGGCGCGTCGGTATAAACAGTTTTTATCTACGCAGTGACTTTGCGAATAGAAAATGATTTCGGTTTCCCTTCACAGATGTCAATGTTTTCACGACCAAGTTCGGATACTTCGTTCGTGTCTCTTCGTTACTTTCACGGGACAGTCAGTCATCTGTCTTTCTTCTACGAGCGCTGACGCTTCGTGAAATTTCAAGAGGGAACACGTCGACCAATAGGAAACGCCGTCGAATTTCCGCACAGAAATATCACTGACGTGTCCACGAAAAGAGGAACTACTTCAGCGATTCATGATTATTCCCGAATCGTGCAAGAGGAAAACAACGGTGGCAGTCGAGGTCTGTCAGTTCTAGTTGATTTGTGCGAATACGTGACGTCAAGCAGCGAAATTATGGCAGCGGTTTTAAACAGATTCGTAAATTCCTTCACCAACAGACTGTAAGTAACGTTTTCCTTTCGTAATGCTCGCCCGTGTGGAATTTTTACCCAGGCGACAATTTCTTCGGTCTCATACCTTCCCCTCCACAATTCCTTAAATTTCTATTTTTCATTTCTCCTTCGCACGATAATCGTTATCGACACGTTCGTTATTTTATCTTGTTTGTTTTCGAACCACGACGATTTTTGATGATGTAACCCAAATAGTATTGTATTACCGTTAGATTAATCAAAAGTTGTCACATTTTCTTTCCTTTTTAATTATTAACGATAAAGCGTCATTTATATTTTTCCTTATCGCGTTTACGTGTATTACGTGACCTTCGACCGTATAGGTATGTTCTAGAAGTTAATTAGTCTGAATATTTGATTGAGTGAAACTTGTGACTATTAAATGGAGTCACCATGTCCTGCTTACATTATATTAGCAGGGTAATCTCCATTAGCGCTCATAACCTTTCCATTTATTTGTGTTTTCACTCAATATTTATTTGCTGTTTCTGGAATGTTGCATTCGTTTCCTATGTTCATTTCTGATTGTTTGTAAACACGTGACTCTTTGCTTGCCCCTTAAATATGACAAAGAAAAAACCTTGGCACTTATATTTACAGGGAGGCTCCAGTTAGGCAACACTTAAAAAATGTATACGGTTGCCTTTCCTTATCGGCATTATCAGCCACTGCAGGAGCGTATGTACATTTGTACCCGCAATTTCTGCAGGCCAATCTGTTCACGACGCTTTGTGGCTTTATTCTACTAATCGCCTTGGTCAGCACACCAGACAATGGCAAAAATAAAAAATTGCGTCTCAGTTATCTCCAAGGATTTGCATTTCTGTCAGGGCTAGGACTAGGCCCTTTATTTCAGTTGATTATAAATATTAATCCAAGCATCATAGTGACTGCGCTACTAGGTAAGCAATTAACCGTGTTATAGATTGCCATATTTATTGTTATTTCATTATCAATTTTACATAAATCTTTCTTTAATGCTCATGTATGCTTATTTAGTTGTTCAATATAATTACACATTATTGCATCCTGAAGTGTCCGTTCGTGTAACGTAATGCTGCGACTTCATTGTTTCAGGAACAACGGTCATATTTGTTTCGTTCAGTATTTCATCACTACTGGCGGAACGTGGTCGTTGGTTGTATCTTGGTGGAATCCTGATCAGCTTGTTCAACATCTTAGTTATATTTTCATTTGTAAATCTCTTCCTGCGTTTCTCGTTGTTCTACCAAGCACACTTATACTTAGGATTGTTCTTGATGTGTGGTTTCGTAATTTACGATACACAATTGATCGTCGAGAAGTTCCACATGGGTAACAAAGACTTTATCTTGCACTCCTTGGATCTTTTTGTAGACTTCATAGGCATTTTCCGCCACCTCCTCGTCATACTTGCGCAAAAGGTACGAATTCGTTGACGGTTTAGTACCGCATGTAAGACTGTATGTAATCGGTAATGTTTAATATTTTTATTTTAATTAGGAATTGGCAAAGGAACGGCGCAAACGCAAGGATTAAGCGTGGGCGAAAGCAGAATTGTGAAAACATCATACCATTTGAGTAAATCCATGAATTAGAGGTCTTCATGTAATCTATCCATTCATAGGTATATGTATAAAACATGTATATCAATTATAACGATTCTTAAAACGATATCGTAAAAAGTATATTTACTACGATAAATGAATTTGAGTTATACTACTTATCCGTTATTTCGAGAAGTCCTTAGGCATACTTTAGCCAGAAAAAATGTACTGTATTTATTTTGGGTCACATAGTTCACACTCCCTTTCTTTAGTTACTACTATACATTAGATTTATATACGTATACATATATAGATACAAATTTATTGTACTATATTTATAACTTTCAATAAACAAAATTTCCCAGCGATACTGAGTCTCTAATACCGAAGGATGAAGAAATAAATGTACACAAGGGATTTAATGATATCGGACTAAGATCTTATTTTATTAAAATGTAACTTTACACGTGAAGTCATAGTTTACATTCGAATATAAAACACAAAACTTTTCACGCGTCACGCATTGTGTCTTCATGTGTCAATATAAAAAATGTATGAAGAAACAAATCGATGATAATGAGGTGTAACACACTATTTCTGTGTTGCGCGGTAATGTACATACATCGAAACTGTGTATAAAATGTATACAGCATGCTGCTCGGTATTCGTCGGATCGTAGCTTCAATAAATTTAGTAAGGACGCTGACGATCCCTGTCTCTGTCGCCTCGGCTGAAATAAAATCCATAAGGTTAATTAAGTTTTCGTCGTATTCAATTACAAAGGTCAGTTCTTTCCTGTTTCAAAACTGACGGGAAACATAGACCCTCGCAATCTAAGTGTTAATTTGTGCAAAAGTATTATGTAAACTAACCCGCCGCCTCCTCTCATTGGGCCACCTCGTCCGCCACCACGGCCTCCCCTGTCTCCACCACGGAATCCACCTCTCCCACCCCTGTCGCCGCCGCGACCACCTCTATCGCTCCTGAAGCCTCCCCTTCCACCTCGGTCGCCGCCGCCCCGGCCGCCTCTACCACCTCCACCACCGCCGCCAACACCTCCGGCACCCTCTGGTTTCGAACTTTTGCACAGGTTGCACTGGTCTCTCCAAGCGAAGTTTGTATTACCGCATTCCGGATTAGGACATCTGTAAAGAGAAACCACCGAAATATTGAGTAAGTGTCTTTCCGTTGTACCCATATTTTGAAATTGCACCTGTTAATTCAGGATTACAAATTACCTCCAATCGCCACCGCGGCCACCTCCATCTCGACGATCGTCTCCACCACCGCGATGATGGTCGTCTCTATCACCGCCTCCACCCCGGCCTCCAAAACTACCTCCTCGGCCCCTGCCTCCGCCGCCGCCACCGCCATCACCGCGTCCACCACCGCCTGCACCACCACCGCCACCTCGACTGCCGCCGCTACGATTTCCTTGCCAATTACTTTTGTGCTGGGCAATTTGTACTTTTACCGTGCATCCCTTGAAGTCTTTTCCGTCGAACCACTCTATCGCTGAACGTGCGGCGTTTTGATCGTCATAAGTGACGGTGGCTTCACCCTTAGATTTACCAGTGTTCTTATCTTTGTACATCCACACCTTAGGCTTTCCGGTGCGCTTATCATGCTGAATAATCAAAAAATGCACGTGTTATCTTACTGCAGTATACATTAATGTCACTCGATGATAGCGAAACTGTACATACTTTAATTATACCAATAGCTCCAAAGTGTTGACAAATTTCTTCTTCGGAGATCGAAGGATCCATTCCAGATACAAAAATAGTATCCTCCTGAGTGACCATTCCATCGTTGCCACCACCGCGGTCACCGTAGCCTGTAATGTAGTAAGAGTTAACGCTTATCCCGGTAAGATACTTGTCAAAATAGGAATAGTACTTGCAAATCTACTTCCCTAAACCTACTCAGATCTAAGCTAACCGATATTTGGAAAGTGTTTGTATCAGGTATAAAAGGCCTAACGGAAGATAGCACTTTCGAAAGATAATCAATACGATTTCGTGAAGATCTATGTAACTTGTTTCTTCCTTTGATTTAAAAATCGAAGCAGCTTGAAAATTCCATCGGAAACACTTTCCAGCGTATCAATTTTTGCTTTGAAATTATACACTCGACGTTAGATTTTGGTCTTGGAACTATCTTTCTCGATGCGCAATATCATGACAATAGATAGCTTGTACTAGTAAAGACAGTTTTGGTAACAGAGACTTCGATCCCTTTTGTTTACCCTTAAAAAACTAGCTAAAACTCCTAGCAGCCATTGAGTATTTAACAATTCGAAATATATAAATCACCGACTCACTCTTTAGAGTGGTTCTTAGTAAGTCGTTCACTAATCCAGTGAAAAGAGTTCCACTAATTACCATAATTGAACAATTTCTAAGTATACTTATAATTAAAAATAAAGATATTGTTATCTAATATTTAGTTTTGTCCAGTAGAGCGACAAATGAATTTTGTCTTGCATAGCTGTAAATCGTATGGCCTTGTACACTCCACGATTTCCGTGTTCTTTAATTCGTTGGCTTATATAATATTTATTTAATTGCTGTACATTGCACAGTATCGTAACACCATCCCTACGCAAAATAATCGACTTGGGAATAATTTTTCCTTCTGCTCGACACGTGTTTTATATTATAGAAAAGTATTAGTACTCATTGCCCTAACATTCTTAGTAACGCCTAATATGTAGAACACAAGGTTGCAGCTTAACATACAAAAGGGCTGCAACATTGTTTTGTACCCTCATTGTTTTCCTGTAACGAGTTCTTGGGGATGCTTCCATTTATCATGGATAGGTACTTAGTTACTTATATCGATATTTAGAGAGGTACTTAGTTCACCAGCTGCCTTTTATCTTTAACATTGTCCTTGTGTGTGTGTGTAAAAATGTGGGAGCACGTGCACAAGCAGCACAAATGCTAATAAACGTTGCCAGAAACCATTTTATCGGACATACATCGGAAACTACCCTCGTTTTATGCAATTTCCTGTGCTAAATTCTTATACGACGCGACGCTTATTGGAAATATTCAATACCGAAAGCGCGTAGCGCACCTGTACTTAGAATAAATAATAGCTGCTACATTATAATCTGCTGTTTTGTAGTATACCCGAGGTAGAAAAAGATCATGACCTATTCTTAAGATGAACTTTAAATTTGAAGGGAAACTTTGTAATAATCCAGTGGAAAAAGCAATTGGTGATTGAAGCAGCTTCTTCTAATAGTGCTGCGATAGTATTGTATAGTATTTACCCTTTATCTTATATCATATCAAAGAGTTCTGTGCAAACATTCGTTGCCAGAGAGAGCTGTTGTACGCCCCTAACAATGTTGCATAGCAGCCCTTTCATATAATACGAGTAACCGAGTATTTAGATTGTAAATATTAGAGTGAAAGCTTGAATAGCACCAGACTAGTACAGACAGTCTGGTGCATTTACCTTTGTTATAACCACCACGGCCACCGCCACTGCTAAAACACAGAAGCAGATATACCAATGAGTCGACTCATGGACAGACTGATCGATCGATCGATGCATGGCGAATCAAATGCTGCTCGCCACCTCTCTTCTTGATGTACCTACTGTCTAAATGTCTGTAGTCACCATATTACTTAACACTAGGCCAGTCAAAGTGTATCGTCGTGTCAGTTAGTCAGGTCTAGCATGCAGAAATTACCTACGCAAGGTACTAACGGTACTAAGGAATACAAAAAATAAAAATATGTGACAAATATAATGCTTTTCACACGACTGTTAATGATTCTGCTAAAGTAAAGTGGTCAAGGCAATCCTATGGCAATGAATATATCCTGTTTACATCAGAATATATCGTAAACCAACGTTCGAAGTTTCAATGGTAAGACAATTAGTACCAAACGGTGTAAGTAAAGAACGTACTCTGTGATTTTGATTTTAATCATTCTGTAATAAAGCGAGACGAAACGGGGAACGTATTATATTTCGAAGCAAAACGACGAAGCAAATAGTTGTGTCGGAAGAATGATCGTGGTATTAGTAGAAAGTCGGCATTGTGTCGCGTAAATAGATTGGATACATACAAAATTTGGGGTTGGTATCCCTATTCTTTCTACTTTTTTTTCCGAGTTCTTTCTCTGGGTTATTTATAGAAATTCCAACATAGAAATGCTACACTTTTTATCACCCAGACGACTACAATCCCTCACAAAAAGTTTAAACGTCTTATGATTGTCTAGTCGATTTCGATAACCCTAAGTATTTCACGCCAGTGGCCCCAGTGGCGGTATTAACCGCTTTGCAGATGTGATCGATGCGAAACCTTTTACATGTACGCACCACACTTTTATTTGTTGCAATAATGCATAACCAGTATATACCACACATTATAACCATTTTACGTCATTTGTCATATACAACCTGTTATTACCTTTACCAGTTATACCTGTGCGTTAAACCTGTAGGCACACTTCAAACATATTAACGCCCAATGGGCATAAAACTATTTGCAAAAAGACAAGAAGAGTTTTCATTACTGTCATAAGAACTACAACTTTCATACCATGATTAATTCGACAAATTGATTACCTTTTTGACTGATTAATATTGTGGATATACAACTGAATTTGTTGCTGGCCTCGCGGCTCTTTTCGTTTCGTCACATATAAATATACATATTATAGAAGATGAACTTACTTGTAACCACCGCCAGAGCGGTCATTGTATCCCCCGCGATCGCCATATCTACCGCCACCACCGCCTCCTTGGCCTAAGTAAACAAAAATAATACAGATACATTATGTTAAACTGCAAATTGTATACTTGTAGGTTTCATGTTAAGGGTATTGTTCTTCAATATACCTCCGCCATAGCCCCCACTGGAACTGCCACGATTATAGCTTCCTCCTCCTCCTCCTCCACCTCCTCCTCCGCCGCCACCACCTCCATGTCCATAGGTACTACCGTAACTTCCACTACCACTGTTACTCCCAGAGCCACCACCCCCGCCGTAACTATTCTGACTGTAGCTACCCTGACTTTGTGATTGATTATAGTCTGGACCACCACTGGAATTGTAACTGTTGTAACTGCCATAGCTACTTCCAGGATTGGGTGGTGGTTGACTATACTGGTTGTAACTACCGCCACCACCACCACCAGTCGAAGGTGGCGGATACGAGGTATCCTGACCACTCGAGGGTGGTGGCTGACTGTACTGATTGTACCCCTGCTGCTGGTAACTTGAATACTCTGAAACATTTATAATTGTTGGCAGTAGTATACGTATATAACTTGGAATGCCGAACTTACAACATTCCTCATATATAAACAAACAATATTTAACGTCAAAATATAAACGGATATTTCGTTGATTCGACGTTAACAAGAGCAATTTCAATGCAATACAACCCGCACGAAAGCTATACAGAAATTAGGACGCCAAGAAGGCAATAATTGAAAATCGGAGTAGATAAAATGGAGTAGGAGAGTTGAACGAAACGCTTCAAATTATCGATCGTTCGGCTATGACGAAGTATATACGTAGGACGAATACACCATTCCATTTTTTTTTCTCAGTTTGAAATCAAACTACGCGTAAGCCGTTCGTATATTTCGCATTTGCCAATGTAACTTGTATTTCACAGCGTAGGTTATTCTGATATGAGTAAACGATAGAGTCAAAAGAATTATCGAAAAGTAGCATCAGGCGTGGCGGTTTTACTTGCGGCAAAAAGCTATGCCGGAAAAGTCTATTTCACGAAACTTGATCACCATAAAAATCCGTTCGCCCGACTAAATTAGTTGAACCGATATTGAAATCACAGAAAAAGAATGGTTTTTACTTACGGCTATCAGTCATCGTGCGTGCCTCCGGTATCAAACAGCTATACCGTAGAACAAGCCCGTAATGGCGGGAATCGAACGACTTTCCGACGACGAGCCAAACTGTGTGCAGTACAGCTTTTCACTACCGGATGTTAGTCACAAATAACGGAAGTTCCTCACCCTTGAGAATTATCGCGAATATGTTTTGTTATTACAATTTATCGCTGATATCAATACTAGATATGAAATTAAATGTAGGGATTATCGGCTTTTTATTGTTTATGCGATAATTAGTGTAGTTTGTTAGTAAATGCATGCGTGTTCGCAACGGAAGTTGGTTATTTTGACGTCCTTTGACTACAGTAGTCAACGTGAATCTCAATTGAAGAGCCGTTATTGCGTTAGACGTTCAGGGTATCATTATTTAAACTATATAAGATTTATCATTATTACAATTCGTTTTATTCAATCACTTTTATTTCTATGTTCGCATTATAAATACTACGCTTAACTTAAATTTTCGGCGCGATACATAATTTGGTTTTACTTCGTTTATTAAAGAAATTCACTGCGCTTCGGTGGGCGCAATAAAAGAACACTTTCCGGAGCAGTGGCATCTGTTTTTTTCGTAACTATTTTCTTTTTCTCGTTTTTATAGATAATATTTACATGAATTGTAGTACGTCCGCATTGGCAACGATTCCCGTGTGTGTCTTGTTAACCCATCGGAATGCTCAATTCTTCCATGCAGGATTCCAGGAACATTTATCTTTTTTTTTTTTTTTTTTTTACATCGGCAGGAACTCGGATCGTAAGGATCTTCTTGTTTGTAGAAAATGATTTACTTTTTGTTCCAGAAAGTACCATCAATTTTTATTAGGATATTAAAGTTGTTGGATATTAAAAATAGACTGACTTTCTTCGGTGGATAGATAAAGGCATCTCGATGGGTTTTCTATAATTTGTATGTACGCAGAACACAAATACCTCTTGCACTAATAGCTCTATATTACACGCTGATATTTTACAATCTCTTAGAAAAAGAGTCTCAACATTCTTCAACGGGGGTAGAACGAAAATAACGATATCAAAAAACGGAGTACCGATCGAAAATACATTGCGTCGAGTGGAAAGAATGATCGAAACGAACATGCTATTAACGAATCGACAATTGATCATTATATTGTCTGCGTATATCGAGGAAAATCAATGGAGCCGCTCGTCGTCGCGAGGGTCATTTGTAAATTTGACAAATAATTAATGCGGAAGATATCTTTCTGCTTACATCTCTGACGATTGTAACACTTAAAATCATTGTTGTACGCATGGACATAGAAATGAATTACGTGTACTTAGATCCTTAACCGAAATGGTAGGTGAACTCATTTGCTCCTGTATCAATTGTGATGTTGGGTCAAAAGTTAGACATAAACTGGAAGGGGAAGATTAGAGATCACGAATTGGAATGCTGAGACGGTGTCAGTCCGTCGGTGTCCTCTGGACTGTGCTTTTGCTTTTTCCTTTTCTTTTCCTTTTTCCGCTTTTTTCTCGCCTCTTTTTCTTCGTCGTGCCGTTTCTGCTTTTTGTGCTTCTTCTCGTGTGTGTCAGAGCCGCCGATATCTGTGGTCGTTGCTTCTTGCCCGCCAGGCACTTCCCCTGGTTTGTGTTTGTGTTTTTTGTGCTTGTTCTTGTGTTTTCTCTGTGGCGCTTGATTTACATAGCGATACTGTTCCGGTAGCTGTCGAGGCAAGAAAAATGTTTCAGTAGTAACGGTTTTATTAACACACAAAATTTATGGTTTTATTTATTGCCGATCAGCAATGTATTCTTACCGGTCCAGGATGCAAACGAAAACCAGCCAATTGCACGCTGGTTAATGGTAACAATTCCTTCCCACCGATGGGTGGTTTTTCAATTACTGACCTCAGTGAACTGAAATCGAAAGGACGATAAGGGCATCAAATATCATGGACACTTTTTATTACAGAAATGAAGATACCTATTGTCTTGATGACCAGGTCTATCGATAATCCCTGGTAAGTTAGGCAGAAATGAAGACAGCTGCTCCTTGAGTTTCTTTCCACTGAATTTACTATAAGAATGTTCTAAGCCATAGTAGGCCATTAAATTTGTTGCCCCAGTGAGTTCGCTTTCTCCTGAAAGATGCATTCAGCTCAGAAAATCAGTGGAAAGGAATATAATGCTATTAAAAATAAACGTTGCATTCTACAACAATGATTTGATCGCATAGTATCTGACAAAAGAACTCGAATCAACGGATCCACATTACCAGGGGGCTCCTTCATCAAGTAAAAGGGCCCGCTGTGAACAATGGAAGGATTCTTTCCAAGGGAGATCGTCGTTTTGAGGGTCCCTGTCGAGTCTTGACGCGAAACAACAGGGGAACGTGCGCCCCTCGGCGATGACTTCGGTGAGTACTGCTCCACTTTACTACGAAACTGATCGCCCATCATCATCCTCCAATTTTACTTCATGGCACCTTCACTACAATTAATTGGCTCCCGACGGAGAGCGCAAATGACCGTTTATCCCTTTTATCCTGGCCGACGATTAACACTGTACTAAAGCGTCCAAGATAGACACTTGGCGCATTTATGAGATGCGCGACACTCTCATGTTACTTTGATTTAAACACCATACAACACGGTGGTAGAAAGATTGCACGATTCTTCCGACATAGAAAACTTAATATTAATCGGGCAAACGATGCCTCGGATATCGCGGTGCATAAAACGCCTGACAATTGTCTTAACCTTGCCGACTGATCTGCTATCGCGAAACAGCGCACAGATTGTCAAAACACATTTGCCCGCGACTCGATCCAGATAGCAATTAACTGTTTTGTCAACACCTTCGTCGTCCACGCGAGTGACTTTATGGGCAGCATATTAATACAGTATATAGTGTACACTAACCCATCTACTCGCTCTAACTGTTAAGATATCCCCCCATTAATCAACCAACTCTCAGCCCCCCGTTTTTGCTTTTATTCTAGAACCACCGCTCGATGGAAAAACAGTTTTTTCTGTCGTTGATTTCTTTTTTTTTAGCTTGCGACACGCGTAATTCGCAACGAAACTTTGCTCGGAAAGTTGGACAGTTCTGGAATGGGGCCTATGGCAGCCCAGGTATCTGGATCAGGGGGGACTGAGCGCTGTTTCCTCGGATAGTGCGCGGCGACTTGGCAGGTGGTGCTGCGGGCGGTTCAGCTGTTAACACGGCAGCTTGCACCCCCTAGCATAGACTAGACGCAAAATAGATGGGTCAATTACGAAGTTCGCGAGACTAAAAAACTGAATTACCGATCTAGCGAAATCGCAGTGAAACGAGTGACCACTCGTGCATGCAAAGCACGGTCCGTTTCATTTATATACTATACGTATACAGATAACGAATATTACTATTGAAATACTTTTAACAGTATTTCAAGGGCTCAGCCGAACAAGGAGATAAGCGCCAATTTCGGAAATTTGTTTTTTTTTTTTTCACGGAAACCTGTAGGCACTGGTACAATTTTTCGATCACGAACAATTGCATTAAAATTTCATTTCAAAATAGATTGGAGCTCGATTTAGGTAAATTAAATTTAGTTTTTACTTGTGGAACAACGTGACACGTGTCAGTTCTAGCATCTATAAGGTACATTGATTATGAGGAGACGAGTGAAATTACATAAATTAAGGTCAATTTATTTAATTGTACATCTTCCCAAGACGTCTACGTATTTTGAAAATCTGGTGCGATTAATTCTGTATTCTTTTCTGGAATGCGATAATACTACCGCAGAAAGAAATAACTTGCAAAGCATTTACGTCAGTTTATTTCAATTATTAAAATAGGTAAACAATCAATCATTAGGTCGTAAAACTTTGCGTGCTTCGTACGAGTCGTGATTCTGATTGCTCCAAAAGTGCATTTTCTATTAGTTGTGCGAGATCGAAATTCCTATATGAAATGGCTACCTCCATTGGTGTTCGATCAGCACGATTTCTTGCATGCAAATCTGCTCCGTTTTCAATCAGATATCTTTTCGATTAAATTCACCGAAGAATTATTTGCAACATAGAAATAAAAATACCTTCTAATTTCAAATCAGTACGACATCGAAATTTAAATGATCCTATTGACCGAAACGATGTATTACTATCTGTACTACATATATTTGTAACTTTATACATAAATCATTTAGATCCACGAAATTATTATTTCATTCTACCAGAATGGAGTTTTGAATTTTTACTAACTTAGCTAATGTTATATCCCCATTCATGGCTGTTAAATGCAACGGCGTTCGCGCGCCGATAAAATCCGTAGTATTTACACTCGCGCCGTGTTGAAACAATAATTTCAAAGCATTCACGTCTATCATTTTATGAGAAGAAAGAATAGCTTCAAGGAGCAACCCCAGCGAATTTTCATATGGAGCGGATGTAACTGATGCTCTAAAAAAAAAAGGAATTATTTTTCAATACCTTAAGATACACTATTTTATAAGTAATCCACGAGTATTTACCCATTACTTAACAATATTTTAATCATAGGCAAGCTGGGGCTCCTTATCACGCTCGTGTAAAGCGGGCATTCATGAAAAATATCGTACACATTTATATTTGCATTGTTCTCAATCAGGACATGCGTGCTCTCAATGTCCCGTTGCAGTATGGCGTAATGCAAAGGGCATCTATCCAAATTATCTTTGCAATTAACCTCTGCACCTCGTTCGAGCAACATTTCAATTACTTTTGTGTGCCCGAGCAACGCGGCTGTATGCAACGGTGTCAATCCTGCAGAAAAAGAATCATTTCAAAGTTTAGTTAAATGGAATAACGCTATGCTATACCATAGACCGCTATTTTACACAATTCAATAATTATTACAATTTAATTGCATACTTATTCGGTAAACAAATTTGTTATTATTAGTAGCAGCGCGATTGAGGGTATTATTAGTAATAACTCGATTCGATGCTCAATGGGAACCTTTAATAACTTAAATGAAAAAATAAAATATATTACCATGCATTGTCTTCGAATCGATTATTACGGAAGGCTGATCGCATAGTAATTTAATTAATTCAACATCACCGTGCTCCGCCGAGATATGAAGTGGTGTTAGATAATCTGATCTCCTGCAATTAACGTCTGCGCCCTATAAGATGTGTTTAAATTATCACATATTACATCGTTACAATTACACATACCATCCTATCATTCACGATAACTTATTACGACAAAATCAAACCCAAAAATAAGTAATACCATTGAACGTTGACAGAGATGTTGGAAGTTTGCAAAAGGAAATTTGTAAAGAAAATACATCGTTTATCTCACCTCTGAGAGTACTGCCCTCGCGATAGGAACATGCCGCAAAGTACATGCTTTTAATAATTTCGAATTAATCTCCTCGCTCGGTACTTCTGGCCACTCCACGGGATCGACAACAACGACTCGGCGGGATTTATTTTCCGTCATTTTAGCATTGGCTTCTATAAATTATATCGTATACCATCTTCGATTAATATCGTGGCAATTTTACAAAGTTAATTCCAGAAGTTGGATTGGATGATTGACAAAAAATTTGGATTAAATCGAATAACATAATTGGTACGGCGAGGTTACATAGAATTTAATCGCGAACTTCTGTTATTTTTTTTTTCTGTTATATATTGTTTTACGTAGACATACTATAGAACACAGGAATAAGAGGTGCGGGTAAGTAGAATATATATAGTTATTTATTCCTTTTTTTCGCGATACAATGTTATATTGTTCGAGCAAAAGCACCATGAGCTTGAAAAATATTTACGGCGCTGAGTGAAATAACTCACCGTTGATCTTAAATGCACACGTATATGTAATGGAACGTATTACACGGTAGTATCGTAATATACATATATATTCGTATATCCATGCTAGTTTAATAGTCGACATACAATTCGTATATATTTAAAGTAGCCCATAATAGTCGGTTATTATCTGGTGACAAGTATTATACCAATGAATTGGCGCAACCATCAATTTTCATGTAACACAAGCACCTCGAAGGAATTCTGCGACTCTTTCGATTTCACGTGCTGACACGATTTCATTCGACCTCGTATCGTTATTCGTCTCTTTTAATATAGCAACTCACTTTTATAACTCTTGTAACACTCCCTAATAATTGTATCGTTTCGATATATTTCACGGCTCGACGCAATAGTATACTCCGTTTCAGTATTTTTTTTCAAATTTTAACAGTGAAAAATGGACGATTTCGCAACGCGAATCCATTGTAATTGCGAAGTTATATTTATTTCTCAAAGTACCCCTCCTCTCTCGCCAAGAATCTAAAAGTTATCCGAAAGTTAAGTACATTTTGCGATTCCGTTATAGGAGATTCGGAGAAGAGAAGAATTATTGATTAGGAAACGTTTAAAAGTGGCAATCGCTGCAATCGTACATCGAAAGTTACGTTTTTAATTCCTCGCGAGATTGTAATTATACTTGCTTGTCGTCTCGTTCCCTGTGGTTCCAAATCCAGCACAAGAAACATTGATATAAGTTTAAATGTTATTTTTCTATTTGTTTAAAGACTGGAGGGAAGTGGAGAGTAATCAATATAATTATCAGTTTCATTTTCGATTAGCATTCGATAGTTAAGAATAATGTTATTTTACTATGTTTAACAGGATTTCGAAAAGTGCGACGAATCGTAAATTTGTTGGACAAGACAGTAGCGGTCGCGTCACGGAATGCAAATAATTTCTTCGTCACGCTCGAACTCGTTTTATTAATAAAAATTTATGCATTTTAAAAACTGGTTACAGTTCAGCTGGGCTTGAGTAATTCGATTATATTTAACGACAACAGCTATTGACACGAGTATGCGTAGTATAGCGTAAATAGTAAACTAAAAATAACTATTATCCAAGTAATCGATCGTATCTCGATTGATCCTACCGTCCCTTCAAAATTTCGTTCTTGGAGCAGAACGCGCGTCTCATTGTCAGTCGTGGACATAAATATTCGAAGCGTGAAATTTTGCGAATCAAAGAACGTTTTGTCCGATTTGCAAATAAAAAAGATTCATACATACGACCCCGATTGGCTGATGTTCGTTTAATTACACAATAATTAATACTTCTCTCATCTATAACATTAATTACATATAGTAAATACTGAATTATTCGCCTCGATAATACTTATTCTAAGTAAATCTAATTACAGTTTAAACGATCGTCAAAAATATAGCATTAAATCGCGAAGGTTCTCCTTTCGCCGATCATTTCGAATGGATCGGGTCAGTCGTCCGTCATTTTAAGTTTCTTTCTTTCTCTCTCTCTCTCTCTCTCACTATCTCTTTCTCTCTTTATCATTAGAAATCAAATAATTATGCGGACGCGTTTCGAGCACGCTGACAAACGACGAGATATGAGAAAATAAAGATTGTTCAGTCTCCTCGAAATGTTCGCTATGGAAGGCCGTGTTTGGTTCAATCGAAAGAAATGCTAGATATTAGTCGGTGTTAATTACACGTATATACTTATGTACTTTTCCATTTATTGTTTAACACGCGGACATCGGTGCGTATGGTAAGACGATGGCTTATCAATAAAAGGTGTTTCACACTTTACACTCCTGAGGGGGGGAAATTAAAACTTTACATATGATTTATTTCGTTAATTGTGATGGTTCTGTCGTTCTTTTTCAAATCCTTGGTTTCTACGTTTGTAAAATTTCTAATGCACGGCGTCGATAATATCGCTATGAAAAATAATAGAGTCTAAAGTCTGCAAGTCTTTGTAATTCCTCTCTTATCAAAATATTTCTCATTCTCTAACACCACCCGAATTTACGCCTATTATTATTATTATTATATCGACGAGTTTTTTACTCTTAGATTTCAAATGCTGTCGACGATTGAAAATTGAGGATATCTGAAATTTTAATTTCCTGCCACCCCGAAGAGTCAGCTACAATGTGAACATCGTTTAGATATGCGTTAAACATTCATTACTTGCAATATTTGTTGCAGTTAGAGCATATACTTGGTACACGGTAAAAAAATTAATTGACGATCTTTAAAGTAAGGGGGATGTCGTTGATTAATTAGCACGTCGAACATGAAGTGTGAATCCGCTAGAAGATATGTTGTTGCTCCGACATCGAAGATGTCTTCGGATTCAGATCGAGAATTCTTTCTGCGCTCGATATTAGGTATATATAATATATTATCTCTGTCGTGAAACTGCAGTCTCTTTTTTTTCAAAGCATATCAAGGAATGGAATCTAGAGGCTCCTTATTTTAACCTTTACCAGCGTCCGAGATGACTAATAGTTTAAAAGTTTTAATTCGTACCAAGATTCTCAGAATTTAATGCTTTGTCTAACCATTGCTCGTGAACGAAAATAATCGGTAATCTCGGCTTCAGGTCTCTTGCAATATAACTGTTACGTGTACTATATAAAATATTTTAAAACTGAATTAAAGTCACGCTAAACCAGTTCAAGTTGCGTCCATCGCGTGAATTTCGATCTAACGCGTTGCACGAGTAGAAATACATTGCCTCGGTAAGGGTTAACGATCTATAATCTATATCTTCCATCAAACGCGAGTCTAGATTCCATTTAAAGAAAGTGAACAGTGAAAATGAAATTTTCCACCACCATGTGCGCGCGCGTGTGTTCTATTCTACTTCCTCGATCGAATTCTTACACCCGGCTATTTTTGTTTTTTATTACGTCGCTTCATTCCATCTTCAAGCTCTAGAATTATCTATCCGATGATACACTACGCGTCTATCGTCCAGCTAATTCACGAACAAAACTATGTCTCCATTTCCTTTTAATCTTATATCAGTCAGAAAATCGTGAAGCAAGCCTGAGGGTAGTTTGATTCAAATACTACGATTGTTTAACGATTCAGTCGTGGTGTAATTAACGGGGTTTCGCACCCGCATTACACTCGAGAAGGAGCTTAAAACTGTAATCACACCGTTTAAGCAAGAAGGTACGATACAGCACGCTGAATATGCGATTCTCGTACGCCTATCTTATCTCTTCGTTCGTTCGGAGCCGTTAAATAATCTTTCCCAGATCTCCAATTGCGAATCTGTGATTATTTAACGACTCGGTTTAATGTCTGACACGGACAGAGCTCCTCGCCTATTTTAATCGAAAAAGTATTGACTTCGGTGAATCGAGGGTAGTCTCGATACTCTCGTTCCTTTATATTTATCGTTTAATTCGCGTCGTCCAGGGGGCATGCGAAAACCAATCGATCAATGAAACTCGAACAGCGGCGGGACGAAGGGAAGATCTTGAAAAGTCTTACTGAGCACCGTGCCTCTTTTTTTTAACCCTTAATCGGTACGATAAAACCAATTACGCGACTGATATAGCGGGATCGCACTTCGCTCGGGCATAAAACATTATTTAAGAACAGCCAGAGGTTCGTGTTTTAACGCGAATTTGCTAAAAAGGATGTGTGGTGAGCTAGATTTGTTCGATTGGTTTGTTAAAATCAAAATAAAGTTTTTCGAGCGCGCTATATCAATCAGGGGTTAGGAGAATTGGTGTCTCGCGTTAGCTTATTCGAGGAAACGTACTCGTGCGATCGCGAAAAAGAGAAAAAACAGCTGTAGGAGGGGGACATTGGACAAAAGATCGCGTTTCGTGCTTTTTGCGTGTAATTACGTGAAAATGTCGCCTTTCCGAATGTTCCTTTTAACCCTTTTCCACGCGTCTTTTTTCGTTATACCTCGTGTGGCCTTTCCCGCATACGCTTACGACAGCTTCGTACCAAGGCTTTCGAGTGTGTGTAGGTCGTTTTTCGGTTTTAGTAGACCAAGCGATGTTGGTAGGGATACCCTCGCGTTTGCGAGCCCAGTTGCAATTGAGCTGAACTGGAGTAAGGATCGTAGCCCTGAAAATTAAAACAGAACATCAGTCTCACCATTTTCGTCTCACGTTTCCCAAAATATTGATAGTTGCGGAAAAACCATACGAAAAAAGAATCATGGATTTGTTGTTGTAATAAAAATAATTTTTAAAATATTTTGTATCACGATTTTAATCAAACGCCCTATATGTTTTATATTTATCTTAAGTAAATTTAACTGAATTGTCTATTTTATCTAATAGCTAACGTAAACCTTCCGTCAGGACAACTGAAAGTTATTCGATAGATATCAGTTTTCGTAATTCAGCAATTACAAATACGGAAGGTGTATTTTCCACTCGATCTCTCTTACGATTTTCCAAATTCGTCTTGCTACCGTACCTGGGAACGCTTTCTGGAAACCATGAACCTCTTCTCAGGTGCATTGTAGTACGCCTGTTGAGGTAATACAAGGCCGTACTGCGGCTCGCCGTATTGAGGGATACCGCCGTTTTGTTGAGCGTATTGGTTTCCATATTGTTTGTAATAACTCGGCGGGTGGGTGCGAACGATTCCAATATCGGCTGCCGATAAAGAGTCCATGCCATAATGACGCGGGGGGTAAACGGAGGAATCCATCCACGGCATGGCTGCGGGGGTGAGACAAGGGGGAGTCGTCAATATCAGAGGGTGGTTTCGTAACAAAGTTATTACGACGTCGATGAATAAGGACAATTGTCGAGGCACGATTCGTTCGAATGGAATCGCTCAATTGCATCAATGTCAATTCTGTTAATTTCAGTAGCATAGGTTTGATCGAGCGAATTAACAACGGATCTACTTTTTTTTTTTATTGAGAAACGATACTCGAGATAACGGTGCTCTTCCTGTCAATGTTCTCCTGACCATCGAAAATTGAAGAATAGGAAACTATCGTTTAAAATAAAGAACGTGTAGCGTTCGTGATTGTAGTTTAAATGGCGATAATTTGTATTGGTACTAGAATTTTGACATTTTTGTAACGGGTGGATTTAAAATGTGCAATAGCATTTTGATTCGAACGATGTTTTTGAAATTACCATTTCGCGGGTCCTCTTCTTCCAGAAGATTGCCTTCGTCGTCTATGTTCTCGTACTCCTCGCTCGTATATTTACGCCAGTTTCTGTCGACGTTTCTGAGGACGCAAAGCAACGTTACAAAAGCAAAACTTTGCAAAACGATAGTGATTTTAATTGAAATCAAGATTCGGCGACAGTAAAGTATCCTGCTAAACTATTAAACGCGATTAACGAGCCTCGGATATTTACCGATTGCCGCGCTCGTTTTCCCAGAGGGTCAGAATCGTCAAAACGTCCTCGGGATCGATGTCCAATTCTCGTTTGAACCGCGGCTCTTGGTAAATCGGAACGCTGCAAATTAAAAATAATGATCAATTATAAACCATCCAATTTGTTTTACTCCTCTCGTCGATGCCATTTATATTCCACTCGCGAGTGCTGGGGATTAAATATAAAACGTTCCACGGTCGCAAGATAAAAATTTTAAAAGTCCAGATTCATAGACGCTACAACCGTGGAATCCAAATTTTGAAAGTCCAGGTCCATACGATCTCCAATGGTAAAAATAAAATTTAAAACGTTGTGGTCCGTATGGCCACTATCTGAAAAACGAAGTTTTAAATGTTCAAGCCACCCCCACCCCATTTTGACATTTTCTCCCACTACGTGTTTAATAATTGAGAAACAATCACGAGTTATTGTGTTTCTATAGTTTCTTATGCGTCGAATCGCGCGTTAAAAATGCTTTTGACGATTCTCTCCAGGAAAGTATCGAAATATCCAATCAAAAAGTGGATCTATATTTCTCCACTAGTCTCGGAAAGAAAATTTAAAACGATGGGGTATCAATTGATTGGTATTTATAATGAAAAACGCAAAAAAAAAAGAAGGAACGATCATCCTTGCGGAGCGATACGACAAAGCTATCGTATACGCTTTCGCGCTGCCAATGGCAGGATGTTGTCCTAGGTCAGGCCGGTTTGAGCATGCCTGGTACATACTACCGAATGATCGATATGACGGCAACCAACTAATGCCATCAGCTGATTGGTTGGCCGAATGCCAAAACAGAGTCTGACTCGTCAGGTGGTTTCATTCAGCTTTTCCGACTGCCTTGCCCGTGGTACATTCATGTATAATAAAAAAAAAAAAAACCAACTCTAGGACGTAGCATGGAAACTCTTCCACTGCCGTTCGTTAACTTTCGATGCCAGGAGAAAGTTCTAAAGCCTCGCTTCTTTGTTATTTCATCCGGTAACGACTGCTCGGAAGGTATAGTTATGGAAATGACAGCGTTGTTAGTGGAACAATTTACGAGGATTCTCGCGAATAATAATAATCGGAAATCCGAACAATCGATGCTTCACCGTACGTACACGTAATTCGAATTTATAAATGAAAGAGAGTAGCGGCGAAATAGGGTATGGGAAAGAACACGAGCTTTAATCGAACGCTACGGGCATATCGTTCGCGTTTCGCGGACCACTGGAATCGGTTCCTAATTACCGTGCTCGAATAAACGTTTCGTGCGTCGAATGTAAATTCGTTTCGGCCATCCGGTAACTTATCACGGATCTCGCGGAAATGCGAAGGTAGAGCCTATTTCCGTCAGCTGATTGGTTCGCGATATGTCAAGCAACAGTCAAGCTCTGACCTACTTTCCCGGCTGGCTCCATTCAGTTTTTCGTGGACCCACCCCTTGGAAAACTACCCTATTGCGTCACGAGTATCGAACGTCCCCGACCGACGACTGCACCAAACCTGTATCCGTGTGCGCGTACGTGCACCTTTCTGTGTGTTCACATTTACTATAGCTCCTACGTAAACTCGAGGGTACATTGCAGGAGTTTTCCCGCTTGCGCGAGACATTTATATAATTCGCGTAACTCACCACCGAAAATCCGGTTACCTTCGCTATTCTTTCAACATCGCGATTTCTTTGAAATCTCTGTGCAATTCGATCGAATGACTTTTTGAATGATTTCTCGTTTGATTAATTATAGATGCTGCGTTGGGAAACTTCTGAAAATTTGCGGCAGAATTTATGCGGGGAAGTTGAGAATGAAAGAACCTTTAAAGCGTTGATCGCCGTGTCACCCGCATTCGAGTGACACGCGTTGTTCGGTATCGCAGTTAAGGGATATTAATTTTATTTATAAAGGTGTCACCCGCGGATGAGTGACGTGGCGATCAAACACTGTATCGAATTTTCAATCGTGGTTCGTTGATTTATTTTTCGTCCCCTTTCCGTGCGCGGCGGATGTTGAAGGATGCAAACACCGTCAAATCGGCAAGGGCGATAAGAGGATTTCGTTATCGAAAATCGATCGACGGCTGAATTCTATTACCTTTGGCATAAAACTGAGTACCGAGGAAAATATTCGAATCAATCTCGGCTCTTTTTATTGACGATCAAAATGGGCGACGTCATTTCGTTCTGCCTCCCTTCAATCCCCCTGCGCTGCATTTTATAATAGCGTTTCTTTACCTACCTCGCGGAAAACGTGCAAATTGCTATCGTTCAGAAATTTATTACCGTGAGTACGAACTGACCTATGACATTTATTTACGGGTCAGGCGATGCGTTTTACTTACACACGCGTTAGCGTAAAAATAAAAGTTTGACGTAAGAAACTTGCCATAGGTATGCCTAACATAATTGATAACTGACGTCCGTCGGAACGTCAGCATCGACGTCATCTAATTGCGGCTAATAAAAGCGTTATTAATCTTTCATACGCTTCTCGATAAAAATATCCGGAGTCGGATCAAAAATATCGTTGTTAAGAATCAAAATACCCTCGTTGGAATATCGATTATACGTGTAAACATTCTTCATATTCCTTTTTTTTTTTAAAGAAAAACATTTTGCACCCTAAGTGGAAGGATCAAAATTATTTTCTCTATTCTCTTCTAAGATATCATATATTAAAAATATAATTACAATTAAATCAGAATATTATTAAATATCAGAGATATCACAGAGACACGAAACACTGTTTTCCTCGGTATTTATTAAATCCAGACGTATGTAAAATATTCTCGTTGAATTTTCCCCCCCAAAAAAAATAAAGGAACCAGTTAGGCGCACGGTACTGATCGACTTCGATGACGACAACCCTCTCCGGGTCGTATCGAACGACTCGGTCGTCAAGTCGACCGCCGTTCCTACCGAGGGCAACGCCCTCGCCAGCCCTCTCATCCCCATTCAGAAGAAACGTCGAAGAAAAAGAGGGATGCTCCGCGAGCAAGAGGGCGGGAAGGGTGGCTGGATAAGGGTGGGAGTTACGGGCGGGATACCCGAGTCGATTCACCCTGCCCGAAGCGCCCTGTTCCACAGGTGAATTCGCTCAAACGCACCCCGGCCTGGCCGTGCGAAACAAATTTCACCGGGGGGATGAAGATAACGCGGATAAAAATCGTAGTCACGCTTGTAAATCGTTCTCGCGGTTTGCCGAGAATCGTTCGAAAACGAGGGGGTCGATAAGAGATTTTGATAAAGGGTCTGAGAAGAATGTCCCGATTTTCGAAAGTGGGTTAAAGGAAAACATCGAATCCCTTTATACGAAAAGTATTTTCATCAACTGACGGGAGCTGGTTAAGTTTATTTGCAGGTATTACTAAAAATGCGCGGACGGAAAAAATGTCTCGAAAACGCCGCGTTAGAAAAACATTTTGACAGGAATGAAATAATATTCGTCGTTTTCGTCCTTAACTCCCCTTCGAATGAATTAGCTGAAAGATAGAAATAGACTCACCTTCTCTTCACCTGAGCCTGCGCGGACTGTTGAGTAGGGGCTGGTGATTGAAACGCGGCGGTCGAAGGACGCAAAGTGGTAGATCCTGCAACGATTGTCGATTTTTCCGATCTCTTGCGTCGATCCTCGTTCAGATAATAACGGGTGTACGGCGGCACGTCCCACACCTGCGGCAGTTCGTCGCCCAGCTCGTTCACGAGTACCTTGCTATACCTGAAACAGATATCACGTTCCCATTTCACGAATCGCAATGTCTCGATAAAAGATGCATATCGATATAATCCCCGAATATGGGAGGGACGGATTACTAATATCGAAATCATCCTTCATTGAATCCTTTGATCAATCATTTTCCGTGAAACTCACTCGTAATTCTTATCGTGGGGGGGATACGCATTGAAATCGTATAGATTGCTGCCAGATGTTTTCGATTGAGATGGTTTGTCATTTTCAGCGAGAGCTGCTTTCAGCCCACCCAGTCCGGACGATGTAATTGTTCCTGAAATTCAAAATGAAACGCGTGATCAATTTCGTGTTCAATTAATTATCTCGATATTGTTCTTTTAATCGGAATAATTCATTGGGATAACGGACAGACGGGTGTAATTACTCTCCGATCATACGTATAACGTATTTAATTTAAACAATGTTTGGAATGAATTATAATTAAAGTAACAGCTGAAACTCTCACTTTTCTCCGCCGCAGACGCGAAGGAGTTACCCGCGTTGGAGTTATCCGTCTGACGATTCTGTTGACTGTCGAACAACAGCATCTCCTGGGCTCGTTTAGCTGAAAGCACAAATATATTTATCACCCGTTCCCGAGGGACACGCATCGATCGTTAAGTGGAATGATAGAACCCTTTACGGCTTACTTTTCGGTCTCATAGTCATCTCATTCGTCTTTTTCTCTTCGTCGAACAGACCAGCGGGCCAGGATTTGGCTATGACGATGAGTGAGCATACCGTTAGTAACCACACCCAGCTGGACGTCATCTGAAAGCACATTTGCACACCCTTCTCTATAACGTGGATGGTCTTTGATCTTCGGAATAATGTGCGCGCTTGTAAGTGACTTTCATACCCCACGGTCGGATTAGACTTAATAAAACTGTGGCTTCGCGTTTTAATATCGTATAACGTCCAAATCTTCGATTAACAAATTCATTGAAATATTCTTGGAAGGTTTCCCCGAGATCTATCCACTTTGCCGAGTTGAATTCCCGTGAAACCATGTAACAACATTTACCATCTCTTATAGAACTTCCGACGCGGTATGCTCGTCAATTTTTTACGCGGCAGTGGAAATAGATTCCTGACATTTCGCATTATATGACATTTAAAGCTTCTTTCATAGTGACCTGCTATCTCCAATTGCCTGCACTACAGGGAAATGTAAACTTCGGCCTATACACGAAGGGAATGCATGAAACTTAGTGATACTCTCGACGTAATATCAATCTGACCAGAGAGGCGATCCGCCAACAACGAAATTCGAGGATTTATCGAAGTTTGAGTAGTGTCGTGTAACTGGTAATTCCGTAAGCGCTATACCATAGTGGGATCTGTTTACGTTTATTTCAAATACACCTTCGGCGTTTCGGTACTAATTACTATACGAATGAAGCGAGGCATTTACGAATATCGGGTTGTACAATGTACAACGGGAGGCTAATAACATATGCCGAAAGCAATTTTCGCGTAACAAGCAACGTCGATAATTGAATCACGAGTGGCCGACAGCGTGCGCGCAATTAGATGATGTCGGCGCAGGAGATAGCTCTCGTACTCACCGTTAATTAGATGAGTCATTAACTAAAACCCGATGTCGAGAGCGAAACTGACAGGCGACAGATTGTAAAGGAAATTCTGTTACTTTCGAAATGTCAAGGGTTCGCGCAGGATGGTTTATTAATCTCGTTCGCGGGTGTCATTAAAATTGAGACGGAACATTGGTTTGACGTTAATCGTCGATTAACGTTTACCGGAGTAAACATTCTGGGGAAAAATAATTCGACGACCTTCCCTGCTGGGAATTACCGTTTTGCAACTTTGATCGCAATCGCTCGCGTTTATTTATTTATCGCCGATCAAAACTAATACGGTCGGCAAACGCAGTTAGTCATAATTCATCAGAGTGGCGCGATTAGCATTAGAAATGCTATGGAACTGCTTTCAATCCGTTACGAACTCCAAACTTTGGGAGGAATAATCTAAACTCTCCTAGTTAACGCGATGGTGATAATATCGAACAATTAAGGCATGCCAGGAAGTACCGCCAAACCGGATATAGTAGACCTAGAAATCGCACACTTGTTGCGTCTAGAAATACTATAGTCATTTGTCGCGGTTGTATACGCGTCTACGCGACTCACAATTAAAAATGCATTTCATTGACTGTACTTTCATTGACCAATCTGGTTATATCCAGAACCTCAACGATCATCGTTCTCGAAGAATCTTACTTCAAATTATACTCTAAATATTATCACAAATATCCTTCGAACAAATGTAAACAAACCTCGAAATCTAAAAACAATTCCACGGTCCAATTACACGTACGATTAAGCTCAAACTACATCCAAACGTCAAACAAATCGATAATTCGATAAACGTCAAAGGAATCCGTGTAACATCGATTCCATTGAAAAGCATAACACGCAAAAAAGAAAATCAAACAAACCAAAAAGAAGAATGTCATTTCAATCCACATTCATCGAGAACAATGAAATCCATCGAAACGCATCGACTCATATTTCGCATCTTGACAAGAACACGGAAAGGTAAGAAAAGAAAACGAGCTCAAAGCCCGCGAGAGAAAAAAAAGGGGTTGTTCACCTTTTCCTTACGTTGAGTTCTTTTCCCTCTTTACTCTCCTGCCTTCCTCTCGCGCCTTTCGCCGGAACTCCTCTCAAAGTTCTTCTCTCCCGTGTCGGAGGGAGGGAAACGGAATGAGAGATAGAGAGATACAGAGAAGAGAGCAATGATCAGACGAGAGGGTTCCTCCTCGATGAAGATGCGGAGAGAGAACGTCCTATCGGGTTCGGCTGACCGGGGTGGAATGAATGTCGGAGCTCGGCAGGACGACTAGAAAACCGGCGGAGGGTACGGTCGATCAACTACCCCCACCCTCGTTCAAACGAGCACCCTCACCGTCGTCGGGGAGAGCAACCCCTACCAGCTTAATACGGGGTGATATGACGTGCACGCGGGCGCCGGGTGAGAACACACGCTCTTACCCGCGGTTCGTGTGCGCGTGTACCTTTCCTATTGTGATACAAGATGTGCGTCTGCCCACGCGATGACCCGAGCGGATATCCTCGGGATATTCTCGAGATCCTCTTTCCCGCATTTTGGTTTATCAGTGGTACACGGAGTCAATTTTCCGACCGCGGAATTATTATTTTTTTTTTTTTAAATCGCTTCTTGATAACAAGGGTTTCGCTTGGCGGATATTATATAAATATTTCCAAACTTTTCAGCGTTTTATTTCATGCCGCTTGGTAGGTTGTAGTCGTTCATTTCTCTTTTTCCATCAGTAGGATTTGGAACGGAATTGTTTGTTTTATCACGCGAGACTGGTCTTTGAAATACGCGGTATTAATATTTTTATTACACATTCTTTTCCCCAACACATTTTGATTTGTTACTCGTTTGGAATTGTTAAACATTTTGGGGACGTGGTTTCTCGTTTTACATTGGTTTCAGTTTTACTGCACTATTTTTTTTTTTTACAATGTTCGAGGGTATCATAAAAACGTTAATCCAAACATTCAGGGACGTTAATTACGAAGCGTTTCGAGATACCCCCTTTTATTAACAAGATGGAATATCAAAGAGCGGTTCCAATATTACCGTGACATTTTTTTAATATCCGTAGCTGTTTGAGGGATTACAGTTTTCGATTTCGTTTCCATATAAATAGGGTTTCAGGTTGGAATTACTGTTTATATCGGGCGGGGGTTGCTTTTTGAAGTAAATTGCTCGACGTTGATCCCCGGGGTGTTCTGGAAATTTTCTTGTGCCGGCCGTATCTGGGATTATTAACGCTTCGAGAACTCGATTCTGAACGTGCAAGGCTCGTGTAATTGCAAGATTTTTTTTTTGCCTCACCTCGATTTCTCGAACAAAAAGATAGAAGTATCAAGAGGATTTCTTTTAATTACAATATCTCTCAAAGCGTTTTATTTGAATTGCGATGCCTTTCAGCGGCGCAGAAATTGAAGAGACTTCCACCTCGACTCATTATCTTTTCAACATCTTTTCAAAACGCGAGAGCTTATTTCTCACAGTAATAAAACTTACTTTCTTAATAACTCGTCTCGTTACGTATCCAGCAGTATTATTTCTTTGATAATCAACCGAGTTACCTCTCGCCACGCGGCTCTCGTTATCAATGTTTATTATTTATTCATCGCCAGATCAATTCCTTAACGTCCTCGATGCGTGTAGTACGAAGGGGTTAATAATCAACCTCCGATTAAACATCGGTATAGCTCGAAGCCATTGACATTTCAATTCACGAGTCGAAACCATGACGTGTAATATTTTCATTCCGAGACATCTCCTCCCACGTCGCTCTCCCCCGCGCCGTGTTCTCCGCAAATCCGTATTTTCCTCCTCGGTAGTAACATATAGGGGGAAGATTGTACCACCGTTTTCCGTATTCAACCCCCGGCGCTCTTCTTCAGCCCCCGCAACAGGCCGAACGCCCACGCGAGGACGCAACGCCCACGCGAGAGTTTCCGACGCCCACGCAAAATTTCCAACGTGTGTGTCGGGAACGGGGGATGAATGGAGAGAGGGAACAAGGGGTCTGTGAAATTTTGTTTTTTTTCTCTCTCTCCCTCTCCTCGGTCTCCTCTCCACCCCCCCCCCCCCCCCTTTCTGCGTCACTACGCGGTGATCCGAGCTGCCCTGGCAAAATATTTATCATTGGCGGGAATCCTTGGGATATTATTGATGACGCGCCTTCTCGCGTAGGGAGGGGGGATGGGGGGGGGGGGGAGGGGCGAGGGTCGCGTTCTCGTAGATTTTTTTTTCTTGTAACGATATATGTTTATTACGAGAATGATTGAGCGATAAGGGAATGGGGGATAGGGCGCGGAAGCAAGGAAATAAAAAATTTTCCTTCTGTAGGATAAGATTCACGCGTAGATATTTTGTTTCGATCTGATGCTCATTTCGATTGGGTGCTGACAGTAGTAGAATTCTGGTTTATGTGTTCTTTTTTTTTTTTTTAATTTTCATGGAAGTAAACAGTGCGTGGCATTAATTTCATTTGCCTCCCGCTCGGCGAATCAATTTCATTTTGTCGACAACAGGAATCTGGAATTAAATGGAATTCGAGGAAAACAAGGGAAACAGCCGGTTTCCCGGCGAGGTGTTTACGTGAGTTACAACGTATTCCAGCGTTCCCTATGCTATCGCTGTAATTGACCTATTTTCGAAGAATCTGTTGCACGCTTGCGCAAATTGGAGTAGTTGCGGAAAAACAGGTGCAGTCGTTCTACATTGCATACCTCGAAAAATTGCGTTTCTCGTAAATTACAAAAACCCGCTGCAATTCCACAAAGCAATTACAGCTTCCTCTTAATCCTTACGCTCATTGCAGGGACAGAACTCATCGATAAAGGCGAAAAGAAACATCAAACGGGTGCAATTAATATCGGATTATTTCCAATATTGACAATGACGCGAAATTGATTGAATCGCGTTCAATCGCTCAAACGGGACGATAAGAGGTTTTCAGAGAAACAAACGTTTCCCCATCGTAAATTATCACCCTTCCGCCACTTCACGGTTCACCCCCCTATCAACACGGGCCAGTTTAAGCGTATGTCGCGAAATATTAAAGGTCAAGAAAAAAAAAAGAGAGGGAAGAGAGAGAGAGGCACGCGATCCTCATTAGTTTCTGCTCCGGGTGTCGGAGCAATTTTACGCCACACCCTCTTTCCCTACTCGAGGGTGTATCATCCCTCTTTCCTCGAACTTGAGAAACTGCTTCTAGGACCACCGCGTCTTTCGCAATATTGCAAAACAGCCAACTCTTCGTGCTCGCAGATGCGGAATTATTCTACGATCGGGTATATACGCGAGTGGTACGATGCAGCTTCCTAGAGAAGTATGTATCCTGGGGGGAGGGGGTGTGGTAATTAAGTGGGAGGGTTCTCTGAAATAAAATAATTCGACAATGCGCCGTTCCTCGTACCGAAGGTTGATTACCATTGACGTCAGCCGTTGATTCTGGAAACGGCGAATCCCCGTTCTTGGTGCTACCGACGGTGGGGGATGTACGCCAGCGTGACGAAATATCCCGTGGACGGGGGGGTGGGGCGAACGTATCCAGGGACGTTGCGCGAGGCACCGGGCACACCGGGATAGGGTAAAAATAGCGGCTCTATTTGGGAAATCGTTTAGTTAACCAGCGGAGTATAGAAGAGGGCTTGTTTCAATCGATTCGAACTTGATTAGTGGCGTACGAGTCGAATGAATAATTACTGGAACACAAACAATCCACGGAAGCGAGGAGGGTTGATATTTGGATACCATTGATTTCTCCCGATTTCATTGACTTCGCCGATCTTGAATATTGTATCGCTGAGTTTTTTAATTGAAATTTATAATATTCTGATAAACTCGATTGATTCGTTAACATTGAATAAAATATCTTTGTAATGTACCGCGAGTAATTTTAATCTGGTCGCTTCTCCCACCCGTTTCTTTTTTTATTTTTCACTTGCAATTTGTTTACACAGTTAATACGGGTTCTCAAATTCGAGTTGGGAAATATTTGTGGTACCGATCTGTAGTACGAAACCCCTGTTGGGTCAGACGTTTCTGGTTATTGTTACAGCCCTGGGAAGACGAAAATATAACAAACTCGGAGAGAGGGGTTGCATCCCGAAGGAATAGATCGATGTTGCTGTCTATATAGTAAGGGACGCCTGTTGATATGAAACAGGAGCAGTTTCATTCATGAAAACGGCAAAACGTGACTCCTACATGTCCTCTCGAATCCGTCTGACGATTAAATTTTTATGGGATAATCGATTATATTTCCATTTCATCTTTACGTATAATATTTCCGTCAAGTTTTTCGTCAAAGAGACGAAATGTTTACGTTACATTACCTTCGAAAATAATTTATTAACGCCATGTGGTCACTCTGTACAAATTTTAATTCGTAATGAAATCAGAAATGTTAAGACCGATGTCTATGGAATCTCAAGATTTATTTTATTTTTACTGCAACAATTCTACTTTACGCGACTTTTAAGATTGTCCGAGAAGAACATGTAATTTCGCAACATAATAAAATTATTTGAAAATTATTCATGTATTATTCAATAAATAATTCTAGTTTTCACAATAATTAATGTAACTCGACCATTCATATACGAACGTTCAATTCTAGTATTTGCGTATCTTCTGGTCGCATATCAAATTCCAATATTTTTAAAACGTGTCAAATAAATTTTATCAATAATTGTATTAAATTATCTGAACGTTTCAGTTCATGTATTGAATCCTCATCGGAGGAAGACAATTCTCTAATTGATTTTTACCGAAAAGAAGTCAATATTATATGAACTTACTTATTTAGGAAGAAGTAAAAGATAGAACGATCATCTCCCAAGGGCCATGGCCAAAATGGACAAGGGAACAAGTACGTTAATTTCCAAGATCGAGTAACGATTATCAACGAATGAAACAGCAAAAGAGGTCTACTAATTACATTCATTGATCGCCAATCACGGATTTCAAAATCATTTGATGTTATGGATCGTCAATTGACACGAGGAATGAGCTGTAATGAGACATACGACCATAGAATGAACAACATCTACGTAGAACCGAAACGAGGTATCATACGAGGTCAGAGGAATCAATTAGAAGACTGAAGACTCTTGAAAAAATCGGTTAGTAAATGGACTTCTGATTAGTGTTCAATATAAGAACCAAAACGTTGCGATGTATTTGATATTATTGATTTGGCATATTTGAAAATATGGTAATTTACCCGTTTGGCGCACTATCGATTTTTGTAAATTCTACGAAGTTGGTATCACTATTATTACACCTGATTACATCTTCGGGCGGGTGTCAGATTCTAGTACGCTCGTGTTAAATCCCGGATTTTATTCAACATCGTGAAAAGTATTCAGGAAGATTATGTCCGAATAATTTAACGTCACTGCGTTATTTCGAAAGAAACACGAAAAATGTCGAAGCAGTCGTACAGCATCGTCGAATACTACGCGCAACAACAAAGATGCAAATGTGGTTATTGCAAGAGTCCCAACACAAACTTTAATTACGGTTAGTATAAATATTGTTACAAATTCTTGCATGGTGTTCATGTTCGTCTTGAAACTAACATAATTTATTCGTCTTGGATTTCTGATGGTCGGGTACATTGGATTTTTGTTAATTTTTGAAGGGCAAACAACCTCGTTTCTTGTATCCCATTACACGTCGTGTTTCTCCACAAATCATAGTGACAATAACCATATGTAGAAGCTAGAAAACCAATTTCGTCGAGAATTATGTAATAACAATTTTTAACATTTTTGGCGGGAATTTACGAATCGTTTAAAGTAACACAAGAATAATGATATCTTGAAAACTGTGGCCAATTGACATCTTTTGTTTGTGGATTTGGATTATATGATTAATAATACATCGAACATCGGGCAGTTTGAAAAATAATACTAAGGTCTTTGGTTTGCAAATGATCATTACAAAATATTCTTTTTCCTAATAGCCCAAATCGAATCTCTGTTGCAGGTATGTGGGCACATTTCATGAATGTGCAAGATTACCAAGCGTTAGTAGATAGAGGATGGAGAAGAAGCGGTAGTTATTGCTACAAGCCTACTATGGATCAAACTTGTTGTCCAATGTATACCATTAAGTAAGTGCGACGCTTGATATCTGTTTCATAAAACTCATAATTTCAAAGAATGACGATCACCTTCATGGGAATACCAGTTGTAATTAAGAATGGTTAATCCCTTTCGTGAAACGAACGCATTAACAAGCAGCAGAATTGAAGTAGAAATTTTTTTTGGCTGAATTATCTTGTACGCATCTCGTGCGTATGCTATATACATAGAGATTTGTACTAATTTCCCGTACAAATATCTGTGTATTGTAGATGCGAGGCACTACATTTTAAAATGTCTAAATCGCAAAAGAAGATCTTAAAAAGAATGGCAAAGTTCTTGAGAAACGAGCTGAAGAAAGATGATTGCATGGATGCGAACAGCGAAGACCAACATGATAATTTAGGTAAAGATAAGTAAAAGTTTATGTTCGATTATTACCAACGTCTATCAAAATGTTTTATTATAGACATAAATATAGAAGAAATTCCTAATTACAACAAACACCTTCAGAAAGCACAACAAAACGCTTCCAAAATGAATGTATCTTCTGTTGACAATGAACTCGAGGGAAGATTACAATTTGGTGGGTCGAAGAAGGGTGAAAATAGTGGTGATTTGAAAAGTCAATCGCAAAGTTCAGAAAGTGTTTTACCCACGCAACATGGCGATAATTTGCAAGACACGCAACCAATGCAAACAAACCCTCAAAAGCCTTGCAAGAAAGCTAAACTAATGCGCAGAGAACGTAAGCAAAATAAATTATTAGCACAAGGGAAATCTCAGAAAGAGATAGAGGAAATGTTTAAAGAAAACAGACAGCAGAATCACGTTAAAACTTTGGAGGAATTATTTGAAGAAGTGTGTAGCGGAACCAACAGATTAGAGGTAGGGGTTCCATCCAAAATTAGTTTCTTGTTTTATGTTCATCCATCTAAAATCATTTTTTGATCACCCATCTATTTTTGTAACTTTAGTCCTCTTTTCTCCAATTTTTCTGATATAAAAAGTTCATTTCAATTATTTGAGCACGTATCTTTGGGATTCTCCAAAATGGAAAAACAATTGATGTACATCTGCCCGATACTTGTCGAATTATCCTTTCAGAAAGTAGTGTGATTTTTATATCGTACAATTTCACCTTTCGATGCAGAGGCAGTATATAGAATAATTAAAATCATTATTAAGGTATTCTTGATGTTTTAAAAATTTTTTAAAACATTAAATTTTATAAGCTGAGACTAGTTAGAACCTCGCCAATGAGCTCTGGATACCTAAAGACTTCCCATAAATCTTACGAAGTCTATAAAAAATATGAAACGACTGTACATGGAGTCCCCGACGAGAAGGTTACAGAAACAAAATATTCGAGATTTCTCGTGAAATCACCTCTACAGGTAATTCTACAACGAACTCTACAGAATATTTTTTCGATCGATTGCAAATCAATGAAATTGTACAGAAATTGTATTAACAATCATGCTGCTTACAAACAACATAATATCATACATAATTATATCAAATGTACAGTATCAATTCATTTCATTGAGACTTGAACGACTTTAAACTAGGATTTCCGTACAAACTCAACCAAAAGTTGCTCAATATAGAACTGTCGAGGCAAGTACAGATCAAAGTATCCATTCTTTATCATTCAAATCATTCTAAAAAAAAAACAGCGGCAAAAGATTGAATGAGAAGGAAGAGAAAGATTTTAGACAATTTTAAGTAAGAAAAAAAGACATCGCACGTTATTCTTGCACAAAGTATATGAAAAATCATTTACGCGGTAGGTCAATGTAATTAACATGATTGGAGCAAAGTGGACTTCCCCGGAATATACTCAATATTAATGATTACCGAATAAACCCCGCAACATTCTCCGTGCATCTGTAATTTCCTATTCTATCCCGAACTCAACTATTGCGAATGTTTTTTTCTTACAAATTGCCTTATAAATTTGTCAGATGAAATTGGTAAGAGTAATGTCGGACGAATTCCTTAGCACACTCGATGCGAGTGCGAATCTTTATAAAAAATATCAAATGGCTATACACGGGGACCGATCCGAGGAATGTGATAAAAAGTCATTCTTCAGCTTTCTTGTTAAGAGCCCGTTGCAGGTACACTTTGTATACAATCAATCAGGCTTCTGCTTCACTAACACGTGTGTAATTAATCGTATCGTATAACTTCACAATGTACTTTTTGCTTACCAAAAACACATTTCTTATAAAGCGCAATTTACTATGCCACTCGGGGATATCACGAAAATTATGTATGATATTGTTACGAATATTCCCCGTTAAGTGGTATTAAGAATTGGTATTTAATTAACAAAAAAATAAGTTGCGGCACTGAGTGTTATCTATAATTTTCAAGGCCTGGACGCCGGACGACGGGCCGCCGAAAGGATACGGTTCGTTTCACGAACAGTACTGGTTGGACGGCGAATTAATTGCGATCGGAGTGATAGACATTTTACCGGCGTGTATATCGAGTGTTTATTTTTTCTACGACCCCGCGTACTCTCACCTCTCCCTCGGGACATTTAGGTTTGTATACACTGTAAATTAAGAATTGATTTGATTTACCTCCTCAAATATCCTAAATACATATAAGCCATTTGTTACAGCTCGCTGCGAGAAGTATATTTAACGCGACAATTAAACAAAGTCGCGCAGGACTTGAAATATTATTATATGGGATTTTACATACACACGTGCCCCAAGATGAGATACAAAGCGAAAGTGAGACCGTCGAAACTCCTTTGCCCGGAAACGTACGCGTGGATCGACATCGAGCCATGTTTAGTAAAATTAGATAAAGACAAGTATAGTAGACTGAACGATGATCTCGACAGTATCGACGAAGATGGCATCGTTGATATTGACAAGGTATTAAAAGAAATTTTATATAATTCATACTTTGAATATTTTCATTTGATAAAGAATAAATTTCTCTCCAGGTATTAGTTTTGTATCAACGTACCGCAATGCCGTACAAGATTTTCAGAATACGAGGTCAAAGAAACATTACGCGAATCGAGGAGGACGAAGTGAAGGACTACGTTACCCTCGTTGGAATGAATTGCGCGCAAAACATGTTGCTTTATCGCGATTAGAATAACTGCTCTGTGCACCGATAAAGAAATCAACGTCCCATTACCGATACATGAGATATACATTACCAGACATATTAACATGATATTTTTATGCATTATGTGTAAGTACCTCACCGTGTTTTTAGCCATACGTATGTATACGATTCATACGTAGGAACAATAATTCATCGGCCCGAAAGTGGAGTCATTAAGATGCATTTGTCCGTAAAATATAATTAAAAAAATTACCATTAGGAAACTAGAAGAGCAATATATGATGCTGGAATGTTAGATAAACAGTTTCATTTGATTGAAATATTTACGATGATAAACTGTAAACTAAGTTAACTGAATACCCAAACAATAAAAAGTATGATTTCAGAATATTCCATGTGTTGCGTATCCTTGAAAAGCAAAATCGTAGAATGTGTTTCCGGCGAAATGTCGTCGGAAGTGTGTTAAACCAGGAATTACTTGTTCGCGTGACACCATGTATCTGCAGATGGATCTGTGCTCTATAATAACGCGACGATAAAATCGTAATTTCTGCCGCGAACAAAAAAAACAACAGTGATGTAATCGGATACCAATATCGTTACGTAACGGCATCGCTCTAAATTACGTATCAACCTGGAATTGGAAATTAAATACCCTGGTAAATACCGGACCCGAAAACTTAATATAATGCGATGATGATTAACAATTGATCGGATAAGAAGAAAACGCATTCATTGAACTAACTTATATTTATTTAATCGAAATAAAATTTATCTTTCATACGAGGAACAATTTCTTATGCAATAATCTAGATTGTTTTTAAATATAAAATTCTATTTGGTGTATAAAACTCGTCACCCTACATGATAGGAATAAAATCTTGTACTATAATTTAAGGAACTCCTCCGCATACTGAAAATACGCCACTATACGTGTATCTACATTTCTACCGTTGATGAAAAAATTATGGTCAAAGCGTCTTAAAATATTTACAGCTTTTCATCTTTCGTCGTTAAGATCTGACGGAAATATTCTCAGGAATCCACGAAGACAGCGTTCCGCGCAGCGAAAGTGTATTTTGCGATTCAAATAAATTACTAATGATTTCGACATCACGCAATATGCATTTCCCTGATTTTTAATGATCGTTCGGTCCAACTGACGCTACGCCGCGTGCTCCACGCGACGTTGTTAAAAATGGGAAAGTTCCGGAAGTCGTCAAGTCCTTTCACCTTCCCTAGCGGTGCCTTGCTTTCCGCCTGCCACGGGGTTTCCAGTTTCATCCACTCGAACGTCATTCCAACTTTGTATCTTTCCACTACCCCCGAAGAGGAAGACGATCATGCAAAGCATACAGACACCCGCGCCGATCCAAAATAAAATCTGCCACCTGTCGATCGGATTCTATTGGAAACAAAAAAAGACCAGTAATTATTACGGACTCACGCGTCGATATCGAATTAGGATTAAATCCAACGCGGTGTAACCAAAAGACACAAGGTTTAGTTTTAGCGTTATTGTACTTGACCCGCGGCAAAATCTTGTTCCTTGATTACACTTTTCACGAATGACGTGCATAATCATTACAACGCAGTTGCATAAAAGAATCGTTACAGTTACAAATTGTAAAATCGTACACACAACATTACCAATTGACGTGTACATTGTTCTTAAAAATGACTATGCATGCATCGTCTTCGCGTTAGTCAAATTAGCGATACACATACCCACAACACACGTGTTGTTAGAACGATGATGATGCGATGAAGCGTGGAATGATGGCGTGCAAGTTAAGCGTGAGTGAGTCGAGTGGATTACAGGATGGTGCGACTTGTAGGTACTTCTCGTACTATAGATTTCACTCATGGCAAATATAGAAACGGGGAGTACCCACGGGTCGTCACCACCTCGGAAATCGATCGAGATGATTTTTGTGACACCTAGCACAAATATGCGAATACGCTGTTCGGCCAGGCCAAAGAAACTCGCCTCGAGCTTGAATTCTAAGCCGATACACTCGACGCGCGTTTTTACACGCGGATATTGACATTGCAATTAGTATTCCGAGTATCCGTGCGTCAAGAATTACCGAAAGCGTAGCTAGGATCCACGTGTCTCGCATTCTCATTCATGTACACTTTACGTTAACACGATTATCTCCTCACGCGTAATTCAAGTTAACGGCAAACACGTAGCAGTTACGAGAGACAATGTCTTTTTACATTTTTTTTATATACTTTATTAAAATTCAAAATTAAACTGTTGATCCTGGCGCTTTAACTTCATAACAAGGAATGTTAACAATCTACAAGTTAATACCTTTAATGGTAATTACCGACAAGCTAAAAATGACGATTTGTTAAAGTAACGAATCTTAATTAACGATACATTAAAAGCTCGATGTTTAATATTATAACGAACGAAGATAGTTTGATGAAAGTGTTTGAGGAAACTAGAAATTCTTTCACGCGGAATGTTTTCTTTTCAATCCAAGACTTTCTCTAGTTTCGATTTGAGAACTACGTTGATCGACTATTGAACGTTACAGTAGATTTCGCGAATTTACGAGACCTAATTCGGACGCATCGCACACACAATTCCCCAGTACTGCCCGTACTATGAATTACGCAACAGAGTACAAGGCTGCACTGAGGTCTCGGGTATGCCAACAGCACCTTTGCATGCGACAAGCTGTAACAAGATATCTGACTCGATTCAACGCGTATATGAAGCACAAACGAAAAATTATGTAATTTATGCGATGATCGAGATAGGCGATTCTTTTCATTCAACACTTGGTGGGCCCCCGATCCAATTGAATGCAAAGCGATTTGTGTTGTTTCGATGATCGTGACAAGAATGACAAACACGAAATCATGATAAAAGGGAGGACGAGAGATTACTTACTCCGTATTTGCCGGCAATTTCCTCCACTAGCGGAGAGATAATGATACCGGAAGTACAACCAATTGTGTTCATAATACCGTAGAGGAAGCCAGCGAAATTCGGCGACAGATCCTGATTGTTGGACAAATTGGAGATACTGGCAGCTCCGTTGAAACCGAGTGCGAGTATTAGGTACACGTTCGCGAGTAAGAGAGAGCAACCGGCGTAGCCCACCAATATCAGGAACAAACCCGGTATGAAATGAGCTACAGAAAACATTTAGATAAAATTACATTGAAATTAGCATTATTAACCATTTGCAGTCGTATTTCGTTTTTTTTTTTAATTTTTCAAACAGTTAATTGTGATCATAAATCCGTATTGACTTTGTTAATTATACGATCAAAACAATTATTTATATTGGTCGCCGAGAGCGGACCAAGAGGATAATCGTGTATTTAACGATGACCCGAGAATGTAAATTTCTTTTGGAGTACTTACAGAATATGGTGGCGATCTTTCGGAGATTGGTGACGCTGACGATCCCCTTCCTCTTAATCGTGTCACCGGCCCAGCTGAAGAAGAATCCGAAGATCATTCTACCGGCCCACGGTAGACCGGCGGCCGCGCCACCTTTCGTTAATTGGAATCCAAGGGCTTTCGTCAGGTACAGCATCATCGAGTTCTGATAGAAGAACAGGAGGAAGAGATTTCCGAAATGGCATATCACCAAGCTGAGAAACGGTACCGAGGTAAATATCTGCTTCATCGGTGTCTGTTTCAACGACGGCTTCTTCGTGAGCACGGTACCTTCTTGCGATCTGAATAACCAAAATATTAATATAAAATACAATTAACATAAAACTGTTCAAGAATCGCTCGTGAAAATTTCCGAGGGATGTAACGATCGGTAACGGTAACTTGATCTTACGACAAGATATATTCCTTCTCCTCCTCCGAAATGCCAGGATGTTCCGCGGGAGAGTCGTAAGCGAGAACTGCCCAAACGAGGACCCAAAACAACATCAACAGGGACGGTATGTACCATCCGCATTCCCAGTTGATATTCTCCGCGATAGCTGCTATCATGGGGTAGGTAAGGATGGTGCCGAAAGTGCCGCCGAGTAACGCCCAGACGAATCGCGCTTTCTCGTCGGGCGGTGCCCACTTTGCTACAAGAGTGTGACAGGCGGGAAACGTCACGCCGCCGGTGACGCCGATGATGATCCTCGTGAAGAGAAGAACGCCCCAGTGAAACTGGGCCAGCAGAGGACTTATCAAGGATATCAGAGCGGCCACGAGGGACGTCCAAAGGACAGCCTTCCTCGGTCCCCATTTCAGTGCCATCACGCCGCCGATGAAGTTACCGGGTACATTTCCGTAGCTGTACGCAGCTATCAGCTGCCCTCGTATTTGTGGTGTCCAGTCGAAAGGGAGTCCGTTGAAGAACTCCAACGGGGCGTCCGAGGGACGCGTGACACGCGGCTCGTCGTCGCCAGCCTGTCGACGATGGCGAATATGTTCACCGCCAATTCTTTCGAGATTGTCGTAGGTGGCCAGCTTATCCTCCAGGATGTAATCCTCGAAGTAGGCGCCCGGATCCAAGTACGAGATTGCGCGCCTTCCGCGCGCCGCTGATGGATCGCACGCACCTTCCGTGAAATTTCCAGGTAGAGCCTTGATCATCGGCACCGCTAAGATCGGCATTTGCAGACGACAATTGTAACTCGTCCAGCAGGCGGTGAAGGTCATCACGCAGATCAACACACGCGTTGGGATCCATCCTGAAAAATTTCGTGTGGTCAGTGAACCTTGTAGATATATTTTTTTTTTTTAGTGATTGGTATGCGTCATTAATCGCTCGAGGCGATTGGTTATAGTAGCTCCGATGATGGTTAATGGAAATTGAGGTGTTGATTATATTCAGCTGCTTTTCAGGTTTCTAAATATTGTCTAGGATTTTGGGATAGGATGCTGGACTTACTCAGGAGCCTCCATGTTATGGAATCGGGTCTCGCGAATACTCCCGAGACGTTATCACGAATTGATCTTATAATAAACATTAGCTGCTAAAAATATTAATTATTATCGGTTAATTGGCAGAAAGTATGTGACAGATTGCCATGCCAACCGAGACTATTCTATGTTTCGCGGCAAGTGAGAAATGGATTTGTTTGCATTTCGTATTGCAATTTGTTTGCGCGTCGTTGCGAACACGATGTTCCGTCTTGTATAAAATAAAAACGAAAGTTATAATTCGAATCAACCGATAGACGAGTACAGCATTTGTGCATCGATGAAACTAATTTGATACTATTGACGGGGAGTAATATTTCGGAATTTGTACACGAATGTTTTGAGTCTTTCCGCGTAAGAAATTATATCTCGCGATGTAATCAATTTCTTAACAATCGGCGAGCGTGACGTTTAATTTCAACGGAACTTTTATATCTCTGTAATAAGGAGTTCTACCTTTTGGAATTTGTTTCAAGTCGATTACGTGTTAGTCGCGCGCTTCGATTCGGTTTCCACGGAATACTTCACGATTATTATCCAAGCACAGTCACCCGACATCGTATTTACAAACTATCATCATGGTATGCCGTTATTTACAGAGATGTTACCGCTACAGTTACCGATCGGAAATGTCGAGGATTCTCGGGTAATAACTGCCAGTACGAACTCTTCGTAACAACATTGCGAATGGCGTGGTAACAAAATAATCTTTGCTACACGAAAAACGATCGACGTAACGATACATTTTTAAATATGCGGTTCAAATTTACCACTTTTATATCACATTTTTATATCACTTTCACGAGAAAAAAAGATTAGCTGTGCGATCTAAACGCTCGTCGTCTGGCGTAAGAAGGTTGAATAACGGGTACGGATTGAAAACTATGCCGAAAATGTGGAATGCGATCGGGATAGATAAAAGTTTGCATTAATTTGAAACCAATGAACCGCAGCAGATAGTCAGTAACCGATATTTCGTATTTCTTTTTTATGGAAATATGATGTATAACGTTAATCTTATAGAAGAGCTATATTCTGATAAATTACCACGTTAAATGAAATAGAACAATTGGAATGCAATGTTTGCTATATATATTTTCGATCCAAATATAACTACGCATGTATTAATTAAAGTTATTTAATGAAATAGTTCATAGTCGAAAATATTAAAATTCCGATTTTGATACGCAATAATTAAGAACACAATGTTTCACTCACGTGGGAGAAGATACTTATAATACTGCTTGTACATCTTGTAGCTCAAACGCGTAAAGCACGGCACGCACTAACAAACACCCGTGATACGTACAACCGGAAACGTTCAGGACATTTTTCCTTAATTTCGAGGATCAACGCGAAACTGGTCGATGTATTATTTAACTCGGACGTAGCACTCTCGGGCAACCCGGATGAATAACTGATGACATCGGTTATCCAGGCTGCCTATTTAAGTAGTCGGCAGGTGAGAATAGGTGGGGAACCAGGTACTCTTCCTCGGGGTGGTAGAAAAATACTCGGGACTAAGGGTTCGAGGACCCACCCCTCCTAGCCATTCCGACGAAATTTTAAATTTTTCGGAATTTAAAGCCGCTCGAGAATTTTAAGGACAATTTTCTTCGTCCAAACTCAATTTTGATAAAATATTGCAAGAGTTCAACGATGTAATCCATCGGTAATGGTTATCCGTTACTTATTGCCAAGGTATTCTTTTCGCTGGATGCAAACTCACTCCGATATACCTTGCATACGCAAACTCGAGGAAAAAGTATGAAAAAATATTTCGAAATCGTTACAGGAATGTTATAAACACGCAAAAACTTCATTTGGCGTACAAATTGTTAACATAAATTCATGAAATTGAATAGCTAGAGATATTCCATCCTGTTTGAGTCTGTGCCTTAGTATTCGCATAATACAGCTCTTTTTTACTCTAAAATGGAGCACGCTCAGTTTTCAGTGATACGCCACACTTTTACGTAACTTCGCTGCACACTAAATTGCAGTACTGACGAAATTCCGACGTCACATTTTACATCATTACGACACATCCTGAACGTTAAATTTGCCAAATAGCCTTATTTACCATGAAATATAATTATGCGGTGCGATAACGGTGCTTTAAGTTCGTAATGTAGGTTTTCCTTTCATTCGTCGGAAGGTTCTTTCCGTACCACGTGGATAGGCGTTTCACTTCTCTCAATTTTCAATATTAAAAATTCAATTTTACGTTAATCTAGCGTGTTCTTCAGTGAAACCCTATCCATAATGCGAATCGACAATATTATCACTGTCACGTTTCCGACGTTTGTAAATAATAAGCTCCCGATCATCCACGCCAAGTGCAGTTTCCAATGACAAACGGTACCGGTGCTTTGATCGCAAAGTTCCTGTTAAAAACAGGAAATAGTACTGAATGAATTAAACACTCGTACCATCTTTGCTGCATTTAATCGTGCAAACCCGTTTCCCAGGAATTTCAATTCTTGTATTAATAATTTCGTTATCTATAACGTGACGATTCGTATAACTACCAAGAAATCGTTGAGCTACCAAACATTATCGTTCTTTCCATTAAAATACCGCTAGTCGCTTCAAATTTAATCATTTATATATCAAGGGACTAAGTCTCCTCTCGGGCCATGTATGTACACGTACGCGAGAACTATACCTTGTATATTTTGCGGAAAGAACGAACAGAGGTTTTCGAAGTGGTGAAACCACATTAACACTAGGTTTACGCGCGTTTGTACGAGCATGTCTACGAGGACCCGTCAAATTGACGGGTAAACGAAAATACGCATTTTCTTTACAGAATCTATTTATTCAATTTAAGTTTGAATCAATTTAGTATTCAAAATGATTCAAATTAATTAAAATCAAATTAAATGGTTTTTGGGATATTTCATTAAAAAAATTGAAATCCATCAAATTGACGGGTCCCGTAAACCTAGTGTCAAAAATGAATTTTTTAAAATTACACTTTTAGCTGCACCAGGTATAACTAGACGCGCATAATACGCTTGCGAAGATTTTCCTCAAACTGTACAAACTTCCCCTTTCCGAAAAATTATTATGTGCTATAACCGTTAGGTCGTGTTATAGGTAGAACCGTTCAATACCTGTCGACAATAAACGCCGAATATTTCTCGTCGGAATCCTTCAACCCGGACAGATTGGCAGTTCTAAGTATTAGAGCTTATTATGCGACGGGTCTATCTACCTGCACGTACTTTTCCGAGTACTGGTAGGACCATCCAATCCCCTAAATGACCGCTTTATCAGAGGACAGGGAAGATGCTCGAAGCAAACATTACGGTAAGTAAAGAAAATATTAAACCACTCTCTCTCTCTCTCGGTTACGATCGACAAATTATTTAATTCCGAATCTCTGATGTATGTACGATATACTTCATTAACGTGAAACAGGGTGTTTGCGAGGTCGATCGTGAATGAAAAGAAACCGTATTCGACTAGCACAAAAGTTAATAACATTTTACATTGCATTTAACGCTAGAGGAAAAAACAGACAAATCCACCGAACCGGGAAATATGTATGAGGCAACGGATGCTTCACCGTATGCGCAAATATATTCAGAGATCGTACAACGAGCAGGTGATTGCAAAATTCTACCCGTCCGAATGAGTACCACTTTATATATATAGTAAATTATATAGTAAAATTATTATATACCACCGCTGATGGCCCCCCATTTCCTTCTGTACGTTTTTAAACCCGCCTGAACGACGGCCGTCATACCGGTAAAAAAAATATATAACGTTCCGTTTAAAAACGAGGAAATGACCTTGAAACGCCTTCAATGCTCACCACCCACATAAAAAAGATTGATACTCGAATAATTCTCCTCTAAAGCAAGCAACGTATGTTAACAATATTTTTGCACATTGTCTTAAATAACGGAGATATACATACATATGTCTATATAGTGGGGAGAGCTACTGCCGCACCCCGTGTTACGTACTATAATTCCTAACTAAGGGATGCATGTGTATTGTAATTTTTAAGAAAGGGAAATACCGGAAAGACATTTCTAAATAGTAGCTTAAGCTGCCCTTGAACCAATGTGTTTCAGGTACCCCGTAAGTCAATAATTCGAAGGCTCCGTTATATCCTTTCGGCCAGGAACCGATGCAGGTACGCATCCTGAACAGAAGGACGAAAGTTTTCGGAATTGGCTGACCTAAGGAAGTACGGTCGATTCCAAAGAATGTCGCGAAAGAAAATTTATTACGACGTTCGACGTTGGAATCATGGAGAAAATTATTCCCATAAATGTTGAAAATGTTAGGTAATCGTAAGTGCAGCGAAATTTCAGTAGATTTTTCATTATTTCGTCTGGATTCATAAAGCGCTCTAACTTTGGTTGATCTTAATTATTATATATACTTAAGTATATACTTGAGAACAATGTAACGACGGATGTAATGTTGTATTATGTAAGTCATATTTAAATTATACTATCGAGCAAGGCGTGCGTTGGATAAACATTTTTTTCTGGAAACATAAATTAGTGCTTGCTATATCGAAGAAAATGATAAAATCTGCTTATAAACGTATGGATGTTAGGCCACGAGCACGAATGCAAAATTTTTAATAAAAACCACTCCGAACGAAAGATATGTTACGAAGTTATCGCAGGTTCGCGTTTGCAAAAGCGATTAATTACATGCTCATGCGACCTGATTTACATTGCAATTGTCGAGATAAGGAAAAACATGGGAAAAGAATCAATAAGATTTTTACGTAGCGTTCAAAGTTCGTGAGCGTCAAACGCCTTTGACCACCTTCGACAGTCATGATACGCATTCGCCTGTAGGAAGATCGGTATATTATTTTTGTAACCGCTCTGCAAGTCAATCGTTAAACCCCGTAACATTCCACGTATTCTAAACGTGAACATCGAGGAAACATGAAAAGTGGAAATCAAATAATGGCAGAGGCCCTGAAGCAGCAGGTATGTCGCTGTGTTTCTTTTTCTCCGAGACGATTGTCAGTTACGCGATCGTTGAGGTTATGTTGGAAAGATTTTACGCGTTCGCGATTCTACGACTTTATGCTTCGATTCGAGTAACGTTAACACCGAGTTTCATCGAAATTTATTTATTGTCAATCGTGACAATTGGCAGATTTATTGTAAACTTATAAAAGATTCATCGACGCTCGATTACTTTCGATAATCGTTCGAGGCATCGTTTCGAGAAGATCGAACCAATTCAAATATCAATTATTTTGATCAACCTAATGACAAATTCATAAATTTGTAGTGGAATAATTTCTATGCGAGAGAGTTAATGAGCATCGCAAGATTACTTAGGTTGTTTTCTTCGGTTTTGAAATAAATTCGAACGACTGAAACATTGGCTCGAGTTTCAGAGACAAAACATTTTTATCGTGGTTTGTTTCTAAACAGGTAGTTATAAAAAACTTTCCCGTAAAAAGACGTCGTAACTCGTACACAAAAGTTTGTAAACTTTTTCGTCTTTTACAATGAACTTATTTATTGTTATTACTCAATATTATTTACTGATGATTTAATCCTTAATATTAAAGTTATAACAAAACCTCTCCTAATTCCAGATAACGTACAAAATAATGTTTTTCAAAGTCAAACGATCTTAAATTCAATCACTTTTATTAAAACTGGAACTGTGAAAGTCTGAATTGAAATGAAACACCTAAGATTACAAATAAACATAATTAGAGGTACTTGCGTCTTCTGCGTGGCCTTAAAAGCGGTGTCCATTCGTCGTCGTAACGATGCATTATGAATGCTGATTTAAAATAAACTTAAACGATATACGACTCCGCAATTCAAATTAAACAACAATATTAACACGAAAATCGTGAGAGAATTGACTATTTCTCGGTACGCTCAAAGTAAATACATTTTGCACCGACACAATAAGGTTACTGATAATTGATAAAGGATGAGCAGCAACCGAGCTAAAGTACTACATTCCAGCGACGGTATTGTACTGTCGGTCATTTTATTTCTAATCTCTCCCTGTTTATTTTTTTTTTTCGTTACTCTTATCGCGTCTGCCCAATCGGATGACCCCCGCGTTATAAATATTATTCATTAGCTCCGCCACGATGTTAAACGCGCTACAATGCAATTTCTTTCGGCAGAAGAATCATGACGAAATGCGATAAAATTGTATCATTGCTGTAATAGTGTAGAAAAAAAATTTCGTGCGAAGTTACCACTGGTGGATAATGAATGAACTAATTAGTTTTTAAATCTTAAATATTCCTGAGGGACGAATTGAAAAATGCAATGTTCCAATAACATAATTATAAACAACATATATATTGCATTAGGAATGCAGAAATTATTAATAACGCTGTACTTACAAAAACGGAACATTATACTTGAAAAACATGAACGTAAAACAGCATACAAATTTTATAACTAAACTAATATAAAAATCTACCCTTGGGTGACAATTATCTTGGACCGTGATTGTATTTACATATGTTTCTCTGCCATAGGGTCTCGAATATGTTTTCGGGATAATGGGACATCCCGTAATAGAACTGGCTTTGTCCATGCAAGCCGTGGGTCTTCAATACCTTGGATTTAGAAATGAGCAGGCCGCTTGTTATGCCGCCCAGGCTTACGGATACTTAACCAGTAAGCGATAAAAGTTCATTGTTACGAATAAATGAATTGATCCTCTTATTCGTTTCATTGTCTCGCAATTCGCAGAAAATTTCATTGGTTCCTTGAAGTCTTCTCGAGAATTTCCCCCGTGAGTTAATTACATATATTTTGTAACTAGGAAAACCAGCGGTCGTCCTGTGCGTCTCGGGACCAGGTGTGCTTCACGTTATTGGCGGTATGGCGAATGCACAAATTAATTGCTGGTGAGCGCTCGTTATCTTGACGGTGCAATTCATCGTTGATAGAGTTAATGATCAGATTTAACGAACTGCGCTAGAGTATAACGCATAGAATGATTTTTGTGGCCACATAAAACTCGTGTATGGTCGTTGAGCATAATGTTTATGTACGATCTCGTAGCGCACTTGTAACCTTATATGAACGATTACGATCGATTGCGTAATCCCACCCATCCGTAATCATTATACCATATTGTTAAAGAAACGCTACTGTGATGAGAGAGGTAATTATTCTGTAATCGTGTTACCGGATAATCGCAGAATATGACATACTTGAGTTAGAAAAGAGACCAAAGTGGCAAAAAGATTGAATCGATGAAATTTAACATTAACACCTTACGTTTTCGTAACGACAGGTGGTTACACCGCGCTGTTCATTCGATAATACAATATTAAGCAGAGTGGATAAGAAAGATAGAAATAAACGGTCAATTAAAATTTGAGTTGTGTCACAAAAATTATGCGTAAATTAAGTTGTGTCAATTAAGCGTCTGCGAGAGTTTAATTTTGTTTATATGCAGGCCGGTGATTGTTATTGGCGGCTCCTGTCCTCAGGATCACGAAGGCATCGGAGGGTTTCAAGAATGGCCGCAGGTGGAAGCGTGCAGGCCGTATTGTAAATATGCAGCTAGGCCACCATCCGCCACCCTTATACCTCTTCACGTGGAGAAGGCCGTACGGCTTACCACTTACGGACGACCCGGTACAATATCCTTTTGTACAGTGCCGCGACTGTAGAGGCATTTGATTTTTAAGGGATCATTTTCAGGCGCCGCGTACTTGGACATGCCGGCTACTATATTAACCCAATCGGTGGACGAAAGCAAAATCGCTAAAGTGTCACCCTGCCCGCCACCCCCGCTGACGTTTCCCGATAATCGATTGATCGAGCAAGCAGCTAATTTGATTATGCGCGCAAAGAAACCTCTATTAATTGTCGGCAAAGGTACTCATTATTGTTATACACAATATACTTTGGTGAAAAGAGCAAAAGACAATTGGCGAACTAGGAGTGAAAAATATGTGCCTCCTATTTTAATTTGCCATCGAAGATAAGATAATTAGAATTTTAACAACTTTTTACCTGTGTAAAATTAATTTTAAATAATTACAGTACAAACACCTGGTATTGAATGTATTTTTTAACATTAGGAGCAGCTTATGGTAGAGCGGAGAGAGAAGTTCGTGACCTCGTATATGGAACGGGAATCCCATTTCTCCCGACGCCGATGGGCAAAGGCGTCGTCCCGGACACGGATGAGCGATGTGTCTCCAGCGCAAGAACATACGCTTTACAACAGAGCGACGTTATATTGTTATTAGGCGCTAGAATGAACTGGATGTTGCATTTTGGTCTCCCGCCGCGTTATCAGAGAAACGTTAAAGTGATACAGGTATATCGTGGTCCGTAGTGATATGTGGAAAATGAAAATCCAATAAAGTAATTTTTTGCAGGTCGATTTGTGTCCCGAAGAGTTGCATAACTCGATTAATTCCGCCGTCGCAATTCAATCTGACGTATCGACGGCAACCGAATGCCTCGCTACACTTTTAAAAGCTCGAAAATGGTCAATCGATAGAACTAATCCATGGTGGATGGATATTATCGCAAAGTCGAACAAAAACAAGGACATGATTAAGGTGAACAACATTGCGTAAACGTTTTATATTAAATGTTGTTCCATACCTTTTCTAACTTAACATTTTTGTTATAGAGAATGTCATCGGATACATCTGTGCCATTAAATTATTATGTGGTTTTTAAACATATACAGGATATCATTCCGCGTGGTTAGTCTACTTTACGTAAATTTGAATCAATGTATAATGACGGGATAATCGATGGCGATATTGGGGAATCATTTTTCTAATCTATTTTCCAGATTGTATAATTTGCTCAGAAGGGGCCAACACGATGGATATTGGGAAGACAATTTTTTTAAATAACGAGCCCCGCCATAGATTAGATGCCGGTACATTTGGAACTATGGGAGTAGGATTAGGCTTTGCCATTGCAGCGGCTCTCTACTGCAAAGACAAAGCGCCAAAGAAACGTGTAATATGCGTGGAAGGAGATAGCGCTTTTGGATTTTCCGGCATGGAGATCGAAACAATGTTTAGGTAACAGAGGTGAAATTAAATACGCTGTCTTGTATGTATACGACAACTCTATGATCGCCGATGTTTTAGATACAAATTGCCCATCATTATTATTATTGTAAATAACAATGGTATTTACGGCGGCCTCGATAACGAAACGTTCAGGCAGTTACAATCCTCGGGAGATCCCACGCAGGTGTAAGTTTCAATAATCTTACGATTGAAAACGAGTGATAAATTTAATTTCGTGATGTTTTACTCGAATGTCTACTGTAGGACACCACCGTATTCGTTAACTGCTGAAACGCGTTACGAAAGGATGGTAGAAATGTTTGGTAAACAGGGACATTTCTGCACAACGGTCCAAGACATTGAACGTGCATTGAAATCATGCCTGAAGGTAAAGCTAATTGTTATTTTACGCCAAATAGCAACTTCTATTCAAAAGTATTATACTTTGTAATATTACGTAAATAATTTGTGGTTTAGGTAACCGATGCTCCCAGTATGATAAACATTATGATCAACCCACAAGCTGATCGCAAAGAACAAAAATTCAGCTGGTTAACGGAATCAAAACTTTAACTTCGTTCCTTTTTCTTAAGACTGATCGTGAGCAGGAATGCTTAACGAACGAAACTGGAGGAGGACAAAATTATTACTTAAGGCTTAATTATTCTATTCATAATTAATACTTGTAGTAATATTGGGTATGTGGAACATATATTTACTTATATATACACTTTGTACATGTTTTTATTTTACGTATGGAGACAATTATGTCAACTATTTTGTATGCGATGTATAAAAATACAAAATCACTGCAAAACAGTAAGGAGTTTGGAACGATCTATTCTGCAATGTTTTGGTTGCCGACAGACCTTGCTATTTCTTCCGTCAGACCAAGAAGCATACGGATGTGTGGGGAGACCAGTTGCGAATCATTCCCATCGTCAATGTCATCCATAATTTCTTTCACATTAATCCCCATTTCCTTGGCTTTCAAAATTAATTTTTGATTTGCTTTGTCGATTGATGTGTGCAATGGACCACCTTCTTTTAAAAGCCCGAGAATCATGCGCAATTCTGTTTTTCTAAAATGAAAGAACGCAGGAAAGATTTATATAAATTTACGATTATCGCGGATAAATTCCAGTTAAAACGTGTTTCGTGAAGTTTTGGAAAAATCGAACACACACAAATGGCAAGATATTCCTTTTATTCTTACATTTGTAACGTAACTTCATTGATGTAAAGCAACGTTTCTTCGATACCGGCATGAACATCACTTTCTCTTTCTACATTTGCTTCCATATTTCCTTTGATTGAGATATTACAGTGATAGAAAATGACAGTAGTCGACAGTTCCGGTTATTGTTTAACTATTGTTTTATTATTGTTCGACTCAAAACCTACATGAAACAACTTCAGATTCAACACGTTTGACAGGCGATTAATTTCAATTCAACCGAAAATAAAGAAACTTTATCGAATACACCGATTCGTTGCAACTCTTCACATTGATCAGCACGATCTTTGCGACCAATGAATCAAAATATATAGCGATTGACCAATAAATGCAACTTTGTAATACTTTCACCGACAATACGCAACGTAGTGCAGCATTTTTATTGGTCCTCTTACCACCACCCGACAAAGTTACAATTCAAACGAACAATAGAACTTTTATTTTATCAGTTCCTATAATCTAGAATATCGTAACAATAAACGGACATACCATCCTCGTTTCCGTTGCACTAATTTTGACGGTACGCTCATCCCGAAATTGTTTATCGATGATTTTAAAATCTGTAGAACAACGCGTGATTGGTTGCTAACCGAAATATCGTTCTACCAATTGAAACCAATCGAAGCTGCTGTTGACTGTCGTTTCTGCAATGTGTGCAAATGACGTCACTTCGTATCGTGCCGCATGAAAGAGAACCTTGAAACCGAAAATTATCATAAAAAAAACGATGACACCGTAAACATTGTGTGACATTGTGCATGGTACAGAGTAACGAGAGGACTCGTTTTGCGATGTGAATGAACGGTGGACCATAAAGGGCCGACCGCGAAACGCTTGAGGTTAATTATATCTGTTATCACGCTCCAAATGCTACAACACCACAACTGTAACTCCGCTCGCGTGAACGTTTTTTCTACCAGCTGATGAATTCAGCGTAACTCCAGCAAGGGGGACAATCTTCGATAGTTTCAAAAGTCCATCGTTCATCGGCCAAATTCCGGCGTCATGGCAGATCTCGCGTTAGACGAGCTCAGCAGCGATCAAACGGAAAAGATCCTGCAGTTTCAGGTGAACGATTGTTTTTCCCACCACACCTTTCTAACTCATACCTTGCTACCTGGACAGTTTTCTGTAATTTGACTGCTGCTGATAACTTTTAGGATTTGACCGGGATCGAAGACCTATCAGTTTGCAGAGATGTTTTGCAAAGGCACAATTGGAACCTGGAGGTGTCGGTCCAGGTAGGTTTATTTTTCTATAGGTTCCTTGTTTGATTGTCTTTTATAGCCTAACGTCAATGTTCTTAGGAGAGGACAATGTTTATATAACGTTGGTATCGTCAACCCTTTCGTGTTACTTCATTTTGTTATTTTCTTTTTACTATTGGACAGCAATTATATAGCGATGGTTTATATATTGAATTCAGTTGCAGGAGTTGTGCTAATTATGTACATACGAGTGACATTATCCAATATTATTAAATTTAAGAGGAATCGTGCGAGTTGAAACAGAGTTAGGATTAAAATGCATGTGTAGCGTCGATTTGGTAATACATATTTATTAAAATATATTTCCCTTTCGTTGTAGGAACAACTTAACCTATACGAAGGACGGCCATCTATGTATGCACAAGACTCACGATCACGACCACCACTAGTTGTTGACGATAGTAGTTCTAGAATATATTTTAAATATTCCGGAAGTTCTAGTGGCGGCGGCGGTTGTTTATCGTATCTTTTTTCTCTATGTTACAAGATAGTGAGCAGTATCTTACAATTAGTTCTCGCAATATTCAGAGCAAACGTTAGACCTGGTGAGCATTTTTCCACTACTTATATTGCGTTGAATTAAAAATTTTGTGTTGGTAGCTCTATATATTATTCAAGAAATCAGTAACTATAGCGAATACATTCTATGTTTCAAGTGACCTCTGACCCAGTAGAAGATGTAGTTAGCTTCATTAGATCCTACGAAGAACGCTATGGTAGTAGTCATCCAGTGTTTTATCAGGGTTCTTACAGTCAAGCTTTGTCCGATGCAAAGCAGGAGTTAAGATTTTTGTTGGTATATTTGCATAAAGATGAAGCTCAGGACGTCGATAAATGGTGCAGGTGATTTTAGCAATTAAAAAATTCGTCTGCTAGTATTTGCAGTGGCATACTATACGCGTAAAGAAACAAATACAGAACCTTTTTTTTATGCACAGGAATACATTAGGTGACCCAGAAGTTGTTCGATACGTAAATGTACACACTCTATTCTGGGGTTGTAATGTACAATCTGGTGAAGGTTACAAAGTAGCGGAAGATCTTAAATCCGGATCTTATCCTTTCTTGGCTCTGATTGTTTTAAAGGATAATAAGATGACAGTAGTTGGCCGGTATGTAGTAAAGTTTACTCGCAACATTTACTGTTTAATTTGCAACAAAGTAAATGTTAAATTGTCTTATTACAGACTGGAAGGAACACCATCTCCCACCGATTTAATATCTCGCTTACGTACAATTGTAGATCACAACGAAATTAACTTAATACAAGCACGCCAAGACAGGTAATCAGAATATCCTCGGATTTTTGGTTGAATTACGTATTCATTTTTCGACGAAAAGTTATGTTTTTACTAAACACCTCCCGTTTGCGCATAGAGCGGAACGGAATGCCGCGCAATCTTTACGCCAACAACAAGACCAAGCGTACGAGGAGTCGTTGCGCGCTGATCAAGAAAAAGATCGTAAAAGAGAAGAAGAGCGCAGAGCCCGGGAGGAGCAAGAAGCCAGAGAGAAGGAGGAATTGAATGCACAAGAGCTGGAAATCCAGCGCATTCAACGCGAGAAAGAGCTGACTGTTCACAAAGTACCTCAAGAACCAGAGCCTGCTAATCCTAATGCGTGTCATTTACAAATTAAACTTGGGGAAAGAACATTGAAAAGACGTTTTATGATGTCCGACACTCTACAGGTACATTAATCGACGATTTTGATAAAAACAAAACGAATTCTGCTTGTATTTTATGTTGCTCCCTTCTCCTTTAGGATGTGTATCATTGGATATTTAGTCAACCGGATTCACCAACAACTTTTGAGATAACTACAAGTTATCCGAGAAGGATTCTTTATCCAGGGACGAATATCTTAAGTTTATCAGAGGCCGGATTAACTCATAGAGAAGTACTTCATATTAACGATTTAGACGATTAACCTCCATTGATATTTCAGTACTGCATTCTTTGTGTTTAAGTATCATTCCACAGAAAAAATGATACTGCCGTAAGGAGACATTTATCGAAGGACGAAGATATGTATGTATATACATATGCACAAGCATAATTGCGAATGTGAATGCGCGTTCGTGTACATGTATATATACACGTATGTTTCATACATTCAAGCATTCTATGTGAATTCAGTGTGTACGGTGTTACAATTGTCTGGGACGAATTATAATACAATGCCTGGTACGCCGAGTTAGTTTATTATACGATCAGTTATATTCCTGATGAATGTGGTTTATCTTGCATTTTAATTTATCTGAGATTCTGGTCAATATATGAAAAGGAAGAATGAATTATTTTGATAATTTATGAAATTGCTCGACTTTTGAAATAAATTTCTGTATCCGAACAGAGTAAGAGAAAAAGTTTCAACGATAACACTTTGTCTTGAATGACGACTTATCACATAACGCAACACGCAAATATAATTATTTCTGTTTACTTGACAAAGGCCTATAGCGATCTTCTGTAACCGAAGGCTAAGTTCAACTTTGTCCAATGTAATTAAGAATTTATGATTTCTGCATTGAGGTATTGGTTTATAAATGATGGGATAATGGAAATCGAAGGTTTATAAGCCTGAATATTTAATCTAAGCATACCAAGTTTTAGTCTATTATTGCATTTCTTTTATGATCTTCCAAGCATTTCTGTACGCGGTATGCATACCCAAACTAGTGGTTTGTTCCACAATCGATTTATTCCCTAACTTTCTCCGTGAAATTTGCCATTCTAATCGCTTTATTACTTGTAACGATCAAAGTTTTTAACAGTTATCTGATACTCGTTTACCATCTGACTTCTTTTTTAATGTGACTCGAAAGAAGAGCAATAAAGCAATGAGACAAAGGGATTTATACCTTTACTAAATTCTTTTGTAAAGCCAAGAAGGAACATGGGGAAAATTATAAACATTGATAATGATTAACGATATTGCGTTACTGGTCATCCTGAGCATTAGGTAAAGTAGTAGGAAATAATTCAGAGAAATCTGCAGCATTTACCTATGTTCAAGCCTTTGCAGGTTTAAGCCCAACTCACATGCAACGAGCCACCCCGCGATACAACTATGCGTTCATATACTTAGCGACTTGTTAGCCTTTAGTATTTGTCCTTCTCTCCCCCGTGTTATTGTTTTGTTTCAGTCGGGCTATGCCGCGGGGAGGGGAGAAAACGGAGCCCATGGGCTCAAGCTTATATGTACAGGGCTGACTTACAAACATAAATTATTTCACAAAATGAACAGAAAATTCGCATGATTGTTAATTGCCGAGTATGCACACATGTAAAATTCGTCAAGCATTAAATGTTAACTTTTGTACACCCACACATTTTGTGTTCTGGTTTTGATACGTCTTTGATTTTTCTTTGGATACTCTTATGCATAGATATAACGTAATCCTATAAAACTTAATCCACTGGGGATTCACTTGAAAACGAACGTAATTGATTTTTTAGCGAATATCATTCGAAGAGCGTGTTTCAGACGCATCAATTTCAAAGAATATTATAATTGACTATAATTGAAAGTTCGAGGACGATGTTTTGTTACTCGCAGAGTTATTTCATTGCACAACAGAGTATATTATACGCATAATTTCCCCGGATTTTTCTCGTACATCTCTGTGAATCCTTGGAAATTATAGCTTCTTTAGTGTTTACTACTTTGCATACAGCACGAGACAACGCGATACCATAACTTCTGGTACTTCTAGTCTTGTCAAAAACGGGAACGGATACAAAATATCTTGTTTAAGTTTATTCACTTGTGAATATTGTATATCAATAAATGTTATACCTATATAATATTCAATCGAACCTTCCCACGACCGAAAAGTCTTGGATAAAATTGGTGGCGGTAACCAAAATATATTGGATTTTGTACTTAAAAATGGAAGTTTCTAAAATTAATTTTACTTCACAACCAAAATTTAACTGTAAGTCTAATGAATAAATAAAGTCGTTTGTGTATTAAAAGTACTGCTAACTCTTTACGATGTTTCTTTCCATGTGAAATCGAGTTACCATCGGTAGTAAATTGTAATCCGAAATACTTTACCTATGCGATTCTATACTTTGATTTATGATTCTATAAATGTATATTTTGTTTCGTGGCTGCATTCGCGGTTAAGAAAATGCGATTGTTTTACGAATTGATAGATCGCAACGGCTCGGACAAACCGTTTTTTGTCAAGCTGTAGTCAGTTTAAAAAATAACCCACTGATAGCACCATACTGCATAAACATACAAAAATGTTTATCTATTTGGTAGTTTTGGTGGCAGCGTTATTTATTATTTTTGGATTCGCTCGCGGTAGGCCTTCGTAAGTACAAATTGTTACGTCAATTGAACAAATATTGTTCGATTCAAATTAAAATTGATTTTAATGTCTCATGTTAGGGCCGAATCGTTAAGATCATCAATTCGCCGTCCTCAATCTTTGTACAATCGCATTGTTTTTGGACCCGCAAATGAATCATCGGTAAATAACGAAGATTTGCCAGTTCGAAGATCTCTGGCTGCATTTACCGAAAGCACTGAATACGAGGGACCCGTGGGTCAAACGCAGAGAATATTGTTAACTAATAGAGAGAGATTATCCGACGAAGCTGTAAGGGAAGATGCAAATAAATTGAAGAATCTCGGTCTTCATCGTTACTCTCTCGAGAACATTCTTAAAGAAGAGATTGACAAGAATATTAATTTAGCTGGTAAAAAATTATTTCTAAATACAGATTGGTCCACGTCGATGACTCTGCATTTTAAGTCTATTAAAAAATATTTGATGCAAAAGTATATAACTTCGAAATTGTCTTGAAAAAGTTAATTTCCGAATAAAGGAACTACAAGACAGACGCCGAAAAATAAGAATCATGTGAGGTCTTCTAGACTTCAATGTGCGATTGTAAATAGTAGGGTTAACATTTCTACCTTTAATTACGCAGCTGCGAGAGCTTTACAGCCAGAGTCAGCACAAAATGATTCTACGAGGGCTTCGAAGCAAGAAACGATTAAGGATAACATACTGGAATCGTTACAAAATTCCATTCCGAAGACCACCCTTATTCCCCCTACCAGATTTAATACCGCTCAAATATATAATTTGATGTTACGAGAAAAGCTCAAGGGAAATGCAGCACAACCGAGATCAATGGAATCTGACAGAAATGAATCTAACGCATCGTCGCCTGTTAAATCGTACGATTTTAAAGGTTCTAACACGATTATAATGAAGAATTTTTTTCTAATGAGATTTATGGTTACAGGACAGAACATCTTTTCTCTTCTTCGGAACAAAACGAAATTAGATCTCATGGCGAAGAAGACCCAACGAGAGTTAATGAAACGTTAAATGCATCGGAACGTTAACCTATAAATTATGTGTACTACCTCTGCGAAATAAACAAAATTACTGAAAATCGTGTTCGAATCGTCTGAACAAATTATGGAGGGCGTACAGATTTGGGAAATGCTGGTCAAATATTTATTATTATTTCGATCGTGCTTGTGGGTGTACGTGATCGTACAGTGTTGTATAACTTTTAGTTCTACAATTGTTGATAGAAAACTAACTGAAACTAACTTAAGGGGAATCCGGAGTATCTAATGTTTTTAAACGGGCATTACATCTGTGACGTCGAAAGCGAGGAAAACTCTCAAAAATAAGCGTTTCGTACTAATCACTTCACGGTTTGATAAAACGAAGTTTCGCTCCACGCAAGGCCTCAAATGAAAGATGAAAGTCCAAAGAAAATGCCTCTGGTCCGATTTGGAATGGAAAACGTCGAAAATTTGAGAAATTGCAGAAAGATGTGCGACGGTCACCTGCTGGGGGCCATGTTGAAATCTCATCGTGATCGAAAAGTGACAGGTCCAAGTTTGAAGTGAAATTATGGTACTTTAGGGTGATTGATCTCTGAATTGGAGACCAGAGGCAATTTCTTTGGAGTTTCATCTTTCATTTGAGGCTTTGTGTTGAGCGAAATGTTGTTTTATCAAACCGTGAACTGATTAGTACGAAACGCTTATTTTTCAGAATTTTCCTCGCTTTTGACGTTAGAGATGTAATGTCCGTTTAAAAACATTAGGTACTCCGGATTCCCCATAATACAACTACACACAATGCACGTGCATCGCAACTAGCAGTTTCCAGTCCACTCCTCGTTTCTCTCTAGAGTGGAAACTCCTGCCTCCTTCCTCCAGCTCTCCGGTACAGTTGGGAACACTTTTCTCTACATGTCCTGTTAATCAGCGCCATCTGCTTATCGCGAATGAACTAATCGAAGCTGAATAAAAATGGTACTTTATTCGAATCTCAAACTTCAGCTGATTTCAATAAAGAATGTACTGAATGGTCTCATATTTATCGATGTTTTTAAAGTGGAACATTATGTATTCTTCATGCTGTTTAATTACCTCTTCACACCTCTCTAGCGATCTACCGATCTACCATCAATGAAAAATTTGGAATCGGGCTCTCCAGTTGCGATGCATTCAATTGCTTGAAATCACAGACTGAAAATGTAACAAATACGGTAACCAAATATTTTACAAAATCACCTCTATGTGTTGTCCGATTAACACTGTATGGTTTGTTGTCGTCAATAGTTTGCCAGCTCTATTTTGTATCAATTGTCCTGTCTCAATAATACACTGTTTTTAAAAATTCACCGTTACAGTGGAGGACGCCATGCACAATACAAACAAAATTGTATTTATATAGTGTCACGTAGTTCGTGACACAGTTGATGTGGTTGATATTTGATATTGGTTAATACCAATCATAAACCCACGATGTAATTGTATGGTAAATGATTTCCTTTTAATTTTCCATCTAGAATGACGAATTTCCATAAATCATACTCTGTAAGGATGAATAAAAACAAATAGTATATAGCATTTACTAATTTCTTTATCATCTCTATGAACGGGCATGACTCAGTTCCCAGATTGAGATTCATACATAGCCTATGAGAATGTCAAACTTTTTTATACGAACGCGAATGAAGAAAAATCAATATTTTGAATTTCACTATGGTCAATATAGAATATTTTGTTGTCATTTATATTAAAGCATTATCTCATACATGCCCTAAACTTTATCGTGTTGCACGTAAGATTCATACATTTTCAGCTCTTAACATAACTTGTAACTACTGTCATCATTGTTAAATTAAGCACAATCGTGTAAATATTAAATAAATAAGTAACTGATGCCAGGCAATGACACTTGTTAATGTTCTTTTTCAGTGGTATGACGACTTTGGTATTTGGAATTGGTATAGGACTATTCCTTATTTTGACTTTGTGGGCATTAGCAGCACTGATATTTCTTATCTCTTTACGAATTGAGAGGAAAATAGGTGCTATTGCTATACTGGTCGTTAGCATCTGCACGCTTATATTAATCACCTTGCCACGAGCTTCCGAGAAGTCTAGTACGGTCGAGAAAAAGGTATTTGGATTTATATAGTAATATAATTATTTATAGAATCGCTGCGTAGTAATAAATATAATTTACTCCGTTATATAATTCCTTCAGTTTATTTTACGAAGGGACCAGCTCTGTAGGTACTTTGTTTGCAGGTATACGATCATCTGTATGTTTGGCGCATTCTACTGCTCATCGTGCTAATTATATCGTCAATCGTTGGCTTCGTTGGGTACATTAAATTTGCACTGGTTCAATCCGTCAGACCAATCCGAATATCCAGTTGGGTTTCTTAACTATTGACGGTAAGTATTACTTTTCAATCAATATCTCTAATTGTTCTTTCAAAAGTACATGATCGTTTCATTATAGTCTTATTCATTGGATGCTTTAATCTTTCAGGACCTGTCTACAAGTAAGAAACATTGGCATATTTCAGTAATAATTGTTGTTGCAGTCCTTTCGTTGCCTGTAATCCATTTTTTATTTATCGCATTAGTACCCACATTATTTATAACGCCCAACAATGCTGCGTCAAACTAGCAAACTTTCATCGATGTTGGTCAGGCGGATTTCGTTATTTCATCGAAAAAATAAGTATTTTCAAATAAATAACAATAACGAATTTGTCAGTAAAGTGATGAATGGATCCGTGCCAGTTTTGGTAAATTTTCATGCGGAATGGTGCGATCCATGTAAGATATTGACACCCAAGTTAATAGAGCTCATAGAGCCTATGGATAAAATAGACTTGGCGATCGTAAATATTGAATTAAATCCCGAGTTAGTTTACATCTTCGAGGTAAAAGCGATACCGGCTGTAATAGCAATTTCGAATGGATTACTTGTCGGTAAATTCATTGGTATAGATGACACAGAGAAGATAGAAAATTTAATACAAGAGCTAACTCAGGGCTCTGCAAACTCCGAAACGAACAAAACAGAAGTTTAAGCGGGTACACGTTCTGCAAAACTTAATAATAGTTGCCTGTAATTCATGGACTGTATTTCTATAATTTGTATTATGCTAAACCGTTATGTTTGAGTGAGAATTATCGTTATAATACTTTAGGGTTTGATGTACTTTCTTCTTGTATTATACAATTTAATAACGCTTTCATATATATCGGTATGTCTATTAGGCTCTAATAGATGCAACTCACTTTAGATATACCTTGTACATACAATGAAGCGCGAAACTGTATGAATTTCTATGAAATCGTATAAACGCCGCAAAACTAACTCACAAGTTTCATAGGGATCTTTTATATTATCGAATAGTCATTAGGCCACTGCGGCGCTCTCATAAAAGTCGCTTTCGAAAAAATCGAAAGTTTTTAAACGTACCCGAGGTGCTAATTCAATAATAGTAGGATGAAGTGTAAAGTCTTCACTTCTAAAAAGATAACATATTTTCATTTATTATTTATAATTTTTGCGATTATAACTTTTTAATTATTTTACAAACTTTGTCGATAATGTATTATATGTGACGATAATATAACGTGATTATAAAATGATTTTAAATCGATCGTATATTACATAGTATATTACATCGTAGTAATTAATATTAACGGCCTGTTTAAAATCTATGAAGTCCTCGTAAGAATACAATCTGTACTTATGGCCTAATCCTATTTTAAAATCGAAGTATATTTCCATGCACTTATTTCCGTCGCGTATTACTGTTACTATTCACATATTTCACGCTGGAACAGATCAGTGATATTAATCACGTTGATCTTCAGAATTTAGTTCAAAGCACACGGCGTAACAGACTCAACAAATGGCTTACCGTATAAATAGTGAATGTAAATCAGGAAGCTAAAATGTTATTGGCGTGGGGATATAAACGAACTATTACCGCATCTGAGTTTAGTTTCGTATTTGTATTCGACACTAAAACAAATTCTGTATCTGTACAATCTTTGTATGAAAGTACGGTCGATAGTAGGCCAGAGATTGAATAAAGATTATTAATCCATGTATTACCTGGTGAAAGAGCTCCTTTATCTCTCTTTCGGCAGCAAGCGATACATAAACGTGTACCAATAATTAAAAGACTAGTTAAAATTTTCTTTATCAGTCAGGTGCTTTTAGAAACACCATGATAAGGCAATGCTGTGATTCCTTGGTTACTTGCAAAAAATTATTTACGCCAAATATATCGTCTTTTTCATTTTCGTCTAATAGTAAACAAGAGTGTCGCGACTTCGAAGTTTATACCATTTTTGCAAGCAACCCTGATCTCTTATTATTTTAATAACCAGTATATATCTTTTGAACTTTCTTTACCATGCACTGCGAAATAAACAGGTGGAGAATTAATTTATAGGAGTATGTACAAAACTAGAAAATAAAAATTTTATGAAGTATCTCTTAGAAAGAAGAAATGACAAAAGGTTACAGTTTCTTGGAGTTCAATGTTGAGGTCAATGCGTTTACACATGACGATTTTATCGGTGTATTACCGTCAAATGAATCTGATGTCACTCTACTCTCTGCTGAAACCTCGCGATCTTCATTTCCATTTTCAAGGGAAATTGACGTGAAACACGTATGTATATTATATATCAGCTGTAAATGCACCACAACGTACATCATGACTTATAAAATGAAGATGTACAAATCGAGTTGACTTATAGACGACACTGTTACTAGTGCACCGATATGTTTTGCAGAGGCGATTATATGGCCCCACAAAATTACACGTTCAGTAGATACATTTGGACGCTTTAATCTTGCAGAAATATTACGCATATTTACAATTTATCTATATCAAGTAGTTTAAAAAAAACGTAACAAAATGTAGAAAAACACGAATGACGTTATATACAAATCCCTATCGATGTCATTTGTTGTTACTGGACACGTTCGATGTATACCATAACATCACTGAAATATTTCTCTTATCATCTTCTAATAATTAATGTAACGTATACTCTTTTATACTGCTAGTTTATTTTAATGATCAAAAATATATGATTTTTATATTGTAAATTAGTAGGAGCCGAACGCGTCCAATAATATTACTTTAATCGATAAAAGCAATAGCTTAGTTGATTTTAACAACAAGTAACATCACCATCTCCCTCTACTAGTGAACCATCTAATAGTCGTATAATACATAGTATAGTACAACATGATACAATGTACTTTGCATTGAGTAACTTGGCGATTGGCGTTAGTCTTCTCATTAAACGCATAGGAAGTAACATTCGAAGATAATCGTGTAATGGCAAAATATTAATCTCTCTCTGCGTAAGCTTTATAAATCGATAGACGATCGATTTGTTCCTACTTCGTATGAGAATCTTCGAAGGAAAGGGAACTGAATCTATTTGGCGATCGTTGCAAAGGGGAAAAGCCCGAACGAATCTTTCGTGGAAAGTAAAAATGGTCGATGGAAATCTGCATTACTCAGATAGAAAATTCTATTTTGAACCTATTGGATTGTGTAATTATGAAACTAGCTTTGAAATTCAGCGGTCCGCATTATGTACAAGTTCAAGAATAATCTTTCATCGAAAACTTCGTGCTAATTCGTTTTATAGTTGGAATGAATTCGTCGTCGGTAATAAATCGACATGCTGATATCGTGATATCGTGGGTCGAAAAATGATTTGTATAGAAATTATTCGAGAGCGTTGTCGAGGAAGATCAAAACATAGTTCGCTAAACTTCTGCTCCTAAATATTGTACACCTTGCTCCGCTATTGGAACGTACGTATTATCATTGAGTTTGACGAGCAAGATAACTTTATCGACATGAGATCGCCGATTAGGATCGCGATGATTTGGAGACCAACGATGAACAACGCAACCTACCATACCTCTTTGCGGCACCCAATGTTGCCACCCGGATCTACCGCCCTGTTGCCTCATTCTTTCGTCAGGCCAAATAACGTCTATCCGACGACCCAAATTAATAGCGTCGTACACCTGCTTCGGATCCATTATCTGTAAACATCAAATTATGAACACGTCTTTCTTTCACGTTAGTCATTAGATTATCATTTCTACGGTTTCCGCGTGGAGAAAAATTTTCTAGATTTCACGATGCAATTCTTTGTCTAAATTGTACTCTTCCCTTCGGAGAACTTGAAGGGTATACCAAGAGCATTGAATGCTAATTCAAACCAACAATTGTATGATCTCCAATGAAACGTTTATGTTACTTACGCAAACTCTTTGAAAAACTTCTTCTTTTTCAAGCTTACTGGAGAAACTTGTTTCGCTTTTAGTTTCCGCCGTTTTAGCATCACTATTGCTAAGGAGACCAGCCAAACTAGCGAGAGTCGAGCTGGTAGGTTTTCCAATTGAAGCCACCGATCCTCTATTTCCCCCGAGGGAGCCTGTGTTTGCTCTACCCAAAAAACCACGTCCAGTCGAACCGCCAATTTGACGTCCCGAGTCTGTAGACTGTGAACTGGATGTGCTGTGACTTGATTGCCCGTAGCCTGTATTAAACATATCGTTCTGAAATCGTAAACAGAATTGAAATTGATGAAGCACGGTGATGATAAGTACCGGAGTGAATGTTGTAAGTCGTCATCGCGTACACCCCCTCGTTCCCAAAGCCCCCGTCGTCCTGCGATCCCGTTCCACCAGACGAGCAACCTTGGCCACATCTTCTCCTTATTCTGGAAACAATGCTTTCAATAGTAACAGACGGTGTCATTAGTACAATTTTGTTTCACTTGCCGCTTATAAATATATTTAATTTGTACAGTACACTGATTTTTAATAAATAATAGTTTATAGTATATTTTTTCAGCGAACTCCAGATGTTTCTGCGAAATGCATTATTTTTATATTGACTTTAAACGGATTTTGTGAACCAAATTTGAAAGTATGCGCGAAATAAAATAAAATAATGCATTTCGCATAAACATCTAGAGTCTATTTATTGCAAAGGAACAGATGTTACCTGTGCCACAAATTTAATACAGTTGTCCTAATAACACCGAGACTCAATGATCCTCCAATTATCGAACATAATTGTTCATTAGTTTCTGCATAGCTGGTAGTCAATGGTGAGACGTAAATCGGATAACCGATCGGTTGATCACAAGAACTATTGATTATATTTCTTAAAGCTTGCTTTGCATTTTGTATGGATCCTCGTTCTGGATTTCTGTTTCTTAAATATACCAACTCCTGCTGCTGTCCAGCCCAAAGACCGCGAACGCATTCACGATTCATTTTAATCACGCGGAAAGTTAAGAACCGTTTGTTGAGCATTATTACTTTGTATTCGTCGATACCGTCATCGAGTACGTGTCTGTAAAATAAAAACAACGTAAGATTATATTAGCGTCTACCGTATATTGTCATCAGCGAATTTGATCTGGAGAAATACCGAAGGGCTAAAAGACTGGGCGCTCCATTGAGGACTGCGTTTCTCCAAAGGGGATCTGCTTCGTGGCTAATTACAAGATTTTTGTCGTGACTGTCGATGGCTTTATAAAGTGCTGATGGTTTCAGATACTGTTCCGGGCTCATAAAGTGATCTTGATGCAATTTCAATGCCATTCTTACACCCTTTGCTACAACGCTGCGTAGCAAGTCAACATCGTGTAGCACCCATTCGTCTCGAACTGACGTTATACGAAAGTCCCCTGGGCACAATATAAATATGTGTTAAATGCTGAGAAACTTAAAGGTTCACAATTGATGCAGAGAGTAAACATGTTTGTTGAAATTAAGTGATTGGTTACAATTGATTTTATTATAGTGATTTGATTGTGCGCTAAAAAATTTGCATTGGGATGTTAACTTTATGTATTAATTTTCGTAAGTCTTTTTAACACGCAGCATACCTTTGAAAAGAGCATGTAATCCATATAGAAAAAATTCAACATTTGAGACAGTATTGTGGGAAGCGGCCCCCAAAACGCGTCTCCCTAAAAGACTCAACGCAAAACACAGAGATACAAGGTCCGAATCTCTCGTTCTATCTATTCTCTGAAAAGATTTTGAAAAGAATTATGATACATCGACGTGAAAATAATTGTTCGCAAATACATAGTAGACATTGTATACCTCATCGTGCTTCCTAGCACAGTACTTTATCCAGTCCAAGTAAACATTGCAGAAGCTACTCCTTGTAATACCGCTCGCATGTAAATCGAAATCCTCGTCGATATTCGCATTAAAAATGGGATCGAGATCGACGAAGTCTTCGACTAGAGTCTCTTCGAGCGCATCGGAGATATCGGAATTCTCCAACCAGTACTCTAATTTCGGTGACTTGACGGCATAGAAAACAATACTTTTGACGTAATAAGTAACGAGCACTTTCCGAAATTCGAACACTTGAAGCATGGAGCCCGCTGAATTGTCGGAAATCGAGTAGCCTTCCAAAACGTACTTAGCGCTCGCGACTTCCCAAGCCAGCCAGCGTTGACTGAAGGCTGCGTTGACGCTGAGTACGTTCGACAAATGACCCATTTCGCAGCAGCAACAATTGTCATTGTCCTCGATGCCCTCCGAAATAGCTTCTACCTAAAGGGTTAAATGCCGATTTTCGAATACAAAGTTTTAAACTGTCTCGCGCGTGCAAATAGCAATGTTTATCAATCGTGTACGCACCTCTCGTTGCTGACAGTATGTTCCCCTGAACTCGAGACCTCTGACTTGATAAGTGACCAAGCCATTGCCCAATTGAACAATATGCACCAGGCAGTTCAAATAATCGGACGCCAAGAGGAAGCAATCACCTTGCTCCACGTTTCCCCAACGTCCGAGAGCAAGATCGCCGTAGAGGCTATGCTGAAGGGATCTCGTCAATTGTTCGTAAAATATTGAGTTCAGGTTGTTGTCATCTGCGCCTAAATTCCGGTCCAGATGGGATGACATTCGCGTGTTCGAATGATCCACTCTCCTGGTCTTATAATCACGCTCCCAAAACTTCACCGGGCGCACGTACGACGATATGAAAATAGCACTGCCGAGAAGTGGGTTTAAAGGGGTACTCAAAATCGCCGAAATACCTGCTTGTAGAAAAAGCATGGCAGAATGTGGTACGGAGAAGGGTTGAGCGAATGCGTGAAAGGCGCTACCCCACGTGATTTGCCACGGTGCGATGTACGTTACAATGAAACGTATTTTCAGCAACAACTCGTACATCTTTGCAAATACTATTCCGGTAACGAAATAGTCTACCAAGAATGTTTCGCTTAAATCGCGAAAATCTAGTTTGAACAGTAAGACGGAGAAGACCAGCACTAAGTAACGCGTAGATGGATCGGAGTACGCCGATCTTAACGATTTTAATCCGCATAGGACTATGATTAACGCACCGACACTTTCTCCGAACTTACTTACTATTTTCGAGGAGCATTCAGTGAGCGCCCCCAAGAAAACTACGGGATACAGAACGTTCCTCTCGAGGAAGCAAAGGCAAACGTACGCCTTTTCGAACCACATAATTCGGACCGGTTCCCGAACTTCGAACTTGGCGTGTTCATAGCTACGCAGCACTGGCTTTGATAAACACAACCAGGGTAACTGTTTTCGGAGTTGTGGCACGATGTAATGTAACAAGAATCCAAGGCAGCTTGCGATGCCCCACAAAACCGGGTTCAGTTCCGGTTGTAATGCCGTGAAGACGGTGGAACAGTGGATTCCAAAGGACAAAGTGCCTATCACCGAACATATGATTAAATCGTTTTTTAATCTCGCATTAACAGTTGCACGAAGTTTGTCCGGCAAAGGATCCACTAATTCTGTGTCCGACATTTGTTCCCCGACTTTGATCTTGACGTGCTTCTTTTTGCTCGATGTTCTAATCTTGACCTCCTTATACGTTGCACTCAAATTGTCCCTACGGGACACGTTCTCGATGATCTTAGCTTCTTTCTCCTCGGCGTAAATCTCCGGCGGCCACAAATTTGACTTTACTATGTCCCATATCACGCTAGGATCCGACGATGATCTGCTTAAATGATAAGACACGGCAACTAGTAAACCCGCAAAAATGGAGAACAAGATATGTTGCGACGATTTAGGCTCCGTTAGAGCGCCATAAGCGAATCCGTATAATATCACGACGGTGACGATGCTGCGACCGAGACAGTATATCGAGGAGACTAGACTGGTTGTTGCATTTCCACCAAACAGATGGATATCTATGTGTTCGCAGAGATACATTAAAAATGTGTTAATTTGAGGAAATAACCCTAACGAGAATACGATTGGGAAGCATAAAAGAAATATTAACAAAACATTCCGCATTTGCAGTATAACATCGTAATCGGCGACCCGTAATCCGTATACTCGAAATTCGGACGTTTTGAAGTTTTTCAGTGATTCGTTCAGTATTAGTATAAGTCCTGAACAAAGTATATAATACACAGGTCTAGAGAACACTATAATACGATTAAATCCGTGGGTCGGAGACGCAGCATCAGGCTGAACAGATTTTAGTAGTGAATACTGGCATCCAGCAGTTACGAAACAAAAGATGAAGGCGAATATGTCTCGGTAAAATCCTTGTTGAAGTAGCACGAGACCCAACCCCGCAACCGCAACTGCCAACAACGTGGAGACGATAGTCTCGAAAATAGTTAAATTTCGATCGAGTAGAGCTAACAGGAACAGACGATCAAATCGCACTTTGATGTCCGGGAACTTGCCGATCTTCCATTTGTAGTAATGTCTCGTTTGCTTGGACTTTGAATCCGATACGTCCAAGCCGCCGATAAATTGATTCCATGACAAATTCGTATTTATGCCTACTTCTTGATGCGTTGGTAGTGCTAGAACTGGCACCCGGTTATTGGTCTCCGATGGGTAAGGAATTGAATTCAGATTCCCGAATAAATTTTGTAATCGTCGATTCCTACCTGCCATCGGATCTGAGCACGCTATCAAGTTCTGATGACAGAGGTCCCGTTCCCAGGTTTCGAGCGCGCACTGATTCGAGCTCCCGGTATTGGAAGAAACTAAATTTGACGGCAGTGAGTTTTGTGTTTTAGTCTGATTGCTCGCTGGACTCGACAATACGGGAGGTGTGTCTATTATTACCGTCAGACCGGCAGAATTTAACGATAAACTACTATAACTGTTGCTCAGGGAATCCGTCAATTCCCAATTTGCATCGTAATGCAAATTCTGATTGAGTTGTTGGCGTAACAAAGTATTCAATAGTTTGTCGTTATTGCTAGAAGGAACTTGTGCAGCTGCGGCGACACCAGACCCTTTCTCGTCGAAGGTGTATGCCAACCAACGTCCATTGTCGTCCCGAAAATAATGTACAGCTCCTTCCGAAGTGTCATTGTGATTGGCGGCCAAGTGACACTCTCCGTTCTCGATCAGTCCGAATAGAGCGGTCAGTGGTACTACATTGTCATCTCGAGTTCTTATTCGCGGTCCATGAGGCGATTTGATCGACCGTTTCAAGCGACCCTGCCTCGTATGGGAATTTCGAGTTTCTGAACTACGGCTTAATCTCGAGTCGGACACGGTACTGGATTGGCCGGGTAAGTCTCTGCCACAATTTAATAACGCGGCTAGTAACGGGGGCGCGGGACTAGGCAGGAGTGTACTTAACTCGTTGTTCGAACCACTAGTTTGTATAAATTTTCTAGCTCTTCTAACTTGTACCGTTCGTTTCAGTTTCGGTGGAGCTTGCTCGGTGATTGTATTATCATCTATCGTTTCCCCAGCTGGTTTTGGACGGTTTTGCTTTGGAATTGCACCTTGGTGTCGCTTGTTATCCAGTTCGGTTTGTGGAAGTAACTTTTTCTTCACTTCAATTTCTATACTCAGTGTCGTTGTACTGGATGAACCTGAAGCTGGCTCCTTATTCTGCAGATCTGCAAAAGAAATAACAAACACCGATTCATTTTAGTTGGCGCAATTCATAGTATCGATCATTTACTGTATTTCTTTTGGTAGTATCGGAGATGTAAAACGGTTCTTGCGCTACAGAATCTATCTATAAGTCTAATGAGAGTTCTCTGCGAATTACCAATGCAGAACTCATAATTCTACAAACTTACAATCAGTACTAGCCGTCTGTAGGCTTTCTGATGTATCCGTATCATCAGACTGAGTAAAAGTCCAAAATACTGGCAGCACAAATTAAAAGGTCGTGAAAGTACAATTTACAAGTAACAGTAAATAATCTGCTGGCATTTTCATACCGTGAGGTACAAATGGTACAAATGAAACTTACTTTTACTTGTCCGAGGTTCCACCGTACATTCGTCGCTTTCGAACAACCAATCGATTTCGACGACGCTTCCAGCGTTCAGTGGATCATCTAAATTTTTAGACTTATCTTGCTTGTCTTTACGTTTTTCCTCATCTGAAAATTCACAGCTACTTTGACTTGCATTACTGTATCTTCTCCTAGGGCCAGGCTTTGGTTCTTCGATTAATGCATCACGGGAGTTTGCCGAATCATTGTCTATTCCACCGTCTCCGTTAAAACTAGATGCACAATAGAAAAATTAAAATCACTCTCGGGGTCCTCAGTAATCAAATTCGAAAAGATCCAATTGAATTGATCTAACGATGAAGTATTTGATCTTAAAAGTTACCTCGAGAATCTATCTTCGAATCGGCCAGTACTAAGACTTCTGTCTCGGTTAGAGGTAGTACTTGTTTTGTAAGTTGCTTTCCGAGTAAGTAACGGACTACCGGAAACCTGGAGGCTAAATCCTCCAGAACTTTCATTAGCAAATTGTTCATCGCTTTGTTCCGCTATTATAGGATACACTATTTCGGATTTATAATTAAGGTTTGACAGCTGCAGTTGATTTCTCTTTAACGTGGTTTGCGGTAAAACCTTAAAAACGTATTGTTATTTCAGTACACTCGCCGATCCTTAAATAATTTTCAACAGATACATAGAGCGTTATTACAAGCATACCTTTTTTGTATTAATTGTTTCAAGACTTTGGGGATAGAGAGGCAAATTATTGTCATCTGTAGAGTTTTTGCTAGGAGGGCCGATTGTTTCAAGACTTTGCGGATGAACAAATTGATGTGAATTTTTGGTAATAACCTTGGAGAGAATAATCCGGAAACGTTAGTATTATGTGAATTATAAAGTTTGCTAACATTACAAGGTTGCCGTTTGTCATTACCTCTAAGGATAATGGTGGCAACGAAATTTTATTTAGATGCGTATCCTCCTTCTTAGATATAATTTCCAAACTTTGGGGATGATCATTCGTTAAATAAGTTTCCATTAGAATCGAATTAGAATTAAGATGACGGACACTTTGATCCGATTTCCAGTATGGATCCTCTAATTCCAATGATCTTATTCGATGTTTTAATTCCACTAAACTTGATTGTCTTATCCGACTATCGGAGCCTAGGCTGTGTTGTTGACGTTTAATGTATCGGTTTCGCAAGTCCTCGCATGGATGCCTGCTTAATTTTGGTAATCTTGTTTGATCTTCTTCCGCGATCATTTGTTGCGAAACACGCGCGTGTTTCAATCTCCATTCTGTATGTATTTACAGTGCATGACAATAAATTTTAATATCCAATGGTACCCCATGTACAATAACATCTTCAACGCAAATGTTTCAGAAATAATCACCTTTTATCAAATGTCGCGTACGTGCTCTAGAATGTAGCGCAGAAACTGATTCTGGCTCAGGAATATTTATATTATGCACCATGGGTTTATTGAGCTGTTGCGCTTCCTCAAAATTATCCGAACTTCCAGAACTTTCAGAACTATTCTTTCTATGTATTTCTACCTTTAAATCTATAGTTGAACTTGGTTTATCTCGATTATATTTAGATGTTATGCTATCCTCATCCGCATTCTGTTCTGCATTTGGTTCGATAAATGAGTTGCGTGATGAGCATTCTACCGGTGGTGTGTCTGTTTTACCTGCAAAAAAACAAACTGTATTTTGGCAATAAACATAACTATGAAGACGCCATAGAGAAATTGTTGGTAACGTATCCTACAGTTAAGAGTATTATATAGTGTATGAAATGTAATCAGAATTTAGATTTACTATACCATTCAGAACTTGCAGTTCTATTCCATGATCTACTTGATCCTGCGATTGTTCCTTGCTTTTACCATGTGACGTGCGTCTCTTTTCGCTCTCGGACCTCTGTTGACTGATAGTTTGACCTGGTTCCTCTAAACACTCAGTTGTATCGTAGACGCAATGCAGCGCATGATTGACACACTTTATTGTGCCAAAAAGTGCGCAGATCGAGGAACAATATGCCACCCAAACGTACAAAGTTGGTGGAAAGTACTGGTATAACAAAAGGGGATCGACTCAGTAAGGAAGTAAGTCCGTACACAAAGTACAATTTAAATCTGAAACTATCTCGCTACTGAGGTTTCGACAAATGCAAATTTCGCATAATAGAATAACATCATAATATCCACAATCAGAATGGAGTGAATTATACTTGGATGCTTCAGACCCAAAACATATACAGTTTATCGAAACGTTATTTATCCGGAACGAACAGAACATGACACACACGCGGGAGTACTCACAAGGTATATAGTGAACGGTAGGCAGAGCAGGAACAGCCAAATGTAAAGATGAAAAGTATTTGAAAAAACGTCGAGATGGGGATCGTAAAACCAGCCTCCTGTCAGGCTTGCCCAGAAGCCTTGTCTCAGAATTTCCAGCGTTTGAGAACCCATGCCAGTGGCAAAAGCACTTCCTCACCATCTTCCCATCATTTGCTGTTCGACTGCTTTATGCGTGGTATGTTTTCTCTACACGGAAACACGCATGGCAAGCAATAAGGTGATACATTTTATCTCGGCCTTATTAATCAATGGAATTGGCGCACACGACTCACTAGCTCCGCAGCCATCTTCACCTCTCAGATGATTCCGAACATGAACCATATGATTCTATATATGGCCAGTCCATCGTCAGTTTTCAACGTGAACGATCTCGCGCGAACATCGATATCGATATCACTTAAAATCATTTCTAATAAGTTTACAAGCACGGATAAAGAATCCGCGTAATTGGCACGTACCAGTGAAAAGCAAGTTATATTTGATAATCGAGTGTTTTCGTGAAATGCAATGCTATTCCCGCAGAAAGTTTTGCGATCGCTGTATTGCGTACAGGTCCTTATCCAGTTCGAGCAGCGTGAGCGGCCTTTCAAATGTCCTCCCCATGAATCGCGGTCCAATATATCACGTCAACGGTGGGGCCGTCAAGCGAAACATGGCGTCCGTTAGGTTATTGCTATGAGTGCTGCTCCGTTTTCTCGCGTTAAATGTGGAATCATCGTGCCTATTGCGGGCTGACGCGGAGCGTCGTGTCCTCGGGGTGGCGAACGCGTCGCTTTAAACCCACCACGAATCGCGTGCGCTGCTCCTAGTGCCGATTTAATAAGGAGAATCAGCCCCGTCAACAGTGGGCTTGTGGGTATACACACCCTGACGCGAGACTCGAGAGTGGTTTTACGGCATATCGGGTAGCTCCACGCTCTCGCGAAATTTTTCCCAGCAGTGTTAACGGTAACGTTGGGCTTCTACGTTGAGAACCAAGAAATCTTTGCGCATTGTTGTCGTGCTCGCGAATCAAAATGCCGGTCACCGTTAAAGTGTTTTTATGCACGGGGTGGTAGTGGTGGCGATCACCTCCTCTCACCCCACTTTTTTTCTCGGCAAACTTGTGCATGTATTCGAAACACTGCTAAAATATCATATGATTTCGTCGAGCTTAAATTCTCCACGGATGTGCTGGTCATTAGTTTCCAATAATGTGTAAAACTCAGATTTATGAGCGTGCATTAGGTGTTGAGGAATAATATTGGGTGGTTGCGTGACATTAAGTGGTTCTATGCATCTCCGTGTAGCTTGTGTTAAAAGGACTGGCGGTATCGCTTTGGCACTACATGTCACTTATCGTGACCACAGTGAGAAAACGTCACGCGAAAGTGAAGAGAAAATCAGAGTATAATTTCCAAAAAGGAGAAGGATACGGAGAGTGTTGGGCCATATGCCGCCAGCCGGGTTATCGGCGAGAGGCTTGTCTACCTTGATGGACCACGGACAACCGGATGCTCGTCATCGGAGCGAGCGGTTTCTACATTATCCAGAGAATGGCTCCTCAAACCCCCATAGTCCTAATACAGCCAACTCATCTCCGCGATATCAACATAGTAGTAGAACAAATAATCATTCCACCAGGTATGCGATATGTAGTTATGATGCACTTGGATATGCACATTTTACGTTGAAGCAAAATTATCTGACTTTAATCATTGCTTTCCAGTTACGCATATTTGTATGGTCGTGCGTCTAGTAACAATATGTCTGATAGCAGTGTTTCTGATACGCATAGCGGCGGTACAGCGAGAACTGTTTCTCAACAGACTAGTCCATCTCATGGTACACATTCCTCTTCTCAATCACGACAGGATTCTAGCTCAACTATTTTCACAGCATTGTTCGATTATGTTGCCCAAGGCGAAGATGAGTTATCCTTGCAAAGAGGCGAAACCGTTGAGGTAGCTTATTCACTGAAGATACTACAAATAAGTTTTTATTGTACATGGAATTATACTGATCATTTCTGTCTCATTTGTTAGGTTTTGTCTAAGGATTCAAAAATATCAGGTGACGAGGGGTGGTGGACTGGAAAGATTCATGGAAAAGTTGGTATCTTTCCAGCAAATTTTGTTGCAGAATCCGAGTGTATTGATAGAGTTTCGTCGGTGATCGATAAAGTTCAGCCGGTGGAAATTGACTTTGAAGAATTACAATTAGAGGAAGTGATAGGTGTGGGGGGTTTTGGTAAAGTCTACAGGTACACAGTTTAATTCAGTAATATTTTCAATGCGTTGAAGTTTAGTGGAAGCTCTATATACAATGTCGGTCATACATTGATGAATTTCAGAGGATTCTGGCAAAAGCATGAAGTGGCTGTTAAAGCAGCCAGGCAGGACCCAGACGAAGAGCCAAGCGTTACTTTAGAAAATGTTCGACAAGAGGCAAAGTTATTTTGGTTACTGAAACATGAAAATATTGTGCAGTTAGAAGGAGTTTGTTTAAAAATGCCAAATATGTGTCTGGTAATGGAATATGCACGAGGCGGAAGCTTGAATAGGGTTCTTAGCGGTAGAAAGATTAGGCCTGATGTACTTGTTGACTGGGCCATACAGATTGCTCGTGGCATGGATTATCTTCACAATAAAGCACCTATAAGTCTAATACACAGGGACCTAAAAAGCTCGAACGGTAAGATCTTTGGAGAATGGATTGATGAATAGTTTTATAGAATTAATCTGCCTGTTAAATAGAAATTAATACAGGTGTACAATTTCCCATGTAAATAGTGCTGTTAAGCGAACCTATAGAAAATGATGATCTACAATGTAAAACTTTGAAGATAACAGACTTTGGATTAGCAAGAGAAGTTTATAAGACGACTCGTATGTCAGCTGCAGGCACATATGCCTGGATGGCACCAGAGGTTATTAAAAAGAGTACTTTCAGTAGAGCCAGTGATGTTTGGAGGTCAGTTCTAGGTGCCTCCTATATCACTTCAATTGTAATACAAGTTTCTTTTCTTAAGGCAAAATGTTCTTTCTCCCTTACCTATGCATTTGTAACACGTATTTGCAGTTACGGTGTACTCCTGTGGGAACTTCTAACTGGTGAAACGCCATACAAAGGCATAGATGCTCTGGCGGTAGCTTATGGTGTTGCAGTAAATAAACTTACGTTGCCTATTCCGTCAACTTGTCCCCAACCATGGAGGTATCTGATGGAAGGTGCGTTATTTTATCATACATGATGACAAAAACATACGAATTCGGAAAGCGTAAGTTTTTAATTTCTCTTGAACTCAAAGCAAACGTGAGAATGCCAAATTTTTTTGTAGCTTGTTGGGCATCGGACAGTCATGCGAGGCCGGGATTTGTTGAGATTCTGGTAGCATTAGACGAAGTGCGTAGCGCGTTTGCAGCAACGCCACACGAGTCGTTTCATACGATGCAGGAAGACTGGAGGCTTGAAATTGAACAAGTTCTTCATGGGCTGCGCATGAAGGAAAAGGTATGGATATAGAATATCTCCGACTGATCGAAGTAATTTTCTCTGGATGTGGAATAAATGAACACACGAAATAACGAGTACTAACACAAATAATATAAATAATTATTCTCCCAAATGCTATACAAAGGCATGCCGCTCCTTAGAAGAGGTAAGGTACATACATACTTATTGTTGAAATTGGTAGACGCTTTTTTATTGTTTTGTTCATCAACAGGAGTATGTTTCAACGGTGTTATTCAGTTAAACGCCAAGTGAAATAACAAATTAAGCAAATCATTCTTTGTCTGTCATGTATTGGTTTTCATGGAATTCTTCGACTTCTTTGCTCATTAGGAATTGCGCTGTAGAGAGGAAGAATTGACAAAGGCCCAAGTGCAACAACGACAGCACGAAGAAAATTTGAGACAACGCGAGCAAGAACTAGCTGCCCGAGAAATAGACTTATTAGAACGTGAACTCACTGTCATGATAATTCAGCAACAAAATACTCCTACGCCGAACAAGAGGCGTGGAAAGTTTAAGAAATCTAGATTAAAACTCAACAAGAAAGAGCCGGGAAGTAACATTAGTGCTCCTTCTGGTAAGTGTAGTGAGAACGCAGTTTATCTCGTTAGATATTATGTTGCTTATTAAGTTTTCTGTTTGTCCAGTTAATATATTGTGTCACAGGAAACTGCCAAAAAGCTTTGTCGATACACGATCGTACTAACGGTAATGATTAAATTCAAAACATTTTTTTATCCAGATTTTCGCCATACGATAACTGTACAGCACACAGCCTTAGATCGGGGAAAAGTAAGGAATCCGTCGAGACCTAATAGCCCGCCAGGTTCACCTAGCATTCCAAGACTTCGAGCGATCGCATGTGAGTAATCTGGTTTCGAATCATTGTTCAGTAGTTCACAATGATGATTCCGTGTTGTTCGATATGAATGGTTTTGCAATGATATATTTTACATAATTCTCCAAAGAGTTGAGAGTCACATTGTTTGTGCTTCGTAGACACGTTGTATTCATTTCATATTTATCTTTATTAGCATGGTGTGAATAATTATTGAACATTCTTATATATGTATATATACATCTGACTGCCAGTTCATATATATGTATATATACACATATATACAATATTCAGAAAACTTTGTTGTGTTCGTTTTTGTTTCTTTATGAAGCTGTGAAAAGCGATCGCTTTGAATTTATTTGTACTACAAAATTCGTTTGAAACTGCACAATTATATATCATTTGAAATATTACCATTTTCAAGTGCGTAATGAGCTTAACAGGGTAGGAGGAAGAGCTAGTATCGTAGTGAGTAGCGTTTTGTTTTTTGTCTTCCTCCTTTAGTACCAGCAGATGGAGTAAAGGGTAAGACTTGGGGACCATCAACACTCCATCAACGTGAGCGTGGGGCTATTATCACTCAACCACCAAACCCAGCATCTCCTGGTGGCAAGCGGTGGTCTCGCTCTGCTCCTGATCTTGAAAAGACACCTCTGCGTACCGCCCTGTTGGCAAGCGCACATCGCTCCCCGCTTCTTCAAGAAATAGGTAACCCCTCCTCCAGAAAGTTGTACTCCTCAGCAAATAATTTGATAGACAATCAGCCAGGATATAGCTATAATGACATTCCAGAGAATTCTAGTAATACAATGCAAGGTACGAGCTGTGCACCTTGCAACATAGGGGAGGATTTTGTTATTTTGGACAACGATATTTACGAGTCTATCGTCTTGCATAACAAATCGGCGAATAATCTTAAACCTCATTTTCCGGATGATCACTCGTTGGTTACTGAGAATTACTCAAAAACCATTGGTAGAAGCACTTCGAAGACCTCGCCTCCTAAATGCCAAAAGCATCACCTACCCGGTGAATTAGAGCACATGTACTCTTCGAATTTCGTTCAGAGCGTAACGTCTACTTTGGTTGGTACTGCGAAGCGGGTGAAAAGTAAAAAACGCGACAGAAGTAAATCGAAGGAATCGAAGCGTAGAGATAGCTCGGAATCACGATTAGCCGCTTTAGCCGATTTCTTTCGTTCCCCTTCCGGATCGAGAAAAAGCTCCTTGAATTCTCCGCGCAGCGTGGAGCGGAAGAATTCCGTGGCCATCAAAATCAACGATGCTGACGGTCTAGAGTCTAGCCCCGAAAACTCGATAGGGAAAAAGTCTCATCACAAATCGAGGATTTCTAAGAGTCCCTTGAGGGTGTTTAATAAAATGAAGGCGTGGGGAAGTCGGGACGCGCTGGACGATAAAACGATCGGTGTGAAAGTAGAATATAATGTAGTGGACAATGTGATATCCATACCGCAAATCGGTCGCCGTGATTCCGATCAAAGTAACGCGATGCCGAAATTTTTGACCGCGAATTCACGAGAGGGCATAGATTTCGAAAGCCTCGAATCGGAGCTGTGCAACTTCGACTCCGAACACTCCAACGATAGTTCTGTTTCGAAAAATTCGTTAGGATTATTTCACGAGGGTAAATGCAAAAGATCCCCCACATCTTTCGATTCTATTGGCAATACATCGGACACATCTTCGAAACGTGCCCAGCAATTAGATCACACCTTCGATTTGAATTCCTGGTTGAGTCAGAAATCTAAGAGCAACGAATGCTTGTGCAGTGAAGGGGAGGATCACGTAGATTGTACTAATTCGATCGTACATACATCTGGTCATGTTCAGGATTGCGAACGTCAGAATTCGCAATCCAATTACGGTCCGAAGAGAAGTTTGACTGGATCACTTAGGGGCGTTCCCTGCCATAGAAGTTCCGAAGACGTAACCACGATCGATTGTATGCCATCGACAAACTTTGTCGTAGACGAATTTCCGAAAAAGAAACGATAAGTAATCTTGCATTTACAGAGGTCCCGATAACACAACCCACGTACGTGCGTATAAAGCGCGTAATGCGAAACACAGTTCACACCCTTTACCTGCTGGATTTCATTTTGTATGATTTAGTAACGATCATATACTTTCTTTACCGCAGGCCTTTCTGAGGAAAGCATCTATCCAACTCGTAAGTCTGTTTACATTGCTGCGTTACTATCTCACATTTTATAAAAGCCCCGATTCTTTTTCCTACCGCAGTTAGACGTGAAAATGATATTTTTACTTTTTGTGCATCGTAGTAAAGTAAAACTTTCGAGCCGACGGTGTCTTTTTACATTTATATTTAAACGTTTTCATTAAGCTCTGACTGGTAGTTTGCGCTTAGAGTTAACCACGTAGGAATGCATGAGTACACCACCCAGTTATATTTCTTATATCGTCTACTGATTCGTGAGCCGTGCTCTAAGATACGTATTTTAGTAATCTGTGTACAGATAATGAGATCTTTATCGAATAATTATATGTCCCTTTTTTGTATTGCGTCGATAGTCTTCTAAGATTATTTTATTTGATCGAACGGTTTGCAATGGTGCATATTATCGTCGTTTATTCTCATATGGAAAATGGCTTTAAATTTGGTGGGGATCCAGGGGAATATTGAAATTTACTCACTCATTGAAACTTCGGCACGTATGGTAATGCCTATGCAGGATAATTGCGTAATTTTAAAGGATGAAAATGTCTATCAAATTACGTAACGAAGGTCATATTATGTTTTTAAATATTTTAATAAAGGGTACACATCGTACCCTGCAATAATCTAGAAATTATTTATCTTAATTTAAATTGATAAGAACCTCGTATCTCAAACTGTAACTTAATGAGTACATTAAAATGTAAATGCAGTCTTTCTGGTGTTGGTTCTTTTCTGATATTATTTGGAGTACATAACATTCTAACAAGCAGAGCTAACAGCCCACTACTATGTGAAAAAAGAAATACGTACGCTTCTGCCATTACAACAAAAGTTTGTCCTTAATGGTAGTTTTTATGTCGGAGCGTCATCAAGGTGTGTTTGCATAGTCATTATATCTAAAGGCTTAAACCAAATCAAAGTTTCAAGAATATTATATCACATATCATTTCGTTGCGAAAGTAGTTGTGCTATTTCTTTGATGCCTTAGATGCCATTTAAATTAATTTCAATCTTTATCGATTTTCCAGTACAACTCAGAGCGATTTGTTTTTGTACTACAACAGGAAACTCTCAACAGTTTTTAGATAACAGAAAATTTGCACACATCACATACGACACACAGAGCCACACGCGCACACTTGTATTTAGAAATAGAAATTTTTTCAATAAAACCTTTTCAGTTGGACACGTTGAATTTTGTTTTTTCGTTTTTCTGAATTTTTACGCTCGGTTTGTGGTGATTTAGCAGCGGTTAGCGTTTTTCTATGTCAATTAAAATTCTTTTAAGGGTTACGTAGTACGTTGTGTAGCCTTGCGTTTGACAATTTGTATCGAGCATGTCTGTATGTTAAATTATCTTATTATTACGCACTGTGTGCAGTTTATTTTATTGGTGACGATGGAAGATAAATGATAACTACATTTCATTAAATCGGCCGATTGTTGTTGTAATCGTACTCTTCCAATTTTACATTGATCATTGCCAATAGCCGAGCGTAAAAGAATCCTTGCATGCTTCCAGTAGGATCCTAACTGATAACTCCAATTGGGTTTGGTCCTTTCTGTGCACCAGGTATATTCAGCTCTACGTCGAGCTGACACTATTTCCATTTAATTCTATTATATCCCTGTTATTCTATTCTGACACTAGTAGAAAATACTAAAAAAAATTTTTTTAAGTAAATAAAGAGACGCAGAACGAAAAATGAGAGGGATTATAGAACTGATAAAGTAAATAAATGAAGTATTTTCATGGTGACGACGTGACGATTATTTAGTAAAAACTTCTTTCTGCTCTTTCTCTTTTTGCACTTTGCTTTATTTTCTAAAAATTGGCCGAGAATGTTAGTGACAACAATTGGAAGTTTATTATTTCGATACATTAACTGGTTTGGCCTTTTTTTAAAATGTGGACTCTACTTTTATCCTATAGTTACGCGTCTTCTTAAGGATAAAAAGAGGGAACAAATGTACGCTTAGTGAATAGCTAAAAGTAAAATGTAGTTGAAACATGAATGCAGCATGCAATGTTTTAATATTATGCACGTAAAAGATTGTGCTTGCGCACACGAATAACTGTAAGTAATGTAATAACATCTAGGCATGCTGCGAGTATGGTGATAAATCTGTAATACTATAAAATTTCAATAACAATTTTACGACTCTGTAAATCTCTGATAAAATGCTTAAAAATTTCATTACGCTAAAGGTAAGAAGAAAATAATTATAATTTACGATCACACTTAACGGATGGAGCTAAAGAGAAAGTTAATATTGGTTAACAAGTCCTTATTCTTATTATCACATTACTGCAAGAAAGAGAAACTAAAGATCAGCAATGCCACCATTATTATTGCAGAAATCTGATTATTTTTTATAGATTATACAGCAATACCGCCTGACCTCCCGACCGACTGGGTAGCGCCGGAATATCCTTTGAAGCCTGGATTAACTGGTCCTTACATCATGCCAATGCCCGTTCCAATGCCCACTCTCTACAACGGAGAAGCGAAGAAACCAAAGTTAAGCATAATAGAATTGGTTCTGTACAATATCGCAGCTATGTTGGCTGGGGTGGCTACCGGATACGACGTTAGAATGTCGAACATATCTCCGATTCATCCGAGACTACACCCGCGGCTCGGCGAATGCGAGGATGAGCCGCCAAGGTGGTGGTTCCAAGCGGACACTGGATCGAATCGTAATTCTGGTTACCTTGGACCCGATTATGAATTTAGCTCGAGTAGTGGCTATCCGCACAATACGTATCACGGGCCAGCGAGACATTATAGGTATTTTATAATTTTGTGCCGAGGGTTGAATAATAGAGTGATCGGACATTTTTCGTTGCCTTAATTAAAGCGAATGAATCGTAAACACGAGTTAATTACTGTTACAATTGCAGGCCGTTTTTAAGCAACATGGGTGGCATAGCGCCGGGTCTTCCGCCTAGCGTAATGCCTGACAAACCTTTGAGATTCACGGATTCGCCCCAGCACTATGCCAATAATACAGGCTCGAATGCACCAACGCCAAGTCCACGGAGAAAGAGCAGTAGCACCAGTAACGAGGATGCGTTTACGCATGATGCAGGGCGGGCCGATCGTATGGAAAGAGTACCAACGATTTACATGGGCAACGTTGCACCCTTTCCAGACTACGGACCCCCGGTTTATACAGTTGTGCCTCCGGAATATTATAGACCACCCGAACCAACGTATTTTGTACCTGCGGATTATCAGTGAGTATCCTTATTACCATTCATGAACGACCCTTCGATACGACGGCTTCGTTAAATCCTTTCTACTCCTTCAGTGATAGAATGCTTGAGTGTCCTGAATTTCCGCACGCTTATGACAATCCGAGCAGCGTTAATAGTCCAGCTCGGCCGGTCTCAAGACTTCCTTCGTACACGCATCATCGTACCTCATCCAACGTCTCGAACGCGAGCACGTCGAGTCAGAGTAATATTAATCCAACATTTCGCTTAGAGGACGAAGACGATTATTCCCTCTATTCACCCGGACATTACTATCAACGATCGTCGAATGTCATTTCGAACGTTGGCACGTATAGTCCTAGTATGCTTAATCACGAATACGGCTCGCAGCTACTGACGCGTCAGAACTCTCACGATTCGAACTCGAATTCCGGGGAAAGGCCGAGTAATCTGGAAGTGGTGAGCCGATTGCGATCGAGCTTAAAGCGATGCAATTATTCGTACAATTCGCCTAACAAGAGCGTGAGCAAAAATAACTCTGGCTCGGGTACACCGACGAATCCTACTCCGCCGGATTCCTTGACGTCCGAAGACTCGAGCTACGTCTCGGCCAAGGACAGTCAGATCTCGATAAGTAGGGTTCGATTTTCCCCGGTGACATTCGACCGCGACGGAATATCTCGCGATCACAGAGAGACCCTTTTGGATATCCCTGTTCACGGGCAAAGTCAGGACGTCACTGTGCCGTTACAAGCCAATCGACGACTGAACCGTACAAGGAAGCCGAGTATTTCGGAATTAGAGAGAGAATTTTTGTCATAGCACTGGCTTATTTAAAGTGACGTAATGTTCGTAAGAAGGTGAGCTGAAGAAATTTGTCAATCTTGAAAGTACCGTTCGATAGGAATCATACGAATCAAGGATCATCTGACGCGGCAGAGATATTTATCAAATCATTACGACTAGGAAATACTACTGCGATGCACGTTGTCGAAGCACTGCCTCCTGCAGAACGTTTTTCATGTATTAATGCAGGTCATCGAGTACACTAAGAAATTAACATTCCGTATATTAAACGTTAGTCGAGACATCCCGGATAATGGAAGACTCCGTATATATCCGATCAGACTGTATTTAATTTGATAAAGTATTCGTATGTTTGTCTCACGTATGTTTTGTGGGGATACTGTGAGCGTAGGGATTGTATTTCTGCATCGTGTATTACAGAGTTATGCAACGTTAATCGAAGTATATCGCAATACGTTACCAGTTTATTCATTATATACATTCCATCATACGCATCTACTGTCGGCATTGAGCATGTAAATACTACTGTCTTTTTATTACGCGCTTGAATCATTACAACAAACAAAACAAAAAAAAAGAAATGATAAAGTGAGTACTACGATTCGAATGTTTTGAAAAAGTAAATCATATAAAATACTTTATACGTATTTATAATATATCGGTTAGTTGAAAGTAATCAAAGGTGATATTACTGTGTCTTTTTCTCAATATTAAGGACTCCTCAGTTCGACAGGTTATCATCCAATATATACATCCAATGCCACACCTTAGACAAATGAGAATTCACATTGTTCCTTTAATTCTACAACTATCTGCTCACACTTATCAGTGATATCCACGTTAATGGTAATTTACATTCCACACAAAATTCTTTGTGACTGATAAAAAACGACGCTGTACAGTACACCCAGTGAACGTTTGCCAACCCAAGTTTAGTAAGCCGATCGTTGCATAGCGCTCTAGAAATAGCCGTATAATCAGGAAAACGTTGACGATTATCTTACAAAGTCAATCATCATTTTTCTTACTATTACTTTGTGGGAGTGTATGTCACGTATATATACATATATACATATAAACGAATTTTATATTACGGACGATAGTTAGTAGTAAGTTTTTCTAGAATCACAATGTTTTCCTGCTTATAGACTTTCCTTTGCATGGGTATGATCATCCGTAAGGAATAAGAACGGTAGCACAGTACTCATATTTGCCGTTTGAGCCAGGTATTTGTATTTCGTCAGGTTTCGAATATTGTTTTAATACCGTTCCAGCGGAGTATCGCGTAAGAGCGTGAACGATACATACGCTTACGAAGATTCTGCGGCACTAGATACACGTGTGAAAAATTTGTACAGTAGGAATTTTAATGTATTCGCGAATTACCAGAGCGATAGAGTTGACTCAGTACGTTGTGTGCAATTGAAGTAGCACCACTTTTATATATAAAAACGAGTATGCATTAGAGTGATTGGCATACTTATAGAAAATCGTTCGACATATTCGGTATACTACAAAGGATATGTATGTAGCTGCGTAACGCGTGGTACGTTTACAAAAATGTTTTAGTGCGAAAACACTCCGTATGCATAATCAATCTTGTACATATAAGTATACAGTGAATAGTTATTATTATTTGTTTAACATTGTAACGATTATCGATACATTCCTTGTATAATCCGTAAGTGGCGTAAGAGTGTCTCTCAAATATTTGTTGGATTTTCAGGCGGTCCTAGAACAATCGTATCTGAAATAATCCTATACTCATAATGTACGATCAGGATAGTGGGCAACTGAACAACGAAACGCACTTCTCCCTTTTTCATCGGACGAAGTAGAAAAGGATGGAAGGGATATTTTCGTGATGAACCCTTTATCCTGATCGTGACTCCGGATTACTAAAAAAAATTCAATTTAATTTTGCTAGACACACTTATTTTTAATTTATTGGTACGCTAATGAGTAACCACTAACGTATAATTTAGAGTAAAGTTAAAAGCCAATCAAAACTTGTTTACATGTTGCGTATGTTCTGCGCCGTGTTTTATGGAAATCAAAATAATTCAGTTGTTTCTTCGACCTCACGTAGGATGTTAAGTATAAAGCCGAATCGCAAATTTGTTTGTCTCAAAGCTATAGGTTTCTTGCAATGGTTCCCTGAATGATAATCAGTATTGTAGAATATGCCGCAATGTACATAAAATACAGTAGAGTTAAAAAGAAGGGAAACGGATGAACTGTCAAGAAATATTTCGTTGGTGGCTCACAACAATTACTGAGACTACAAGGCTCTCGTGGACACAAACACGCATAAATTCTCTTTCTCGGGAAATTTGGGTAATGTGCCACCAATAAAATCGTTCTTAGAGTGAAATTCGCTGAGCGTTGAAGATGCATTTAAATCTTTCTTAAGCAGGAAAAGTGAACCCATTAAATCGGCACATAAAGAACAATCTACTACACGGATCTTATGACGTTTATATTTCATCTCGTCCGTACTCATACTTTTCCAAACTTAAATCTTTGGTATCTTATATATAATTAAGAGTAAACAATCGGTTGACTGAAAACTTACGATGTTATTAGAGATCTATAGAATGATGTTTTATGGGTATGCCTTTCTATGCTGTACAAAGATATTCTGCGGTGCTAGTATCATGTACTTAATACTTTAAGTGACACAAAAAATTGAAAATGCTTCCAAGGTAATTGAGAAATGTTTAATGAAATCTTAGGATGCAAATATCAATAATTGTTGATAGTAACAATAATTTAATTATATAAAAAAAGTATAATATTCGGCAGCTATCAACGTATCGATTGTGTAATGGCGTATGATCGCCAACAGTGCTAGTCTAAGCTATATTTATTTTTTATATATTATAACTTCTTTAGCTTAAAGTAAGGAAACAAAATCCGATTTTGTAATTCATTAAAGACCATTAGATGAGACGTTTCGTCGTTTAAGCAAAATATACGGGGAAACTGTGTTCAGAATAACTATGTAAAAAAGTTCATTTCCTTGTATTGTAACGAAAATAGAGTCATCCTTAAGTACACGAGACTGGTTTCATAGGCGTAGACTCGTGTGTCCTTCTTCGCAATAGTGACGCTAAAATGTATCATTTCTACCTTTTGAATAAAACACGGTCGACCGAGACGCAAATTCGGCTTCTCAAAAATTTCATACGACCAAACGCTGTTGTTCTGAACGCGTTTCTTTCAATGCGAACTCGAACTGTAAATATCTCGGCACAAAACTTACACCGAAAATGCATGCTGCTTGCAAATTAGCAATTTGTACAATAACATCCACGACCAAGAAGATAATTATAAAACGCGTGTCCTTTCGACAAACACAGTATTTTTACTGTGATATCTCCTCCATTCTTTGTACGTTTGTCCGTTGTTAATTACGCGAAGCAATCTTACTTAATATATAAAAATGTATGAAAATAGTTTATATCGAGGAGCTATCACGGTTCTTCGATCACCCCATATTCGTACGAGAAATTAATTTCCTGTAAGTATTTCTTTGTAACATACGGGAGTTTAGTGGACGTAGAATGTACTGCAACCCATTTAAATCCGTACCCACTGGCAAAATCATTTAAACTTTAAATTACTCCGTATAGCTGTAAGAGTAATAAGCTAAGTGCAATGTGTTCCACGTGTATTTAAGTAAAAAGTGACTGCTTTGGTGTGCGCCTTAAAAAAAAATGTAATGAAATGCAGAACCCAAAGCTTCGAAAAGAAATCTTTCGTGTAACTCAACTCAAATGACATAGTATGAAGGTGTAATAATTCCAGAGGGTTTCCTGCGACGAGTATAGTTTGCCAAACAGGATATTGGGCACTGCATGACCATTATGTCCTTAAATACGAGAAGCAGAAAATAACATGATATGTCAGAGGCAACAAATATTCTATTCGAGATAAAGAAATTAAAAATGATTTGTCCAAAGAAACGCAATAACGAATTCTGTCTTCGATTTTCTACTCAAGCAGATTTAACAGTAACCGGGATACACACGAAAATTGAATGGGGAAACGAGTCGATGCGGTGTCTGATTTGCACTAAAAATTCATGTATTTTTCCAAGCATTGTACATTATTCTATAAATATTAATTATATAAATTATATATAGTAATCGGAGTATATATTATAATAATTATTACTATTATTGTAACATTTAAGCATCGCAAAGTGTAGGTGATGCATTATTATTATTAATAAATCATTTCAAATAACAGCAGAAATAAGTTAAATTAACTGCGTATAAAACTATTTTTTATCCCCTTGCTTTAATTATCCTCATAATTTCGCACACCAAACGATTTTCTTTTATTGAAACAAAAATCATTGGTTTTAACCAAATATATTTGATTTATTTATGTCAAAACCCAAAATTTCTTGTGCTAAACTTTATTACTCCAATTGCGATATATGCCAGTCAATATGGATTTCCATGGTTGCGAATGCAAAGGTACAACAATTACGGAAGGAATATTTGGAGAAATCTGGCCTGGTATACTTTTGAAAATAACTTTACATTTAGACACTAATGGAACAAGTCATGCTTTAAAATCAATTGTAAATAACTATAGACGGTGTAGGAGATCAAATTTGTAATGAATCGATACCAAAGATAGTGAAATCGTTCACCATGATGAATACTAATCGTATGGAAGTCACTGTCATCACCTGGGGTGCGACAATAGTGTCTCTAAAATCTCCTGACAAGTATGGATGTTCCGCTGATATTGTTCTTGGTTTTGATGACTTAAAAGGTATCATTTTATGTTTTACTATTATGTTATAAATATCCTAGAAGGGTGTATTGGCAGGCTGAGATATTTTTCAGGATATACGAATCCAGTTCTAAATCCATTTATTGGATGCATATTAGGCAGGTGCGCAAATCGAATCATGGACGGACAAATTTTCATCAGGGGAAAAGATTATCAGCTTACAAAAAATGATTTTAATAAGACGCATCATTTACATGGTGGCGTAAGTCACTTACATCTAATTGTTTATCAGTTTGAGTATTCTGTGTTTAAGATTTACTATTAATTTCTTATACTCTATCAAGATAAGTGGATTTGGTCGTAAGATTTGGGAATCATGTATTGCTGGGTGTTCAGTTGTTATGAGTTACTTAAGTCCAGATGGTGAAGAGGGATATCCAGGAGCAGTGCTAGTTACAATACGATTCAAACTAACAGCAGATAATAAGCTGGAACTATGTATGCGAGCCACAACTTCAAAACCAACTGTAGTGAATCTGTCGCATGGTTCAATGTTCAACTTGGCAGGTCACGTAAGTAATATATCTTTGCTGCAATATCCGTAGTTATCTGTGGAATTTTGCAGGCCTCCGGTGAAGTAGAATTAAAAAAACATAAGGTGTTATTAAATTGTGATCGTTGGACATTTGCGGATTACACAGATCCAGTTCCAACAGGCGCTATACGTGGTGTTGGTGGAACGGTGATGGATTTTCGAATACCAAGAGTCTTAGGAGAGTACATGGAGAAAGTACAAAAAATGCTATATTTTTTATTATGCAAATTGATCAAATGGAAATTAACATAAATTAATTCTAGGTACCCCCTGGGGAGGGTTATGACCACAACTTGTGCATTACAAAGAATTCGCAATCTGGTAGCTTATTTGTTGCAAAAGTGTGGCACGTGAAAAGTGGACGGTAGTTACTGTTAAAATCATGCATCTTATTGGCTTCCATACAAATCTTGTTCTGAACCCACATGTCTATATAGAGTTTTAGAAGTGTATTCCAATCAACCCGGAGTTCACTTTTATACGGCAGGACGAATACCACCTCAGGACATTCCAGAATCCTCACCCAGTTACGACTGGTTGGAACAAGTAACGATATGCAAACTTGTGTAGTTTAAGATTTCGTAATAATATATTAATGCAAGAAGTTTGACTCTTGTAACTTGAATCACATTTACGTTTTTTTTTTTTTACCAGGAAACTGAAGATATTGAAGAGAGCGAGGATAATTATTTGAATAATGCAGAGGATGGTGAAGAAGAAATGGAAGTTAAAAGACCACCAAAAAAATTCGTGTCTAAATGGAAGCCGCTAGAATTTATTTTGGGGAAGAAAGGAGCACATTATAAAAAGCATTGCGCATTCAGCATTCAACCACAAAATTATCCCAATGCAATAAATTATGTAAGTACTTTCACACCCATTATTGTAAAGCATAAATACATAAATAATATGGGATACAAAATGTCGAAAATGTATTGTTTCAGTCCCACTTTCCATGTTCAATTTTGTATCCTGGCCAGGTGTATTGCCATGATTTGACATATAAATTTGGAGTGCAACTTGCTAATTATATGTAACATGTACAACACGAGCATCAAATTAGTATGAAATTAAAAAGCATGCTAAAGCTTATTCTCATTATTATAATTCGGAGTATTGCTGTAAACACGTTAATTTGTTTTACCGTAGATCTGTGCATACCTTAATATTTCATAGTTCAGGAACAGCATCAAGTTTAAAATGTAATAGTATAAAAATATAATACTGCTGAGAAATTTAATGGTTTCTTCTCGCAAATTTCTTAAACTAATAAATTATTTTGCAAGACTTTTCTTTTTAGCAAAAAACTTTGCAATAGTACCTATCAGCCCTCCAAAAACATTGTGGACCACTAATGTTGGTTGAATCCAATGTGGAAGAGATTTTGTTTTGTTACAAAAACGCTTATCAAGTAATACAACTGTTGAGTAATCATTGATATGTCGGATAGCTCGTCCAATGCACTGATTAACTGCTTTCATACAAGAATTCTCATAAAAGATTTGTCCTGCATCCAATTTCTACATGAGTGAAACAAGAACAAACTCATAATTTCTGATAGAAAAATAATATTTCAATTGGAAGTTTGATAAAAAAAAATACCTACAACAATTTCCTTTAAATATCTCATTTTTTCTTGCAATTCGGGTGACTTAATATTAGGATATGGCATTCCTACTACAATAACACATCTTCCTAAATCATCAGAAAAATTTAAACCTTCGCTCAATTTACCACCTGGAAAATTATATCTGAGTGTAAATTAAAGTGAATATAAAAATATATGATGAATAACATAATTTTGGGTACTGACCAACAACGCTGAATAGTAATGACCCATTTTGTGGGCTTTCTGATTTTTTTATGTGATGTGCGTATTGTTCTAATATTTCATTTACCTAAAAAAAACTATTACATGTTACTAAGGTGACATGAAACTATTAATCTCCATTTATTAGTAAAATAATCTCTATACCTGAGATGTTAATTTGGGTTCTCGGAAAATGCGTTTCTTTAGAGAAATCTTTGCCAAAATGCCAGATTTGTCTAAGTGTTTGTACATAACTTCTTCGAAATTATAAGATGGCAAAAATACTACGATTCCAGCAGGTACAACATTACACACATTCAGTAAAGCTCTGCCTAATTCATCCATCTATGGGATGGGCAAATCACAATTGGAAAATTACTGTTTACGCTATTCTTTAAATCCATATCATGAAGAACATGCGAAGCTAGTATAAAACTATTACCAGTTTTGTATTTTGTCGATTTTGAAAATTGAACTCAAATTCGATACCAGTTGGACCATGAGTTACAATATTACATACTATGTTTTCTTGAGGAATGACATGGTCGCACGAAAATGTAATTATCCTATCAGGCGCAGCACCAGCTGCTACAAATAACTGTTCTGTAAATTCAGACATTGGTGCCATAGTTCCACCAGCTAATATTACTGCTCTAGCGTCTCGTACTGTAGACATTAATAAAAAGTTTGATGAAACACTTCTGCTATGATTATCAACTAATGGAGTTGTGTAATACTACTCTTTATAGGTCAGATGCATACCAACATCGTGAAAATGCGCAGCTGGATTTAATAAAAGAAATTTCATAACACTTTGTCCAATAGTTGAACCTGTGACAATACATATGCGACCATCTGCTGAACTACTCGTTAAACATTCTAGGAAGCTTAGAATCGACATCAACGGATTACTCGATTCTGGTTCGTGTTTAATTACATCTGTAACTGCCAGAGATTGTTCAGGCTCCACACCTTTTGTCTTGATAGAATTCAGAAATTCTTTCACACCAGAAGCCTTTACGTTCTGTTTATGAATTTTCAAACTATTCCCATACTGCTCAACGAAACCTTGTAGTTTATGAGTTAAATGAGATTTCTTAATGAAATTCAACAGCTCAAATATATTTATCGTATCGGTTCCAGTCGCAATTTCAAACTCTTCTATTTTATACAATTTACTGGTTGTCTCTCCATGAATAACATCTTCGGGAGTTGATTTTGCAGTACCTCCAAATATTGTGAGAAAATTTTTTAAACAGAAACTTAACTGTTGCAACCTTAATACCGTTTTTGCTGAGAACAAAGTTTGGAACCTGAAGTTCGTATTTTTGTTAATTCAATGGTACATCAAATATCGAGTATTTGCCAAATATTTAATGCTGTTACAAAATAAAATATATCTAATACCTTTTTTGGTATTGCGAGAGTTGGCTATAACAGTGTAATAAATGTCTGCCAGTAATTACAGCACTATGCATTCTTTCAATAGCATCAAGCAAATTATGAGCCTCATCAATTATCAGTATGTTTCCTTTCAAATTTATCCCCGAACTAGTTCTGGTATTTTTGTGCAATACTGAATTATACGGCACTAATATCAACTGACCATTTGGTATAGCTTTTCTCGATGCATAATATGCACAAGTTTTCAGGTCTTCTCCCCGTTGAGCGATCTCTTCTACATCCTGAATCTGAGATATAGTATTTCCTATTAAGACATCTTGGTTACCTGGCATAAATGGACAGCTAGTACCAGTCTTTTTCCTTTTCAAATCTTTCTCTTGTTTGGCCGTTGCCTTTTTTCTTTGTAGTTGTAAACAGTGCTCGTTAATCAATTTTAAATGACGCAACCTTTTCACGTTTTTATTAATACAATAATTTTGCCTAAATCAAAAGTCCAAATCAAAATACATAAATTGTTTGCGCAGAATGTTTCTATTAGAAACCCTTGAAATCGTATCGAAGTACTTATACACTTATTTCAAGTATGAGATAATGTATGGATAGCCTGACAATTTACCTAGATGCTAATGTTATTACAGATATGTTTTTAGAGTAAGGACTCTTCTTCAACTCTTCTGTAAACTGTGACAATTGAGAATGCGTCCTAGAGCAGAAAAAGATTTTGATATTCTCGTAAGATTCCTCTTCTTCATCCTCATCCTCCGAGCTATCAGAGTGTTCTATCATGTCCTCGAGAAGCAATTTTTCCGCTATATCCTTCTCCTTTGTATTCAATTCCTCAGTGGGCAATTCACCGTATTCCGTTTCTTTTGCATGTTTACGATCTACCTTCACTTTATTATAAGACTTCTTTTGGGCCTTAATCTCTTGTTCCGCAATGTTTTTCAGCGCTTCTTTTTTGCGCTCATATTTAAGAATGTTATTTAATTTATTTTGGAATGCTTGTCTTTCAGTGTTTAACGCTATTTTTTCTCCTTGAACGTAGAACCAGTTGACAGACGTATTAGAAGATTTGTTTATCTTCTCATCGATCTCGGAGATGGCAGTGTTTAAGTGATTTTTTTGAAATTCCTCGTGGTCCGCTAACCATTTTAAAGCGCCACAAATAATTGACATTGACTTACCAGTACCGGTTGGACTCTCGAAAATTCCCAAGCTACCATTTTCTAAGCACTCGTACAACTTTTTCATAAATTGCTTCTGTATTTCGTACGGAGGAAAGGGAAACGGAAAATCTTCAGTGGCTTGCATATCGTTCACAAATAACTTTCAACAATACACTGATGTTACTCGCAAAAATAGCCTATATTATGAAGAACGGAATGACATCACTACACGAGGGACCACGCAGTAAAAATTCTCTTTGACACCCCTGGCAATACGTTCTCCCTAGTACACAAAAACTTCAAGCGAATTATAATACACGATTCTCGATGGATTTCATTAAATATTTAAGTAATGATTTAGCGTTTGAATGCACAAGACTACTTCGTTTCGCGGCACTTTCGAAGTCAAAGCGAATAACACAAGTCATGTTGCTGCCAAAGTACTGAGTGGCGGGAATTTCTGATGTTTGCGCAGCCGCAGTAAGCGCATATTTCACCTGTTCGATCATAGACTGTTCGATTATCGCAAAGTCTGAAGCTCGATAAATAGAAAACTTCATATGTATAAATTAACATTATATATACAAACCAATCCAAACTGTTACAAACGCATTCCTTACCGTAATCACGCAGTGACGGTTTTAATAAAACCACCGGTACGTATACAATGAAGTGCAATTGAATTGAATGTACATACATCAGTACATCCCTAAATATAATGGTTAGATTAGTGACTTTTACCATATTTAAATGACCGGTCTACATACCAGGATTCGATTTAATTCGGTAATGAAGAAGTATATAGACCGCAACAGAAGAGTGTTTGATTTTTCAGCGTAGCCCGTGTAGCCCCTCGTGTCAACCGTGAAGTATTAAAAAGGAATGATTCACAGTGCCAAGATTCACTTAGAAACAGTTGACAATTTCTGGCATTCGACGAGTATTGCCGTGACAACAAACGATTGATAAGGTGCCATGTGTGGAGGTGCTAATTAGTTATCACGTGCTCAGACTGAACGAAAAAAAAAGACGTTGCAAAATGATTATCAGAAAGAATATTTTACCTCGTACTCTAAGTGACGTTTGCTCAATGACATTTATATTAGCGATAGTGCCACTGTTATATTGGTTCGAATTGTGGGTGGTTTTACCTACATTATACAAAAATGAGCCACTGCCTTATTTCTTGCATTTTCTGTTTGGAAACTTTATCATGCTAAACATCGTTGGTAATTTCACGTACACAGTATTCTGTGATACCAGCATTAGAACACTTATTATGCCGATCAGTGCTGCTAACACTAACGATGGTTGGAGGTTGTGCACTACGTGCGAAACGGTTGCTCCACCACGCTCATGGCATTGTCCCACATGTAACATTTGTATCCTAAAAAGAGACCATCATTGCATTTTTACGGGATGTTGCGTTGGTCATCACAACCATCGATACTTCGTCATGTTTTTACTATACTTGTTTGTAGCAACAACTTATGCTTTTTGTTACAATAATTTCTTTATATGGGACAGGATTCATTTTGAGTTTCCTATGTCAATTATAAAGATAATTTTTCCATTGGCAATATTTGTTTTTGGTTTCGACGGTTCTATAGATCAATTTTATTTACTCCTTTACATTGTATCTGCAGTGGGAATGTTGTACACTGGTGTACTATGCATTTATCACTTTCGTTTACTATTCAATGGTACTGTAGCTAATGAGAGTAATAAAAAGAATTACTCGTACAATTTGGGGTGGAAACAAAATGCGAAGGAAGTACTGGGCGATCGATGGTACCTCGCATGGTTGCTTCCATACATTAATTCTCACTTACCTCATAACGGTATAAAATGGGACACTTCAAGCTCGTGGCAATACACAAATCCCAAAAACAAATAAGTTATGATTTTAGAATTTCAGGCACACATGTTTACAAAAATTGATCTATTTAACGAAACAGTATTTTATGAATTGTAATGAGCTCATTATATTCTAAAGAACAGTGTATAGCTCAATATACTTTATTGACTTTCTAACTTTTTAAAAATGTACATGGTACACCTTACACTGTTCAACGTTACATGCGAGTATTTTATGATATGTGTTAATAAATGAGTACTGAATGTGTAAATTTATACTTTGTAGAAAGGAGGATCAATTTATCCCTATTATCTACAGAGCTTTTTATTTGTTAAACTGTGCACTTACATGTATAAATATATATTGTTTTACATATGATCGTTTTTACAAGTACATAAAAAATTATGTAAGTCCAAATGACTGGTACAACAGATATGCTTCACTCATTGTAGAAGGATAACATTTGATTTGTAAATATTTACAAGTAAAAATTTGCCAACATTTTCGTTAGGATTGTTATAATCAGTAAACCTTTGTCCCTAAACATAAATGGGAAAGTATGACTGTACACTATGATTCGTCATCTATGAAAATGTAATCCACATCTTCTAACTTTACATGTAAAACTTAGATCAACTATCTGCCACTCTAATATACACTTGGTAATCTGGTATATACTACGTATCTATTTCAGAATCGATACTATGAGGTAAAGAGGCAGGAAAATTTTTTATCTGGCAACACAGCCTTCTCGCGAGAAAATAGTAATATTACAAAAAATTAATATGGCATAAGTGTATTGAAATATACAACGTGTGTACACCCAACTCTTCTTTTTACACGATACATACGTTCCTCAGAAATTTGTGTAAAAAAATATTACTGTGATTCCTCAGTAACTACTACATTATAAGAGTGTGCAGAGCTGCCTACTTTTGGAAGCGTGATATAAACGTGAATTTATTTGACAAATTGGTACCAAAGACTGCAATTTGTACTAGACCCCTCATGGTCACATACATAATTATAATAATTGTGAGAAATTTGTCAAAAAAGGAAGACTTTTTTGAACCGCGTAACTTTAAATTGGAATAAAAAAAAGAGTTGTGTGTACTTTAATTAACATAGCGTTAGATCACAACCGTTTGTTTCAAATAAAAAAAGATAAGGGTTTTACTCGCATTGCATACACAAGAATACAATGGCATAACAAAGTTCATAGAAAATAATTGTTAAATAAGGAAATGTAAAAACGTATACAAGATTTATATATGTATATATATGCACATTGCCAGAAACATAAAGTTCCATGGAATTTCATAACGCGATTTGTCTGATACATATCATTTAGAGTTTCCATTTTGCAATTTATCAATAGAATCAGTACTTACACTTTACCAAGCAAGCTAACGTAAGCTTTTTTCCTATATGACCTTTTTACAGCGAATTTGACACAAACTAGTATAAGTATCGTAGCGGATGCGACATATAGCACAACGCAAATACTTATGTCAAATATTGTGAAATCCCATCCAAGTTTCTTGCCTGTGGTATATTTACTCAACACAAGTCTTTCCTGTCTTACATTCAGCTTGTCAATGCTCTTCTCTGTTGGTTTAACGCTTGAACCAGTGTAATTTATTGCATCGTATCTATATTTGCTTTTAAGATAACGTAAAACTTCATCTTCGTTCCAAGTACCATTTAAATAGTGACAAGTTGCACAATGGTTTTCCAATGGATACTGTATTTTCTTGTGTTTCGGATCTTCTGTCTGGTCTCCAGACAATCTTGCGTTTACTTCGTTATGAGCTCTCCACAGCCATAAAATATTTTCGTCATCATTAAAGACGTCAAACATTTTCTTCTTGGAAGCCATGTCTACGAAATGCTGCGCACAATCTGCGCATCCAAAGAAATTCTTTATATATCCATGCATTGCCCGCAATACTTCCGTTGGGTCGTGCTCGGAGTTATTTTTGTTTCTTATGGCAAAATTGACTGTTAACATGTGGAACATTGTCCATAATCCACAAGGATATCCGCGATATCCCTTTGCACTTGCTTTACATCCAATCCACTGGGGGGGTCCAGAATATATGGGAGACATTTCTTCCTCAACAGATTTTATCAATTGGCTAAATTCCTCTCCTGATATTCTATCTTTCTTTTGAATAATGTCACGAAGAATCTCTAAGAACATAGCATTCTGTCTCAAAGGAAAATATTTGGCTAAAACATTCACATATTTTTTCAACGCATCAAGTTTCTCCCCTTCTATCATTTTACTCATTGAGACTTCGTGACTAATAGAATAACGCAATGTATTTTCCAAATCTAGCTGATATAAATAGTCTGCACTTGGATCAAAACTTTGCCCCTCTTCAGCTATTTGCGACTGCATCGAAGTACTTGCACTTGATGCACGAACTGTGCTCTCTTCGTTGTGTATTGCAACAAGACTGGATTCAAGTATACTTTCTCCCTTTGAAATCATATATTCTTTAATGGTATTGGATATGCCTTCTCTTGTGGGTATTTTAAGAGTCAGTAATTTTTGTGTTTCGTTACGATTAAAAACTAAAATACTTGGAAACTTGGTGATTTTGTTTGTTTCACACAGTAATTCATTGTCAGAAGTCACTCTTCTTATTTGTATGGATGTTATATCATGTACATCTAGTATTACTTCCACCCCTAAACGCGAATCTGTATGTTCAAACAATAGAAAGAAATACTTTATGGATTCCGGTACTGCTTTCCAAATATTTGTTGTTTCATAATTTCTGTAAAGCAAGGTATACCAGGTCATCAATTGGATTCATACAAATAAATATCAGATATATGAACCTAATTCAGCTATTGTAATATGTGCTACGTGTTATATCTTAGTATTCTTCATCAATGTATACCTATATGGTGTAATATTAGGCCATGTTGAACCCCGTCCTTCCTGTTGTTCTTTCTCTAACTGATTGATCAAACCATGCCTGAGATCATCAACATTATCATGTTTGTCCAGTACTGTGCCCAAAGAAGACTGATGTGCGTTGACAGAAAAGTATTTTATCATCGGATAACGCATTACTTCGTATTCGCGACAGATGGGATTATTATCATCGTCTGCGCAATCTATAGCGGCAACGACTACAATATCTCTCCAAGCTAGAAAGAACAATACCTATCAAATTACAGATACTTTATACATCCGAAAACAATAAAATCATGCTGGTTGAGTATGTTTTATACTGGTAATATTATTCGGTACAAAAAAATAATTATGCGATAAATGAAATCAGTGTTTTATCAATCATTAGCCTTATTCCAATAAAAAGGATGACTTTAATTACTTATTAAGTATATAACAGTACACTTCTCGATGACACAAACCTTTTGACATTTGGTAATGTATGCTTTCCCACATTTTCTGTATAAATAATAAGTGTATATATGTATATCGAATACTCACGATAAACATCCGATGCGAAAGCTTTCCAAGTAGGCGCAAATCTAAAGCAAAAGCCGCACCAGCTATTATAAAACTCGACCAACCATCCTTTAGTATCACCATAGACGCTTGACTTAAAATTAGTAGCGTTTAGGATGACTACGTTATCACTGGCATTGTACAAACTTTGCGCCACTGTCGGACTCTGATCCGGTTCTTTCACTAATCCTGCATAGCAACTTAATATTATTGCGGTAAACGACCAAAGTGTCGGCAACAAACCGACAATATTGGATCTTCCCATGTTGCTCTTTTTTCTCTTTCAACTATTTCTAACCTCCTGCGGAGTGAGGTAGGTCCTGCTTGTCCCTCACTGTCAAAATCGCCGGACGTCGGCAGCGGTCGCTTTTAATCGGTGATCACCGGATTTTCACGGAGGCATTCGGATTGAAATTTCTTTTTACGAAACAAAGCGGAAATCTTAAATTGTATTTTTATTATTGGATATAAATCGTTTATAAATTATACACTCGTTTTTACAATTTTTTCAAACGAACCATTGGAAATCAGTGTGTATTACAAAATATGTTTTAACCACACAACTGTCGACTGCAATTAACTGCAAGGTTCCTCGGTAGAACTGTGCAGAGAAATAATTTTTCTTGATGCCTGCCTCATGGTATCTTTTCCCTTATCTTAGTTTTACGATTCATTGCAATTAATGTTGTTCCCTCCTCCTATATATACAGTTATATTTGAATCGATAAGTACGCCACTGGCGTAAGAATGGAAAAGTTTTAAATTAAATGATGGAATCATACGAGAATTCCTTGCATATGCACGAACTTAAATATGTATTTTTATGTATGTGTGCCGGCACCGGTAGCATGAACGTCAGCACAAATACTTATAATATCTCAAAAAGAATTTGAATTTATTCAGTGTCTATACAAAATGTACAAAAATTGTACACACGCTTTACTCCAAATTGTCTTAAGTTTAGTAGCTCTTTTAATTTTTGACCGAGTACCCAGGCCAGGTATACGTTGCAACAATAAATGAAAAAAAGATTTTCATCTAGATACCGACCCGAAAAATGAAATAACAAATTTTTTCCCCCTATCTGCACATTCGTATGTAGCAGATACATCACGTTTGTCTCATAAGAAATACCAAATCAAGAGACAAAGCTTGTCTCGGGCTATCTCGGGCCAAGTACAAGTACGCGAAGCTATTATACTTATACAGAGGAACACAACGAAAAATCAGGATTTTTGGACTTATCTCATATACAAAGTTTACAAAAAAGACTATAAAGAATTCTTAAAATAAAGTGGGGCAGATGAGCGACGCAGAGTCGAAAAACGCGAACGTAGTTGTCAAACGAACGGCCACATCATAGACGGCGCCACTTTCTGAAATCGCATTTCATCAAATTCTTTTTTTACGTGCTCATCAAGTTTGATTAGAAATCTACAAAGTAGCCTAAAACAATATACTTTATTAATTTGGCTCTCTGTTAACATATGCCTGTTTATTAGTTTCTTTCAACGATAACAAATTTTATAATACGTAATATTAATAGTTAACATGGTTAACATCTCTAATGAAATTCAACAAGTGAAACATGATAATCGAGAAAACTTGGATTAAAATCTACTTCAAGTAAGCGTAATCGATTTCCTCCAATGTATAGAAAATATGTTTAAATTTTATTCGAAGTTCGAGTCTGCGATTGGACGTTGAACGGATAAAGTGCATTAGAGTGCATCGAGCGCCATTTGTTTGGACGCTAAATTTTCGCTGTCGCGTTCGGACAGTGCGGGAGTGAGTAAAGTTTTACGCACAGAAAACTTAAAATAATACGACCTGTACGTGCTTGCCGAAAAGCTCGCAAATGCAATTATGCAAGAGAAAGAATAGGAACGCGAGAAACGTAAAAATCATGGTGGGCGAGAGGTCGTGTTTGCAGAAATATTATCGTACCCCAAATAACCGTATACCGTAAGGCTCGCTTTATTTACGACTACGGAACACCAGGAATTAATTGTTAATAATAAAAAAGAGAGAAGAGAAAGCGTGCAAGATGTCTCTCAGTGCAAGCGCCGAAAATTTATCATCGGAAGGACAAGTAAGTGAATTCTAAGGAGTAATTACTGGTTTTTCATGCGTGACTCATGCTAACTTGTCATGAACTTATTTTACCTAAGTTTGACGATATTTTGGATTATATGTTCGTTCTTTCACATTGGCGACGAAATTTTTTTTTCATGCATTTTGGACTTTCCGAAAATTGGACCAATGTGAACCGACTAAAATAAAGGGTCTTAAAAAGTATATTCATTTACACATTCTATCACACACGTTTTTTTTAAATGTATTCATTATGTTCTATGTCCTTAAGAGGATTTATGGAGTTTAATGAATAAATGTGTGCTTCGCATTTTGAATACGAGTGAGATACCGTTGAAATCTTTTGACATAAGTATTCAAGTATGATAAACTTGTAGACGTAGTGTAGCCACTCCCATAATAACGACAATTCCTTACCCATATTTGTATTTTGATCGAAACATATTGCGAGTGTGCGTGGTAGAATATGCCGTTCATTTTACCTTTAATAATACTATTTTGTGTTTTATTTGCGAGTACCATGTTTGTGATAAATACATTTCTATTTAACAGAACAGCGAAAGGTGGAATATGTGCCTTGAATTAGCGCTAGAAGGCGAGCGTTTGTGTAAGGGTGGAGATTGTAAATCTGGGGTGGCGTTCTTCCAAGCAGCAATTCAAGCTGGCACGGACGATTTGCGGATACTGAGTGCAATTTACAGCCAGTTAGGAAATGCATATTTTTATCTCGGTGATTATGTAAAGGCAATGCAATATCATAAATTGGATTTGACGCTTGCACGGAATATGGGAGATAAATTAGGCGAAGCCAAGTCTAGTGGAAATTTAGGAAATACTTTGAAAGTGATGGGAAAATTTGACGAAGCAATGATTTGTTGTAAAAGACACTTGGAAATCTCAAGAGAAATTGGAGATAAGGTGTGGAATTTAATAATATGATTTTTAAGGCTTGTTTAACGTTCCTTTGTGAAGTGGAATTGATTCTAAAGGACTATTATGTTGTACAGCTAAGCGAGGGCAGAGCTTTGTACAACTTAGGAAATGTTTATCATGCAAAGGGTAAACAAGCGGGTAGAGTTGGTCATCAGGATCCTGGAGAATTTTCCGAAGACGTTAGACAATGTTTGCAACAAGCCGTACGCTATTACGAGTAAGAAATTTGAGACATTGATTTCGAAAGGTTAAAAAATAAAATATACCAAGGACACAAGTATTATGTACCTATACTTTTTTTTTTAGAGAAAACTTAGAATTGATGAAGGAATTGGAAGATTCTGCGGCGCAAGGTAGAGCCTGTGGAAATCTAGGAAATACGTTTTACCTTTTGGGTGATTTTCAACAAGCAATTTATTATCACAATGAGAGATTAAAAATTGCCCAGGAATTTGGTGATAAAGCTGCCGAGAGGAGAGCGAACAGTAACTTAGGAAATTCACATATATTTCTTGGTGAATTCGAAAAGGCAGCGCAACATTACAAGTACGGATTTTTGTTAACGTGTCTGCTTGGTCGACGAATAAATCGATGTTCCACCTAACACGAAGCTAATTATAGTTATATTTTAGGAGAACTCTTGTCCTTGCACAAGAATTAGGAGATAGGGAAGTAGAAGCACAAGCCTGCTATTCGTTAGGGAATACGTATACTCTTCTTCGAGACTACCCAGCCGCTATAGAATACCACTTATGGCATCTAGGCATAGCGCAACAACTTAAAGATCGTGTTGGCGAAGGTCGCGCATGTTGGTCCCTTGGAAATGCGTATGCGGCCATGGGCAATCACGAAAAGGCATTGCATTATGCCAATTTACACTTAAACATTTCGAAAGAACTCGAAGATCCTATGGGACAAGCGACAGCGCAAATGAACGTTGACGATTTACAAAAGATTTTGGGATTGGAGAAAGGACAGCGGGAGAGTAACAAAGAAAATATGGCTCATAAACTGTCTACCAATACTGGATCGGCCGTTAATATGTCTTCGCCGTGTAGATATAGGCTTAGACGGCAAAGTATGGACAATCTCGATCTCATAAAGGTAAATTAGTTATCTTGTAACGCTTAGAAGATGCGTATAATAGATGATAAACACCGTTAAAATTTGTTTGTAGCTGACACCCGACGCTAAGCTGAAGGAACAAGCCGAATCATTACCCGACAAAAGCAATAACGTAACGCCGCAGTTTACTCAGAAAGAAGAAGACAGCTTCTTTGATCTTTTGTCTCGTTTCCAATCCGGTAGAATGGATGATCAGCGTTGCGCTCTAAAGACAAATCGCAATCAAAAGTTACAAAGCATTACGCCTGAGGCGCAGGAACCCGACGATAAGTATGTAGTTTCCACCATTACAAATACGTATCGGACATAAGAGCAATTATATTCATTTCTGTAATTTCACTTTCAGGGACGGAGATGATTTGCTGGAACTCATTGCAGGAATGCAAAGTAAAAGAATGGATGAGCAACGAGTCACGCTCCCGTATTTGCCTGGGCTAAACACTAATCCCGATCCAGATGATTCTTTTATCGAAATGCTTGTTCGGTGCCAGAGTTCGCGTTTAGAGGATCAACGCAGCCCTCTGCCGGCAGCGTCAACGGTGCAAGACGCCGAGGAAGAACAGAGCCAAAGGTCGAACGGAAACACTCAGCCAGGATCGACGGTTCCCGAAGAAGATCTTTTTGCTTTGATCCAGAGAGTTCAAGCAGGCCGAATGGAAGATCAGAGGGCCTCCGGGCCCGGCAAAACTTGTTAGAATTCTACAATAATATACAATGGCAAGAGGCGACTTAAACGTAAGCGCACCAAGTTCTACCGCTCTGTGAAACCTGCTTGGAATTTCGCAGCTGATTTCGCAAAAAAAAAAAGAAGTTCCTCGCTATTCTTCTCATTTTATGATTTACGAAATGTTCGATTATGGAGTTATTCACCCAAATTAGGTTACGAAATCACTGCATCAACGTAAGTGAATATTACGGACTTCCAAGGTACTATTACACCGTCCAGTGGTATTTTTTTCTTTTTTCACAAATCACGTATTGTAAGATGATAAAATAATGTTGCACATTTGCGAGCGTAGAGGGGAAAGTTATTTTTTGTGTAATTACTCGACAGTCTGTGACATGGTGCCAAATTCTTTATAGGCGAGCCTAAGTTGCATCGATTGTTTTGTGTATCAGTATTTTTCTAATACCGTCTTCTACCCGCTCCTTTAACAGCGAATAGGAAAGAATTTGTTGAACTCATCGCAACCAAAACACACTAAGAACTCCAGCGGAAGCAAACTTATGACATTGCAAACACTGCCAGGCTGTGAGCACGAATTACGTATACGACACTCCCGCGATTAACTCAAGACATTAGTATGTTACTTAATCAAACGCTAATGGCCTTTTAGTACTAACACGTTTTCTTGATAATCGTATTCGGAATTGTACCATTAACAAGATTTGCCGATTATTTTAGCGAATTATTTTGACAGAAACGCGCAAAACGGAATTAGTGTCAAACACTAATGCATTAGGATTTAAACACTCGAAGGAAGATGAAAGGAAGCACTTGTTGATCACTCATTCTCACTGTTACCTTCCTCTATTTACAATGATATTTATCGTACGTTGCTAATAAAAGAATAAAACGTATGGAGGGCGGAGTGTCCAGCTCAGGCTAATCAAAATTACGAACATACGAGCATAATAATTTATAATCAATGTTACCATTTTCATCGAACCATATGAATATCGTATTCATCACCCTTAAACGATGTACTTCCCACATTCCGAACTTGTTGAATGTTAAATGAGTACTTTATGGATAGACTGGATCATAATGATCATAATTGACATCCGACTTATTTAATTTCGAGTAGTATCTAAAGCAAATTACGCAACAATATTATTATTCCAGTAGGGAAATGTTTATATATATAATACCCAAGTATTTCATTTACATGAACTCTTGGACTTGATCTTTTATGCAATGTACTGTACTCACTGATCTCCTTGTGTTCAAAAGATCGAGACAGAAAACGTGATATCGCGATGCATGGATTACTTAAATGACATTCCACTCGATATTCCAATTAGATTTCTACCCTAGGGTCTATTTATCAATATCTAATTTAAATCATTGCAACTTCCCGGCATTATTTGTGAGTCCACCAACCGTTCTTATTAAAAAAAATTCTCAGTATAATCTTAACAAGTGGAACAATGCCTTAATATTGTTACGCGATTAAATCGATCTACGATGTGTTTTGAGGCGAAATATTGTCCGCCTATTTTCTGGAACTATAAAAGAACCGAGCCTAATTCAGCAAGTAAATAACTGTACCTCGTATATCGTTAAAAAGAAAACTATATCGTACAAATTGAAACAGGCTTTCCGATTCCTGTGTGTATGAGTATTGTTATTTTCCCGGTCGACGAGAAAAGAAAAGCATGCAATTGAAAAAGATTGCAGATGAAAACTCGTGGCGATGTAAGAGTATGCAGAAGCGCATTGTGTTTCATCGCGAAAGAGTTGACAAAGTATGAGATTAATAACACTATTTTTTGTAGAAGTTTTATTTGTACTAGATTATATATCTTATTAGTTTCTTAACCGGTGCGGGGCGCACCACACCAAAGTAGATACTAACGATGTAGTGTTTCTTTAAATTGTAATTTTTTTATAGGGTCTGTTTCCGGTACAGAAACGCATTCCATCTCTACATAACTATGTATAATACAGAGAATCAATAAATATATATACTTTTTCCAGAATCCACTACTTGTATTAATTGTCACTGCTCCACGAGAACACGGCTGCACGTCTCGAAATTATTTGCGCAATTGTCATTTACAAATATCGAGGAACCGAGAGAACTTCAAACATGTCCGCGAAGTCTAAGAAGGTGCCAGAATCTGAATACGATGCACGTTCAACGGAAGACGATGCGATTATATGGACAGAATGGTCCGACGTGGCGTTGAACAACGTAAATTGGGCGGCTCCCAAAAGTAGGAAAATATAAACTGACGACAACCAATGGAACAAGTTTGTTTTACGTTCGATGTCAATTGTAGATGGCCCCGATGGGTTATTTTTGGATGCCCAAACTGTTTCCGTACCATTATCCTTAGAATACCACGAATGGATAAGAGCGAAAGATTTACAAAACTTGATCGTGCGTACATTGTCAAGTATAACATTTAACGAGACGATTTAAGTATATCAAGACGCTTTAAATATTATTCAATGACGCGCAAAACAAATTACTCCAATAATTAACTTTTGAAATATTTAAATAAATTCAGGAACCACTCACAGTATGTACCGCCAGTCCCGAGTATCCTGACTTAATAACAAACAACAAGCATCTACTGCACAGCGAAGTATATATCACATTTACTTTTCAACTAATGTATAATTCGAGCGTCGTTAACGAGACTACACTGTATAACAAAGGAGTTGAATACAAAGGATACAAAGTGTAGTTCGTTGCAATTGAACTCGATTCAATTAACTACGGCTTTCAGTTCGCTCGGTGGTTTATTTCCACGTTAATAAATCTCCAATACTGTGGCCGAGATGGATTGGAAATAAGTGGCGAGAATGATAATTTCATTTGGAACGGCCGACAGCAACCTTGGCAAGGCTGGATGAATGTGTACTCGATGAATAAGTCTGGTAAAGGGACGCAACATCGACCAGTGGTAAATCCAAATGGTATTCCAAATAATCTAAACAATCACGATTATCACAATTTTTTAAATTATTTAAAAGTCGGAGGAAAACTGTGAAAATTGCATTAATTTCCAGGAAAATACATTGTACGATTATTTTTTCTGGGTTCGTGGCGTCTCATTCCGATAGATGACATGATACCAATAACCAAAGAAGGAATTCCTCTTTTACCGCGTACAGCAAATAATTCTGAATTATGGCCGATGCTTCTTTCTAAAGCACTGTTAAAGATCTGTTCTTTAACTTGGTCTCAACATCGAGAAATCGTGGACTTTCATCCTATCGTTACTCTAACTGGTAAACTTTCATTAAAAACAAAGAGTAATTAAATTGCACTCTTCGTTCTTAAGCGTCGCTCGTGGTTCTCCAGTTCCGATATCCGATATTATTTATCAGCGTTCGTTTAATCCAGGGTGGGTTTGCTTAAGATTGGACATCATGTATTTATCTCCCCAAGACAAATGGGACTTTTTAACGAAGTATGCGGAACACTTCGAATGGACGCCGGAACTTACGGGAAACGAAGATCACGGTTCGTCTCGATGTCACGTGTATTTGTGATTCTTACAACGTGTTTATAGTTTCAATGCCTTCCAAACAGAAGTCCCGATGGCCAAAGTAAATATCGAGGGGAAGAGGGTTAAACGCAAAGGGAGGGCCAAAAAGTCCAAAGACGCCGTCCAGACGAAAAAGTCGAAAGATACATCCCGGACGAAAAACTCTAAAGAAAACCATCCGAAATTAAAACTTCCCGTTAAGCCGCAGCCGGTTACTTTGTTTCTTGGCTTGGGAGATATAAAAGGGCACGATTCGGAAGACGTGCCCGGCTTGTCGCCCTGTTGGAGCCATTTTATTTACGTTGCCCAGTCGCGGGACATCCCTTTAGACCCGAAAGATGTACGTCCTGATATTTTAACGCGATAACAAATAATTCCACCCTTTCTTTAATTAAGTGTCAACCATCAATTGTACGTTAATTTACACGTTCATGCCTGATAAATATTCTTGTAATAGCTTTGAGGTGTGATTGTCTCAGGTGAAACCTCCGTTAGCACGGTGGAAATTATTTCGCTGGTTATCGTGGGCGATCAAGCGAGGCTTAATTGACCCAGAGGAATATTTTGTACCGATCCGTTGTTTGAAGATTGTCAGCCCTTTAAAGCAATGCAAAGAAAGTGTACTTAATATGTACGATGAGACGGCAGAGGAAGAGTCAGCGCGCCCGGACGAACAAAACAATCCGACGGTTAATCAGAAAAATAAAGTTCGTCACGCGTCGAGCGAGTCTGAAAAAGGAAAATCCAAAGAAGAATCGACGCCGGACGTCAGTCTGTGGGGCGATTTCAATAAAATTGAGCCCCACGTAAAGGACGTTCATTTCTTCTACAAGTTAGAATATTTCCAATACACCGCAAGGATTTCGGACAGCGTACCCATCAAACGCTCCGACGACAAAAAATCGGAAACTAAAAAAGGTAGCAAGAGAGGTAGCAGAAAAAGTTCTCCATCGAAAGCAACGACCATTAAGGAACCAGATTTCATCGACAGCCACAATTGGCCCCAAAAAATGTCGAAAACCCGAAACGAGCCGTTGTATCTGTTCTGCGATTCTTTGGAGGAGAAATTCTTCATGATCAATTTCTCCACGTTCCAGAAAACCGATGGCCCGACGGACCCACCGTTGACGAGTGATGATTATTTCGTTCTAGAGAAGCACAGTTGGTTTTACAGGCCAACGAAGTCGCATTCGTTGGTGTCAATGTCCACAATTGGCACGAGAGCAACGGTGACGGAGTTGGGACCAGGTAGACACCTCCTGCGAATTTATTGTCGTTCGGAGTCACGTTGCTTCATCACAATATCCTCGGACACGATTTTCTATTTCGGCGATCGAGCAACGATGTATCGAATGATGTGCACGGAATCGGAGAGAATCGAGCGGATCGCCAAACGTATCAGCGTTTGCGTCAGCAACGCTTATCAAAGTTTCGGCACTGACAGTTATCCGGAAAGTTTGAGAGCATATTACAAGAGTTACATGCCAGACATGACGCAGTTAAGAAGGAAGGATAAAGCTCTTTGCGGGCTGATTCACGAATATTTTATCGACGAACAGGTGCAACTGGTGAAAACAATTTTCTCCCCAGAAGATACGGAAAATATCGTACGTTCGTTGAGGATATTTTTTCTCGATCGCACGATCAATATTGAACTCCACGACGCGATATCGATGATGCTGAAGAACCTTCAACAAATGGCGAAGTATGTTACGTGGAAAGAACGACACTCTACGGAAGCGGACCACGAAGAAAATATCGACAAGAATTTCATCGATTACGAGAAGGCTGCTAGGACGATTCAATCGTTCTTCAAAATGATCGTGGTTCAAAAATACAAAACTATTCACGATCCATCACACGCGGAGCACGAAAGTGTTCTTCGGCACCTTCTCAGGCTGGCTGAATTGTTTAATTACAATAAACGAGAGTCTCTGGCTTATCAATTGTTGAGGAACATCCTGAAGCACAACGATACGTTTTGCGGGGTATATCCTTGTTTCCAGGACTTTCAATACGTTCTTCGAGTACAGGAGACCAAAGGAACGTTGACGAATATCAAAGCCAACCAATGGCTGCCAATCGCGAGATTAACGGTGAATCCTCAAAAACCGGAATGCGTTTTCGCGGTGATCGATCTGTTCGTGAACTTGCCGAAGTACAGTCTGCGGGTCTTCAACAACGACACCGGCCAAGAGATGTTGCGGGTCGTTAATCACGTGACACCTTCTCGCTACGAATACTCTAAATCGGGTTACACGATATTCGCTTATGGCTGGAGCGACGATCAACGTTTCAAAGAGTTGGATTGGACGATGAACATAATCACGATGAAAGGAGAGTCGATGTTTCATCTACTGGACGACGAGGAACCGCTCTCACCGCAAACCGAAATTCCTAAGCTTACCGTCGAAGAATTGTCGAACACTTACATACCAAACTCGAAGAATTACATCTCGAAGTGGATCGTTCGTATTAATAAGAAGAGCTTCGTGTCGTTCAGATTAAGGACTTCTTACGATCTCGTGGAAATTAGAGTGAGAATCACGGACGAGAAGGGCCGCATCTTGTGCGAAATGGAAGGTAAATCGGTGGTTATTATACCGATCGCATGTTTGGAGATACGAGGAGAATCCAGTCAATTTCATCTTGACATGGCGATGATACAGAACAATGTGAATGGCAACGAGAGCGTCGGTGGGCGGAATTCAACGGAGAACAGAAATCCCGACGTTGACGTTAATGAAAACGACGACGCGGGAGAATCGGTGAAACATAAAATTTATTACGTCGAAGCTTTCGTTCTTAACGACAGCTGGCCGTTGACCGAGTCGGAGTGGGCAGTGGTAATCGATGCAAAAGCAAAAACTACGAATTCTTATGTCAGGACAAAGCTTTCTTCCGCCTCTAGCGGAGGTAGATTATCAAAAACGGAGTTGACGAGAACGAAGAAGGCTTCCAGGCAGTCCGTGGATAGTAATCAATTATTGGAGTCACCTTACTGGATCCTGCAAGTCGTCACCGATGTTGGAAGCGGTGTAGAGGTATCGCCTAGCATTAATTTATTTACGATGAGTTAAATGAACGTGTCGATATATCGTCGAGCGTTGATAATGAAAACAAAAACCTACGATTTACAGATATCTCAGGATAAGACCCGTGAAAAGGAAGTGGCCCAGATGAAGGAAGCCTGGGCGAAAGAGAATCCGGAGAGCCTTCGACGCGGCAAAGAACTCCGAGAAGCTTTTATAAGCAAACACGCCCTTACCTCGTCGTTCGTGCTCGGATCTAGAAAGTCATCGTCGATCAAAATCGCCAACGATCGAGCGAGGAGCGCTAGTTCACCGTCGGTCCTCGCACACAAATCAGAATGCAGAACCTTGAAGCCACCGAAATCATATCGAAAGCTTCCACCGTTGAATTTTTCGTTGTACATGGTGAAGGAAGACGAGGAGGAGACACCGTGGGTGAAAACCAAATACGACGAGGAAGCTTTGAGAAATCGTCGGATGCTGAATATCATCTACGCCAAAGAAGATTATACAAATTTTAGGGACGAAATGACGAGGCTACTGCACGGACAGACAGTGAAATATCGAAGACTGTTTAACGATCACAAAGATTGTTTCTGGGAAAGGAGAGCTCGGGTGAACGACGTTTACGAGGCGCGAAAGCTTCATATCGTTGGCGCGAAGTCTGTAACCGTATCGGGTACCGGTAAAACCAGCACTAGGGACAAGAGAGTTTAATTGACTAGAAAAAGGTGTTCCCGAAACTCAGCGTTGAATTTCTGATAGACAAAGAAATCCATCACTTTCGCGTTCATCCGCGCGATGCACGATTTAATCTCTCGCATTGACGTTCCGTGGATCGCGAGGCGACGCTTACGATCCTGCGTGTTCGCGTAATCTTGAAAAAAGGTCGAGCCGAGCGATTAATGTTTATTAATCGATCAATTATCAGTTCGATCGCGGGACGTTTAGCCACATTTTTCACCGCAATTATCTTGACCGGTCGTTGGTCAGGGACGCTTTGCGACGCTTCACCGCAAATCGCGTCCGAAACACGAGCACGATAGTATCATTTGCATACTACGCGCTAACCGTGCGCTTATTTCACTTCGATGACTGTAGACGGTACACCTTTTAACGATGGCCTATCCCCTGCTCGTCACGATGAAAATAAAGGGAAAAGTGGCCGGCCGATCCGTTCCGTTCATTTTTCATCCGGGACCAGTCCACGTCGTCTAGCAAGATTATTACAAAACTGCGCGAAAGACGAAGATGAGAGAGACGAGGAAGAGGTCTAGGTTAATCCCAAGGAGAGGTACAGCGGACGCTATCCACGTTTGCAACGCGCATTCCTACCCTCGGTGCATCGGAGCCTCGTTGCTTTTTTTTGCGCGCGATTCGCGCAATCGTCGAACATCGTTAATTGTATAGATCATTCGGGCACTCTGTTAAATAAATTGAGAATGAAACGGTAAGCGCGGAATTGTTTCTGAAATGTTCGAAGGTAATAGCGTCCGACGTTATACCGGCACGGCGTAACGTTTACAAAACGCGCTGTGCGCGGCTGCAAGGTGTGCGTTGATTACAGGTGCATCCACGTTGCTCCGCATTCACTGGCAGGCTCGAGCGTGTATGTACGCAACCAGCAGCACTTCACTCGGTTGGCAGCCGACCGGTAATCACTGTCGATCGTGTTTGTTAGCCGATCTCGTCTGTCGCGGAGCGAATTACGATCACGGTGGCATCGACATAGCAGGGGTTTATGGACTACTACCGATGGCAATTTATGTTGTAAATACGTTTTTCGCGCATATCTACACACGAGCGTATAAATCTGCCCATCGGTGTATCACCGACGTCTTACCTTGTATCAGGAGTAAGTGTCGGATGAGATTAAGATTTACCGAGCGTAAGAGCGGAATATAATAAATTCCGATTTATGCGGAAATTGGAAAAAAAAAAAAGTTCGATATCACGTTCTGGATTATTTAACGATAACGGTACGTACGTACCGGCGTTTATGGTTGATCGAGAAAGATTGAACTCGAACTCGAAGGAGATCTCTTCTCCCTCGACGTGTCTCTCGGGACGGACGAATTGATTTCACGCTCGAAGATTCGACTTACAGATTTGGTAGTGGATCACGTTATATTACGGGAGCCTTTCATCGGTGAAATACTATCTCTCCCGTCATCCGACACCGTCGTTGGACCCCCCAGGAGTTCGTTACTCGCTGCAGGAAGTTACTGCTTTCGATTCCGACTCGCAAGGAAGGCAAAGGGGTCTCCTTTTTATCGTGCCACGCACTTTGCATGCCTCGTTTCTCCTCAGGCATCCACAACGGAAGTCAAATTCCACGGTCACGAAAGTCTCTGTCGGCGGTTCGTTTCAAAAGTATAGAGATCGATATATTTGAAACGCGTTTCGGGAATTAATGTAACGCGTTCTCGCGCATCGAGCATCGTATTTTCATCGACGCGCTGGAAAAAAGTCCGAGCGACGTTTACGCGTTTGGTTTACGCTTCCGCGACGAGTAAAAGCGGCAAGAACAAAACGCGTAAACTCGTTGATTCTGTTTTACTACCCGCTTTAAAGTAGAGAGAGAGAGAGAGAAAGAAAAATCGTTCGTGGATTTCCTCTTTGAGCAAAGCGCGACTGGCGAAACGACTTTACGGATTAGAGCCGGCAGTGAATTTTCACCGTCGTCACTCAAAATCCTGCTCGCGAAATACGATGGAAAATCGAACGGTTTACGAGGCATTTATCGAGAATTTTCTCGGTCGTACAAAGCAGCATACCAAAGGCAGTTTACGCTCTCAGGATTTATGCGTCCCCATTAGCCGTGGCACGTCTCTCTTTCTCTCTCCCTCTCTCTCTCTCTCTCTCTCTCTCTCTCTCCGTCCCTCCCCTTATTCCCCGGTTTCCCTGTCCCTTTCTTTACCACTCCTGACACCCAGATACTCTCGTGCACGTTTTGTTGTTATCGTTTATACTTCTGCCACCCGCATCATATTAAAGATCGTTTAACGCGAATGGGGATTACGTAACCGCGACAAAAAGGACGACGAGCCGAGTGATCTCACCGTGGAGGATTAAAAGGTCGTTTTATCGGCGTAACGTGGTGAAAATAAAGCTTTTAACGTGGCGCGGGTTCGCTCGAGCCAGCTTAGCGCGAGAATTTTAGCTGACAATAGATGTTTTTAATCGGAGCGAGCGGAAGTGATGGCTTCTCAACTCCTCCTTATTGGTCCAGAACTCAGAGGCCAATGTCATTTGAGTTTCCTAATCGAAGCTTTAGCCTCATTTGATAACGCTCGGCCATGGGTCGTTGCGAAAGCCGCTTAGAACAAAATGTATTCCGAGTCATTAGCGCTTTGCGTTAATAATATTCGGTATTCGGTAAGATACCGAGAATCTGACGTTAAATCGTCAACGAGATCGAAATCGGGTTAAAACGATCGTTCTCGAATCCATTTCGAGTCTCGATGATTGTCCCTCTTCCCATTAATGGACCTACGAGTATCACGTTTTCCTCCTACACGAAATCTCCCTCGCGCCCAAGAATGTTTGTTTTCACACGCACTTTACACGCACGAAATCTTCACACGCTCCCGGCGTTGAAAGCGATGAGGAGAAGGAAGAAGAAGAAGAAGAGGAGGAAGAGGTAGAAGACTATGAGGAAAGGGTGGTACCATTCGTCGTCCTCTTCGTCTTCTTCGTTGTCAGCTGGTGGAAGAGGAGAAAGAGAGGGCGGCCGGGAATGGACGCGTGGAGGGAAAGAGAGACAAGAAGACGAAGAGAGAGAGAGAGAGAGAGAGAGAGAGAGCCAGAGTCTCCAGATGAGCGCTCTCTCGGAGTAGCTCGTCTACAATCTGCTGCTCCAGTCTCGCGTCGAGTCCCGTCGGCGCATCTTTTCGGGGCTCGTGTCTTCGCTTCTTTACTACGTTTTTTTTAAATCACATTTTCCGCGATAACGCGCAAGACGGATAGATCGTGAGATAGAGAATCGTGAAGTATTTTCGTTCGACAGATCTGTCCTCTTAATCGTTCCCGTTTTGTTATCTCTTCGATATCACGGTTGATTCTTAATATTCATCTCGGATCTTCGCGCAAGGTGGTTCTCGAGGGTGGTGTACTTATCGCGTAATAGTTTATAGCGGTTGCCGATCGGTGAGAGTAATTGACGGGACGCGATGTCCCTGGATATAATCCGGATTACGATCTCGCGCGGTTCGTAGAACTGGCAAACGTGAAACGCTATCGATCAGTTCAAAGTTATGGAGTAATGTTAATGAGACTGCAGGCAGGTATGATACAGGTCGTGATTAACGATCGATTCAATTTGATTATAAAAAGAACGTTGGGATTTAAAATAATTTATCTCAATCTCGCTCATCGTACGCAACGGGATAGTCGCAGTCTTCGATCCGCGAATGTCGCTGCATGGCAAAAGTAATCGACATTTTTCGCAAAATACGTGAAATTCTACTACGCGGAGAAACAGATACGAAAATAGTCGACGATTATTCATCCTACTTCCAAAGGGTAAATTTTGCAATTGCTTTTATCACACCGACGCGTTTCTAATCGCCGATTCTAAGCACGAAGTCTGAATCCACTCCGGTCGTAATAAGACTCGCAAACCAGATCGATCTCCTTCTTTTTTTTGTACGCACCATTGCACGACATACCAAGCTTTATGGAACTTTAACGATAGCCTCTGCTCGTGCCGCTGTTACGTCGTGATAACGAGTGAAAGCAGTTTCGATTAAAATCAACTCTCTTTTTTCCGTCTCCTTCATTGTGTTCCGTTTCACTACGACGAATCGATAACGACAGCCGCGATATCCGTTCGATAAAAGCGGGGCATACAGAGGGAACAATTCGCGACACGCTGGAACGGAAGGATGCGCGAATTTTTTGGCGAATTTCAGTAAACCATTTCCGAGTGGCTCGCACGATTCTAATCAACGTCGCGACGTTATTGCGAGGGGAGCGAGTGAGAGAGAAAGCGCGCGAGAGCGAGGGAGCTATTGTGGATATTTATATCAGAAGATAGTTTCTTCTATCTCATCGTACTAATTTGGTGCTTCCGGAAAGGCGTCATAGCCGCTGCGAAATCGCGACATTATCGCCCGTTGTGTCTCTCGGCTCGGTTAACGTGGCGAAATTCTCGCCTCTCTTGCGAAACGGACCATTAAAATTGAAATATTACTCCGCGAAAAGTTCCCCGACGCTCGCCGGTCCTCTCGAGCGAGATTGAGAAGAAAACAGTATTTTCACCGAATCCCCGGTAGTTTCGCGATTCACCACTAAACGGTTGAACACAGAGACATAAAGAATCTCGCGACATCCGGCGACGGTGATAAAAAAAAAAAAAAAAAAAAAAAAAAAAACTCCCGAACCATCGAAGAAAATATGTTATCAGAATTTTGGCCGTCCATTGAATTTCGCTCGCGCCGATAGATTGCAGTATCCTGTACGCTTCGGATCACGATGCTCGAAGATCCGATCGTCTCGTACGTCCCGATCGTGAGACAACGTTAATCATCCCGCTCGTGAGTGCTTGTAAGCGAGAATAGATCCGTGGATCATGCGTGTTAAACGAGCCATCATCGATCGCTCGACGACCTAACGAAATCATACGCTCGATCCTGCCGTTGGGAGGTGATAAAGAAGAGAATCGGTACAGGAAGTGTGTTTGCGAATTGGACGGCGAACGATGCCGGTGCACAAAGAAGGGGGGCTGCTGATTTTCACGGCCTTAGCGCTGATCGTCGGCCACCTTCTTCGAGATATTTCGGCGACGGGGCAACGTTACACCACGAGCTCCTCCCAGGACTTGGATAATACTCTGCAATCAGTACCACCTCTCGGGTGAGTATCGAGTATCGAGTGTCGACTACCCTCGAGCTCGATGATTTAATCGCGCGAAACACCACCAGCCAATCTCCGGCCTCCTTTGACTCGTATCCGATCGAAGATATCGCGAGAGGGGAGGTGAGCGGGACGTTTAGCAGTAATTTTCATTGTGTGATCACTAAGTTGACGCCGCGCGATTTGCCAATCGCGTAATTTACGTGACCCTTCCTTTTTTTCTAATTTCGAAGTTATCTCGTTCCGTAATACTTTCGAGTATCCAGCGCGATACTCGCGCGTTAGATTAATCAACTATTAGATACTGGATACTTCTTTCCCACCGCGTCTATCCGGTGGGCGGAAAACACGATTGAAACGATAAACCAGATCCTCCTATCGAGTACTCGTGGCGCAAACGAGTCAATTAGTTGACAAATTCTTAACCTCGGAACCGTACGTGGGAACCGTCGTTGATAAAGCTGTTTTTCTGCCATTTCTATTTTTACTCGCCGCGGGGGAACGGGAATGTAATGAAATCGTTTAAACGTGCAACTTTCTGTTCCACTTTTTTTTTCTTTCTCTCTCTCTCTCTCTCCCTCTCTCTTTCGCTCGTATGACATAACACTCGTACATCGTTGGGCCAGCGTAATATTTACCACGTGTCCCGCAATTCGCTGTTAGCCACGTACGAAGTATGCGAGTTTTTCCTACGCGCGTCAGCGACGTTGCGCCTCCGCGCGAGACTTTCGTATTTCCGAATGAGGAGAGTCCCTGATTTGCGTCGTTTGAAAAATGTTAAATATTTATGGTACGCGTATCCAGATCGTAGTTCTGGACAAATTGCCGAGGCCATCGCTCGCGAGGGTAGAGCGATCGCGATCGTAAAATTCCAGCTATGTCGATCGCGATAAACTTCGTCGGCCAAGCTTTCTTCCGGAGTATCACGACGATCGCCGCTAATTGCGTAGCACTCGCGCAACGCATACTCGGGGCGGACCCTTATTTGCGGGAATTAAGATCGCTTTAAGGTCACGCGAGATTGGATAAGTTTCGCTCTGACGAAACGATCCTGAGATCCTCGGGACGTTAGCCGCTGATCGCGAAAAGTGTTTCCGCTTTCAAATGCGTGCCATTGTCAATTACTTGCGACTAACGTATAATACTAGTTCATTATCCACTTGGATTTACTGCCGGCTATTAAAATATATTTACCCCGGCGCCTTGAACGTCGTTCAACGAGCGGTAATAGCGCGAGTGCAAAATTTTATCGGACGAAACTTGCCTTTTATTACCGTGAAAAAAGGAGAAAAGAAAAAAAAGAAGAAACGAAGATGCTGCCATGACGAGCGCGCTAAATTAAGCAGCAGGGTTTAACGTAACGCTTTGATAACCTAATTAGGAGTTATCGCGTATCTTAAAGCACGAAAAGGCCGATGATCGAGAGACCGATGGATCTCCGATGATCTTCTTGGTTTCCTATCGATTTCGATCGGGATTCGGGTATGACGCGTCGATTGCAATAATTAGGCGAGAGATCTGAAGCCGTGAATGAAAAAATTGCGATACAATTGAAATGAGTCATCGAGTCAAAAATTTTAATCAAAACCACTGCACCGGAATTATGTCTTCCATCCTCTCGCCAGAAGATTCGTAATAAGCAAAGTCGTAAAAATATTTATGGTCCATATAGTCGCATTTTCATCGCGAAAATTCCCACAGCTGAGGAAAACGAGGCTTAACGAGGAACACGTTGGAATGTTGAAGTAAATGGCAACTGGTGACGCTTTATCATACAAAAGCCACCGATCCGGAGGCATTAGCCACTCTCGCGGAAAAGTATTCAGCATTACTGAAGATATCGTATAACTGGGACTAGACGAACTAGTTTGTTACGGTAAAAGATTCTTGGCAGCTCATTGCACGCGGTAGTGCCGCCGCGATGTAGATCTCTCCGCCGACCGTCGACAGCGTTCGTCGTCGGCGAATCCCGATATGGAAAATAAGAAAAATCGAATAGGGACGGATCTCATGATTTCACTTAATACGGAGTATTAGCCGAGGTGATAACGTCAATCCAGCCGCCGGTTTTGCTAAGTTTCCCCCTCCCCCCCCCCCCCCCCCCCGAGGTTGTTGCCATTAACGCGCCTCGACGTTTCGCGCAGCCTTACCGAGAATTATCGCGAAAACTCGTCGATTCGATTCGCGATAACGATACCTCGAATCATGGGATTCGTACGATTCTCGAAAAGTTGCGGGACTCTTGACTGCGATCGTTGCCGGATGCTGTGAAATTTGTAAAAAAAAAAAGAAAAAGTTTCTAATCCCACGGGATTAAACGGAGTTTCTGATTACGATGAACTTAATCGAGAGAAAAACAAAACAGACACGTTCGAACGGGTAGCCTTATCTATCCTTTCCCGGTAATTTCAAATCGGTGTTAATGTCCCCGAGTCGCGGTGGTTCATTGTTACGCCTGAAATTGGCAGTAAAGATTACGTTGCGAGCGCAACAAAAAGCGGCATCTTTGGGCGCGTTAAACCGTGACGCTTAAACTCGACGAAATTCGCTTCGGAACATTGTTATCGTCGCGTTCGAAGAACTATAAAAACAATAAATGACAAAGTTCAACGATTGTAGGGCACGAGTTATCAACCGCGGGCCGATTACACGGCTCGCGATCCCACCGTCCTCTCAATTACGAGGAACGATTTTTCTACTATCGCCGCACGTTCTTTGCAAACCGAGCACGTTTCAGCGATCTTGTCGTCTCCTTCATTGAAGGAGGCGGAGAGACAGAGAGGGAGAGAGAGAGAGAGAGAGAGAAAAAGCGACGAGTTTTAATTGAGAGCGCGAAGCTCTTAAGACGGCAACACATTGAGCGCGTACTCTGTAAGAATGATAATTGACGTTATGGCGTTAACGGCGCTCGTAAGCGCCGCGCCGTTTAGGTGATGCCACATAAAACGCGCTTCTAATTGGCCGTGACGAGATGCGCGTTAATCCGCCTTTATTAATGAAAAAACACAGTTAACCGTGACTAGCTCGCGTTGACATCCAACGTCGATTTGTTAATACAGTTTTATTCGATCTGATTGCAACGACAGTAATTTATGCCACGCTCGAAACAAATGCTAGATTCCGGAAGTATTGAAGAATATTAATTACGAGCGTCCGCTATCGGGACGTTGCTGGAAATTGAAATCAACCCGGAAAAACTATACCGACGTAAAGATAATGCATGAAATATTGGAAAGATAAGTTTTAAAAGCTTCCCTTTCAGAATATGTCCACCTCCGCGCTACATGGTTCTCAGTCCGTTGCAGCTGCGCTATCAGTGCCGTTGATAAAGAAACATCTTTTTATTGCGGTGCATTAACGCGGTAATTAATTAGAGCGATGGAACGCGCCTTGACCGTAAACGTAGATAAGTATATTATTATAAAACGTTTTAGCGAATTCCTGGCATTTCTGAGGCGTAGAGATTATCCGCGTTGCGAGTCCCTCCCCTAAGATTTCGACGATCTCGCGCGGCCGGTACACTTGGCCGCATTCCAAGAAGTCGATCCTAATTACCGAACAATCCGAATTACACGATTTCAGCTGGAACGTGTCAGTCCGTAATCGAGATGCCACTTTTCCACCCCCCTGTTCCTCTTTTCACTTCCTCCCGCCTTGCATTGCGTTAAACCCAGTTTAAACTAATCCAAGTGGTAGACTAACCGTGAATAATTCTGTAATTGATGATCCTATTAGACGCGAAATAGGTCCTATCCTATTTTCGAAAACACACCATTGCAGATATTTGTGAGCTAGTCGAGGAAGCATGAGAAATCCCTATTAAATTTGCTTTTCCTACCTATGTTACCAGCGGGAACATTTCCGTGTACGAAAATAGTAGATTATAAAATTGTTATAACTTATAACTGGACTGCAGATGTTTACGCAAAATGCATTATTCTTATAACGACTTTAAACGGATTTTGTGACGCGAATGCGATAAGTGTGGGTAAAGTGTACTATAGTAATATATTGTAATATATTATTATCGCCTGTCAGCTCATTAAAAATAATGTATTTTGCATAAACATCCGCAGTCTACTTATAACAATTTATTCTCGTATTCTAAATCCGCGATTCCGTGCGATATAATAGGTTGGATAAAGTACACACATAAGCCAGCGTACGGTAATTGTAGCGATTACGTTCCCAATGAATTTTCACTAGTTTCCCATCCAACGAATTATCTCGCCGTCGCTCTAATTATTACCATTCCTGTCGCCGAGGATAATAAGTAGTACAATAAATTTATATCGTAACTCTTGATATTATCGCATCCAATTTCGTAATGCTCGCCCTCAATAGCCCTTGTTAATCGCTCGATGGTATTTTAAGAGATCGTAAATAATTGCTCCCGTTTGTTCTACCTCGTTTTTCCTCCGTCTAAACTTTTTTTTTCTTCGTCAACAACGATGTGTATGTACACGGATGTGAAATACCGCGCGTAAGTCGAACGCCGCTGTTTGCTCAACCTTTAAGCGCAATGCAGTCGCCTTTTGATCACTTTAATTTTAATGAAGTATAATCCGCCGTCTCGAGTCATTCCGGCAGACGTTTTAGATCTATTAAGTGCACTTTCCAATTGAACTCTTAAACCCACACCCACTATTCGCTAAGCCTGTTTAGACACGCATCGGGTTTATGCACTCCGTTTATTGGATTATTGCGCCTTCTTACCGCGAACTACTTTACAAATTAAAACACTCCACTGGGAGGAGAATCGCAGTATTTTCTTCCAACGCAGAATTTTCTTTTTAAATCGAATGATTCTGTGGAACGTTTGACGTTCGATGATGTCGAATTAATTCTCGCGTACTTGCACTTGGCCTGTGCAAAGACCTTGTATCTTGATTTGAAAGACGTCACGGAACGTATTAAGAAATTACTACTGACAGAGAACTTCTTTGACAAGTATAACAAATTGTATTGGTTCGACGTTCGATCTTGTAAAATTAATTTTAAAAACGTCGCGGAACTTATGAAGAATTTTCTACTGACAGAATACTTCTTTGACAAATAAACTGACAAATTGCATTGATTCGAAGTTCGTTTTTGTAAAATTAATTTCAAAAACTTCATGAAATTTATGAAGAAATTTCTACTGACAGAAAACTTTTAACAAATAAACTGACAAATTGTACTGATTTGACGTACGATCTTTAATTTGAAATTTAATTTGAAAAACGTCACGGAACTTATGAAGAAATTTCAACTGACAGAAAACTTCTTTGACGAGTAAACTGACAAATTGTATCAGCCGACAGACATACGTCGCCGAAACATTGATTCTGGCCCAAGGCTCGTTAAGACAGGGTATCATTAGGGGCAGGTGTTAAAATTACACCCTGCGCCCGCAGTTAAGGTACCGCTACGTGTTCATCGGCGCGGCCCGGACCGCGATATAACGAAGCAATTTCCAATTTGATAATGAACCAATTTCCGAAAGACCGCCCCATCTGCATACAAATTGGATTACAGATTACGGCGGCGACGGGACGAAGGAAACGCGTAATGCGCGCCTCTTTCGTAATTCTCGTCTTAATAATTCTTCGCGTGCACGCCGTATCACGACGACGTGTTATTTTCCAATTAACGACGGGGATAAAAATCAATCATTGTCGGATTTAATCGTTCGCAACGGCGGCGTCACTCTGTACATCAATGGAGCCCGGGGAAAGGTGCGCGAGGATAAAGTATCGCCCGAACCGTTCGATTTTATAACGCAACGTAAATATCTCGTCTAATTACATTTCGCTCTACTTGGAAATAATAATGATAAATTATTATTTTCGCGCCATCGAGACGAGACGTTTGCGAATATTAATCAAAATCCTTTGCTCGATTTTTTTGGTGAATATCGAGAATGCGTTTTCGATTTAATGTATCTTCCAGGGTACGATGATTAATATTTATATTTAATACGTCACGCGGTACGGCTTAATCGCATCGTACACGCGTATAACTCGTCTCCCCGCGATATCATCTTACGAATATCAGTATGCCTGTTCGCTACCACCGTGTAACGCGCTTAGACGCGTTAGATAACACGGGGAGTGGAGGATGATATGCGTGGCACGCAATGGAACGTGTGTCAGAAGTCAAGATGAGTAGCGTACGAAAAAGAGAGCGTAGGAAATGAATCTCACTCCTGTATGTCAAATATCAACGTGTGCGTTCTCTTGTTGCACCAACACGCTCCCATTCGCCGACACGTTACGCCACACGGCTGATTCCTGATTCCGATCGAATCTGCATTACGTCGAGTTCACCGATCTTCTCGTAAATTATTTTCTTCGAGTCTGCCTTCCAGTCTTTTTCGGAGGAAATTGCTTTACAACTAAATTTAAATAATCGCACGTGAATTGGAATTATTTCTAATTCGCCAACGGAGTGAAAAGGAAGTTTAACCAGTCGATGAAAATATCTGCCAGTTCGCTAAAGATTATTTTCGGAGTAAATTGCTATACAACTAAATTTAAATAATCGCACGTGAATTAGAATTATTTCTAATTCGCCAACAGAATGAAAAGGAAGTTTAACCAGTCGATGAAAATATCTGCCAGTTCGCTAAAGATTATTTTCGGAGTAAATTGCTTTACAACTAAATTTAAATAATCGCACGTGATTTAGAATTATTTCTAATTCGCCAACAGAGTAAAAAGGAAGTTTAACGAGTCGATGGAAATATCTGCCACTTCGCCAAAGATTATCGCAATGAATAAAAATTTTCTCCCAAAAAAAAGGGAGGAGTATCTTTTGACGAGCGTATGCGTAGCGCCGCGACGTTGGCGTCGGCGCCGAGGCGCGTAAGTGGAAGTACTCTAAAGGCGTCCCATAGCAGCAAACGTTAAATACGGGGCGCTCGATGTGAATGGCCGCCTTGTTCCGAGGTGGCACACCAAGCTCTCTTCCCATTCTGTTCTTTTTTTTTCTTCTTCCTTTTTTCATGCTACTCCTTTAGTTCTTGCGGGCAGTGCGCGTGGCATGACACCGCGTTATTGCACGAAGAAAAATTGCACTTCCGGCTTTTGACGGAGCGCCGCGATCTCCTTTGAAGCGTTCAGCTCTTACCCTCTTCGGGCGTTTATCGGAAATCTTATTATTGATAATTAATGTAATTAAGATTAGCATTATCGTGCCGTAAACGATGTATCGTTAATGACTCGAAAATCTAAATAACCCGAAACGAAGCATTGCTCATGCAACCTCGTACAATTTTTCAGCCCGAACGTGTGTAGGTCGAGGTACAAGAATTATTGTTGTCCCGGCTGGTCGAAGAAACCTGAAACGGGCCTCTGCGTAATTCGTAAGTACGAGAACCCTATTGCTTGACATTAATCCCTAAGGAAATTGTTTAACAGATTTTATCATGCATCGGAATCCCACTAACGATAAGCTTCGCCAATGTCGTTCGCCATTCGTTAATTACGCGACGTGAGGTAGATCAATACCGCATTTTTTGTTGGATCATCGACGGGGGCACAAAAGAATAACATCCACGACGTTGAACTTTGCCTTTGCCCGATGATAATAATTGCGCAATTACGCAACGGATAAATGGGCATCTATGCGACATAACTGATCCGTTCTTCGAACGAAATTGGTTTAATGGCCTGTTACATGCATCCTGTTGATCGCATTGTCTCCCGTGCACGTAATTCGTTTGTGCTCCGTTGCAACAATGTACCAGCGTCAGTGTCGATTTAGATTAGTATTATTAAACCGATAAATACCTTCGGCATTCTGGATAATTAAACCCGTTCTCATTCCTCCGACGTGCCACTTGATTTAACGACACGATTCTATTTATATTCGTGTCACGATGGATTTATCGCTCTCCCTGAACTGTATTGAATTAAAGTTTGATTATTCCGAACGATCGAAAGGACGTTTTAATTAAATAATTGTCAAAGAAGTAGATAGTACGTCTTTTTTATAAAGAAGTTCCCGGTACACTTTTTAACCAATAAAAAAAAAAAAATTGAAATTTTGCTTTAGCTGTATGTACGCGTCGATGCGGTACATCGGGTAGATGTATCAGACCGAACATTTGTCTGTGCGAGGGTGGTACGGTGGCCTCGGCTTGCGGAAGCAGTCAGACGAAAGGTAATCAAAAAATTGTGAACAAGAGAAAAAATTCGATCGAACGGTGAAATAGCGTTTTAGAGATTCACTGGCACGCGACATCTCTCTTTTTCCGACAGTTTTAACGCACGAAAGTGGCAGCGCGGTGGATCGAGGCGAATCTGGCAAATGCAGAGTGCATTGCATGAACGGCAATTGCGTCGACGGCCGATGTCAATGTCGCAGTGGATATCAAGGCGAATTTTGTAACGAACGTGAGTTGAGAGAATTTTCGAGCAATATAATATGTTACGGGTAATGCAAATAATCGGGCATTATTTATAATGCCCGGTCAATTTAAAAAGTGCCCAAAGGGATATTCAATTCAGGATCGTGTTATTTACGTTTGATCCGGATATCAACCACGGATTCGCACACTGCCCAACTATACAATGCCCGGGCATTATAAATAATGTCCATTTAATTATATTGCCCGTAACATATACAGTTCGAACAAACAGACGTGAGATTAACGATCGCATAAATTCTTTCGAACGAAACAGCCGTATGTCGGGAGCCATGTTTAAATCAGGGCAGGTGCATAGGGCCCGATCGTTGTGCCTGCATATACGGTTACACCGGAAGACGCTGCGAGACGGATTACAGGTAACATAGTTACGCTTTTGGGAGAACTTTGATTCTGAAACGCAGAATAAATCTCGGGATGCAATGTTTACAATAGAACCGGGCCGTGCTACACGAAAGTGAAAAATGGACAGTGTTTGGCGAATCTACAAGGGGTCGTGTGCACGCGACAATTGTGCTGCGCCACAGTTGGGAAGGGATGGGGCCATCCCTGCGAAAGATGTCCCGCTAGACTGGACTGCGAATTGGGACACCTGAAGACTAATCAAGGGCAATGCGTCGGTAATTAACCATACGATGAAATAGAAAAACAAAATTATTACAAAATCCAAGAATGGGATTGAAAAATTCAATTAACGTCTCACGAGTATTAGTGTCGAACATTTGTCGAGCGTGTCTCTATGTTTTTGATAAGATATCAACGAGTGCGAGGCTATACCCGGATTATGCGAGGGTGGAAAGTGCGTGAACACGCCGGGTTCGTTCACCTGCGAATGCCCCGAAGGACAGGCGAGAGATCCCGAGACAAACGAGTGCAAGGATAGGGACGAATGCCAGGAGGAAAATATCTGCGTCGATGGCCGATGCATAAACACGAACGGTGGTTACTACTGTCTCTGCAATCCGGGATTCATTCAAAGCCAGGATCGCAGATTTTGCATCGGTAATTTCCTACATAACTGCAATCCGCTAATATAGAAACGCGGAAAATCGAATAAGAAAAGGATGAAAATGGGAGGGGGGGGGATAAAATTCGTGATAATAGATTTTTATTCTTGACATAGATGGGAGACAAGGATTGTGTTACACCGCGGTAAACAGGAACGGCGAGTGCAAAAATCGATTAGGAATGAGATTGAGCAAAAAGGATTGTTGCTGTGGTAAAAACATGGGACGTGGTTGGGGAGACGAATGCTTCATCTGTCCCAGTGCCGGAAGTCGTACGTAACTAGAAACCCACTTTTTTTGCGAGGACAGCTGAATTACCGAAATTACACGATTTGCGTTACCACTCTATTACAGACGATCACAACAGGCTCTGCTTGCAACAATTGCAATTATTCGCGCCGATAAACGAGTGCGCGTTGCGCCCCGACATTTGCGGGGACGGGAAATGCATCGACACGAACGAAGGATACGAGTGCGAGTGTTATCCTGGATTCACGAAGAAAGGTGGAAAATGTGTGGACATCGACGAGTGTCAATTAGGATACTGTCAAGGTGGTACCTGTCGGAATCACGGGGGAAGTTTCACTTGCAACTGTCCGCCGGGATTCGTCGTTTCCGGGGAAGGCAGATACTGCACCGGTAATTGATATTATAAAAGTGGCGATATATTAGGTGGATCGCAAAGTAATGTCGTTTAAAACAAGATAATATGTATATTTTTAGCAGCTTTTATTTTCAATCAATCATGTAATCATCCTCGTTATCGACACCTTTTACCATCTAGCGTGTAAATTTTCAATACCGGTTCGATAAGACAATCGGTTTTTGAAATTTATTTGTTTGAATTTAATGTAAGAAAACGACATTACTTTCCGGTCCACCTAATACATCACGTACAGTTAAATCGATTTCGGTATGACAGAAAAGTTTCTAATTCCTCTTCCAGATCACGACGAGTGCCAAGACACGGGAATGTGCAACAACGGGCAATGCATCAACATGAATGGATCGTTCAAGTGCAAGTGCAACGATGGTTACACTCTTTCGCCCACCCAAAACACCTGTGTCGGTGCGTAAAACGAACGGGCGACAGTATCTCCGGAGCGATATTTGAACAAATACTTCCGTCCTCTTTTCCAGACATAAACGAGTGCGCGGATAATCCACGAATCTGCTTGAACGGCCGATGCGAGAATACACCGGGTTCCTATCACTGCGTCTGTCAAACGGGATTCACGCCTTCCAGGGACAACACGTTTTGCGTGGACATGGACGAGTGTTCGACGAACGGCATGTGCGAGAATGGAAAGTGCGTGAACATGGAAGGATCGTTCAAATGCGTGTGCGATTCTGGTTTCCGTATTGGACCGGACCAGAGCCACTGTATCGGTGAGAATCTGCGTCCCGAAATTATTACTTAATCGTATGACTCGTTTATAAAGTGAACGTTATTAATTTGAGAACTTTATTAATCAGACATCGACGAGTGCTTGAGCGGTCCGTGTCAGAATGGACGTTGCATAAACAATCCGGGTAGTTTCCGATGCGAGTGTCATCCCGGATTCAATTTGGGACCCGACGGCAGATCTTGCCTAGGTTTGCAATTTAATTAAAAATCTATGTCGTAGAAAATTGTATAGGAAAGTCCACGAGTAAATATTTCAGACACGAGAAGGGATTTGTGCTACTCGCAGTACAAAGATGGACAGTGTTCGAATCCAACGTCAACGGCGGTGACGAAATCCAGCTGTTGTTGTTGCACTGTGATCTTAGGACAGCCGATGGGCTGGGGAAGCACCTGTCAAGCTTGTCCCCTGCCCAACACATCGGAATTCGATTCTCTGTGTCCACACGGGGCCGGAATGACGTACAACGGAGACGGTAATTACGCTTTAAACTATAGATTAAAAATCTCGATTCGCTTCATAAACGAATTTTCATCGTGACAGATATCAACGAGTGCGCCCAAAATCCAAATATCTGCATCAACGGTGGTTGCGAGAATCTTATGGGAACGTATCGTTGCATCTGCGACAACGGATACGAAGTCGATGCGAGCGGGAAAGTGTGCACCGACATAAACGAGTGCGAATTGGAGAATTCCCTGTGCAGCGGTGGCCAGTGTCGTAACACACCTGGAAGTTTTCAGGTAAGTAAATCGGTGCTAAGGAGAGGCGGTCCGAGATCGGTAGATTGATTTTCTCGTGATTTGTCCGAACAGTGTATTTGCCCGAACGGCATGAGGCTCAACACGCAGAATCAGATGTGCGAGGACATAGACGAGTGCGACGAGCTTGGTCCGGACGTGTGCTTGAACGGCATTTGTTTGAACACTCCCGGATCGTACGAGTGCGAATGTTCACCTGGATACGTTCTCGATCATACCGGCCACATATGCATGGGTATAAATTATCATCTGACCGTTAATTCTCGTATTATATTTAATAATAATAGTTAATGAACCATCGATAATAATTAACTGTAATTAATGAATTAATAATTAATAATAATTAATTCATTATCGATAATAATTAATTGTGATTAATGAATTAATAAATAATAATAATTAATTAATCATACATAATAATTAATTATCGATGCAAGCACATGATTTTTAATCTTCGTCATCCATCACGCGGGATAAGAATATGAATTGCATTGTTCGCAGACAACAGACGAGGTTCGTGCTGGACCAAAATGATAGATGGCCATTGCGAGAACAATTTACCGAAATTGGCGCTCAGATCGGAGTGTTGCTGTTCGGTGGGAGTTGCTTGGGGTAGTCCTTGCGAGGTTTGCGATTATTCGCTGTGCGAGTGTTCGAAGGGGTACGCGAAAGTCGATGGGAAAGCTTGCGTGGACGTGAACGAGTGCGAATTGAACAGTGGTATCTGCAAAGGGGGCGGTACTTGCGTTAACACCGACGGATCCTATCGTTGCGAATGTCCACCTGGATTGACGTTGGATTCGAGTCGTGAGTAACTCGCGCGGAAGATGCGATTCGGTTATTTGACACTAACCGCACCGAGCCCGGTCCAGTGACCGGTTTATGTTCTGTTCCGTGACATTTATGTGCTGTTTATGAGATATAAGACAGATAGAGAAAAGACGAAAGGAGGTGGGTGGGACGGGAGGCAGAAAAAGGACACAGCAAATGGAGATCGAGCAGCATATAGCTTTTTTCCTATATTAAGATTAATAGTTTTTTTACGATGCATACAAAGATCTACATTTGTTTATAATTAAAATTGAAAATCGCATTTGATGCGTGTACAATCATTCTGAGATCTATGTTTTACATTTTTTACATCTTTATTTATTATTTTTTAAAAGTTATGTTGTGCATTACTGCTCACAATAAATTGGCAATTCCTACCGAAAACACAACATTTACATCGTAACCGGCCATTTGACTGGTACGGTTAGTGTTAAATAATAAGCTCGTAAATAATAGTTGAATAGTATACTACGATTTAAATTAACTTAACGCAGATACCACGTGCATCGACACCAGACAAGAGACCTGCTTCATGGAATATCGTCATGGGCAGTGCGCGAGTCCCATCGAGGGACAATTCCCGAAGAGTCTCTGCTGCTGCGCCGTGGGCCGCGCGTGGGGCACGGAGAGGTGCGAATCCTGTCCGAAGATCGGTACCCAGGCCCACAGCGAGCTGTGCCCGAAGGGGGACGGTTTCACGGAGAGGCAGGACATTAACGAGTGCGTGGAATTTCCTGGAATGTGCTTGAACGGGAGATGCAAAAACACGGTTGGTAGTTACAGCTGCAGGTGCAATCAGGGATACGCGTTAGACGAGCACGGGATTAAGTGCAACGGTGAGCGATCGTTCGCTATTCCTCGTTTATCTTTATTCCATTGCCGTGATCATCCTTTCTCACTTTTTTCCATTATTCTCATTTAGATATCGACGAGTGCGAGATTATGCACGGCGTGTGCGGTAACGGTACCTGCAGGAATACACCCGGAAATTTCCAGTGCGAGTGCACACCTGGATATAGGAGCAGCGATATCATGAAAGTTTGCATGGGTAAATAAAGAATATTAAAATAAAAATTTACGAAATATGAAATGGTGAAATGAAAAATCAAGCGGATATTTTAAGAGAGGCGAGTCTAATAAAAAAAGCAATTCGTTGATTTCAGACATAAACGAGTGCGAGGAAACACCGGGACTTTGTCGCGGAGGTTTCTGCATCAACACAGAGGGTAGCTTCAAGTGCGAGTGTCCGCCGGGACACGAATTGGGCCCCGACAAGCAATCCTGCAAGGACATAGACGAGTGCTCCAGGACCAGCGGAATTTGTTCTAACGGCGTCTGCGAGAACATGATGGGCACTTATCAGTGTATATGCGACGACGGTTATCAGCAGACTGGATTGAAATCTCATTGCGAGGACATCAACGAGTGCACGACGAACAACGGCGGCTGCGAAGATATATGCTTGAACACGCCCGGCAGTTTCTCCTGTTCTTGCGGGTATCGCAACATTTTTTTTTTAATTTTTCCACTACTTTTCGAGAGAGCCTATAATTTTTTTTTCATCTACACGCGAAATGTGGTGAATTTCACGCGAAATGATAATTATTCCTATGATCGATTATGACAAGCAGCACTGGGTTCGCTTTGAATCTCGACGGACGTTCGTGCGTGGACGTTGACGAGTGCAAGGAGAATCCACGCATCTGCAACGGAGGGAAGTGCAGTAACATACCAGGCGGTTACATCTGCACATGCACCGACGGCTTATTGCCAGGGAAAGATGGTGCATCCTGCGTAGGTGCGTCGCAAATAAAGCAAACAAACAAAATTAATCAAAACCGCGTAAATTGTCCGAACGTTTGATCGCGATGCCGATAAATGATTTAGACGTCGACGAGTGCGTGACGCAGCCGAGCATCTGCGGCTACGGCGAGTGTTACAACACCGTTGGCTCGTTCAACTGTCGCTGCGAGGAAGGATATTCCGTGAAGCCCGACGCGGGGCCAGGATGCACCGACGACGACGAGTGCCTCTTGAACGCCTACTCCTGCAGCGAATTCGCCGAATGTCAGAACACTCAGGGTTCTTATATATGCACCTGTCACGACGGTTTCGTCGGCAATGGGATCGAGTGCAGGGATATCAACGAGTGCCTGACGAACAACGGTGGTTGCGACTCTAACGCCCAGTGCATCAACAGCGAAGGATCGTTCAAGGTAATGATTATCAAGTTACATAGATCCGACGACGGTTTAGTTTAATCTGATTTAATACTAGGTGTACGAGACGCGTCATTTTAACTAATTCGAATTTCATGCGGAAAATGATAGAAGTATTTAATATTTAAAAAAAATGTTTTTCCTCCATCGCTCGTAGTGACTTCTCCATTTAACGAGACAAGTATTTAGGAAAATTCATTTTCTTCGAAGTTTGGTCATTTTTTAATTATCTATGTGCTATAGTACATTCTATGCAGTCGATATGATGAAAATCTGTAGAGATACGTATATCTGAAATCTAATTAACGATATAAATATGTATGACAATTTATTTTCTTCAAAACTTAGTAATTTTAAAATTCTTTATGTCGCATAGTCTGTATTCGGTATGGCGAGAATCCGTAGAAATAGGTATATCCGAAATCCAATTAACGGAACAAATATCGATAAAAATTAATTTTCTTCAAAGCTTAGTAGTTTTGGAATTCTCTATGTGGTATACTCTATGTAGTCAATTTCACGAGAAACCATAGAGACAGGTACATCGGAAACATCCGTAAACCTAGAATTAACCCCGATAAAACCTTCCCATATCGGCTAATGCGAGTTTAATTAGACAATTAGAAAGGATTTACTTAGAAATACATGATATCCCGTTAGTGTGTCTGCGACGCGGGGTTCAGGGGCGACGGTTACACCTGCAAAGACATCGACGAATGCGCCAACGATAACACGCTCTGCGAGAACGGTCATTGCCTCAATTACCTCGGCTCGTTTCGGTGCGAGTGCGAAATGGGATTCATGCACTCCGACGAGAACAGCGGGCAGACCTGCGTCGACATAAACGAATGCGAGATGTTCAGCAATCTCTGCGTCTACGGTCGTTGCGAGAATATCTTCGGTTTGTTCCGTTGCGAGTGTAACGAGGGATACAAGCTGGACGCCGGCGGTGGAAATTGCACCGACATCGACGAGTGCGAGAATCCTCAGTCTTGCCAGTACGGACAATGCATTAATACCGACGGAAAATACGTGTGCAAGTGTCCGCCTCATTACGACTTGGTCGAAGCTGGAAACGCTTGCGTTGGTAAGCGATCTTTTTTATGTCAATTGAATCGGTGAGAAGACTAACGGAAATCTAGTCCGGAAATCTCAATTCGAGATAATCAAGTTCAAAGTTTTATTAATTTGTAGGCTACATCATATTGACTTTAAAACATGGCTTAAATAAATGAAGATGGGCTAATATAGTACTGTTCTTACAGTCAATATTCAAATCTACATTCATCGAACCAATTTCAACAAAAAAACTAAAAAGGTGGAATTTGAACTAGCACTGTTCTTCTTCTTACCGATTCAATTTTTACAAGTTTAACATGGTTTTTTAAACAAATCAAGAGACAAGGTCTTGTCTCAGGCCAAGTGCAAGTAGGCGAGACTAGACCTTGTCTCTTGAATTTTTATAGACATACTCGTACTTGTACTTGGCCCACGTATTTGCATTTTTACTGCTTTTTTTTTATTTCTCTATAACTTTATTCGAAACAATCCAAACCCGACACAAGAATGGGAAAATGAAACTGCATTAAAGTAACAAAAACCATCTTTAAACATTGCAGACAGGCGCGAATCGTTTTGTTTCACCGGTTTCGAGCGTGGCACCGACAGACCGCAATGCATATTCGACGTGTCCTCCGCCGTGACGAAAGCAACGTGCTGCTGCAGCATCGGAAACGCGTGGGGCAACCCTTGCGAGGAGTGTCCGGAAATTGGCACCAGGGAATTCGACGAATTGTGTCCCGGTGGGGCTGGATACAAGCCTAATCAGATCACCGTAACTCTCGAAGACATCAACGAGTGCGAGGAGCACGAGAATATCTGTCAGAATGGCCACTGTACCAACACGTTCGGTAGCTTCATGTGCTCGTGTAACGAGGGCTTCGTTCTGGACGATACCAAGACCAGTTGCATTGGTAAGAGTAATGTTGCAGCTAGAAATTAGAAGAAAGTTTAGTACGGTAGAACCTCGGTTATTCGAAGTAATTGGGACCGCACTTAGTTTGGATAATGGGCATTTTTTTAATACATACATATGTACTTACCATGTACTTGCTATTGTTTTTGCCGTATCTTTCATTAAATAAAATAGTTCCTTTTATTAGTTCTTATAATGAAATCACGGGTTATATGTATAGAATTATTTTTGGTATAGATTCCATACCATTGTTCACATATATCTATAAAGATGTGTACACCGTAGAAAATAAAATCGGTATACCGGTCGCACGTGTACTTCTGAGCGCTGCAACGCGTATTGACGTTTGAATACGCCAATTGCACTTCGGATAATAGAGGGTTCCTATAACCGATGTTCGGATAATCGAGATTCTACTGTATGACGTTTTTCGTAAATTCACTATGATCTCCTAGATGTTAATTAAAATTGACTGAATATCACAGATATAAACGAGTGCGCGCAACATCCAAGAATCTGCGGAGTGGGACATTGCATCAACGATCAGGGAAAATATCACTGCGAGTGTCCCGAGGGATACATGGCGATGCCGGGGGGAAGTAAGAAGAAATTGTTTATCTCTATGGAATGTCAGATATCCCATTTCAATTTGACAATGATTTACTAATCCATATTTTTCAGAGGAATGCGTCGACATGAGGAAAGAATCTTGCTACTTGAGCTACGAATCGGATCGATGCTTCAGTCCCATGTTGCATCCCCAAACAAAGATGTTGTGTTGCTGTTCCATGGGAGCTGCTTGGGGGAATCCTTGCGAAAAGTGTCCAGCCAAAAGAACTCGTAAGAATATTAACTTTAGGCTTAAGAGACGCAACACGTGTGTAGAACGAACACTGAAAACTTTTCTTCAGGCGATCACGAGATATTGTGCGGTCTGGTACCTGGTCAGATAATGAATCCGATCACCAATCACTCGGAGGAAATCGACGAGTGCGCTCTAATGCCGACAATGTGCACTCACGGACGCTGTATGAACACACCTGGCAGCTTCGAGTGTCAGTGCGATCAAGGATATATTTACGACGAGGACTTGCATCAGTGTATCGACGAAAACGAATGTCTTCAGGTAAAGATCTACATTGATTCTTTATCCCCGTTTAATGGATCCTTGACAAATAGCGCGAATTTCGACTCGTTACGTCTTCTTTGCAGGTGCCAAATCCTTGCAGCGGTAACGCGCAGTGCATAAACCAACAAGGCTACTTCAAGTGCGTCTGTCCGGATGGATACAAATTGGGAATCAGCCAACGCGATTGCGTCGATATCGACGAGTGTTACGAGAGACCCGGTATATGCAATAACGGAGCTTGCAACAATTTGCAAGGTAGCTTCCAATGCGTCTGCCATTCGGGTTTCGTGCTTACCCGAGACAGAGACAATTGCGTGGACGTCGACGAGTGTCAACGAAATCCGAATATATGCAACAATGGAACGTGCGTGAACACTCTTGGATCGTACAAGTGTCTCTGTTATCAGGGATTCAAGCTCAGCCCTAACAACGATTGCGTCGGTAAGTGATTTATTTCGCCAAATTAAATGAATCAAGTAATGCAATCGTGAAACAAATTCTGTATTAGATATCGACGAGTGTCGTGTGATGCCGTTCCTCTGCCGTAACGGTAGATGTCGAAACACTATAGGTGCCTTTAATTGCGAGTGCGCGGATGGTTATGTTCTCGCGCAGGATGGTCAGCATTGCAGAGATATCGATGAGTGTCACGAGGTGAGATTAACGTCGATCATCGCGCCGAGTTTAACCCTACTGTTAACAACCAGATACCCGGGTACCTATTTTAATTTTATACAAGATTGTAAAAATTGTCTACAATAATATACTATAATAAATAAAGCAAACATACCTTGGACAGATTCACAAACATCTATATCGTTCACATTTGAACGGAAATTCAATAATATATACATAAATCAATGAAAATAACGTTGTTGGTATCCAGGTACCCAATTGTTGACAGTAGGGTTAACAAAATTATGTGCGAAACTTGACGCGCTTAATTGGCACGTTTGTTAAAAAATTTTTAATCTACAAGACATTGAACTTCAACTTTGTCGATTAGATACCTGGTCTTTGCCCATCTCCGGGAAGGTGTCAAAATTTAATGGGTTCCTACATATGTAGCTGTCCATTGGGTTACGAGTTGGATCACACGAGAAAAAAATGTGTCGGTGCGTAAGATAAAATACATATACTTTGCCTATCGTGGCGCTCAAGGTGTTATTTAATTTCCGATTATTCTATCGTATCTACGTAGACGTGGACGAATGTGTGGAGACCAGAGGCATCTGCGAAAATGGCCGTTGCATTAACACCGACGGCGGAGTAATTTGCGAATGTCCGGTCGGATTTCAATTAAGCGACAAGCCTAATTCGATGAGATGCGTAGACGTCCGGGAAGAACAATGTTTCGATAGCTATGCTCGAGGTCGTTGCACCTATCCTCGGGAAGGCGGAATGACGAAAAAACATTGTTGCTGCACGATGGGTAAGGCTTGGGGCAGATATTGCGAGCAATGTCCGCAGGAAAACAGCGGTGAGTTTCTTTCAAAAATAAATAAAACATTCTTCAAAAATATCCGGTAATTAATTTTCGGCTAATAAAAATCCGACCGCGATTAATTACGATTTATATTTTTCGTATAAAGCGGTTTTTCGTAGAGTTTCTTTCAAAAATAAATAAAACAATTCTTCAAAAATATCCGATAATTAACTTTCAGCTAATAAATATCCGAACTCAATTAATTACGTATTATGTTTTTCGTATATATTCAGAGGAGTTTAGTAGGCTGTGTCCGGAAGGACCGGGTAGGGACGACGCGGGAATCGATTTGAACGAGTGTCTTTTCATGCCCGACGCTTGTCCCGGAGGGGAGTGCATAAACACCGACGGATCCTTCAGATGCGAGTGCCCCCCGGGATACGTATTGGACGAGACCGGAAGACGTTGCGTCGATCACAACGAGTGTCAAGCTGTGCAAAATATATGCGGTAATGGCACCTGCACGAACATCGACGGTAGCTTCGAGTGCTCTTGCAACGACGGATTTGCACCTGGCGTGAATCAAATTTGCGAGGACGTAAACGAGTGCATCGAGCTTGGGAATCAGTGCGCTTTCAGGTGTCACAACGCGCTGGGATCGTTCAGATGCATTTGTCCTTACGGATACACCTTGGCTCCGGACGGACGCCATTGTATAGGTGTGCTTCCAATTGTAATATATATATAAATTAATACGATCCACGCCACCGCCGCGCGCCGGTGGCCGCGGGTAAAAACTGAATAAGACAGACTACATACGTGACAACACTGTGTTGTCATGGGGCCACACGCGCGCTGTCAACCATGACAACGCCGTGTTGTCATCATCGTTGAAGGTGTTAAATAAATTCACCGGCAAGGTGTCTTGATCCAGAATCTTAGATTGCGGTGAGGTTCTAAAGTTTTGTATAATTTCCTCAGATGTCGATGAGTGCGCAACGCCGGTGAACGATTGCAAGTACCAATGCAAGAATCTCATCGGTACATTCATGTGCATCTGTCCACCTGGATATCAGCAAATCGGCATGGCGGACGAGTGCAAGGACATCGACGAGTGTGCAATTAATTCAGGACTTTGTCGACACGGCCGATGCGTGAATCTGGAAGGCAGTTACAAGTGCCTCTGTTACGATGGATTCGAGCAGAGCGCCGATGGAAAATCTTGTATCGGTAATGCAACGAGCCAACGTATCTTTAATTAAACTCCTCTCTGCTGCAACAAATGATTCTAACGTGTTTCTGGGTTTAGATCGCAGAGTGGGTTATTGCTTCCTGCAAACGATAGGTGGCAGATGCACGGCGAGAACGTCCGAGCTAAAGACAGTGACGAAAGCCGATTGCTGTTGCACCATGGGAGCCGCTTGGGGAGCCCGTTGCGAGATTTGTCCCACGAAAGATTCGGAGAATTATAACGAACTCTGTCTGGACAAAGGTTTCTCCGTGAATGGGCAAGGTACGTCGGAAGAGTCCCTCGTGTACGTATGGAGCGTAACTATGATACACGAGTGAATCTAAAAATAAATAATCGCTTTCAGATATCGACGAATGTCGAACGATCCCCGATTTATGCAGAAACGGACTCTGCGTGAACACTCTGGGCTCTTACAGATGCATCTGTAATAAAGGGTACAAAGCTGACAAGTCTGGAACTCATTGCGTTGGTAAATAATAATTAACGAACTTGCCCGCCAGCCTCCGAATGATAGAAAAATACACTTCCTTGACACTACGCGATATAATTACAGATATAAACGAGTGCGAATTAACACCGAAGCCCTGCAAGTACAATTGTCAAAACACGGAAGGTAGTTTCATCTGTTCCTGCCCAGCCGGGTTTATATTGAATCCCGATGGCGTCAGCTGTCGAGATTTGGACGAATGCGCGACCGGAAATCATTTGTGCCAACAAAACTGCGTCAACACGCAGGGCAGCTACACGTGCGGCTGTCAAGAGGGTTACACGCAGGACGGTGATGCTTGTCACGGTTCGTAGTTGAATTCGTTTAATTCTGTTTTTCACCTTATCGATCGGCCCTTTCGTTTATTTTTCACCGATTAACGATTGTATTATAATTACCATAAGCGATCGAATTTCTCGATAGACATAAACGAGTGCGAGCAGACCGGAACTTGCCCAAAACCGGGTACCTGTGTCAATACTCTCGGTAGCTTCCGGTGTATCTGTCCTCGAGGATTCAAGCTCGATCAGAGTGGCAGATTCTGTACCGATCACAACGAATGCGCTGACGATGCAACCTGCGAGCACGGTTGTCAGGTAAGTTAGCCGATTCAAAATTATTTTCATCGATTATCCATCATCAGAAACTTTACGCGATTCATGAAATTTTCAGAATTTCATGGGCAGCTACCGTTGCGGCTGCCCGGAGGGCTTCGTCCAGCATCTTTACTATAGTCAGTGCATCGACGAAAATGAATGCAACACTTCTCCTTGCGGCGATAATTCGTGCATCAATACGATCGGTGGTTACAAGTGCGGTTGTCCCGATGGTTATCAGTTCGATAACAATATGCAGATTTGCGTTCAAGTGAGCTTCGAGATTTCTCGCATAAAAATCTACATTTACTTTTAACGAAATTTAATTTGACGTATGCGTATAGGTGAGTCCTGGATGCATGGGCAGTCCTTGCGCATTCGGATGTACTCCCAACGGCGGAAGTGGATTTATCTGTGGATGTCCTACCGGTTATCAGCGAATTGGGCAGGTACGTCCAAGATCGTTTTGGATATAAAAAAAATTCACGGCGAGTCGTTGAATAATAATTTGTTTTATTAAAGGGTCACTGCTTGTCCACGATAAATCCATTGGCGCAAGGCCATTACGGCGAAGACATTGGCAATGTTCCCACGTTCGTTATTAATCCTGATCCTTATCACATACCACCTGCCGATGATAAAACTATATCGACGGAAGGCTGCTTTTCTTGCAAGGTATATTTTTGTTCATGATCCCATTTTTATACAATTCGCCTGTTCGTTTTTTAAATTAAATTTACGACTGATGTAATATCTTTGTTCAAGCTTAACGGGAAAGGAAGACACCGCAGAGGGGCTCGAAATAAATCGATGGACGAGGAGCTGAGGATAAGACGAAGCGAATTGATGATGAAACGATCGACGCGAAACGTTAAGAGACATCATCATGGCGAGGAGTATCTTTTGCAGATCAGTTTACGACAAACGAGGCATCGAATGAGAATTATTAAATTACAGCCCGCGCTCAAGGTTTCTATCTCCGATATATTCCTTGATTTGTTTTTCTGAAAACCATCGTTAAGCTGCGTCCACACGCTCAGTCTTGTCTGTCAAATGCGGCACCATGATGCAAGACTGACAGACAAGACTGCGTTTGTGGACGGTAAGACGGCCGACTTGCATACGAAAGTAGTCGCACAAGTCTTGTCAGTCTTGTCGTCAGTCTTGTATGTCATTCAAAATTGACGAAAAGACTTTTGTATGACATACAACACTGACGACAAGACTGAGCGTGTAGGCACACCTTTAAACACAAATGCTATGAAAAATGTATCCTTCATTTTATAGAACGACACAATGGAGTACACGATCGTTCGAGGCAACAAGAACAACCACTTCGAGATCGTGAACGATCACGGAATCTGGGCTCTTCACTTTCGCAGTCGATTGAAACAACCCGGAAAGTTCCGTCTCGTGCTTCAAGGTCGCCCGAAAAACGGCATCGCCGAGGAGAACGAGATTTGGGAGAGGCCCTTGACTTTCAGAGTCTATCTGATAGTCACGGAATGATTCTCCCCCCGACGACAACTCACTGCCAGACACTGCGTTTCAGTTTTAGTCAATTTTCCTCATTGCCGCGCAGGTAAAAATCGAAGTAGAACGAAGAATAACGAGATCGCTGGGGAGGGCTGAGTATTACAGACGAGAATTTTCACAAACCCATTTTTCAATCCCGTTTTGGGTATACGCTTCGACCTTGTGTTCATTTGCACTACAATTCTAACTGCCAAATTATACTTCGAGCCGATAGGAAATCGTAAACACGTTCCTCGAGGTTCGTGTGATTTAACCTTTATGTGATTGGAAAGGTACCTGGATACCTTTTCAGTTTTTTAATCAAGAGACAAGGTACTCGGGCCAAGTACAAGTACGCGAGACTAGACCTTGTATCTTTTCCGGAAAGCACAAACGGGGGATCTCGAGTTTATTTTTCTCCTGAATTTTTGGTATGTATGGTTTATATTATATGATACGAAACCGATGAACTCACAACAATGAAATAATTTACGGGGACAACATAGATAACAATATTGCAGGTACACGGGTACCTACACCGTCATTATTAGACGTTATTTTTCCCAATCACATAAAGGTTAACTTTAACGTCGACGATTCAGAATGATGCGAATGGTATTAAAAGCGATACGACGAGCAACACAGTCCTGGAAACCCAACTGCCTACTCGGCACTTTTGCCACGAGTCTTTTTGAAATCAATTTACTGCCCGTAATGGTATATTAAACTTTGTACGTAGGAATAACACGCTAGACATGTACAAAAGATTAGTTTTTATAATAATCTTAAGTAACTCGATAAATGTATACATATACAGGATATAGCTTTATATATTTATAAACATTTCTAAACACTTATGACGTAGAGTAACGAATCAATCCGAAGAGCAGGCGTAAAAAATGTGATCGATCGTCGTTGCTCGACGAATAAAATCGCGCGGGAAACAATATCGTACGCCGATCGGTAACGAGGACACCTCGTTACATTTTTTTTTTACACCATCGTACGAGTGCCTTCGCGAACGTTTGAAAGAGAATTACGTAGGGGAAAAGACACGTTACTTGACTTCGACGATATGTACAATTTAATTGCAGGCGTTCTCGGTACGAGCCTTTGTTGAATCGTTATAAATAAACAAAAACGCCGTGCTTAATCAAATAACGTAATATAAGGTGAGAGCATGCGGCGCCACTGCTGATACAATAGATATGTGAATAGAGATTATTAAGAATAGTTTTGTACAGCGAATTAGTGCGTATTCGTTCGATAGTTGTTCCACCGAACTGTTCTACAAATATATGTATTATAAATTCACCCAGAGTTTGCCGCGTCCTCGGACTTAATCAGATTGTATCATCGGAACGGATGCCGAATTTGTAAGTCAAATCATGAGCGTAAACTTTTCCGGGATAAAGTACGCTGGGTGGAAAATCATGCGTGTTAATGGCATTGGGATAATTTTGCGGCGATAAGGCGAATCCTCCGTGCCTGCGATAACGAGCACCGTCCTTTCCCCACATTTCCGTTTGTACCTCGTCAGAAATCGTCGTCTACAAATCATTTATCGAAAATTGAATATTCATCGTTTAACTCTCGTCGAACTGCTTTCAAATATGCTCAAACGTTTGGATTAATATTTCGTTAAAATCGAACCATCGAAGACGATTCGGATAGGCCGTCCTCGTCGCTATGAGCGTAATCTTCGAAATCAGGTGGGTAAACGCGATCGGGGTCAGGTAAATCGTTTCCAGTGTAGAATTGCAAACCGGGTTGATTGGAGTACACTTCCAAAGTTCTGCCGGATCCAGGATGTAGAATCCTCGAGTGAAAAGTGACAGGATGAACGAAAAGAATCAACGACAAATAGTAAACGAACATTGGTAAAAAAAAAGAATGATGATATATTTACAAAACTTACAAAATACTAGCGTCGATAGATAAAAATATAGAGCCTTATCTGACAAGCAATATTCGATTAGTTACCTAGCGTGAAAACGATAGCACCAGCAGCTGGGGCTGGTGATGCAGAGATTGTGGTTGTAACCACCCCCTGGTACGTTGTACAGTTTGTACCTGTTCAACTGAGTCGGTAACCGTAGATCGTAGACCGCCCGATCGACGGGACGTATAACGCCTGTCGGCAAATTGTCTTTGATGTCCATGAACGTCCAATGACCGGCGTTAATAGAGACAACGTGCTTTTTCATTTCATCCGAACCGGTACCCTCCATTAATTAACATCATTTTATAAAAATCCGAACAGTTTTAAATATGTACGATATTTTGTAGTAAATTTTCAAGTGGAAAGTAGACGGAGTCGATAGATAGACTCGATAGATCGATAGACGAATCGTGAAACGTGAAATTATTTTTTCGTGGTCTTACGTGGCCGGCAAGATTAAATAAACAATGACTGGTGACGTTGGCAGGCGTAGCTTCGGTGGCGGTTGCACGAATGTTAACGCGAAGCTGATTATCCTCCGTCCAAGAATATTTGATCTGTGTCAACATGTCACCTGGATATCCTTCGCTATTCGCCGGACTCAAATGAGACATCACCTATTTCGAGGGAGCGACAAAGGTGGGAGGGATACCATTGTTTTTACAAATGTAATGATCTTTTCAACGGGATTTTCGAACGTCATTCTCCAATTAATTGAGAGATGCGTCGCTATTTAATTAAATCCCATTTAATTCGTTGTACGCACCACTTGTTTATTTAATACATGGGACTGCCAATTAACGTTATCGAAACCAATAAAACCGCCGTTGAAATGATTGTCTCCGCCCTTGTCATTGACGGTTAAGGAATGAACTTTGTTGTTAATCCGTATTTTGCCAGCGGAAATGCGATTAACGACTCGGCCAATTATACTTCCCATATACCTGTTCTTCAAATACCCTGATTGTATTAGCACGATAATTATATATTCTGCGAATGTCGCAATAAGCATTACCGCATTGTCGTTATAATGGCGAGGAGTTTACGATAACTGCGGTTGATAATTAAACGAAGAGCCGATCAAATATTTACCATCCATATTGTCGAATCCTAATACGACGTCACCCAAAATCCCATGTTTGTTAGGTATTTTGACTGACTGAATTCCAGCGCCCCAAGATATCAATTGGACGGACGCTTTGTGTTCATTGGTGAGGGTGTATCTGACGGAATAATTGCAACGCGACATCGTATGATAATTTACGCGATTCCATCTTTCGTTTACCTCTTAACGATCTCCGTTTGTGCATTTTCTATATTACGATCTGGCCTTGGCACGAATCCAAAGCCATCCTCCTCGACAAAAATGTTTCCAAGAGACATGGTTTAAGGTAATCCAAATTTCCTTTTTAACACGACACTTATAATTTTCTTTTTTCACCGAAATATTAGATTCGAAACGTGTCCCGCTTATTATCAAATTACTACATTATTCGGCACCAGAATTTTGACAACTGCCAATTAACCGAAGGTTAAGGCTCCGAGTCTTCGAAAAGTTCGGCGAAAAACAAAAGCACCCCGAACTTCTATCCCGAGTGCCAAAAATCTCGCATCTCGCGAAAGCTCGAGATCATTATTCCAACGTATACATGCAAGATACAAAATCAACGATCGCATCTCGTTTTAACGCCTCGTCGCAACCACTCCGAGGTTCCGAATCGAGAAAAAGAGCGAGGCAGGGTGAGAAGAAAGAGAGAGAGAGAGAAAAAAAGTAAACGCGAAGGAATCCGCAAATTTCCAACCGCGCTCTCCCCGAGGACACCGATTCATCCCCTCGCGAGCAGCGTAGCCGCGCGCGCGCGCGCGCGGCTGATCAGTCTCGATTCCCGCGAAACGTTTCGAGGGTTCTGAAACACTCGATGGAAATAATTACATTAATGGCGTCGCCGAGAGAAAGCCGGTGTGGATACATCGGCGGAGAGAGAGAGAGAGAGAGAGGATGCCCACCCTTCTCCAACGACAGTCTTCCTCTTCCTCGAGGAGGAACGGGAAGGCAACCCTGCGTACCACCGTCCCCCCTCCCCCCGCGGCCCCTACGTCGCCACCACGTTTCAATGGGCGAAACATGGAACTGACGGAATAATGCTCCACCCACGGTATACCGCCGAGGTATACCAAACGGGGGTGTGGGGGTGTGCAGCCAAGACCCCCGTCTCACCCATCCCCCCCCCCATTCCCACCCGTCCGCCCCAATCCCCCGTGCCACCCCATCACTTTCTTCCGTTCACAATGCATAATGCCATTCTGCCGCGGTAACGGCAACAATGAGCGCGCACGTCCTGCTGGAAAGTAATTATCTTAATGTCGACGAGCCAGCGCCGACGAATGGAGAACACTCGCTCGATGCCTTCCGTGGGTTGTACGCGAGATCTCTCGCCTTGGTTGGAAGCTTCGCTTGCTTTACCTCCCTTCTCGAGCCCTCCCCCTCCCCCACCCCTTCCCCCACCCCACCTGGTCCCAACCTACCCCCCTACGATCCCGTCCCACGTTCCCGGGTTTCCTTGTTTCGTTCTTGGTCGCCGATTGTCAACGCGGTACAATCAATGCCGCGAACCGTTCTTCGCGATATCATGACAAATCGTGTCACGTATTTGTGGACTTGCATCGTTGGGCCGATTGTTTGGCGGCGTAACGGGGGTGAAGAGGTTCGGTGAGAGAGAGAGCTACGGGTGTTTGGGTGAGTTTCTCTTCGTGGTATTAAGGAAAACTCGGCTGAGATTCGCGATATTCGGAAAATTTAAGCTAATTCCGAGTAATTGAAAGTCCTCGTTGAGATTGCTCGTACAGAGAGAGTGAGAGAGAGAGAGAGAGAGAAACGCTTAACCGAGTTTTCCTTACGATCAGCGAAGCGTTTGGAATTGAACGTAATCGCAGGATTGCGTTCCGTTAAACGAGAAATTATTTATCAATTGCAGCCTCGTCCCTTTGAGGAAAAACCATAAAAATTAACGACACTCGATGCTCGAAGGTATCGCGATAAATCGATTAAACGAGAATCGAGTCAGGGATCAGATTCGCTGGTGCGACGGCGAGGCTATAATTCCATTGGTGTGCCTGCAGGCGAGAGATCCATTGCAATCGACGCGAATAGAGGAGAGAGGAGAGAAGAGAAAGAAAGAGAGAGGGGAGAGAGAGACCAACGGAAAGGCGAAGTAGGAAAGAGAAAGTGCGTTTTACCGTGACCACCCGGATCGCATTATTTCCCCCCTCTGTTCCAATCTCAATTAGTCATTACGTCTCACGGCATAGCGATGCCCTTCTCGAAACTCCCTCGACGTCCGCGCCCGATTTTCTGCATTAATTGCGTCTACGGCAATCTACACGGTCTACGCAGCCCCTTTGCCACCCCCCCCCTCCACCTCCCCCTCCCCCTCCTCCCGCCCCCGGACGATTCTCGATTCGCTGCCCCTCTCGCCCCTACAGGGTGTTTCGAAAAGGATTAGCGTCGGCGCCACGGACTGCATAATTCGACTACGCGGGAGAGCCAGATCTGTGGCCAACCGGGAGAGACTTTATTCGCCGAAGGATCACGCCTCTCGAGTGTTATTTAATCAAATACGCGGAACCTTTGTCGTGATCGCGCTCGAGTGCCTCTCGATAATTGATCGTTACGCGTCGCTTTTCGCGAGAGCGGGCTTCCGAGAAACTTGAGCGAGGCGTTACGTTTAATTTCGTTAACGTGCCTCGACGCAGTTGGTTCCGGGATTCGTGAATTGGTCGATGCAGGTTCTTCGGGAGGGGGGGAAAAAAAGAAAAGAGAGACGACGACGACGACGACGAGACCCTCGTTTAGAGAATTATTAATGACTTACCCGGGACTAATTTTATCCACTCCCCGTTTCATTCTCGAGAAATAGTTAATAGCGTTCGTACTCGAACCTCCTTCCGGGGTTATAAAAATCGCATTCAAAGATATGCGCAAGATCATATTTTATTCGAGCATTTTCCGCAGCCACGTATTACGCTGAATATTAATTACGATAGACGGCGAACTCGATTGCAATTTATCCAACAAACTTCTCCCCCCCTCTCCCCCGCTCCATGGCAATCGAGTCTCTCGATTACTACCCCAATTTCCACCCCCACCCTCCCCCCCCCCCCTCGTACATTCCCATTATCAAACCCCCGAATAAATACGAGTACCGCGATACTTAAAATCGTCAGGCCACAACTATGTCGCGGACGCAAAATCGCACAAAGGAAAATCCGTCTTTCATCCACGAAACACCCTGTAGATTGCACGTGTGCTCCGTACACGCGGTAGGCTTCAGCCGGTCGTCAGTCGCTCGAACGGGTTCTCCGAGGGTAGCCCCATCCCCGGGCTAACGGGTAGGTAGCGCACCCACTTCACCCTCGCCACCCAACCCTCCCGGCGACCCCCGCCAAACCCCCTCTTCGCCCACCCACAAAACCGGAGAGAGGCAGTCGCTAATTACGCAACGCGTTCGAGCGTGCACGCTCGGGGTGGCGACGTGGCACCGTCATGGGCCCGCGTATATATATCCCTCTTCCTCCTCTTCCTCTCTTCTCCCCCCCCCGCCCCTCTGCCTCTATCTTCTTCCCTCTTACAGGTGCTTTCTGGTACCTTTGCGATTGCCTATAATCACCTAAAGTACGCTGCGATTGCGTCTCGCTCGGCTCCCACCTGCTTCCAGGACCAACCTCCACCCCCCCCCGTCCCCCGTCCTCATCGTCCCACCTTCTCCTTTTCCAGCCTCTATCTCGCTCTCGTCCTCTTTCTCGTCGTATTTTCGTCTCGCGCGCTCTCACTCTCCCTCTCTCTCTCTTTCTCTCTCACCCCGGGCGAGACGATTCGGTCGAGCAACCGACTTAATTTGCTGAATCAACGTCGGAACGCCGCGCGGATAATCCGGCGCATCCGAATTACACGCTCGGCGTGTTCGCCAGGATTCACCGGGAGCACCTGCGGATTTGCGAGCAGTAGAAAGGCGATTACTAATTAGCCGGGATTTCTCCCGGATGAGAGTCACCTCTCGGTCGAGATGATCTCGAAGCGGGGAGCGTCTTTCGCTTTCCTCGCGAACGGCACGGTAACGGCAAGTACCAGTTTTGGGGTATTAACTTTCAATCGACACACATCGATGTAGCCGCTCGAATTCTCCTTCGCTTAATAAATCATAGGGAGGAGGAATAACGAGGAAAAAGAGAAACCTCACTCCCGTGCTTGGCGGGCTTGCACTCACAAAATCGTAATCTCCGGCGAGACAAAGCGATCCCATTGTCGCGTCCCCCGTGATTCTCGCGGCAGCTCCATAGAGGATCGACCTTGGAATAGCTCGATAGAGCTGTACAAAAACACCGAGTGAATCCCCAGACGGATCGGCTCATTCGAAATTCACGGATTCCCGATGCGAGATGGGGGGGGGGGGGGGGGGAGGAGGGTCGCGTTGTCGGGGGCCCGGTGTGAAAGGGGACGCGCGGGGGCTGAAAAAGATTTCGTCTCGAATGGCAGTCATTAAACGGAGACAACGGGTTTTCATACGTGCACACCCGAAGATACCGCGGCGGCCCTCGCGTGATGAAGGTAGGCACCGGTGGTAAGGTGGAGAATGGGGGGCGGACGGGGGGGGGGAAGGGGGTGGTGGTGGCCATGCTTAAATTACCTAGGAAGCATCGCTCGCATTCATACGTGGGATAAGCATTGTCATCCCGGGGGATTGTCTCACAGACACCTCGCTGGCACATGCTTTATGTCGCGGAGGGGTAGGCAGAGGGTGGTTGCTACTGCAGAGGGGTGAGACTCGGTGAGACGAAGCGCTGGACGGGGGTGGTAGGGGGTGGAGGGGGTGGGTTGGGTACCTTTATTAGGTAGATAACCGAGATGCGAGCGCGTTATATAGATGCCCATCCACGCTGAGCTGCCTCGTTTTACTCACTTCAATGCTTAATGGAATTGAGTTCTTGTAAGCGCCCTCGGCCTCCATCTCCACCCCCTTCGCCAACCCGTCGGTCCCTCCCGACCCCCCACAACCCCCTCCCCCCCCCATCCGTTCGTCGATCCATCCGGCCCCGCGCAACCCCTCGAAGGGACGGGAGAAGGGGTCGAAGGGACGGCAGAGGCGGAGGACATGAGATAATTGGTATTTTGTCTCGCCAAATCCTTTGTATCGCGAGTTTTAATTGACTTCGAGATTTTTCAATACCAATTTGCACCCAACTGCATACAGGGAAGAATGTGTGAGTGGCCGTGATACCGTTGGTGTGCGACCGTTTCGACTGTGTGTACGCGCGCATTCGTCAGGATGCCAGGCCTCCACCCCCACCCCCCTCCCCCCTCCGACGGAATGGCGACCACGTCGACGGAATTTTTTTTCAATCTCTCCCGAAGGAAGAATCCGGTTCCCCTCCTTTTTTCACCCGTTTTTGTCCATCCGTCTCGTTTTGTTTGCAAATTTCATTCTCGCGCTGTTTACGGTTCTCTTATCGGCGTCCCCTTCTGTACGCCTCTGTAAGCTGTTTCGATTTCAGTAAAATATTGTTATTTATCGGGACTGTTAATATCGCGAGACGATACAAAACAACAAATACTTTCGAATCGTTCAAATTACACGGCTGCCCGCGACCGTGATGTAAAGTCGTAAAGAGATTCGCCTCCGAAGCTCCCTCCTTCGAGAATCGACGAGACGCGATCGATTGCTCGAGAAATGGACGTAAGGAAACGCCGGTATGTGCGTTGCATACACACACCTCCGTAGCGACACAAAAGCACAAACGACTAATACCGTTCGGTGACAGAGGGAGCTTTTATTCTTTCGCATTGCTGAATGTCCTTTGGGAGCCGAAGGGCGCGGCGGCGAGTCGAGATTGGGAAAGGGCCACCGCTCGCTCCTTTCGCCGCTGTTGCTTTCCATTCTAATCCAAGTGCCTATCGTCGAGAGATTTTTTTGCATTGTTCCGAGAGATTTCCCATAGGAAAGCAAACCCGGCAGCGAATTTCGCTTCGCATTGTTTCAAGAAACGGGGAACCGTCACTGTGCCGGCCGCAAATGCTGATTAATTACTCGGCGAAAGGATTCTAAATTATTAGAAATCGAAGGGAAATATTTGTTAAAAAAAAACCTTGTCCCACGGCGGCAACGAAATGAAAAAAAGATCCGTAACGATTTATAAGATCCGATCGAATCTAGCCGCGCGTCGAGATTCGACCGCTCGATATCCTACTGATCGAATGGAAGGAAAGCGCGACTAAAAGATCTAATCTATCCAAAAGATCCTTTCCAAAGTCGTTGACCAAGGACCCTCGGCGCTCTCCTCGTACTCGCCAGGGGTGAAGTGTACGCGGAGGTGGTTGCAAGCGTAACCAATTATCGCGTGATATCGCGTCGTGGTGGCGTGCACGGTGGTACACGAACAGAGAGAGAGAGAGAGAGAGAGAGAGAGAGAGAGAGAGAGAGAGAGAGAGAGAGAGAGAGAGAGAGAGAGAGAGAGAGGAGAGATCTAGTCAATAACAGGCAGCCTATACGCTATTTGTACTTCATCGTATCGAGGTAATCGATAATAATAATTGCAGCTCGCGGTCTCCGAGGTAGCAGCGGCAGCAGCAGCAGCAGCAGCACAGCCCTCCTCGGTACGGTACACAGAGGGGGTTGCTGCTCCTCGTCGTTTCTCTGTGTGCACCGGATGGGGTAGTCGGTAGGTTGGAAGGGAAGGGGGAGGGGGAGAAAGGGTAGAAAAGGTACGCGTGCATCGAAGCGGCCTCTCGACGAATGGCAGGAAGAGGGTCGGTTCGTGGGCGCGGCGTACGACGCTCTGCGTCGGTTCCGCCCTCGAAAAGGAGGCAAAGAGAAGGAGAGAGAGAGAGAGAGAGAGGGACGGGCATCTAGGTAGAGCGTGCGCGCGTGAGAGGGAGACAGAGACAGAGGGAGGGAGGGAGAGAGAGAGAGAGAGAGAGAGAATGAGAGAATGGGTCCCTCCAGCAGGTCGTGGACCGGTCCGTCAGGCAGTCCATGCTCAGTCGACACCGGCACTCCATTCGAGCACGTTCGATCGTTTTGCCGCGCTCTATCGTGCTCTCGAAATAGATTCAGTTTCTGTCCACCTGTGTTTTTGGAGTCCCGTGTCCGGTGTTCTATTCGACGAGGTCAGTCAGTCCAGACAGAGAGAGGGAGGGAGAAAGGAAGAGACATAATCGGTGGATGAAAGCGACGACAACGACGATTCTGGAGCGTGACGAAGGTCCGCTCGCAAGTGCGTGAACAAGGTGAAACGATCACAGATTGTCAAAACGGTGAAGGGCGAGCGACCAGTTTTCATCCTGAATAGTTTCTTCGAAACACAACGAGAGGCGATCATGATGAGCTCTCACCAACAACACCCCGGCTACGGGTTTCTCTCCGGCATGGACTTGCATTCCGTGCACCACGTGAGTCAGGAGATGAGCATGGCAGGCCAGCAGACACCCTCCTCCCAGGAGCAACACATCAAACGGCCGATGAACGCGTTCATGGTATGGTCGAGAATTCAACGGAAGAAGATCGCCTTGGACAATCCAAAGATGCACAATTCCGAGATCTCGAAGCGACTCGGCGCCGAGTGGAAGCTACTCTCGGACTCCGAGAAGCGACCGTTCATCGACGAGGCGAAACGTTTGCGCGCGATGCACATGAAGGAACATCCCGACTACAAGTATCGTCCGCGAAGGAAGCCAAAGGTACCGGTGTCCGTGGTACCGGGGAAAGGAGGTTCGATGAGTCCCGGTGCATTTCCCAGCTTCCCCCTGCCGCCGTACTTTGCGGCGCCCGCTGGTCCCGTCTCTCATCATCATCATCATCATCATCCTCATCCCCTGGACTATCCGCCGCTGCCACCTTACTTCGGTTCAGCCTTCGACGCCGTTCATCTCAGCAAACTCGTGGCCGGCAACGGTGGCAATGGCTCGACGTCAGCGTCCGCTGCCGCTGCCGCTGCAGCAGCTGCTGACGCGGCGAACAACAACGCTGCTTCCGCGGCAGCGGTGGTCAGTAGCTTCTACTCGGGCTTCTACTCGACACCGACGACACCAGGTAAGCCGTACCACACGACGGCCTCGCATCTGGGTCCTCTCTTCCCCACCGGACATCATTCTGTCGGCGGGACAGGTCATCCGCAGCTGATGTTCCCATCCTCGTCGGCGTCTGGCTCCGGCAGCATCATCACCACCACCACCAGCAGTCCGGGTAGCAGTCCGGGATCGACGCCGATCCCCTCGTCCCATCAGCAGGTCACGACGCCGACCACGTCGACCACCTTGGACCTCGAACAATTGCGCAGACCGGTCTCCGTGATATTTTAGATACAGTTAGATAAAAGTAGAATATCCGTACGTTCGGAATATTTGTCCATTGATCCGGGACGAATGGCAGGGCTTTTCGTGTTCGCGATCGCACGGAAAGGTCTCCCGTTCCGCGGATCGTACACGATGTAAATTTGAGAAACGATTTATGATGGGGCGAATTTGGCTCGGCTCGCGATACTCGAGGATCACGGCTAATCGTGATATCGACGGAATTAGCCGGGACTTTTGAGTAACGCGAACTCGAACGACTTTCAACCCTTGCGAGGTTTTAGTTTAATCGGTATCGTATGTGATCTGTATTGTACGTCTCAACGCGGAACTCTCACGATGTTATTTATATTAACGGCGCTCCGGGGCCGACTTCGTCCCGTCGATCAAGAGAACGGGGCCCATTCGAAATATATTTGTAAGATATCATCGTTATATACAATTTCGTTTCGAATACAGTTTTTCGGGCGAACGTCGAACGACAGGCGGACAGACACGCGCGAGGGGGGAGGGGGGGGGGGGTTAGAAGGGCGATATATATTCCATCGACCGACGGTCGTCGTTCGGGGAAGGCTTGCCGGCAACGGCGCGGATAATTGAATTAGCATATTAATGCGATAGAACAAAAGGCGCCGTTTAGGCCTCGAATTCGTTTTGCTTCATTCAATGGGTCGTATCGTGGACCGTGGTACCACGTGAATGGGCCATTTCCCTTACCCTCGCGGGTCGAGCGCATTGTTTTCAAATAATGTTTTCTAATTGCGGATGTGCCTTTTACCTGCCGTCGAACACCGGGACCCGGGGAAGTTACTCTCTGTCCGAATCCGAAGCGCGTACTTCGATGACCTCGAAAACTCCTCGTCCCTCGAGGCTCGTTCGATAATTTCCATCGTTTCTCGTTTCATTCTCGATCGACCGTTACGATCTATTGTTCAAAACCCTTGATTCGGAATAGGCTGCCTACGTGAAATTCGAGCGTCTATCTTACGCGATTTGCCAGATCGGCCCGACGTGTCGGGGCCCAAGTTTAACGCGCGATTGCGCTCGTTTCTCGAACGGCGTCGTTACCGTTCGTTTTAATACACCGTTTATACGGATGTTAATAAATCGTGATACACGATTACGCGTAGGTTAAAGAGGCCGCGCTGCGAACGAGCTTACGCCCGTTTCTCTCTTGGTTAGCGGAACAGTTTCTCCGTGATGGCACGATATCCGTCAGATTCGTTTACCAGCGTATGTATCTGCCTACTCGCGGGTCCGACGCGCATTTCGTTCGTTTCCCGGGTATTCCCGAACGCGGGAATACGCACTTATAAGCGTACCGAGTCATCGGTGGGAAGCGAGGAATCGACGATGACGAGAGGGGCGATCGAAGAAAAACTTGATTAAACGCCTCCGTTCTTGGCCAAACGCATTATATTCGTCCACAGATAACAAAACGTATTTACGAAGGTAAACTTTGTATGTGATACTCCGTCTATATTCTGTCCTCGTCGGATTATATAGCTGCGCTTTGCGATTGTAAATTTTGTATACAGATGATCGGCAAAACTGATTGCATATATATGTGAGGCGCGATGTACATTGAAGTATGAGAGGGCGACGACGCGTCGGGTATATTCGAAATTCATCGATACGACGTTGTTTCTTCGATTCGAAACGGGCTTCTGGGAAAATTTGTTTCGTCGCCAAGGTCCAAGCGTGATGGACCATCCCCTCCCCCCGTTAACTGTGATTTCGTTACGTCGTAAGCGTACGCGGACATACGAATATTGGGAATCTTTGTTAGATACGTAAAGGCGCGATTCGCGGGAGCGAAGGATCGCGAATTAACGCGTACGTCTACGCATCGTTTTACGTAGGATTAAAATTTTCTCCCGTTTGTAATTATCAGGACGGCTAGAGCGATACCGCGTTGCACACCGTAGCATTTATCGATCGGAACGGCGAACGCAGTGGAGAGATTTTTATTGTTCTCAATTTTTTTTTTATATATACACAGACACCACTCACACACATATATGTATATGCGTTTCGATGTTGTCCCAATCTTTGTAAGACGCTAGTCGATAAGGAAGCGAAATCTTGACACAGCCGTGGTATATGTCGTTCGATGTAGATACTAAGCCACCCTGTAAATTGTGTTTGTTATGAATAAATTGTTATTATGTGTTCATAGCACGAAGTCTGCATCTCGCCGCGTGTCCCCCTCGTTAGCGAGCACTAATTTAAGTATCGAACATTCACGAGAACACCGAATACAAAGGTATACTCATTTCCAACTGACAAAGTGAATGAAATAAAATAATGCATTTTATCGTAGACACGAGTGTTTCAGTCATTGTTAACGTAGTTCATCCCACTCGATCGATGTCGATCGAGGTACCATATCGTCTGCCCTTTATGTTTTTCACGATGCCACGACTTTTCTTTTCTCGCGGAACCAGAACGAAAAAAAAAAATAAATAAATAAAAGAAAAAATAAAACAGACGTTTAAGCCGATCGATCGATCGTCGCAGGTATCCAATGAATTCAAAGTAAATCCCAAATCGGGATCGAAAAATTCATTGAACTGCAACGACATTTCGCACGGCCACCGCCACCACGAATGGCAGCTGCAGGACAATGGGCGAAACGCCGTTCCCTACGAAATTCGTAACCTCGAATTTCCTATCCGACACTGGAGAAGCCGACGGCCATTGAAAGGCACCTAGAGCAGGGAAAAAGAATGAAAATAAAGAGAGCGTAGAGACGTCAGGTTCTCGTCAAACGGCACTTCTCGTTGCACCACGCTCTCCCTCTCACGCGTATATAGATTTTGTTTTCTCTCTCTCTCCGTCGCTCGGTGCATTGAAAAGTCTCACCCCGAATCGTCGAAGGTGACCACCCTTTGCTTTTATGGGGCACAACACTGGTTCGGGGAGGGAGAGAGAGAGAGAGAGAACGAGAGACGAAGAATCCTACTCCCTTCGCCGTGTTACCCCAATGGGCATTGCGTTTCGCTATAACTACCCTCTGTTTAGAGGCCAATTGTATTGGCGCGGGGCCCTTTTTACTCTTTTCACCCTAAGAAACCCCGCTGGCTCTGTTGGGCTGTTTCCTCAGTAGGGTGCGCACTTTCGTCTCTCTTTCCTTCGGCATGGTGCGTATATTATATGTTCTTTTATGCGTTCTCGCGTACCGATAACGGGGCGCGAACTCCTCCTTTGCACTTCGGACTCGAGTTTCTGACCGCCCTTCGTGAATCTCGCGTCTCGATTAGTCGCGAAAAATTCGAAGCGCAGTCTTATCGTACAATTTTATTCTCGCTAACCGCGGCTCTCACCTATCCGTGTTCAATTATACAATAATAATATCCGCTAGTATATTAATACAAGTTTGAACTTTCCACCCTTCGTACGACATCCGTTACGAAACACTCGGTATCAAAGAGACTGACAACCAGCGGTACAGTGTCCTCGAGAACAATCTATCGCTACTCTTATCTATCCGCGTTCAATTACAATAATACCCTCTGTACAATAATACGAGTTTGAACTTCCCACCCCTCGATCGACATCCGTTACGAAACACTCGGTATCAAAGAGACTGACAACCAGCGGTACAGTGTTCCACGAGAACAATCCGCGATCGAGGTGGGGTTAAAATAGTTTAAAAGAAAAGCATTATCGAGTCAAAGTGGGCCGGTCAGGCCTCTTTAACGAGATCATTGTCGGAGCCCTCCTGACTGCAACGCAAAAAAGTGTTTCAACGTACTGCGCCAGGTACGAGGCACTCGATTCTTCGGCCGCGCTGCCATTGTTATCGTCGAACGAATTGAAACAATGTCCACTCCCGTAGTGGCAGCGCACTCGTCCGATGATATATAATACACTTAACAGTTTTCGCCGTACCCGGGGCAGCGAAACCCTCGACGTCGCTTTCGTAAATAGAAAAGTGGCATCCGAGCAGCGCCGGGTATCGAAAGGAAGACGAGGAGGGAAAGGGGGGGGTGGTGGGTCAGGGGGTGTAGAATTCGTTTCCTCTTGACTCGTATGCATTATTAAAGTCTCGTTCTTTGTGCCACCTTGTCACTCCATCTTGAGAGGGCTCGATGGGATCCGCGAACATTTGGCTCGAAGTCACCCCCCCCCCCCGTTAATCCGTTACTGGCGGAGCGTCGTTACGATACTTGCAATTCGTCGGGAAGCGGTTACGTAACCCGTGGGCCGTGATAGATGTCGACGATGCTCGGAGTAATTTGTGTTTATCGTCGATTCGGCCGCGGAACGTACGTTCGATCGAGGTGGCTGGTTGGCTGGCTGGCTGGCGGCGTCGCGTCGCCGGGAATTCCGGTTTCTCATCGTCGGTGGTTTCTTAATTAAATTAGTCGGGGGCGATTGAGGCTGCGTCGGGAACTGCGGAACCCATTGGAATACCTTTGAGAACGGGGCTGGTGCACCGTTTGCGCGGAATACCGGAAGCCTCTCGTAGGAGAGAGCGGTGGTTGATTGAAAAATAGGTAGCGCGACGGTGTCACGCGTCGGGTAATGCGGCTTACCCCCTTTTTTCGTTGGTTGAGGAAAAATGCGATGGAGTTTTTATCGGCGCATAGGCACCGGTTTCGAAAGCCTTTCAACGCTATTCCTAATCGACACTTCGCGTATTCTTACCTATACCTACCGTGACCGGTCTATGAAACAACTTGTATATCTTAAAATAAAATTAAGGTAATAGCCAACTTAATAGTAAAACAATGTAGTTTCTTTTATTGATAGTAGTAGTAATATACACAGTAATAGTAGTAGTTTCTTTTATTTAGGAATACTAGATAACGTATATTTTAATCCATTGTAATCGATAGGGCTTCGCTTATAAATTTTGTTCAATGCTACGTTTGGCGTTGTAGGCCTTGGAGGTAGTAGTTGCATCACTCACAATTTTTTTTAACATCCAGACCCTTTATTAATAGATTGTACCAATCGTCAATATTTACAAACTTATTTTAGCATATATACATCGAGTCTGAGGCTCATGGATAGCTTACCTTACTAGTAATTAAACAATACGTATTTCCTTACCTTGGTGCCGGTTGCTGCCAGTCACACAAGATGCGTAATATCTTAATTCATTCTAAATCGTCAGTTTTTGTATAAACTGTATTTTAAATTTTAACCCACTAACATTTAAGTCAACTGGCTATAGACTAATGTCGCACGTAAGAAATTCTGGACGAAATTTAAGAAACGGTCATCCGATCGATCGCTGTAGGTCGAAAGTGTTAAAAATGTTTCTTCTCTTTGTCTTTCCCCTTCGGGCCATCGGTCGTGAAAATATGTCACGACGAACGTATGGCACTCCACGACTTTCGGCGAAACTTTCGTGGACGACGTTTCCCCGGGCAGAGAGCACCGCGGAAAGTTCCAAACTAAATAATTAAGAAACCCACTTAGGTCCTTTCGGGCGGCTGCACAAAGATTTCACATTTATCAGGCCATAACCCGCTTTGCCATCGGCCCGATTGTTTCGCGCCGCCCGAATTAAGTCGTCGAAAACACGAGGAAAGTCAGAGGAGATGCCTTTTGGCACTTCTTGCCGTTCCCTTTCAATGGCCGACCGCGAAAAACAGGCCTTTCCCATTTCAAACAAAAGCGGCCGCCTTATTCTCGCGCGAATTTCGTCGGCGGAACTTCCTCACGACAATTGTTCCAGGAACGGCGAGCGACAATTATTTCGGAGCCCGTGAAACGACAATTACTTTCGCGAATTTATTTCAGGGTGAAAAGCCTTCCGCGGGTAACCGGAGGGGGGGAGGGAGATGGGGGGGGGGGCCGTTCACGATGATCGCACAGGCGAAATTTTCTTGAAAGGGTTTTTTGAATTTCTAAACGGCAGAGCCGACGCAAAAAGTACAATAAACGAGAATCGTTTGTTGTACGCGTACCGCGAATGCGTGTACGTATACTTGTTTAGCTTGTCCGTTTCTCCAAATTTCTTTGACATCCCCGTTGTTTCCGTTCCCGACGTTTACGACGTTTACGTGCGTCGTATCGCGAAGGAATAAAAAAAAAAAAAAGAAAAGTTACCCGAACCTTTCAGGATTAAAGGGATCCACCGAATTGCGTACGAGCGCATACCAGACGAGGAATAACGATACACCCCTTCGAATGATAATAATTCTTCGCAACAACTCGCGGCGTAGTCATAAAGATTTCGCAGAGCGTTTATGCGACCACAAAACGCCGTTTTTTTTTCTCTCTCCAGCCTCACTAATTTCTTTCCGGGCGCAGGGATTATACGAAACCCCCCTCCCCCCCCCCCCACCGCCCTCTTACACCCCTCCATCACGTGAAAACTCGTGTTTCCATTCACGAGAGTCCTCACGTAAGTATTTACAGAATATTCTTTCAGTCAGCATGGCACAGCTCCTGGAGAGTCGGTTGCAATAGCTGCGTCAAGTGCATTCGTATGAATGCATCCAGACCGTCGTCCTGACGATTCTTCATCCGACAATCAGACGCAGGATATAATTTCGCCGCGGTGCCGATGATACATGTCGCGATACACGTTCGAATGGGAGAAGGTCGGAAGAGGGAGATTTAAGGGTTGACTCTGCGAAAAGGGAAAGAAAAGGGTTGGGAGGACTGTGGGTGGGGTGGGGGGTTGGAACGGTGCTCCGTGGACACTCGCTGCTCCTCTTTCTCTCGCTCGCCCTTCTCTACCTCTTTCGGAAAAAAACGCATCCCTTGACCCACCATGTAAATGGCGGGGTAGGAAAGAGCGAATGTAAACCTTTTAATGGCCTCCGCTACGTTGGGGACCCTTTCGAGAAATTCCGTTTTGAGACGAATAAACGTACGCGCGTATGTGCGCGCGCGCTTAACGTGCGTGCTCCCGGGAGTACAGTGGACGAGGTCGACGATAATAATTCTTCGCGATTCGCGTCGACGATAAATCGTCGCGATTAGAGGGCATTGGCGCGCGCACGAATTATTTATCTCGATGTCGCGGACAAAAAAAAACAACGAAATACGGCCTACGCGAGTCTAAAGAAGAAAATAGGTTTTTTTTTAAATTGGATTTCATCGAGTTTTTCTCGTTTTTCGAATACTTCCAGGCTTTCGGACTTTTTTTTTTTTTTTTTTTTTTTACAACGTGAAGCGAAATGGAATGAAAAATTTATCCGCGACATTTAATTACCGCAGGACGAATATTACGTTAAACCCGAAGGTTTATATCTTTTATACCTCGTCACCGTCGTCGACGAGCACCACTGTGCAGGATCGCCCTTTAGTCGCGATAAAGCTTTGGAAAAACATTCGAGGGTTCGTGCATAAATGTTTCTTTCAGCATTATCGATGCTCGGTGAAGGAGAGAGGAAACGAGGAGAGGGGGGGGGAAAGAGCGGGGAGAGACCGAGGTTTCTCGGCACTTGAAAAATATCATCGCGAGTCAAGATTGTGGCAGACTTTGGCATAATATGACCGAGGTTTTCGAGTGGGCCGTGGGTTTTACATCTATCTATCTCTCTCTCTCTTTCGCTCTCTCGCGAGCGCGCACACACTCCCTACCTTCCCCCCCTCCCCCCCGTTCCCTTTCTTTTTTGATTCCTTCTCCTCTTTCCTTTTTTTTTTTCAAACGCCATTATGCCCCGTTCTTACGTTTCGCGATGTCGAGTGCGCGCAGGTATTGACCTTTTACCCCCACGAATGGAAACGCGAGGGGCCCTTTCGCTTCTCGAGTGGGTCATACTCTATATATACTCTATGGAGAGGCACACCGTTCCATCGTTGTTGATACCACCCCTTTCTGTCGGGACGTCGATGTATTCCTCGACGCGAAAGAAAAACCGAAGGACCACGAGGAAATATTTTACCCAGGCATTCCATCTTTTCGCTGTCTTGTGTAGTTTTGAAAATTTTCCATCGAGTCCCCCACCCCCCGACAGCAATTATAACCCGGCGATGCAATAAATAGACGCCTCCGTTAAATACGCGTGGATTTTTGGTATAGAATCCGGTAGTCTTGTTAGCTTCGATACAATTTGCGAATCGTTTAAGGAAATTGAGATTTCCCCGACGCCATGGGGCGAGCGTGGGTGACGATAACGATTAGAAGTGGCGCTCGCGTTCCGAGCCCTCGGACAATAACGCGGGCGGTGGGTATAAAAAGGGACACCCCCCTCGCCCGGAACGATTTATCCGTTGCGGTTAAAACCAACCAGCGCGCCCCGCCTTTGAGATTGCGGGAGGGCATGGACGCGTTTTACGCGTAAGTGCATTGCGCGCGCGTAACACGCGTCTCTGAGCGCGTGTATTCTTTCGCACCAAGCGCCATTGTCGTCGAGCAATACTAAACCCTGCATTTATTTAACAGCTGCTACGCGAACGCACGATACAAATGAAAAGGAAAAAAAAAAAAAGAAAAGAGAAATAGAGTGCGGCGGAAGTAATCACTATCCTTTGCGAGCCTTTTTTTCCGAAAATCATCATTGTGGATCGTATACTTTCTCTCTTTTTCGTTTCCCCTACCCCCTCTCCCGCCCCGGTCGAAACCGAAAAGCAGAGACGAATCGAATAAAATCCGTGTTCATATCGAAACGGATTCCAAAAATTTCAATTGCGCGCTCCAACGTCAAGTAGCGAAACAAAGCCGAGCCATTATTAATCCCCCGGACGCACGGTACGAAACGTTGCATTAATAAAGCACCAAAAATATTCCCCGTCCGAAAATGCCCGGCGAAAAATACGGTGTATTTGGCGACTAGTTGTCCATAAGCCTGCACAATTTACAATAGCATTGTCCTCGCGGAGGGCCGCGATGATTTATCGAAAATCGTCATTCCGTTCGGCGAAAATTCGCAACGATCCGAGCGGTGGGGAGGGGGATCCAACAATGACCCGCTTGTCAACGTCGGACAAATTAATCGAATCAGTGCGCGGATTTACTGCTGCCCTCCTCCCCTCCGACCTCTCCCCTCCGCCCCTTCTCCCCCCCCCCCTCCCCAAAAAAAATGTATATGACAGTGTGTCTCCTCGCTCGTTTGAATGCGAATAAATGGTGCCGTATGATGACGATGGTGGTGGTTATGGTGAATGGTACGAGCGAGAGGAAGAGAATGGAACGAGCGAGATGGAGGAGGGAGCGAGAGAGACGGATATTGAAGTAGACGAGCGACAAAAGGGGGAAAGGGGGAAAGAGCGAGAGAGAGGGAAATAGGCGGAACATAAAAGCGTATGTTTTGTCTCCGATTGTGGGGCGATGATTGATGATGCGGTTAATGGCATTTTATTAGAGACACTTTGGAGGGTCAATAGACAACGGGCAGGGATGAATAATAACTCTGTTACGGCGTTACTTATTAGAATTACTCCGAACGTTGTTTCTGTACGGGCACGATCATTAGGGCGATGTCTAGCGTCCCGTGCACGTCTTTATTTGTCGTCGGATCGGACGGATATTGTGTCGCCATCCGTATGAATAATTAACGGGATAATGCGAGTACTCGGGAATGGGATACCGTTCCGCGGAGTTTACCGCGGATCTCGAATGCGAGACGAATATTGTCTTGTTAACGCGAGAAGTCTGTTACAATAAACAGTAACGGTAACTGACGCACGAATGTTACGCGAGTGGAGAACAGCGACGTTATATTCGAATATTATATCATCGAGCGCCGGGCGGGAGAGCGTCGGTTGGAATTTTTTGCCTAAAGAATTTATTGATTTAAAGAATGTATATAATTCGTCGCGTTCATTCGCGATGATCGTTAGACATTTTGGATTATTCGAATCGATGTGACAGCCATTTCGAGATTTTCGGAATGGCAATTATAATTATCTGCGACTGGAGGAAAAGTCAACTAGCCGTCCATAAACGTACAGTTTGGATTATGGCCTGCAGCGATGCGACCTTTAATATAATGTCCATTTATGGTTGTTTGGCTTATTACAAGCACGCCCGTTTTATTGGCCATTTCTTCGGAAATGGCCGGATTTGTCGGGACGTTTGCCTTCCCCTCACTCTCGTTTCGGATTAATTCTTAAACAATAAGAGGAAGAAACGACGCGTGCAGACAAATTTGTATTATCCACGAGAATCGTTAGGAAAGTTCGCGTTTAATATCTCAAAGTAATAATTTTCCCCGTACCGAGAGTATTTCGGGGGAAAGAGACTTCTAATTTCGCTAGTCAATAAGCGGGTAACATTATATCGACGTTGGAAACAAATTATCCGATCGTTAAATCTAGAAACGGCAAGACAATAAATATATAGACAATAAATTCTCCCCAAACCCTGCAAATATTTACCCGAAATTGTCGAGTTTGCGGATACCTGGGACTCTAAAACTAATCTCATTAACTTCATCGACTTAATGACCAGGCGCACAAAGGGCACCATGCCGTCGAAATATTCGGGCAAATTATCAATTCGAGTGCAAACAATTCAGGCTTTGAAATCGTCCCCGAAGGTTGGCATAAAATCCAGGATGGGCCGTCGGAAGGTCTCCTTTGCCACGTGTACTCCAGAAAGAAGGGCCCCGCAGGTAGGCGAAGGTACGACGGCAGTAAACCGCCTCCTCAACTTTCCCCAGTGTTTGCACGCCGTGTAACTGTTTTCTGCGAATAATCTCATTACCTTAAGGGCCGTTATACGACGTGGCAATCCATTGTCGTATAACCCCCCGAGAGCTCATGAGGTCACGGGATTGCACACAGCGTTCGCTGTCCGTCCCTTCTTTTTTTCTTTTGCCCTCTCTTTCTCTCCCTATAACCAATGCCCACGAACATCGAAGAGGCGACAAGAAGGAACGAGCCGTTGTCGAAGGTTAGAGGTAATGACCTGCCGGTTAATAAACTGACCTTAGTTCTCGGCTTTATGACGCTCGAAGGGATTTTTCGCGAGGGAAAGGGTGGCATTTCTTATGGACGCGTCTCCTCCCGACCAGAGTGCCCACGAGTTTAGGAAATTTCTGCGGACTTTCTTTCTTTCTCGTCGGAGCGTCGAAATATTGACGACTGTTTTAAGTGGGTTGTTCGGGATCGTAAAGGGAAATAAAAATGGAGTAGTGGTAAAAGCAAATGGTTGTTACACGACCGTGTAATTAAATATCGAACCGTCGGTGCTGACTTTGTTCTCGTTAGGCGTTAGGGAGGGGGGGGGGGGAGGGGGAGACTGAACGCGAGAAATCGTAAATATCTCCATTAGGAGACAACGATGACGCAAATCCTTGCAAAAATATTTTTCCTCTCTGTACTCCCTCTCTCCCTTTCTTCTTCAGCCTGCAGGGCGGAAATGACAACGGAGACTCCGTTTCCCCTTAATTACCCCCCGATTTCTGACGCAAACCAACGGATTTTAATCAAACGGATCATTCAGCGTCGCGCGGTTGCGTCGCTGATCAAACGCGTCTGCGGATAAACAATAATCGCGGACGTCGTGAAATCAAATTATTAACGCCTTTGGCAAGCGATCGAAAACAGGTAAATCGGCGCGAGATAAATCGGGCGGCGGTGACAAAGAAAAAAATATGCGGGGAAAAAGGAGTTGGTTGACGCGATCCTCAAAGTTATCGAGCAACGGATAGTTAGCGTCAGAGGTTACCAAATGACAAAGAGAGAGACACTCGAATCGCGTCGAGGGGTCGCATCAGCGGCAGAAACGATATCGCCGATATTTTAAAACCGAGGCCTCTAATTAGAAAGAGGTCAGTAATTAATGCTAATTGGACGTCGTAATTATCTGTAGATTGTGCGACGCGAGTTCGTCTGCCGCAATGGCTGCTACCCGTGTTTTATTACGCGACGCGCGACACACCCGCAACGACTTTTGTGACAAACTCGACGTCTGATCCGAAGTTCAAAGCGGAGGGAGGCGCGGAAAAAAAGGCGAGAAATATAAAAAAAAAGAAAAAAAAATTAGGGAAGAGAAAAAAATAAATAAATAAACGATCGTTCGGCTAATATGGCGCCTACGCGCGTCGACGCGGAAAATCGGCGCTTTTTACCCTCTTTGCGGCTTTGACGCGCGGATTAATTTAATTAGCCAATTCTGACGACGATTTTCCCGACACTCTCGTTACTCGCGGCGACTCTTACCGCGCGGCCATTAGTACAATGTTTGCAGCATTATTTTATAAAACTCGTATAATGCCGTAGTTTAGATTGAATCGAAGCCACGACGTCGAAAAATGAAAATTTAATTAACCGATTCTCTCGACGATCTTTTTACTCTTTTTTTTTTCACGGAAACTTTCGCGTTGAAGCTCGCCTCAACACCGTTGTTATTATTATTTTTTTTTATAACGCGTTTGCAAGCTGCGCGTTATATTATAATAACTTGCGATTATCCAAAGCCGATGGAGAAGCGTATGCTCTTAAATTTTTTCCAACAGTTCTGGCGAACAAAGTTTTAAAATCAAACGTTCGTTTCCATTCTTCATCGACGCTTAAAGTAATTCGGTGCATAATTCGGTGCATTCGAAACGAGGTAAAGATCGTTGTTCGGTCGAAGCGTAAAGACAGGGCCGTCGCGTCACCGTTCGTCAAAATTCTTTCGTATCGTCCCGGTTGACGCCGGGCCAACTGTAAACGCAGGTTCCTGGCTGTATTTGTTTATCGAGCAACGTTCGCCAGTTAGACTGCCATTGTTTGAGTATACACGTATCTTCCATGGAAAAGCTGTTGGCACAGCCACTGTTTATTTTTCTATTAAAACCGGTACCCAAAGTTTCCTGACAGACTCGCGTGGATGACAAACGTTGTTCATTGCTACCGTTTTCCTCGAAGAATTTCCATTTTCCACGAGAAGTCGGAAGTGTTTTGAGAATTAGAAGTCTCTTGAGAATGTGTGGCTTTATTAACCCGTTAAGATTAATACCTTGTTTGTTCATATACTATATAATTAATGTAAACCTTTATAAGAATAAATTATTCCATGGTGAGGAATCCGAATGAATTACAGCAAATTAGTTTTATCGATCGTTCGAGTTTGCCATGTTACCTACTTATTTAAAACTAAATTTAATCTACACGCGGTGGACGTTAACTCGTTCGACTGTATTGAGAAAAATCGTATACATCTATTGTATTGCGTAAATAGGGAGTATTCGGAGGGAGATCGCGAAGCGTATCGTCGACAGATTACGGAAACAAACGTTTCAGGGTATTATCCTAATATAATGGACCGTATGACATATGTACGGTGTACAGCTGCTTATGACTTTGAACCTACGCGCCGCGAGACGTATAAATCTAAATACTCGTGGGTACAATTCGAATCTCATAAGCTTTCCCCCCTTTTTCGTAATATCGTCGAAACAAGTTACATTAATAACGAATGGGAACAGTGGAATAATCGCCCGTACCTCGGACGGAAGTCAGAAGTAAAATCAGTCGATAGGAAGTATAAATCAAATAATAATTATTAACACTAGGTTTACGGGACGCGTCATTTTGACACAATTTCGTTTTTCATGAGGAGTATTATAGAAAATGTTTTCGTTTTTCTTCTACCACCTGTACTGACTTTTATCCTTTTAACGCGATATATGTCATCGATCAAGGTACAATGTTTTTAACAAATTGCATATGTTACGGGCAATGTAAATAATTGGGCATTATTTATAATTCTCGGGTAATTTAAAAAGTGCCCAAAGGGATATTCAAGCCACGATCGCGTTGTTTATTACATTGCACGTAACTATGTTACGGGCATTATAAATAATGACCAATTATTTATATTTTAAATAATTATATTATAAATAATGTCCAATTATTTATATTGCCCGTAACACATACATACAATAATGAGAATAAACAAGACAAGTTTGTAATACCTAATTTTAACGTATCACTATCCGCCTCACAGAAACCTACGACAAAACGGATGGTTAAACGTTAACTACGTGGGATCCCTCCGAGCGTGATCACGAAAGTGATTCCAGGTATCGAAATTACGTTCACGCATTATCGAAAGTCGGCGGCTTCGCCGCGCTTATCGCGGCTACTCCTCTTGACGCGTACGCGCAAGATATTACATCGTTACGCGAATGACGAAACGAAAGGATTTGCAGAGCCGAATGGTACCTGTGCAATTCCGCGCTTCCCGTTCGTCAAGGCGATAAAGCCAGGTCGATGAGGACGCAACCGGGAATGGATGAGCAATCTTCTTAGCTGTCGTTTTCAACAGCCATGACTGTCAGTCTGGCCCACGCTCGGTTGCCTCGTAAAGTATTAGCGGACAATGCGTGACTGATTTCCACGGGCGCACTCTTTGTCAGAGACACGGGCCTCATTAACTCTTTAACACGCCGGGGCCCCGAGAGCCGTGTAAACTTTTCGTACAAATTAAGTTGCTTTATATCGGCCACTAATAGGGACGTGACAATCTCATCCTTCGCAACATCATTTATCCTTCCACGGAATTACGAAATGCGTTTCGGATAAGGCCGGATCATCACCGTTCATCATTCATCGTCGAAAAGCGTAAGGACGCGTCTCAACATTTTGTAAATCCCATCGGGGGTTAGCACGAAAACAGATTTATATTATTAACTCGAACTACGAAAAGTATACGGTTTGCGTAACATGGAGTAATAAACAAGATCTATCACGAATACAGAACGGAACGTACCTAACGTAGAGCCATGACTGATGATTTGAACGGTAACGTTACGTAAATTCGTAAATAGACACAGACCATTAACGCTTTCCATCTAACGCGGAAAAAGTACTATCGATTACCATAACTTGAAATAATACCGACATCGCATGAAACTGGTAGATCGATCGAAATTAATAAAAAAAAGATAGACAGGAAACACTTGACGCAACGACCATCGATCGATCCCGACCGCGATCCGACAGAGGCCCCCCCTTTCATCTAACGCTTTTCCAAACAAAAACCAAATGCCTCCGTCCTATCCGCGAGCAAACACAAGACGGGAGCTCTTCACGTCCGCCGATCGCTAAGTGGAAGAATCATCGCTGAGGAAACGAAACCTCCAACCTGCCTGGATACGACGTTCTAATGGTCATTATCATTTACAAACATCACCGGTGTGCCTTCTCCAATGGCGCAGGATGTGCCACTTGTTTGCATAGGTTGCAAGTGTTCGCATAGAGGCTCCTCCAGTGGCTAGTGCTTTGTAAACCCATCCTAGCTAACTAACATGAGCCTCGTGTGTACCCAACGACTGTTCCTTCGGTAATGCGATACGCACTTGCGTGTGTTACGCGTATTCCCGTCTCTCTCGCTCTCAGTTTCTTGATTCGTTCCGCCGCGCGGATGAATTCCCTGGACGATAGATTTTTGTTCGTTTTCAATTATTCGAGCAAATGATCGTTTTTATTAATGTATGGTGGGAAAGCGATGCATTAAATATTGCTATTACCTCGTGGGTACCCAGCGACTGTTCTTTCGATAATGCGATACGCACTTGCGTGTGTTACGCGTATTTGCGTCTTTTTCACTCGCTCTATCTCTCTCTGTTTCTTCGATTTGTTCCATCGCGCCGATAAATTCCGTGGACGATTAGATTTTTGTTCGTTTCGAATCGTTCGAACAAATCGTTTCTATCAAAGTGCAATGGGAAAGCGTTGCATTAAATATTGCTATTACCCCGTGTGCTTCTAGCTTCCGTTTGAAGACCGAGGCGCAATTCGTCGAATTTCCTTCTTTCTTTTTCCTCGACTTTCCAGCCTCCGGTGGATCCAACGTTTAGTAACAGAAGTCGTCGGTAGGCAGACAGATACCCGGTGTTACTGTCACCATTGGTACGTGACGAATTTTACACGTTGGTGTGAATTACATTAGACCGAATGACTTTGCGACGTCCCTTACCGTGGGCTATTAAGGGACATTTTTCGGGTAGCCACGCAGTCGTCGCGGTGTTTACAGGGGCAAATAAATCCTACGCAATCTTCCGTGGATTATACGTACGTCCGTGGCTGAAAGCGACGGCGACGCCTACCGCTCTCAACGGCATACATCAGTTTTAATCTAGGCGTAAGCTCTGATTATTCTCATCTGCTACCACCGTCGGCCGACCGTTGGGACGTTAAATCGAAATTACGCACTTGTCCAGAAGTACGTTTTAAGCCTTTCGAGAGAACGTATTTCGTAAAAGCGTGTCCGTTCGAATCGCTTTACGACATCGTAGATTCTAATACTCCGCCCGAGTCGTTTCTGTAATTTACTAAATTCGGTCTACCGCTCAAAGTTCTCCAAACGTTCGAGGAACGATTATTCTCGAACACCCGTGTTCGACGATTCCTAATCGGGCTCCGATATAAATTCCCAACAGAACTCGTACTCGACGCAAACTTAATTGCGCCACGCCGTCGTTCTCGAACAAACGTAAGAGAGATTCTTACGGTTCCGAGAACAAGAGTTGACCCTCCGCGAACGTCTTCCTCGCCATAGGGAGATCAATAGGCCCTTAATACGAAATTTCGCGCGGACGTGCGTCCAATGGCAAAACTCTTATCCCCCCCCCCCTCCTTCCCCGTCGCGTTCTTTTTTTCACTCTTTGTCTCTCTCTCTTTCTGCTCGGGCGCGCGAAGAGGACTGAAATATTCGCGAATGCATAAAGACGTGAAATATGGCCGCATGAATCAGCTGGTCTTCCTGCAGAGTGAACGGGTCCGCAGGAGGGTTTGACAATATCCTCGCGGCGGCATTCTGCGCGGATTAGCGCCTCGAGGTTTTATGGCCCATTTTGTTTATGCACAGACGGGGCAAGGTTGCCCTTCCACGCGAAGGAATAAAGGTGCGAGTGTGTGCGCGCGTCGGTGCGGCCTGTGGACGATACTGGACGCGTTTGCTGATATTCTTCTGAGGTCCCGTGATTTCGATAGACGAGCCGCTCTTAAGAGTATAAACAATTGCCGGTACTGCACTAGCCGTTATGTGAAAAAAGAAATTCAACCGGGTTCCCAATCGTAGTTATCGGATCGAACCTATTCTCCGTTCAGGGTAAGGGCCACTTGTCACGTGCCACCGCGACTTGCGACAGCGATTTTGCACTCGCGATTCTCGACGCGGGCGATTCTTTGAATATATTGTTCCAGCAGGTTAGTTTTAAAATTGAAGTGTCAGTGTAAAATGCTGTCAGCAATTGCACTTACATGCATTAACGAAGAAAAGACGCCGTAAACGTCGAATACAAACATACCGAAAAATAAAATTTGAGGAAAGAACATTTTTTTAATTAATCCGTAGGATTCGATGGCTTAAATCTACATCATGGACATCTCTGGATCTTCGGATCTCCAAACTTTTTTTTACTCTATCAAGTGTATTTCGGGTCGCTGATCACGAAATAATTGTAGAATTTCTATTCCACTGAAAATTATTTCACAAGGAATCACATGTGTTTGCTTGCGTTAGAAATAGTTTGGAGATTCGGAGATGTGATGATCTAGATTTGTTCCGATTTGATGGGTGTATTAGTTCGCTTTCATGTTCCATAATAATGGACGATTTTCCAACGCAAAAACTAATATTTTACATCGCAATCCATTGCCAGAATGGCGTGTTCCGAGTAAAACCTTGGCGACACGCGACAACGAATCGCAAGTGCGGTGTCTACCTAAAAGTATCCTCGCTTTGCGCTTCTCGATTGTGTTCGGTGCAGTTCGGGGGATGCGATAGAATGCAATTATAGTGGGAAGATGCGCAGAACTAACGCAGATTTCTCTGATCTAGTGTTACACTTAGTCTGAACGCAGAGTACGTATATGTACACGTTACGTACGTATACGTATAACCTATATCGAACTCCCCTCGCGTCGTGTTTTCAAATAATTGCACGTGACACCGCGTCCGCCCGTTATACCGTAGTTTGCGCCGCGTAAAAAACTATCGTTCGGCAAAACGAACCCCTGTTAGATTTCCAGTCGATTGAATCCCGCTGTCTTATCCCGTCGTCGGTGATCCGGGGGAATTGTAGGGGGGGAGTGCGCTATCGTGCGTTCACAATGGGGCATGTGTCACACGGCGCATCCGTCTATTGTGCCCAATTCGGGACGATTAGGAGCCACTAAACAGTTCTGCCTGATCCACTCAGCTCGAGACGGGCTCGAGTTAGGAACACCTCCTTTAATCCCACCAAAACGAACGCATGGCAGAGATAAAAGAGGGCAGGAATAAGAAAAAAAAGAAGAAAGCGGTAAAGCGAATAGTCGGCACGGACGAGAAGTTTTGTCCCTCGACGCGTTTCGAACGGGAAGATTATTAAAATTCGCGAAAAAGGTAAAAAAAAAAAAAAGAAGAAGATGAAACTGCGACAAAGACGGTGGGAGGGAAAAAATGAGTATTAATTCCAGAACGGACGGAAGAGGAAACCGGTGTTCGTACATGTACGTACGCGCGTTGCGCGTGTACGCCCCGTAGATGCACGCTCGATGCAATAGCGCAGGGCCGCAGCGTTGGTAGTTGCACACAATCTGGGAACAATGAGCGCCGAACGCGGAACAATGAAGTATACAAGCGACGTCACAATGCAGGGATCAACGAAACAACGAGCGGTCTCACTACGGATTACAGGCAGATGCGCTTCAGTCCGCGCCAAATCCGCGCTCTCCCGATGCTTTCTCCTCCCGGTCCCTCTCCTCGAGCCGATATACGTATGTGTACGTCGAGTCCGCAGCTACCGTCCTGGATTTTCGGTTACGTCCACGAAAATCGGTGATCTCCGTGGTAATCGTGAGAAATCGGTTTTCGCGTTCCGGTTGAGGGGGGGAGACGAACGAGGAAAACAGGGGGGGAAAAAGAGGAAAAAAAGGAAACGCCGCGCGCTCGATTTTCATTGCGAACGGTATTAGCGACGATCGATGGCGCGAACAATCGAGTCGCGTTTACTTCGATGTAAAACGACTAATCGTTTAGACAGTCGTGTCCGTATTTTTACTTCTTCTTTTTTTCACCCCCCCCCCCCATACGGATACATATTCTCGGCGTTCCTCGCACCGATCGCGTTACCGATCGGGACATCGGGCACAATGAACGGGACAATGGGCATCCTTCAAATCGGATATAATGTACGAGTAAGACGGGCCGACGGCAAACAGCAAACCGGACGAAACCGTGCCGAATACTGCAAATACAGCGGGTGGGCGTTATTCCCACTGTATCGAGAGGCGACAATGGGGGACAAACTGCATGCTTGTTCGGTCGGTAATACCTCGTTGGGTCGCCGAACAGACCCACTCCCATTGTCGATGCATCACCGGCGTATATACCCATAGACCTGCGCGCCCGTACATTTCGAGTAGATACGCGCGAACAATGGCATTAATCCGTGATTGTTGCTGGTGTGGATATTACCGGGTAGAGAACCGAGGGCTGGCTTTGCTCGCGGCGATGGTGGTGATGGTAACACTGGTAGCGCTCTGGTACTGCTCGTCGATGGCGATTCGATTGAGGGGAAGGTGAGGAGGAGAAGGGGTAAATGGTCACTAGCGATTAGGAAATTTGATTTTACTCCACACGCGATTTCTATGTCTTTACGCAATTTTTCTGAGACTTTGATTCGATAAGACAGTTCTCGATCATTTTGTTTTTGCTTGACTGTTCTTGTCGGTTCTCCGGTCGAATTAACGGCACTTCGGGAGAGAGAGAAGAAGAGGGCCTATTGGTACATTTGTGCGTGGCATAATGACGAGCGTCGCGAGTGCCGATTCCAGACACAGATCGAACGACTATTCCGCTCAATTTCCCTCGTGTAGGAAGGAGGGGGGGGGGGGGGAGAGAGAGAGAGGCGGTAGCGGCGAGCATCGGGGAAAGGAGGAAAAAGAAAAAAAAATAAATAAAAATCATCGATAGAATCGGCGCGCGATATCGTGCGCTGCTCTCGCATAGGAACAGTGAAAGAAGAGATATCATCGTTTCCATAAAAATCCCCAGACGTACCAGTGACACGTAGGAAATTAAGAGATAGGATTTTAAATTGGAAAAATACAGTGCGCGGAGAATGAGGGTGGTGGAGAAGAGATAGGGCGAGTGTGGCTGAGGCGCGGGGAGGGTGGTACCGTGGGTGGTCGGATACAAGAGGGCGGAGGAGGAGGGGGAGGAAGGGGCGCGGCGGCGGTGGGGGGGGGGAGGGGATGGTAGGGGAGTATAGCGGGTGGACGAAGGCTCTGTGGTAATTAACGGTTTAAATTGGATCTCAGTTGGGCGGCTTATTGCCGATTGTCGGGGCCGAAGACGACGTAGAACAAAATTGAGAACAAAATTGCGCCGGGAGTCGAGAGGGCCGATTGTACTGCGGGAACGATAGAGACGGATAAGTGGAAGTACGTTATGTCGAAAATAGGAAGGGGGGGAGGGGCGGGGGCGGGGGCGGGAGACCGGCGTTGCTGTGTCCAGGGAGAGCGCATTGTTAAACTGTCTTGAGGGCTGTCCTCGTGGACGGAGCCAACAAAGAAATTCATTTAAAGAGAAAGAGACGGGGCAATTCGACCGCGTCAAACGTCAACAGTCGGGGAATATCGATCCTATCGATAAATCTCCCGGGGGTTTTTTTTTTCGGAAAACGATTTTTACGGGGCTGCGCTCGAAACGTTGAGTTTTCACCGCATTCGTCGCTCTCGAGTCGCGTCGACGACGCTAATCCTTCGAGCGGGGGACCGGCGATTACGATCTCGAGATATCGCTTCGCGGTGACGATCGAATTACGGAATCGAGTATTGTCTCCGTTTCCGAGAATTCGGCGGGTAAAAGAATTTTGTCGAATATCTCGAGTGAAATGTAAAAAGAAAAAAAAACAAAAACCCAGAGAAGATTCGTTTTTCCCCAATGTAATTCATCCCCCACCCCCACAAGACGGCCAACTCCCCCTCCGTGAAGTTAGATTCGCGAAAGAACCGTGAATGGACGTACTCCTTAGAAGCACGAGACAACGGTTTTCTAATTACCAGTTTATCGGGAGCAGTTTCCGATAGACCTCCGCGCCCTTCGTTCCACCCGCTATCCCATTCTCATCTTTCTCCCTTTTTCTCCCCGAGCCACAGTCGACTCTCCGTTTCCCCATTCGTTTCGTTGGGTTTCGCCAACTCTGGGTTTGCGGCGATGACGGTAGCGCAATACCACCCAGAGAGGGACAGAGGAGGGGGAGGGGGGCGGGTCAGAGCGGAGGTAAACCGGAGAAGGAGGGGAAGGAGGGGGCGAACAGGTCACAATTAAACTCAATCCTATACAAGTTGTTTTTCTTTTGATTCGTCTCGCTCTCCCTCACATGACAATTCCAATTTAACCCGGGCAAACTACCTCTCCCCACCCCTCCGCCCTATCCTCTTCCTCTTCCACCCCCCAACCACCCCCTCAGGATCCGCTCCTCGCTGTCCCACCGCCGTTCTTTCAGCCTTACGAGAACGAAACAACAACAGCGGCAATAACAACAACGCCGGACAACGTTGAAGAGAGAGAGAGAGAGAGAGAGAGAGAGAGAGAGAGATAGATAGAAAGAGAGTTCGGCAACGGCCGACGATGATGGCCGGTACGGGGGAGGGGAAAGGGGAACGGACTTTTCGACATTTCAATCAGACATGTCCGTCGTCCGCCCCGAAGCTCTGATACCCGGGGCTCCAGGAGCGGACGCGGAGAGTTTTGGGGGGATGGGTATGGTCCGGTCGGGCTCTCTCGGTTTCAGCCAATTCGTCGGCTCTCTCGAATTCAATGCATGTTTTAATGAAACACTGCTGGCCCGCTGCCCATTGTCAGGAGCATTGTTGCCTAGATGACTGGTCGATCGAAGGCCTCCGCGCTTTTGTAATGCCACCACCACCCCGTGCCAACCGCCAACCCTACCACCCCCACCCCACCCCACCCCCCCCCTCAACCTCCCTCCCTCTTCCAGTCCCGGAACCCGACTACCGGCTTCGTTTCGAATCTCTCCGGGCATCGTCATCCGCGCGCAACCCTGGGGCCTATATATCGGCATTTTGGAGAACGTCCAAAACAACGTCCAAGAACCAGCGTTGGCTTCTTTCAACGGTGGTACACTGGGGGGCCGCTCGGGGCACCCCCGCCCCCCGACCTGCCCCCCCTCGCCACCCTCTTACCCAACGGTACACCCTGTACGTACCTCGTCGGATGACAAAAGGAGACCCGGTTAAATTCGTCCTACTCCACGTTATTCCTGTCGATAGTTTCAGTTTCGGATTTATCGCGAGGTTAAGCCATCGCGGGATGCGGTGACGTGCAACGGGACAGTTTTCGGAATGGTCGAGTGGGCGAATGGTAGCGAGAGCCAATGGCGCAAAAGGGTACCGAGGGGTTAAACTCGCGGTACCGTTCCCGTTGTAGTTGTTTATGGTAACCGTGGAGATCTACCGGCGTATCGTGCACCGGAGTTACTTTGCGACGTGCAATCGGTTGGTATCATTGTACCGAGAGATTGACGGTAAAGGAAACAAAAGTCGATCGAGGGGTTACGCGCGAGAGGTATAAGTGTAATTGTTAAAAATCTGAAACTTAATAAAATTGCCAGGCTATTCAGGAATTTGTCAACGTTAACGTCGTTCTTAGTTCTTATACGATTAATGGCACTGGTATCCACCTTCGACCCTCCCCCCCCCTCTCCCCAAACCCCTCCAAAAGAAAAAAAAAAGAAAGATATAATCTCATTAGCGAGGCGAGTAGAAATCCCGCGTAGCGGTAATCGCATTTATAATCAGCCACGTATTTTTAGAACCATCGCGAATCCCGATTGTCACATTCTTCCCCCCGTTATGGCGTCGTCTGAGTATTCAGGGGCGAACAGAAAATCTGGAATATCCCCGTGCATTTAATTACACTGGTTTGTCGGGAATATATCCAGCGAGCGGCATACGCCACGGGCGCCGTGGATTGTCCAGCATTTTTTTTTTTTTTCTTCTTCTCTCCCCCGCTGCTGCACACGATAGAATAGGCAACGCTGAATACCTCCGTACGCGGATTGGCGACGATAAGATACGTGGCTTTTCATTCCCCGTACGGTTAGTAGCATTGACGTACACGCCGCGACTTTTTTCCGTTTATGAACGCTGCAGCCGTCGCCGCGGCACCCACCGACACCGAGGGGTGGTTTAGGTGGGTGTCATTGTGCGGTATTATCGGCCAGCAGCCCTCTCCTTCGCCCGTGCGTGTTTCCGTGCCGGTCGGTATTCGCGCGCGCGCGTGTGTGTATGTCGCGCGTTCGCGTGTGCAGGACAGGAAAACCGGCGTGAAGGGGGTGTGGCGGTGGGGGTGGTGGTGGGTGTGGGGGTGGAAAGGGGGATGGACGGTCGCTTGTTTCATCGGCACTGACGTCGACTAGCGGCTCCCGTGTTCTTTTCTGACGGGGAATTTGTATTCATTGTCCGGCGAACACCCACGTACGTGGCATAATAAAAATTCCACCCCGATGGTTCGATCGGAGGAAAAAAAAAAGAATATAATTCTTGCGACTCACGTGCCGTCCTCGCTGATTCCGCGCTCGGTATCGAACACGATGCATCGCGAGATTGTTACGCGAGGAGTAGCGAGATCGGTGCGAGTGTGATTTTTTTTCAAGAAGTTTCGAAGGAGCGCGCTTTCGAGATACTCGCCAGACGTTTCCGTCATTTCTCCCTTTTTTTCTTTTTCTTTTATTTTCGCGTTACCGTATACCTAGAATCCTCGGCAGGGTGTCGTATAGTTTTGTCGTGTCGTAAAGAGCAGTCACTCTAATCCACTTGCGCGGAATAATAAAGTGTATTGCCGTCAATCTCGGGGACAATGGGGAGGATGCAAATGTTTCCACGAAAGTCACGGCGTTTGTCGGTCGTCGGTCATAACGGGACAATGGACCCGCCATACCTCTCGATTGTCCGTCCGCTTTTATTGTCTTAACAGTCTTGACGAACCGAATTATTCGTAGGCAAAGAAGTCCGAACAATGGAGTTTTGCAGGTCAAGCAATATACGATGCGGATCTCGGAAAGGGTTGTAATCCCCGAGCACAGTTATATTTTATCCGTTTACGCTTTCCCCCCTCCCCCTCCCGGTTTTCGCTTTGATTTAACGACCACGGTGAAATCTCCTTTCAAAACTGAGTAACGCCGCCGCCGTTGCCTCGAACACCCCACCCGTTGATTCTCGGAATTTTTAAGCGGCTACGCAATTCCGAATATTCGAGCGAACTTTGGAGAACTGTCGTAAATCGTCGTCGATAGCGCGCATTTGAATACGACAAAAATAACGATCGTTCGAAATTTACGAGAACGCGAAATTCCTTCACCCCCGTCGGTTTTTCTATTCACGATCATCGAGCGGTTGCATGGTTAATCGGTAAGCGAAGGACCGAGAGAAATTTGCGAGCGTTCGATCGTTTCCAAACGGAAAATGTTTTCCATAAGAAGGCGAGAAATTATCCTCTCGCCCGATGCGCGCGTTCCACGGCAATTTAGAAGACAGAGAGAGAGAGAGAGAGAGGGAAAAAAAGAAGGAAAAGGTCACCGTGGATAGATTCCTTCTCTCGAGCCTACGGCGAAGTGTCCGCTGACAATGGCGAAACGAGTCCTAGGTCCCGTGAAGGGATAAAGGGACATTATCCCCGGCAATAAAGGAGGTCCAGAAGAGAAGAGTGCGCGAGTTGTGCGAAGGCATGTTTTTCATCCATTGTCACCAAAATATAATGCGACACAGACTCGGTGGCGGAATCTCTGCCAGGTGCTCCTCTCTGCGGACCCTTCTTCCTGTTCTTCGGTAGACGAGGCCTACCAACGTGCCCCGATGTCCACTCTCGCTCGCTGCGCCGAGGCCAAGAGACTCTCTCTGTCGGTACAACGGACGCATTGTCGCGCAGCGTCAAACAAACGACGGGGAAAAGACGCGGGACGGAGTAAAATAACACGGAACTTAATGCTCCGGCCGATAGAGAATTCTATCCGTCGTTTTGGAATGAGAACGATAAAATGAGACTAAAGGAATAGAATAACGCGGAACTAATGCTCCGGCCGATAGAGAATTCGTAGTTTGAAAACGAGAGCGATACGTCGAATTGGTCTCGAAACCGCGAACTCATCGCGACAGACAAGATATTACGGAACGCGGGGTTGTGCGAAAAAGCATCTTTTCTTATCCTTTCTTCCTCTCGCCCTCTTTTTTTCTCCGTCTAAACGGTAGGCGCGAAACGTACATACGACCTGCTCTCTAATTAAGTAAATGCCTGGCAAGCTTGCGCGCGTTGCGGTGACAAACAATGTTTTGCAGTTTCGCGCCACCCCCTTTTCCTGACGTGCTTGCGTTCGCGTACGCAGAGCTACTCTCTCTCTCTCTCTCTCTCTCTCTCACCCTCGGTTTCACCAACCATCTTTATCCTTATCCCACTCGCGGTTCACCTTCCCTCCGTTCTCCTCCCCTGCCCCCACCCCCCTCCTCTCTTTTTCTCGTCGTCATTCCGACTCCCCGGAGCTCGGTTTTCCCTGTTCCATCAACGCGCCGGGGTAGCTCGCTTTAATTAAATGCTTTCAACGGGGCGATTTTAGAGCCCGGCTGAGCTCTACGCGCGAAAAGGCCTTGGCAAGAATCGCAAGGTGTCAACCTAGAAAGAGTTTGAAACCCAACAGTGTACGTAATAGAGACAGAAAGAAAGACGAGCGGAGATACGGGAGAGGGAGGGGGGAGGGTGAAAAAGATCAGAGAGAAGCGCGAATTCGTGACGCGTCTCTCGCCTTTCTTGCTTCCGTCCCTCTCTCTCTCTCTCCCTCTCTCTCCCTCTCTCTCTCGGTCTCTCCTCATCCAAACCACCGCGTGGTGTCGTTTGCTCTCTCACTTGAAGCGACGGGTCTCTGTACAAGACGTCAAAAAGCAGGCGAGAACCGTGTAACTCTAATTGTACGCGACCTGCCACTTTGTCGCTCACGCCTCGCCGCTGTGTTTTCTTTTGGCGTGTATGCTAACTCGCGTACACCACGCTACTTTGCGTTTTCCGGCTGAAAAAGGACGAGCTCGTTAATATGGCGCCGCGTTCGCGCGAGAGGACGAGTTTGTCGCTGGAGAGCGGAGAGTTTATTAGTCGGCCCCGAATCATTCGGCCGAGCGGTCCGCGGTTGTATTTTAATTATAGACGATAGAATGAGCCAATGAGGAACGTGACTCGGTCCGTTGGGGGGGCTGCTGCTGCGTCGCGCGACGACGGTTAAATTGCAATGCGGCGGTTTTAGTCGCGATAATTAGGATAGTTAGGAGTTCGGAAAATCAAGAGGAAGATACGTGACTTTCGTTTTACTTCGATTTTCAATGAGTCGAGGGCGTTCGTTACGCGAATCTCTACGAGTTTAAAGATAAAGAATTTTCCGGGAAAAGTTGATCTCGCGTGTAATCAATGGTTGCGCGAACGCCGTCATCGTCCGAGTCAGGGTTTAACGACGTAAGTACCGCGTCATTATACCTCTGGTTAATCGATGCTCGTTATTAATCTTCGCGGAATGCAGTTCTCCAACAACTAATTTTCGCGTCCTCCGTGCGCTCTTTAGCCGTGTGCCCGAAAACAGTATCCGCGAGTGCCTTACGCAATCCAATCATCGAGCCCCCCTCTTTTAATTCCCGCAAAAGAAGGGTCGCTAATTTCTCTAATTTGATTGCGGCAACGGTCCCCGGGTATTCGGCGACCCTCGAGTAGAAAACACGAGCGCGTTATCAAGGGGCGTGATTTCGCGATTCGAAAACCGCCGTCAGGGAACGTCGAGGCGTACACACACGTTCTCGTCGGGGGTGGGGGAGGGGGATGGGGGGGGGGACGTTGCGGATTTTAAAATTCAGCCTCGCGTGTGCAGCTGTAATCGCGACACCCGTCAACAAAAAAACCGCGCGCTAGTCGAACGCGGAAAGAGAGAAAACAGGAGTGGCCCTACGTGTATACAGCGCGCGTTATACCGCCAGACTTCAAAGAGCTCAACGCCAATTACGAGCGAGGAAGGAGGAGAGCGTACGCGTGCTAGAGTGAGAGAGAGAGAGAGAGAGGGAGGGGAAAAGATGCGAAGGAATTTTGCGGTGAAACCCTTCTTCGACGGGTCGTAAAGCCGCACTGTGCGATTGCGAAAAAAAAAGAATAAAAAAAAAAGGATCTCGACACCGGCGAGGATTGGCATTTAATCGCACGAACGCGCGCGCGTCCTACGAACTTAATTATTACCGTGCGAAGTAGTCCTCGTCGAAGTCATCAATTCCGCGAGGAAATCGAAATTTACGAAACGCTAGGTGCTTTCGTTTAACCTGCGTCCTGGTATAAAAATTTGTCAATTTCCTTAAAAAAAGTCTCGGAGAAGATCGTCATCTCGTTGCGACGAGGACCACGACAGAATACTCCGCGTCGTTGGAAATTTATTGTACGATTTATTTTGAGAGTGTGAATTATTGCATAATGTAGAACTTAAGGCCATCACGCACTAGGCGATACGCTGTCGCGTTTCGCCGCGATTTTTCTCGGAAAACACCTGACAATGGATTTCCAAGTAGAACGTGTCGCGGCGATGGGCAACAGCGAATCGCTGGTGCGTGGTGGCCCTTAAGGATAAGCTGAAGGAGCTTTATTTAAGCGTATCGGGATCGAAAAATGAAATGTTTTCTCCACCTTTGAATGCGTTACCGGTGGACTGCGAATGGATGCAGCAGACTCGCAAGAACAACAAGTCGTGCGACGGAAGTGACGGTTCCGGAACATCGAGTGTTCCTGCATCGTATAACACTCGGCGGGAAATTGAGATCTACCGAAAAGAGTCGTAGCCAAGCGAGCGTCGTGAAAAGAACGAGATTAAGCGAGCATTTTTATTTTATCAACAAATCTGGATCATGCACATCTCTGATCTCCGGATCTCCAAACTATTTCTAAAGCGAGCAAACACGCGTGATTCCTCGTGAAATAATTTTCAGTACAATAGAAATTCTATAATTATTTGGTGATCAGCGACCCTAAATGCACTTGAAAGGGTAAAGAAAAGTTTTGAGATCGCTTATTTTATAACCCATTGTAATTCACACTCTCAAAATAAATCCTACATCGTTACTACCCAAGTTTCCTGAAAATTCCAAAGACGATCTCCGAACTACGAATGATGTTCCCTGCAGCGCGAGGGAGCAACATTTAGCCGCGGCCTCGACGAATTCCGGTGTTTCTAAAAAAAAAAAGCAAACACCATCTTTGATGCCTGGATCCGCGGCAACCCTTCGTACCGCGGCGTTGACTGATGTCAGAGAAGCAACGGAAGCCACGCGAGCGGCAGAGTGGTTGGCGAGTATCGTGCGCCCAGACCGTTCACCGCCGCGCCGCACGGCTATAATTCGTCGTTATCGCCGTGGAACAAAGTGACGGGTTGTTTCACAGGGCGGAAGTGCCGGGCTCTCCTCTCACTCTCTGAATGGAGACCACCCCTCGCCCCTATTTCTCTCCTGTCGCCCTTTGCACCTTCTTTCTTTCCAACCTTCTTCCCCGGTTGGGATTACGCGCGCAGTCGGACCAACCGGAGCGTGGGCGATGCTAATTGGCATTGAAAAAAGGTGGTGACGATAGCTAAGTACCCGAGCAAGGACGACCCTTCGTAAATACCTGCCCGTTTACACGTACGCTTTCCAACTACCCCCCTACCACCACCCGCGTCACTCCCCCCCCCGTGCCGACGGGCGCGTTTCACGTACGGTATTTTCTTTTCCTTCGTTTCAAGCCTGAAACGGGAAGTCCTGTAGGCCTGTTCGACGATCCGAGTGAACGCAGGCCTCAAAGTGGAGGCGGGGAAATCTCGCGCACAAAACGAGCGAGTAATTAATTAAAGCGACCCCGCGCATGGAAAGAGGGGGGGGGGGGGAGGTGGTATGCCTTTTTTCTACGAGATCCTTGGTTCGTTCGCATAACGGGGGGGGGGGGGGGGGGTGGGGACACCCTATCGATCGGCCTCGGTAGTCCGGCAGTGGCTGTCGTTAAAGGATTAATTTTAAGGGTTGGTAACGACAGGGTGTACTCGATGAAAATGATAATACTCGCGACGATCGTACCTGCTCCATCGTTAAATTTTCACCCTTCAAAAGAAATTTCGTTTAGATCGTAAGTTCACAGGGGGTAGACGAAAAACGATCGATAACGTTGCAAGAGATAAATCGCTCGAAAGTTGAACTCTCGATCGCTGTAACGTCGTTCCGTTACTTAGCGGGAGGATGGGGGAGGGGGTGGTTAACGCGTCGGTAGCGCCCGCGAAGCGCGTTTAAAAGAAAAACCATGGAAAGGCTTGCGCGAGAGAAAGCGAAAGAAAAAGGGGCGAAAGGGGACAGGGTTCACGGTGGCGAAGCAAAAGCAGCCGAGGCCTTCGAGCACGGTCACCGCTGACTCGCGCTAATTACACCATTTTCTACCACTACGAGCTCAAAGAGGGTATTAGATGAGGCATTGTAAAAATCCCGTGTGTTCTTGCCGGAGTCCGTTGTCGGGGAGAGAACAGACAAACCCCACCCTGGTTTGCTCGCGTTAACCGGCGTAAGATCAGTAGGCAATTGCGCCGCCTGGAACCCCTTTTTTTCTTTTTTTTTTCTTTTTTCTTCTTTCCTCTGATTAACGTCGACGCTGATTCAAGCCACGCGCGCTTGCATTTTTTCACGGTAATTTCTGGATTAAGTCCGGCATGGCGTTGAATCGTAGCGAGAGTAATGCGCGGGTGAAATAATTACCGGACTCTTAGTAATCGTTATTTCGGTAAACACTTGGCTGCGCGAGGGGAATTCTATTTTCTGACCAAGAGTGTTGAATTATAGTTCATTGAATTATTATCAAACTTGGTATCTTGAAGTAAAACAACCTTGGAGTACCAAGTTGTAGAAGAATCGAAAATGTACGAGAAGGGTGACACAACTCAAAAAATGCCAATTTTGAGATTATGTCGCTGAAAAATACGTTTTACGTACCACCAAGTGCACGAAAAACGCCACATCTCAAACTCGAAATTTATCGGCCAGCGGGCAGTTGTGTCAGTTTTTTTTAAACTGATTTACAGATCCATGAAGTTAATATGTAGTGCATTAAAAAATCGACAGCCAAAAATACGTATAAGAAATTTCAAGGAAGCATTATACTATTTCAATATCCATAAGTTTCCCATTTTTCCATCATTTACTATATCTCGAAAACTGCATTTTTGAGTCATGTCACCTTTCTCACCGGTGTGCGATATTCACGCCAACGCAATCTTGGTCATTTCTGACTTGACGCATATGTGCCCGCTACACAGTCAAGCGGTTAATTTGCGAACCGTAAAATTCGACCAACCGGACGCAGCGACCCGAAACCCAGACGCGATAGGTTCGACGAAACGACCTACCGATCGCGCGAATGGAAATTGGTAAAAGGAAAAAATTGTAAAATTGAGAGCCATCCCGTTAAGTTGTGCGGAAAAACGTTTTATTATCCGGGCGTTACCTCCCCATCGGACCTCGCACGACGACAGAAATATTCCCTACCTTCAGGCACCAGCAACGAAACGTCAAGAAGTCAAGTCGTAAAGTCAAACGAACACAGGGATCTCCTCCGTGTGCGCGAGAAGTCAAGAAGTCAACGGACGAAAATCCACTTAAGATATTAAAAGGCGAAATACGCGCGCGGACGTTTATTACGGGGACACGACGAAGGAGAGGATCACCACCGGACTAGGTACAGCGGTCCCCACGGTCAGCGGACGGGCGCGTTTACAACTTTGAAAAGCACTGTTTACAGCGCGGAAAGCTTTTGGCCCCCGGGGCCCATTCGGTTTTACAACGGCCGGCTATTAAGGCGCGATGGGGTCCGGGCCCATAGTACGGGCCCAATATCGCCATATTGCGGTCCCGTTTCCCATGATTTTCCAAAACATCTTGAGGCCACGTCTTTCCTTCGCCTTCCTCGCCGTTGGGGACATCATAAATTTTTTAAGTACTCTCGGAGACAAGTTCTCTGTTCTCCTTACCGTTGTGTTCTAATGGACGTCTCCTTTCATCCACGGATCAAAGAATTCGGGGAAGTACAGTCGAGTTGGCTTAAATCCAGATCGTGCACATCTCTGGATCTTCTGGGTCTCCAAACTTTTTTTTATTCCGTCAAGTGTATTTCGGATCGGTTTCGGATCACGAAATAATTGGGGACTGGACATCAATAATGGGCTAAGTGCCAAAAATGAAAAAAATTAGTTAGATCCAAAAAATGTTGGAAAATACCATCGCGAACAACCTTAAAAGCGGGCTAAGTCCCAAAACCATTTATAGTGGCGCAAACAAGACCTGACAGATCGCATGCGAGGTATGTGCCACAAAAAAAAATTCATAAAAATGTTGCAATAGTAATGTGAAGCTTACCCTAGATAATAACTAACAAAATTTGGTTCAGATTTTTTTGTTAAAAGCTTTTTCACATAACAGAAAACATTGAATAACACGGCATCAAATTTTTGGCACTTAGCCCATTATTGATGTCCAGTCCTCAATTATAGAATTTCCATTATACTAAAAATTATTTCACAAGGAATCACTTGCGTTTGCTTGCTTTAGAAATACTTTGGAGATCCGGAGATTTGCACGATCTAGATACGTGTCGTCGAGTTGGGCGATGATCGACCGTCTTCGGAATATCGACCGAACGAATTATCCGATTAAAAGTGATAGTTTTCGCCCTATGGTCACCTGGCGCAGAAAACGTTACATCTCGTCACCGACGATGGCGTCGGGGACTTCGAGACACGTCGGGTCTACGACTCCCGTCCAGGGATCCATTGGGCACACATCCGGGTATTTGTACTACGGTGGTGTGCAACATGTAGGCACTTAGATCGCTCCTTTGTCCGGCATTGTGAGCCCCAAACATACATTTCTTCGAATGTCCATTGTCGTGGCCCACGCCGGTTGGTTATGGACACTTTTCCACGCACCATCCATTGTCGGGGGCGACTCGTATAGCGCCGGGTGTGCTTTTTAACGCCAGATTTTTGGTCCTCGGCCCCCCCACCCCACCCCACCACCCCTCCATCGCCTCGTTACAAACGGCCGAGTTTTGTCTCGGTGACGCTGAAACTGACGATATTCTCCGCTTTTGTCGCAACGCGTCAGTGGCGGCAGGTTTAAGCCCGAGGGGTCCTGTCGCGTTTCGTCGAGCATAGGCGTCGCGACGCGGAGATTCTCCCAAGGTACCGCCGATTGAAAATCTATTCTCAAATTTTAACCCGTTACACGCTTTAATAATAATAACAATAAGGAAGAAAAAGGAACGAAGAAGTACGTTGGAAGGCCGCGCGCGCGCGTTGGGTATTGAAAAGCCATCGTCGTTCCGCGCGGATGAATGACCGCGTAAAAAGAGTGAAAAGAAATTTTCCCTATTTGATATTACGGGAGCTTAGGGAGGCTGCGAACGAATTGTTTACAACGACGTCAGGTCCTACTCAGGGCGTATTGCTTTCCGTGGGATTGAAGTGCTCGTAAAACAAACCCCCCTTGAAATTAGAGCAGTCCTTGCGGCTCCATAGAGGCAGCACACAGTTACACACGTATGTACGGACACCCCTGGTACCCCTCCTTCGCGCGATACAATGTCTCCCCCCACCCCACCCCCTTTCCGTGAAACTAACACTGTGCATTACCATGACAATGGCTAGATTAAAAAAGAAGGGGAGTGGATACGCACCCCTGGTTCCTTACCAGGGGGGTTGAACGGCGTGTCTGACACGTATGGGCAGAGCGATGGAAACAGAAGCTTTAGAAGCGGTCCCGAAATTTTAGAGCGGGGCGCAACCCTTTCCCTTTTCAGGTGAACCGATTGCGCGCGTAATCCACCCTTGTCGCTCGGCATGAGACGAGAGAAAAAAAAAGATGACGATAACTACCTGTCCGTCTGTATCGATAGACCGTCGCAGCGATTATCGATCGTTCTTTGATTATCTCGGAGATTGCAGGGAATTATATTCCTCGTTATCGCGCGACGGTTGAAAACGTCGACGAGCGCGGGGTAAGATTTTCAAACGATGATCTTTTTCGTGCGACGCGATTTTCGTCGAATCTACTCGAGTGCGTATTCACGATCGTCGGGAGAAACGAAGAAGGCGCGAGAATATTATAAATCAGTCGTCGATCGTCGATAAAAATCTGTACGCGGTTTCGCGACAAAAAAATCCGCGTCGCCTCTGTACTTTGGTATATGGTACTTTGTGCCCATCGCGCACAAAGGAACAATGGGTGGGGGGCGATCATAAAAGACAGAACAACGGTATTGCGCGATTTGCGCAAAAATATTGTGACTAGTCGGCTCGTTTTATTTAGGGGAAACGGTGAGAGAAATGGCTGAATGCCGGGGCAGGTTGACCTCGCAGTCAACAGTTAACGATTTTCAATGGCGATTGGATGTCAGCATCACTCTCCGCCAATCAGAGAGTGATGCTGACATCCGGACAAACGGACAATGGGAAAGCGCTAAATGCTCACGGTGCGCGTTGAATCCAGTGAATACGACCGGCGTCTATTGGGGGTTCCACCCCGCTATTACAGTCAATGACGGAACATACGAAACACTATTCATCCGTCGCGTTTGTTCCTTACACGCATCGTTGTAAGTATAGTGTTGCCCCGGCTGGATGTATCTGCCGTGCTATGGTTTGCGGCGAGGATGTGAGTGACGCCTGTTTGCAAAACCATCCGCCCAGCAGACGCGATTTTCAACGCTGGGACTTCATTAGTGCGAACGTTTACGTCAACGCTACGTTCGCGACGCCGCGCCGCGTCGCGACGCGACGCGATGCTCTGACGGCGGAAAAATTCAGCGGTAACACTCGAGCGTCGCGGTTAAGTACAATGAGGGTGGGTTTCGAGGCGGATGGTCATATTAAAATCAAAGTTCGTATGCCGTATGAGATGGAAATTTTGTTTTATCTGTGCCATTTGCGGTTCTTCTTTGATCGCGGGATCAGAGGTACGGTTGCCGACGTTACGCGAGCGCGAACGAAGATTAGGCATTTTTGTAGAAAGAAGAATATTTATTGCGTAGAAATGCAACCGTTCGTATGGAGAGCTGGAGTACAGCTACTACGTTAAGAAACTTAATAATATTCACCCTTCGTCAGTGTGTCAGGGTTTATAAAACCCCACGTGATTTTGTGATTTTGTGCGATACTGATATTTCTTTTTGGTTAAAAATGTATAGTACATTTTTTTTTTAACTAAATTATTCCTATGTAAACAAGTTGTTATGAAATTAAATTTTAATAAACCATGAACTATATTTTTACATTTTATATTAGTTAAAATTATGGGGTGCAGTAAACCCCAACACATTAAAAACACAATAAATTATCATGACACTAACGAAGGGTTAATATCAACGCAACAACAACAACCTGTCGGTTGCGCCGAACGCAACGGCGGCAATGCCATTCCTAACAATACCAACTCGACATACCCTAATTCCATTTATCGCGTTTTAGGAACGAAACGAAATTGCCCCCAAGCACCGCCAATCCTAATCACACGCGAGATACCAATGTTTCGGCATCGTCAGAGTCAACAGTCCCAACAAAAATCCCGTCCAGAGAAAGAAGCTCGGAAGTAAATACGAGATCCTGAGAGTCGCGCGTTTCGTCGTCCCGGGCCAGGGAGGAATCGGTCCTGCGTAAAATTCAATTATGTCATTCATTGCTTCTGGCGGCTTTTCTTTCCCCTCGGTGACCCTAAAACCCTCGATGATCCCCATGCCATCGGTTTCCTAGGATGATCCGCAGATGCGTAACACACGAATGCGTCGTCGTCAATCGTATCCCACCCCAAAGGACGCGTATATCGCTTTTCACGAGGTCACCGCGATCACTGTCTCCTCGAATTAGCCGGATCTCCCTCTCCACCTCCCTTCCGCCCCTCTTGATCCATTATTTTCGGCAACGCCGTGTTCCCCGTTACCTCGTGCTCCCCGTAACCTCCTACCACTTGCGGTTTTTCCGCGCAAAGGACACGCTTACCGGTTACGCGGTACGTCGACGACGAGACGGGACGATCGAGTACGATGATCCTTACACGCGTCGTTGGCCCGTAGGTACGCCGTCAAAGGGCGGCCTCCTTTTCTTCCGACTTTGCCGATTCCCTGTCCCTTGCGGCTCTCCACGGGCCACTCGAACGCGACGTTTAATTGGCCGATTTCACGGATTATTACGCCTCGAAGATCGTGCATCGCCGCGAGCTAGATGTCGACTGATGAGAATCCGAGAAATTTCGAGTGCCGAGGAATACAGGGACCGCGTCGGTTCACCATGGAGAGAGCGTTGTATTCGAAAGAAGAACGCTCTACAGTGAATTAGGAATTGAATAGAATTTAGCTGTCCCCTGAGCGGAGTTTTTCTTCAATTTAAACAGAGATACCCTCGGGATTGCGTTAAGCGATAGGTATGGTCAATTCCTGAGTGTACGAAGGAGGAATGGAAAATTAATATACACCAGAATGGTTTGCGCTCGTCTGTCTTCCGCGAAGCATTTTCAGAATTTGTTTTTCAATCTTGATTGACAAAATAATTACGTTCTCCGCGCGGGCAATTAATGGGTATCAAAGGAGGACGTGCTTGCGAGACTCTTCGCACGACGGGCAAGATCCATCGTTGTGTTTCCTTTTTTCGCGAAATTTCTGAAAATTAGAAATTCTCCTTCGACCTACTCGCGAGACGCCTCGAATCCACGGTAAGCGTAAACCGGCGGAGCGTTGCATTTGAACAAAGAACGCCCTACAGTGAATTAGGAATTGAATAGAATTTAGCGGTACGCCGAGCGGAGTTTTTCTTCATTACAATCGGATACCCTCGACGTCGCGTTAGCGATAGGTACGGCTAATTCCTGAGGATACGACGGAGGAATGGAAAATTAATATACACGCGAATGGTTTGCGCTCGTTTGTTTTCCCACGCGGTCGAGGCTTACGAGGAAGTATTACTCGTAACGGTACACCATTGATCGCGCCACAGTATCCGTGAATGGATGACCATTGTGCTACGAACGAACGATAGTTCCGCTCGGGAAGTAGGTGGGTCTTTGGCCTTGGGTCTGTTATTCGGCCGTGCGACAATTTCGCGGGGTATAATTTGTCACCCGTGCGTGCGCCCGTTATTAAGCTTAAACTCGTAAAAGTTCGAGATTAAATCTGTATCCGTTACGACGCGATTACGTTGAAACAGGTTTAGCGAGATCGTCGCTCATTTCTTTGCAATAGATCTGACCGTTTTGGACGATTCTAATTTTACGATATTAACCCTTTCGTTACCCTGGACGAGATATCTCGCGACTCGTTACTTCCCGATTAACGCTTTTGACGATAATCTGGCTTTCTAGCACCAATATTTTGACATTCTAAACGAACATATTTTATAATTAATTCTATTCGTACGGCTAAATGAAAGAAATAAATACAGTTTCTATTAATTTCATAAAAATTATTTTTATTTACTTTCTACGTGGTATAACTGGAAACATTGTGTTACGCGTAAAGCGACATTACACTTCTGACAAAAATACCGTGTTTCCTTACGTTTTCCGTTTTCTTTACATACGATGCAATCTTTCGATGGGTATTTTTTCATTGGCGTCTGAATGTAAAAATATTGGTGCTACTAAGCCAGATTGTCGTCAAAAGCATTAATCGACTATTATCGGGTAACGAGATATCTCGTCAAAAGCGTTAATTGGGAAGTAACGGATCGCGAGATATCTCGCCAAAAGCCTTAATCGAGAAGTATCGGATCGCGCGATACATATCTCGTCCAGGGTAACCAAAGGGTTAATCGTGAAAAGTCTGTATTTGGATCGATCAGAATTTGGGCCCGTCCCTGAGCGGGTTACACGGAACTCGCGGCTCAATCCTCGAATCGCCCGTAACGTACCACGCAGAAAGTTTCACGCGGAGTCCGTGACGGAATGACTCCGGGCGTTCCTTTTCACCTCGCAACACGGGGCGTGACGCGATAGACGTCGGTGTCCCGAAATTATGGGGCCATTATCGATGCCCTCTCCCTCCCTCCCCTACCGTCACCTTCGCCTACCCACCCCTTCCCGTTCCCTTTTCGCTACCACCGCAGTACCTACGCGAAGGGTAATTATTCCCTCCTCGCAACAACCAAGGAAACACATGTCCCGGCAGTGCGAAACCCACCACCACGCGGACCCACGATATAATAAATCCGGACCCTCGTTGTAACGCAATTTCGTCTCATTGTGCCCCGCGTGGCCCGGTTATGAAACTCAATTCTCATTGTGGATCCTGTTCCCGAATTCACAGACCCCCTTTCGTTTTTCGGCCTTTCGAGTCTCGAAAGGTGTATAAGGTATATAACCCATCGGTGAAAAAGAGCGAACGAAATAACGAAAAAAAAAATAGAAAAAAAAGAAGCATACCAGAAGACGAGCACGATGGAGAGGGAAGGGATGGAACCAGTTTCTCCTAACCGAGAGGAGAATTCCTCTCCCTTCCACGTCGCGAATTCTCCCTTATTTTAACCTACCCCTCCTACCCCCTTTCCTCTTCCCTCTTCATTTTCTCAGGAGGACCATCTTCGTGCTCTCGAATACCGTGGAACACCGCAACGCTGGACCCTACCGATGGAACTCGTAGCCATGAATATTCCTGGTTACGGATTGGAGAGGGGGGGGGGGGCAGGGGAGCAGGGAAAGGGGGGTAGTGCCCAGGGAGGGAGGGTTATGAATGTCATTCGCAAACGTTAATCGACGAAATACAAAACCCATTAGACGTCACCGTGGGTCCGTGGCCGGGGTTATGGTAAAGCGAAGCGCGCACGCCCATGTCATTTTCGCCATTGTCGCGATGGCATAATTAGAGGCGACTCGACACCACGTTTTCCACTGATTGGCGCCCATTGTGAGAAACAGGGTAGGTACACACCTTGAACGCGAATGATCGTCGAATTCTTCGTTACTACGAACGCACTCTTCTTTTCGCGGTTTCGCGAAAGGGATTGAATAAAAAAAAAAAATATTCTTGTATCGCGCTTGTCCAGTGATATTACGCGATCCTCCGGTAACGTTATACGATACCGTTTCCCTTGGAACAGTGCGTCGGGCGGCGTGTCACATTTTGTCCGCCGACACCTCGGAGACGCTTCAACAAAACGCTCTCGCACGCCATGAAACTTTTATTCCGTTGAAATGGATGATGGCCGTGGTGCTTCGCACCGGGTGGCTCGCCCCTGTTCCGCCGCTGCTCCTGGTCGCCCGGTGAAAAGATTTTATCTAACACGAGGTGGGCGTATGATGCTCCCCGACGAAACGGTCTCTCCCTCTCCGTCCTTCCCTGCGAAGGTGGAAAGAGAGGAGAGAGGAGAGATTTTACCGAATACAAATATGCATGTGCCACCTGCGTGAATTAAACTTTCCAAGCCCCTTTCGTGCTCGATCGGGGCACCGAAAGATACGTCGGTTGACTCGATTTGGAGGATCTCCGCCCCTCGTATCAAACGGTGATTTTTTTTTTAGACACGCGTTATCGCGTGAATCGGTCGGCTTGAATAATGGATACGAAGCGTGATAGACGCATCCGTTAATAAATATTCCGTGGAGTCGATTAGAATTATTGGAACAAATCTAGATCATGCACATCTCCGCGTCTTCGGATCTTCAAACTAAACACCTACGATTAATTACGGAATAAATTATGCTATTGTGGAAATTATTACTAAAGCAAGCATACCCTTTTGATTACTTACGCAATAATGTATGCCAGTGTGGAAATTATTTCTAAAGCAAGCAAGAGGTTAAACATCGTGTGCTTACATCTGCGGAACTAAAACCAAGCGACAACTTTTGCTTGCCAATTCGTGATCAGCGATCCGAAATACATTTGACAGAGTAAACAAAAGTTTAGAGATCCGAGGATCCAGAGATGTGCACGATCTAGATTTAAGTCAAATTATTTTCGAGATTTCTTTCCCGTCGTCGCCTTCTCCAATCATCGTCAACGGGCTCTCGGAAACGATATTAGTATCTCAAACATTAAACGAGGTATGCCGCCGCAAAATGAACCGCGCAACAGATGGAATCTTTAAAATCATGTTTATCGCTATCTAAATTATACCTCAGTCGACCATTGCGTTACGTCTTCCTCTGCTCGTTCGGCGAACTGTGGTTTAAAACATTGCCCGGCCGGTTAAACCGCAAACGAACGACGCGTTTACCCGTGGCACCTCGCGCTAGGACGACGAGGGTGTGTCCTTCGTTCGGAATTCATTTTAGCATTTTAAAAGCATTCCTCGTGCTCCTCGATTTTTTTTCGCGGGCTCGATCGCTCGATGGAAATCTCGCGGCACGGTCGACGTTGGCTTATCCACGCGATCCGAAGAGATGTCCGAAGCGCGACCCCGTCGCTACTATTTCGACGATGAACCGATTTAATAATAAAGGGATGCGTGGCGCGATCGATTTCCCGCCCACGCTCGATCATCCGTCCTCGATGCCAGGGGAGACATCTTTAAATCGAGTGCCCGATGATCGTTGGTCGAATCGTTGGTTCTTTTTCCCGCGTTTCGTTTGGCGTACATAGCGAAATAAATTTTGGCTTAAATCTAGATCATGCACATCCCTGGATCTTCGAATCTCCAATCTTTTTTTTTTTACTCCATCAAATGTATTTCGGGTCGCTGATCACGAAATAATTATAGAATTTCTATTCTACTGAAAAATATTTGACAAGGAATTATATGTATTTGCTTGCTTTAGAAATAGTTTGGATATCCGGAGATTCGAAGATGTGCATGATCTAGATTTGTTCCTAAATTTTATCCGAAGTTGTGTCTGATTCTTAGAAGAAAAGAAGAGTACGAGAGATTAAGATACGAAATTTTACTTTTTCGTGATTTCGTTAATTATGTCCGTATAATATTCGCGAATTATAATTGAGACTCGTCTCGAAAATATCATTACGCGAAACCCTTAGTTTTCAACGGACCCTCAAGTAATCCCTCAATTTAGTTTTCCTTCGATTCGGCGGATTGTTAGGACGCGGAAAAGGAAAAAAAGAGAGACGAGAGAAAAATTCACCCCGGTACGAGTGGCGAGCGCAGCTTAATTTGGGAATTTCGCCAGGAACGCGATAGTAATTAATCCTTTTTCCCCTCTCCATCACCTTTTCTCATTATTATTACGCGCTGAAAGTACGACGAGTACACATGCCTCGAGTATATTCGTGTGCACGTGCGCGCACCTGAAATGCATCTAACTAGACGCGTTGCAGCGTACTGCACACAAGGAGGGGGTGCAACTACTTGTTCCGCGGCGACGGTGCATGAGGTACACACACACAATCCCTTCCCTCTCTCTCTCCTCCACCTTCTCTCATGGTATAATATATAATGAACATATCAGATGGCCGCCAGCGATGTCTGGGATTACATATTTGGATCCTATGTTAATGCCGAGAGAGTCGCGCTGCTATACATCACGGGTGCTGTTATTGTGATTCAGAGATTGAATGGTTAAGGTACGAGAAGCCACGATTCTACGATGGAACACGCTGGAAGAAGAGAGAATGGAGCAGAGAGAGAGAGAGAGAGGGAGAGAGAGCGAGGGGCAGAGAGGGGGGGGGGGTGGTGGTGGTGGCGGCGGTGGAGAAAGAAAGAGGGAGAGCGGATCGATGCGCTTTGCAGTTGGAAATAATATTGTAAAATACAGCGACGGTGCGCGTCGAGTACGAATGGACCGATGGGATCTCGCCCCGAGATTGTGTACGATTATTCCTAGGTTTTTTTCGAAAAGAATTCGATGATACCTCACGGATCCCGGGTTCTACCGTTTGATTTATACATTTTTGTCACGACACGAATTGCGCACGTAATGCCCGCGCCTCGGTTGCGTACGTAAGATCGATGTTTCGATTAAATGCGCCACACTCCCCGGGCGCAATTAAATCAGGAATTACGCGCGCGTACACGCGCGGAAAAATTATTCTCCCGCGGATAGAGGCGAAAGTTTTGCGAACCGTACATCGGAGGGGGAAGGCGAACAGTTCTGGAATGAACTGTACAGAAATTTATGCGCGGAGAAATAAACGAAACGAAGTAAGTCGTCGCGGCCGGAGCGAGTCCTTGCAGGTGAAGCGAAACAATAGAAGCTGATGGTGTTTGATGGATATGACCCCGTGGCCCGACTAATAAGCCGCGCAGAAATAAAGAATCGCGATCGCGGACCGCCCTCGGGTCCGCCGTCGACAATTCCTTCGTGGACGCGCGAACGTGAATTAACGCGAAAGCATTTTCAGAATTTGTTTTTCAATCTTGATTGACAAAATAATTACGTTGTCCGCGCTGACAATTAATGGATATCACGGGAGGACTTGCTTGCGAGATTCTTCGCACGACGGACAAGATCCATCGCTGTGTGTGTGTGTGTGTTTTTTTTTCACAAAATTTCAGAAAATTAGAAACTCTCCTTCGACCTACTCGCGAGACGCCTCTCGTCGATACCACGGTAAGCGTAAACCGGCAGCCGATTTTTGGCGTCTCGCTGGAAAAGAAGAGAATTCAATTACTCGTCGAATCGCTTGGATCGTAACAGAAATGACGTGCCATTCCGCATAAAGGCTCACCTGGCAAGGTGCATAATACTGGAACAATCCCGTGGGCGTCCGGCCGAGTAATGCTCGCTGCCGTTGTTGTTGTTGCTCTTTTTGTTATTTCTTTCTTCCTCCTCGCCTCCCCGGCTTTTCTTTTTCTTGCCTCGCCGTGGGCCCACCCGTGGCGAGTCGATCACCGTGCCAGCTCGTTCGACCGACGATTTCGTTGCATTTCTAAGCGACTCGTTTCCGAGCCCCAAGACAAGTACGCTTTCCGCTTCGGAAATCAACTTCGAGTTTCGCGCGCGCGAGCGAGCGAGCTGCCGCGCTCGAATTGATGACTTCGAGTGTCGCGTTCGTCGAGTCCCGAGATTACCGGTCGACGGAGTCCGTAAATTCACGGTGCGATATCTTTATTTATTTATTTCTCGTTCTTTTTCTTTTTAATCGACATCGAGTTGCCGAGTAACATCGGCGAGCGATAGTTGTGCCAAGACGTATCACGAGTGGTCTCGTTATCGCTTATCGATATTAGAGCTGTCAATAGAGCACGTGTTTTTTTGCTCACGTGTATCCGTGTTACGGGTACACGGATATTTATGTTGCATATTCACGTATTTCACGTGATACGTGAATTCCGTGATATCAATCACGTGAATTTACAGAATACGCGAAATTCCGCGATTTATGTTCACGTGTTTCATTCATGGCATGAATCAATTGCGCGAATTGCGTGAATTGCGTGAATTTCGTGAATTTCGTGAATTCCGGATTACACGGTCTTCAGCACGAAATTTGTAATTTCACGTGTACACGTGTAATAAGCAGCTCTAATCGATATCACCTATCAATCGCTCGTTTGCTGCAATAACGCCATAACTCGAAAATCACAGTTCTTCGGGAGATGTATTCCACGTTTCAATATTGTGGTAATTTTTGGAATCTATAATATTAAAATAACATAATGGCACAGTTTGGTCAAATAATTTCTGGTTATGACGTGGACGTGAATTAAGGGTTAAATGTATGTTACGCAGTTTCCCCTAACCTCAGAACTACCCCTAGTTTCACTCATGACGTTCTTGCTAACGCTACAGTCATCTCAAAATCCCAAAAGCTCAGAAATGACACTCTACCAGGTATACATCGTCCCTCTGGTATTAATTCAAAAATCCTGATTTTCTAGTTATGACATTGTTACAGCAAACGAGCTAAATGTATCGCCACTCGTCAACGTTCCAATCACTTTCTCCTCATTACTCCAAATCGACGATCTACGTTCTATCACGAACGATCCTCGAAAGAAGTAGCTACAACACAATTCGTTTAATGAACATCTTGAAGGAGCCCAAAATACTATATCCTGCCGATGAGATTCTAACACGAAAATCCGGACAATGGGGCGCGTTTCGGGCCGTCGTCGATGGTGAATCGATGTAATTTTTGAAGTATCGGCAGGAAGTGACTGCGCAAATCATTTCGAAAACAAAAATATAGTCCGCGGAGCATCGTCCCGCGCGGTCGGTGCCCAAAGAAAAACAGGCCGCTTCTGGCGTCTTTTAATTCACGCATTGTGGGCCACGTTTGCTCGCCACAAAGCCGTTCCCACGAGCGGCCAATGAGTTGGCAGATATAACAAAAACATTGCCGGCCGCTGGTCCTCTCTCGCTCTCTTTTCCTTTCTTCATTTCGTCCGTCTCGAAAGTCGAGCTCCGAATTTACGCTCACCGGTAGCGCATTGCTATTGTAACGCGAAAGAAAGCAATCGGCTTCGTTAGACCGATCGGAGCACGTGGCCCCGAGATCCTCCGACGACTTTACCATCGAATCTTTGTATCTTCGTTGCCGAGGGATGGAATTCCTGGAAATTCCTCGGGCCAATTGTTGCCGGGAAGAAATTCCAGTGGCGACATCCGCGGCAATTTCATGGGTCTCAAAGTTATGACGTGGCATGTCGATAGGTGGATACTTTTTTTGTACCAAAGTATATTTACTCGTCGACGAGAATGTAATGTAAGGATAGGGACGTAGTTGATAGAGGGGTGGTCAGATTTGTTCTAGAACAGGAGTCGCCGATTAGTTTCTGCGGGGGTTCGGATAATTTGAAAAAGAAAATTTCGAAGGGCAGAAAAAAAGACTGGATACTAGTGCCGTGGTTGTTACTATTATTATAAACAGCAATAAACAATGAATGCCACCGTAATCAACAAATACATCCTAAAAATAGATCAAATATCAATTACGTGCAGATTGTTATCAAGTTATTCTGGGTAGATACAGACAAATAATAAAAAAAACCAGCATTAGAGTAAAATATTTTTGGCGGTCCATTTATTTTCCCCCCGCGAGCCAGTTTTAGAGGGTTAATTAATTGTATCCACCGTGCTAATTAAGACCTACGAGAACGAGAGAGGAAATTATTATCCGCTTTAACGGAACGACAGGAACGTTCGGTAATCGATGACAATCGAAAATGGACTAGCGAAACGATTTTGTCTCCGGTGTGTCTCACGGACAATGGTACGACCTCGACCCACCTCGTCCGCTGAATTTTATTAGGTGTGGAATTCCTCGAGCACGAGCCGCGAAACGGAATTGCGCTTCCGATCGTTAACGGGTAATGCCATTACATTTCCTGACAGAATTTCCCCCTCGCTCCGAGGGAATTGCAAAATTCGTCAAATTTTCCAGCACCGTTCCTAAAAGTCGAAGTCAAAAATTCCTGAGTAGAAAAAAAAATGTGACCCGAGGCCACGTTCACAGGTGTGTCTACGCGGAGCGACGTGCCCTGCGACTGGAAGCTCTCGAAATGGTACATAATCGGACCTATTGCCGAGTCAAAATAACTTTTCAGCAACGGCTACATTTTTAGTATAACCGGCCACCGTCGAATGGAATGAAAGATAGCCGCGCGCCTACTATTCTGGGAAACTCGAAGAATCCGGGGCCGGGGTCCTGAGAATCTTTATGGGACCCCATGCCGAAGGGTACGGGGCCCCGCTATTGTTCGATGGTGCCAAGCAGTCTGGTCAAGCAGACTGGCACTGTATATACACCACGATGGATCCATAACTATCGCCTCTATCCAGGTACAACGGGGTAGATAATCTTATTGTTGCCAGAACTTGGGATGCGCGCGAGGGAGGATGAGGATCGTTTAATTTATACTTTACCAGAATCTTTTAATAGATTCGAAGAGAAAGCTGGTGCAGTCTGCCGAGGGACAATCATTTTCTATTACAAATTATAAATTTATTTCCATTTTGCAAAATCCTGGGTATTAGAATTATTGACGTATTGTTGCCAGAAATTGGGATGCGCGCGATGGAGGATGAGGATCGTTTAATTTATACTTTACCCGAATCTTTTAATAGATTCGAAGAGAAAACTGTTGCAGTCTTCCGAGGGACAACCACTCCCTACTACAATTTATACATTCATTACCATTTTGCAAAATCCTGACTATCAGAATTATTGTCTTATTGTTGCCCGAATTTGGGATGCTTGAGGGAGAATGAGGATCGTTTAATTTATATTTTACCAGAATCTTTTAATAGATTGGAAGAGAAAACTGTTGCAGTCTTCCGAGTGACAATCACTCCCTATTACAAATTATAAATTTATTTCCATTTTGCAAAATCCTGACTATCAGAATTTCCCGAATTCACACTGGATATCGCCGACTCTGAGAAATTCCGTTCGTTATAAAAGTCAATTACACGCCTACCACCCTCCACGCGTTCGACGCACAATCATCTCCGACAAACGTACTTAGTTCCTCCCTCGACGCTCATCCTCGAGTTCCTTCGAATGGCTCGAATTCGCTCTAGCCGAGAGCATTCTCCGCAAAACTCGCACGTGCTTCGTCGAAGAGGCACTGCGCGCTTGCACCGGCTCCTTTTTCTTCCTACGTGCACTCTCCCTCTCCCTCCCTCCAACGCACTCGCACGTGTGTGCAGTAATATCATGAATCACGCGTCGTTCCCCGAGTGCAGTAGACTCGAGTCCATTCGTCGGACCTGACAATAGCTTTGTGTCGGTCGTCCGGTTAATGCTGGATACATAATGTAAGTCCAGACCGGCGAATAGTCGTTGTTGCTCTCTTCGAGGAATGCTAATACGACGGACGGACAGTTTTCGTCTCCGTCGCGGCGTCGTCGTCGTCGTCGTCGACCACCTTCTCCCCGTTTAACTTCCCGCGCTTGGAACCGCCGTCCATGGGGTGGTCGTAAATTTCGATGAGAAACCCGAAAGAACGAATGGAGAGGCGGGGGGGAGGCTTCCGAGAAGTGCAATTTCATATAAACACCTCGTTATTTACGAGCAATCTTTTTTTCTGACTCTTTCTATACCCCCCCCTCTCACGGCAGATTCCGTCTTTCGGATGGGAGACATATTTGGCGAAAGGACCGTGCGGCTAATTTGCTTTTTATCACGAGCGAACGGTTGGTCGAGCTCGGTCGTGAAACGTTTATTTGATTTGCGGTGGCACGGTCGTTCGGTAGACGTTAATACAAATTTCGTATTTCGATACCGATCGCGGTATACATATTTCTCGTCATCGGGACAGATCGTAATCGTATAATGGAAAAACTTTGCTCGAACGTAAGAACAATCGGGTTGCCCCGCCAGAAGGCGAATAATCGAAAACATTTTATTCTAACTCCGGCGAACAGTTACTCTGGTCGGGTAGGGAGAAAAAAACCTACCCCCTTTTCTCACAATGGTAGCGCCAACGACTTCTGAATAGTCGATCACTCTCCTCCCCCCGTCTCATGGATCAAAGTACCACGGAAAATGTTATTAAGATCTCGATCTGAGACGCGAGTCGTGCAGAACAAACTCGGCTCCTCTCACAATGCTCAAGTTTCTCGAAGTCGGGACCATATAAATGGACAAAGCTTATTCTCGATTTCTATTACTCGACCGTCAGCGCTTGCCGGCACTCGACTTCTCCATTTTTTCCTTCTCTCGCTCTCTCTCTCTTCCTCTCTCTCTCTCTCTCTCTCTCCATCACTCTCATCTCCCCCCGTTTGGAAATAATAAAATAACGCGCAATACGCTCAACTTCACCGGCCTTTCTCGCGAGTCATTAACGTATCCGACGCCCTTCCATTTAAATGATATTACAATGCCCTTATTTGCAGCGACAATGGGGTGGGCATGTATGTACAATTCGTCTGCGGTGGGTTGCAAGGCGTTCGTCCGCATTTCGAGAGAGAGACAGAGACAGAGAATACGATGAAAAAATAAAAAGAGAGGGGGGTATTAAGAAAACAATTCGATACTGATCTCTCGTAGTCGAGTTCCTTTATTTTTTTTTCCTTTCCGCAGCGACGGAGGGATGAAAAAACGAGCGCTTTGATTTTTCGGTCAAGTAAAGTGGGTTCTCGGGGCTCGTTTGTAGCTGCGCGACGGATAGGCTGCGATAATGCCATTGTAATGTTTTTTTTTTTTTGTCGGAGTCGTTTCTCGCGATGCGAGCCGAGTGGGCAAGTAATTCTGTGACGTACACGCGTAAGTGCTATCGAATCACCCATTGTGCCGCGGCGACACCTCGGTGGGGGAAATCAAAGGGTGCTGGTTATTTTTCGTTATCGTTTTTTTTTTCAACTTCCACTCGCGACGCGTTGCAACGAGCGTCTACGATTTCTCCGTACAGTTAACATCCTACGCGACGATCGACGCTAAGACCTGCTCGCGTTTCGAGAATAATCCGTGTAATGGGAAATATCGCGCGCGTCAGTTTTTACGCTCGAAACGAGAGAGAATTTTGAAACTCTTCCCTCACCGTCGGCTCGTCTCACACCGGACGCCGCCCACGAAGAAAATAAAAAGGAGTCACCTAGGCAGCGATGCCAAACAGAATTTAATTACGCGTTAAATGCATCTGTCTCTCCCTCTCTCGCCCCTCTGACTCGCCCTCACTCGTTCTCTCTCGCCCGGTGCCGCCTTATATAGAGCGGCCGCACCAGTGGAACTTCACAAGAGGCACAGGTACTCGACTTTCAATGACTGCCCCGGGGCCATTGTGCTCGATTTCAAAGGATATAATTACGCTCACCTATGCCACGCTCGAATATCGCGAGGTTTTGTTCGCTCGTGCGAATTATCCTCGGCTCGATCGCTTCGATTCCCGATAAGACTCGGTCTTCGAGCGAGAACCTCTCTTTTTTTTTCTCTCTCTCTCTCTCTCCCTCTCTTCCTTTTCTTTTTGTTATACCGCGAGGGGGTGGACCCCGCAGGACTGCCGGTAGGAGGAAGTTGATTAAAACGAGAGCGATACGTATATCGGTGCGATCGAGATTTATCAATGGGCAACTAGTTTCCCGATACAAAAGAGGGAGGACGCGAGTAGCTAATTTCGTCCCGGTGACACGCTAAAGGCGTCGTAATGGGAAACGCAAAGTGAGTTTTATGGTGCGCGTCGTTATATCACCCCCCTCGACGGTGCTCGGATTAGATTTACCGAGAAAAAATAATCAAGAAAGGGGGGGGGGTGAATACTCTCGTCGAACATTTGTATCGCTAATGTTTGCGCGCCTCCTGTTTACGGCCACCGGCCGCCTTTTGTGGGAATAAATTATTATTTGCCCTGAATATTCCGTAGAGCTTTGGGAAGCAATGTTTGCGAGCATTCTTTACGCTCAATTGAGCCGGTATGAATTTCGAGTATACCGCGCGCCTCGAAGGATGAATCCGTGATGAACAAGGGAATTTTACGTAGGCTATCCGACAAACATCTGTCGGGGTTCACAAATCATTCCTACGTGTATCGCGGCCTATAGAAGGAGCTAGACACGAGTATGGGGTGACCACGATTATTTATAAACGCAAACTAGTCTGATCGGTCAGCCATGAGTCTCTCCCTCTTTCTCGCGTGTGACCGGTAAGCGACGTATATCAAATTCAGAGAAGATAATCCGTGTCGTAATAAACGATAATATTTTTGATACAAGAACGGGCGTACGTACTTACGTACATACGCGCGCGGAAATTGCCAAGTTCCGAGAACATTCGTAAAGGAGTTCCGGCAAAGGTAAGAACGAGTCTGGGGATAAATGGTTCGCGAGGAGAACCGGACAACAATGAATTTTTCGGAAAACGATTCCGCGTCTTTGCACAAGGAAACTGTACTCCTCGATTTCCGAATGCCACTTTGAACGCCCCGCTGAACATCGAAACGATGCCATTGAATTTTCCTCACCGTGGAAACATCCTCGGTAAACAGTCTGCCATCGGAAAGAGCTTTACAGAAGCTCCGGTATTGCGTTCAAGAGTGACTCGTAATATCTCGATAGGCGACATGGGAAATTGTGAAACTTTGAAATCGAACGCGTGACAATTTATAGACATCCCTCCTGCGCCCCACCGAAATTCAACGGACCGCCTTAATTCTTTCGCGTTTCCCGCGACCCGCCACGGTTTATATTTTCGCATCGGCAGTACAATGAGGTATTAAACCTCCATTATCCTTCATATTCCCAAACTCCCAATGCCGCTTCCCACTCGATGCAGAACCTGTCGTCCCCTTTCTCGATGCCGTGGATTTCAGCGGAAGGTCACGATAATCCTCGTACAGATCCGAAGGTTTGCGAAGGGGTTGTTTCTCAGGGCGCATAGAAGCTCAAAGAGAGAGAGAGAGAGAGAGAGAGAAAGAAAGGGAGAGAGTAGAATTCGAAAACTGGTATCAGGAGAAAGGGGGAAGAAATTGAGAGAGTGAGAGGGAGAAGGGGGAGAGAGAGAGAGAGACTACTCCTCGTCCAAGCGATGCTGATAAACAACGTCCAAGCTATAAAGAGAACCTGATCCGGACAGCGGTCGCTCATTGTCCCGGCGCGGGCTGCACGATGTATTTGGACAGTCAGTTGTTAACGGCAATGAAATCCGCCATTGTGGCACCATTCGCCGGGGACAATTGCCCATTATGGCAGTGACTACCTTCCGCGCTTCGTGTACCATAATTACATTACGCGAGTTGCGCCACTGGCCCCTGTGTGTTAACCCATTGTTGTCACGGATGTGTTCATGGGTGTGTCTCTCGCGTCGATCGTCGTGTCTTCGTCGGCCCAATCGATAAGCGAGCGTAGATGCATCGCCGTGTTGTATTTTCCAACGCGAGGTATTTCTTTCTCTGCGCGGAGCAATTGTTCAGCGGGTGAGAATACTTTTCGGTCGGCGATCGTTGCGATCGATCGGGAATCGTTGATTAACTCGTTCCGTGCCGGAGCGATTTTTTTTGAAGACTTTACGTTCTAGGCCGCGCGGGGCTCGTACGACCCACACTTTGACGATTGATTAAACTCGTTTTTGATGTACGCCTTACAATTTTTCAATAGTGCAAAGCCGTAATTTTAATTTTAATATGCATTAGACAAGAAAGCAATAAATTTAATTTTTAAGGAATTATTTTAGCAAACACATGCTTGAACGATTACTCTACTAGACGGCCTGAACGGAAAGTTCAGCGTGGGGCGTATACGCCCCACGCGGCAGAGAACGTGTTAATCTACCCATTCGTTAGGTCTTTTAATAAAATTTCAGGAGAATTACTTAATTTTATTAAAAAGGAACAAAACTGTTTGACATTCGGACGCGAAAGATCGAAGAATAAACACGGTACTCGGGGGATGAAAAGGGAAAGGAAAAAATTGACTAGTCGACGGCTATGAGATCGGCTGGTGCCAGAGTGTCTGGCAGAGACAGCCTCCCACTCCCCCTTCGAAAACGCTTTCCGCCCAGAGCAAAGGAAACGTAACGAAGGCCATCTTAAAAATTCCTGGCACCCCGTCGGGAGCGACTCCACCCCCAACGCGTCCCCGAGTCCCCTTTATTCCCACCATTTCCCATCGTTTCACTACTCCGTTCGAACTATCAATGAATCCGACGGTGGTTCAGATTTTCCGTCGTGCATTCCAAAAGGATTTCCCCTCCCGCGCTTATTTCACCGTCGTTTGCGGGACAAATATTTGTGAAAACTTACATCGTTCGATGGTAATACGCGGGAAGATAGAGGAAAAGAACGCAGAGCCCGCGGAGGTTCGCAACAGTTTCTCCCCCCCCGCAAATGGAAAACACGGCGATTATACTACGGTTTGTGGGAAATGCCGCTCGCAGGCCGTACTTCCTATGCCATTCGTAGGTTTCCCTTTTGTGCGTCGACGTGGACAATGGTCGAGCATTTTCGGCAACTCGTGCAACTTTAAATCGACCATTGTTCGACCGCGGGCAGGTTAACGTGCTTCCTGCGATACCTAGAAATTTTCCAGGCCCGCACGTTTCCCGAAGATCAGACCACGGTTGATTTTGTCTCGCCGAACGGCGATCGTGGACATACGATTCTACGGCGACGATACGCGAAAACATTTGGTAAACGCGATCGTGGAGTGGTCAAAGAAAAATTCGTAAATTATGTTAGAGCACATTATACCAGATAGTATAATCACTAGACTGCGGATGGTTATGCAAAGTGCATTAGCCTGGCACTGACTTTAAACGGATTTCGTCACACAAATGCGGTAAGTATGCTTGCAGTATACGTGTAATACGTTATATTGCCCGTACGGTATATTATTACTCGTACAATATATTATTATCGGCTGTCAGCTGGTTAAAAATAATATATTTTGCATAAACATCCGCAGCCTAATAATCACCATGCCAAAGTCTACTAGAGCATTAAATATTTCAAATTAAAGCGCCATAAACAGAAACGTGTATTGACGGCGCGACCTCTGCTTCATTGTTTCTCGTTCCTCGTATGCTCTTCCTACTTTGATCGTATCTCTCGACGAAGGAACACGCCGCAAGAACTAAAGTGAATAAAGATCTGTTTATTATTATTATAACAGTAATTATCATTTGGAGAACGAAAAGTTCCTTACTCCAAAAAACTACCTTTCGCGTGTCAGAGACGTAGGAGATATAAGCGATAAATAAACGTCCGTATCAAAAATTCCGTTCGCACGCGTGCGTTAGAATTAAATTAGAATTAAATTGAATTTATAACCAAGCCATAATTTACGTCGTAAATATTCTACAGAGTGAATCACGAATTTCGACAAAACCGGTTATCGGAGACACAGTTTCCTACAAACCCCCCATTTGTTAGAGCAATATTTTATTCGACGTACGGGCATTCCAGTTAGTCGCATATGTGTCCCCATAAAGTCAAGGGGGTAAGTGCACGCAGCATACGTTCTTATTCACGGTGGCCTGGCGATTCGCGGTCGGGCAGTTTTCGAAGGGTCCGCAAATTGTTGGTTAGGGCTCAAAGCCAATTGAGAATGGAGGGGGAGGGTGGGAGGTGGGGAGGGGAATCGGGGTCTTTGGATGCAAGCCGTGATAAGTGACGTTACTCCGCGTCCGCTGGACCAGCAACGATCGCGGGGATTGATTCGCCCCCCCTTTCATATTTCACGCGGCACGTTCAATTAATTCGAAAATATCGTCCGGCGATATTAATGATAATTATCGAGCCGATTGGCCCGTTCGATACGCGTAACGCGGCGGATAAACGATTACGAGGAACGATTGAAATTAGGGGCCATTAAACTACCAGTCACGATAATACCCGCTTCGCGCAGTATTTTTCCCATTGTCGACGGAAATAATTTTTATTGGCTGTTAAACGTAACTGCGTTCGCATTCTCGATTCATTAGCGGGCGAAATAATCCTCTACCTGGCCCCCCTCCCCCCCCCCCCGAAGCGTGTACCTTTGCTACACCCAAAAACTGAATTGTTATTATCCAAACAGGGACACATCCGACGCGTCTCCTTTGTCGGAGTGCAAAAGTCAATTGCACCGGTAATACCTGTGACGAGGTCCTGTCCACATTTACAACCGCGACGTTCCCGAAAGGGCTTTAAGTAGGGAGGACGTGCCCGGGATGAGGGTCAAGGATTTTCATGGCAATTGCCGATAAACAATTCCACATCCCTCGTGGGAGGTACGCGGGACACGTTCGAACCCACCGCAACGCCTTCCTCGAAAGCTGGTTTCGACAAACACCCTTACACGCTCTCCTCCTCTCTCTCTTCTCTCTCTCTCTCTCTCTTTCTCTCTGCTTTTACCCGTGTATGGTTTACGTATGCTGCCAGCGGGGAGTCCCCCAAGGACGTCAGCTCCTGCCGAAGGAACCGCAACGGGTGAACCAAACCCGCCAGGCAACCACGAAACTTTGATTCCTCGTTCTGGTCCTGCGAGCTCTTCCCGAATATTTCTGCCACGTGTTAATTTTGGATCCCGGATGCGCGGCGAAGGCATCGGTGGTCGAGCGAATTAGAAATCTTGACGGTGGAAATTCGTCGAACGGGGTTTCCGTCGAGATTTGAACGAAAGATCTGACGGTATCGTCAATGTAACGGAATTCCGTCTAACAATGAGAATAATTAAAACTGTCGAGAAGACGAGATCTACAGCGACTAGAATCGCGATAATTTCACCAAACAGATCGACTACTCGATCGGCAGAAAAAAACAACTCGCGTTGTTCGTTCGATTACGATCGGACGAAAGAATCGCACAAAGAGTCATTATATTCGAATTGGAGAACAACCGCGTGGAAAGCGAGGATGCTAACCGTGCTTCTCGAGTAAACCACGAGGCAAAAGATCGCTTTGATGTGAAGCGGCACTTCACCTAGTCTTCCTTTCAAGAATTCTACCGACGAGTCATTTCAACCATTACTTGATAATAACCGGGTACCGGATGAGGAGGAATTCTGAAAAAAAGGGGCAGCAGGCAGCACTTCGCGACGAAGAAATACCCACTCCCGTATTTTTCCGGAAGCGAATGAATGCCAAGAAGATCTCTTTCTCGTGGTGGCTTTTTCATCGTGCTCGCCGGTGAAAGGTTCCTCTGTAAATTCCGAGTAATCTTTCCTTCGAATGATTCGCGAACGTCGCTTCCATCGGGTAGCAAAAGGATCCTCACTCGTAACGTAACTTTAAAATACGTTTCGTTAGCCGGCGTGACATCTGCTTTCGAATTCATTATGTTCTTTTTTTTTTTTTTTTTCTTCGAACGTACGATATTAGTTCATTCCCCGCAACGGTTACTTACGGGCACGGTGTCGCGACGCGGGCGTTCGTTCGCGACGCAAAGTGTCATGAAAAGCGAAATTCTCTTTCACCCCGGAGAGAGAGAGAGAGAGAGACGCTATTGAATCGTGATCTTGGTAGCGACGATCCAGAATGGAAACAGGGGACAGTTCTTAAGCCCCGTGAGCTGCTGTCGTGGCAAACAATACCCCCACGATCTACGCGCAAATCGATCGGTCCCGAGAACGTAAAGATCCATCGATCCCCGAACGATCTGTCCTCTCCATTCTCTCAGTTTGGGCCCTCCTAGCGCAGCTCAAAGGTCGAAAATAAAAGACTGTCGCGGGACACCTTGAAAAGGAACGCCGCCGCATAAACGTATTATATATTTATGCCACGTCCCCGTGGATACCTGGCATTGTGCCCTAGGCACCACGACGATCCTCCGCCATTCCTGACACCCTGTCGCCTCTTTTGTTTCGTGGATGATTTCACTCGTGTGGGACACCTCCGTGAGATAAGCCAGACAATGGCCGGTCTCTCGTCTAAGGAAGACAGTATCGCGATCTCATCTCGCCCGATCGGAGGCTCGAGGAGATGAGGAACAAAAAAAAACGAGAGAGAGAGAGAAGACGAAGGAGAGGAAGAAAAAAACAATCTCGCCCCGACGCGCTCCACTGTCTTATTTTTGGGATTATCTTATTTTCCGCGCCGCTGAATCCCAGAGATCTCTATCTCGCGAAACGCCGAAAAATCCCACCGTGCAATATTTTGATCGCGTTAGGATCGCTTTTTTCATCGAATACGGTCTCGTTAGCCAATAAAAGTCCTTAAGAGCGTGAATTTCGGAGTGTATCGTTATTACCATCCCCGTATCCGTTGATCCACTCGAGGATCATCCTGGCAAACCGATTCATACCGGTCGCCGAGCGAAGGATCCACGCAAGGCTAAACAGCAACGATCCTCGAAGAGACGTATCTTACTACGCACCGTGCGCGCGTCTGCGCAAAAAAAAGAAGGATACATCCAGCGTGTAACAATATGTATATGAATAACGCCGAGTTCTCTCTTTTTTTTTTTTTTGGCCAGCCGATACACGATACTTTCTCGAATCTAGAGGGTCCCCGTGGAAGAGAGAAAAGAGATCAAGGCCAGTGGACCATGGATCCCACGAGAGGCAGCCGAGGAGAGAGACTGAAGGACCCCGATGTACCTCTCCTTTTGAAACTGATTGGAATGGAAAAGAAGTGGATGAGGGGTTGCGTCGGGCTCGTTACCAGACTCGAGGAAGGAAGGGGGTTGGATACCCTAAACCCTTCCCCCGATCAAAGCCCCAGATAACATCATACTACGCGACCCGATACATTGTACCCGCTCATCGTGCCCGGGCTGGCTACCTACGGCGCGCTACCATCCACGTTTTCGTCTTCCGTTCGTCGATCAAACTGGTCCACCCGGGGACGAGAGAGTATATTAAATTCCTTTAGGAAGATAGGAAAAAAAAGGAGGAGAGAGAGAGAAAGAGAGAGAGAGAGAGAGATGGGCGCCGCTTTTATGCTAGTTGGAGGTTTCGAGGAGAGCCGCTTTGTTCTGACCACCGTGAGAATTCGAACGCTTTCGATTTTTCTCGTTGAGTAATAACGTGTCTTTGGGTAAGTTTGTAGTAATTGGGCGATACGAGGTGCATCTTCTCCGTCGATCGTTGGGCGAGTCGGGATACGAGTTATCTCGAATCTTCTCCACGGGAAATTTTTGTAAAATATCCTTAACGTCGGGGAAACGAGCGCAGAAATCCGTAGAAAAATTCCCATTTCCCGGTTAACGAACCGTAGTTCCTCCGTACGGGAAACCAGATGGCAGCTTCGTTTAGCGAACACTTAAGCTCCGTTCACGCGTACTTTTAGCGCACCTCGAATCTCTCTCTCTCTCTCTCTTTTTTTTTTTTCTTTCCAAAGGTAACTTCCCTTTACTCTCGCTCACCCTTCCACGTTTATGTTTCCAAAACATCTAATATCTCTCGCTCGAGCGACCCGGCTGAATGCGGTGATCCTCTCTTTCTTTACCATGGGCATGGTATAATAATCGGTGCATCCCCGCTACCGAACCAATTCTGTTTTCTTTTTCGTCTCGTGGGATTATTATGCCTTCGCCTTCCCTGCGATGCCTCGCGTTTTCACCTAGCGACGGAGCGAGAGCGCGCGTGCAGTTTCACTGGCGTGACGCGGGGCGAGCGGCGCGATTGGCAGGCGTGAAGAATGCACGCACAATATGCAACCCCCGAAAAATAGCTGTGTCGATCGGCTAGCGTTCCATAATGGACGACAAAACGAGATCCTGCTGAATCAGCCATTAAGCCGCGCCGAATGCGCGGACCGATTTTTACTGCGGCGTTTATGGCCTCCGTCGGCAATTTATTCGACGCTGCGGCCGCGGCCGGATGAAGATGAAAATGGAGCTCGGGATGGTCCTTTTGGATCGGTCGTGCGTGCCAATATCTACGGCGATTTCCGATGCGATGTAAATATCGCGAGACGAACGATTGGGTTTCTATCGATACCGAGACGTTAACCGTCCGTACCCTCGTTACGGGGGTAAATAAAATTAGGTACCACGTAACTTGGAAATATACATATACCTCAAGTACGAATTAATTACTTGACTGGGTAGCGCACGCATGTGCGTGGAAATAGAAGTGATCAAGATTGCGGTGGCGCGCATGTCGCATCCCGGTGAGGAAGGTGACACAACTCAATAATGCAGTTTTCGAGGTATAGCAAATAATAGAAAAATAGGGAACTTATGTATATAGAAATAGTATGATGCTTCTTGGGAATTTCTTATACGTATTTTTGACAGTAATATTTTTAATAGACTACAGATTAATTTTATGGATCCGTAAATCAATTTTTGAAAAATAGATAACACCGATAATGGCCGATAAATTTCGAGTTAAATACGTGCCGTTTTTCGTGCACGTGGTGGTACGTAAAATGTATTTTTCAGAGACATAATCCAAAAATTGGCATGTCTTGAGTTGTGCCACCGTTCTCGCCGGTGTGCGATATGTGCGCAACTTAAAAAAATGAACCTATACATTTTCGATTCTTCTGAAACTTGGTACCCCACGGTTTTTATTCCAAGATAATCCAATCAGCTTGTTTTCAACACGCTCTTGGTCAGAAAATAAAATTAACCTCACAACAGTCAAGCGGTCAACGATTAATTTCCAATCCACCAACGTTTCAACGCAATAGAAGATATCATCGTCTCTATTCGCAACGAGATACGGTTCCACTTGAAATCGCCTTCGCGCCGCGTCCCGTCCATAAATCTCATCCGAATTAACCCCCGTCGGCGCGCTCATCGGGTCCACCGTCTCGAGCCCGAGTCGCGGTGATGAAGCAGAACGCCGCGGATACGTTAGGGTGGCGTAAAACACACGATCCTACGCCGGTCACAGGGCTGCGCATTCCGATGTCCGGAGTAATATGCAGTTGGACGGGTTCCCGGGTTGGCTTTTCTATTTTTACACCGGCAGCAGCAGCGGCAGCAGAACCACCGCTACAAAACCATCGACGTTCGTTCGTAGAGGTGAGCGTACGTGCCCTCCTCGCGTCTACCTTTTGCGTCGTGGTCGTGGTGAGCGGCCGCGTGTACGTGCAAGGAAACGTTCACGCAGACGTTCAGTCGTCCCCGATGATGGTCCGGCTGGTTTTCGAGGCTGCACCGGCAGACAGCCTGGTGCCGGTACGAATGCATCCCCCTTGCTGGGCCGTGACCACAGGACTGCCTCCCCTCCCAGGTTCTCTCTGTCGATCTCGGTCTCTCTCTCTCTCTCTCTCTCTCTCTCAACCCCCTGTTTCCCAGCAGGCGACTGTACATACATACATACAAAGTCGTACTGACTCGGGTAAGATGGTTTGATAATTGTTCGACGGCTCTCGGATACCGAATCGGGAAAGTGTTCGATGGGGAGGAATACGTGTTTAGAATTTGCCACACGTTGCTGAAATAGTGTTCGGACACGTCGGAGAGAATTATTGTTGAAACAATTTAATTGTTTATTTCAGAGACCCTCTAAGTGCACTTGCTGACTTTTCGAGGTGATTAATAAAAATAAGTGTTGCGCGACGCTAAAAAGGTTTCTTTACACTCCCAAAAATTACAAAATGGACTAGACTACTCATTTTTTTTAGATATCAGTGTCGTTTTATCTCAATGACTTACTGGGGTGGGGGAAAAATGAAAGAAACACAAAGCAGTCGACGTTATTTTTTTGGCGTTTAGGAGGATTCTGAAATGTGCGATTCAATTATGTTTGCTCCGTATCTCCATGAATATTAGAAAGCGCCTTTACGGTGGTACTATTTCTATTTTAACCCTAGAACGCTAACCTTATTTTTACACCTTTCTTAAACCATTCGTCGAATTCACAATTATACAGTATAAAGTGTAGTATTATATTAAAATTATTGTGATTCCCTTTTACTTTATTATATTTATTCAACAACTAAATTATATAAAGAAAACATGCCAAAAACAATCAGTATAAAGGTATCAATGTTCGTTGAATCGACGAATGGTTAGCGTTTCATGGTTAATATCGCCGTGGATTTTTTTTTCCACGATCGCTGGTAGACATTCGATCCGTGAAAAGAGATGTTTACGGAGTCTCGCGCGGGACATCGAGTTTGGTTCCACCGTTTTCTTTCCCCCCTTTCTCGACCGTCGAGGGAGGAACATTGTTATTATAATCGCGTCGAGAGGGACGAGCAACAACACAGTGACCAATGGAACAGCTCCAAGATTTGTCTCCGAACGTCTCGAGAGATACGTACTCCAGATATTTAAAGATGGCGTGTAAACAGTCCCGGATGGAAGGCGGTATTAAAGTATCAACGGAATCGAAACTTATCCCGGTACAGTCGACTCTGGACAATTTGACACTCAAGGGACCAGAGAAAATGTTCATATTACCGAGAGTTCAAATAATCGAGAGGGAGGGGAAAATTCAAATAAACGAGAATTTGATTGAAAGTACATACATACGTACATGTGAATCTATACATTCATCTTTATTTCATACTCGTTAATTGAAAGACACTTGTTCCTTGTGGAGCTCATTATATTTTACAGTTTCAAGAAACACTGTTTCAATACAATACAGGGAACAAATCTAGATAATGCACATCTCCGAATCTCCGGATCTCCAAACTATTCCTAAAGCAAGCAAACATATGTGATTCCTTGCGAAATAATTTTCAGTAGAATAGAAATTCTATAATTATTTCGTGATCAGCGATCCGAAATACACTAGATAGAGTAAAACAAAGTTTCGAGACCCGAAGATCCAAAGATGTGTATGATCTGGATTTGAGCCCAATAAAGGGTGAAAGCAGACTGCAAACTGAATGAGACAAACATCGGGGTAAACAAACAACAGGCCTATGCATGTTATGTTATGTACAAACCAATCGCAGAAGTGGGGGACTTTAAATTATAGAGATTTCGGAAGCCCTGACTTCAAATTTAGACTGTTGGCGAACAAGATGTCCCCGTTACAATGTTAAATTACCGAGGGTACCAAACATTGATTTTTTTCAATTTATCGAGTATTTTTCATTGAAAGATTCAAATTATCAAGTATCAAATTATCGAGAGTCGACTGTATTATCGGAGCTCCCTTGGAAGCTTTTTCGAACAGATGTCCCCGGACTTGAGTGAAATCGAATCGAATCGCATCGGTGGCTCGGGGGCACGGTTAACGATCGTCGCAGGTTCAGAGGTCAGGGACGCATTTTGGTCCTTTCTCTCCGCCGAGTATCATAGACAATGATGACCGTTCCGATGGCCGGCTCTAACGCGCAACGATATAATAATACGTTAACCGTTAAGCCGACTGTCCTCTCAATTCCGGGGTCTGTGTGGTCCGCCATTGAGTCTTAACTCTTTGATGCATCGCGCGCATATTCATTCGCTCTCGCTTCGCACAATGCCCATAGTGTCCATACACGAGCATTGTGCGACCCGTGCGCCGAGCGTTAAACTTCCCAACACACGCGTACGACTACGCGCGCGCGCACACGCACGGGACGGTAGGTGAGAGGGGTGTAAGTACTCGCCGTTGTTACCGTACGCGTCGCTGTACGTGTACGTACGCTCGCGACTCTCGGGATAATTTGTCTCGTCGGATCGCGCGAATCTCAACGTTAATCGTTGTTTAGAATCGTTTGCTTCTGCCCAAATATTCATTTAAAACACGCGCGAAAGGTAATCGTATAATCGAAACCGATAGATCGTATCGGTAAGAAAGAATTCGTCTGGCAAACGGTTCTACGTTACCTCGTCGCGACAATCGCGCGCGGAAACGAGGGACGATAGAAAAATCGGGACAATTTCCGCGGGGGGGTTATGGAATACCGAGTTGTGTCTCTTCGGCGAGGCGTAATAGCTCGCTTTATCGGTAATGAGATCCCACCCACACCGTTGTCGACATGCATTATTCCTTTGAGACTGCAACGTGAATTAACGAGGCGTCGTTGTCGCGGCCGCCTGCCGCCCGCCATTCTTCGCCGGCGATGAAAAATGAATAGGCGTCTTCTCCGCTCTTCGACGCCCGGCGTCGGAGAAAACGACGGAGCACCGGACATGATTTCCCGGATATTAACGATGCGAGGTTCCGGGGCATCGAGCACTCTCGCTCCTATACGTTGGATACGCGCGCGAAGGGCCGAAACTGCTGTTACCAATTTACTGGAACTTAGGCGAATAATGGCGGTTTTCGTCGAGTCACACTTCCGCTCGTCCTCCCCGGCATTATGATTCGCTTAAAAAAAGAAGGCCACGTGATCGCCAAGAGTTTTTACGACGACGGTGTTTAATTGAAAAGAATTTTTGCCACGTGAAGGGAAGGTTCGTGGGCTCTCGTTTTCCGAAAATTCCGATCGTTTTTACGGATCCGATGTATCGAAACTTTAGCGACGACGAGAACGGACGGTTTGTCCCTCGAAGTATCGTTTTATTGTCTACTTGCTATATTCGTGGAAATTGATTTGTTAGACGTGGTATACGCGTAAAAGCTGCTTTATCTCGGAAAAGCTTTCAACGGGGATACGGGCAAATTGGACCGTTATCTTCTCTGGTAGCTCCGAGGCATTTTATGACGCGTTTTTAGGACTTTATGACCGAATTGACATTCGGAATTAGTCAGTTCTACTGCCGCGTCGGTCTTACGGCCCTGACAAAAACCCGACGAACCCGACCCACCCATCTCAAAAGCCGTAAAGGCATTCTTTCGAGAACTGAAAGAAATAACGGAGAACTTTCGTCAACTTTACTTTTTACGGCGATCGCGGGGGACAAACGATCGCCACGGAAGAAAAGCCGAAGAAAAACGTTTATATTTTTCAGAAGCTTCGAACCCTTTCACCCGTCTCCTCTCTCTCTCTCTCTCTCTCGCTCTCCCGGCGATACGTAATACCAGACGCGACGTCCACAATGGAAATATACTAATCGCCCCGATCGAGCTAAACGAAAAGTAGTTTACCGACTGCCCTCTCCGGCGTGTATCAATGTCGAATTCATTGTCATATCGGGGACCACTTCTTCACGAATAACAGTTACGGGGGAAACAATGTCCTTCAACGGCGATTATGCTCGAAGGGTTCCATCGCTCGCGCGCCCCGAGATTCTTCCCTTTCGCAAAGTGTACTTCCAAACGAGTAATTTTTCTGTATACCGTAGCACGAGGCGGATCTTAATCCCGGCGAGAGAGAGAGACAGAGTGAGAGAGTGGCACAGCCGAGGAGGAGCGACGTAAGGGAAAAGGGAGAGGAGAGGAGAGGAAAGAAAAGGAAAAGGAGAGGAGAGAAACCGGACAGCGTCGATGACGACGAGGATATACGCACGGGTGTGTTTTTCGGACAACGCGCATACGGTTTGGCGCGTTCCCAAAGCCCCGTCGGCTCGCTCCCCGTTTATCCCTTCGCGATTTCACCCCGATTCTAATGCAAATCGGGGTCAGTTATGGCGATACCCCGGAGTCCCCATTGAAATAACATTAATCTAGTGTGGCACCGAGCGCGCCACACGGTTGCCACGTTCGATTATTCGTCCTTCTACTCTCCTACCTCGGGACGAAAGTATATACGCTCTCCGCGTCAATGGATCGACCCCTTCGTTTCGCCGTCATTGTCACTCGTGTATATATACGCGCCCTTGCCTCTTTTCCGGCTGGGCATAAATTACATCCACCGCGAAAAATGGACCGGCATGTAGGTCGAGCGGCAAAGACGTTTCTGCGCGGTTGAAAATGTCCTGTTTCTTTTTTTTTTCTTTCTTTTTTTTTCTCCTGACCTTCCGGTAGAAAGATATTGTATGCACTTCTCTGCCGTGTCTAAGATATGCAAGATTAAAGTCACGGCGGAGGGACGCGGCGGAGGACGGAATACTAATTTGATAGCGATGAGTACCTGCTACCTGCACGGGTCACCGAGGCGCCTGTCAATCTTAGATCCATTTACGTGTAACGAATTGGACCAACGGTGTTCAACCGTTGTTCCGCGATGTGTTTTTTTTTTAATTTTTTTTTATTAACGTAACGTAATATATTAGGGCTACCAGAAAGGAATCTATTATTTTACATGGTAGTAGTTTCGAGATCTGTTTGTGACCGAACGCGATGCTGTCAGTATCTTTGTGTGTTTTTATAAGAAGGACATAAAAGACGCAGAAGAACGTTGTGATGCAGTCGTAAAGAGTGAAGGAAATTACAGTTTATAATATTCTGTAACAAAAATCAAGTTCTATATTGTTCTACAAAATAATAGATTTCCTTCCGCTACATCCAACATCTTTTAACCCTACTGTCAACAACCGGGTACCCATTTGAGTTTTTAACAAAATCGTAAAAATCGTCTATAATAATATACCATAATAAATAAAACAAACATACCTTGGACAGATTTGCAAACATTTACATATATCTACATATATCTACATATATATAAATGAGAACCCGGGTACTCGATTGTTAATAGTACGGTTAACCAACCGCATATAAAGAAGAAGATTAAAAATCGTCGAGGGTGAATCGTATTTAACTAAATCCGCGCCAATGGAAAATTCAACCGGCTACCAGCAATTTTCTTCGACAAATTACTAACGAGGGATAATTTCCACGGCCCAACGTTCCCCAACCGGGAAACGGATGCCGTGCCAAACGCGAGGCCGCGCGAAGATCCTCGCGCTCGCTATGCAGCGGATATCTCGCCGCGGTGCATCGGGACGCGTTGCGTCGAACGATGCAACGTCAGCCGCACGCGTGCACACGTCGAAATATGTACGTTATGTCCCCGGCGCAAACGCGGCAAAAACGGCTAAGTGGAATTTATTGCACTCTCGACAGTTCGCCGCACTGCTAGTGTTATGCGCGGCCCAGACACGTGTACGCTTTAGCAGGTATGCATTATGCATCGTATAGACACACGGGCGTGGGCGTTAGATACGGGCAGCGCGCGTTCGTGCACCGCCGTGATTTACACAATTTCTGTCATAACTCGCGGCGGACCATAAAACCGAATTAATCGTTCCAAAACGGCCCTCTGCCTCCGGGGGCCTCCCGCGAGTGTCGCGAATGGAATTGCGTGTACCCCTTCTCCTTTTTTTTTTTAGTCTCTGTCCCTCCCCCCGCGCTCTCTCCTTTTATTATTTCTCTTTTCTTCCCCCGCTGTAATTCTTTCCTTCCTCCTCCACGAAGACACCTTCCTTCCAGGCACGCGAGAATATTTTATGCGGGCCTCGTTCCTTCCTCTCATTTTCTGCCTTTTCTCGCTTTGAATGGCGAACGGTGAACGGTTCATTTTCGAGCTCGTCGTTTTTTTTTTTCACCTGAAAACGCCAACACGAAGAAAAGAATACATTATCGCGTTAGTTTCTAACGGAGTTTCACGCGATCCTTTCGCCGAGAAGTCGTTCGGGACGTTTGGAATAGAAGAATCTCACGGTTACGGAATAATGGGTACGCGCGTTGGGTGATATTTTGGGTGAAAAAAGAAGAAAAAAAAGTGCCGTCGTCGAGAAAGGGTCGCGAAGTTTTCACACGGATCGGGAAAAAAGGGGTAACTTCGGTACGCAACGTTTCGCAAAAGGGGTTCACCTGCGGATCCCGAAGTGACCGTTACGAGTTCTTAGAATTCGACGCGTACAGTTAAAGGGGTGCGCGCGACGGCTACGTTACGATTTTCGTACGAGGGCTGAAGCGAAATTAAAAACCCTTTCCCTCCCCTCGCGAGGAAAAGCGCAAACGGTTCGATACGCGGCTGTGATTCGCTCGCGAGCGAGATTCGGGTAAAACGTGCGTCTCCTGCGCAGCCTGACAAACGAAAACGTGAATTATCGTTGTGAAAAGCGACCAACGGAAATCGAATTTCTCGGGAAAGATGAGAACCATACCCGACGATCGCGTGTGCACCCAACGTATCCCATTGCTCCCTCGATTTATAAATCTACGATTCCAACGAAACCAGCAACGTCTTTCCACGCACATCCTGATTTCATAAAATTACATATCAACGTAATATTTCCAAGTTACGATTATCCCATTGCGTATCGCCATAAATCGACGCTCGCTTCCCCCCGCGTCGATTCAGGTACGCCGGAAAAATCTTTCGCCCCGCCACCACGGTAATTAGTCCGAAATATATATGTCTTTGGCAGCGAATGGATAAATACCCGGCGGGTTTGAGAAAAGAGCGATTCGCGACGCACGATACGTTCCGCGCTCTTTTGCATAATACGAATCTTATAAGGGGGCATAACGTATGTACGCGCGTACGCGCCACGCACACACGTGACGCATATACGCGAAACGTCCGCTGCCTGAAATATCACGCCTGGACTGCTTTCAATGGGACCTCGCTCATAGTTTACGATCCCGCGTACGTCGGCGAGCTCTCTTTTTCTCGCGCGACACCCGATAGAGGAACGCTCCTTTGTCAAAGGCTCTTTGCTAGCGCACGCCACTAAACTATTTCCACTTTCGACTTTCGCGCCTTTAAAGGGGTTTAGCGAGGCGACCGGGTGGAGGACGATGGCGCTACCTTGGGAAATTTTGCGAAAAACCAACGCTCATCGCGAATGCTCGTCAACGATTTTCCAACGAGATTCGATCGATCGGAAAATTCGTTTGGAAATTCTCGACTCGTGCCACGAAGGAATTTCGTGTCGTTCGATCCTACGCGAGGGCATCGAAATTAATCCGGTGTCCACTCGTTATCGTCGTCGTCTAATCCTCAGGAGCGTGCGATTTAAAGCGGCGTGGGGTGGGAAAAAAAGAGAAAAAATAAGTTATCTCGGCCGAAAGCTCTTTGCGCAATAATGGATCGAGAATTATATGGGAGAGGCGCACCACTCGAGCGCGGGCCATTGATAAGGAGCACAATCGGGGATTCCATTAGAAGGTATCGGGTACGGAGAGAGCGAAAGAAAGAGAGGGGAGGAGAGATAGGAAGAGGGAACGACAGAGAAACCGGGTATCGGTGAATTCGGACACGGGCTATCCATTACGAATCCACCGGGCAGAATTCCGTCCTATCAATCTTTGCGAGGGCCACCGTTCACCCTTGCTCTCCCTCTCCCTCTCCCTACCCCCCTTCCCCTCCCCCCGTTTCTGCCCGTTGTCCTCTCCTCCTCCCCCAACTTTCTCTCCTCTCCTAGCTATCTATCCATTGGGTATTCGTCGGACGTTCGATGTCCGAAGGCACACGAATCAGCCGTTAATGCATACCATCGACGGCCAAGTGCCAGAGAGAAATTAATAGTCATCCCCCTTCACCTTCTTTCTCACGTTTTCCATCGTACCCACTACCCCCTCAACCCCCCTCCCCCCCTCCACCTGATTTTGTTCACAATAGCCACGGGGATACCGACGTGTGGAAAAATAACGTTCGCGGTTGAAATGGATGCCGGTGGATACGCTGTCCGGTTGCGAGGTGAGTTTTCGAAAGTGTACGATGACCAGTGGTGGAAAGCTTTTTCTTTTGTCGACGGGGTTGCGACGGTAACGCTGATTTTTCCGCCCCCTCCCCCGTTATTAGTGTGGTATTATAAGACGAGGTTCTTTGCGGTCGAGGTAATTAATTCAGCGATCGAGGCGGAGGTAATTCAATATTTATCTGATTCAACCATGCCGTGGAGATTCGTCGATTTGTTCCACGTTTCGCTAATCCGCGATGATAATCGTGGTAGAAGAAAAAAAAATTAACAGTCACCCTCCACTCGCGCTTTTCAATGTACACATTTTCCTCGGCTCGGAGTTCACATGGTATACCGACGATCCGTGGATCGGCGAGTGGGAAAATATCACCTGAGCGGTGCTTCGATAAAATCGGAGGAAAATAGAGATGAGATTGCGCGATGCACCCACGAACCGGACGTCTCATTTGACAGGGCGTTTGATAGGCTTCCGCTAACGTGAGCGAAGTTATAACATCAACGTCGCTGTAGCTTCCTACCGAATGCTTCAGATTTCTGATAACAGGGATCTTCGCGTCCCGAATCGAATCATCGATGAACTCGCCGAGAGTCGCGATTAATCGTGTACATACTCTATGAATCTCGAGAGTATCAAGTTTAAAAAAAAACATAGAGAAACGATGAATTTCCTCTCCATTCTCCAAATTTACCGTTTTATCGTCGAAACGGGGACGAAAAAAAAAATCACACAAGGAGAAACCAACCCAACGCGCCGGAGGTTCATGCCGAAACATTCGAAATACGCGATTTTGAAAGACTGGAAGAGTCGCGGGGATACGGGAGAACGATGAGGGACAGATAGAAGCGCGAGCAGAAAGAGAGGAGAACGCGGATTGGAATGGCTCGAACGAGGAGGACGGCAGGGGGCGTAAAGGGGGGGTAAGGGGGGTAGCGGAGGGGGCGAGAGGAGAAATGGGTTGAAACTTTTGCGAGGAATAGGAAAGATATTCAGGGAGCCGCGGTCTAATTATGAGTTTGTGGGATAAAGCTCGCATTATGAGAACGCGCTCGTGCAGGAGGCATTCGACGATGCAAGAGATGAGAGGAAGAGGGAGAGAGAGAGACAGTGGAGGAGGGAAGGGAGGGGGAGGGGGGGGGGTTAGAATTTGAAAGAGAAAGAGAGAGAGAGAGAGAGAGAGAGAGGGACTCCGGCTTCGCATAGAAATTGGAATTTCTGCGTATCCAGCATGGACGTATGGATGGATGGATAGACGGATACCGCACACTCGGATGGATGGTTAGGAAGAGTTCGTGCGCGCATATATACGTCGCATTATACTCGCATATATGAGGCGGTTAGGCGCGTTTCTGCCGGCGAAGTTGCGGGGGACGGGAGGGGCGGCGGGGAGGGAAGGGGTGGGAACTGCAGGAAAAGAAAGGGCAGACATACACAAAACCCAAATGTTATTTCGTAATATTCATCAGCGGCGCGGCTGCATGGACGCCGTTATAATGCGAGCGCGCGTATATACGTCGTGACGGGCGTTAATGCGATAATGCCGGTAATGCCCGTATATATCGTAATTATACCGTAGTCTCCACCTCCGTCGTGCGCCGTTCCTATAGGCCGCTGATACGCCAACCCCATTTCTTTCTACCCTCTTTGTCTCTGTCTCGGTCTCTCTGCCCCCACACCCCCCCCCCTTTCTTCGGCATTCCGTGGTTCCCTGTGTGCGCGTTGTCGTTGTTGTTGCGCTCTTTCTTTCGCTCTCTCTTCCCGTTTTTTTTTCTTTCTTTTTCTTCCCTTCTTTCCTCGTTGTTTCGCCGCGACCTGACGACGATACCGCGGCTTTGCCGCGTCTCTGCCGCCGCGTTACGAGATAAAAGACAGAGTCGCTACCTGACGTAACGCTGAAACTGCAACCACACCTTTGAAACGGCGACTAACGAGAAGAGGGGGAGAGGGGGTGGGGTAGGGGTGAGAGGGTGTGGGGGTGGAGAGAAAGATGCGACGCCGGCGACAGTCCAATAGAAACGTTAGATTCGTTTCAATATTTTTGTCATGTCGAACGCAGCGTAAACGAGTTGGAGAAAAAGAGGAATTTCTCTCTCTCTCTCTCTCTCTCTCTTCGCTGGTTCTGGATTCTTCGGCGACGGAGGAGAGAGAGAGAGGAGAGGTGAGGAGAAGCGGCGCGCTTTTATTCCAGCAATGAGTCTGCATGCTAATTTTTCCACCGAAAGGAACCCTTTGAAATCGTGCTCCCTCATTGACGATTTCGCGATTATTTATAATAAACGTCCCTTTGGCGTCGTGTATCTATTGACGATTTTCACCGGGGGTTTCTTTAATCGTAATTACGAACAATCTCTTTCGCCTCTCTTTTTTTTTTTTTCACGCGATCTGTTCGTCCGCGGCGATGAATTTCCTTCGCGATGGACGATTACAGGAAACGCTCGGCGCAGCAAGTTTCCCTTTCCATTGACGCGGCGGACAAAGGGGAAAAAATGTTTTGGAAAGATCATTCATCGCGAAACGAATCGCGATCCTCCGAATATCGCGACTCCTAAACCGAATATTGCCATCGCGCGACGATGGAAACAAAATACGAGAATAATATTCGAAACGGCAAGTGAGCGTACGGCGGCGCACCGATACCCAACAATTTCCAATCACGACGCGAGCGCCGCACCGCCGTTCTTCTTCCATAAATTATTTCTTCGTTATCGATAACTCCCCCCTCGCCCCTCCGATCCCCCCGGCGTAATCGTGATTCCTTCAACGGTGATTACCACGTCGACGAACCCCTCGGCTTCGATGACGCGCGGCCAAAGGGCCACACAGAGTCCTAAAGGTGTTGGCTCGACACGTTTCGGAACTGTTGCCGCGCTAACGAACAGCCATAAATAATAACGTTCCATGGGTATGTACCTACGTGGAAAGGTGCCGGTTGATTTATTGCAGCGAGCGCTCGTCGGACGACGTTACCTGATTGGTGCTCGCAGGTGTTGCGCTGGTCGTGAGTGAAAGAGAGGAAGAAAGGATGAGAGAAAGAGAGGGCCGGGGGGGGGTGGGGGAGGGGTTGAGGTAGAACGATGCCAAGAAGTGTCACGTCAGCGTGTTCTTCCTGTCGTACGAATCATCGATTGGTCTACCAAGAGACTCTTAAACGGGGGACGATGACGAAAGGAAAAAAAAAAGACTGAGCATTTGTATTAACCAACGTACCTGTTCGCGGCGTACCTGGCGCGGGATTTCTATTAAATCGAATACTCGGAGATTCCGAAAGTCGGTAGCTAGACTTCGAAAAATCGTCGAGACAGTTTTCATCGCTTCTAATCCCGAAGTTTCGCGGTCACCTTGGTTTTAGACCTCGGTAGTGGAGGGCCGGGCCGTCCCGTCGCGTTCCTCAGGGTCAACCTGACGGCTCGATGCTTGTCAGATACGTCAGGATAGTGCCATACCTAACGCCAGATCGGATCTGAGCGCGAGAAACGATAGCTGCTAATGTACGTCCCGGTGAACAAGGGGAGCCACCCAGGGCGCCCGATAGGAGAAACATCTTTTGATCGGCGCGAAGGAGCGTTTCACGATGATCACCGTGGCACGTCCATCTTGTTAAAGGAACTCGACACGGTGATTTCTGTCCGAGCTGTCCGTCCATCGACTTCGACGCAAACGACGACCCCTCCGCGGATCTCTACCTCCGTATAATCACGATGATTACCGCTTAGCGTTGCGCTTGTTGCCGCTATCGGGCCTGAGATAGGTACTCGTGTTTGTTATTGTGTTTTCGAATAAATAAGCCCCCTCGGAATAGGATAAACGGGTTTAGAGAACGGAATCGAGTGGACGCGCTTACTCCGCTGGCTTTTGATTAATGGAGTTTAACGCGTCTATTTATTATAATTAATATTTTTACACGGTGGAAACGCGCTCTCGTGGATACTCTCGGTACGCGGGTTTCATCGTAACGTGAGCGCGGATGGAATACAATTGGAAAATTAATCATAAATATTCCAGCGCAATTCGCTTTCCGTCACTCGTCGTAGAGAAATTATGGGAATGGAGATTTTTTTTCATTTCCGATCCCCGTGCAAGTCGATACGCGCGCCGATCGAGATCGATTTCCATATATTCTAATCTCGGTTATAATTGTGATACGCGTCATTTCTCGCATTGTCGAATTGTCAAGGGAATCTTGACGACTCGTAGTAACTCCGCCGTTATCCCGATACGTCGGATCGAGGGATACATATCTCACGAGCGTACCCAGACGAACGTTCGAGGGCACCCTTCGCTTTATTTCCGTCTCCCTCGACGGCATACCCCGATGTCCTTTTCTTATCCCCGTGGTCCGCGTTAAGAGATTGAAATAACATCGAATGGGCGACCTATCGATGCTCCGGATCATACTTCGAGGGCAAGGAATCGTGGAAGAAAGGGGGGGGGGGGGGCGCGCGCGATGGTTTATAAGGCAGATACACGCCGATTCGCCAATAGGAATTTCATACAATGCTAATTAAGGAAAGGGTTTATTCCCAGCCAAAGGGCACGAAAGGGATTTTGTAACACACGTGGATCACAATGAGAGCGTTTATGGGATACAATGTTGAGCAGAGTCCCGTGGAAGGGACTTGTCCTTCGTCCTCCCTACATCCACCTCCTTTTTTCTCTCCCCTCTCTCTCTTTCTCGCGCGTTCTTTTTCATCGTCGAGACGAAAAGTTCCAAGTTGTCCTACGAGGAGAGACGTTTCGCCACGACAATGAGGCTCTCCTTCTCGCTTTTTATTGATCTTGTAACCCGCCTGGAGAACCGTAACGGATCCCTTTTCTAGCATCATAGTCGATTTGCCGACGATTATTAGAAAATATTATTTTTGCATAATCGATACCAGCGAGAAGATTCGAGCGGCAGATGCCGTGTTCGCATAGTAGGCGATAATGGGTGGCATAATTTCGGGGAGGCGGGAATTCGGTTATTGGAAGTCGATTCGACGTTGGCGTCGAATTACGCTCCGTGAGAAAACGTTACGGCGGGTTCATTGAAATCGCGAAATTATGGGTAGTTTCTATGATTCGTTATATGCCCGACGCTGCTTCGACTTTGATTGATATTCCCTTTGTACCGATCTGGTTTTCAAACTCTTTCTCCGTCGAATCGACGTTTACCGTACGCAAAGTATGATTATTAGATTGCGGATGTTTATGCAAAATGTATTATTTTTATACTGACTTTAAACGGATTTGGGAAACAAATGCGATCAATATGCGTGAAATATATTTGTATAATATATTGTATGTAAAAGATAAAATAAAATAATGCATTAAATCATTTATTAAATGCATAAAATAATGCATTTTGCATAAACATCCGCAGTCTAATGATCATTAACAACGTTAGGTCGTGATCGCGAATAAACTCAACTTCCCCCCCCTCCCTTCCCAAGAAACTCGACTCTTTCTGCGCCAAAGACGGACCGGGAACGCATCGGCGAGCGTCGACTTTTAGCTTCGCGCGGTATTCGAGGTTGATTCTGGGAGTAAAGCGAGAGAAAGAGGCGTAAAGAAGGACGTCTGTCAGGGCCATCATTTCGCGATGAAAGCGGAGGAAAAAGCCGGGAGAAATAAGGGTGTCGAAAGTCTCGGAGCAGCCCGCTCGACCCACACCCCTCGTCTCTCGGCTCGGGTGTATACGAGTACGCGGCGCAGGGAGTGCGAGTATACAAGTGTCAGGAACACGTGTCGCCAGGGTGCTCCGTACTCAAGCGCTACTTTAAAGATGTCACCCGGGCGAAATTGGTCCGGATACATACGCCTTATAATCCCGCGAGGATGTCGCGATAGCCTCCCGCTAATCGTTAGCGCCGTTAAAGAATGACGGGGAGAGCAGATCGATTCGTTCGATCGATCGTTGGATAACGCGAGCGATGTTACGCCGATGGCGAGACGATTCGTGTAATAAACGGATCGTTCGATACGCGAGACGATTCGAGTTATAAACGGATCGTTCGATACGCGAGACGATTCGAGTTATAAACGGATCGTTCGATACGCGAGACGATTCGAATAATAATCGGATCGTTCGATAAGCGAGACGATTCTCCCCAAATCGAGCCATAAATATCATCTTGTTTACACCCCCCCCCGCCCCCCCCCCCCCCACCCACGTCGACTATCGTAATCGCGAGATCCCGAGCGAGAAGATTTCACCCTCACCCGTCACCGTGAAATTCGTTCATTGTTCACGAACGATGGGTGTCGTCGGATCAAATCATTCTCGCCTCTCTCTCGAGAGAGAGTGAGCCACCAATCTCGATCCGCGTAATCGGTGTCGCGGCACCGACGATATCGTCTTTCTCGAGAGTAAATTAAACGTCGAGTTTAGGGCAGATTTGCGTCGCGGAAGGACCCTTGTAAACGTTCGCGGAAGAAATCTCGTCCCGCTTCTTCCGCTTCTTCATCTTAACCGCGATCTCCTCGGCGCGACTCCAATCAATCCGTAATGCAAATTCGCGTCGTGGCGACGACGCCTAGGCGCCCCCCGAACAATCGGGAAGATGGCGCAAGGGGGAAAATAAACTCGCGGTATATTCCTGTGGAGGGGTGCGGGGGAGGGAGCGTCGACGACAACGTCGACGTCGAGCCACGAATATCTTAATCAATGCTGCGGAATTTCCTCGCGTGGACGAACCAATCCGATGGATAAAAGTGATGGTGGTGGTGGCTCCGTCAAGGAGGGGGGCAAGGGGTGGGAGGTGGCAGAAGTGCCCGACAAACAGATCGTCGACTGGAAAAACGGATAATTATCCGACGGCGGTGGTCGCTCGTCTATTTACATATCCGATCATGACAATGACGAATCGGCGTGCAGACGATCGGCCACGCGAGGGGATTTAAATTAAAATGTTGTTTGCGCCGATACTTAAATCGCGGAAACCAGCGTCGCCCCCACCCCCCCTCACCGACTACCCCGCCTCGCGTACTTTGTCTTTGCCGTTGTCGAAAGCTTCCCGGGGACCGTAAGCGGGGATGATTGTTCGAATTCAAAGTGGTTTTCGAAGGAAACGCGGGAAAAGATTCGGGCGTGGCCGAAAGATAGAATTTCGATGGGGAAATCCTCGATAAGGACGAGTGGAGAGGAAATGACGAGGGTAACTCGTTCTGATCTTTAGGGGTTACGGAAGAAGAGTCGACGATCGTCAACGTTTAAGTTTCACACGAGTTTTCGAACGAACGTTTTTTTCCTTTTTTTTTCGTCTCAACGCGCATCGTCTTAACGGCGCGCAAACCTGTCGCAGTAGGTTTTGATCGATCGACGACGCCAACCACCCCCCCCCCCCATCGAATGTTTACGAAAAAGTTTTAGAGAAAAATTTGTGCATCGACAAGGGCTACCGTGCGTCGCGTCGCCTCGAAACGGTGCTGGGTCATCCCCGAAGGGACGAAAAGCTGGTCTCTCTCCCAGGGGGGGAGACGCGTCCTTTAATAAGCTGTCCGCCATTCATCCCCGATCTCCCTTTTTCAATTTTCATTGACGCCCGCGTGGAGTGTGTCACGGACCATTAGCACCGTAAATCCATTGATGGATTTTCCTTCTTGGTGAAAGAAAAGGGAGAGACGGGGAAGAAGAGGACGGGTCAGCTACGACGGTCACAAACGATCGCCTTGCACCTGCAACTTGCGCGCACAATGCCTTTACACCTGAAACTTCGCGCGAGGCAACGTACTTTTGTTTTGTAAGTTTTGTTAAAACTCAAAATAATCTGAGGCATTATTTTCGTCGCTTCGACACACGTGTGTCAGGTGTATCGCCCTTAAAAATTAACGTTTTAATTCGGCGATGCGTCCGCGACGTCGCTTTACCGTCGATCGGCGTGATTTCGTTTAAAAAAAGTTTCACCTGGCAAGGTAAGAAACAATTTTCTATCTCACCATAGATTATTCGATGAAAATTCTTATCCAACAATTTCTTCGGTCATTTCGAAATATTCCCACAGCGTCTCGCTTCCTGTCCGTACGCCAACCCACGGCGACCCATTTACCACTTGACTTCCCCACCGCGTGACTTTCAGAATCACGGTACGTTCGTGTCTTCCCAATAACCGTGTCAGGATCCATTATCCTCCTAAACGTCCTTCTCGGACGATCTCGGTGGTAAGAAAGGGAAGCCCACAGAGTCCTTGGATAACTTGCTGCACACGTGACAAAGAGGTGTTTCTCTCGGCCCCGGGTATACGGTGCTGTATTGTGCGCGGGGGGAGGGAGGTGGGGGGGACATTGTCGTTTGCGCCCGCCAAGACGAATTCCGAAAAAAAGGGAAGAGGGGAAAAAATCGGCCTCATTGTGGGTGGAGAAGGCGATATTGTTACGCGGCTTGTTACGAGAAAGCCGACAATGACGGAAGAAAGACCGGATCGCGGACACTGAGGACGTTAAAGGGCCGGGAGGATCTCGGAAAGAGGGTTCCGACGATTTTTGACCAGCGGAAAGATATGAGGCTACAAGAAAGAGAGAGAGAGAGAGAGGGCGGGTGAGTGACTGAGAAAGGGGGGGAGGGAGGAGTGAACCGATGGCCCAAGGATGCTCCCATCGGTGACCTCCATTCATGAAAGCACGAACGGGAAACGATGAATGGAACGAGGAGAGTAATAATTCCCCATTTTTGACCGAGTATCTGACTTTGTTGCTAATCCTTTGCCAGGTCTCGCGATACTTGGAATCCTTTTTCGAAAGTACTGGTACAAAAGTAACACCCCGTGACGCTTCTTTCTTCTAAAATACCTATACCTCTCTTCTATACCTATCTTTGCAAATGTTTATAAAGTCACAATTTTTATATCGTCTCAAGTCCTAGAAATTAAATCGCGTTCGCATATTACTTCGGTCTTTATAAATATTTATTGATATCATAATACGGTGCACCGTATCCAACCGAATTTTACGTTACGTTTCTTTCGAAATGGAGAACAGCTCTCGTTTCGGCTGACAAAAGCCAACGGAGTCTCCGGCTCTTCTCGTCGGATGGAAAATTGCTTTCAATTGAAATTCAAAATCGCTCCTGCGCGGCTTATATTATTGCTCTCATAAACGCGCATACGTGTACGTATGTACGTGTGTCGGGTGTGTATCGCCCTCAAAAAATTAACATTCGAATTCGTCGATGCCTCGGCGACGACGCTTTACCGTCGATGGGCGTGATTTTGGGCCGATTTATTAGCCGGCGAAGAATGCGAAATCAATCCCGGTCTCTTCGCCGTAGACCGCGCGCAACGTTGTATATCAATGCACGTGCAAGCGCGCTGCCCCGTGCATCGCGAACGAGGCGTGGCTGCGAAACCGCCTTTAAGTTTCGATCGAGTTAACGTATGCCCCGTCGACGAATGCGAGGCAGTAACGTCGGCCCGAGAGAGTTCGGCAATAAATGATTATTTATCGGTAGGCGGTACCCGCTTGCGTCGATGAAATCGATTGAGTCGTTATAACGTCCACCGTCTGACGAACCTTTCATATTTTAATTTCATACCGATTTCAATGATAACCAGATGTCGCGCGAAATTGATCTGTCGTGTCGCATTAAACTCGCGGCTACATTGATCCCTGTCGACGTTAAAGCGAAAAGCAGTTTCTATCTCGAATTTTACGCTACCCGCTCGAAAGCACCCAGCGATCACACCCGCTATCGTTTTTTTTTTATCTCGAGAGCGTGTACGCGCCTATGTTTATATCTTCGACGTACGCGACGCTCCACCAATTATCGGCGCTGAGATCGAACCCGCGAATTTTCCGAATTACCCCACGAATCGATTAACCGTACGTCCACTACAGACCGTACGCTAATCATCCCGATGGATGCCACGATATCCGTTTACCCGTCCGAACAATGCGAGCGAGTGTAAAATCAGCGCGAAATTGGCGCGGTTCGAGCGATTTGACATCGTCTATTCTACCGATTGGCACAGCGTGTGCCATTTCGACGTCGCTTACACGGGGCCCGGGTCCACTGTCATGCAAAACCGCGACACAAATCTCAAATCCCGATTCGATTGCCATTCATCGAAAATGGGGGATGGTGACTGGGGTGGTCCGGGGGGGGGGGTAGGGTTAGGGGGAGGGGGGAGAGAAAGCGAAATCGAATCGAGTCGAATCGATGTTTCCAGCCGTGCTGATGCAAATGCATCGATCGTGCCATTCTTTCCTTTCCTCGCTCCTTTTTCTCGCTTATTCGCCCTCTTCGTTCTTCATTTTTCTTTTTTTTTTTTATTCCCTCTTTCCCGAGTACGGCGGACGCGCATATGCCACTTGCCCTTCGCGCCACAAAAGGGCGAGTGGGGCCCCGGCCAAAGTCGACGGAAGGGGCTTACACCGATATTAAAATATTGGGCATGCCGAAGCAGGTAACGCGCACGCTTACGACCGACGCCATGGTAGAGGATCGCGGAGACGAAGGTATGAATAATTTCTAATCGGCCGTTAACGTTCTCCCGCGTCAGTAATTCGATGCGTCTCTTTCGTTAGGGCGGCGCGCTCGACGGCAGCTCGATTACGAGATTTGTATTTGAGCGATAAGCAAATAAAATATCAATTTACGAGTAACGAATATCGTGGGTTTGAAAAATGGTAGTCGATAAAGTTCAGGGTGTAGTATGTATAGTGTAACTGTTTAACTCTGCATCAGTCGCGCGATTTTTGTTATTACACTGCAAGTTAATAATTTGGTTAAAATATTGTATACTTTTGCAATACGTTTTGGTGAACATAAATATTAATTTTAGTAGTATTAGTTATTACCTAGTTTAGGGAAGGCTCCTACCGTTTAGTATAAATTGAAACCTGTTCAAATATCTCATCCTTGATTAGCTTCGAGTTCAAAGATGGTTGACACTCCATCGGACAGAATCGCCTAATTATTACCTACTTTAATAAATGTTAAGTACAATTTACTTATTAACACACTATACAGTAGTACAATCGTAGTACACGTGACAGATGCAGTGTTAAACGCGCGGAAAAAAATGTCAAGCCGCGGATATCCGCTCGGTGTGAACGGTTTGAAATAAATTAAAGGCCATCCACCGGTAAGTTTCGCGGTAATTCCCGTGAAGGGAGGTTTCCCGAGTAAGAGGGACAGAGAAATGAGACGATGAGCGGAAAAGGGAGAGAAAAACGGCAAAGAGGAGAGGGAGTGACAATGCCAGTAGCAGCAGGTAACAATACTTAAGCTTGCTTCCTACAATAAATGCTGCAAAGGAGCCGCCCTCTGTATCCTTCTTCATCCGCGCCCTTTGTGTCGCGGCCCAGAATCCTCCCCCTCCTCCTCTCTATCCCCCACCCCCCCTCCCTCCCTCCCCGCCGCCCCTCACCCGGCAATGGGATTTATTAACAGCACGACGAATTTATTGTTGCCCCGTTATACGAAACTAAACCTCTGTCCTTCCCATTTCAACCTAGAGAAAGCCGACTCTGAGCCCCCGATTCAGCTTCCTCATTCTACTTTTCCTGCTCTTTTTCTCTTTCTTCGATGATCGCCCTCTTACCTCGGTTACCTGTTAAACTAGTATGTCAAGTACGACTCTATTTCACCGGGTAGTCTCTCGTTCGCTTTCGATCTAGAACTCGAGGTGCGAGTGTGAGAAACGTTCGATCGTAACACGTATATACGGGTGATTTGCGTGGAATCAAATTGCCGAATATCTATGGAAAAATCGTTCGAGAGAAGTCGGCGTAGCGGGGGACCCCCGTCGCCGTTTAGTATAAATTGAAACCTGTTCAAATATCTCATCGTCGATTCCCTCGGAGCTCAACGATGCTTGACATTCCATCGGGCAAGAATCGCCGCGAACTACCGTATTCCCGAATATCGTCAAAATACCCCGGAACGTTTCGCCGCGAATACCTGTTTCGTCGAGGCGTTAACAATCGGACCCTGCCGCCCCCGAATGACCGAGAGAATGCCAGACGCTCTTCCCGCCAAAAAAAAAGAATAAGAAGAGAAGAGAATCCGAGGAGGTGGAGGTTGGTGGTGGGGGAAGAAGAAGAAGAAGAGATCCGAAGGCGCCCAGCGGTCTGGCCCACCGACCGATGGAATCCGGAATGCGCGTGGGTTTGGATTTTCAGGCCATTAGGCCGTTTCTACCCACGAGGAAGCGCGTCTCCCTCGCCTCGCCTCTTCTCTTCTCTCGGACCAGCAGCACCCTCAATGAAACTTGACGCCTCTCTCTGGCTTCCTCTCTCGCTCGAGCGCAAACACGCGCGGAAAATGCGTGCGTCCCGAGGAGCAAGAGAGAGAGAGAGAGAGGAGATTTCGTGCAGGTAGATCGAAGGTATCGCGAGGCACAATGGAAGCGGCGTTGAGCGTCGCGCGGACGTGGCAGGTGTTACACGGCGCACCGTCGCCCCCGCGTAGAGTTTCTCTTCGATTCGATTTTATCGTTTTTAAAATTTAATTTCATTTTCGTTTTGATTTAAGAGCGACGCGACGGAGGCTCCCCGTGATTCAGAAGGCACGGGTACGGTTCTCGAGAGTAGTGGACTCGTCGAAGATCCACGATCGAGCCGATAAAATTAGCCTGTTCTCGAAAGAGAGCGGGGAGATCGGTAGACGGAGAGGGATCGCTCGATCGCGCCAGCATCCCCCGGTAAATAAGATTAGAATTGCGAACGGGGGAGGGGTGGTGGGGGGGGGGGATGAAAACCAGAGCGATGCCTCGCGGAGGGTTACGGAGGATCACAAAGGGTCGCCGCAAAAGGAGAAGACTTTACCGGGTCGTTGCACGCTTTTCCGCGAAGATCGAGGCAGATAAGAGATCGACGAGAGAATAACTTCCCCTTTGTGGCGAGCCGAGCGACCGTGCCAGGGGCGGGAGGGTTGGGGAGGGGGGAGGGGGGGGGGTTGCTTATGCCCCGTTGACGATTTCGAATTACATGTGTACGCGCAAACGTATGTACGACGGATAATCCGATCGAGCGAGCATTGTTGCGGATCTACTTCGGCGTCCTATCGTTCGTCATGTAAACTTTCACGAGGCTCTCCCATCGATCCCCATCCCACCGATCGTTGATCCTTTTACTTCCGCGGATTTGAATTGAGATCAGTTTGACAGATTCGCGATTTCCTTTCGCGTCTTCTATGTCGTCGTTAAATTAAGCGTCGCTATCGGTTAGGCGATTCGTGCGCGCAGGAATTACGCGAGACCCCCCAGCGTAGCGCGTACATGGGGCTGAATCAAAAGTCGAATGTCGAACGGTTGAAATTTGTCGAATCGCTGTATCAGTTTCAGGTTTTTAATACGCGATTTTATTAAATTTCTTTTTAAGTCTACATGTACATTTATGATCGACCGTGTTCTTAACAATATTCAACGTTTCTTAGTTGGCTTATTTTCTGGTCGTTTTAATTAGGATGAAAAATTACTATAGAAAAATTACGAGAAACTATTTTACAAAATCATATGTTAGCAGGAACACCCACTCAGAACGACAAATTTAATTTTACGTTTCGACTCATATTTGAGTCCTCCTCATAAATTGAATTGAGCCGAGGGATATTCTAACATGTTACAATGAATCAAGGGAGAGCGGTGGTTCCTCAATCGTACATGGTCGCCGACCGAAAGGGGATTTTTCTGTAGTAATTTTTCGTCCTAATTAAAACGATCAGAAAATAAGCCAACCAAGAAACGTGGAATGTTTCTTTTTAAGCTTCAATCTTTCCGAATTTCATCGATTCCAGCTCGAAACAGCTGCAACGAAATTTTCTCCACCTCGCCAATCCCATTTCGTTGGATACTCGAGTATATTCCCATTGCTCTCTTCCTTCTCTCTCCCGGATTCGAATTACAATCGGGAAGCAATACCACCCCTCCCATACCGAGGAATAAAGGCAAGACACCGTATATCCTCGCCTGCTGCCTTTTCCAAGCAATCTTCCTAATCTGGAAGATGGGCCGATAACGTCAGTCAATTGGCGATCGACTGACTCCCGGGCCGATTCCCTCCCCTTCCTAGCTCCCCGGTCTCCTTTTGTGGGGAAAAAAAAAATGTACCAAACAATCGGATACCAGACGGCCGGACCATTGTGCCGCGCTAAATGACAGTAGGAGAGATCCTTCGGCTACCGCCAGAATGCGGATCTCTCTCCGTGGCTTCGACTTCCTTTATTCGGGCGTAATGAGATGTCCCGAGATGCGCCGATCTACGAGCGCGACCCTTCGCGTACGAGCGGACACTACGGTTTTCGAAAATAATGTGTATACGTGACCACGAAAATACGTACTGTTATGAGCACTACGGAAGCGCGAACGTAAAGTAGGCATTTTATAAAAGAGACGTTTATTAACCCTTCCGTCAACAACTGGGTACCCATCAAGAGACAAGGTCTTGTATCGGGCCAAGTACAAGTATACGAGACTAGACCTTGTATCTTTTTTAATTTTATAGATGATTGTAAAAATTGTCTACAGTAGTATACTATAATACATAAGACAAACATACCTTGGACAGATTTACAAACATTTATATTGTTCACATTTAAATGGAAATTCAATAATACATATGTTACGGGAAATGTAAATAATTGGGCATTATTTATAATACCCGGGCAATTTAAAAAGTGCCCAAAGAGATATTGAAGCCTGGATCGTGTTGTTATTCCCACTGCCCGTAACGCATGTTACGGGTATTATGAATAATGCCCAATTATTTATATTGCCCGTAACATATACATAAATCAATGAAAATAATGTGGTGGGTACCCGGGAACTCGTTTGTTGACAGTAGGGTTAACGGAACACTCGGAACACAACCGCTCGTCACTAGTGCTCAAATACAACCAACTATTTATTACATAAATATCGGCGCCCGGCAACCAACAACAGCCTGTCGGCGATGCCGAGCGCCAGAGAGGCAATGCCATTCGTAACAATACCTACGGGCCCTTCGTTCGAGAAAAATAATCATTTTCGGCCGTAGAAAAGATGAAAATGAAAAATAAATCGATATCGCGATCGATCGATCGTCCGAGTCACCGGTCAGGCGCGTACTCGTAAGAAAAAAAAAAGAAAGAATCCCGAGTAAAACGAACGGGCGTAGCACAGAGGGAAAATCATTGCGCGCGCTAGGATCCAATAATGGCGTAAGAGGATCCCGTCGGATATAGGCTTAATTTCGTCCCGAATGGATCTCTGAATCTGAAGAGGACCACCGACGCACAAAAGCCTCGACACTGACGCGCAACGAACGTTATGTACTCCCATAAAAGTGACCGGTAGCCGCGCGCGCGAGAGACCCGCTCGAACGATGGAAGCTATCCGCCGAATCCCGAATTCGGCTTATCCGGGGATTCTTCTCTTTCTCCTTTCTTTTTTCTCTTTCTTCGTTCGCGCGTGTCTGCCCAACGAGAATACTGGGGAGATACACCTGCTCGAAAAGGGGATATACGCCTGCCAGTTTAACCTCCCTTCGACGGAGAGATTCGTAAGCAACCGCCCGGACTTCCATCCGGCTTGTTGTTTTCCTCCTCCCCCTACTCCCCTCCCCCCCCCCTCAGGTTTATGCTTCGTGCGCCGCGCCGGGAATGGCTCGGAAAATTATGGAAAACATAGTTGCGATCGTTATATCTTGTTTATCCGTGGAAACCTCGCTTTCCTCGGGGATCTTATTATATCGCGGGATTTTCAATTATCGAGCATGGCCGAGCACGTTCCGGTGCGCCGGAGGGATGTTTTGCGCCGGTTTAACGTTTGCCGTGTACTTCCCGTACACACGCTCACAATAACCGGGCGCGCCTCTCTGGATGCACGACCATTTGTTCGACGCTGGGAACAACAAAAACAGCACCGGGTACGAATAGTGGGGAGGAATTATCATTGTGCATTAACGAGCTCGGTGGGCGCTAAGAAATTCTCGTTCATTCTAAGAGTTTTCCATCGGTTTTCATTCACCGCGCCCCGATGTCACGTTTCGTCGTGGATAGAAGGGGAGAGAGGGACGCGGGGTTCTGGGGGGCTGGGGGTGGAAAAAAATAAGTTCACCTATTTTCGCGATAGCGTGCGCGAAAGGGCTGTGTGCTCGCATCGCAAGAAACAACAATGGCGATGGGAATAAACCAGACGAATGGCGACGACGACAACAACGGCCGGCAACAATGACGAAAAGATCTTCGACTCTTTCCGCTTCTCCCACCCGCTCGTTCCACCGTCCCTCCCCCGTCCCCTCCCTTCCATCCTCTCGCTTTTCTCGCTGCCTGCGCTCTTTCCTGATACGTGGAATTGATGGATGAGAGTACGCCGACACGAATACAGAATACAGAATACAGAATACACCGCGGGTTGGTATTCCCAGCGTGGAATACACCGACGGTTCTCAAGCTTTTAGCCCAGGCAAATAAATCGCGGGTTGCGAGGAGGCGACATTCGTGGATAAATCCCCGTCCTCCCTTCCCTTTCTCTCTCCCTCATCCCGCGACACCTTACGGCCCTGACGTGTGCCGTCTACTCGAGAAGAATTCCACATTTGTGTACGCTGAGGTGGCGGGCGACGGCGGCGGCGGCAGCTCCCATCCACCACCCGTTGGTCCGCTGAATTTTCCACGAGAAAAGTTCCCTGTGTACCACGGGGGATCTCTTGGCACCGCTGTTACCGCTCGCACTCGTATTTTCTTTGGTCTCGAAATGGGGATGGCCCGACGATATCGAAACCGGTACACAACGATTCCCCGTAAGGGATTATCGTTTCGTACTATTCAGCTTACTTCTCGGACACTCGATCTTTGAGAAAACACGAAACTCGGGTTTGCTCACCTAATTATCGTTACGATACCAGACGCATCGCTTCACAATTGACCGCGAAGAATCCCTCAACCCTAAATCCCTCTCCGCGAGAATCCCTACCCGTAAAGAAAAAAAAAACATACACACACACACAATGTTTAATACTCGAACGACACAGCCACAGCCTCCCGGTTACCATTCAACTGGCGAACAATTAATCGATGAACGGATAATGGCTCGTAGTATTTTTCCGGCAGATTGACCTCTTTAACCGCATCCCGCGGAGTGCTCGAAAAACCTGACATTCAATACCAACGTTCGCCGGTGAAACAGTTTCACGAAGAATCGGATGTCGGCGGGGGCCCCCTTTTGTAGGTGCAAATTCGCATGTAAGTAGGTGGCGAAACGATCCCGTCCGGATACAACCACTGTGCCACCGTCGGATGCTTTTAAAGGGCTTAGCTTGCGAGCATTAGCCGGGCATTAAGCCCTCCTGTTCACTTTTGTTCCATCGTGGTACCTACACGCTGGTAGTTCCGGGATTTGTCGCTCGACTGTTATTAATTATTTGCGGCTTGCCCCGCTCCGGGCCACGAGCCCCGGAACACCTGTAGACCAGGAGGGGCCCCCCCCCCCCTCCCCCTCCACCGATTATTGTGCCGTTGCGGACAAGGGCTCGGGCTGGCTACGCGGAACAATGAGGTGATTTTGTACAAACAATATCGCGCAGCTGGTCCCGGAGAGTTTGGTTACGTCGCGTCGATCCGTTAAGCCGGAAAGATTCGCCATGAATTGTCTCCTTAATAGCGAGCTAATTTTCAAACAGCGATAGACGATGAATAAACGATGAAGGGCATCTATGGGAGAAACGTGGAGATTTTACGAGAATACTAGTTATAAACAAACATTTCCGACGCATCCTCTCCAGACCCGTGTCAGTCGACAATTTGCATACCACAAATTGTTATTAAAACGTTCCACCGAATATTCTATCGCTCGAGAGCTGGCAAAAGGGAGGAGAAATAAACGAAACGGGTGTTCTTGCGGCAATAGCACCGAAAAGGACGTCCCGCTGTTCACCGACAATTCCCACCAGCCTTTTGGACAAGTAAAGTTTTACCGGTGGCCGTCCATTGTCGCCATTGTACTTATCTTCTCGCGACACCTGCTCTCCTCCGCAAAACAGAAAGACAATGTCGGTAAGGTAAGGGCGGGGGTCGTGGCCGACGTGGAAAGAGAGACCCGGGGCGAGCGACGAATTTCGTGGAGATCAGCTGCTGAAAGGAGAGGAGGAGGAAGGAGGGCTGCGAAGGATTGGCCAGCATTCCGCGGGTGGTGCGGCATAGGGACTCGAAGCTACGGAACACCGGGGCTAATAAAATTTCTTTCATTTGCCCTTAAACGGCCCCCGGGGGCCCGGGACCGGCCCGTCGGAATCTTCGTCTACTGGTGTGTCCCCCTGTCCCGTACCAGAAGAATCCGGTACTGGCCTGCTGCAAAGGCTGGTGGCCGTCTTTTGTTCGCGCCTCGGCCTCGCGTTTACGATACGACTCATCACCGCAAAACTGTGGGATACAGCGCTAGACAATGCCTAGGGATGACACGCTCGTTTTCAGCTTCAAACACTCGGGGTGCGACTACTGCCAGGTGAGTCGGATGGTTCTTAACCGTGGTGATGGCCAGTTGGGCGTGTCGCGGCGATCGACGTTTACAAATATTCTTGGGATTCGGACGTTCGTTTTGCAAGAGAAATATTTCGAGTAGTATGCGTTGGGTTGAATGATGAGTTGAAGCGTTTATTTTTATTGTTTGTTTGTCTTGCAGCGATTGATTTATCGTAATGTCAATCGGAATGTACCGTTCAAAAAGAGTTTGTGTGTTTTGTGAGGTGTTTTAACAGTTTTTTCAGTAACTGAATTTTGTTTTAACTACAGGCTTTTGAAATTGAAATTCCAGACAGCAACAAACTTTATTTTCGATATTTGATCTATTTCACCTTTGGAATTTTTTGTAGCCGAAAATTTCTATCTCGAAAGCCTGAAATTAATCCAAAATGTAGTTATAAAAAAAATGTTAAAACAGGATTACAGAGTAGGCAAAGCCATTTCGAATGATACATTAAGATTGGCATTGCGATAAAACAATCGCTGTAAAACAAACAAATAATTTTAAAAATGCGAGAACTTATTATTCAACCAAATACCTCAAACTTGTCCAACTCTCCCCCATTGTTATATCTGCAGGTATATTTTGTTTTACCTGGTAAGACGGAAATTCGATCCGTACAGATTCGTCGAGAGCACTAAAATTCGAGTAAAATTCCTTTTCCCCGAACTCAACGAATTCTACTTCAATTATTATTTAATATCACGAATCCCGTCAGCGCGTCCAATTTCACTCGACGCGTAACCACTCTCGGGGTGAGGCCCGTGGTCCGCGCTGATTTGCCCGAAAGTTATTATCGCCTCTCTCATCGTATCGGCGTGTACAGCGTGAGATTTACACTTAGGGCGTTATTCAATGTCGAGCAGATCCCGAAGGGAGGAAGGGCCGAGCCTGCCCTGATTCACGGTAAGCCGCGGTAAACCCCCCTCCGGTCCGAGGGTGGTGCCCGGCCCCTCCCGAAACAAAACATATTGTCCGAATTTAATTGTGGAGATGGGGTGCATTAGATATTCATACGTTACATGTTCCACGACGCGTACAACAATATCGACGCACCCTGCACCGTGCGCGCGGGGACTCAACGCGTGCGACGTTAACCCCGGGCGTCGGGGGAATAAATCTTCGTCGAGATAAACACGTCTGGCGTTGCACGGTTTCGCCTTGCGAGAAAGTTCGCTCTCCCTCTCTCTCTCTCTCTCGGTTTATTCGAGGGTGCCGATTATAGATTTCGATTCTTCAAAATCGATGAAAGATCGAGGAATTTCAGTGGAGTTTCAAAAAATTGGAATACGCGTACCCGCATCGACCGCTAAGCTATCGAGAGCAGAGTATCAAAGAGAAAGTTTAGCTTGAAAAGTTTGTTTCAAAATGTTAAAAAGTTCATTATGACTAAAGTTTGGCTGTCTTTGGAGTGAGCGCGAATCACGGGGGGAGAGATTTCCGCGACAACGTCGATTGTTCGGAAAATGACCACGGTCGGCGAAATTATCAGATTAGTGGCACGGGGGGGGGTTCTCGAAACGTAGTCATCCCCCTCTCGACGTAGCACCCTCATTGGCACTTGGGAATAAACAAGAGGCGATCGATGAACAAGGGAGGGCGGAATCGAGTGTCTATACAGAAAACAGACGGACGCTCTATAAACTCTTTTGTAATCGACGGCACTTCGCGTCGCCATTATAACCTTTTCAGCGGTACGCGGAACGACGAAATCGGCCGATTGTACTTTCCGCGAGTTTCCCGACGGTTAGCAAAAAAAAAAAAAGGCTAAACCGATGACGGGGAGAAATGAAAAGATGTCTCTGCGAGATGTATCCACCGTTGCGCGATGTCGAGAAACCTCGATTTTTTTTTTTTAACGACGAACATTTTCACGGATCAGCTTGCGGAGCAAACTTTTTTCGAGCTGATACCAAATTCTGAATAGTTTGTAAACAATGTTTTCCATAATCTCCGACTGCATTTTCATTTTCGCTAATATTACATTAACTGAGGCGCCTAGAACTTTTTGGATAAGGAAAATAACCTACTTTCAATTATTTCAAGCATAACACCTCTGACCTCGAATGCACTGTACCACCCCCGTTCCGCGAGTTCTCTGCCGAATCGGCGAATTATTAAAAAATATATTAGAGCCGTTTCCCACATACCCACCGACCGTTTAAACGGCGCCACTTAAGCGATCTTACAAATAAATATTTTTCTTCCACATATACCCGGCAATTTATGCTAGACTACACCTGTCATTCTTTTCGTCAGTACGAACCGCATCGTTGCTGCGTCTAGTTCTCAATTATAGTTATGGAGCGCGAGCAAATACTGGTATTGACATTCTTGTATAGACGACTAAAAACAAAAGAACGCCAAAAAGACTTCCGTGGGTTCTTCCGCGACACGGATAGAGTTTGGACATTTTTATTTGCTATTTCATGAATTATCAGGAACGTAAACACAAAATCATTCGATTCCAATCGAATCCTACGTTTAACCCTCTAAAGGGCATGCCCGCCTTAAGGCAGGGTTAAATTAAATTTCATTTAGCTTCCATTCAAAATACTTTAGAATCTAACGGGCAGTCATGCCTTTTGTTATTGACAGTACCTTCCACTGATATAGGCGCATTTGCTGCTGTTACCTGCGCTCAAACGATACGATCACATTGTTGTCTAATAATTATTGCGCTATTTAAAAAAAAAATTTAATTCGCCTGTTAAAGGGTTAATTCCCGTTTCACCGCGCTATCGTTACCTCCCGCGAATTAGCTTGATTCGCATTGTACATATCGACGTATTCCACGGCGGTACAGCGAAAACTCGCCTTTGCCCGGTTCTCTCCTTTCGGCCGCTTAAAAGAGCAAAACGACGCGGGCTACCATTTTGTACGGGAGTGGGCCGCGTCGTTGCATTGTGGATCCGGTACAATGTCCTCGTCGGTGGAAGCGGGAGGAATAAGCGTACAGAAAATACGTAGGTTGTAGCGAAGGGAGAATGTTGTAGTACGTGGGAGAGGTGGCAGCGGAAGAAGAGGAAGAAGACGAAAGACGAAGAGGTGGTAGGAGGAAGAAGAGGAGAAATGGGAGGGGGAAGAAGAAGAAGAAGAAGAAGGTGGAGAACGAGTGGTATCGGAGAGAAGTCACTTTCTTATTTCCATTCTTAGCAGCGTTCTTTCGAATTCGACTCGGCAATACCAGCGCCCACCATCTCTGGGTGTCCCACCTTCTTCCACGGAATCCCCACCATATCCATCATGGGCTGGAACCGTTGGTGGTGTCGGGAGCGGTGGTGGTGGTAGCCGTACCTGGTTCCCTCGCTCCTAGCTTCCCTCTGTTTCCCTCTCTTCTCGATCGTTGGGATTCTCGCTCCGTCTCTCCTACTCTCCCCCGCCCGTGTTCCACCCCCCTCCCTCTTCCCCTCTCCCAGTACCGGAATATCTCGCAAAGTACAACGCGAGGGTGTATTAGGTGGACGTAAACAGGCCGATCTCCGTTACGAAGTAAATCGGAAATTATTACCGAGAAGTTCACAAGGGATCGAGAAGCTTTTAGAGGGATACAAAATATTCCAGTCGATTGGGAGGGATAAAATTATTATTCGGGCTACCGTGTCGGCAAATTGGATAATAATTTAGGATACGGGGATAATTATGAAAATAATTAGAATCGAACGAATTTTAAAGACGAGCGTGGAGATAGCCAAAGACGAAACGGAGTAAAATCGTGTTTCCCTCGCGACAATGCTTTTAAGTCGATACGTTTTGTTTTTAATCCATCCGGTCCATCTCTTATCCATCCCTTATCAACCGTACGCGTAATCCCGCGACATTAAATACCGCGCGCGCGCCACGCATACGCAACACACCCCAACTTTTGCCATCCACCCTCCGGGTGGTAGCCAATAGTGGTACAAGCCCAACCAAAAGCATTGTCCGAGAAGGAAGTACCGCTGGCACCGAAAGGAGTCTCGCGTGGCCGCCGCGATTTTGCGGAAAGACAAAACACGGGGGAAAACACGCGAGGGAGGGTGAATGCCGACGGAGCGAGGGAGAGAGAGAGAGAGAGGAGAATCGCGAGGGGCGCGGGAGAGAGAGAGGAGGGGAAGAAACGAAAAAGACGTAACGTCGACTCCGTTATCGACGGTCTCTGCGAAACGAGCCAATCGCAACGCTCCGCGATACCGCTTACGCCTCGTTAGCCACGCCTCCCGGCTCCCCTGATTCGTCCGACAATTTACCTTTCCCTTTTCCCCACCCCAATGGTGGTAGGGAGGGGGGGAACGCGCAAAGCGTCGAGGTGAATTCCGTGGATCGGTGCTGGCCGTCGGCTGGTTACGTGCACACTCCCAAAACTATCGTTCGTGGAGACGCATTGAGCGTCGCGACGACACAAACCCCTCGTGTTTTCACGCGTACGAAAGGCATCGTTTCTCCATAAACCTCTGCTAAGTCGGCCACCGTGACTCAGAATCTTCATCGACGGTACGACGAACGATGTTACCATTTACTTCCTCGTGTCGCAGTTTGGATATGTAAATTGACGGGTACGGTTTGTCGAGGAAAAAAAGAGTGCTCGCGAGCGTGACAGTGAATCGAGACTCGAGTGGAAGGATTTGATATAACAGTGCAGTGACTTCTGGTTCTTGTTGGTTTGTTCGTTATTCCGGTTCGAAGGTCTTACGGACGGTTTTTGAGAGATCCAGTGAGACGAGAGTCTCAACCACGGCACCAAAATTGAGCTGGACTTGCACCAACGGGCCGCCGGCCACTTTATGAGGTGAGTCACGGAATATTCCTCTTTATCGCAGTATTCTTTTCTTTTTTGAATCTACCTGGGGGAAATTGCAGTTCCGAGGGAATAGACGCGATTCGCGAGAAAGTAAATTTTGAATAACCGGTCGATCAGGGACAAACGAAAGGTGGTTTTGGCTACTTAATACAAATTGATTTGATTTCTTCTCAACGCCGCTGTTTTAACGAGATCGATAATCGGTGCCGAGGTAATTCAAAAGCGCGAGTTTTTCCGACGGTTAAGAACGTTCGATGGATTGTTAAAATCTACGAACCGAGTAAATCTACCTGGATAAATTTAACGCGTATAATACGATAGCACGATTAGTAACACGGTCGAAGATACGTAATTTCGCTTGTACGCGTATTTGTCAACATCAGAGGTGATCGGGACGTGAAATTGTAAACGAAACTCGTGTAGACGCCAATAATCCGGAAATTCTTCGCCGTAAACGTGGTTTAGCATTGATCCGACGAATCGCTGAGACAAAAACTACTGTGTATCTCAAATTCGCGAAACTCGTACATCCAGAATTGACTGAAAAATGATGAAAATTAAAGTAATTTCCATAATTCCCCGCAATTTAGTTAATTCCTTCGAGACTCGTTTGGCCGATCGAATTTCATTAATAATTCAACCCAAGTTCGTCCAATCGATCGATCGGAGTCTCTTTAATTCCGATTAAAATGCAAATCGACCTTTCGCACTTTCAATCGTCTCGTTGAAACTTTATCTCCGTCCTCGAAGATATCTCCCCTTCGCTCTCTCTTTCTCTCTTTCTGTGTCAAACCCCGAGCATCTTTTCAATCCGTCGGCCGTGCCTTTGTCGTCGGATCAACCGTAGAGACTCTCAAATACACAGCAATAAATTGCGGCTTCCCAACTTATCAGCGTGTACATATGTACGTCGTTCCATTTGACGCTTAGCCTAAACATTCAATTAGCACTTCCTAATCCCCCGTCGCTCGTTGTCAACAGCCATTACTTCCAGCATCTTCTCTCTCTCCGTTAAACCACCCCCGAGAGAGCACCCTTGGGGCCCCCTCGTAAGCAATGAACGCTGGTGTTCCAACCACCCCCCCCCTCCTCCCGCCCCCACCTCTTTCCCTTCTACCACCCCCCTCTTCCGTCCACCGTCGACCCACTCGTCGCTAACCAACGTATCTATTAATCCACGCTGAATGACACTCAAGGGTGGGCCACCCTGAGGGTGATTCTAACCCTACAAAATCGTAACTACCGCCCCGGGGTACTCCCTCAACCACTACAGGTTTTTTTTTTTAATGAATGCTCAAGGAGATCCGCGCGGTAATTGTGTTAGTTCGAGAGGAGAGAGAAACGGCGCGAGAGACGCGAGAGGAGGAAGGAGAGAGAGAGAGAGGGAGAGTGAGAGACGTTGAGAGATTCGAGCTCACCCCTGAGCGAGGGGTGACATTTAGGGTAAAAAGACGGAGGAGAGAGGCAGCAACGTGCCGAGATTGGTTAATGGCTTTGATACGAGGAAAGGATAAGATTAATTTGCTTATGAATCAAAGAGCAAACGAATAAGCAATTACCACCGGAGAAGGCTGAAGAGTGGCTACACGAGTGCTTGCGCTCTCTTTTTCTCCGTCTCCTCCTCCTCCCTTCGCCCCACGTCCCCGTTGATTACTCGCGCCGCTGGTGCACAATTACAATTAAGCGAGAAAGAAATTGCGGAGAGAGATATTGAAAATAAACGATGATCGGTTGATTTAGTTTATTACACGCCACTTAGCGGCGTGAGTGGCGAGTCGAGCGAGAAATCGTTGGCGTAACGACGATGACGTGAGATATTTAATAAGGAAAATGACGAGAGGGGGGGAATAAAGGGAAAGATTTTTATCTTGTTTTGTGTCGAGGGAACAGCGACCCCTTATCTCGCGTGAAAATTTTTCTATTAACGTCACGCGCCAATATTCTTGTCATAGACGTTGAAAAATCTGACCGGATAATATAACGCCACAGACGATCCTGTACTCTCGTCTCCCTCTCTCATCTTCGGTCTCATACCAAACCAAACAACTCGGATAACGTCATCGCGACCATAAATCAGAGAGAAAATCCAACATCTATCTCCCCCGTTCGTGGAAGATGAGACAATAGACTTCCGAGATGCCCTCGACCTTCCCGGTTATTCGGACTCTCCATGTCTCTCTCTCTCCGTTTCTCTCTCTCTCTCCTCGAGGTCGGCGTGGGTGTTTTCACGTGGGCGTGACCCATTAACGTGCCCACTGTGGGGGTCACTAATTGGTGGGTGCGTTTAATTACAGAGCCGGCGGCAACATGTGCGACGGCTCCTTCACGGAGACTCTGCGCGGTATGCAGGGTATGTCGGGCACGTCGCCACCCGGTGGCGCAGGGGTGGGCCCCATGGGGGTTGGCCTCGGCAGCCCCCTGGGTCCCGGGACGAAGAAAGCACAGGTGGAGCACATTAAGAGGCCGATGAACGCGTTTATGGTATGGTCGCGGCTCCAGCGACGGAAGATCGCGCAGGAGAATCCGAAGATGCACAACAGCGAGATCTCCAAGAGACTCGGTGAGTTTTTTTTCTTCCCTTTTCTTTACTTCGATCTTATCGGATTGCACGTAACTTTGCTGTGCGTGGGATAGTCGTGGGAAATTGGTAATTTTGAGTCGAACGTTCGTTATGTACCAAGCGTACAATCGTACGACGATTATCGAACCCCGGAAATTTCGGGTTGCACGTGTAAAAAATAACAACTGTTCTCGAGAACGAAATCGACAGTAATTTTCCGCCGAATTATATAAAAAAAAAAAAAACTATTCCAAGACATCCCGCTCGGAGAATTCGTCCCTCGGCAAGGCGACGGGGTGGCGGTAGAGACGGTGTACCGAGAGAAAAGAACGGAGATAAAGACGAACGGGGGGACGAAGGTATTCCGGTTGGTATTTCCGTTAAATACCCAGGAATCGACAAAGGGCCTTCCCGCGGCAACCCCCTCGAGCTTCTTTATCTGTCATTTTCTTCCTCGCTTCGCTTCTTCCACCCCCATTTTTCGTTCCCCCGGCGACGACGAATAAGGGAAGTGCCTCCTCCTTCGGCAAAAATGATGCGCGCAAGCTCGAGCCCCACCTCCCACCCTCCCGCGGATTCCAACCCCCTTCTGTATACCACTCTCGCGCGTTTTCACCACCCCTCCATCGCCCTCTCTCACTCTCCCTCTCTCTCTCTCTCTCTCTCTCTCCTCTCTTCTCTAGCTTGCACCCTTTGTCGAAGCGACACTTTTTCGTCGCTCTTTTACCGCCATATCCCTGGCACTGCGTATATTTCTGGTTGATATACATCCACCTCGGTTCGTGCCTGGCTTGTCGGAGCATTTGCAAATTTCATCGTACAACCCTGTGTACCCTCCCTCGCCCCCTCCTATCCACCGCCCACCCCACCCCCCTCCCCGCTACCCTCGCCGCGTTCTTTTCCTTTTCTACGATCCTCGCCCCCGCCCTCCCGCTCTACTCCTCTCACCACTCTCTCTCTCTCTCTATCTCTCTCTCTGTCAGCGAGACGACAAAAGATCCGAGGAATCGATGCACTGTGCTCCGACTACTCTCGACTTGTCCCCTGGAATCTCGCTAGGAATTCCGTTTTCCTCGGAATTTTTGCGGTTTCCGCGGGGGAAGTCGGGGGGAAAATGTAGCTCGTCGGTCCGGCTTTTGACTCCGTTACGGTACGTTGGAATTGAACTATTTCTTTAGTATCTCCCGTCGCGATACGTTGCAATGTAAAATCGTAATGTTTATGCAACGCGAAGTAATTAGCACTTTCATGTCAACCCTGCGATATCGATAAAACTATCCTCGCGTGCTTTCGTGTCCGATTTAATCGTTCAAAAAAATTCCCCTTTTTCGATTAAAATCGACTCGATATAATTCCTCTCGCATCACCTAGCGCAATGCTCGCCAAGGTACAATTCATATATTCGGCAAATATCGAATGCATTAAAACTTTATTTAAACACGTTCGTCGGCGACGTTCGCGCTACTTTGTCACAGTTGAATTGCACATACTAGAATCGATGAAAGCTGGCGCTCCTTGTCTGCTCGCGAACTATAATTAACATTACAAACAGCGGCCTGGTAATGTCTCGCAACGCAAACGTTTTCTTTGTCATTAGATAAACATTGCACGCGCACGCGAGCGCGGGTAGCGGGAACGTCCGTGCAATTGCCGCGAGTGCCGGTGGTGGTGGCGGCGTATCCGGGCCTCCGGAGCTAAAACACCGCATAGAAATGTCTCTCTTGGAAGCGATAAACTGCCACGGTTTTACAACGTCGATTAGCAGATGACCGTGCGCGCGTTTATCTTCCGCCTCGGCAGTTCGCCACGTTTCACGATCCTCCGGAGAAACTGTACGTGAGCGGAGATTGGGGGTGAAATGGGGTGGGTTTGCCAAGTGAGAGCGGTCCGCTGGGAGACCTTCTCGAAGCTAATCTGGTTATTGGACGTCGACGTAACTGGCGCACGCAACCGACGCGACGCCTCGATTCGGAGACACTCCTGTCTCCTCGATTTCGCCGTCCCCTTGAATCGAGACTTATTTATTTTCCCCACTCGCCAACGGGTCTCTTTTACGATCGAAGTTTAGACGGTAATCGAGAGACAATTTGTCCCTGCGCTAAAATCTAAAACTGAGTACTCCCGACGCGTCGCCATCGATCGTCTTAATTTCCCTTCGTCCTCCCCGTTCCAACCCCCCCAACCCCACCACCTTCACCGTTCGTTTTGTCGCCCATCGTCTAAAATACCTCGGGTGCATTGTCGCGCCGTGGAAACGCGCGCGCTCTCTCGCGGTGCAAAAAAGAGAAGGGAAAAAAAAATACATGCAAGCTACCGAAGAAAGAGAAAGAAAACGAGAGAGAGAAATAGAGAGAACGAGAAAGTTGACAAAGAGAGGAAGGTGGTAGAGGTAACGTGTAGGTACGCCGGTGCGTATAAACTCGGCAAGAGTGAGAGAGAGAGAGAGGAGATGGAGACGCGGTGCCGTGGGAGGAGATAGAAGGAGAGGGAGAGAGAGAGAAGAGAGGAGACTCGAGAAGGTTGGAGCAAAGCTTTCATCGTAATGAAGTATTTCTGCCGCTTGCCGAAGCCTCTTGCTCCTTCTCGTGGCTTTCTCTCTCTCTCTCCCTCTCTCTCTCCGAGTTCTTTCGCGTACGTTAAAGAAACGACTTGTCGGTTTTGCGCACTCATCGACGTTAGAGCGAGCGAGTAAACGGGAGTGCGGATGGAGTGGCGGTGGGGAGGGGGGGCGGGGGGATATTCATCCTCCTGCGCGCCGAAGGACAACCCTATTTAACCCTTCGAGCCCGTGGGACGACGGGACTCGAAGCGTTTTCTACGCTTCCCTTCCGAGCGTCGATTCCCTTCTTCGTCGTGCAACTTTCCTGACGGTTTAAAACTGGTTTACGTTTTGGAGCTTATCTCGCTAACGAGGGAAATACGAGGATTTGATACGGGTCCTCGGAGATGGGACAGCTTTTTCACTTTATTTTTCGATCATCATCGTTAGCGGAGAAAATGTATAGGAAGAGATATACGCCGGTGGGTATATTTAATTTATTGATAAACGGAAGATTAAATTAATTCGTCGAGTGGGAGACACTCGTGGTTATAAATATGGGAGGAATTAAAGTTCACGTCGCGAAGCGTTTCGATTCAAAACAAAATCTCAATTGAACGGTTAATGTTTCGAATTGCAAAAAAATTGTGAGTTCGGTTCGCGAAACGGAAACTCGGTAACTACCGAGTCGAAGAAAGTGGACATAATCGTGTCTAGGACACCGGGAGGGCTCCGTTTGCGCAAGATTCGCGAAGAAAACAATTCGCGGAGGACCCCGACACTGCGATCCTATAGAATCGCGAGAACAATGATGCCGTTGCGTCAAAGGAGGGAACACAAAACGCCTGCACACAGGTACACGCGCCTCTCTACCCTCTCTCGTTTTCTCCTTCCCCATCCCCTGTCTATACACTCGTCTCTCTCGCTCTCTCCCTTTGCTTCTCGTGATTAAAAATGATCGTCCCCAAGCAAGCGTAAAGCTCTTCGAGCCTAAAAGCTCTTCCATGAGGGGGGGCGGAACCCCCTCAATAGTACATCACTATTTTCCGCGACTAACTTATCGAAAACTGACGCGCGGAGCAATGGAAAGCGGACGGTCAATCGGAAACATTTAAAACGTCGGTTCTTCCTTCGAGTACTCTCGGTGGTTCTCCAAAAAAGATATCGTGATATTCGCGAGTTATAGGTTTCCATTTCGTCCAACTTTTAGTGCCACGAATAAATAATACGCGGGTTACGTCGAATCAGCCGCGAATTCGAAAATAATTAGCAACTCGTAAAGAAATATGCGAAAGGAAAGTTAGGTGAGAGCGTGCTCGCGAAATGTCACTTTTATCTCTCGCCGATGCGAATGTTTGATTTGTCAGCTGGTTCGCCGAGTGACGTTACGCGTCTTAATTAACTTTCCGCGAACGATGCAACGATCGCGCGCTCGCCTGATTTTACAAACAGTGCTCAATTTCAATATTCTTTCTTTTTTTTTAAGTTTCGAAACCTTCTACCGAATTTCACCGACTCTTGATTACGAGAGCGCTCAAGTTAGCGTGGCATAAAGTAGATTTGTTTTTCGAGCACCCCAAGGATCCCAGGCGCATCAACGCGTATCCGGGTCGGCGGGAAACGCGGGAAACGTTTTCCAATTTCCACGTTTCATCGTCGGGGACCACCGGCCCTCGAGGGGGTTAAATCGAGGAGACTGTCGATCGATCGGCAACGCGCTAGCCGTTGCAGCGAGTCACTCGCTTCGCTGTCTTCTGTCTTTCGTATTCCGCGCGACGAAGATCGTTTTTTTTACGCGGTCGCTCAATCTCGTGTGAGACAAATTTCTGATCGAGCGAACCGAAATATTTTCTCCCGTTACGTTTACCGAATCCTCGACCCGAGAGCTTCGATATTAAAATAATGAATCGAATCAACTACCGATAGCCATTTGCCCCGATTCATCTAAACGAAGACGACACCGAGCAGGAAACAAGAACCGCGGTAGTAACGACGGTATAACGAAGACGAGTAAAAAAAAAAAGAAAGACGAAGAAAGAAACAGCTTTGTGGCGGCAATGGACTTAATAGCGGTGGTAGTAGCTTCGAGAATAGTAAATGGCAAAGCAATAGTACACGGTGGTAATAAAACTGGCACTAGTTGTGGCTCTGTCGCCATGGTTATCCTCTCGCTCTCTCTCTCTCTCTCTCTCGCCCTTTCTTTCTTCTCCTCTTCCCGCCTTCGCTTCTACTTCGACCCCGTCCATTAATTAACAGGCTTTGTACTTTTAAACGATGTTAAATAAACGGCATTGTCGGCCGGCGAAAGGACTGAAAAGCAGGCGGCATTGTGCTTTAAGCTCGGTCCTCGTCGTCGTCGTCGTCGCCATCGTAGCCGTTGTAGTTGTAGTCGTCGTCGTCGTCGTCATAGTCGTAGTCGTCGTCGTCGTTCGTCGTCGGCGACGTCGTCCCCGAAAGCGCGAAAGAGAGAAGGAAGGTGTATTGCCCGAGAATACCTACCTACTAATACCGTCGGTGCTGAGAAGCCTTTGTTCTAAACAAATACGCCGAGCTACCACCACCAACCGCCTCCCCCCCCCACCCTCCTCCTCCTCCTGCCGCCCCCATCACCCCCTTATCGTCTCTTTCTACCGCCCGCTTGTTCGTCCGTGCCACCTGCCTTTTAGACGGGAAAACGTGTATCGATTGGATAAGCTATATTGTAAATGGAAGGAAAGAGAGAGAGAGAGAGGGAGAGAGGGGAAAACCCTTTCGGTCGCAGAGAGCACGCGCGACCGGATGTCCTAGTGGAATAGATCGGATCTTTTGACTTCGTGGAAATCGCATTGAGAACCATCCCCGTCGATGATCGTCGACGTTCCGTTCCCCCGAGGAGATATGGCACTCTGATTCGCAAAATTCTACTTTATACTTAATTTTTACGATTGGATCCAACGCGAGAATCGGTTCCAGTTTCGAGAAAGAATAGAAAATGGAGAGCCGTTACATCGTCGGTGGTTAGCAATTATACTCAACGACGAGGCAACTCGGGGGCAATCGTGGATTCGCCGTGAGCCTCCTCTCGCTCCCTCCGCTTTCATTCGAGATACTTCGGAACGGGGATTAAAGAATGGTTCGACACCACTCGCGACTCGAATGCGTTATCAGGGCTCGTCATTGTTCGGATAGACAAAATCTCGGATATTCTCTCTTTCTCCGTTTCCAGCGCTCCTCAATCCCGTTCCTCGAAGGATCATTGTGAACCACCACGTGTCCGTATTGTTTAGATCTCTCTCTGTGCTCCGGTATAGGAGGCAACTCCCGCCATTGTCGTAGCCTGCTGTCAGCAACAATAACGAAAGAGAGTAAAAAAGATCCGTCGAGCAACGTGAATCCCATCTTCCTCTCTCTCTCTCTCTCTCGCTCTTCTACCCCCCCGCGCCAGTTTCCGAGAGAGCGTATCTCTCCTCTGTATCAAGAACTTTTATATCCCCCTTGAGCGATTCCTCCAAGTTTCGTTGTATGTATCTCCGATGTGCTCGCTCTGGATATTACTGTACTCCTATATGTACCAACGTACGACGACTCGACGACTCCTTGGCCCCATTTTTCTCTCGGCCATCTCCCTCTTTCTTCTACCTCCTCTTACTTTTCATCGCTCGGGAGACGTTAAAGTTATCCTCGGTGAGTGCGCCTAGGGGGCTGGGAGACGCGCGTTCGGCTTCGCTCTACGACCGAATATTTAGATTTACGAGGAAAACGAGCGTGGGGATCGAGGGAGTCCCGTGACGTTCGCAGGTACCAAACATCGTCACAATTTTTTCTCTCTCTCCCTCGCCGGCCATCGTGCGTTCGTTTGTCGATACGTCATTGACGAGCGTGAGATGAAATTAAAAATGGCTACCGCGAACGTGCGGACGAAAATCGCTAACTTCAAAATCTTGTTGAGATCTGTCATTTCGATCTATCGGTGAATCAATATTTTCGATCAAAGTTAGCGTCGGTGAAATCGTGGCGACGAATATATCGTCGGTCAAAGTTAGCGTCGGTGAAACCGTGACGATGAAAATATCGTCGGTCAAAGTTAGCGCCGGTGAAATCGTGGCGATGAAAATATTTGTCGGAAAATTTGCCCGGATTATCCGACGAACGCGCGACAACATCCGTTTGACGAACGACTCCTCTATCGGTGGAACGTCTCGGTGCACCGGCGGCCATTGTGAGCTCCAGTTGGGCGAAACCTCTGTACTCTCCGTGTACTCTTGGTCCCCGGGCGTTGCAGCCGCGCGACGAATGTCCGCGCGCACCGTCGGCGACGGCGTCGGCTTTTCGTATCGCGCATCGTTCCGCAGTGGCGTCGTTCCTCGTTTGAACCTCGGCTCCGTTTCCAGGATGCCAAGGCTTCGCCGCATTGTTCGCCGAGGCAGCCAGCACACCGACAACAAGTGGTAATTAATTCTCGGCGAAACAATCACCCCGCCACTGCCGAAGGAACAACGAAGGGGATGGAGGGAGAGAGAGAGAGAGGGGGGGGAGAGGCAAAAGGGAGATCGTACAAGCATATTTTGCTGTGCAAACATTCCTTGTTTTAGCCAAACGATTTTATTCCTCCTCCGTCTCTCTCGGAAAAGTTATTAGTCATTACCTGGGGTTATTAGTCATTAGGGGTGCTATTTTCGTCGAGAAATCATTGGACCGACGATATTTTCATCGACACGATTTCACCGACACTAACTTTGACCGGCAATATTGATTCACCGATAGATCGAAATGACAGATCTCAACAAGATTTTGAAGTTAGTGTCGGTGAAATCGTGTCGATGAAAATATTGACGGTCAAATGACCTGTCGGTTGAAAACGGGGTAACTCATTAACTGGTCTATCGCAAACTAATAAGCACTGATCGTAAGAACTCTACGATGCTCTAGATCCAACCGAAATTTAAATAAAAAACAAACATATCCCTCCGCGAAAAATAATGTCTCTTTAACGCGTCCATCGCGATACGAATGGAATCGGTGGCCGCAATTATCACCGGTGGTCGTAAAATATTTTTAAAAAATGACCCGGCCACAGGAGGGAATTTCGGGATGAAAATAGCGAAATTGGATTTTCCGCGGAAACAATCGACGACGTGGATTTAAATGAGACACGACTACGGTTCGTCGATAATTCAACCATAACGGCCAGCTCCGCTGGCGGTGACACACACAACGCGCCCGTTTCAGCGGGCAAACACACAGCACGCGCCCAAATGCCTTTTATACTCATTGATCGAACGCGTTATCCAAGTGCCTATCGCTGGTTTACAAACTGCTTTATACCAACCGCAAACACATTGTCGAAAGGGGAAGGGGGTGTTGTGTGGTGGGAGGGGGTAGGCACGTTTCGACGCGTACGCGCCGTTTCTTCCATGAGTTGACAATATTTTTCAACCGCGATCACGAAAAAATATTTGCCGTGTCTTCGAACCTACTCGATTATTATGCTTTCGATGTCCGCGCGTCCAGGATTGGCCTGGCGGTAGTGGGTTTTTCGCTCGATAAAATTTGATTTCTATCCAATACGAGAACACAATTTATTGTGTCAATTGTAGAATTGGTACGAACCACAATTCGCACGAATGCCGACGGATTTTATACGCGCGGTATTGCCACGTGCCTCACTCTTTACACGAATTACCGTAATGTTTGTAATCAAGTTACGTCTGACCCTACTCGGCCCTTGGTTGCTATTGCGAAAGAGTTATACTTAACCGTTTCCTTTAGATCAGACTTGACCTATCTCTTGTAGCAACCTTTCGCTCAGTCTTTTTATTCGCACAGCCTACTTGCATGCCGAATTACTTCTCACTACTGTTCGCACGCTCTACCTCCTTGCCGCATTACCTGCAATTACCGACATACGCGCCCCCTGCTAGTTTGTCTATGATCTATTTTCCCCGCGTAATTGGTCTTACTTTAAATATCTTACAGACCCGTACTTTTATATTCCTGCCGTTTCCGTACTCGACGATATATACATATTGTTTTTTGTTCGGAGCTCGTTGTTTGCTTAGTCACTCGACGCGGTAGTTGTTTGGAACTGAATCGAAATGAGCCTCGAACCGTTAACCGCTTTCAGATCCAAATCGTGGGTTAAATTAATTGGAGGGAGAAAAAAAAACAGAGAGGAGTGAAATCCTTTTTACCGCGAGCGGTGCGTTTTCTGTAATCATCGAGTTATAATGACTCCGTGCCCACCAGCCTTCGAGACGATTAAATCTTAAAAGTCCGAGATAGAGGGGCGAATGACATCATTCGCGATCCCAATCGCTGCCGGTCCCAATCCGAGTGGGGACTCTTATTAATTCAAATGTTATTTTCTGTTTCAGGGGCCGAATGGAAGCTCCTTACGGAGGACGAGAAACGACCGTTCATCGATCAGGCGAAGAGGTTACGGGCCCAGCACATGAAGGAACATCCTGACTACAAATACAGGCCCAGAAGAAAGCCGAAGACGCTGAGGAAAGAGGGCTATCCTTACAGCATTCCCTATCCCAGCGTGCCAATGGACGCGCTTCGAGCAGGTGAGCAGAAATTCTCCGAGAGGAACATTAATTATCAAACGCGAGAGAACATCGATTCTCGCCAATTCCGTACGATCCGACGAATTTGGCCAAATCGCCTTATTTATTTAACGAACGATCGGCTACTTTGAATAAGAATACAGGGACAATAATAGAATATCAATTCGCGAATATCCCGAAGAATACTAGCGATCTCTCGAAGTGTGCGCGCAGCAGTTCGTGGGGAGGACTACAATGGCAAAAGAACAGTTCGTCTGGTAGGGCTTTGATATTCTTATCTTTTTCGGCTCGCATTTCAAGCGCATTGTTGCCCGGCGATGCCCTCGGGATCCGTGGTCGGAAGTCTTATAATGGCGGTTTCTTCGCGGTCCTCCCGCCCTCTCGTTTCCTCTTCTATTTTCTTCGGGTTCTCGTTAATGGTTCGCGGGCTGCTGCCCGTTTCGCGTCAAAAGACACGTTTCCACGCCGCCGACGCTATTTGCCGTCCATCGAATTATTATCGCCTGAATATCGCGCTCCGGTCGCAGTTGCGCAAACACTCGACACTTGCGCTCGAATTGCACCCGCCGTTTGCCCTTTCTTTTTTTTTCTCTCTCTTTTTTAATGACCGATCGCCTCATTGTCGGTAATCGAGGACCAACGGCTCTCGCGCGTTGCGAGAATCGATCCGACGTCTCGCCCGTGAGTTCACCGACGGGTGGAAATGTATTTTTCGTAATCTGTTAGAGCACGTTATCTGTTATAATATAATCAACGTGGTCAAAGCCTATCTGTACCTATAAGCACTTTAACGCTAGGTTTACGGGCGTTTCTACGAGCACTCGTCAGATTGACGGGTAAACGAAAATACGCACTTTCTTAACAGAATCAAATTATTCAATTTATGTTTGAATTAATTTACGATGCAAAATGGTTCAAATTAATGCTATGGTTTTTGGGATATTTCATTTCAAAATTTAGAATCCGTCACATTGACGGGTCCCGTAAACCTAGTGTTAAATTAAGACACGATAAGCAGAGGCATGCGCGTGTATAGTCGACGCGATCTCTGCTCAATCGTTTTGTTACCTGTACCCAGGTACTTCCGTTGTAACGCTCATTGAAAGGACACGCGGTGTTAACGTAAAGAAATAAAGATCTCTAGTTCTAATAAAATTAACCATCATTCGCACAACTAAAAATCGTCACTCCAAAATAATCGCGTTACAAACGATCCAAGATCTACATATAGCGATCGCATCGTCGATCGACCCCGATATAGACGCGCTCTAAAAGATGATGATTTTATTGCAATCCCGTGGACCTTTACCTCAACGTCTGCCCTCGGGGCTAGCCATAACTCGTCCCGTTACCCACGTAAACGCGTTCCCGTTCACGGATATTCTCCGAGCGGAGAATATTCCACGGGACGTTCGTTCGTTCGTTCGTTCGCGCGCCCTACCACGCCGATGTTGTTGCAGTATAACCGAAGAAAATTATTAATTCCGGCAACGGCGACGGGTCGATTAAAGCCGGAATTTATCTCGACGCCCACACGCGACACCGCGTACGGTGATCGGTAATCTCCGATTTATCGATCGTATCCTACGTCCTTTCCCCTTATCTTTCTCCTTCCACGAGCTTTTATTTCCTTCTCCGCCGCGCCCCGCCTACCGTTAATTTTCTACCCTTTCCCGTTTTATGGGAGGGGAGGAATTTTCAAGTGTTTACGAGGAATCTACGCGCCGTTCCGTCCGGCAGTCCTTTTCTACCGAAAAGGAGAGGGGAAGATAAAAATAAAATTTGTACTTTGTTGTCGGGGACGATAATAATAAAACCGACGGTCGGTAGAACGCGACTGCTACGTTTCTCGGTGTAAAAACGTTTCGCCCCCCTCCTTTATGGATCTAGATTACGTTTCATTTTTTTTCACTCGCAACCTTTCACGATTCTACGATCCCGAGTATCGAAGATTACCACGTTTAATATTTTTTGTTAACGACAAATTCGCATTGCCAGGAAATTCTCTCTCGATCCGCCGAAACTAGGTAATCCTCCCAGTATTTCACGGTCCTTCCTTAAAACTTCCGTCTTAACGCCCGCCACGCAACGGCGGAGAGAGATAAACGGGTGTGTGCTCCGTTTGTAACAGAAAGGGAAAAAAAAAAAGAAAAAATCGCGATAAGGGATTCATCGCTACCGATCCGCGATACACCCTGTATATTTTCCTTTCTCTTCGCGACGCCGCGCCCGGGTGTAAATTTCTTTTTGTTTTTGTTTTTTTCGTTCGTTCCCCGAGCGAAGTCCCCCGGGTGCATCCACACAGCCACACGGTGGCACGCGCATAAGACAAGCGCGTGGGTGGTTGGGATAAATTATCGGCTTAAGCTGGAATTTCTGACTGGAGTTTCCGCCTGTGCAGATAGTAAGTCCGCGACTTAAGGACGTGAGTTAAGGGTAAACGGCGAGTCAGCCCGCCAGTCGGAAATTAGTTTTTCCGTTTCCAGAGAAACTCATTTTTGTTTTCCTCGCGATTCTAGGATTGTATTCTTGTATTCGGGGGTAGAAACAGTATCGACGGAAAATAATTACGAATCGGAAGGACTGTGGGTCTTACGTCGAAAGTGTGTAGAAATTCTATCGTTAAATGTTTGTTCTCTAATCGAACGAACGTATCCGCCGTACATTGAGTATCGCACGACGAACAGTGCACATGCTATCGAGCGCCGTAAGTCAACCCCGACGACGACGGAGGATCGTGCTAATAAATTTTCTAAATCTCGCTAGTAATCGTCGGGGCAGATCGGTTTTTTCTCCCGAATGACGGATTTATAATCCGAGTTTCAGAGTCACGTGCTACCGTCGAAGGACCCCGGGCGCAACCATAAGCGAACTTGGCGCATAATAACGCAAGGGACTAAGACAATTCGATAAATAATGAGCCAGCGACATGTTTATGCTCTCGCGTGCCTACGTCCAATGAATCCTGGCCACGAAGCGCGGCCCTTCCGCGCCAAAGGGAGTTATTCGACCATTTATTTCGAGCCCTTACGTTCCTCGATCTCGAGATACCACGCGAAACAAAGTTTTGACCCGGGTTTTTGAAAACACCGAGGGGATACTCGCGTGCGCCCCCTTGAAGTTTTTTTTTTTCAACGCGTTAACTTCAACGAGCGAACGAACGCCGGAGGAGTCTTCGAGTTACAAACCGCGTCGCGATTATTTTTGTTTGCAAAACTGTGGCACTGATTTTCGCTCGTTTGTTGGCGAAAGATTGACGCGGATGGCGAGAATATTTCAACTTTACGCCGAATATTTAACAATAATTATTTTGAACGCCCGGTAATTTGCATGGATCAGCGTTTTCGCGTTTATGACCCTTTGGAAATATTCTAAATTCAAAATGTTTCCAGCAAAACCATCAATCCCGTGTGAATCGTTATTGTGCGCGACAGCTAAATCGAAGTGACGGGCACAAAATATTCGTTCGCCCCCATTTACCATCGTAATTCCGCGCGATTGTCCCCTTCTCTTATTTTCGATTGATTCAGCGTTACGCGGAGAAATTTGAAATTACGTAATCCGGTATGAAACGGAAAACAATGAGAACAATGGAGAGCACGGCACGTCAAACAAATCTGTGTAAACCGAGGGGGGAGATCGGCGAGTACAAGCACACGACTCGATTCATCTAACATCTGTTCCTGTAACGCTGATGAGGGGGAGTAGGAGGGAGGGAGGGGAGTGTGGAGTCTAGAGATAAGGCAGATGCAGATTCGTAATTAAAAATACGGATATTAATTAACGAGGAATTTTGAGGGATTAAGGTGTCGTGAAGTCGATTCGTAAAATGTAGGGAAGTTTGAAATCGTTCGAATCGGAATCTCCGAAACACGGCGCCTCAAAAGGTGGACAGGTGATTACGAAATTGCAATCAACACTATTCCTACCGATAATTCGTGACGTATACATATTCCTACCGTGACCAGTCAAACGACCGGTCTTTAAAACAACTTATATTTCTTTACCGATTCAACGGTAATAGCCAATTTAATAGTGAAAAGAGTAGTTTCTTTTATTTAGAAGTGGATAACGTATATTTTAATATTTAACCCACTAACATTCAAGTTAAGTGGCTGTAGAATAATGTTGTATGTCGTCCCGTAAGAAACAATACCGCCTATCTAGCATTAAAGAAATTTACAAAAATGAACATACAAAATGACATACAAAATGAATACAAACATACAAAAATGAATTTGAAGTACCTAAAAATTATTTCTTTAACTACCGGTATTTTGGTCTAACTACGATAAAAAATAGTGAACGGCGATGTTATGAAGCCATATGAAGCCACGAAGTCTATTTCCCAAAAAGTGTCAGATAGGTGGTACTGTTTTTACAGGATAATGTACAAAATTCTGGACAAAATTTCAGAAACGGTCATTTGACCGGTCGGTGGTAGGAATAACGTTAATAATCGACGCGCTTCGAATCCCTCATCGGCCGTCATAAATTTCATACGCCAATCATCCGGCGGGCTTCTTTCCAACGTAGATAGACACAACCGCGGCCGTTAAACCGAGGCACGAATGAGCGACGTCTCCTCGTCACCACTACCGTCGCGTCGCGTCGGCCGGGATATTCGAGGCGCTCCACAATGGAGCTTCGTTGCCGTAGGTATTCTCTCGCCGCGTTTTCCGTCGCTCGACAGCCGATGATCGATAAGCCCGCAGGTATATACGTCGAAGGAACACGCGGTTTCTGATATTAATCTCCGACAAAAATCTCTCTCTCTCCCTCCCCGCTTGTTTGGTTAATCATTGGCATTGTCGATCGTCGAATGCTCGAAATCGAAGATAAAGAGCCGATTAGGCGGATCGATATTGCGTAATTATCGAGAACAGGGAACGGGAGGATCGCGCGACGGTGTGTGACTCTCGAGAAGCCCGCGACGATAGATTATTGGGTACGATACGTTTAACAGTTTTAACACTAGGTTTACGGACAGTTCTTATACGTATACCTATCTCCACGGATATGCGTCGATTCACCACATAAATTATACAACATAGGGAATTTCAAAATCAGAGAACTTTGATGAAAATGAATTTTGATATATATGTTGCGGGCAATGTTAATAATTAGGCATTATTTATAATACCGGGGAAATTTAAAAAGTGCCCAAAGGAATACAATGCGTCAAGCCAGGATCGTGTTGTTAACGTTTGATACATTCTATACAGTGCCCGGGCATTATAAATAATGCCCAATTATTTACATCACCCGTAACATATACATATTTGTTTGTTTAAATAGCTAAAAGTCAGTACAAGTGGTAGAAGAAAAGTGTAAACGATTTCTGAAATTTTCCTCATGAAATTCAAATGCGTGAAAATAACGCGTCCCGTAAACTAGTGTTAAAAACCCTAACCAATCAATTTGACAAACGCATGACTATGAACGTCGACAAACGATCATCAGTTTTGTCCATCGCGACGTTCTTCCAATAAAAAATTCTTATCGCTGTTATGAATTGCAAAAGCATAGTAATCGAATGTTTCTCTTTACGCAATGTTGCAGGAATGGCCGGTAGCATGGGACAAGCTGGCATGGGTTCGTACTACGGTCCCGCAGCGGCCTACGGTTCCCTATCCGCGGCCAGCATGGCTGCGGCCGCGGCTGCGGCTGCACAACAGTCCGCTGCGGCAATGTCCGCGGGGCTCGGGGCACCTGCTCAGGTGAGTCGACGATTCTCACGAATAAAAATATACGTTTCTCGGCGCAAAGAAAAGAATAGGGGGGGAAAAAAAATGTATTATCGGATAATACTCTTTACTATAATAAACAACGTTGAGCCACGATTGTTTCCGGTGCAACGCCTGGAGACTTTCGTTCGCGCCGCTTCGTTTATTAGTTTCGCGTCGCATTCGTTTTCCGCTGTAAAATATGCCTTTGTCGGATACGAATTAAAATAATTACTAAACGCGAAACGCGCGGGCCAAGTTTCCGCGCCCCGCGTGTCAACGATATAATATGGTACTCGTCGAACAAAAGTCGTTGCGTAGAAATTTAATTATGCCTTTTTACGAGGCGAGAGAGAATTGTTTGGTATTGTGGACGCCAATTCCGCGCCGTACGTTGCGTTACGTTCCGTGAAAGGAAGTACGTTTAAACGCCTATTACCTGCCCTTTGTGTCGTTTCTCTATCGAATACAATTAAAGAACGAAACCGATTCTTGGGGTCGACACCGACGACTCCGATTTGTCACAGCCGAAAAACGCGCGGGACACTCGCGCCCGGGGCACGCACACACAGATTTATCGGAACACCGAGGCAAAGAATCCATCCCCCCCCTCCCCCCTCCCACGCGGTTCTTTCTTTTGCGGTCCCGTTTGATATCCCGTGGTCCGATCGAGGAATCTCGAGATTTATCTCACCGTTCGCACAATTCCTCCTAATTATTTCGAATATATAACTCTGACGTCTAATCGACCGTTTAGAACTAGGTAACTTTACGACACGATCGCGCATAATGGAACGCGTTTGTCTGCCGAACGGAAAAAAAAGAAGAAGAAAAAAAAGGAAGCCAAAGACAGATATCCTACCGAACGATATCTCAACTGGGGACAAAAACGCGGTAATCAGAAAGCAATAAAAAAAAAAACCGACAGCGGGGAGAGCCGCGACGGTAGGTTTGCGCCGTGGTAGTATAGACATTGAAAATTCGCTATCCGACGCCGTTTGATCTCTCCGCGGAATCGAAGGCTCCAGATCGGGCGCGTAGGCTACGGACGAACAAAAAAAAAAAAAAAACGAGATAGATCGCTGATGAGAAGCAGCAGGACCATTGAGGATATAGGAAGAGGAGAAAGAGGTAGGAGAGCGAGAGAGGATGAGGAGGATGAGAGTGTAGGTACGTTTCATTCGTTGTCGCAACAAAGGGGCCCCCGGGTGGCTTCGCAAACAGAAACCGGAGACCGTGGTCTGTGTATGAATTTCCGCAGCTGGGTACGGGAGACAAACAGATAGCTAGTTATTTCTGCATTCAACGGCTGAATGCCCGACGCGTCTGGAACGACGCACCGGCGCGATACAGACGACTATTATTGGCGAACCGGCGCGGCGTAGGACGAGCGAAGAATTCCAACGCGCGGTGCCGTTATCGTCGCGGACCTTCTCCCGATCGTAGACGAAACGACATCGTCATCGTCGATCGTCGTCGGTACTCGTCGACGGCCGCTGGCCCGATTCGTCGATCTCGAATCTCGTCCTTCCAACGAGATTTCGAGAGATCGCGACAGAACACCCGCGTTACCTACCTTGGCCGCGCGACGGGCCTTTGGTATTTTTTTTTTTTTTGGTTTTTTCTTTTCATTTTTATTTCCTCGACAGAGGAGAGCGACGCGTGTCGTTCACCTGGATTTCACGGCGAAGGTGGTCGACGCGTTTAGGTTCTTGCCAGGCAAGAGTTAATTATCGTGCACCATCACGGTGTCGCCGTTAAAGCGTACAATAACGTCGTACCGTTTCTCTTCTGTTTTCATTCACAAAAGCGTCTATTCTCTGCGCCGCCATGTGTCGTCGGAGATAGAAAGAGTAGGCGAGGGAGAGAGGGAGAGAGGGGGGGAGAGAGAGAGAGAGAGGATTGAGAGAGCGGAATGCCTTTTGCTACGGGCGCACTTTATTTTCCAAATGGCTCCTCTCCATTCCCGGACCAGAAAGGTCGGGCTAGAGCGAGAAAGTCAACTCGGGGCATTGTTACACGGAGTCGTCGATATTTCACCCACATTGCGTCCTTATGGCCGGATGGATTCGACTTGGAGTAATGTCGAGGAGAGAGAGAGAGAAGGGAGTCGATTGAAACACGGATTTTGTTCTTGAAATTTATGTGCATTCTGTCGCGGCGTACGGTTCGGAGAGGAACTTCCGTAGACCGTAATCCGACGTTCTTTCAAAGTTTCGCGGTAAATTTTCAGCTATCGCGAGTTTATACTCAAACGGTTTGCGTTGGAAAGTTTTATGCGAGTCGGACGGGTCGTTTCGTGATTAATAATTCAAACGTCGAGCTGACGCGTCAGGTATACCTGTACAAAAAATGTATATAAAATCGAAATGATCAAATTACGCGGTCGATTAAGATTCTCGAGACGATAGCTTTCGTAGCAGTGCCGACGTCTCTCGACGCGACGCGAGTTTTTGCCAACGTTTTCCTTTTCGCGGGGAATTCGCGCGCGCCAGGTAACACCTCGGAGAATGCGAGAAACGCTTAATTTCTGGTTGACTCCTCGGCGAGGGTCCCAAGGTCCGATTCGCGACTTCTCTCTCGGGCGGAGGATTTTGAGGCGAGAGGAACCGAGGTGTAATCAATTGGACGTAGCAGGGAGAGGAGAGACGAGAGAGCCGGGGCTAAGACTGGATGTAAATCATCCGGACAAAGCCGCTTAACGATCCGACAAAGGATCCCGCGCGGTCCTCGTCCACGAATTATAGAATCGGGAATACGCGCTCCACCAGGTCCTTTCTTTCCATTTTTGTTTTTTTTTTTGCTTCTTTGTTTCCTTTTTTTTCTTAGAAGTGTCGCGGCGTCGGTTCCTCGCGCTCAGCTGTCCTCCCCCACTCTCTCTCTCTCTGATCGCTGAAACTTCGGCCGGGACAACGCGTTACGAAATTTATAGCCATTGGCAGCTTTGTCCCGCGGATAGAAGAAACCTCGGGTCTCTACGTCATCGCGGATCCGCCGATTTCGCGACTCCTCCGCCGAGTCGAATCTTCTCTCGCGTTTCCATTCTACGATGAGTCGTGTCGGTTCGAATCTCAATCTCGTTTCGATGGGTCCCTCAGTTTTAATTGCAAAGCGGGAGACAACGAAACGATGATCGAAGCGTTCGATTTACCGTGCTTCCAGGACATACAACATCTCGTGTTCGAGTACCGATAGTTAGACGTGGTTTCTCTTTGACGTTCGACGTCGAACGCGCGACGTTTGAGTCTCGGGAGAGCACAGTCTTTTCGCGTTGACCGAGTAACGGTCATCGAGGAATACGCAACTGCGGTTTTTTTTTTTTTATTGCGTTGAGAGAAAGAACGGAAAGTCGCGAAACTCCATCGCCTATCGGCCAAGAAGGAAATTTCCTCGAAGTCGATCGGGCCGGCCGATTTTGCGACTCCTCCACCGAGTCGAATCGTCTCTCGCGTTTCCATTCTCCGATTCATCGCCTCGGTTCGAATCTCGTTCTCGTTTCGATGGTTTCCTCAGTTTCAAAGCGGGAGACAACGAAACGATGATCGAACCGTTAGATTTACCCCGCTTCCCAGGGACACACAACATCTCGTGTTTCAAGTACCGATCGTTAGACGTGGTTCCTCTTTGAATGTTCCAGGTGGTGAGCTCGATGGACGCGATGAAGTACTCGATGGAAGCCGACAAATACCGCGCCGCATACATGCCGCCCAGCACCCTTGCGATGAGCATGTACTCCGATCCCAAGTACCTGGACTCAAGCCCGAAGTCCTATCTCGATCGAAGCTACCTTGACTCGGCGAAAGCTTACTTCGAGCAATCGAAGCTCTACATGGATCAGAAGCAGACCATGAACGACTACAATCGGCCGAGTTACGAGCACAACAAGCTCTACGACGAGTCGAGCCCCGGCAGCGTCGTCGGCGGCGGCGGCGGTGGACCGACGAGGTCACCGGCCGCGGAATCACCGGACATGAGCAAGCAACACGAGAGAACCGAGCAAGGCTCGTCGAGCGCGAGTTCGACGTCGACGTCGTCGGCGGCGAGTCCTGGCGCGAGTTTACCCGCTTACTATCCCGGTCCGGTACAGACAAGCGGTCTCCTCGGACCCCAGATGAGTCAGTACAGCGGCTACCAGACGGCGCCAGCACCGGGAAACGAGTCCTTCCGACGGCCCCTCACTGTCATCTTCTGACCCGACAGAACGTAGCTCTGATCAATCTTCGAGGAGCAGCTACCGTGATCGGCTCCAGTCCGCGGGATGGCGCGGCGTTCGACGGTCGCTGAGGACGCGCGACATCAGGGATTTTGACGTTCGACGTCGAACGCCCGACGTTCGAGTCATGCGCGAGCGCGATCTTTTCGCGTTGATCGACGTAGTAACGGTCGTCGAGGATCCACGCAACTGGTTTTTATTTGTTTCGGTTGCGTTGAGAGGGAGAGAACGGAAGGTCGCGAAACTCCATCGCCGATCGAGGCGAGAAGGTAATTTTTCTCGTAGTCGATCGGACCTGAGAGCAAAAGGAACATCCCGCGACTGGATCGACGCGAACGTAATATGCATTTTACCCTTAAACTCGAAGTGAAACTGGGGCATACAACGACGGTGCGAACATCGTTGAAATCTGACAACGAAGATATGGGACTTTCTCCGTTCCATCAACTCCCCCGTAATCCCCACCCCCGACAGAGCGTCGAATCCCCCCCTCCCCTTCCCCCCCCCCCTTTAATAGTTATTTATCAGACATAGGTTTCGTCGATCTCGATCGCTCGGAATCGAATTATAAAGATTGTACATAGTCCCCGTGTAAATAGTGTAGCAAGGATTTATCACGTACGACGTTCGAAAACGGTTTTCCCCGAGCACCGAAGCGTGAAGCTTTCCGCTTTTCCCCACCCTTCCCTCTCCCCCGAACGCTAACACACTTTTACTCTCTCCCTTAATATCTCTTTAACCTGGACTTCAGACATTCCGTGTCTCAACATTGTTCGAGACATCCCGCAAAGAGAATTCTTTGAGATATTTTCTCGCGATCCGCGTCACGAGATTCCCGTCCCTATCAAACGGAGTAGGGTGTAAGCTGTTTCGCGTTCATGTTCTTTTCGCTGGTACTCCGAGACATTCTGATTTGCAGCGTTTTAATTTCGAACGAACAATGCTGCGGGACGCTTTCGTGGACTTTGCGCGATGGATCGAGGAGAACGTGTTTTTCGTGCGGTCGTTCTGAATCGCGACGATTAATTGCTGTAAATAGATGTTTTGGTTCGTTGAGGAAGTATACACGCGTCGCGTCCTTTTTTTCATTTTAAGTTCCTCGTTCCGCGATATGAACGGCGATGATTTGATAAACCGGCGTGTCATTCCTTCTTCTCTGTCCTTTAAGAACCCAAAAGCGTCGCGACGGCGATTGCTTTAACGTTAATCGCGATTCGGAATACACGCGACGAACGGTGATTCGTTTTTTTTTTTTTCTTTGTTCAAACAATTATTTATTGACCCTTAAATCGAAATTTGTACGTAAAGCCGAAGTTTAGGGTGACCGAGGAAGCGGTCGTCGAGTATATTTAACCAGTGACGCTGATATTAAAAGATCGCCAAAAAAGTTGTAAAATATCGTTTATTGTTTAACGAAAGTACTTAGTGCTTTCAGGGATAATATTTGTTTCGTTTTGTTGGTTTCGTTCGTCGAGAACGATTTCACGAAAGAGTTTCTAAAGGCGTTTCGCAAAGGTACGAGAGGCAGAATGGTTCGAACGTAAAAAAAGATATAAAGGAAACGGATGTATGCGAGGGGTGTACTTTTGCGAAACGTTGCGCCCCGTTGTACGACGTGTAACCTTTGTATTTGTATCGTTACGATAAATCTTAAACTGTACCAATTATTCGAGTATTACATTACCAGCGGCAGAAGTAACCTATAAATATTGTACTGTAAGTGAGAAAGCAAAATAAACGTTAAGCATTATCCTTCGAAATGATCGGCAAGCGTGTAATCGCCCGTCAGCTCCTCCCGCCGTTTTAATACCGGTCCGCCGGTATTAAAAAAAAAAAAAAAAAGTAATGACGTAATTCCACGAAAACCTTTTCACCGCTCTTCGTTTTGGAAATAATCCAATATATCAAATCTTGCGCGCGAAGTTATGGTAATTAATCGCGTCTTTTCAACGTGAGATTTTTATTTTTAATGAAATTTTTTCTAGTAAAGTCGTGAATTTCGAAGAGCGTTTTTGTGCTCTGCCACGTCATGTATCAAAGATGCTCGGTCAAATTTAACAATTGACTCAAGTGCGAAGGTAAAAAATGGTCCGTTATTAAAGAGGAAAAAAAATGTTATTAAATATTATAGAAAATACCTTTATGCAGACGTAAAATTAGTATGCAAGTGCGAAGGTAAAAAATGGTCCAGTATTAAACCAGGAAAAAAAATTCTATTAAATATTATAGAAAACACGTTTACGCAGACGTAAAATTAGTATGCAAATTTCGGAAATCAGACACGCTGAAGACGATCGCCAAGAAGAATGATCTTCAACTCCATCGTGGACTCCATTCTCTTTATTTTCGCCACTCGAAAACGTCGAAAGCGCAGCAGCAGTCGACGAAATGCGCGCAACAAAGCGCGGAATGACGCGCTGTTGGCTCCCACCCCGCCCTCCAATCCCCCCTCCCCCCTCCCCGGCCAAGGCATAAAAGAAAGTAACGAGCAGTTAGACGACTTGGCAGGAGTCTGTCGACCTCCTCTTTCACCGACAGCGCATCAGCTCTCGTTTGTTTGCCGCCTCCTAACTCGATAATAATAAAACAAAAAAGCAAGAAAAAGAAGAAAAAAAAAGAGGCAAGGAGCATCGCGCGCACGGTAGCGCGCGCTCTCATCCCCGGCGCGGCAATAACGAAGGCGCCGCTCGTGAGAACGGTGATTACCGACTTATGCACGCCTCCTTTGCCACGACAAACTGACAATTTTCACCATCATTATCCTCTCGAGGGCCCGCGCCATTGTTTCTCGTCTCTCGAGGGCCATTATGTTGTCTTGCTGAGAACACGCTCGCGCGGGGACTCTCGTGTATACGCGTTTACACGACGGGACACAGGGACGGAGGACGGGACGGGACGGGCGGGACGGCTAGGAGGCGAAGGGACAAGACGCTCGCTCCGGATATATCCTGGATGGTGGTTGCGGCGATGATGATGGTGGTGGTAGTGGTGGTGGAAGGTGGCTCTCGGGCTACCTTCTCATTAAATCCATTATACCGAGTGAGCAGCGATGAACTCGCAGCAGCCCGTCAGCCGTGCCTCTTCTCGCCTTAGACAGATCGTTTAGGTGGAATCTAAATCATCTCCGGGGAGCGAGTCCTCCTTCTCTATCCTTCGGTTGTAGGTCGGACTCCTGGAAGGGACGTTCAACCGCGGCACCGTTTCTGGTTCCGACCTCTCACGACTTCATTAGTACCTGCTGACTTTGGAATGTTCCTGGTTACGGGATAAACGGGCCGGGAATGGCGATCGTGAGGGATCTTTGGTCTAACGCTCTTCCTTCGCTTTGAGATCATCTTGCGGGGTGGACGTTATTTTTAATTTTGATATCTCTCTTGTTTTTTTTTTGTACTTTCCGTTAGCCGCAGCACGGAAGGTGTTATTGCGTGGAATTTTAATTTTACTCCTCCCGTCGAAGGTGACGAGTAAATTGTAGCGTAGTCGAGGGATTCAGCCTGACATTAGAAAACGCTTTTTTTTTCTATACGTTTTACGGAACGGTCGTGGCTTTCTTGAAAATTGGTTGCAATTGTTTAGAAATCGTGCTCTCCGCGCGAGAGCTCGAGAGTCCTCGATAAAACGATGAATAATTTAATTACTAATTATACGTTCGGTCTGTCAGATTTCTCGCTCGCCAGTCGGCCCGACAACGCGGATCTCTCTCTCTCTCTCTCTGTCTCTCTCTCTCTCTCTCTCGCTTCTGTTTATTACTGTTAGGAGCAGGCACGGCCATTTTCTCATTAAATTCATTATAGAACGATGAGCAACGACGAGCATTTCTACGAGCGCCTTTCGCCGCTTACTTAGATCGTTTAACTGGAATGTAAATCAGTCGGGGCTCTCCTCGTCCACCACTTCACGACTTCATTAGCGTAGTTCCACGTTTGGAATTTCGAGCCTCGAGGAGGAGGAGCCACCTCGCGTATTCACTATAGCAGCTATTTCCGTTGACGCAGCTATCTACGGTCAACGATTTCGTTATTCGGAATTTTCTGATTTCCCGGGAAATTTGCCGCGCTTGATATCGCGTTTCGCGCAGTATACGATTTTCGGATAAAAGGACGACGTATAATAATCCTAACGCAAACTTCCTGGCGCCGAGATTCCGCGTTTAACGGGCCCGGCTCGCTTCGACTTAATTCGGTTTATCGAAAATCGTTATTAATTAGAAGGGAGATGGAAAAACGAGGCGAACGAATCCGCGACAAAGTGTCGTCCCGGGGAACAGTTGCGAGGATCGTAGGAGAATCATTTATTTCCCGGACTCTCGCTAATTGTGAAGGCGATATCGCGCAACCGTAAAATGCAGGGCAAGTTTCCAGGACACCCCCCGCAAACGCTAGACGGAGTAATTAACAAAGCACCTCGCACAGGCTACCCCCGTTTACTCGCGTAATTTCTTGATTGGCGCTTCTCGCGAGCTCGAGTGCGCATTTACACAAGCGACTCGATCTGAGCCACGAACGCTATAATTAATCGTAGATCATTGTTCGATCGTAGCCCGCCGGGAAACTCGTCAACCACCCCCTCCTCTCCCCCTCCCCACCCCGCACTCGAGATCGGCTCTCTCGTTTTCTCTACACCCCCTCCAACCCCCCTACACCGCGTTATTTCCCGTCAAGATTTCTTTTATGGCGAAGGGGTAACCTCCACCACAAGAAATTATATCGACGACATTGGACGCGGTGGTGCAAACAACGACCGACGGCTGGAGTAGGTCGGAATTTGTACCGAATCTGCCCCCTTAATTGAACCCCCGGAGAAGTGCCACGAGGAAATTGCGATATTTTTTTCGATTACGGAATTTTGTCAACCGATTATCGGTGTACCGAGAGTTCTTTCGCAGAACGTGTGTCGAATTGGGTGCGTTCGTAATGCTGTTGATTCCGCGATTGCAAGATCTTCGGCTCAAAAACTTTATTAGGAACCGAAGTAAATATCCAAAAATGATATTTTTACAATAAAACTCAACAGTCTTGTGTGCAGCGTAAATTTGGTAGAGAAATGAAAATCGCGTATTTTAAGTAAGCTTCGCGTAACGAAATAAACCGTTCCTTGTGTCTCAATTAAAGTTTATCACAACGAAGATAAATTTCGTGTAACGAATCAAGAGGCAAGGTCTTATCTCGGGCCAAGTACAAGTATACGAGAACTAGACCTTGTATTGTTTAATTTGTCGCGAGAAAGACCGAACATTATCCGACTGAAAGAAGCTTAATTAAAACCCGGAAAGATCGTTATGAAAATATCACTCCAATTAGTATTGTGATATTAACTGAAACAACAATAGACACGATTCATATACGACTGATCTACATTTCCCTCCTCGAAATTCTTCAAACATTAAATTAATCCCGTCATAACTAAAAAGAGATCCGCGTAATCATTAATTTCCCTCGCCCCAACCAGAACGACTCGCGACTCGAACATAATTCCCGACGCATAGTTAACGAATTATCGCCTAATCTCGACGAGAGGGACGGAAAGGAGGGGGAGGGAGGGAGGGAGGGGGTAGGGGCACGCACGGTTGTTTGCGGAGTAATTATTTCAAGTAGGGCAGGTGCCCTGCAAACTTAGCCGCCCGACCCTACGTTGTTTATACGAGTCAATCGTCGCCGGTGGGTGCAACATGCTCGTTGCTGCGCAAACATTTGCCATAACTGCTCTGCCACCCACCGAGCCGTAACCAGTAATACTAACCGAGGGAATTCAGCGGCCGATAAGTCTGTCTCTCGAGCGAAGGATGTTTGCATATCGATTGTAGACACTTCTGTATGCGCCGATATCTGAACGGAGGTACGATACGCGCGTGTATCTTGTATTTGTACGCGCGTTCCGGCTCGACGTGGGAATTCATTTTGAAAGTGGTAAAAAAAAAAAAAAAAAGAAGAACGTGCAAAAAAGAGCAGCCACGTCCGAATGATCGATAGCGCGCACGACCGTACGAACGTTTCGCGAATAAACGTTTCGATAATGTCGTTACTTTTGTTACCTTTCCGGGGACTCTATTATGTTTAACGTTCGGATGCCGCGTCGTTTAAATTTGTTATTCGGAGGGGGCAAAAACATACCTTTTTCCATCAAACGTACACGCATCGTTGCGCGATACGTATACATTTTTTTCACTCAAAGTCCCATTGAATTTTTTTTTTTGTTAACAACGCTTAAAGCTCTCGGTAAACGCGAATACGCGTATCATTAGGTATACTCGTGTATTGCCGTTGTAATACTAAATATTCTGACCAAGATATTGATATAAAAATATTGTACGGTAAGTAACAGTTTGAAATCGTAATAGCGGGCCCAAGGTAGAAAGTTTTTTTTTTTTATCGTTGCATATGCATTTGCATATGCCTACATTCATATCTACGCACACCTGGGAGTGTATTGAACTTGTGGTTATGGTGGCAGTATCCGACACGTGCGTGACAATTCAAATTGAGTATAGAGCGTGAACCATCCGTGAAAAAGAGTGTCAATGGCCATGTACCCGAGCGTCCACCTGACACCGGCAAATCCGATTTTTTTCGACTATAACAAAAAAGTTAGAGCGAACGAATTGGTTTCATTCTCTACGCGTCGCGCCGACGACGGCGCGGTAATTTTAATTTTAATTACGCACTGTCATTCAGCTATTTATCTCCCCTTCAACGCAATATCCGAAGAGCGAGGCGCGTTGAAAACTACTTTCTGCTGTAAATCTTTCAACGTCGCGGAGTGCATAGTGTCTTTAACGAGTGCCGAACGTAAAGGACCAACAAACAACATGGTCGATTCGCGATAATCCGCGGATAATGCGGATCGCGCGGGGAAATTGGCTCGTCGAAATCGATAACGCGATAGAGCCTTAATTCTCGCCGCATCGAAACGGAAAACCGCGAGCAGTCTCTTCCGCCCTCCAGCTTTCTTCGGCAACGAATCTAACAGGTAGTAAAATTTCTTTTTTCAGCCTCGCCACGAAGATACACCCGCCGGATAAAACGGAGGAGCTTTGTTGCCGGGAATTCCAGGGCATCGAGAGAAGGCTGCGTGGCGGTTTCGGTGTATGTAAATTAGCCGGTGGTCTATTCACACCCGTACACCTGGTCGCGGCCTCCCGCTGCACGGATGCTCATACGTGGATACCTTCCACCTCGACGATTCAACGGTAGGTTTCTTTTTTTCTCTCTCTATTTGTCATTTTTCACGATTCTCCGGCTTCCCCGTGATCACGCGTCTCGCGAATCTTTGCATTCCGTCGATGCAGAAATAATGAAAATGTGGAGAACATAATTCTTTGATTATTATTGCGAGAAAAAGTAGTTTTGTTTTTGGGACTCGTAACTCGGTCCGGGATGAGATTAAACGACTCATTTGTCGAGCAATGGAATTCGATTGATCAAAATGTGTTTCAAACGTAGGGACAAGAAATTTGGTATTTTCTTATCGATGAGAGTGTGTACCATCGAGTCGAGTCCATCGCTACGTAGGTGTGTCCTCTTTCATACACGCGTTATATTAATATAGATTCGTAGCTCGTGTTGGTGGAAGACCTGCTGCATTGTGCAGCAGCATTCCACGGCCGAAGGTCCCGTCGAATAGAAGTTAACATCTCTTCGCGTTAGGCTTTATTCTCATTCTTCTCTCTATAACGTCTGCTTCTGAATTTCGTGTAACTTAATTTACCGTTCACATTTATCGGCGTAATGGCTATTAAATTAAGTCAAAGTTAAATTAAAAAATGGTGCACGAGTCTTGTAAGTCAATATCACTTTGCAACGGGGTACAATCAATTATTTGTCAGCGAAAACCCCTTCAATGATTGATTCCATCGAGTAAGATTGATTCTCATTATCTCAGTTTCAGTGACCCAATTTAACGTTCTGTAGTTAATCGGGAGTTTCGGAAGCTGTCGTCCCGGTTTATTGATTGCCGTTGCGCGGCATAAGCAATCGATTGTCGCGTCGATTACGGGGACGAGAAATCGACACCGCAACGCAGTGACTCATCCCCGAAAGGATCGCTCGTTGTCGGGAAATGAGGGATTGAAACGAGGGATCGGTGTCGCGCACGTGACCGTCCAAAGAACTGACTTGGTTTATTTTAAAAGACTACTATGATACTCTCGAATCGATTTCTCATTCGAAAACACAAAAACATACGATAAATCTCGAAATTTACGATATTTGGTGTTGTGGACAATTCCAGGAGATACTATTTTCAGGGATGAACGCAGGGGGGGTCAACCCCACACCCAAAATATGAGGACAAATTTGAAGAATAAATTAGCTACCTGACTTAAGAATTTAAGTTATTTCAAAGCCGTTCACGGGACTAAAAAATAAAATAAATTTTTTAATATTTATTTTTGCAATAAAGTAAGTTTATGAACATTTTTCATTTTTTCAACGCCCCCCAAATTTTTTCCTGCGTTCGCCCCTGACTATCTTTAATGGCCGACATATTTCTCAACATAGGATTCCGAGAAACACATTATAAAATTCTATATCAATTTGAACAAGTATTTGTATGCGGTTAAAAGGCCCTTTTAAATTGTACATGTCTCCGTCAGATATTTCCTTCCCCAAGAATATTCACTCGTAACGAGTCTCTCCCTTTCGATTACGGGAGCCACCCCTCCTCCTTATCCGCAAACGCCGCACGTTTTCGCGTTTTGTTTCGAAACACCGAGGGCGTAAGTACGCGACGATTCTCGTTATATCCGGACACACGTATCGAGAGCAGATCAGTTGGTGGAACCCCAATCTGCGGTATCCAGATAACGCTGTGGATCGTTACTTTATTCAATTCGCGGCCGCCCTTTTTGCGATATAAAAGCAGCTTGCACGGCCAACAACAATAACACAACCCTCCTTTTCAATCGCTTTATACATTGACGCGTGCAACGTCGGATCCTACGCGGTATCCGACTGTGAAAAACAATTCTAACCTTAAAAGGTTTAAATCTCGTGGAACGTTTGTCACGTACCTACAAAAATGTTTTTCGAAAAGAAATAAAAATACATACCGCGACAAAGTTTTGTTGGCAATAACACGTTCGCACGCATAGCAAACTTTCCGCAGTGGTACGAGCAAACAAAATGCGAAGTTATGAGAATAAATTCATTTGCAAATGAAAAGTCCCGCGATGCCTTTTTTCGTGCTATGGCGCACAGTGAAATTCGACAAGAAATTTAAAATAACGTTGATCTACTTACAACTACGTCTCATCCTCTGCATTGTCCCACGTTCGTCCCTACTTCCTGGTTCACTGGCGAACAGAACTTTTCACACAATTCTTTACGAACATTATTTATTCACTCAACGACGCTATCGAAACGTGCGCAATGATTGATATCCGATGTATAATTTGGACTCATTCCACACGCATTGTACTTCTTCGATTGGCCACTCCGCGGACGCCTGAAGGCGCTCTCAGCTTTGTCCTTTCGCTGCATCGGTAATTCAGGTCACTTTGTTCTTAATCGGTGAAACAATAAGTGCGCGCTTAACAAGTTTCCTTTAATACAAACGAAACGTGATAGCAGTAAAAGAAAATCCGTGAGTCCAGCAAAGTTACAATATTACTACGTTTAAATCATAAAAACGTGCACTCTAAGTCTCCGCTCGGTCATATGTGCATTAGCGATCTCAATTATAACCTCTTAATCATCAAACCGCGACGCGTGTTCCAAAAGGCGCATCATCTTACCACGATGACAGTTCAAACGTATTTCTACATTTTGAAAGCAGGTATCGTGATCAATTTTGCTGTTATTACTGTTAAAGTTTCATACAAATATATTTGCTTCGCGGCTGATACACCGAAATATTTGTTGCCTTTCCATCAATGCTCGCGACGCACATGCGTCAGTGTTTATGCTTGAACGCTATAACTAACTCAACAGACGACGGTCGGCTGAGTTGTAATCGAGAATTTTCACGCAATCGTCTATCGTTTACACATTATTACGTTCGCGTACGTCTGTATTTCCTTCTTGTTAGATTATTTACGACGATATTAGAGCGATACTAGTCGGTAATTTTGAGCCCGGAATCCCCGACAATCGAGTATCGTTAAACAGTCGGTGAATTCGATCATCATCCTACGGGTTCCATTTCTTTAGCGCGGGGAAGCGGCCTGTTTTGTGCCTCGCCCGCGCCTATAATGACAGCAGGCAGTCTCTCTCTCTCTCTCTCGCTCTCTCCCGCCGATGGGCTCATTTTCTTCATCCCTTTCTACCTCTTCGAAGCAATCGTGACTCTGCGCTACGATTGTTCGATCTTCGATCGCTCCCAGGTGGCCGACGTCTACAAACGATGCGCGTTTACGCGACTACACCCGGTATAGTATACCAGATCGAAAGAAAGACAGCGAGGGAGAAAGTTTCTTTCCAGTTTCTCTTCCTTTAGTTTCTTTCTTCCTTGCCCTTTTCTTCTATTCATCTCGGCCTTTTTTTTTCTTTTTAATGAACGAGAGGCTACCGAGAAAACCGCGTCATATGGCGCACCGTTCTGTGCGCGAAACTAATTTCTTGTTTTTCTTTTTTTTTCTTTCCCGCTTTCGTAAGGTCATCGTTGTTGGGCAAAAAATTAGTTATCACTCGATGAGTTTCCTGAAAACGTGTTGCGACGGCGGAACGACGAGGCGGATTGAGATCTACTTTCCACGGGAAGTAAAAAATAGAAAAGGTAAATGCATTTCCCGCTTACGATAATTAAAAATACTAAAATTTTCAAAACGAATTATATCAGTGCCACTGAATTTTAATAACAATTTCTAGGTATCGCAAAAATATCCGAGCCTTCTCTCGTACGACGAGTAACCCAAAGCTGAATATATTCTTCTCAGCCTCGATTAATTTCGATCGATCCTCGATCTCTCCGGCAACCCATTAATTTACCTCCCATAATTCCACTCGTCACCCACTCGCATCCTGACCGCGGAACAGAAACGGAAGCTTATTTTCGCGGTGCAACAAAAGGTGCACGCACACCCCGGTGAGAGAACAAAGGTTACAGGCATCATTAAAAGAGGATCGCGTTTCTCGAACGGCATCCATCTCGAATTATCGACCGACGAATTTGATTACGGCTTCTGAAGATGCCGTGGCGGCTTCGCACGGATGCCGGTAGAAGATGGGTGACGTGGCAACAAGCATTGTAGATCGTTTAATAACTCCCAGTGGGTGTCTACCGAAGGCCACCGGTGTTATTCGGCCACCTTTTATTCCTCGCCGAGGAGACGCGGAATCTGAAAATCGACGGCACGAGTTCAAAGAGACTGGCCGGTCAGATCGATCGGTTTGATTTTACTGTTCTGTTATGGTGGTAGCCTGATTGGAATATAATTGGAGATCTTGCCGAGGAAACGTACAACTTTTTACGATAGCGATGCCGATTCGCGGTTGGGGAGCCGCCCTCGGAGGGACGTACGCAGTGAAACCTGTTGAAAATTGGCATGAGCGTTCTTTAAGATGCGTTGCAATCATCGAAGAAAATGTTATACGACGTATCTTTTTTTCTATCGCTCAAGAGTAGTCCTGAAAGTCTACCGTGAGTAGGGAACGAAGCTGCTCTGAATTTAATCAAGTCGAATGACGATACACGGTCATTCGAAACGTATCGCGGCGTAATAATTGCTCAAGGTTAAAAAAAAGGTGAAAAGTATTGAACTTGTTAATCACGGTTGATCGAAATTGTCGTTATTTGTAAAGTAGATTGCTCTCCGATCTGCCCGTTCGGATTCTAGTTTTACCGCAACACGCGAGATACGAAAACATGCGAAACAAAGAGGACATCGCGACAGAGACAAGATCGGAGTCTCCAGAAGGACGATCCAGGACGAATATTATATCGGGCCGATGGATTATGGCAGAACGTCGTTTGTCATCCGCCTCGCTCTTGCGGGCCATTCGTATTTTCTAAGCGCGAGAAAAAGAGAGGAAGAAAAGAGAGCCCCGTCCTGCATTGTCGCGCCTCACAAAGCCCACAAAGGAGAACGTGTGAATCAGCAGTAATGGGGATAATGCAAAACTACGGATGAACCTTGAAGGAGGGGTGGCGTGCGGGGGTCATCGGGGCGAATTGTAGAGGCCATCCAAGAAGATTGTCCTGACTCTCCCGCGATCGATGGAGATTCTTTTTGGATCAAGGACTAGGAGGCCTCGTAACCTTTTTTTCTAGAGACCAGTATTTCTTCGATAACCGAGACTATAGACCAAATCATTTTTATCCGAGCTTCGCCTTGCAACTTTTAATCGTTCGCGGCAAACATCGATGGACTGCCATTTTTATCCGCGAGAACGTTAATTTTTTCAATCTCACAGCCTCTGCGTTCTTTAGATTCAACGGCGACGTTGAGTATCGCTAATTTCGGATTCTTTTCTTTTTTTAGTCAACGACCCTCACAATTGGTATATCGCGATGTCAAGACGCGGGTGTACGAATTCTCGTGCGATCCGACTGTTAATGACGTCGATTGGAAATCCGACGCTATAGTTGGCGACGCTCGAGGTGCTTCCAGGAGAAGTAAGTAGCTGTATGCGTATAGACGCCGTTGAACCGTGGCAATCGATATCTCTATGGCACTACCGAACGCAAATGGTTTCCATTGCTGATTAACGAACGTATACGTACCTAGGAGCCAGTCCATTCGCGAGCTACATCCATCTTCGATTCGTTCGTTGATTACGTTTCTAGCTCTCGTAAGATATTTCCTCGTTACGAGCGGCGCGATCGGCAATTAAAATGGCGAGTCAACAGCAATTTCTCGGGGCGGGGATAATCTAATCGCCGTGACGTCCGAAGAAAAAAAAAATTCACCGGCAAAATCCGATCACGCGTGTCAAACGCTTAAGAAGACGCGGTCTCCGTCTCCTCCTCCCTTTACAAAAGAGAAATAAATCCTGACGCAACGGAGCGGATTGTTTATCTCGAGAATCGAGGCTCCTTTCCATCGAGAAAGGGTTCCACGGGTACAGGAAGAAAAAAAGAAATAATATTCTGCCTCGTCTCCCCTCCGCCGCCCCTTTTATATGTATTCAGGGCAATGAATGAGAAAAAAAAAACTCAATCGATCGTGGCCAGGGGGTCCCCGATGTGTCATTGATCGAAACGGAATCATCGAACGTTTTCCACCGCGGCAACAATGAGATTCGACCGACAAAGGGCCCCGAAAAAGCAGGTAGTGCCACGATGTGTTTCCTCGTTTCGTATCCGCCACCGGAAGCAATCGCAGATTTCATCCTCGAAGATGGATGTACCGGCGTGTCTCAATTTCAAGAACGTTACCGGTCGTTGAAAAAGATGGAGTTTTAACGATACCATTCGTAGCGACAAGTGCGTCGAATTGTTATTTAAATTAGTTTCTTCTTTACCTGGAATTTATACGGTCAATGAGACTTTGTGACGACTGTAGAATTCGCGTGATCGAGACACAAACGCCGGGTAACGTTGGTTAATTGAATTAAACGTGTACCAATCGGACGCAACGGTGTCGGTTTCCGATGCAATTTACAATTACTTCATTTCCACCTTGAAATTTATCACGGTACTGCCTTCTACCCCTTCTTCTCCCAGCGGATGCAAATGACCGGAAAAGCGCGTTGAGAAATGTCGGATTATTTTTACATTTGTTGCCGCGCCTTTTTTCACCCGCTTGCCCTCCCTCTGCCCCCGCCTCTCTCGTTGCCTCTCGCATTTCTCACTTATAAACAATTTTCAGCAGTGAAAACGCAGAACATTCAAAGGAAACACGTCGAGTGGTGCGTGCACGAGTTCCCTTAGTTTCGCGCTAATGCTCGTGTGCCGTGCGATAACAAGCGTGAGCGTGTTCTTAGTTGGAAATTCTACTGAAACCACATCGAAGGGGGGACAGAACCAGAGAGCGCGCCAGCGCAACAGAGAGAGAGAGAGAGAACAAGCAGGTGAGAATAATAATTATTACACTCGCGGTTACAAATAAACCAGTTAAACTAAATGTTAATTTGGTCTAACAGGTAACTCGGCTGATATGAAACTAATGAACATTTCCACAAAAATTTATATTCCAGTAAAACTAACGAGAATTACGTGCGTAATTTGTTCGAGCACAGAAGTATTCCAATCCCAATCGTGTGTCGTTCAAAGAAACTAGCGTAAGGTTCCTAATCTACGGAAGAAAGGAAAATTTTTCAAAATGATCGCACGCAACGTCATCGACGATAAACGTCAAAACGCGGTCGCTAACGATTCGAACGAGAAAAAAAAGGGGGGGAGGGGGCGTAGCCTCTCCCCAGGGCATCCTAATCCGCGTTTTTATCGAGGCCAAGCGGTGCATTCATGCAACGCGTGCATTTCGTGTGTATGCAGAGAGATGAAGAGAGAGAGAGAGAGAGGGAGAGAGAGAGAGACTGGTCGCGACACGGGGCACAATGTGTTCTTTAATTCTCCACTTTCGTGCCCCGACGCTGGAATCCCATAAATCGCCCGAAAATTCCCACCGGGGGTATCCGTGGCCGCCTCGTGGACGTAAATTACCGGCTTATTTCCGCGGATACACCGGTGTACAGCACTGGCCATGGATGTATATACGCCGCCCCAACGTCGCTGGGATAAATAAAAATATTTATACCGAGGCCGCATGCACTCGGACACTAAATTAAACCGCTGTACTCTCTCCCACCGTTTTTCTATCTTTTACCAACTCCCTCCTCTCTCGGCTCGCTCTCTCCCTCCGTCTCTCTCGCCCGACGTTTCATTCTCTCCCTCTATACAGGGTGTATCGTCGGGAGTACTAGCACCCGAATTATTATCTCGTTTATTGAGGAAAATATTGGTGTATCGTTTATCCAAAATTTAGGATTTATTATGTATCATAGATTCTTTTTCGGAGGACGGTTGAGAACGCACGATTTTTTTAAGCCGCTTTGCGTCGGACGTGTGGTCAGAAATTTATTAAAAAGACACCCCGTACGTTCCCATATGCGCGTCTCTGTCTCCGTCTTTTTCATCGTGTCTCACCCTTTCGTCGTGTAAGCCCGTATAAGTGCGCGTGTGTGCCGATGATCCTGTTAAGGTGAAGTACGCGTGTGTAGTCACTTTGTAGTCGCACCTGTGTCCAGTGTCACTGCAGTTTATTTCAGTTGACGGTATTAATCGTTTGCGTTCCTGTCTTGTTCTCGCGAGCGCGTGACTCACGATCAATGTTGACGTATTTCCGCGCGGCATTTGCCGCGTTGATACATGCGTTTTCATTGAACACGGTGCACTTTATGTCAATTCGATACACACCGTGACACCCGTGAAATATAACTTCGCGATAACGGAGAATTTGACCCGTAAACCGGAACACATATATAATTCTTAACTTTTTTTTCTTCTTCTCTCGTTCTTCAACAAAATTTGCATTGAACGAAATTTACATATTTCATTTACCTTTTCGTTGCCAATTCGGGTAAAGAATCGTCACGTCGACTTCCACCTTTGTATACCGTTTTATTAATGTTCAGTGATCGAGTCGCAAGACACAATACATAAACTCGCAATAATAAACCGATACCTGTTACCTGGGTGCAAAGGTCAATTAAAGGTAGCGTGCTGCAGAATAAGTATTCACTGTAATAAGCAGTAAGTAATAAGAGTTTATGTCACGGCGGGTTAAGTACAGAATACGTACAACGAGGATCTTTTCTTCCGTAACGATATACGGCCTCGCGTCTCAATAATATTTCCGCTGACATTTCGATTTTCAGGATCCTCGGCTCTCGGTCGATTACTAACATCAACGTGATCTCGAGACTTTTAAATCGCGCGCGCATACGCAGGTAACAAAACACCTGTGGTCCCCGTAACGACCCCTCCAAAGTAATTACGTATGCATAAAAGCGAGTCGACCACCCTGTACATTATACGCCCATCGCGCGAACGAAAGGACGTATCGCAGGATACTCGAAAAGGCACCTGTGGCCAATAACGGCCACTCGGCGAGAATTATGTACACGATAAGAGTTTGCGTCGCGGAGAGTTAATATTCTCGATGCACGGAAAAACATTCGACCACCGCGTACATTATGGCACCGTCAGAGACACGAACGTGCCGGTGCTCCTTCGATAGATTTCGGTGGATTCCTGGAAGGTGTTCTGCCCTGACCGCGGGACACCCGATAAATTAGCGTTATGTCAATAAATTAGGTGCCCGGTATAGCGTTTGCCTCGTGGCTACGAGTCGAACGAGGCTGGTGAACTTGTCCCGAGGACGATGAAAGAACGTTGCTTTAAAGGTGCATTTTCGTACGCACCTTCGATGGGTTAAATGTCGTTTTCCAATTGACTAGTTTGCCCCTTTCTATTTTCAATTGACCACCTCGAAAACACCTGTTCGTTCTTTCCGGAAAATATACAAGGTCTAGTCTCGCGTACTTGTACTTGGGCCGAGACAAGATTTTGTCCCTTAATTTGAAACACATAGAAGACATACTTAGAAGACGTACATAGAATGTACTCCTCTTCATTAGTGATTTAAAAATGTTATAAAACAGGCAGCAAGATAGGCGTTTCCCTCGAACCAGAAGAACCAGGGACCATAATTAGTCAATTTAATAAAGGTGCAAGAACTAACGTGCCCTGGTACGCAAATACATTAGCGGCGTATTAGAGCCACGCTTTATTCTACTATATAATTATTTTCTAAACATTCCTCGTTTGGCCGAAAATAAAAAGCGCAATCTAATTGTTTACGCGACATGCACGCGACGAATTCTTGGTTTGCCGGCGAGCAAGCTCGTTTGAGTACCCGTCAGCCTTTATGAAAAAAATAAAAAAACAGAAAAAAAAACAGCACTGGCGAAAATTCCGAATTTCGTCCTCTCCAAGTCGACGTCGACGACGACGACGACGTTGTCGTCGGCGGGGAGATGCAGGTGAAGTTGCAGTCGTGCGTACGCACAATGCACATTTTTCCGGGACGACGAGAGAATTTCGCCTCGCCTCTCTCTTTCTGGAACAATTTCCTCTTTCTCCCCATCCCCCCCGACCCCCATACCCCCTTCTCCTCCCCCTCCACCCTACCTCTCCCTTCCTTCCGCTTTCTTTACCGCGGACGAACGCTGCTCGATTTTTCACGTGCCTTTGCGAAAACCACTTTCCGAAAATACGAAACTTTTGTCAGAATGCAACCGGCTTCTTGTCGCGACGCCGCGTTGTCGGAGGTATTTTAAATATTTACGAGGATGCGCGTCGTTGTTCGCGGTGAATCGCGAACGGGGGCAAAACCGTACAGCGAAAGAAAGAGGGACGACGATTGTTCGTACAGTCGCTAGAGTAATTAGTGTCGTACCTTCCGCCACGTTTTCCATGAAAAACAATTAAAATCTCATCCGAGCGATTTTCCGAACGCCCCGCTTCTAACCAGCGTCATCTAGCTTTGCCGTCAGCCGCGAAACCATCCCTTCCCGGTTACCCTCGTCCGACCAAAAGGGCTCGCTGCCCTTTTTTCATAGGTTCCCCGGAGTCGATTCACGTTTCGACGAGCCGGGAATAAGGAAAAAAATATCGGTCGTAGCTGCAACCGAAGAGAGGAACATCTCTATACTCTGAACGGCTCCGGGAAGCCACTTGGCATCCGCCGCCGCCGTCGTCGTCGTAGTCGTCGTCGTCGTTTCGAAATGCTTTTTTATTAACTCGCACCTGAATGACTTTCCTCTCTTCCGTTCTCCTTTTCCCCTTTCTCTACGACGATTCAGTTCCCTCCCCACCCTCGCCACCCCCTCCCCCCCACTCTCTCTCTCTCTCTCTGCTGAATACATTCTCTCCGTCTCAATAAGGCGAACTGGCGCGCAGTTATTCGAGCAGGAGAGGAGCCGTCGCCGACTCTTGTCGGTAATTATTTGCCGAGTGGTAATAAATTGAAAGCGAAGCAGCGATAAGGCGACCGGAGCCAGGGTTGGTTGGACTCGGCTTGGGAGAGGGCCGAGGGGTGGGTTGGGGTGGGGTGGGGGTTTGGGGGTGTGAGAAGAAAGGGTGACTTTTGGAGTTAATAAGCCGACCGGAGGCTTCTTCTCGCGTGGCGTGGAAGGTGTCGAGCTTAACCCCGCGTAAAAAGGTGTTTTCTTACCTCGCGTTTTGTTTCGACTGTTAGGGAATTTACTCTCGACCCGGTGAATTCAGTCGGATTAACCGACGTTTATACGCGCGCTTACCTACGCGTTTCTGTGAATTGCTAGTGAATGGCGGGGTCGAAAGGTCTTCGTTTGTAAATACATAATATCGTACGTTCAATTCGTAAGGACGCTCTTTTCGGAGGGCGACTATCGACACGGAAATTTCTTTAAAGACTATACAGGTAATAAGTTAGTTAATTTGTAGATACATGGAGATTCTGACTAAAAGGATGAAAAGGCACGGACCACGTGTCTCCCTTGCGATCTATAAACGCGATGTCATTGAAATTTATATCTTTTTATTGAACGGAATTTCGTGAAAGACCGTACCATCGCGGAATTGCCACCCTTACGGTCATTCAATTACTCTCCATCCCAAAACTCTACGTACACGTTCTTTAACCGAGCAATTTTTTTTTTTTTCTCACATTCAATCGCATCCCGAGTTTCACGCATCTTCGAAACTCTCCTCCGCAGTCCTCCTTTAAACTTCATCCCTTTTCCCCGAGGCAGCCGGTCAGTCGGAAAATTCCGTGAATGGAATTATTCTCTCGCGAGCACGCGACAAACTTCATCCCTTGCACGCGACGCTCGGCTGAATGCGCCCAAGTAAAGGAGAGAAGCCCACTGCGTTATAGTGATCGGCGTCGCGTCGGTGTTGCTGGCATCCAAGGGAGAAATGGTTTTGGCATGCAGATTCGATCCTGGACCAGTCTCTCGCTTCCTACCCTTCTCCACTTCGCTCTCCCTCCCCTTCACTCTCTCGCTCCCTCCCACAGACCTCTTTCTACTTTTCTCTCTCGACTACGCCCTGTGTGCAAGGTGTTTTGTATTTCGCGCGTGTAAGCGAACACGTTCGTGCGAAACTCCACGGAAACGTCGTGGGACGTGTGTACCACGTACGCGTAGGTCGCTTCCGCAAGTACAATGAAAACGCTCGCGTTCGTGGAATTCGCAGTATTCGCGGTTGCATTTTTCGAGTTCCCGAAGGCCAAAAATTTGCGTCTTTATCGAGGGATACTTCTCCTCGTCGTGGAACGTTAACGACCGCCGATGCCGCGGTTCTTTTAAAAATAAACCGAACAATGTATAATTAATTCGCTATAGAATTCGTTAGGCTCTTGTACTTTAGTATTTTATCGTAACTCATTGTAATTTCATTCCATTTTCATATTTCGAGCCACTACTGTTCTCGCTTGTCAGCTTAATGTAATATATTCTTTAACACGTTCGCGGTTGTAACGCGAATGTGCAAGGTGGTAAAAAAATTCTATGCCGTACCTTTAATAATGATTAATAATAACATTATAAATAAATGTGCATTGTCTCGACTGTCATTACGCAGCGCTTGTATTGCCACGACACGGGGACCATGCTAGCAACGTCCCGTTAGCATTTACAAGACTACCCTCGCTTGCACCCTCGTATCCATACCCTTAAGATCCATTTATGCTGGGAAAAATGAAGAAACAATGCGTCGGCATGTTTTCGCGAAGCCGCGTCCGCACAAAACCCATTAAAAACGACCGAATATTTAAAAAAAAAAAAGAAAAATAATAAAAAGGACAAAAACACGTTCGCCGGGACAAAGCACTCGGCAATTGTTCGGGGAAAAGAATGACGTTTCTCTGTTTTAAAAACGTCACGTCGCGATGCAATTTACCACGTTTGCCTGACTCGCCTTTTCCTTTCCTTCCTTCCTTTTCCGCGCGTGAGAAGCGACGAGCTTGATGTATGGCTTTATAAACGACGGATTTACATATTTTCTGGATTTAACTAGCGCCGCCGTCGCCACCGTCGAAAACTGGCACGTGCACAGCCTCTCTCTCCCCCACCTCCCGTCGTTCTCTCTCTCTCTCTCTCTCTCTCTCTCTCTCTCCCTCCCTCTCTCATCTCCCTCATCGAGCTCTCAACCCGCAGGAGCACCAGGGAGACGTGTAATTACGCATTATCGTACCTCCGCGACCATCGTTCGTGGCACTTGCTTCTATAAGGGAAACCTCTCCCCCCGACTTTCATCCCCCGTCTCCTTTAAACCTCCTTTGCTCGTTTACTTCGTACCTTTTTAGACCCCCGAAATAAGTTGAAACTCGTAACTGGTCCTTTGATTGTTTTAATTGTTTGCTACGGAATGTTGCGTAACGTAACATTACAAAATTCCAAGAATTACTCATTATTTACGCTGTCTAAATAGGAAGAATAGCAGAGGAACTGGCAGAGAATAAATAAAAATATACGTCGACAATTCTATATAAAGTTTTTTCAGCGTGTTAATGAAATTTTGTTTCAGATTTAGCGCGATTTAAATATCCAAATTTTCAAATTTCGAATTTGCGCTCTCCATCGCGACTGGGTGGAAACGCTCTGCCAATTTTCCTCACAACGGCATCGACGGTCGCAACAATCGACGCTCGTAATTCCCGTGGAAAGGAAGAACTTTCCTCGAACGTGCTCGATTAGGCTATTTACGAGGCATTTTAGTCTCGAGAGGGGCGCGACGCGATTTTTGTTGGAAAACGTTCCATTTGCACAGAGGATGAGAGACGGAAACTTGGGCACTTCTTTCCGCGTAACGACCGAGGAGAAGCTCTTCTGGATTGAGAATAACCTCGCGTTCGGATCTTCCGGATCATTTCCGTGAGTTAACAGCGGACCGGTCTTCCAGTCCTCGAGGATCCAAGTTGGCTTCCAGCCTCGCATACCTTTCAGCCGAACAATCGCAACGAAACTATTTCCTCGACTTACGTGCATCCTGGCCCGAAGTTAGTTTAAAATTCTCCCCATTGTGGCTCGAGTCCTCTCGTACTTTTTCGTAAGTGGAATTCAATGATTCGGTTTATTGGCCGATGCGCTAAATCGGTCAAGAGGTTTCGCGGTGAAGGGGAAGAAAACAGGCGAACGTCTTTGATACCCTAAACTCGTAATTTCGCGTTAACCTTTCAGCGGGCGCGCTGTTGTAAACCGTACAACACTTTTGTACTTTTGTCATTTTTCCGCCAATGTTCTATTAGTATCCCATCGACAGTTACGGGTATTCTTCTAGAGTGTTCTTATCTATATGTATATGACAAGAAAATAAAAAAAAAAGATATTTCGCATACATAGAACATTGAAATTGAAAAAAGATAAAAAACAGAGCATTGAAAGAACATGTCCCAGCCAATTTTATATTAAGTTTTGATTAGGTATATTAAGGTAGATTTAATAAGTACACTAATAAAGTTTAGATTAATAATAAATGATGCCTGCTTTATTAAGTATACTTAATAAAGTTTAAGGTTTAAGTATACATAATAACGTTTAGATAAAAACTACATTATACTTAATAAAGTTTAAATTAATAATAAATGCGTCTATACCTAATCAAAACTTAACATAAAATTAGCTGGGACATGTTTCTTCAATGCTCTTGACGATTGTCGTACGGAATACAACACGCGCCCGCTCGTGTTATAAAATATGCCGCGCCCGCTGCAAGGCTAAGGTACGCTTTCCAAGCTGCGATTCACACAATCCGATTATCGTATTATTTCGAAACGCACACGCCGATGAAAACAATAGCTAGTCGCAGCTTGGGAAACTCACGTACCTTCAGACACCCGACAAGCCCTTTTTCCCCAACATCTTTCCACCAACCGAACGAAGCGCTTCACGCGAGGCGCAAAATACGACGCGAGCTGTTTGCTTTGCGATTCTGGCGCGTAGGGCCGTTTCGAAGTAAGACGACGCGGGACGACGATTTATGTCGGCTGTCGTAGATATAGCTCGTGCAGGAATAGGCATAAAAGTCCTCCCGCAGGACTCTCTATACACGCCCATGCGTTCAACGTGTACGCGTGCATGCATATGTATACGTGCATATATCGACCGGCGAGCCGAGGATTAGGAGGCGCGTGAATGGGAGAAAATGCGAATTGATACGGTCGTTAAGAAGACCCTCCTTTGAACCGTAGATCCGCATGAACGTATGTATGTACGCGCGTGAAGGAAGAGAGGAGAGCCCTTTGCCATGGGACCATTTCGATCTTTATTTTTTTTCCTCTCTCTCTCTCTCTCTCTCTCTCTCTCTCTCTCTACCTTTCTTTTTTCTTTCACCGTGGGGCCCGTCGCGATTTATCTCAAGCTGCTCGTATCCTGTCTTTACTTTACGAGTGCGTCGTACAGGTGAGCGGGGATCCCACGATTCGGGGTTCCCTTTACGAGCTCCGCGTTTACGAAGATTACCAGTGTATCGTTTCCATTACGATTTTTACTGGCCGCTAAATTACTATTGTCGATCGGAACGGTCGCATCACACGACGGGACCGGTGTATCAAGTTCTCGGTCTCTCGTCGCGACGCTGATCCTCGTTGGCGCGATATTAATTCCGATGTTTCGCGAGCACAACGGACAAAAAAAAATGTGGAATATCTGAAAAAACAAAAAAAAAGAAACGCGAGAAGAGTTTTGCAAATCTCTCCGGTGGAACGCAAACTTCCATACATTCGGATCATCGACCCCTGAAAAATATCAAAAATTTTCACCACGCCCCGATCACCCTTGTTTTTTATTCCCCGGGAAAAGCTTGAAAAACGGAGTCAGCTTGGTGTGTCTCGCGAAAGAAAGAGAGGAAAAAAAACACACACACACACACACGCGCACACGCACACACAAAACGAGGATAAAGAGAGAAGAAGATAGGAAAGGAAACAAACTCAGAGAGCCATTCAGACCCGGTTTATTCTCGTTCGTCTCGGCGGACTGCATAATGCTCCGTGTTCCGCGTTTTCTTGCGAGGCGCGGCCATTATGAGTGCACGAAACAAAGAAAGAGCATATCTATTATGCTGGCCGAGTTGCCGCCACGGCGCCGTCGCCGCGACGCCGCCGGTAGGATTAATCCGTTCCGTGTCATTATATAATGCAGCGCGACGACGACGACGACGACGACGTAGACATTATGCGCCTGTGCGTGTTACCTGCATCCTGATGCACCTTGTACGCTAACTGCGCTCATTGTCGCTCTCACTATGGCGCGATTATGCTCATCCGGATGCGGCTCGATACGGGAGTTTTCGCGAGACTGAAAATCCCGGTGGTACCGTCTCACCGGGTTATTCGGAGATAAATTGAAGACGAAGCTTTGGAATTAGAATCGGAGCGATTAGGATGTATCTCGCGCGTACACATACGCGCTCCTGTCCAATAACCATTCGCGATTGGAAACGAATTAACGCGTCTTCCTGCGCGGCGCGCGCCAGTATCGACGAGCGCTCTCGATATTCCTCGTCCCCGCGCGCGCACGTGCGTAATTGCGAATCCAAGTCCCCCGTTCGTCGACGTCACGCCGGTAAACGATGTTTTTCCGGACGTACGCTCGCAAGAACCGTGCGGAGCGTCTTCCCTTTGTCGGGTTCTGAAACAACCGGATAGGTCATTAATTATACTAGACGTGCCGTGACCTTTTTTTTTTTTGCCGCCCACGATTTTCTGGAACCAATCCCTCCGCTTACCGCAGAATCATGCAGATTCGACGTTTACCATCGCCGAGGGCCCCGCGTGACGGATTATCCACGGTCACGAGTGACGTAACTCCGACGCTCCTTGGAATCCCAGGGATCTCTTCTCGCAATCTCTTTTCGATTTCGTCGAATTGGTTTGAAATTAGTTTTGATTCAAGATTGAGACGTTTATTCTAACGAGATACGAGCAGCTTTATCGAGAGATAATAAAATTTCCAAAAACCGCTCGCGAAAACGTAGAAGAAGAAGCGCGAGGCCGGTGAAATTTTGTTGCACACCGGTTAAGCCTCGAAAAGTGATTTACTCGCACACACGTGAGCGCGCGCCCTCTCTTACCTCTTCGCGTTACTCCGCACACGCCCACATGAACGATACGCGTACATGCGTGTACGTGCTTGCGTACGGACACGAGCGCGCCCAGCGAGTACAGCCTCGTTGGCTTACAGACACCCGTGGAGCGACGGAGGTAGGGAGAGAACGCTAGTGGGAGAGGGAGGCTGTTTGCAGGGTGAGTTGATACAACATTAACAACAAGTCGTTAGAGAGATGAGGTACACGCGGTGGGGTTGCTGCATCGGTTGTTGGGTGGCTAAAGAGGGGGCAGGGGAGGGGAGGGAACGGGTGGCGCGGTGGCTCGCAAGTGGTGGGAGAGGGGGGTGGGGGAGGGGGGAGGTGGTTCGTCGGTGGAGGCGCTGGTGGAACCTGGAGCCGAGGGAAGCCTGGATTCCGACGGGAGGGTTGGAGGAACGGAGGGGGAGCCAGAAGGTGGAGTGAAGTTGGAGGTGGAAGAGAGAGTGGCACAATGGTCGTCATGGCAACGCCGTACGGCTTCCAACGCGAGAGCGCGGGTGGGAGCGAGAGGGAAAGAGCGGGCGAGTCGCGGGAGGTGGGGAGCGTGGGAGGGGGGTGGGGGAAGGGAGGGAGGGAAAGAGAGAGCTCTGGCTCCGACTCAGAGACTCTATTTCCATAATCTGCCGCTTTGTCGATTCTGAATTATGCGACTACGCTCCTCCTCTCCTCCTCCTCCTCCTCCTCTTCCTCCCTTTCTCCTCCACCTCTCCTCGTCTTCCCCCTCCTCCTCCCCTCGCTGCGCGTTCTCTCCCCTCGCCACCCACTACTCCACCTTCTTCTACCGGCGACAACACCGTAGTCGTAGCCGCCCCTGAACCGAGTATCCGATTATTTGCTTGAAATCGATTTCACGTGTTCGCCTGTCCGCCTTTGCATTTGTACAAACGCGCCCGTACAACGAACAGCAGCGCGCGGGGGCTTTGTGCGATGTCCCGGGGTGGCCCACTCTCGTCTTTCCATCCGCCATTGTCGGGGCTTTGTCGTTGACGTTGTTGCTGGCGAAACGGTGGACCGATCTCTGATTAGGAATCGAGCGAGGTGGGGGGGGGTTGTTTCTTCGAGTCAAGAGACAGCCTCGCTCTTTTTATACAGAGTCGACGAATCTCCACGCGCTTTTAATCTTACAAAATATTCCCTATGCTCCCTCTATTTTATCGTCCCTTGGAAACAAACAAAGCTTTTAATACTCTTATACGGGAGGAAATAATCAAACTCTCGCTCCACCTCGACGCGCAAAAGCGACGATCAAACGTTTAAAAACAAAATTCACTCCCTGCCAGGGCCACCGGTCGACCCGATTTAAGAAAATTAACTTCCTTGACGCTCTCAGGGGTGGCTTTAACCCGAGCTTTCCCATCGCGCGAATGATCCACCCACGGAGAGGAACGAACAAAGCTGCCGCCATCGTACGGCGGTGGAGGTTGGCCGTTGGACGTTCGTGTAGACGAGGAGTTGGTAGTGGTTTGACAGTTTTTATCGGAGTAGCTCGGACCAGCCGGTACACGACCAACGGGGTATGCTCTCGAGTTCCGGTTCGGTGGGCAACTTTGCCACGCGTATCCCTCTCCTCCCTCTCCTCGCTCTCCTCCTCCCTTTGGACCCTCTCGCGTGAGCCCTCTCATAAACACTCGATCTCCATTAAACTGACTCTTTTCAAGGGACTGACCAGCTACCGATACTCGACTATCGTAACATCCGATTCCAATCCTATTTTTTTTTTCACTTCAAGAGAGCCTCTGAACGAGAGGGGAGGGGGTGGGGGGTAAAGCTGCGCTTTCTTTCTCTCCGGGAGAAGAACCGTTTGAATATTTAATCCTTACATTTAAATCTGTTTTTTTTTGTATAAACCGGTGACAGGTTGGTCCGCGATACGTTTACGCGCGTCCATTATCGATGGAACAATTCCATGATAAAGGGGAAGGTTTAACGAGGAGCGTTGATAATTAATTAGCCACACTCGCAATTATGGTTATTTCAGATTATGCCTGATCGAGAGTAGAAGAAATATATTTAACGCGCTCGATAAAGGGATGTAGATTCCTCCGGCGACGAAGGTCAAACAAAAATGTCTGTACCCGAATGGCCTATTAATATCGTGGATTAATTAATTAGAAAAAGAAAGTAGCAAGCGGGAGGGTTGTCCGAAAGAAAGAGCATTATCGAACCGGGACAGGCACGGTGGAAAATAGTTGGTTCGAGGGGGGCACTTTCGATCATCAGTTAAATTTCCAGCATCTGCCCATTGTTCGCCCTCCATTGTTCTAGTATCTCGAGGGCGGCGCTTCCCTTTGTCTCCACCCTTTGTACCTTTCCGTGGCCGGATCTCTCGCCTCTTCGCGCGGGCGCGAAAGAGCGACGAGAGAGGAGAGAAAGAAGCGGCGAAAGAGGGAAAACGGTGAAAGGGAGATAAAGGAATAGACGGATAGGAGAGGGGGGTAGACCGAGAGGGGGATGAGAGATCGGATGAAAAGTTACCCCGCCGTAATTCTTTCGCCCTTCGTGCCGCGAGCTTCTCGATACGAAGGACCGGTGATTCAATTTTGATATTTTACCATTGCCGATGGTCCGACGTCAATACAACGAATATGTTACGGACTAACGGAAAGAAATCTATTATTTTAGATAGTGGCGTTTGAGCTCAGTTTGTATCCAGGCGCGGTGATGTAAGTTTTTTCTGATGATTTTCCTTTTTAAGTTTTTTCCTGAAAAGGGCCTAAAAGACTTAGAGAAACATTGGTATGCAGTTATAAAGCGTGATGGAAATTACATTTTATAATTTTCTGTAACAAAAATTAAGTTTTACATTGCCCCACAAAATAATAGATACCTTTCCGGTACCCCTAATACGTCAAACACTCTGATCGGATACATTTACTTTCATTTCACACACGCCAAACGCTGGTCGTCTCCAATGTCCTTGCACGTCGATAATCTTTACTCCGCAGAACTAGAATTTTCGCGTACGTTAGATTCATTGGCCACGATATCGACATCGCCAAACGTTCGTATGTACACGCTCATGGTATCGTGCTACGATTTCTCTCCCCCCTCTCTCTCTCTCTCTAACGCACTCACACGCAAATCAAACCCTCCTCACGAAGATCGCGCCACGTTTTCGGTAACGCGCACACGAACGCGTGTCATCGTACGTATAGACGCGCGCCCTCGGATACATCCAGCTAGACTCACCCACACGCGGCAACTCTTCGGGATCGACGTGGGAGGACATTACCATATCGCTAGGTCGCCCATTGTCGGGATCCGCCGTAGAATTTGCATTGGATTCGCATTCGGCCAGGAAAGTAGATCGCCGTACTTTGTTCTACGAAGACGAATGGCCGAGTTCCTCCTCGTCGCTCTTTCCTTCGGGGGCGGAAGGGCGGAACCGGGGTTACTCGGATACTGCGACGTCGGAGACTAGAGTTCCGTCGGTACGTTCGAAGAATAATCGCAGGATGTACCGGCGGTATTTATTCCGGCCCGAGTGGAACGGAATATCGGAGCGCGTTGGATTACGCGATCGTCGGCGATACGCGCGAAAGGAAAATGAGAAATTAGAAATAGCGGGGGACGTGGGTACAACCTAGCCGCTAATCACTCTAATCGAATGGTTCCCAAACTGTGATACGCGGAAGGCCTCTGGTGGTACGGAAAATAAATTTAATGTTTTTTTTATGTATTAAGTGCTTGTGGCAGATTTAATGTTATTTTATATTGAATTTTATATTTTGTGTCAATTATTATTTATTATCATTTTTTTACGTTCTTATTGTTATTCCGAATCGCGTGAAATTTTTGCAATTTTATTCTTTTTTTTATAAACTGATCCGATTATTTAAAACCTTATATTGTAATTATTTACTGGCTTATCACTTTAATATAAATATATTGAAATTTTGAAAAGTTTTAATTTTATAAAGCATGTGTAGTACGCGAAGAGAAAAAAGTTTGAGAGCCTCTGCTCTAATCCATTATCAACGATTCTCTACAGTTTGTCCAAGAAAATTCCGAACATTATCTAGATATTCCACAGCGAGAATCACGTGCATCGCGAGCTAAAGCTATCGTCGGCGCAAACTTACCCAAATCTACCGAAAATCAGGAGTGGACGTATCCGAACGTTCGGTCAGCATCGAAAAGAGAGCCTGCAGCGGACCTGCATCGGGAACCATGCGGAGGCCCCCCGTGTTAGTAAAATCGTGGATGTTTGTACGCGCGTGTGTGTTGGATAGAGGCAGGGAGGCACGAGGAAAGGCCGATACAATGCTGGCCTCTCCCGCGAGTCGACTTTCCTTGATACATCGCCATTGAGCCATTGTCCGCCTCCCAATGCCCGAACGAAAGACTCCGAGGACGAAAAATTCAATTCAGCTTTTAAATTATTTCTCCCCCGCGCCGCTTCCCCGCCCTCCGCCTTCTCTCGTGTCCCCCCCTCCCCTCCCTCCCTCCCTCCCTCCGCCCCGTCCCTTCACCCTGCCACCGCTCTATCCGGCTTTCGAAGGAGGAAAAAAAAATAACGTCGGTTACGTTGCTCGTCGTCCATTCTGTTGCCGAGAACGCCGACGACGATTTCGCCCCCGTAATCGTAACGAGATCCATTCGTCTCGACGCGCGTAATGAGACGTTCCTGGGAGAGAGAAATGGTCGCGGGGTTCTCGACGCGCACTTCGCGGGGATGTTCGAACGCTCCTGGACGTTCGGGCTTCGAACATACTCCACGGTGCATTTCAGGTACACTCGCGAGCAATGGATTGCATTGAATACAATTGATATTCAAAGAGTCGGTCTCTCGAAAAATTGCTTGGAAACGTTGAAGATAGGAGTATTTGAATGAAAAAACCGATCAAAAGTGAAAGTTGTAAAGTTTGTTAAAATCTTCGATAACCTTATCTCACGGCAAGCTTAATAACCGATCCGTCGAATGGTAGCATTAAAAACCCGCTCGCGCCCTTTCCCTTCTTGCGTTGTCCATACAAACACAGTCTATTTTCTTAATTGCATGTTTCTGTTCCTGGCGCTTCAGTTACCGGCGCATATTCATTTTATTACTGTATTTTTCTGAGGTTTAATTAATAGAAAATGTTCGTTGGTCAGCTCGAAAAATATTATTGCTATCGTTCGAAACCGATTGTCCGATTTCTTTAAAATTGTAACCCACCACGGCCGAGGGTGTACGGGGCAAAGAAATCTGGCGTGGAATTTCAATTTCACGTAACGTCAGTTTTATAATAATTCAAAATGACTTTTCATTATTTCCTGGAATCCGGGTGTCGAATTTAATCTATTTGCGGCATCCCGACAGGCTGGTTCTTGTAGTCATAACGAGATTCATCCATCTCACCGCGCGTAATGAGACCTTCCAAGAGAGGAATGGGCTCGGGAATACTCGACGCGTGCACTCGAGGGGATGGCGAAAAAATATAGCAAACCTGTGCGAGAGTAGAGTCACTCGATAGGGGGAGGTTGTCGTTACGTTTAACGACGCGGTAACTGTATTCTCGTCGATCTTCGAACGTCTATAGTCGAATATCTCGATACATTCGCGATTCTCGATCCTTTCGGAACTCTTCGACCTCGATGAACCATCACACCCCCCCCTTTCCCCCTTCGAAGAAAATATAAAGTTGCAGCCGTGTTTATTAATCTTGGTCGTACGACATAAGTACAATCGTAATTTTTGCATTTGCAATTGTTTGCATATCGACATTATTTATATTCAAATAATGTTTAGATATAAATACTATTCATTTATCGTACACAAGAGTAACCAATTTTTATCGAATCATACTCAAATTACTCATCTCGGCGCGGCCTTTCCGAATAATACTGCACTTTTAATAAAAATCATTTTTTGATAAAGTTTGACCACCTCGAAAACCCAAAATCGTTCTTTCCTGAAAAGAACCAAGGTCCAGCCTTGCATACTTGTACTCGACCCGAGACAAGACCTTGGTCTCTCGACACCTCCACCGAGAACCTAGATACAAAATTACATAAGTACAATCGTATGTACAAACTACGTCTCCCGATGTAAAATTCAACCATCCGACGAAGGTTAACATTAATTTCTCTTTGTACACCCCGGTAAACTGGCCATCGATAGGACCCCGAGCCTCCTCCTCGCCTTATCCGGATCATTCGCCAAGAGAGCCTGCGGGCAGAGAGCGCGGGGGGTTGAAGTCGGTGGCGAGGCAAGGGCGTCAATTGATGTCGTGCTCGCCAGTACGAGGTACCACCGACAGGGGCGTCGGGCGTCACATTGTTTCAGCACAATATCATCCCCCCTCCTCCCTTACGCCCCCCTGCTTCGTCTCCACCTCGATCCGCAGGCACCCCCGGTCCCCACCCCCTCCCTCCCTCCCCCCCCCCATCGTCTCACCTCACCTTCCCCGCCGAACTACCGAGCGGGATAGGAGGGTGGAGAGGGGGAGAGATCTCTAGAGGACACCCTCCTCGCAGCCTCGTTATTTTAATCATCCCCCATTTTATACCCGCAACACGCGGGCTGTATACCAACCCTCCCCCCTCCCACCCCCAACCCCCCGCGACTATAGAACGAACTCGTCGTAGTCGACGTCGTCGCACGATTCCAAGCGCTTTAGTTGCCCCGATTCCATCGACGATCGGGGGCGGATCATTAATGGCCGCTGCCAGTCAGTGGCACCCTCTTATCGGCCTTCGACAGAGGGTGGTTTACCTAACGGCTGACAATGACAATTAGACGAAGACGCGAGTATTTGTCGTGTATACGTATATCGCTCTTGGATCGGTTCTAATACGGGTGATGATGTTAGGTGTTCTGCAGTGGACGCTTGACCACGTTCGTCGATGGAAGAATAATGCGCTGCGTTGAATTACTTTATCCTCGGTGCTTTGATGGACCTTGATACGCTTCGTATTATACTTACACCTACCGTGACTGGTCAAATGACCGATCTTTAAAACAACTTATATTACTTAATGTACATAAAATGAAGAAAATAGCGAATTTGATAGAGCAAAAATGTATTCTCTTTTATTTAGAAATTGATAATGTAAATTGAATCCGCTAGCAGTTAAGTGGCGGTGCAATAACATTGTATGTTGGAAATTCTAGCCGAAATCTAAGAAACGATCATTCGACCGGTCATAGTAGAAATAGAATTAAAGAAAATCCTGTCGCGTTAGAAAATCGTAAATGCGAGTCCGAGTTAACGGAGAAAGATTCGAGTAGCACAGTTTTCGAATATTCCACGTCCGTTAATGAACTGCGGTGTGGGTGCATCGGAAATTCCAATGAGACGAAGGCCGAGGGTGAAGTCGGACCGTAGAACGCGTAGTACCCAACTTACACCCTAGGCACGAGGGGTCGAGACGTTTCTCGTCACTCGAGAAACTACCCCATTCGTTCTCCGTCGATTATACCCGAGGCGAGGATGAGTGTTCTCAATCATGGATAGTTAACGAAACTTAATTTTTCCCAGCCCCCCCCACGGTGGACTTTGTTTTTCTTCCTCCCTTTTTCTCGTCTCCCCCGGCAACCCTTTTTCTCGACTTCTCGTCTGCTCACCACCCCCTTCCGGTATTATCGCGCTCTTTCTCCCTCCCTCTTCCTCCCCCCCCCCTCTCTCTCTCTCTCTCTCCCTCTCTCCCTTTCTGTTCGTGCTCTGTTCTTGGTGGGTCCTGCCGGGCACCCCGCTCCATTATGACATTATGTTCCCGGTATTGTCTACCCCTGAATGCCTGAACGTTGGCTACATTGTCGTGGCACATTGAAGCCGACCATACAACACTGCGAACGCTAACTCGTTATCGGACCGATAGGGATGCGGGGTACCTGCCACCCTCGTAGCAACGAGAGACCGACCGATGTCTACCATTGCCGATATTCCTCGCTACGGCTACTTTCACCGCGAAACTTATCTTTTGCAATCTCCGTCGACCCTTGGCAGTGGGGTTCGGCGCTTATTCGCGTTTTACAGCGAGTCCGTTTCGCAAAATGCCTCCTACCTAATATCGTGCGTCCGTAGCTCCGCTGTCGGCAACGCAAATTCTGCGTGCGGCATTCTGTCGGTCTTAACACTCGAATGAATCGGCAACCGGGAAAAAAGAAAAATCCGAGTGAATAGTTGGGAAAATAGGTACGCTCGATGAGCGTGGTGGAGGAAGACGCGAGACGAGGGGTGGGAGAGAAAAGAGAGACGGAAGAAAACGGTGGTACCAGAGAAAAGACAAAGACCGGCTTGTTACGCGAGGCAGGACCTTTGTGGATCCGCTTTGTCTTCGCGCTTTATCGTGCGACAATGTCGCGACAATGCCGAGACAATGCCGGCATTACGACGGCTACCAGGCGGCAGAGAGAATACCTCCTCTCTCTCTCTCTCCATCTCGCTCTCTCGCTCGCTCTCTCGCGTCTCCAGGAGCGCGGGCAGGAAGGACGCCGGGCGAAAAAATGGGCTTAACAATGGATTTATAATTAGTGGCTTGTACCTCCGCGCTGCCACTCATTGTTCGCCGTCTTTTCTAGTCCGCTCCGGAGAAGACTCCGGCGCCCTCGAAGTCAGTTGGAGGTTGCCGAAACCCTTTTTCTTTTTTCTTCTTCCTCTTTTCTTTCGCGGTTACTTTTATTATTCGCCGATAGCCCGATCTCGCGAATCGGTATTCCTCCGTCCTCCAGCCGTACGCTCCGATCCGCGTTATATCGCGTGTCGAACAATGGTCAGATAATGCCATTGCGTTCCCGTTAACAGGCATAATATCGAGCGACAACGATGCCAACGGCGGCGCTGGCAGGCCAGAATGATAAATGTCACCGTTGAGGTGGAATGGCACATTCGCTGTCGCGGGGTGAAACGAGAGGGTGGGAGAGAGAGAGAGAGAGAGAAATGGAGAGCGTGCGTGCATCTGCGATCTCTTTCGAGCGGAAAGAAGAAGGATGGAACGAGGGTGAGTGAGCGGCGACTGGTGGGAGAAAAAAAATAAATACGAGCCAGTGGAGCGAACTAAATGCCACTAAACGGGGGAAACTGGGGTAAAACATACGTTTCCGCTTTTCTCCCATAATACATCATAAGCGTGCGCGAAAACCAGTCCCCATTGTGCGGGCCATTGTGCGAGGATAACGAATGGTCGTCGGTGATCCTTCCGAGGCCTTTGCCCGTTACCCCCGCCGGCTGACTCCGTAAAGTGTTTTGATTCCACGATTTTTATGGCTTTTCTTTTTTCCCTTCTTCTTTTTCGCCCGTACTTCAACCCCTCGCGATATCTTGTCACATTTTACTTTACTTACGGATAAATCGAGAGCCTACGGTTTGTAATCATTTTTAAGTTTCCCCGCGATTATTAAGGCTAAAGAATTCGATTCTTAACCTTCCGGTAGTTGCATGTGTTTTCAGGGTATACACCTCACAGGTGCTTTTGCAATTTGCAACTGTTTTACCAGCGCATCAATGTATTTCAATCAAGGAACATAAAAAAAGTAAGTCATCGATCATTGTACAACGTTTGATTGTTCCTAACAAATTGCATATGTACAATAATGAGAAGAAAACAGACAAGTTTGGAATACTTAATCCGAACGTCTTTAATTTAACGTTCGCAGCACACAGAAACACGCGACAAACTGAAGGTTAATCGTTACAAGCAAAATCATTTACGATTCGAATCATATTTTCTCTAAACCTCTGCCCCGCCCCCTCGCGCTTTCCCAACGTCGCTCTCTCGCGACACGATAGAACGGGGAATGCGGCCGATCGTGAATGGGCTACTGAGTATCCTGACGAGACGCCATTGTCGCACTCGCTTATGCTAAATAAAGTATGCCTGGAAGAATCAATCGTTCGGGTCCGCGCCGCGTCTGTTGGTACGGTCCGTCTCTACTTTCGATGTATTCGAAGACTCGCGCAGACCCCGGTGTTCTCGAAGGATCCCTTCGGATGGGCGAAGGGTTCGTGGCGCGACAGTAAAAGTACTCCAAGATACGCGATGGCGCGAATGAAAGCCCTCGCATCGCGAAGTTTTCTCCTTTTTTTTCTTTCGTTTTTTTTTCAAACGCGACGGTCTCGAGACACGTTTCCACGGCGCGCGATGCTTTTGTCAACAAAACCGCGATGCATATTTTACCGTCCACTTTGAGCGTCGCGAAATAATTCATTTCGAAAGATGAGATTCTCGGTACTGTTTTTGTTCTCAACGCATCTTCGAGTTATCTGTAGAGACATTGTATCACCGTTATTATAATTCAAACGATCGCGGCAACTAGACATATGCGCATTGGTTATCTGCGCACGTCTATTCTATTAGATGTGATAGACACGCGTGGCGCAGCGAGGACCATTGCGATCCAGGTAATCGGTTTCCGGCCTTCTTCTTCGCCGAGCCGGCAAGACAGAATGATAGACATAGCAATCAATAAAGTAATAAAGTATAGGTCATTGTTTAAACTCAACACTGATGGAAGTACTGTGCGCAGATCAGGAGATGGCACCTGAGAATAACGCGCCCTCATTGGTTGTAGCGTTTCGATTGTAGCAATGATGACGTGTTTTTCTCAGGTGTCATCTCCTGATCGTCGCACTATACGTTTATTTCACTGGCATAAACTCCTACATTATCCGCCCATTCGTGTAACCCTTCGAATCGACGGAAAGAAATCATTATCACGCCGAAGGCGTAATTACTCTCCGTTATCGGCGAACCTCTTCCCGAATGGTTTCGGTAGTGGACGGGAATGGGAACGGTTATCGGGGGAGATCGTTTTATCCGACGACAATCAGCGGGGGCGAGTCGAAGGGCGAAGAAGACAGGTATACGATCCTGGCGCAAAAAGGAATCGAACCGACGGAGTAACACATTGTACGCCGTACAATGGCTGTTTACTGTCTCCACTCCGCGACCTACAATGCCCGGTCGTTCCGCCGTCAGTTTTTTTGTCGATTGTCGTCCGTCGTTCTCTATACAGAGACAACGACGCGAAGGGGGTCCTAGGGCCGTCCGGAGCGTTTCCGCATAATTTATCAGGTTTGTTTAATCGATCGAACGCGGAAGAAGCGGCGGAACGGCGGCGTCGGGTGTTTCCTTTTTTTCGCCGATTCCTTCGATCGGGAATAGTTCATCGTTCGTAACGACTAGCGATTTATCCTTGGACACGCGTAATAGTAATTAATAAATTGTAAACCTCGTGGCTGATGAAAGTTTTGCGTGCGATTGACGAATACTCGACGTGTAACGAGGGCATCGGTAATTCGACATTATCGACGCGACTACGTAACGCGGGATTTATTACCGTATCGAATCTTCCGCCGATACCTTCGATCGGGAATAGTTCATCGTTCGTAACGACTAGCGATTTATCCTTGGACACGCGTAATAATAATTAATAAATTGCAAACCTCGTGGCTGATGAAAGTTTTACGTGCGATTCACGGATACTCGACGTGTAACGGGGGCATCGGTAATTCGACATTATCGACGCGACTACGTAACGCGGGGTTTATTACCGTATCGAATCTTCCGCTTCCATTTTCCGCTCTCGCATCCAACACGGTTTTCGAGCACTGGAATATGTATTCCCCTCGTTCCTTTCCGCCGAGGCATCGCCAAGGTAACAGCACGGTTTCCTGCTCACTGATCGCCGACAAAAGTGTACGTCGGGAGAACCCCTTTTCGACAACGATCCGGTAAACGACGAATCGGCTTTCACCGACAATACGGCCGTCATGGGTTTCACGGGATTAACATTCGTTAATCTCACGATGTTTTCCGGCGAGAAAAATACTGTCGTCCTCCGCGTCCCGTCGAAACCTCCCTTTCTTTTTATCGAGACTCTTGAGCGTATGTACGTATTCGTGGAAAAGATCGAAGGTAAAGAACCTTCACGCGTCGCGTGCTTCCTTCGTGTGCTCGAGAAACATACAGTCGACTCTCGTTAATTTGAAACTCTAGGGACCGGAGAAAATGTTCAAATTACCGAGAGTTTAAAATAATAGGAATTTAAATAATCGAGAGGGAGGGAGGGGAAAATTCAAATAAACGAGGATTTGATTGAAAGTACATTTGAATCTATACATTCATCTTTATTTCATATTCGTTAATTGAAAGACACTTGTTCCTTCTAGAGCTCATAATGTTTTACAGTTTGAATATAATAAAGTATGAAAGCGGACTGCAAACTGAATGAGATAAAGCTCGGGGTAAACAAACAGCAGGCCTATGCATGTTATGTTATATTATGTACAAACCAATCGCAGAAGTGGGGGACTTCAAATTATAGAGATTTCCAGAGCCCTAACTTCAAATTTAGAATGTTGACGAGCAAGATGCCTTCGCTACAATTTCAAATTACCGAGGGGACCAAACGCTGATTTTTGTCAATATATCGAGTATTTTTCAAGGGACCGGGGAAAAATTTCAAATTATTCAGAGATTCAAATTATCAAGTGTCAAATTATCGAGAGTCGACTGTATTGGTAAAATACTTTTCTACTTAACGATCAAACCGCTTTGTCGAGCGTGCGGTTAATTGAGGGCTACTCAAAAAATCCAGTCGGGAAGATTATTTAAAAACGATCGTCCCTCGTATATCTCTCGAAACGTACGCTTTGAATGCGATTTGTGTCACGTTCAATTCCGATTGTTCGGCGCGGTGAATAATCCAGATTAGAAATGATGAATCGCGCGGACTCCCGATGCAACCCTGGGGGGGGAGGGGGGGGGGGATCTATAAAGACGTTGCATCCGCATTCTTCACGGTTGCTCCGAGTAATTCGTATCGCGATTGTACCCGACGGGCAACAACAACAATCAGGTATTCTATTCGTACAGTCATGTGCACGTGTCTAATGTCCCTATTCTGGCTCGCGCGTATAATGTTCCGTATTCCGATTAGTGAGCGCGTGTAATATGGGCACAGCGTGTCGCAGCGTGGGTGTGGATTGTAATCACTGGAATACCTGCCGCTCTATCTCTCCGTGATCTCTAACTCCGTGGACCACGCACGATACTCGCGTGTCCTTTTTTTTTTTCTTTTTATCGGTAACCCTAAAGCGCTTCAAATTAGATTCGTCGAACAGATTGAGCAGTCCTATCGATGTACGCATCTCTTCCTTCATTAATAAAAATATTTAACTTTTAACAATTCTCTTCCAAGCGAACGACTGAGCGGAATGTTTCCGAATAAAATCCCTTTCGACGTAATCGCCGAGATTCTTTCCACGCGCAACGAATCCCTCGACCAGAGTCAAACAGGAACTATATGTCAGCCATCGGCGAAGCGAACGCGAATCCCCCGACCGACATTTTTCTTCCGATATAATAAAATCAAGTCGGAACTACTCGGGCACGTGGCGACGAGTGACTTCTGGCCCCCATTAGCGCAATCGTCTCGCAATGAGCCGCGATGTATGCACGCGCTCGTAATATACGTATATATACATACATATATGTATACACGCGTATACGTATACGCGCTCGCAACACTCTGTCATCCGTGAAACGCTGGATTGCTGTTAACCTCCTTGTGGTGAGTGGCGAGGGTGAGCCCTAGCGGTACCTACTCCGTAATGGATGACGGGAGAACCGAAAGGGTGGATGAGCAATACGGTCCGACCTGTCAGCGAGCTCGTAACCTCCACGAGCAAGCGATTACGACTGGCAGGCCGCGAGAAACGTTTAGTGGGAATTTTTGAATACCGAGGGAAAAGATAAAAAAAGAGGAGGAGCAACGTTCGACGGGGAATACGATTTCGATACGCGGAGTCCCGTCGACTTTATCGGTAATCGTCGAACGAGACGTCGAGACTTTCAGCGTCTCGCGAACGACGCCGAAGCGAATTTCCGAATCCCCGAACGACGGTCGTTTAGTGAAGCGTCGCGTTAATAGAGACATTTCGTTTGCGAAAAATAGGGGCGATACGTATAGGCGAGGTTTTTTGCGGGGCCTTTGTACGGTACTCGCGCGCAAGTACGAGCCCTTTAATTCGATTGATAATAAATGTTTGCATTTTGCGTGTACCCGGGTGCGCCGGATGTGTGGCATGTGGCAAGGCCAGTATTTGTTCAGGCACGAATGGCAAATAGGACTCCGGGACACGTTCCCCCCGGTTTTGTCGTACGTACTTCGTCTATATTGTACTTTGGCCGCGCTACGCGCGTACGTATGTAACGTTTGTCTACGAGGCAAGAACGTTGCCTATTTTAAAGGGGGGGGGGGGTGCGGAAGCAAAACGGTGACACATTTCTTTAACTCGAGTGACGGGGCGAGAGCCTATCGCCTCGAACGCCTTTCGAGTGGAGGGTGAAAGCGATAGCGTTTACTTTCGAATCTTTTTCTAAATAGATCTCGTCTAGAGTTGATTTTGAATTTGCTTATACACGCGATACAACTTTCTCCGTCTCTGGGTAAAAATATTAATCTTTTACGTATGCTGGGACAGTGGATTGGCGTGATTGCGATGACACGCTGATACACTTATTTTTGTTTAACACTTGATATTCAATAAGTAGACTACGGATGTTTATGCAAAATGCATTATTTTTATACTGACTTTAAACGGATTTGGGAAACAAGTGCGATCAACATGCGTGAAATATAGGTATTGAATGTATAAAAGAAAATAAAGTAATGCATTAAATCGTTCATTGAGTGCATAAAATACGGCACAAAATAATGCATTTTGCATAAACATCCGCAGTCTATCAATAAGATATATTAAGAAATAAAGTACAAGGTTGCAAATTGATGTGCTACTGCTTTTTCACAGACTGACTATTGAACGACTAACTGACAATTGACCGACTGAACTAATGGACCAACTCAGCTGCGACGTCTTCCGTGTTCATCCTTTTATCAGTTCTATTACAAAGGGGATTGACAAGACTGGTGGGGTTGAGCTTAGAAATATGTATCTCTTCTAGAAGAAACGGAAGCTGGTCTATCGCATCCAAAAACGCCGGATGTCGATCAGTCTTATATATCGGTTATGCTATAACAAGAGATAAGATCTTGTCACAGGCCAAGTACAAGTACGCGAGACTAGACCTTGTATCTTTTTATTTTATCTTAATACCAGTCGCGGTATAACAGTACGTTGCAAACTAGCAAAAAAAATGTTCTCATTTCAGCTCATCCTTCGCAGGACTTTAAAACATTCCCGAAAACCAACACCTGCCACGGATTCTTCGAAGGCATCCGCGCCACGGACTATCGGTAGTCACTAGCCGTTTTCGCGAGCACCAAAGGCGAGAGGAAGGTAACGAGAAAGAGAACCAGAGAGCTCTAGAGCGAACCGAGTAGGTACCGCGAACTTGCGTAAACTTGGCGAAACGTACTCGTTCGTCTCCATACGTGCCAACGGCACGCTCTCTACCGTGTTCGTGCATCTCGCACACGCCGAGCGCACATTCAACCTTCGCGCCCCGTGTTTCTGTAACTCTGTCACGCAACAAGAATACCCCCGGAGACGTGCTCCAGGTGCTCGACATCCGTTGGAGGGCCCCCGGCCCAGAGAAACACAGCGAGAGAACTGTGTTGCAATCGACGAGGACGACTGCGAGGACCATCGAGGCTTTCTTCGCAATGCCGGGGCGAGGCTCCGAGATCTCGCGCAAATACAGGATTTTCCTGAAACGCGTTCACGCTCGTTGAGCCGCGCCATTGTGCGGGGTGTCCCGTAAATGATGGTACTCGGTTAAAGGTATTATACCACGGATAATTCCAACCGGGTTTTCCTTATTAAAATTGTCCAAAATGCATGGGTTCGTTGAATTAATTAGTCTACGAATTGATCTGTTAGGATTTTTAACCTTCTATTAATGAGAGGGGAACAAATCTAGATCATACACATCTCCGGATCTCCGAACTATTTCTAAAGTAAGCAAACACATGTGATTTCTTGTGAAATAATTTTCAGTAGAATAGAAATTCTATAATTATTTCGTGATCAGCGACTTGAAATACACTTGATAGAGTAACGAAAAGATTGGAGATCCGAAGATCCAGTGATGTGCATGATCTAGATTTAAGCCATAACAGGAGTAATGAATTATACCACTCCGAAAATTTCTTTTCTGTAATCACGGAAAGGAGGTGTGGACAAAATCCTGCAATAACTGATTTTTCCTCCCATTTTCAGTTTCTCCAAAAATAGTTTGATATAAAGGAAAATGTCGAAATAATCATAATCGTTCTTTCCTGAAAAGATACAAGTTCCAGTCTCGCCTACTTGTACTTGGCCCGAGACAAGACCTTGTCTCTTAATAAGAATTGCGTTATCAATGGAATTGGTGGAAATGCAACCTACCAAAATTACAAAGACACGATACACTGTCAAAAATATTTGTAAACGACAGTTGGAAGGTCTTATGGTTCACTCGCACCAGGTAGGGCCCTTTTCTAGATAATGACCGTCGCGAGGCCCAGCCGCTCAATCTGGCTGCCACACTCGATGGGGCCAGACGATTCTTCTCTTCAGCTTCAGGTTCAACGCTAAGTGACCGATGAATCAATGGTCAGTGACCGTTTGACCACTAGCTTGATCAGTGGCCAATCGGTAACAGACGTTTGCCCTAGCGGTCCCTTACCAGCGTTCACTCCTCTACCCTCCTATTTCTGAATTCTTTCCGCGATTTTTTCTGATTCTTGCGTTCGAGTCTCGAACAAAGTTCGCTCCCATTAAGCGTTAACCATCTTTGGCAACAAAAGGGACCCACTGTATCAGCACGCGAGGAGCAACAACGGCATAAAGAAAAGGCTCGATTACAGAGTTTTTCAGAGTTTGCTGGCTCGCTCGCGCAAACCTAGACGGCACAAAGTGAACATTTACTGCATCGATGATGTGGTTCGCAGTGGGTACCACCACTCCGGGGGTCGAGCACAGAAGGGGAGACACACACGCTGTGTTCAGTGAAATTAGAAGTGCGCCCGTCCTCATCTGAAAGCAAATAGCACTCGACCCGCGCTCCTTTTCAAGAAACAATGGAAATGTTAAGCTAACAGCGCCCGGCAATTGACACAAGTGCCACCCGCGACTCGCTCTCTTTATATCCGTAGAAAACTTTTTCCAGTTCCTTGTTTTTCTTTTTTTCTTTTCTTTTTTTTTCCCCCTCCATCCACTCTTCGTTTTTCCGCCTTCTTCCTCTCGCGCCCTCTCCCTGTCCTCCTCCTCCTCCTCCTCCTCCTCTCCTCTCCTCGAGTTGTTATTTCTACGTCACTCCTGCTCGAATCCTTTTGCTCGTTTGTCCTCGTTCTTTCTTTCTATTCGAGTTCGACGCACTCGCGTGGATCATCGCGGATGCACGGACATCGATCGTCGTTCGTCGGAATTATAGAATCGCGCGCGATGGTGTCGCTTATCGATCATTCGGTCGAATTTAATCGGCTCGACTCGCTATTTCAAATACTCTCTTGCATAATTTGAAATTGTATCCCGTTCTCATGATCGAGACGTTACTATGCGTAACTTTCTTACTTCACGTTACGCTCTTGTATGAATTTCTCAAACCCCGTCCTCGCTCGAGTTCTTTAATATCGCGGAAAGATAAAATCAAAGTTACAGGATAGCGCAGCGAATTCGAAACAATCTCGCAAGATTTCTTTTCCGATAAGTAATAACGTTAAATTAAAGTTCGCACCGTAACTTTATTTCTTACACCGCCCGTTACCTGCGCCTCCCCCCCCCCCCCCCCCACTCACCCCCGCGCCCGTCAGTTTTTATCCTCCGCGATACAACGGAATCAAGAGAGAGTAAGTCGAAGCAATAAGAAACAATCTCTCAGTCACCCCCGTCGCTAAGAGCAACCCCTTTCTCTTTTACAAATTTCTCGTGAATCGCGCTTCTCACGGCCTCTTTCGCCGTGTGCTCGCACAAAGATCAAAGGGGGGTGGCTTCCAGTGTTAGCCTTAATCTCGTAACGCTTTTTCCGCGACGCTTTTCTTCTTTTTCACTCGACTCCGCGCGCCTCGCGGAACTTCCAGGCCGGCCCCAGCGGATCGCAGCAGTCGCATCCGCGTACTGATGCACTTCCGCTCTCTTCGCTTTCATGCGCCTCCGCCTTTTCTTCCTGCAGAAAGTTGGAGAAGTAAGAATGTCGTTAAAACTCGGACCTAATGTCTCTCCTTTCCCACCCTTCGCTTTATCCGCTGTCCTCCCTTCGAGATTCTTCAGGCTTGGGTTTCTTTCCTCGCTCTTTCTCTCTCTCTCCCTCTCTCTCTCCATTTTTTATTTCCCTGCCCTTTCCCTGCTTTCCTCCGTGCCCCTTTCACCGGTTTCTTTTCTCGACTGTCTTCAATCCCCCTGGTCCCTGGTTTCAGGCTTTTCTTCGCGCTCCTTTTTTTCTTTTTTTTTTGTTTCTAAACGCGAAATTACTCTCTCGATATTGACCTACCCTCTGTTCTCCCCGTATATCGTACCACGCGTACGGCGAGAAGTTCTGCAATTATTAAAAATATTGAAATCACATTTCGCGCACACCGACGAACTTCCCCCGTACGCCGTAATCGAGAAAAATAACGTGTTTATCTAAACCCTGGGAAGAACCATCGAGCGACTCGCATCTTAAATCAAAAACCTCGGGAGTTCGACGGGAAGCCGCTTCGGCTCCCTCCGCCCTTGGAATCCCCGGGTCTTTGGCGATACAATGGCCTACCTCATATGCCGCCGGGGATGACACTTTAAATTTAATTTGAACGCGGTATTGTGCCTCCAACACCATCATCGCGGAACATCCCTCTGGCGTGAGTAGAGAGTTGCACTAGTTTCAGGGACCACTCTACCATTGTCGTTTTCATAATGCCCATCTTCCCCTCCAACCCCCCCTCCCCCCACTCTCTCGCCCTCTCTGTCTTCTACCGTCGACCGCGGCGCAATCTCTCTTTATTTATCTTTCCAGAGGAGAAAGAGAGTGACAGACTTTCCTCGCGAGGCGACACGATTCTGTTACATAAATATTGGCTCGATTTCGGAGTACGCACCTCATGCTACTTCGGCAACGTCGCTCCCCCGAGCAAGATTTATACAAACCCCGTGTCGATGTATCTCGGATCCGTTAAGAGCCGTTTAGTGTCGGCGAAGTAATTTGAAATTGTCGATAGGTCGTCGGGGGGTGGAGGGTAGTCGAGAAAACGTACTTCGTATATCAATTACGACGTATCGATTCTTTCTCGGGTGCCGCTATATCGTGGGCGTCTCTCGTCTCTGCTTGAAAGAGAAAAGTAAACCAGAATCTATGCCGGCTGTAAAAATTTAGTTTTTTCGTGTCTCGCGATAGAAAAACAAAATCGATACTCGCCGAATCGGGCCGAGTAGCTCAGCAACGGGCGCTTCTTCAAATTTATTACGGATAACTCGAATGGAGACCTCACTCTCGAAAAACCGTCGAGCCAGTGCCACGGGGGCATGATCGAGAAAACTCGTAAATCGAGGCCAGACAATGCCTGCCGAACGTGTCGTTGCGCGTTACCCTCGAATTCGGGTCTGGCCCATTTTCACCCCGTTTCCTACAAGACTACGGACATCTTTACGATTGAAATTTATAACCGATATTGTCTATAATTCTCAGCCCCCCCCCCATGCCCCATTCCCCAAATTTTGCGTACGTTCGCATGTACGCGGACCATTTCGAGCTCGTGTGCTCATTGTAATAAACGTCCCGAGCGTCACGGCCGATTTATATAGGTAGGTTTCGGCGGCCGGAAAAAGGGGGTTCGGGGATTCTAACGAGAATCGTATGCACGCTTTATTACCATATTATTGCACCGTATTAAAACCGTTGTCGTGTGCGCGCGCGCGCGTCCGTAGCGAACGCCGACACACGCCTCGACGCGTATATACCTATACGTAGATCTGTGCAGGGTTGCAGAGCATCTGCTGTTCGCCCAATTGTCGCGGCCGCTATCGCGCGGATCGAGCCGATTACTTTCATTGAGCTCGCCTCTTTGTTCGCTCGTAATAACGTTAATTTTCGATCGACTGTGAATTTTCGTTCGCGTCGATGGGATTACCGTCGGCTCGCGTGCCGGTCGCCTGTCTCTCCGATATCCTCGAAACGATATCCCACGGAGTTAATGCGCGATCGTTTATTCGTCATTAAGTCGCGTCAATGTAAATCCTCGTTAATTCGACGTAACGTTCGGCTCTGTCGCTTTAAGCTACTTTGTTAATAATCGCCGCGGGTCTCGCCTCACCGACAATATTTTCCGTGTAATCGCTTCCACGATTCGCTTACCGTCACATTTACGTCGCCCTAATCGCCGATCGGACCACCCTCGAACTTCAACCTCTCCCCTCTCCATCTCTCTCTCTCCCTTTCTCTCTCTCTCTCTCTGGCGACTCTCTTATTTCAATTATATCTTCGCCTTCTCGTTTAATCGACAAATCCGAGCCGAGGCTCGTAGCCGGGGACGTTAGAAACAAGCCGACGTAACGAGATTATCGCCCGAAGTGGCTGTTTCTCGCACTGGACCAGCATTCATCCGTAATATTGCCCATAATATACTTCCACCCTCTTAAGCGGCCACGGTTAAGGCTACAAAGCGGCTTACCCGCGGCTTTGCCTTTCAGCTCGGAATCTCGAGAGCGCCTACATTCCGGGGATATAACGTATAACGTGCGCGGTTGCTGTATGTACTTTCAAAGAGTCCACTCGCGTGCTGGGGGTCACTCTCTTTTGGCGCGCGCACACTAATCGAGAGGCGGCCTTTCAAGCTGCTCGTATCGCCGACGTGATACCGTGGTGGGCAGAGAAAAAAAAATTTGCAGGCAAGAGAGATGGAGAGAGAAAGAGAGAGTGAGAGAGAGTGAAGGAGAGAAGAATTGATAAAAATTTTTAAGATCACCGCGCACGATCGTTTCGGGTTTTTCAGCTTTAACTCGGATCGAATCAAGAGACCAAGGTCTTGTCTCGGGCCAGGTACAAGTACGCGAGACTAGACCTCGTATCTTTTCCGTAACATTTATTTCGTCGCTGTATCCGCAATCGTATAAGTTGTTTCGCTTGCCCCCTCGTCGCGTGGCATCAAACGCGTTCTCTTCCATCGAACGCATAATCCGTATACAGGCTGGCGCAAGACACCAATTAACGACCGTGTTCGTGCATTCGGAGAAAATCCGGCTTCTCAGAAGTTCCAACAGCCAGGCAAACATCCGCATTAGAAACACGCCAACGAGCCCCGGGGGGTGGGGGGAGGGGTACGATACGTCGAACCACCCCTTCGGAGCGTCCTAAGTGGCTGTTTAACGTGATTCGTGGTTCCTCGAGGAGGTCGAGGAGCCACGTTGACGGGGGATGGAGGCCGCTGCTCGAATTCGCGAAAAATCGTCCACCGTGTCTAAAAGCCACCCTCTCCCTCTCCCTCTCTCTCTCTCTCTCTCTCTCTCTCCCTCCCTCCTCCGCCCCGCAGTCACGCACATACACACGCGCGTATACGCGCCACCACGTAGAAGGAGATTAGGGTGGCGCGTGCTGCCGCGGAGCCGCCGCCGCCCCATAATGTGTATATTATGTTAACAAATAAGTGGTCGCGGTAATAAAAGCGGGGTAGCAGCCCCTTTCACCCTTGCTCGCTCGTAATGTATGCGCGGGACGTCTTGAACAATATTCGAGCGACTCCGCTTGATATATAATGCCGCGTATAAATAATAACGTCTCAGCATCTCGCTCTACCCCCTTCTTCGTTCCTCCGAATCCCTCGCTCTCCTCGTCCCACATTTCTCCACCCACTCTCTCTCCTCTTTCCGCTCTGTCCTGCTTCCTCGTCGGCAATATTCGTGTATAGGTGCAACGAACGTCGGACGAAGATCGAGCGAGACGGAGGGAATGAGAAACAGATGGAGAAATACCTCGACGGGAAGGAGAAAAGCGCGAGCGGCGGAGGGTGGGGAGGGGGGATGTTCGAGGGTAACAGCGTCGGGGGGTGGGTGGATGCGGGACTGAAATATGTACAAACTTGCGGTTCCTTGTTATGAGCGGTGATAAATTACCGCGGCGGAGGGTGGGGAGAGGATGGAAAGATAAAGGAAGAAAGAGCGACGGGGTACGCGGGAGAAAAGGAGACGCGCGCCGAGAGAATGGGATAGGAAAAGATGCGCGGGGAGGGAGTTGGAATGGGGATGTTTCCATTATAAGTACAGGGATATAGGGATTCTAGACATGGGGGGGGGGAGCGGGTAGGAGAATGGAGTATGTCGCGCGTTTCGGTCATTTTTCACGGACAATACGTACTTCGCGGTAAACGCGAATTACAGCGACGTAACGCGATTCGATTGTTACTTGTCGCGAGTACCGAGATAACCCAGGCTCGATGATTCGACGAATGTTCGATTGCAAAGATCCCTCGCGTACACGGGAATTATTAAGTAGTATCGATGAAAACAGAAATCCAATTTGCAGAACGACAACGGAAATTACCGCGACGACGGTAGTCGTGCCGTTAACACCTGTGTCGCAATCCATAATTATCGATACTAATAAACGTACATTATGCGCCGGTACGCGTCGGTACACATTTCTCGTCCCGGGCAGTCGGCGCTGATGATTAGATCGATTCAGAAATAAATCGATTCAGTGATTCTTTGATCAGCACCTGCCTGCCAGTACTGCGCCGAATTCTTCATTAAGAGGAAGAGACGGGAGAGTCGGTTTCCATCTCGTCATCGTCTCTTCATCCTCTTCGCGATCGTTCTGCAAGATCATCCTATATACGTCCTTCGCCGCCTCGTTCTCTATTCGCTCGAACGGCCCGAGTCCTTAAATCATATATATATATATTCTCGTATCGCGCGACACGCTTCGTCGCTTCCAATCAGAAATCCGTGAGAAAGAATTCGATGGGTTTACCGGGTTGTCAGAGCTTTTCACGAATATCGTCCTCGATTTATTATAATTACGCCGGTGCGCGATTAGAAATTTTTTAACGATCCTTGTTACGCGAGGGTACGGCCTCGTTCCGCGGCCAATGGGATAACGCGGTGTCGCGATATTATCAAGACAATCCCGTGACATTGTAACGGGAGTCCATTGATATAAAATTTGAGTAGCGCGAACGGCTATACGACGTTTCGATCACTCGAAAGGCGACTTATTCGCGCGAGGGTTCGTCGCCTTTTACCTTTTAGCGCATCATTCTGTCTCTCTCTCTCTCTCTCTCTCTCTCTCGGTTTTTTTCTTCCTCGTACCCGAAACTCTGTATCGATTCACATGGGACTCCCAGCGCCTACGTTTCGCGATTATACCGATGACAGTGGTGTCGATTTTCGATTGGATGGCCCCTGACCTCGCGCATTCCCCGCGGAGGGCGTTGAGAAACTGAACAAAAATATTCACGGCGATGGCTGAATAAGTTGTCGCGAATGGAGGCACCGCCGCAAGATTCAATGCATTCTGCGGCTTGCATATGTAAAACGAGACTGCGAATAATAACCGTACAGTAGCGGGAGGCAACAAAGGTGGTACGAAAAATAATGGGACATTCTCTCTTTCGCTTTTCTTTTTTTTTCCAGGCAGAAAACCAGCGTGTTCGGATGTAAAATTATACGCACCGACAACTCCGATTCCTGCTGTACGGATTTATGAAAGGCGGGGATACATTGAATCCTTTTAATTCGAATATCTCGTCGATTGTACCGAAAAAAAAAAATTTCATGTCGTAATCGAGAAGCTTCTTCCGGAGTGTGAGAAAGTTGATACTAGGTGCGAATCGAACGGATGTTGCGATAAGTATCCCCTAAAATTAAGCTGGGAATCGATCGTCCGTGAGTATCGGTTTGTATCGATACCCGTCGACCCTTGCGCGTATAGTCAGGTATTGACAATAGTCGGGGCTAATGACTACCGGAGACAAGGGGTGACATCGTCCAAAACTCCCCATCTGTTTGAGCCACTAAATCTTCCCATGGTCATACGCGCATGTCCTAATCGATTATAGGCTACTGTCTATGGGGTAAATATCGAGAGGAGAGGAGTCGAATCATCGTTCGCGTTTCCGCTTGGGGCTGAAACTTTTTTTTTTCCCCGAAAGTGAAAAGAAATTGGTACTATGCAAATAACGCTTCCAGTAACTTTCTTCCAAAATGAAAAGACAAATAATGATCCTTGGATATTCTTAATTTTTTAACGCGTTTTGACCACCTCGAAAACCCCCGTTCGTTCTTTTCAGAAACGATACACGGTCTAGTCTCGCGTACTTTTACTTGGCCCGAGACAAGAGCTCGTCTCTTGATTTCTTCCAATTAAAACCTTTGCTTTCCCACCCTTCGTTTCCACGAGTCGTCTCTCTGGCCTGAAAGACATGGCATTTCGCGCGCCAAAAGATTATGTTCGAACCAGCCGAGTTCGAATAGCGGTCACACCCCATAGATAAAGGCACCGTGTACGAAGAGCGATTGAAAAGAGGCAGACTTGCGTCAAAGAGAAGAAGAGAGAGAGAGGGAGAGAGGGAGATAAAGAGAAGCAAAGAGAGAAAGGAACACCGGTGTCTTGGACCTTTGGACAACGGCGGCCGTAATAAGAATAGATGGCTTCCCTCAATTCCTGAATGGCCGACTATTAGCAACGAGCCGTACCGGCGACAATGAGGCCCGACAAACTGATAAATTATACCAGGGGTGTATCCACCGGTGCACCGGCTGCAGGTAAATAGAATTAATCACGCTATAGAAGGCAAACGCGCGGTATCGAAGCCGACTAAGCTCGCGGAGAGCTACCAGCCAATATAACAACGTGACTGTACACATTTTCACGATCAACCGCATTTTCGTTCTCCTCCCCGTACTTTCTTTTTTTTTGTTGTTTTTTTTCTCAATTTCACCGTCGCCATTTGTAGTTTTTGATAAGAGCGACGGGGGTGGCTGGCAGCGATAGCGTCGCGGGAGTAGGAATAATGCCACCGTCGTTGCCGGTGGAGTAATTGTGGTTCGCGGCATTGGTACTTCTGAAAATGTAATATTCTACCCCCGTAGATCGTCCGTTTGCATGGGCGACGAAAAGCCGAACTGGAGGAAGGTTAAAAAAAAATATTGAACAATGCTAGTAATTTTTTTTGTTTTTTTTCTTTCTCTGGCTTCTCTTTTTTTTGTAATAGAGAGGAAACAACCGATGAAGCATGAAGGGATCGGAATACCTTTTATGAGAACGCGCGAAAGATACGCCGTTGAAAACAATTTATTAGCTATTGTGGGAACAATATCAATTTGTTGAGGTCTCGGTGTCTCCCCCCTCTGACTCTTCTCGGCTACGTCTCACCCTCCGTCGAGAATCACGAAAGAGGGGTAGAGAGGGGCGGTGGGGCTCGAGGGAGAAAAGGTAATTCACGGTCATTCCTGACTGCATCGGGGCTGGTATCGATCACTTTCGATTCGATTTTATGCGATTAGCCACGGTGCACGCACCGTCGTTCGAAAAGGTGGTACCTACGGGGAGACGTTCCTCTTAACCGGTGGCATCATCGAGGCTTTTCGATTCATGACGCATTTTTTCCTCTCAGTGTCTTTTCAGTTCGTCGTACAACAGAGAAGGGGGGGGTTTGTAGAGAGAAAAAAAAAGAAGCAACGCAGCGTTCCGCTTTCATTCCGAGGGGGATAGAGTGTAATTTAGGAATGCGGAAGAGGAGAATGCGATCGAAGAAAACGTAATGGTCGTGCGTGCTCTGCCCATTCGCGTGCGTATAATTGCAAATTGAAAGATCCAACTGCAATCTAACTTTTAACTATCAATCATCAAAATAATACCGCGCCGAATTGAAGGACAAAAACTCGCGAACCTCTGCAAAAATATTCGCGTCCCACACATCAAGTCCCACGATACTCCGATCATACCCAAAAATGAACGGAAAACGAAAACGAGTTAACGCATTCGATCGATCCTTTTCCAAAATCAATCTCCATCGTCGGACTCTCGTCTCAACAGGTGCAATCACCCGCGGCAAGGATTTTTCTCGAACAGGTACGTTAGAGCCGGACGACGCGACGCACGTTCCGCGAATGGAACACGCGCGTATTGCGGCTCTCGAGGAGCGAGACAGGGCACGGTTAATAAGCCTTTGCTTGTGACTTTAATATTATGGATATCGTTGTTTGTACAGCCTGCCGGCTGCCGCGTCGAGGTGACAAGCGCGCCAGGAGGTGGAAGCCTCAGCGATCGATGCATTTATGCATGACGGATCGAGCAATAATATTTTCATTCTCCTTTCGCCTTCCGCCCGCCGAAAGGAACACACTCTCTGCGCGGCTGGTGTTAGCCAAGAAGCAACCGGCAACCACGCGCAATAAGAGCGTGTGTATAAATATACCGAGTGGCTGCTGCGCTCCACGAACGGCGGATTAATACCCGATTGTTTGGAGAAAATAACTGGAGAGTGATTTCTTTATTTTTCTTGCTGGTTTTTTTTTTCTTTTTCTCGTCCACACGGTAGGCAGGCTCGGACAAACGAAACCTAGCCGTTATCGTCGCGTGGGCGGTACAATGGTTAACTCGTCGATGTTAACGATACGGATACGCCCGAGGAACGGTCGAGACGGAATTTAAAGGAGGGGGAAGCAAACGGGGCAACGAACAATTCATTCGTCGACACCGTCCGCGAACGGGGAAACGACATATCGGTCGCGAACAAAACTCAATTCCGAATGGAAGACGGGGAGAAAAGTCTCTGCCGGGGACACAGAGGGATATATTAACAGGGAAGTAGCGTGAGAAAGAAAGAAAATAGCAGGTCGAGCCCAGGAGCTTCCAGGAGGAAGACAAAGGGGGGACCAGAGAATTAAAAGTATCGTGGACAAAGCCGCGGGACAAGACGCGGGAGCTCATTTGGTGTCTCCCGGTGAATGGGCGTTCATTATGATGCCTCCCGGACTAACAATCGGGTTCATTTTGTCTCTCCTGCTCGTGGCAACAATGGTGTGGGTGGAAGTGGAGGAGGTGGAGAGAAAGAGAAAGAGAGAGAGAGAGAGTGAGAGAGGGGGAGGGAAGGAGGAGGGAGAGAGGGAGTGCTTCTGCCTCTCTGCTCTACCTCCGGGATCCCTCCGCCATCTTGACTCCGCCGCGATGTTCTTTTGTCGACTTATAAAGCAGCCCCGGGGAAGAAAAAGACGGCGGCTTCGAGGCTGGGAAAGGGGAGGAAGTCGTGGAGATGCTGAAGAAGGCGGAGGAGGAGGAGGAGGTGGTGGGGGGGGGGGGGGGGAGGGAGTGTACGGGGGTAAAAGTGAAAGAAAGGGAAGAGGGAACAAGCGAGGAGAGAATGGTGAGGAAGAAAACCCGTGGAGGGAGAGAGGGAGGAAAACTAAGAGAAACTATGAGGAGAACGGAGAGGGGAAGGGGGGGCGGCAAGAGGATCTTTGAGGTTGAAAGTCGAACGCGCGCCGGGGGAACGGAATCAGGAATTTGATTCTCGTTCTCATCGGTGGATCATGACTCGGATGTGTTTCCGAACAAGGGGTACAACGAGGGACGATAGCCGAAGCAACGGAGAAAGCAGAGATTAGGAGAGCGCGTCGGTGGATTAGAGAGAATGCCGGGAGGAAAGAGGAGGAAACGATAGACAGGACGATCCGTGTAGAATCTAGATCACGCTCGGAGCGAAATAATACGTAGGGGAGACGCGTTTCGTTTGGTTTTTGTTACGGATCGCGCCGGTAAAGCTGAATTATTTTCGTGATTTAACAGCCACGGTCTGGCGAGCAGAGAGTTTCGATCGGTGAGCCGCGGCGTTAGAAGAAAAGTCCTGAAGAAGCGGGCTATTACTCAACATTGTTACGTTCACGCGAACCGGAACGGCTCTCGGGCGGATTGAGATCAACTTGGCAACAGGAAACGGCCGAAGGTAAAGGTATTTTCTACGTATCATTTTTTTTAAATACGTTACGAATCACGGGGGAGGAGAAACACGGCCGAGCTCGCGATAAAAACAGACGATAGGAGATCCTTGTTTCTGGTAATAGCGAAATTAGCTGGAATTATGTTCCGCTAACGTCGTATTAATTATGAAAGGAAAAAGAAAGAAAAAAAAGGAGAACCCGTAACGGCGAAACGTACGAACGCGTGATTTCATGGCCGAACGAGAAGACAATCCTTTTTTCCTTGGAGTCACGGTAAGGTCCAATATGGCGTTCAACGGGCCACGTGCAACAAGAATCACTTTTGCCGCATCCTTTGGCCACGCTGGGCGGTCGGTCGCCGCTCACTTTTGTTTTTCTCTCGTCCAGCTCCCGTCGTCCAATCGGAGCCCGTTCTGAAACTGGCCCCTGAATCGAGTTCCTCGCCGCCGCCGTCGCCGCCGTCGCCGGTAGAGACAAAAACTGCCCTTCTAGAACCTGCTCGCTCGGAACAGAATGGTGGACAAGCAGGCCAGCGGCTCTTGATCCGATGCCGATACGCGCTGGGCAAAAAAAAAAACAGTCGATTGTCGCGTCGCGTCCGTTTTAATTATGTTCCGCAAATTAAGAACGAAAATGGAATTCATTTTCTATGCCCCGAGGCTAATCGATAATCTCGGTTTTGATTGAAATTTAATCTCCATTAAAAACCAAGCGATTTTAATAAGTTCCTTTTGCAACATAATTCCCGTATTATGAAGTTTGTTCGAGCGTCACGGGAAACGAGCGGATTCTCGTCGCAACGTCGCTCGATTATTTCGCTCGCACGCATTTCAACGTTTAACTCCCATCTCGAATCGCGATGATATCGTCGCGCCCTTAAATGGTTTCGTCGCGAACGAGAATTATTTTGTAAACGTGTCGGCCGTAGCATATGTTCTAAACGCGTTTTGGGTGACGCGCGAGGCAGACGAGTCGTTAAAAGATTTACGAGTACCTCGGTTCGCTGGAAATGCTGCAAGACACTAGGAATGTCCGCCATTGACAAACGAACCGTGAGGGAATTTTTCTACCCTTATACAACTTTTTCCAGCATCTGGCCCGAAGTACGGCTCGCATCGCCATTTTTCTCTCTTTTCTCTACGCAGATTGTTCAATGGAGCGACAATGCGCGACCGGTCCGCCGGTGGTCAATTTGTTTGAATGGACAATGACAGTCCGGGGGACACAATGGCCGCGTTAGCTGTCAGGGGCATAAATCAATTTTCGAGAAAACGTTCGAAGGTGGCACGTTTGCATTGAGAATACTGCCGCGCCGCGGTTTTGCGAGAAGCACGAATGTATGCGTTCGCAGCGGTTGGTTGGAAATGTTGGAAAATACTGGTCTCACGTTCGATCCACTGTCCGCGATGCTTAATCCTCGGTTTTCCTGATTTTCTGTTGCGTCGGGGGAAAAATTGGGACGAGCGTAAATTAAAAGTCTGACGCGGCCACGCAAATAGTTTTGTTACGCGAGAAGAGATGACGAATGAGTCTCGAAACTTATTTAAAAAGTTTACGGGTATCGCTGTTCTTACAGATCTTCCCGTCCGAAAGAACATTACTGTTTGAGAATACGAAAATTTGTGTAAATTCAAATAGAAATCGAGAGTATCAAAAAATCGATGCACAACGATGGAAATTTTGCTATAAACCAGGAACGGAAAAAGAGGACATCGAAATAGCTTTTAATTAGTGCTTGAATCCCGCCGCAAACTTCCGCAGGAACAGCGAAACATTTCAACTGTGTACGCGGAAAAATATTTTCAGAGCAATCTACGCGGGATTTATACCGCTTGAATTATCTGCGTTTTTTGAATCGCCGACTCGACAAATGTCCGTGAAACATTTTTTGGTATTCAAGCGCGGAAAATGCGCTTCCAACAGTTCGTTTAATCTCACTCGCTGAACGACGGTTTATTGTCTCGCCGGCGTATAATGAAATTCAATTAATATAACGAGCCAATTAAGCGCGTCGACACACTGACACGGTGGTTTGGGATTTTAAAAAAACCCCGACATTTCGGATTTGGTTGGCGCGTATACTCTTTAATTCCCAGGATTTGTAAACGTGGCTGCCTCGTTATATTACAAATTGATACGATTCTCGGATTGAAATCATTGCGTTATGGATACAATAAATTCTGCAGAATGCTGTCGTCCGTCATACTGATCGGCAAAAGTAAAGAGGCATTACGATCAATTATTTATTTTAATTTTGACGATTCCTTGTAAGAAAGCTTGTACCAAACCTTTGGGTGTTACGGAGCGTTGGGATGATAAAAGAAAAAGCAATTTTTATAATACTGTGATCATGTTTAATCATTTTTCATCCGTGCGCCTTGGGGTCCGTTTTTCTTAACAAGCATATCGCGACCTCTGAAGGCGGGAATATGAAATATCGTTGAGCAGCGTGGAACTGAACCTATTCGAATGTTTATCGACAGTAGTCAACTACTATTATTCGCGTCGTAAAACTGCATATCAATCGGTATAACAGATTCCTACCAGAAAATTTACCCTCTGTCGTTTCTCGAAGACTGTCGGTAATCTCACGACAGTCGATAACAACGGAAACATTACACGTTATTTATCTATAGCAAAAATCACCAACGCATCGATCGCAGAAGTAAAGAGGAATAAAATTGCGAAGCGTCCTGCGTCGATTCGAGAAATGCGCGCCGTAAGGGTGAAAAAGGGGTTGGCAGTGTTTTGAAAGGAGGAAGAGTCGGCCACAAGCCGGACAATGGACGCAAACAGGATTTAAGGATTCGAATAGCGTCGCACCGTACTCGGCGAATCCGAATTGGATCGCATTAGTCGCAAAAGCACAAAAGGGGGTGCAGCATCCCCCCCTTTTTATGTGCCGCGTTCTGATTCCCGTTCTCTCGCGTTTTTTCGCATCCTTCTCGCGCAATTGTTTGTTCATTCAAATCTAATTCCGCTCGACGAGAAATAATTCGAGCAACGATCGTCGAAACTTTCCGATGGGGTATACTCGATGCGTTAATAATTCTTCCTTTGTCAGGACACAATAAGAAAGCTTGAACGATAAATAACGATCGAGAATAATACTGTGGTTTAGAAACGGGTAAAGTTTCAACTATCCCTAAAGCGAAGAGGGTGGGAGAATCGTGGGGCGAGGCAAATGACTGTCTGGTAATTTCTAAACGTCTTAGATAGTGACTCTAATGTTCCTACATCGTATCTGCCGATTTGCTTCATTTCCGTAGCGAGGCGTAGCTACGGGGTTGTACCGGGGCATTTATGCGCAGCCAGTTTCTCCTGTTCGATGTCGCCGACTTTATCTGCCGTCATGCCAGCATTCCCCGCCTCTTTCTTCTCAACCCTGTACGCCTTCCTCCCCTTTTTTGTCCGTTGCTTCCTACCCCCCGATTTGGATCGTCCTTCGGCAATTTAGCGAAATAAGATACGAAAAATAAGCGAGAACTCTTTCCGATGGAATTCGTACGGTTCGAGCAGAGACAAACGAAACATGATCTTCGTAGATTTAATTGAAAAATGTCACTTAAAATCTAAACGATAGATGGATAAAAAAAAATAGCTGAGATTTGGTTGAAACATCGTGTACCGTCGATGCGACGGCACAGCGAACTGCACGGACACTCGGTTGTAACGAAGTTATAAGAAATTCCGGATGCAATTATCGCTACCGTAGATTGTAATAAGACGACTGATTCTTATATTTAAGTTCGTACGGCATTATCGTAACTTAAGGACTTTCGAGGATAACGGAAATGGAACTGTCGTAGACGTTCGTTTTCGCGCGTATCCGCCGTTTTCGAAACTTAATTGCGCAACCGCCTTATTCCGCAAGATCGTTAAACGATTTTGTGAATTCGCAAATCAATTTGTTTCTGCGCACTGGTTACGCGGAGCTTCGTTTAATTATACTCCATTCGTTTATCAGTCAAGCGATTACTTTTTCATTTTGTTACCTTAAAATAAACGGATTTATCGCGAGAAACTGTAATTGAACACCAGCGATCTATCAAAATTGAATTTGTTACGGAATTCGTGATGCGTTCAAACTTGCTTAGAAGTTACTCGACCCGCCCAGTATTACCGCCACAATTAATTAGTCGCGAAAGCGCATTAAGTGTGTAATATTTCCTGTTAGGAATACCCACCCTCGCGAATGAACTTTTAACCAGGGCTACCGCGATGGTATTTTCATTCTTATAGGCACTTGTACGCCCGGATAATACGATAATCTTTCGAAGAGCCAATTTTCACGAGCTCCGTCCTCTCTTTCGCGGAATATACCGCAATAATACAAAATTGTCTCCGCGTATCCGGGGAAAAAGGAACTCCCTTAAGGATAACGTCGGCGGCTTACTGCAGCGCAATGAAATGCGTTATTCTCGGGGAAGAATGAAAGGTACGGATTCCAATGAGAATCGAGTAAGAAGATTTGCCGGAAGATTTGCCGAATCGAGGGGGAGGGGCTTCAATGCGGGAATTTGTGTGATCGAGGGACACGAAAGAATGAAAAGCAAAATTTTCAATCGAACTTTAACTCACGAGTGAAACCATTGTCGAGAAAATATGATCGCGAGTTTATATCCAATTAAACGACTGTCAATGAATATGAAGAAAATTTGCGAGTATCGAGAGTCAAAGAAATTATTTAAATGCATATCGGAGTTACTTGTTAAACGACGTTGTCCGCGCGGTTTCGTTATTACGCCAAAGCGGGTATCCTTACAAAACTTTCATTTCTCGATTGTCAGACTGACGAAGGATAACGAATAGCATCCTGACGGGAAGGGGGTGAATGCGCGTGGATGTGTGCGTCCGCCACGATCCTTTTTCTCTTATCCTTTCAATTCCACGAAGGAAGTCGATCGCGAGTGCCAGTCGGGGCCACGTTGTTAGATCGATTGTTTACCTTCGACTTCTGCTAACTAATATTAAAGATCCTTCTCGTTTGTACCCGATTCAGTGTCCATTACTAACGCCCTACGATTAACAATGCTTTAGGCTGACGAATCAAAAACGTAACTTTTAAAATGCTGTTTTGAGACTATTAGTCCCGACGAGTGCATCGTTCTCGACCCAATCAATGCAAAACGTAATGAAATTTTCAGGCTGTTACGTTAAACGGCAAAACTATAAATTCGATTAGCGAGACAATTAGAATTCACTTCCCTTCGTTCCATATCGTACGCGATAATAATAGCGACGCGACTTGGCTCTCGGATCACGGAGGATCTTCGATTTCTCTTGTAAGAAAAGAAAGACAAGCTGCTCGGACGTTTATCTTTCCCACAGAAGGACTCGCGATAACGCTTCGCTTATCGGCACTTCCGCAAATCGATTACACGCAACCAAGGTGGAAGGAAGGAGGGCGACCTGAAAGATACGTGTGACGATTACACCGGAGAAGAAATGTTGTGAGAGGGAAAACCACGGTGCGTTATCGAGGTACGGACGAATAAAAATTAAAAAAAAAAGAACATTACGTCGTTCTACCGGGCGCTTCCGCGGTGTTTTATCCTAAAACTTTTAACCTTCCGTTTCAAAACGATCCGAATTGGAGTCTTGTCGCACATCCAACCACGCAGTTCCACTGTTTTATATCGATTCGAGCAGTACAGTGTTCTAAAAAGCGTTCGACAATCGGTGCGAGTGCACCGTACATTTCGGAGTATTATGAATCGATTTTCAGGCGCGGGTCAAACGGAAAGGGCTGATCGAATCGATAATTGGAAAAAGGGAGGTTGTCACGGCAAACCAGTCACGGACACCCACTTATATGTATACACGCATACTTATATGTATGTACAGGATGACACCGATAAAGAGCTTATTCGTGCTCCTGCCGAAAGCTTTACGCCGAACAATAACCACGCGCGCCCGCGTGTACGGTGCTATCGGCGACGCGCGCAACTAATTATTATACATTTTTTTGTCTCGATCAAGTCTGATTTTTTCGTTGAACTCGTACGGTAATCGTTGTCGCCACTCTCATCGTCTGTCTGTCAAAAGGTAGGGACTAGAGCTCTCAGTAGAACAAGTGTTTTATTGCACACGTGTATCCGTGTCACGGGTACACGAATATTTATGTTGGATATTCACGTATTTCACGTGACACGTGAATTCCGTGATGTAACTCACGTGAATTTATAAAATACGTGAATTCCGCGATGGCACGTGAATTTACAAAATGCGTGAATTCCGCGATTTATGTTTACACGTTCACATGAAATTTTTTAATTCACGTAATTCACATGAAATTTTTTAATTCACATAATTCACGTGAAATTTTTTAATTCACGTAATTCACGTGAAATTTTTAAATGCATGTAATTCACGTTTTAAATCACGTGAATACATTGCGGGAAATGCGTGAATTTCGTGAATTCCGGATTACACGGCCTTCAACACGAAATTTTGAATTTTACGTGTAGGTACGCGTGTAATAAGCAGCTCTAGTAGGTACACACATTACCGTACCATGTCCTATTCGCTTGTCGATCGAGCGTTGGTCGTCACTCGTTAAAAAAATTGCGCAATGCTTTTTAAATGCAATAGTTTACACATCACCGTATCAATTCGAGCGCTAAATGTACAATTTCTGCCGCGGCCGACACTCTCGACGGACACACGAATCGGGCATGGTACGGTAACGTGTGTCCCTACCTTAATAATGCTTCCCTCCTCTCTAATTTGTTATTATACTAAAATACAATAGCACGATTCTCGAGATCGAGCTAGCTCGAGGATAAAAAAAAAAGAAGAACCAATGATCGAAAAGAGTTAATGACTAGAATAACGGGAGAGCCGAGGGCGAAACAAACGACTACGTCTCTTCGGCCACGTCGAGCTTCTTCTCTCTCGAATCCGCAAAAAAGAGATAGGGGATAGGTAAGAAGGGGAAGAGCTCGATATTGCAGCTTGTATACCCGGGGCAACAGGACTCATATCGAGCCCACGACAATGTCCCCCATAATGCCGACAGTCCGCCATTGTCCGCTATTGCTCCAGTGGATATCTATCGTCGGTCGCGTGCAAAACCTGCCCAATCTCGGGAGCGTTCGACTTCTCTCGATACGTACCACCGGCGAGATATCGATGGACATCGGACGGACGTTTAATCGTTCCCTCGTGCCATTCCCATCGTCGAAGGGCCGTCGTTTATTTTCCGACGCCATCCATCCCTCTTGCGGTTGTCGCGCTCGCATCAAAATTACAATGGAACGCGGTGACTCCGTTTGTGGCCTTCGTCGTAGCCCTGGGCCATCGAACATACTCGATACAAGCCTCCTCGTGGCTTGAGTCTCGGGTGAAATTCTTCCCGATCGAGAAGCGTAATAGAGTCGAGAGTGACGCGATATTGCGGGAAGAATCTTATATTCGCGGGACAATAGGGAATAGACCGCGAATTTTATGCAAATTTACGTTTTTACGGAAAATTTAACGAACAGTCGTCAGGTTGTATAATTCTTAACAATTTTTAATGACAATTTCTTTATCCGCCAAGCTCGCGTCGACTTCGCCGTCTATCTTGACAGAGGTACCGGGGATCATCACAAAAGAAATTTCACCGCATCTCTGCAGATTATCCGTCGCGATAACGTCGTAAGAATATTTCCTGGAGTCCCCCAGCCGCGGAACTTAACATCGAACACACACGCGGGCGCGCGTATATCGTCTGTCGAATCAGCGATCAACGCACCGGTTCGGACACGCGGGACCATTCCTCACAATTAGCGGCGATTCAGGTGCCGTTTTACCATCCATACACGCCTGCCTCCCATTCGTTCGTCCTCCACGGAACTCGTCGGGGGCCTGGATAATTATTTTCCGATTATGATTAATAATCCAGCGGCACGATACACGCTCTCAGCTCGCGAGTTTCGGAGTTATCTATCACCGGTTAAATGTTGTCAGCGGAACGTTAGTCACCGAGGTGTGCACCTTTCAATGGAGTTTTGTTGCTAGGGGGTTGGTGCCCAGAGCGTACGATAAGTCGAGTAGAGTCCTCAGATTTTTTTTGCCTTGGAAAAAGTTTGCACCGTTCGGTATGAAAGCATAATTTCTATTCTTCCGCTATTACCGTTGGCGCGTTACAGTCGATTTCTTTTTTGGAATCATGCTAACCTTCGCCTTTGACCCTACGTTAGTTGCATGTATTTTCAGGCAAGTGATAGTCGAATGCACCTCACGGGTGCTTTTGCAATTTTTCTGTCTGTATATCAATTACCAATTTTTGACGATCATGGAAAATTAAAAAATATGTTATCAATCGTTGTACAATGTTTTCATTGTTTTCAACAAATTGGATAGGTGCAATAATGAGAAGAAAAAAGACAAGTTTGTAATAGCTTGTAATTTTTAAAATAGCTTGTAACAGTTTGTAATTTTGCTATGCACGTCACAGAAGCATGCGACAAACGGAAGGTTAAAACGCGCCCCGTCACTTTAAAGTGTCCAGAAAATTGTATGAGCTTTTTCCCTCCGCCGCTTTGTTCGATCCATTGGTGGGAAAAAAAAAAAAATATCAAAGAACTCTCTCAAGGATCGTCCTGGTCAAATGGCAAGATTAGTATACGTGCGTGGCTCACCCCCGTAGGTGCGTTTATGATATATTCGGATCACATACGACCCCTCCCACCCCCCGCCCCCCCTTGCAACCCCTCCACACGGCCTCCGACGTATTCATCGTATGTAACTCGAACGGGACTCCATAAAATACTACCCTTCCATCCGATTTTGTTCGGCCGAATAACTTATTGTAGCGCACGCTCTATTTTGATACGGTGACGCCTGGCCCGACCGGCCGCACTCTGAATACCGAATTCCCGGCGTATATATTCGTCCAAACAAAGTGGAATTCGATTTTACTCGGGAGGGGGAGGGTGGGGGCGGAGGGAGGGGGTTGCCTCGAGGAACGCTCATTCGCGTCGCCGATACGGACAATCGTGTCTCGTTTACGAGAAACGCCCTTTCCAGGCCCTCTCTTTTATCTTTCGCTATGAGCCGGCCGGTCACCGATAGCACACCCCGTTCTTCTGGATTTACAGTGGCATCCCTTTGTCTTTTATAGTGCGAAAACTGACGGATGTTTTTAATTCGGGGAATCCGAGCGAGAGGGCGGCGACGTTAAATCAAGTTCGAATGAAATTTGAGGAACGAAGTTCTGCTGGAGTCTCTCTTTGCAGGTTTCTGCAATTTCATCTTTCGCTATGAGTCGACCGGTCACCGATAGCACACTCCGTTCTTCTGGATTTACAGTGGCATTCCTTTGTTTTTTATAGTGCGAAAACTGACGGATGTTTTTAATTCAGGGAATCCAAGAGAGAGCGGCGACGTTAAGCCAAGTTCGAATGAAATTTGAGGAACGAAGTTCAACTGGAGTCTCTCCTTGCAGTTTTCTTCAATTTTAGGGTTGCTCGCGTCCCTTTGGCATTCGGGTGGATGCAGCCGGGACAACCGGTCGGCAGAACGGCGCGATAAAAGGACAACAAAACACCCCCCGGGGGCGTCGCGATTAACTGAAACAACCGGCTCGACAATGGAGTAATCAGCGAGCTTTTCGATGCACCCACTCACCCCCCCCCCCTCGCGAGCGCCACCCCCCCCCCCCCACCCTTGCCTCTTACCATTCGACATCGCGAAAAGCGAGAGGGGAGGTGGCGGGCACCGTTGTTGTCGCTTCAGCAATCGCAACGATGATGCCTCCGCGCTCTTTGTTCCCCGACATTGTTTTCCGCATTGTGCACCGACTGCAACCGGCATCGTGTCGCGAGCGCGAAATAATTTGATCAGGAAAGGTGTGCGCGCGCGCGAACGTATATATAGTGACCTGTCACCGTGCACTGTCTTTTCACGGTATAATTCCGCATATTCCGGTTAACTGGTCGCGCATTTTATTTTGCCCGCGTCGCACCACCTTTGCGCCCACCGTTCAGCGTTCGACGATAAAAATTTACAACCCCGCGGGCCGGCTCTCGCAACTCGATCGTTACATTTAATTTTGTACGTTTCGCGTAATATTCAGCCCCTGCCGAGAAACCGTGCGATAGGAATGTACACCACGTCGTCTCGCGACTCAACCCCGCGGTATATCGGCAAAAATAGTCGACAATCAGCGTGGAAACAAATACAAACACCTCGTAATTGATCGAAGATGAAGAAGCCGGTGGGACGAAGAAGGGATCGCGAAAAAGAGGGTAGTAGCGTTCGGTGGAGGGTGGTGCCGGGTGGAGGAGTTTGGGGAGGGGTAGAATCTCGAAATTAAGGAGCCATCGGCGGCGGGCCGCCGGAAAGCTGGATTGTTTCATTGATGAGGGAGCATTCAAGGCCGCAGTAGGCTCCGAGACCAAAGTGGGCGCGCAAAGGGAGGAAGAGAGAGAGAGAGAGAAAATGGGCAGGGGGGGGGGTGGAAAAGCGGAGGGGGTTTGATGCTACGGCGTTTACGAGTCCGCTAGCAACCCTCTTTTGGTCCACGCCGAGCGATGAATGGTATAATCAGCGGTCGCGTGGCACCCCACCGCTCGGGAGAGGGAGAGAGAGAGAGAAACGATTTGGGTAGCAGAGGAGAGAACGGGAGACGATGGAGAGGCTCGCTCTCTCTCCTTCGCTATCATCGGAATCGAGAGAAACAGGAGCGCGGAAAAGTCACTTAACTGCCATTCCCCGGCAACTTTTTACCTTTTTTCTTTTTCTTTTTTCTTTTTCTCCTGTCTCTAACAAATCTGCTCCCTTTAGCGAGCTCGCGACAGCAAAAGCTGAGTTAACTCTGCCAGTTTATTCGTCCGTTACGGTAGAACGGGGAATTCGCGCGGATCGGTACTTTATGCGTAAAAAATATCCGTGTTTACGGAAAAACTGCGCGATACCGCGATTATTTATCGTTCAAACGTTATTTCAAAAATTTATGTATTTTTGTAAGTATGCTTTACTCGATTCTGATTTTTGATACATTGTTATAATTTTAGGACCCTCGTTGCCCCATTTTTCCACTGATCGGCGTGGCACGGTAAAAAAAAAAGTAGCTGGATTGCCATTTGCGATAACGACTAATTGAAAGTGTAGGTATACAGATGAGGGGTTTTGTAACGCGACGGGAGGAGTATGAAAAGAGACGCGGTTCCCCTTCGAGTCTTTTCTTCTCGTCGATGACCGATAAAAATCACGTTCACGCCCTACCAATGATGCGGGAGAATGTGTAACGAGGGGTGATAAAGGAACGCTGACGGAACGACAATCGATCGCTGTATCTCATTCGCTATCACCGTGGTATAGTGAATTTATGATCGCGTTAATAACAGAACAAACACGTGATTGCTTTTGACAGCGTCTCCTCGACGCTGAACCCCTCTGTCTCTTTTTTTTTCCCCCCGTCAATTTTGTTATGCAAGGACGATCGATCTTCCATTGCATTTGCACGTTAAACGTACTCGAATTCCGAATTACTATTAATTCTATCATAGGAGGAACGTACTCGAATTCCGAATTTCTATTAATTCTATCTTACGAGGAACGTACTCGAATTCCGAATTACTATTAATTCTATCATACGAGGAACGTACTCGAATTCCGAATTACTATTACTTCTATCATACGAGGAACCGTGTTCCTTGTCCTTTTTTTTCTTATTCAATTAACTCGTCTATCAAAGATTTCAATTTTCCACAAATTTCTTCGCGACATTACACGGATTCCCTTCCTTCTCCGGCAGATGAATATTTTTGAACCTTCCGGAAATTCAATGGTTGACTGTATAGTCCCTTCTTTATGATAGTAGGAATTTGCTGAGATGTTACCACTCACACACAGACCTCTTGTCTGGTTTTATGTCTCCTCTCTTTATCGTCTTATCAGTCGAGACGTCTTCAGCCCCAACCACACCCTCCCCCTTTTGACTCGCACCTTCCTGCGAGACATTGCCAAGACTGATAACATTTATTACCAGTGGTGGCCCTCTGTATTTCGCTCGTAGATCGAGCGAACAAAGCGGGAAAAAGTTACCGTGCAAGAAGGCAACGATACGTGGAAAGATTGACAAACCCGTTTGGAGAATAATTAACGAACAAAAAATACTCGATCTTTAATGTGCTCGCGATTTTTTTTTCTTTTGAGTTAGTAATTATTAGAAGGTGGAAGATAATCGTCGGTAATGTACTCGTTGCACCGTTATTGGCGATCGTCGTTTTCGTGGCTGCTCGATAAACTAGACGACAAAACATCGTTTGCCAAAGTGCCATTATCGTGACCCGATGAACCTGACGATACTCATTCATTGAGCATCAATGGCCCCGAGTAGTATCGCCGTCGATGAAAGCCGGTGAGGTTAAAAGACCGTAATCTACGTACACACAGGACGAGTTTACGCGAATAGTTAAATTTCATGGCAGGGCACGATCGTTACGTTCATTGTGAATTTTCAAACGAACGAAACGATAAGTAATCATCGGCAAAACAATGCATAATTACAGTCAAATTGATGGAGAAACATTAGAGGTGATAAAACAATTGACAGACTATTTAAGACAGTGATAAGATCGTAAAAATGACTAAAACATAAATTCAAAGTGGAACGATACAAAAATTTCTATTCAAACGAATTTGTCATCATTTTCCACGGCGCTACACATTTTTATATCCCCAACATCAACGATTATCGTACGGTAGAAAAATACAAAATACAAAAACTGCCGAACCAAGCCAACGTCATCGTTATCAAAAAAAAAATTAATCGATATTAGATCCAGCGCACTTAACGAATATGGGAGTCCCAATTCTCAGCGCATTGTCTCTCCGCGGAGTATCAATGGCCCGGATACAGCCGGACTATCGATGGCGAGGCAAAAAGGTCAGAAAGCCGGTAGTACGATAATCTGCGTAACGGACGGACAAGCGCACGCACACGCGCGCACACTCGCCCACACACTCCATAACCTTCCGACTGGTGGCCTCGAAGCGGCGAGAAAGAGAAAAGAAGACGAACGGCGAAGAAGGGAGAAGAGGTAACCCTCCACCTGTTGCACGTGCCCATATCCACCGTCCGCCATATCGGCGAAGGAGCCAATAGTGGGTATCCATTAGCCGGCGAGCAGGGTGGGAGAGGAAGAACATTTCTGGTTGGCCGACGTTTTCATCCCCCGCGTCCCACGGGATACCCCTAGCTACTCCGCGGGTGATGATTCCTCCTGGTTCGTCCCGGACGAGAGAACCGAGAGGTCCTGACGGGAATCCTTGCCAGTACTCGTCAAAGTATCCATCGGCGAGCGCCTGGCTCGCTCCGAGTCCGTTCGCGCGATTAATAACGATTGGTTTTGTTTTGGTTTACTCGTAAACGTTTCGACGCGATCGTGAGAAGAAGAAGAAGAAGAAGGAACGTTCGGCGGATCCTTACCGACGGACAGGAGAGACGTATTTCAGATTCGCGCGAATTTTGGGAAAAATTGCTCGAGGAATTTTGTATGAGTGAAGGACCGGTTATCGCTGGACCGCGAATTGTTTCGATTACGTGGGCCTGAAGTCGATTGTTTTGACACGAAGATCGTAACTCGAAATCTTTGATCAATGAACGAGTGACTGGAATGAGAGAGAACAATTTTTAAGTCGCTCCGATCGTGAGGAAAAAAATTCCGTATCATGGGAGTCTGTAATTTTGTCGTACACGTGACCGAATGTACTGTCGGGTAAACGATAATTTGTTCGTAATCGCCGAAGTGTGTTCCAGAACCCTCGTTACGATTTAAATGTATTAAAAAATCGACGATCATGAGCGAAAGAACAAATTTACTCCGACGAAATGATGCGAGGCAATGACTGTTTAGTGAGAGAGAAATAGAATTCGAGTTTGCAGAGATAATTGATTCCAAGTTCGATAAAGATCCGGCGAAGATTATTAATCGAGATGTCGTCGAAAACCCTTCACAACGAGCACATTAAACGGCCGATGAACGCGTTCATGGTGTGGTCTCGCGGGCAGCGACGGAAAATGGCACAGGAAAATCCGAAGATGCACAATTCCGAGATCTCGAAGAGGCTGGGTGCCGAATGGAAACTATTGAGCGAGAGCGAGAAGCGACCTTTCATCGACGAGGCCAAAAGATTACGGTAGGCGCGCGAATTAATTATTTAACGCTTGTCGCTGATTTGCGCCTGGTTTCGCGTAAAATCAGGAGAAAAGATACGAACATTGGAGTAGAGTTTTTTAATTCCTGTACCTCGAATTCGAGTTCTTACGATTTTGACATTCTTATCTCTGTCGTAGGCTTAAATCTAGATCGTGCACATCTCTGGATCTTCGGATCTTCAAACTTTTTTTTACTCTATCAAGTGTATTTCGCGTCGCTGATCATGAAATAATTATAGAATTTCTGTTCTACTGAAAATTATTTCACAATGAATCACATGTGTTTGCTTGTTTTAGAAATAGTATCGAGATCCAGAGATGAGCATGATCTAGATTTGTTCCTTGTCGTAAAGCGTATATAAGTATTTTTATTACGTTTACGTCCCCGCGTCGATTCGGCAATTGCGATTATTCTCGCGCGTAGGTAATACCGCGTTCATCCGCAAAAAAAAGGCAAGAGCGATCGGCTAGAATGGTTCCTGATCGATGCCACATTTTTTTCATTCGATTCGCACTAATTGCTCTTTAGTCACGAGTACCGGAGCGAACTTATTGCATCGAAGCGTGTTGCGGGGATCAAAAAAAACGAAAAAGGGGCTCCGTAGTTCATAATACGGTACATTGTTGCTAAAGCTAAGGGCGTGCAGCGTTAAGCTAGGGGTGGAATAGGGTGAACGAAGTGGTATTTATAGGGATGGAGGGGACAAGCTCTTTATTACCGACCCCCCCCTGAATATTTAATCATTGTTATGAGTTTATTTAGCCCGCCGAACGGTGAACGGGTCGAGGCGATTTAAACGATAAAAGATATTTCGCATATCGTCGTTCAAATTCGCTCGATATCGCTCGCTGATTCGGAATAATCATACTTAATTTGATTGCCGTGCTCGGTTCTTAATTGTCGTCGAAAAACAAGGGAGAAGAGAGAAAAACCTTTTGCTCGTGACCCCCCTGAAATATTCTCCAATTATGCGATTTATTGCGAAGAAAATTATCACCGCCTTATCGTAACTTCTAGAACACAAAAATGGCCGCGAGTTGAGAAGCGGGAGAGCTCGAAACGTAAATTCACGAAATCCTCCGGCAACGACGATGGTGCTCGTAAAATAAATAATCGAATAATAAAGTCGTTTCTTCTAAACCGCGTCGCCGTCGATTCGCTTTCAATTGCCAAGTATTCGTTTTACCCGGTGGATCCACTTTTGCGGGGCAAAAAAAAGGGACGAAGGGTAGCTCGGGCTACCCGGAAATACCGGCGGAATGTAACGTCGAATCCGCTTTTCTGCGGATGGTCGTGATAAATATAAAAAAAGAACGGGGGGGGAGAATTATAAAATTGGACTCCGACAAACCCCCGTGCCAGATGCCAGGTTCGGTTTCTACCTATACGCGACACTTTGTAACCAAACTCTCGCACAATTTCTGCGCGTTGGCTTTGCGATCGTTTAAACGAAACGCCGCTATTAGAAAGTTAAGGATTTATATATTCTTTTAATTGCGTGTTCTTCCAATTAAAAGGAGTAGATTAAAAGGACAAATTCCCTTTTTTCAAAATGAGTTTTTACCAATTTTTCAAATCCTCCGAGAGCATTCGCAGGAAACAAAGAAATCGAGTATATCTTGAAAGTCAAAAACTAGTTCGCAGTCGCCCAATCTACATTTCGCTCGCGGAAACGTCTCTGAGGAATGAAGAGAAAGAAGAGAGAGAGAGAGAAAGAGAGAGAGAGGAGAGAGAGAGAAGGGTGAGAAGAGGGCAAAGGAAGGAAATTTCGGGGCAGAGACGTGTAACGGCGAATCCGCTTTTCTGGCGGATGGCAGCGACGGTGACGACTTTGGTAACGGTGCGGAGGGGTTGAAGGGGGTGGTGGGGGATGGGGGGGGGTGGTGGCGCGCGGATGGTCGTAAAATAAAGAGGAGAGAGGGCGCGATAAAGTCCTTCTCTTAGAGCCGCGTTTCTGGTAGGAACTGGTTCCCCTGGAACCGTACCGTCACTGGCCCGACGTAATCTGTCCGTTCGTTCACGGCGACTCACAATGTGGCCCCCGAGATAACAAATAAAGCCCCATTGTCGCAATTGTGTGGATTTAAAAGGATTTGCGCGGCTCTCCTCTCTCCCGCCCCACCCCTTCGCTCTCTTCTCTCCCTCTCTCTCTCTCTCTCTATCCTCCGCTCTATTCGTTGGCTCCTGCTGCTGTTGCCCGTCCGACGCCTCTCTCTTCAACCCTCTTTTCGGATTCCTGGTTCTACGGCACTGCCTCTCATTCTCATTCTCTTTACGCCCCGCGACGATACCCGTGAAACCATGGAGAGGAGAAACGGCGGAGATAAAGAGAATCATGTTGTAAATAACAATGACTTTACGCTCCTTCTATCTTGCGTTTTTAGGTGCTTAAAAAGTTACAGCCAATCAAAGCGGAAAAGGAATAGTCGCGAAACGTCAGAAAATAAAACTAGCAATTGATATCGTCGAGAAAGCAATGGCTCGTATATCTCGTTAGTTTTACGATGAAAATTTCGTAATAAAAGCGAAGCAAAGTGGATTAACACTTTTATCGAGTTCGTAGATCATCGTTGAATAATGCGTCGGTTTAAAATTGAAATAAATTTCGGGTATCGATGATCAAGAGTCACGCGGAAATATGAATTATCGTATAAAATAATAACACCGCGCGAACGCGATGAAAATCGAATGACGTTGCGAAACGAAGCTAAAAATAGCGTCGCGAGATATAAAAAAAAAAAGGGGGTATTTCCTCGACAGCCGCGTCGCGAAATAACGAAGGATTCGAATCGCACGAATTGAGTTACAACGCGCTCTCCGTCCGCGCGAGAGGCCAAGCAAAGCGAAATCGCAAAAGTTGCTCGTCGGTCGTTCGGCGCACAATGACGTTTATGACAAATCGTTACACTAATGACATTCGCCGAGTCCCGCCGGACAATCGTGACTAATTGTTATTGTTTCTTGTTGCGGTGGCCGCGTGCGCAACTAGCGCGCGGCTTATGTCCGCCGATATGATATAACGCGTTGTTTATCGCGCCGTTGGAACCGCCGGTGGCAATGGCGATGGCGATGGCGTTGCGTTTGGCGGAGGGCTCTCGGCGAATTGTAAAGATTACGCCCGATGTTTATGCATTTATGCTGAATTATTGTCGGCAGGGGCTTTACCGATGTTTATGCTGATTTACGCTTTGTGCTATCTGCCGGGACACATTGTCCCGGAATTATTATTCCGCGGCCACCGCTGCATCACTCCCGGCCGCGAGAAACCAAAATTTCCAAATTTTCACTCTGCGAGCCGGAAAATTTTCGCCCGCCGCGTCGCGCGAGCTACGATGGGAATGGAAAGCTACGAGCTCTCTCGCACCCCGCGCGGATCATTTTGACGTCGCGCTTTTTGATTGTTTTTGGAAACCGTGAATATATCGAATAGCCAATTTTTCGTTCGCGCTTCTCTTTCTCTCTCTCTCTCTCTCTCTCTCTCTTTCTCTCCATTCGATCAATCCATCGAAACATCGAATATCGGAACATTAATTTTGAAATACGTTTCTCAGATAATTTTCGATACATTTTCAATTTTCGAGCGTAACTTTAAACGCGCGATGGGTTCTCGAAATATTTAAAAATAATTCCCCCACACGAGATGCTCCAAGTAATTCGAGAATTTCCCATTGTGCGAGCGTTTCCGGCAGGATTCCCCGCGAAGTACCGAGCCACGAAAGAGAGTTCCTGGGCGTGAAACGCGTATCTCTCTCGCTTTCTTTTATCTCCACGAGGCGAAGCATAAATAAGGACTGCGTTTGTGCGCCTCTTGGGTACATAATGGAGTATTATGTGACAGAGATACCACGGGGCTCTACCTCTCCTCCCCCCGCCCCATCCCCCTTCCACCTCCACCCGATCCCTCCCTTTGCCCCTCTCTCTCTCTCTCTCTTAGCAGCCCTCCACCCGGGGTGTGTGTACAAGATATTTACTACAAATACCCATGGTGCCCCGTATCGTGTCCTGGCACCACGATAATACGTCCCTTTGTACGGATAACGGTGTCGAGAGCAAAGTTTACTTGAATTCTGGAGTACCTCGACGGGCGATTCTTTATACGATAACGCAGATTATCGGTCCTAGGTTTCCGACATTATTGTCCGGAACAGCGATTCCTTAAACGTTCGTTAATCTACGAATAGATCGTTCGTATTGGTAAACAAGTCAATTTTTCTTTAAATATTAAAACGCAAAAAATCGGTCCCAGGTTTCCGACATTATTGCCCGGAACAGCGATCCCTTAAACGTTCGTTAATCGACGAACAGATCGTTCGTATTGGTAAACAAGTCAATTTTTCTTGAAATATTAAAACGCAGATTATCGGTCCCACATTTCCGACATTATTGTCCGGAACAGCGGTTTCTTAAACGTTCGTTAATCGACGAACAAATCGCTCGTATTGGCAAACAAAGCAATTTTTCCTGATATATTAATATTTTTCGAGACAAAGGAACTTTAGATAACGATTAGTAGTAAATTGCAATTTAATATTACGACGAGACAATATATTTCTTAGATTATTGCGGACGAATGTTTCCACGAGAAAGTTTTCCCGAGTATCGCGAGCACCTTTCGGGCAGGGGTGTCAAGGATTACCGCTTTCAACCCCTCGCGACCTAAACTACCGCGTTCCCTGTCGCGAAACTATTCAATTAAGCCGCCCCTGGAACGTCTCCCGACGACGTCCTCTCCCTCTCTGACCTCGCGTATAACGATAGCGAGTTCAGCAGCGGATTTACGATAACGACGGACACCTTCAAAATTTTCGTCGAGCGAGGCAAACGCACGAAGGGGGGAACACGTCGAAAAGTCGCGATACTTATTTTCCTTTTAATCGCTGTCAAATCAATGCAAACGAAATTTGTCTCGATTCTCGTCGAGCGTTTCCAATTGCCGAAACAGTATTTCGTATCTTGCGTTTCCAATTGCCGAAACAGTATTTCGTACCTTGCGTTTCCAATTGCCGAAACAGTATTTCGTATCTTGCGTTTCCAATTGATCGTTTAGTACAAAACAATCTCCACGTCACGAATCATCTGTAAGCGTTGAAGCAAACCGATCAGTATCACTTTTCATTGACGAGTACGATGATTTCTGTTACAGAGCGCTACATATGAAGGAGCATCCAGACTACAAGTATCGTCCGCGCAGGAAGCCGAAATCCCTGGTCAAGAAAGAAAACAAATTCGGTTTCTCGATATCGCCCCTGATGTCGTCCGGCGAGACTCTGAGCAACATCTCCAGGGGTCTCTTACCACCCCTGGCACCCCCGTCCCATCATCCGCTGATGGGTCACGAGGATCTCAAAATTCCACGATTCTTCCCACCGTTTCCATACCCCCTCTACCCGATTCAGCACAAACTGGGCGAGGACTTCAACGGCGGCAAATTAGCCGCCGATCTCGCCTTTCAGGCCCTCTACGGCGGCAGTGCCTTCTACTCGAGCCATCAATCCATATCCTGGCCAGGATTGTCGACGGCTACGTGTCTCCAACCCAATTGCGGTTGTCCGAGTCCACCGAAAGAACCGAAGAGACCTTACGTACCCACCAAATTGGAAGAGAGATCATTCCCGAGTCCTGGAAAACCCGAGGATGACAGTTTCCCGTCGGACAGAGACTCGAGCAGGGAGGAACAGCGATACAGGAAGCTCGAGGACGACGGTTTCGCGTCGTCCATTGACAGGCATCGGGAGGACAGGTCGGAGGATCGTTTCTCATCGTCGTCCTCGTCGTCGCCGGTCGAGCAAACGGAGAAGATCGCCACCAGTACGGCCTCGACGACGACGCCGATCGTCGCTACCAAAGTGGAGAGCGCCTTCTCCGTACAGAATCTGACCTCGTCAAGCTCGAACTTGGGCGCTCATCGAGGACACGTCATATGAAGACCGCTTCCGGTTCTCCCGGATCTCAACTTCCGGGGGAACCTCGTGCCGACCGGATGGCCCACCACCGAGTGGTGGAGGGTACCGCCGATGCTCTCGCCGATACCCCAGGCCACCGTCACGAATCTCAACGCTACGCCCAAGGACGAGGAGATTCAGTTTCAGGACGATCAGCAGAGAAACTCAGCGATGGGTAGATCGAGGGCCATGCATATCGCTAACGTGCAGTGATTGGTTTTGATGGCGATGAATCTTTCTCTGCTGGACGAAGATGGTCTCTCTTCGATTCTCCTCCGTCGGGTGGTACCTTGGAGAAACGAGGCTGACGGAGCCACGGGTGTCGGATTCGGATCGGTCGAATCACGATTGCGATCCAAGTGCGCGCACGTACAGTTCGAGGAACGTAGGGCGCCTCAACGGCGCACGCTGACGAGAATCGATGCGACGTTGGTACTTTAGAAATTAATCGTAATCGGAGCGGGTCGGAGCGCGCGAAGAAACAATGGTTTTGCGATTCCTCGTAACCTGTTGCGTTGTGCGATCATTTCGATTAGACGCGTACGGTGCATCGATTGCAATTATTATACGAATTCGTCGAGAGACTTGTTAATAATCGTAAAAGTGCGTGCCGGACGAGTCCAGTTTCATCTTATTATCATATATTCGCGGTATCTCAACAATTCCACCGAATAGTAAACGAGTTTCGAGTTGACCTTGGAGATCACTCGCAAACGATTCCAACGTCGCCGTCGGTCTCGCGATATACATAGATTTCGATCGAGACGATTACTGCGAGAGATCTCCTCCTTCGCTCGCACGAGAGACGTCGACTCATCGGTCAACCGGACCACGGAACTAATTCGCGAAGCGATACACACACCCCCCATCCCCCCCTCCTCCCGGCCGGGAATCTTTGCCGAGAAAATTCGTTATGAGAGCCGGCGCGGCGGCGGATAGCAAAGCCGAATCGATAACGCCCCACCATGGCCGAAATCCCACAAAGAGAGGCAAAAGGGCTCCCTTTTGCTATACACAAGCGACAGGATGCTAGAAGAGTCCAATTTCGATGAGATAACCAACCCTCTCCTGGCACATATTACCGTACACGCGAGCCAAAGCGTATCCCTACGAGCGAGAGACAGACTCGAAGAGAAAGAGGCGAGGGTGACGGGGAGAGAAAGAGAGGGACAGAGGGAGTGAGAGAGAGAGCCGCACAGTTGCGGCGGGAGTTTGGAAAAGAAAAAAAAAAAAAGAAAACCTCTTCCAGCGGAGGCAAATCTCTTCTTTGGGATGCGACCATGCGAAATAAGCCAAACGTTCTGAATGCTAACGTAGATGCGACAGCGGACCTGTCATATGTACGTTATACCCTGCCGCGAGATGATTTTGTTACGTCGCGACGCCCGCGACGACGGGGCGCATCGATACTCTGCCGGTCTCCATGTCCGGTAATTCCATTTCCTCTTTTCTTTTTTCTTTCTTTCTTTATTCATGCTCCGTTTCTTTCTCGTAATTGCTCGGCGATCACCGATACGTGAGAATTGCGACAGAGGATTGGATCGGCGAATCGTTAACCGCGGAGAGGCAGAGAGAAAGAGAGAGGGGCTGCGTTCGTTTTGTAGAATCGCAGAATGAACACGAATATGAATTAAAATTCAGCTGAACGCGTGTTGCCGTTTTTCTTTTCGTTTAAATTTATTATCGAGGGGCGGCCAAGCGTACGGATGTATGTACAGCGTTGCGATTCGTCGTTATTTCCGTGACTCTCGATGGAATGAAAATGTCTCGAGTTCCGTGAGTTTTCGATTGGCCGCGCGACGTTACGCGCATCTCTTGTCGTAGCTATTTGTGTTTTTGAAATTTTATACAATTGTTTTACCCGTAAAACGCGCAGTACGTTCTCGCCCCCCACGGAATTTCGACGCGCACGACGGCGCTGATAGCGTGAAATTAATATTTTGCAGCGGCACTTTCTCTATAGAGATTTATACTAAATCGTAACGATCGTAGGAAATCGGAGCATCTCCCGATATTACAGGATACTCTATGAGATGCACGATAAATATAATATAAAGCATATCTAAAGGATAGACACATATCTTTCCAGTATTTACGTAAGTTCCTCGAACACCGTTTCTTGCCGTTAAAAAGGAAAAAGGATGTAGGGATCGCCTTTATGTAAATTCGCGCGTAATAATCCGTCGACTTTTCCATTAATTCCCCTGCGACGCGGCTGCGTCGATCCCCGAAAGGATATACATAATTATTGTTAATTATTGCTGTAATATAATGCGACGTTTGTAAATAAATTAAGACCTAATTGATGAACTCTGAGTGAATCGGTTCGTTTCTTTCTTAATTTTAAGCGCACGATAATAATTACACGTCCGAGTGTACTAACCCTGATAAATGTTGTATCCATATCACGAAAGAATTTTGTATTCGCGGATACGATAACGATTCCGTGATATCGATGCCGACCAATATGAAAATAGATATTTCGTGCTTGTGGCAAGCGTCGCGTCGCGATAAAAGGGGCCGATAAAGGCAGAAGAGGGGAGGGGAAGGGTCGATCGAGAAAAGGTCGAGCGAGCGTATTACTCGGGAGCACCTCCAAATTCGCGAAGGACTAATCGGAGGGTACGGTCGAGGAAAAGCTACCGGGAACGTGGTGGTGGCACCTCCACGCCTCTCCTCCGTTCCTCCCCCGGCCTCACCGTCGGCAGCGTCGTGTTTTATTTCTGATAGCGACGCCTTCGTCGCCGCCGCGGGGACATTATCGCCACCGCGAAGGACCCTTTCTTCCCCCATAAAGGCAATCACGCTTTCTTCGTGCCGAGATAACGGTAGAATGGAGAGCCAGAGAAACGTCTCCGTGAACTCGGAGCGAATTTCAACGCCGTTCTTCGGGGCCACGGTAATTCCTAGGTTGGTCGGGTGGGGAATAAAAAAATATAAAAAAAAGAGTACGTCGAAGATAGGATTGTTCCGGTGAAATCGAGACTATTAGACGGGGCGTCGAGAACGTTAATAGAAAGCTTTCGGAGTAGTATCTGAACTCGAACTCTGAGATTCGTACGCGCAAAACATCGTTCGACTAAAGCCAGGAATAGACTATTGTCACGTCGCGTGAGCTCATGTGCTATCACGATATTTCACGTCATGGGGAAAACCTGTAGCGTGTATGTGATACGTGTGACGTGACTTTAGTGTCACCTGATCATTTAAATACAATCTACAGTTTTTTCCCCGTGACGCGAGATACCCTGAACGTACATCGCCTCGCGTGACGTGACATTAGTCTGTTTCCAGCCTTACGTACAAGCGCGAACGTTTGCGTGAAAATGCAAAATTGATTCGACTTCGAAAAATCTATCTAGCCGAAGTGATTCCCGACGAGAAACGGTTGAAGGGAATCGAGGGTGGAGGGGGAGGGGAATGGGGGGTTTGACTTCGCGCTAGGAGGGCTCGCAAGTTTTCCAAGGGGTACACAAAGGGCGGAGAGGGTGGATGAGGGGCGTCGACTACTGGCTGGCCAAAAGGAGTCTAGGCGCTCTCCATTAGTATGCGCGGAAGTGCTCCTCGCTCGATTGTGGCAGGTATTGTCAGGGAAGAATGTCCTCGTTGCCGAGCTCTGTACCAGCGGAGACTGCCTTTGGTAAGGAGGCACGAATTCCAAGTCAAATGTAATCACTTTCGAATCGAAGCATCCAGGACGCATTCCCGAGCGACGTTGGTTCTTCCGACGCAACTTTGTTCAAACCCGAGAATTTTATCGAGGTTTTCTTTTTTCAGTCCACTCGATGGTAAAGTTCGACGCGATCGAATATTTTCGGAAAACAGTATCCGTCTTTCGAGTTCTCCATTCCGTGCCTCGCGATTATTCGTTTTTATAGAAACTAGTATCGTAAAATCCGAACGAAAGAAATTCGTGAAATCGCACGAAACATTACCGAAGGCTATCGCGAATCCACGAAAGGCCCGAAAGCAAAAGAAACGCGCAACCCGGTCGCCGTTTTAATTGTACCCGGCGCAGAATTATATAAACGCTTTTCGAGAATGCGATCGGACGAGCGTTGAGAAGCGCGCGAATCGTTTGATTGCGGAAAATGACGGTCGGCGATGGCGCGAGTGGGAAGTTTTGAGTGGGCGTCGGTCCTGACAGACAATGAGGCATTCAGGGGTGGCATTGTCGGGCCGACAACTGCGTTACCGTAGACAAACCCGAAATCACCGGCGCTATCGCCGTCCCAGATCCGATTATGCGTATAATAAAATGCACCGACGAGGGAGCGTGAGAGAGAGAGAGATGGGAGGAGGGGGAGGGGCTACGGTTAGTTAATCGCACCGGAGTCGCGTCGAGGTCTCAGGCTTATACCGACGCTGATCCGGATTGTATTTCTCGTTAACGCAACGTTAAGCGACGAGAGAGTGAGATTTTCCAATACGGTGAGGTAACGAAAGAAGTGCCTCGCTCGTACACCTCTTTCTCGCGGTTACTTAGGCGAGCTACGGACCTTCGGTTAAAACTGAGCGATTTGATTGTAGAGTTTTATCGGTGCAGATCAATCGTACGCGTGGAAGTAAACTGAGCAGTTTTTAGTTTCGGTTCTCCATCGATGGGGTCAAGTTATTTTGTAATGGTGTAATTAAAGAAAGAACGTGCAAGTAGATATCTTCGTTCAGCGGAAAATAATTACTCAAATATTTTGGAGCAGGTAATTTCCAATCTTTTTTTCAAAATTTATATATGAATATTTGTTTGTTTTCAGTAACCATTATTTACATTACACGTTACGTTTTTAACATTTCCCAATTTTTTTATTATGGACATTAAACCGAGAATTGCCAGAGCATTATTTATCGAAGCCATGATCTTTGAGTCTCCCGTCAAAGCTAAGCGTTTAGTTCCGACTTAGAACTATATCATTCCGACTGTACGGTCAAATCGCACAGTTTTAACTTTTAACCTAAGGTCTGTAACCCGCTTTAGCGACGATAGTCGCGTATTTGTGAAACATCGCGATTAAAATTTCCCGAATAGCCCTCTCTCTCCCGCTCACTCGCTTACGCGTTGCATCTGCAGCGAATCAATTCACCAAACTAGGTCGTCGAAATATTTCCTCGGGAACTGGGTAACAGGGACGATCGCACGCGAGCGTTCGCACGTGGCACGTTTCGAGTATTCCTCGAAGGAGCAGTCGCGCGATTAGAGCTCGACGGGTTGTAATTATGCGTCGGGGGGTCATCGCCAAGTCCGGCCAAAGTTGGCGAACTTGGTTAATTAGGAATGGTAGTCAGACGCTGCCGGGTATTGTCCGGTACTGTTGACTTCCGGCCTCTTCTCGCTCCCACCCCCCTCCTCCTCTCCGACACCCGACGAGAAGCGGCGAGGGTTGATTGTTTCATTGTTTCCGACCCCACTGTCAAATGCCGCCACGTTGAATAGGGGTTATTGTTGTTTCAGGCAATGCTGCAGACAATCCAAGGGTTTTCGGGATCACGGCAGGGGCGTTCGGTTAAATGTCGGGCCGCGAACTGTTTATTTCAAAAACGAAAACGATCTTTCACGTTTCGTCGCCGAAAGAATTTCCCCCGGTTCAGAGTTTTTCATTTCATTGAACATTTCTGTCGAATAATTTCGCTCTTACGAGAAGTGGCGGTATCGATTGATTCGATTTATTCATCGATTAATGGTTTTCTAGCGAGCAATGTTAATTCCCCGATACCGAGGGAATCTCGAGATAAACGTCGCGACGATGGAATATTTTTAAACTTTCGAAGAAGGAAGATTTATCCGATAACGAGGCACGTTTTAAGAGACTTTTCCCCCCAGGATGCAACCGAGCTGTTTATCTCCATTCCTCCCCCCCCCCCGCCCCCTCCCCCGTTCACCCCCGGCGATCGGTCGCGCTTTTCGCACGTCAATTTCCCAGAAAACTAGTAAAATACTGGTCCGGGGCAACATTTCACGGACGGATCGCCGTGACCCGACCTCGGGCGATACGATCGTCGCATTTCCCGTGGACGCTCATATATAAGGTAAACTTATGCCGAACGTAAATTCCCCGGTATTGGCCGCGCGGCTATCTTATCGCTGCTACGCTTCTCCAAGGCGGCCGATAGACCATGCTCGGACATTATGCGAAATTGAAAAACCGAAAAAGCAGGCCGCAACGGTACGGACAACGCCGGACTTCCGGTCAAGAGGAGTAACTTGATCGCGAGGGTTTCGCGCGGGATTCGCGCGAGGGGATGGTAGGTATCGATAGATCGATAAGAGGACGAGGGGAGCGAGCGTGAAACGATGCACAGCGGTTTAACGCGAATATGGGCCAATTTTTCCATATCTCGTGGCACAAAAGTTGGGTGTATTTAAATTTTTGAAGGGATGGGGATCTTGATATCGCTGACCGATGAGTCGTTCGAGCTTACGTTGTTCGATCTATTCGCCCGTTACGTCGTAAACGGTCAAATCGGAGCGGCACATAAAAGAATGCAAGGATATTTCTCTATCTATTTTCGTATTTTCCCACCCCCTCGCGTCGCTGTAGCTTTACCAGCGCCGGCCGTCGTGTGCAAAAAAAAGGAACAGCCGTCGGAGAGGGCAATTCCGTTGACACTTAATCAAGATTTAACGCCATAAAAGTCGAATAAGGCCCGATACTTCGATGATGCCCCCCTTCGACACTTTCTCCCGCGGATTGGAAACAAAATGTCGTAAAATATCGAGCAACCGCAACGCCGCCGAGTTTTCCTTTCTCCACCCTCTCTCTCTCTCTCTCTCTCTCTCTCTCTCTCTCTCTCTCTCTCTCTCTCTCTCTCTCTCTCTCTTTCCCTCGATCACGCCTCTAACGGGTGACCCCGAGAGAGCGACGGATATAAAATCGCGTTTGGTCCGGGGCTCGCCTCGCCAGCCAGCGCGGAGCGGTAAATATAAATAAAAATGGAAAGCCGGCCATAATGGCCGATGGAAAGTATGACACATACCTATAGTCACCGGGGCTGTTTCAAATTGATATTTCGAAAGTGCCCCGATGCAGGCGTACGTACACACATTCTTTCTCGGCTCTCCTCACCTTTCCTCTCTTCCCCTCCTCCTCCTCTCCACCCAGGTTCTACGACGTTAGATACCGTGGCGCGTACCCCCGGCGGCTTCCCGCTAACCGCGATTCCCTTTTTCTCTTTTCGTCGCCACCTCCTTTATCTCGCGACGCTTCCAACCTCCCCGCGATCCCCGGCGGTCGAGCATGGAATTGATTTTATTTCCTTTCGACGATTCTCAGCAGTCTCTCTGCTCGTCGCGGCCATCGTCGGGTACCGGACGGCGAATCCCTCTTTTCGCCGATCGTCATCGTATATTCCTGTATTTGAAAAATCAACCGGCATTCGACGTTATTGCCAGTGAATTTTACGCGTGGTTTTCGTGTATAGATTCCTCGGTCTTGGAAGACGTACGAGTGTACTTAAGATTACGCTTTAAGGGGTGATAATGGAAAACAAGAAATCTTATCTGTCGAGTAGTCGCATCGAATTCACGGCAGACGTCCAAACGTGGAGGAATCGGGACGTAAAGGTGGTATCGATTTCTATCTTCGTCGACGGTGCATCGTTGTTATTCACCGTGGCAGTAGGGTATTAGTGTACTTAACAACTTACCACTAGGTTTACGGGACCCGTCAATTTGACGGATTTCAAATTTTGAAATTAAATATCCCAAAAACCATAGCATTAATTTGAACCATTTTGCGTCGTAAATTAATTCAGACTTAAATTGAGTAAATCGATTTTGTAAAGAAAATGCGTCTTTTCGTTTACCCGTCAATTTGACGGGTGCTCGTAGAAATGCTCGTAGAAACGCCCATAAGCATAGTGTTAATATCGCGAGTCCTCCGTTGCGACTCTTTGATAAACTAAAATACGTGTCATCGTATTCGATAATGAGCTGAAATTTGTCAGAGCTTCACAAGCTAAAACATCCCACTCGGTAAGGGTGTACCTTACACCTGCTTACCGGCTCGATGCAATTGCGAAACGCAAATTTTTTTCTTACACCTCTCATCACAATAACGTCGTCCGAGATCGCACCCATCGCCGCCGGGCAACACGCGCCGGCAAATATATAAATCCAATGAAATACCCCGTTATTATCGTTACTATAGCGATATCCACTTTTCGTAACTCGCCTATAAACGTGCAAATGGTTAAATGCCACCAATCGCCTTTCGTCGCGTCAACGACGATTTTTCCAGAGCGACGAGAATTTTCACGACCCCGAGGGCGACGTAACGTTACATTAAATTTTGCCGCGCAATTGCGAAACTTATATCGATATCGCGTGGATACATCTTCGGTGGTTCGATAAAGAGATTGGTCGTGTAAAGTTACGCGATACGGGTTGCAAGGTGGAATGCTCGGTACGTCGTCCTTCGTTTCGCGACGGTCTCGATGAATACGCGCGTGCAAATTATTTTTCACTCGACACCCAACCCCTCCGATACAGGCTCAGGAATCCATGCACCAATGGATATGCAGCCGAGGTAAAATATAATGCAACGTTCTCTCGCCTCCCCTTCTCTATCCTCTCTCTCGCTCTCTCTCCTATTTTCCGGGCCGACAAAGGAAGGATTTGTCGCGAGGCGAAGCTCCACCACCGACAAAACCTTACCCCCACCCCCCCCCCCTATCCCCCCTTCACCTGTCTATTCGTATGCTTTGTAAAGCTTTTAGCCCATTACGGAAGCGTATGCGTTCGGCTCGTCGATTAATGTAATGCTATTCTTGCCTGTGTGCATATTTCTACTTTTACCCGCACACTCTATCCTCGTGATCGTTTTCTTTCGTGTCTCTAGCACGATAAATAATATCGACGCGAGGATTGAATAATAATCGTAACGCGATATTAATTTGTCGGAGTAACGGATACATCGGACGTGGAATCGAATAAAAGAAATTCAAAGGAAAAATAAATTACCGAGAGAAATGAGCTCGGTAAAACAATTTGACAAACAATACGTGATATTACCTTCCACTCGACGAAGAATGATCCCAGCAGCGACAACGGCGAACAACGGCGGGTCTCTATTAAACGATCGAGTGAGAGCGACGAAGGATGAGAGAGAGAGAGAGAGAGAGAGAGAGAGAGCAGGGATAAACTGATTCGAAGCAATTAATTTCCCTGTAAACGAGAGCATTTTCATTTTCGCTGATGCCCTCGTACACGGTCCGGAGAATAATAATCTATCTTAAATAACCTGCGGGGCTGAACCGACGTTGAAGGAGCCTCCATCGCTCGAGTTCGCTCCAAGATGCTACGGATGAAGTAAATGGCGAAGGCTAAAGTAATCTCGGCTAAGAATTCAATTACCGGGCGTGAGTGCGCCGCGAGATTTAAAAACAGAAATTATGCCCTCCGTCATTCGCATTAGTTATCCGGGGGGGTTTTTTTTTTTTTTAACCCGCGATTTTTAGTCAGACGAGTTTAACGGGGCAAATAGCAATTTGAGGAGACCGGTAAAGCAGGGTTTGCAATTACTCCGCACTTTTCGTAATAATTGGTATTATTATATCGCGTGATACTATGTCGACGGTGTAGGTAGCGCAACGACGGGCGGTGTTATTTAACCCTATGGTCAACAAACGGGTACCCTGGTACCCACCACATCATTTTCAATGATTTATGTATATATTGTTACGAATGTCTATGTATCTCATTGCCTTCTTGGCGTCCGGCATTGCCGATAGGCAGTTGTTAGTTGACGGACGCCGAGATTCAAATTATAAATATGTCAGTTGTTGTATTCGATTTCTGTATTCTAGCAATAAACGTTACTTTATAAATATGCCTATTTTGCAGTCACGTTGTCGCACGATTCGTAACAATATTATTGAACTTCCGTTTAAATGTGAACGATATAGATGTTTGTAAATCTGTCCAAGGTATGTTTGTTTTATTTATTATAATATATCATTGTAGACGATTTTTACAATCTTGTATAAAATTAAAATGGATACGGGTTGTCGACGATAGGGTTAAAGTGAATCAACTATTCGAGACACGAGGAGAGTATCTGTCAAAAAGTCTTTTCCAATAAATTTCTACGCGACGACTGTTTGTCGGTAGGTCCACTCGCTCCGAAATCACGAAAAAAATGCGCAAAGATAAGCCAAGGACGGATCGAGTACACGTGTAGAGTTCGACGATGGGGGCCGTGTGAAGTGTTCTTCGATAGGTAAAGTGGAAAAACTGAGGGGATAAAGTACGCGGGACGCCAAGCTTCGCGAGTGTACGATCGAGGGACGTTGAAACCTTTGAAGAGGAACGTGGAACCTTTGAAGGGCTTATCCGCGCGTCTGCCCTCAAATGGCGGTCGCGAAACGAATCGCATTCCCGCTTTCTCTTAGACACACTGGACACGCCGGTCCTTTCGCGTTCCGCGCATAGAGAATATATGAATTACGAGTTTAATCAATTTATAACTGCTCGCTCGACCACCCGATAATTTCCGATCGATAATCGTTGCTTCAAGTCTCGACGGATGTATTAGCCAACGATACGAGATAATCGCGAGGGGTAAAGTGCAATTTCGGGATACGAGCTATTGAAGAAAATTGGACAAATTCTTTGATAAGTAAAATGTGCTCCGTGTTTTTTTGACACAACTTAACACGGCTACCCACCGAATTCGATTAAGAAACTCAACCACTCCATTCCGATTCTCTCGTCCATCTAATCACTGGAATACAACGAAGCTCGACGAGCATCGTTGCGACGTCCGATTCCCGATTCCCGATCCTCGATCGGCCAGACAGTCGGCCTGGGGGGGGGGGGCGGTGGGGGGTTGTTCGAGGCCAGAATAGGATAGGACCGAAGCGTGAAGAGACCGTTATTGTGGGCGCTGGCGCGCGTCATTTGATCGCGCACAGTGGAAGCCGAAGCCTGTGTGCACCATTTCCCTCGTAGCCAGGGTTGTAACCGAAATCCACCCCTCTACCCCCTCGGCGCTTCGCCCTCTCTCCCTCTCTCTCTCTCTCTCTCGCGCGCGCACCAACAACGACCGTCCGCGCCCCGTAGCACAGCGGCGTCGAAGTTGCGCAACACCAACCCCGGGCGGCAGGGGGGGAGGGGGGTAGGTGGGTCGTCGGGGGGTGGAATTTACCCCGCGGGCCGGCCAACCTAATGGAAACAAGAAATTGCGGCAAACAGCGTTACCCACGCCTCGACGCCCCGTAAATATCGCGGGGCTGAGGGAGGGTGTGTACTATAGTGTATAAAGAGAGAGAGAGAGAGAGAGGGAGAAAGCGCATCGCCGAGAGCACCGCCCGCAACTGGGCTCTGTCCTCGTCAAAAGGTCTTCTGGAACGGCTCGGCTGAATTTTGAAGTACGTTGTAGAGGATAGGAAAGAGAGAGGCCGACTGGCCGGCAGAAGGGGGTGGAACGTCCGCGCGACGATATTTCCGCTCGGCTGTTTCTGGATGAAAAGGGGGGAGGGGGATATATATATTTTTTGTAAACTGCTGATTACTTTTCGCGCGCCAAGACGCGCGGTTCGATCGATCGTATCGAGGAGAAATTGTTTTACCCGGCGAGAGGGAAATTTCGACGAAGGTGGACGGAACAATAGGGTTGAAACGAAAGAACGCGACGGTAATGCACTTTACGGGACGTTCGGTCTCGTTCGAGTGGCCGGATCGAGTTCCCGGTAAAAGCGCAACGTCCACCGTCTATTTATCTGGCACCCCGATAATCGAGTTATCGCTCTCGTACCGCTGCTTTCTTTTCATTCGATTCAATCGTCGGGAGGAGGTATCGCCGATACTTCCGAGGGATCGACTATTTCGAGTGCAATTTATTACGGAAACTCTCGGGAACGGCGTTGCTGTTCCGCGTTACACGGAATCTTACGTGTTTGCGGAACACGTTTGTTCCCCCTAAAAGCACAATTTTTGACCTCGCCAATTTTGCCCCTCCCGAAACACCGCGGAAATGTTAAGGCTACAAAAGTCCAATTTATATCGTTATTCGAAATTTATTTAATTCGTAGAAAAATTGCGAGCGATCAACTTTTATCGTTCCCCGAACGTAATAGTTTGAGACGCTTCCATACGAGACGTCGAGCGACGACGACGACGACGACGACGACGACGACGACGACGACGACGTAACGGCCCGGTGGTGGGGGAAAAAAAAAAGTAAAAGCAGAATGGAAAGGGAAACGCTGAATGTCGAGTTTTCAATCTGCCATTCTATCATTGACAATTTCGCGCAAATGGGATCGCGGTGCAAGGGCGTCGAGGCGTGCTCTCGGCGCACATTGGCGTTAAATAAGAGTAACCCACCCACCACGGTACCACGGCATAATTGCCTGTGAAATCACTAGATGGATTTTGCCTCCTTGTTTTGCGTTTCCCATCCTGTATTTTTGCAACCGTCGCTCCGCTGCTCATCCAGGCCACCGACCACGCAGTAATTCCAGAATCGAATCGTCGCCACCGCGAAATTGTTTCCCCCGCAGATTCCAGCCTCGAGACTGATTTTCACCGTACATCTTCGGATTCGTCGTATCGGGCGTTGTAATACCGAATAACGTGGAAATTTCAATCTTCCAAATGGATCATCCGCGTGCAAACTTTATTTTAATTTCGAGATATCCAACGCGACCGGTATTGCATTTCTCGCGGGAAATAAAATAACTACGATATCAGGATACTCGTGGATATCGAAGGTAATAGGAGTCGGTGGTTTCGCTTCGTGTTTTCGCCACCGTTCGATAACGAATACTCTCGATGAAGAAGGAACAATTGGGTATGCTCGAGAATGTCCCAGGCGCTTTAACCCGCCGCGCGGAGTACCTTTCTTCCGCGCGGTTTCTGCGACAAAGGCGAGCTCGTATTTTGACCGGAGAAATGCATTTCCGCGATTCGGTAATCGCCTTACCCCGGCCACCGACCGTCGTTACTCCCTTATCTTGTACCGTCCGCGAGATAGAGAGAAAGGAGATGGAAATTGAAAAGAGGAGGAAGCCAGATCGAGATATACGACCCACGCCGAAAGTGGGTCTTTTAATAATATTCAGGCGGACCCGCCGGATCTCCCTACCGAAAACAATCGCAACGATAAACGAAACGTATTCGCTCGACGATCCGTGAGCGTGGAAAACTAATTCGGGGTATAAATTAAAAGCTGTACAATGGCTCGTACAAAAGGGAGATGTAATTAACGCTATTTTGCATTTTTAAATAATTCCTCTCATTACCGAGGCTTCTCGAACCGAAAATCGTGCCCCATCGAAGCGGCGACGATCAATGGCGAACAAGGGAGGCTCGAAGAATGGAGAAAAAGGCAAACGTGAGCGGTCGTAACAGCCGTGGGTCTGCTTAGCATAAAAATGGCCAATTATACGGCTAACAAGCAGACCGGGCGACGAAAACCCTGAAGAAGCTTCGCCGGGGAGAGAGACGGCCTAACTCCGTTAGCGCTTCAACTCCTGAAGAAGATTAGTTAGCGTAAATGCCGCCGGTTGTAGCATTTTTATTCCTGATTACCGTTTCTCGTCGCGCTAATCTCGTTACCTTGACATTCGAAAACTTGACTCCCGGCCGTCCTACGGACTCCTCGTTCCGGGTGCTTTTCTCGCGAGCTACTGCGCCGACGATGCCGACGGAGAGCGTCTGAAGAAAGAGAAACGAACGGGGAGATAACGGGAGGAGGAAGTGGATGGTAGGAGCATCGGATTTTCGCGTTCGAAGTGTACAGGACAATGCAGCCATGATTTTCGCGAGGCTGAATGTAGTCCTAATTCTTCCGGGAATAATCGCGAGTGCAAGTTTGTTTGCTTTTCGGTTTACTGACTCTTCTGATTACTGCCGCTCGAAAGATTTCACGGAATACATGTAAAACCACCGTTCGTTCTTCCCCGAAGAGACACAAGGTTTTGGTTCCCGCGTACTTGGGCTTGACCCGAGACAAGACCTTGCTTCTTGATTTCTCCGAGACGATCGCCGATGAAGAGTCGCACATGACCCAATTTCCGATAACGCGTCCCTGCAATTTCAAAACAATTGTACGCGTCGCGTTCAAAGTTACGATTCCGCGGTTGGTAATATTATTTTCGCGTTGAAAACAAAACGTCGTTTCTACCTCGAGAAGAAATTTGTAACGGCGATCATTAAAGAAGTCGAGTGTATTACGATGCCTCGACTTAGGGCTAAACTTCTTTAGAATCCACCAACGCCCCACTCTGCAAAACTGTAATCCAGAAACACACGCGTCGTCGACGTGGATGCTCCTGGTTAACCGGCGCTGAACCAGGAGGCAGCCGAAAGCTAGAGGCGGATGTCGCGCCGGGGCAAAGTTAAATTAAATCACGGGCGAAGGCAGCTAATATTGTAGTTTATCTGGCGGGACATTAGCGCGGTGAAATATGCGCCTCCTTCGTCCCGAACTTAAAATCAAGATCCACCGAAGTTCAGAAGCTCGCTCTCTCGCGTCCTTCCTGCTAAGTCGCGCATGAAAATACTAATTATTATACCGATTATTAATACGAAAAGTTCAGCGCGCTGCTGTGCCCGCGCGCGCTGTTAAGCTCACCTCGGGGGTGGCCTCGGGGGGGAGGAGGTGGAAGAGCGGGAGGGAGAGTTCCTTGAGAGACGCAAGCATCCGGATTATGTTTATACTCGGCTAAACGAGGAAAAGTGGGCCCTCCCCTACCCATCTCGAATCTTACCGTACCTAGGATCTGCAACTATTTTATAAAATGAAGGCGCGAATGAGAACGAAAAGTTCGCATGGAAGTATTCTGTTTTTCGGAATATAAAACTCCGGGTAAATGGGATAGGAAAAAGCGAGTGGTTTTGCGAAGCATGGAGACCTTGCATTATACTCGTTTAATCCTCGTATTACAATTTGAGTTTTTTTTTCTTGAAAAAATATTTACCCTCTTTCTCGTTCCTTTCGCGTCGAATCACGCTAGGGTTGCTTTTTGATTTTTTAGCATATCCTCCGTAAAATTCTCGTGTTTGGAAAATCGAGTGTAGCTACAAGAAAACGCACGACGTTCGATTAATTTTCTGCTGTAGAATAATAGTAGACCTGGAAATAAATTTTACTTACATTCTCTGATATTTCGATTTCTCGGCAGCGGACAACGACGGATGGGTCGACTTGACGCACTCCACGAGATGCCTTTGGGTCACTTTGATGTCCTCCGCCTCGACTTTTCCATCCTGCGAACGACACCAAAGATAGTCTTAATTAATCGTGAAACGCGATCCACGAGATTTTAACACACCCCATAAGTTTGCCTCTAGGCATTATCGCTTATCAGTGAGACGCGGCTCTCTCCAAATGCATCGCGCTCAGGAAACTCGCTCGCTAATTAGACGTACAGTTTGGATATTCGTGTTCTTCCGGTAGGTAAGTGCCGACTCAACTTCGTTTTCTCCGAAGGAAGTTAATTAATAGTTTCCCCTCGCGCGAGGCGCTCATAAAGCGTTAAGACGCGTACGTTAAAATTCTGTTTATCTCGAATTTAAGTCTGCTTCCCCTTTCCACGTTTCCGAAATTCGCGATTTTCACATCGGTCGCCACGATAAGAAGTAAATTAACAACAAAAACGTCTACCATCGAGCGTCGAACGATCATCATTCGCGACAATCCTCGCAATTCTCGCATCGCCCGTCGTCGCGAAATAAAGCAACAAATTCTAATCGTGATATTCCGAGTCCCTCTTCGTCAACGGCTTCATCGAGAAGCGGGGAGTCTGCCTTTCGATTTTGCAGGACCGCTGCAGGCCCTAAGCCGTGTATCATTATAACGCATAAGATAATAACCCCCTCGACGTTCAGCGAGGCGTGGGCCAGGATGAAGTGGAGCGAGATGGGGGATGGCTGGTGCTCTCGGCAGCGTGCGCTAATAAACCTGGTCTACGTTTCCTCAGTTATATCGCACCACCTACCTACCTCCGCTCACTCTATATACACGAGGTATACACCTAACGATATTATCATCATTACGCACTATCTTACTTCGGAAGCTCCCTACAAATGATTCTCGGCCCGGAGTCGCGTTAAAATGCTTTTCATTATTACAGGAGGGGGAGGGGAGAAGATACAACGGGGCAACAAAACGAGCCGATCGTTAGGAACGAGACGATCTGTTTCGCGAGGGTACAGAAACAACGCCGCGATACCGCGGAACAAGGTAATTTCGTCAACGTCAATTTTAATTCACGATTGGAAATACACTTTTACTCACCGAGGAAATCGCCACCGCGTCTTCGAAAGCTGATAACCTGGCTTGAGTAACCGCTGCACTCAAATCCGCTCCTGTGAATCCTGAAGAGAGTTCCGCGAGTTCCTTTAAATCTAACTGCTCCGTATTTACATTTTGACTCTTGCAAAGTACCGTCAAAATCTCTTGTCGATCCGTCTAAGGATTTTTCGAGAATGCGTTGTTATGGCGTTAATTAACTACGAAAATGTATTGATCTAAAGTGTCGCGAATACCTCGCTTGGCAGAGGACAGTACAAGGATTTATCTAGACGTCCCGGTCGCAAAAGAGCCGGATCCAACAAATCGGGCCTCGAAGACGCTGCCACTACGGCTACGCCTTCTCTGTCCTCTACACCATCCAGTTGCGTTAACAATTGATTAACCACTCTATCGGTTACACCGGTACTATCGTGGCCGCGTCTAGAAACAATAAACGCGCGGGATTTATTTTTTCGGGTAACCGGGAGTACAATCGAATTCTTTATATTATTTCGCATATTATCACTCACCTCGGAGCAAGACTGTCGAATTCATCGAAGAAGAGGACACATGGTTTTGCGCGATGAGCCCTATACGTAATAAACAAAATGTTGCTTCTCGTGTAATAATAATAGATTAAGATTTTTACCTTTCGAAAACATTCCTGACAGACTCTTCGCTGACGCCGATGTACTTCGACAACAATTCGGGTCCCTGAAACAAAGATTCTCGTAGATCAATTTAGTTCCAGCACTACCTTAGTCCGATCAAGACTCATTTACCTTGACGCTAATTAAATTGACACCGCATTCATTGGCAATTGCTTTGGCAAGCATCGTTTTTCCTGTCCCCGGCATACCGTACAATAAAACTCCGTTTTGAAGCTTAATAGGCGCATTTTTGAATATCTCCGGATATTGTAGAGGCCATTGTAAAATCTCGACGAGAGATTTCTTAGCTTCTCCCAGTCCACCGATATCCGACCAAACGTGACCACTATCTTTGTACAATTGTATGCCTTGCAAGGACATCGGCGTACAATTGTTCAGAGCAACCGACATGTCCTCTTCCGTGATTACGATCGGTGGCTCCGCACTTTCTTTTATCCCCCAAAATGATATGAAATAATTACAACGATATCGGATGTCGCTTACTGAAGATGAGGCATGAAGTTTTGGGGATTATACGGTGTTAATAATTAGGCAAATCTAATCGTTTCTTGTACCATGACGCTTCCAAGCCGCAAACGTTGCCTTCTGTGCCATATCTACTAGATCCTGAGCCATCCATCCCTCAGTCTTGTTTCCATAGTAATCCCAATTCACGTCTCCAGGCACGTACAACTTGTCCCCGAGCATTAATTGCAAAATATCGATTCTATCTACCTGATTAGAGAGGACAGGTTACGCCGTAGACGGAAATCGAATAATAATTTCGACACATATTACGTCTCAATCCTCGCATTGGTCAGTCGATTAAAAAAGTGTTGTATGAAAATTCAAATACCTTTTCGAGATTCGGGATCGATAGAACGGTTCTGAAGAAATGAGAGCCTCTCGCTGGCCTTAATTTCTGGCCTATCCTGTTAACGCTCGCACACGTGGCGATGATTGATACGTAATGAGATTCCTGATACTGCGTTACGATGTTAACGAGCATATCCGCGATCCTGATAATACAAAATTTCGATATTTTTCAGCAATCCCGAGCAACGTGCGAAGTGTCGGGCCGAAAATCGGGGAAGCGATAACGATCGAAGTTAATTACCTTGCGGCGTTTATGGCATCCGGGGTGTTTTCCTCGTCGTTGGTGGAGGCGTTCGTAATACTTTCTAGATCGTCCAGAAATAGTATAGACGGTTGATAATAAACGCACTCGGATAATGCAGCGGTGACAATTTTTTGTAACATTTCCACCTTTTTCCCTGAGCAACATGAATTATTATTAATACGTCGGCAAAGATAAACTGCGATTTAAAAATTACCTTTCAACGATCTGCAGTCAATCATGTGCGTGTGCACGAAATACGGTGCATCTTGGAGATTTTCAGTAAGTATTTTACAAACGGTGGTTTTTCCCGAACCGACATTACCAGAGATTAGAATATTTTCGCGACCATATTCAAAATTTAACGGCGAACGCAACCCCAGACCAAGATCGAGTGTCATTTGACATTCTGCCAAAATATGTCGTAAATATCTGGAATTAGTATTATTTTTTATCTAAATCGTTTGATACGCGTCGCCAATTCTAAGCGCAATAAAAATGTATTACCGCTTGGAAATCTTTTCGAGCTGAAAACGTTCCGTAACTTGATCATCGAAAAGCGGTAGATCATCGCTCGGCGAGATCAATCTCGCATGGATCACCAAGTTTCTCGAAATCGCATAATCGACCATAGCATAGGTACACTTCTCCGGCGATATCTTTATGATACAACGATTGCCATCGTCGAGAATAATAGCGGCGCACGAGTTAATTAGCAATGGATGCTGAATCGAATGCGTTCTGATATAATTCTCAAAAATCTCCTCGGATACTGTATTTTTGGATGAAAATATCTGTATGGAGAAAGGACCGGATTGCTGGCGAGAATCGATTTGCCGCAAAATTACTTTACTGCCCGTTTTCAGCTTCAAACTGATCCTTAAACATTCCGACACATAAACATTGCTGTGTAGCAGATCCAAGTTGAAATAATTCTTAACCGAATCTGGGAAATATTTTTCCAACGCGTCCTCGAGTACGAAGAGCTTCACCGCTAATTCTGTGCGTATCTTCGGAACCGACGTCGAATCATCGTTTCTAAGGAAATTTGTGCTCGTCGCGCTTACGTGCTGCCGATGCTCTATCTTTCTCACGTTAAACAGAGCATATTCATTCGTAAATTCTGTGTACACTGGCACGTGATTTCTCGGCACGAAAATATGATAAGGGCAACGTGCGATTTCGCGGAAACCGTTCGATTCGTCAATAGATTGAATTGTAGGCAGACAGTGGACGCGATAAATTCCAGGTTTGCTTTTATTTCGAAAGCTCTGCAAAAATTCATGATTCTCGGCTGATACATCCGTGTTCCTCTTCGGTTTAGTTTCATCAGATGCACCGGGAAGAATTTTTTTAAATGCATCGCGCAAATTTGTCGCGATGTTTGCGATACGCCCAGACGGTTCGTCTACTTTATTCGATTTTATATTTGCAGGTGTATCGGCCACGTGCACCTCCGTGAATTGCACCAGCTTTCCATAGGGGCAACACGGGTCTAATGATTCTGCAACGCAATAATATCGTTGTACTTGATGAATATTATTTTTCATTTTACGTAAAGCGTAAATATCTATTTACACTTGCCTGGCGTTACTGTTACGCAAGAGAACTTTGAGATCCATACTACGATTGGTTGATCTTTAACTACTACTCGAATTTGACCCAAAAGCGTCGACTGAACTTTGTCTATTTGCAATTCCTATGTAATAGAACCATTATATTTATAATTCGATACATTGAAAAATGTGTATACACTTTTGTGTGTCACGACTAATGTAGCAAACGTACCAAAATTTCTCTGTCGTTTGTACTTTGCGGTACTACGATAACTTTTCTTAAGTGAGGCACGTCTTTTACCGAGGACACAAACACTTCCTCCCCCTCTTGTATATTTAAAGTCCTAGCAAAGGTGGTACCAAGGCACAATGTTCTGTCAGGATTTGGCCTTGCAATGCAAGACGCATAATATGTTTTATCTCTGTGCACTATCTCAATAACGTTTTCCTGCAAGTTTTAATAACGTCATTGCCCAATAAACATCAGATTTCGCGGTAGAGCTTATTGTAAGAAACACAGGTCAGGTATGTTAGGAGATTTGTGGAACGATTAATTGAAAAACAGATTCCTTCTTTCTTCTCTGTATTACAAATTATCTACATATGATTCAGCACAACGAGAAGGAAACTGTATGACCGATCGAAATAAAGAAAACGTTAATAGCGGCATCTATCGGAAGGTTATGATGTTGGCATACTTGAAACAGCTGTGATCGCGTTCCAATCCTAAATACCGAATCTTCTATCTATGCTTGCCACGTGATGCGTGCCCAAGAATTGTGTTATTGTACTGCGATTTAGCAATACACAGAACCAACCTTAGTTTCCAATTCACGTAGCCAGGTGTCCGGCAAATAGGCGAAGCAGTTATTCACTTTTATACACTTGACTACGAGACGTTCGCTCTGCATGCTAGATAAAGTGATAAAACCACAAACTAATGAAACGAACTACGACCACGGTACGCGACGACGGCACGTCCAGAGGGAACGATACGTGAAGATCTATTAGGTACGTAGAGAAACCATTACTATATTCGAACGACTATTATTTCTGTTCAAGTTAACAACGCGAAACGGAGTAATTTTCCGCGACTCCTTGCTACGCAATTATTTACTCGAATGGTTCGCACGAGCTTCGAACGCGACAGCTTCGTACGTATATACTTTAAAGTGATTTTCCGAGTACGGTCAAAGGTTAATTCTTTACTTAAAAAACAGGATATGCATGTGCATTTGTTCATATTACTTGCGCGGATTTCGGGGGCGTAATTGCGTGTAAGTTCTCGCGGTACTTTTATTACATTGCCTGTTAGAGAAACGACTTGTTCCGCGTTAAGTGCGAGAAAAATTCTGGTAAACTGTTTGTACACAACCGTACGGTACGATGTTTTATGTCGGATTCACTTAAATTTCAAATTGCAAAACTGGTTAGTGAATCAATATCACTTTTTCCGAGTTGCTCTGAACACTTTATACTCACCGAAATCTATCAGATCATCACTGTATATTTAAACGCACTTAAATTAAAAACCATTAAACACGAAAATGTACAAATTTATTTGTTTTTAACAAAATATCAGAGCGTACTGATCTGATTGCACAAATCGTCGATAGACGGCGCGCGAGAAAGTATGCTGATATATCATTGGTCCTCGTGAATACGGGCTGACCAATCGTAGAATGTATACGGAGTAACTGTGATATTTTGAACCAGCGTCAACTTCAGTTACTCTGGTGAGACGAATGGACATTAATGTAACGTACTAGTGGCACAAGAATTTTATAAATGAGAGATCTCGTCCTTCCAGAGCGGAGAAGCTATTATTAATACTACCAGGTAATGCGGAATACTCATTTATAGCTAAATAACAACTTTTGCGTTAAATATTCATTTCGTTTCGACGACAAATCGGTGAATGTTTTGGGCTCCTTTGGCGATCGCTTGTGTTCATGGTAGTCGCCAAGTATTTACGTTTACTGCCTGCTTTCTTTGTTTTTTGCGTCCACGAGGTCACTGCGAAAAGTCGCACCAATCGTTTTTAAGGTTTACGAATATTCGTATGAGTTTTTTCGGCATCAACATGCTTCTGATCTACGTTCCCGCGTTTTTCCTTCGGTGGACATAAATGTTCTGTGTATCGGGCTAACGAGCGGGACCCGTGCTCAAGGAATTAGACCAAATGTTTCGATTTCTCACAGAGGCTGCTTTAGATTTTGGCGTAGGTGAACCGTGCGTTGAATAGAGTGTCGTAAAGCCACGGTGAGAAAGAAAAGCACGACGAAACATTAGGATATACGAACAATTTTTTGGGGGCTATCGAGCCACGTATACACGACGTAATTATTTCCCAAGTGCAGCCGAATGCTTTGATTTTGAATAAGAGCACACGCGTTTCACTTATGGAGTGTGAGTAAATATAGAAAGTCGTGCGCTCGTGAACAGATTTTCGTTAGAATTGGAGATTTCATTTGCATTAACTTCAAAGCATTACTTTGTGTTATTGTATTGTTATGTTTTGTTTTTCACTATTATCTGTAAAGTTATTAGACGCTACTCATTATGTGATTTAACGAGCCGGATAAGTCACTCAGATTGGAATACACCGCCATGCTACAAAAAATTCGCTCTTTCAGACTTTTAGGTTTGGGAAACATTAAAATTTTTTTTTTTATATCAATTACGAGGATGGCTCCACCAAAAACACTGAATACCCAAACCAAACAGAGTAATAGTACTATCACTGGTAGAAAAGGAATCAGCACAAGAAGTCAAAATTTGGGGCTCGGTAATGTTTTACTCAAGCAACCGATTCTATCTAAAGACCTTCGTAGCAAAAGAAAAGCAGAGGCCTCGCCGCAGAAAGAAAAAACAACCAAAAGGGCTGCCTTAGGAAACATTACTAATGTAAATAGTTCATTTAATCCATTTAAATTATTTTCATTACCCCCTGTACTCTTATATCTTGGAAACCTATAGGCAATTGGAAAAACTTTGGGAGCCCTACAAGAACCAAAGAAAGCAGTGAAGAAAGCCGCTGTCGCTACTCAAGCAAAGTCTTCCACTCAGACGAGTTCAGTTCGAACGACGAATGAAAAAGCTGCTGCTAAACCTGAACTGGTACCTCCTAAACCCAAACCAGTATCTCGTTTGAAGGCAATAAAGAAGGATGACGAAAAGCCTGAAACATCTAGTAAAATTGTCCATATTAGACGTAGTTTAGATTTAGAAAAATCAGAAGACAATTCTCTGTATGTGAGTGCATTGGAAGATGTTACGGATGAAAGTGTAAAGAGATCCCGTAGGAGCAATTTGAAGGTAAATTAAACACTTAAATTTGTTGCAACTGATATCTTTTCTGTATAATTTTCAAATATTCTGACGATTATGCGTACAGCCGGAAAATGAGAAGAAAGAAAAAGAAGTTGAAAAAAGTGAACCGGAACCTGAAAAGAAATTATCAATTGCTGCTGAACTGGATGCGGTACCTAAGAGAGAATTGCCAGAAGGAGTGCAATGGGATTTTGATGGGGAGAATTGGTTGGATCCATTTCAGGTTTCTCACTATGCCTCTGACATATTTAATTACTTGAAAGACAGAGAACGCCTCTTTCCTATTGGAGACTACATGGAGAGACAAGTATGTCTCTCTAGATGGATGAGAGCGCTGTTGGTGGATTGGATGGTCGAGGTTCAAGAATCGTTTGAACTGAACCACGAGACCTTATACCTGGCTGTGAAATTAGTTGATCTCTACCTAACAAAGGTAACAGTTGGAAAAGAAACCCTGCAACTACTAGGCGCTGCTAGCCTTTTCATTTCGAGTAAATACGACGTGAGTGCTACGATACCTAAAATTACATTGTCACTTTAATTTCATATCTTTTAATTGTTATTGATATACCCAGGAGAGAATACCCCCAATGGTTGAAGACTTTTTGTATATATGTGATGGTGCTTACACACAGAGAGAATTAATTAGAATGGAGATGAGTGTCCTAAAAGTAGTAGACTTTGACCTCGGTATACCTCTCTCGTATAGGTTTCTTCGACGATACGCTAGGGTGAGTAATTTTGATACTCTTCCCAAGTATTGTATTTGCTTCACGGTTAACAGATGCATTAACTCAGTTACGTTCGAACAGTGTGCAAAAGTGTCTATGCCAACACTCACTTTAGCCCGATATATTTTGGAGTATTCGCTGATGGACTACACGACAATAATGTTAAGTGATAGCAAATTGGCTGCTGCAGCACTCCTTCTTGCGTTACAAATGAAGGATCTAGGCGGCTGGACTCCGACTTTAGAATATTATAGCGGTTACAAAGTTGACGATATAAGAGATATTGTGAATCTCCTCAATCAAGGATTGCACCGGAAGCACAAAGAAGCTCTAATGACAGTCCGCAACAAATACAGCCATAAGTAAGTACACAAATTGTGCTACTGCGACGTCTTTCGTTCAATGCATGTTTACTGTTATAGAATAAAACATTATTAGAAAGAAGTAGTGTTCAATATTCAAATTGATATCAGAGGCAAATAACGTTTAAGCTGAGGAATGGTGTGTCGAATCGAATTCTAAGTACAATTTGTTTGCATTTTAGGATTTTCTTCGAAGTAGCGAAGCTGCCGCTAAAAGATGATTTAGACATATAGGTAGTCTAAGAAAGTAATATAAGTATAGACAAAGATGCGGTTGATGTCGATGTACAGGTCTCTGTAACTAACGTTAGTGAACCTGAAGGAAATTTAGAATTGATTAGGTTGATCGCCGATTAATATCGTGCAGACCATGACAACTGGATCTAGTTGTCTAAAAATGGAACTCATGATGAGCGTAAGTCACCATTACTATCGATTTAAAACTGATCGGACGAAATCAAACGTCTGTAAACCACGCTTTTAACCATTTTGATATACATTCATACCATTGTCAGTAAGGTCGATGAACGCTACATTTTTTTTAGTAATTTATATATATATCGGTAATGTCTATTTTACTATACAATCTCAGTATTTGTAAATTATTTTCATTTTTTGTTGAGAAATTTATTTTAGCGCCACGCTTTTATATTTCAAAGCAATTCTTAGTGACATTGGTTTTTCCCAAACTATTTTAGCGCATGAAAAGATTAATATTAATCTTTTACCGCATTTTTTTTGTCGATATACACATAGTACTGCCATACAATATAATGTTACTGTCACAGATCGAATTGGTATTGGTAAATATGTATGAATGTGAAATTATGCAGCATCTTCTACGTGCGAAGGTGCTGCTGTATCGAGAGTGTGGCGTATTGTTATGCATTGTTGCACTTTATAGACTGATGATAAACTATACGCTCGTAAGATAAAATTTTGCATGAAGCACCGATGATTGTGATTAAGACTTGATTTAATTGCAAGTCAATGATCACCAATTAGCCGCAAATTAATAGTATAAACGAGATGAGTTTCTGATAATATTAGTCAAAACAAAAAGAAGGAAAAAAGTTCAGTTACTCCAACAAATTGCATGAAAGCAATTTAACATAACTTAATTGTAACTTATAAATATTTTACGAACAATGTAACGTGTTCATTACTTTTCAGTCTGCATGAAAGTGCAATTGCTACTTTGAATTTAATCGATTTTGTAAGTATATAATTCTAATGTAAAAAAAATTAATAATCCTGATCATTTCAGTCGTAATGTAATCTATCCATTGGCTATCGATAATAATAAACATTGAATATAAACTATTTCTCTATTGGAACATAGTGCCACCTGTGATATATATGTATTCGGACCGATTAGTATAACTAAACCACGGGAACGCTAAAAAATTATTCTCGTATATAACATTATGCAATTTGTCTACTAACGCATTAATTGCACATACTGATCACAATTATCGATGTCTACATATCTTCAGAGTTATAAAAACAAATTGCAAGCAATGTCTGTTACAAAGAAAATTAACCATAAAAATAGGAATGCTATTCAGCTGTTAGGTATATTGCAATTAGGTGGTGTATATAATGTCATTATAATATATTTTTTTACCGTCAGTGAATGTACTAGTGCTTATTATTCTGTAAGATGTGTGTACGTGGGCCATGTAAACGAGATGTAATTTAATAAAGTCTAGTAATGGTTTTTAAACGAAGATTTGTTCATTTCATTTGGTTGGTTGTTAGTTAGCAAGATAAATTTGACATAGAAACATGCAGGTACGCTATTGAATACTCTGAACGTATGAAAATATATCTTGCGTAATACTTGCCAACGTTTTATTATAAATTTCATACGCTTTAACAATTTTTATAAATAAACAATACATACTCTTCATTATGAAGAATACCAGGTACTGAATTATGACTATTGCTAAAATGCTTTCTTTTGTTTTAGATGTATTATTATAGGTATTCTCATAAATCTTGTACTTACGTTTAATCAGACACTATTTGCGATGAAAATGTTATTACCTATTTTTCTTCAACATTTATGAATCAGTACCCTAAGTCGCGGTGTGTAATGTGGCAAAATTTATGAGCCCTATTACTTATCTTAACTTTTAACTGTTAAAAAAAAAGAAAATACTCATAACATTTTGTTTCCCCACAATATTAACACCTTTCATCCTACTTTCTAATAATTCCAATAAATTATTGTTCCTTTGCGAATTCAAAACATAAACGGTTTATGTTGTTGAACAAAAATAAATAAAAAATCTTAGAAACGGCTATAATTTAATTATTAATATCACAATTGTTCAGTCTTACCTATGCGTGGAGATTAAAAAGTTATTGTTAATACCATTTGAAATTTACAAAATGCTACATTGAGGATTTCAGACCAAACGAATAGCCCAATTTCAAGCTGTAACATTAAAAGAACATAATCCATTCTTTTGCGTATCGGCATAGTGCGTACGGAAAAATTTCTGAAAGGTATTGCCTTTTTGGAGTCCTTACTAAATTCCACCTAAATTTTATGCCCTCGTGTGCATTCGATTTTGTATTGAGGAGCGCGAAACGTAAGATAACGTTACCTCGTGTCAAAATTTCTCCTCTCTGGATATTCGTCTGGCACGCAAACGAATACAACGCGGGCACTGTGCCTTTTTCTTGCACGCGATGTGAAAGCACGCACCGCATGCGTCGCACCTTATGACTTTCGACAACTCCCATGGAAATATGACGTCTTTAGAACATAACTCGCATACAAAACCCCTAGCTTGGCATAACTGAAATTAGATGAAAGTATTATACATTTACCGAAAGTGTGTTTGCTTTCTAACCGTATTACTAAAGTATTACCTCGCAGGTTATAACGTGCGTACTGCATATTTGAACTAACTCTTCTAATCTCATGGGTAGAACACCATATTTGACATGCATCAGATCTTGAATTGAATATACATGTGGATCACTTATTATATATTTTGGTTCTTTTTTTAATACTTCTTGGGCACTGAAAGAATACATGTGTAATTGCAGGGAGACTCAATAAATAACAATATTATGCTGTATAGATGCGTACCTTGTTGCAAATCGGCATGTAAATAAAAAATCTTTGAAATAAAATAATTGTGTGCGGAGTATTCTCGATCTATCCAATTGCTTTATGCGTCTGTATAATAGTGGATTTAAGTCGTTCACTTGAAAGAGCGGGTCTAGTGCCATCTGATCCAGTAATCTGTATGAAAAGTTCGATACGGGATACCTAAACGGAAATACCGTATGAGTACAGTCGGGTACAATCACACACGTAAAACGGATTCTAAATTAACTTCATGTACCTATTGAAATCCCATTTGGTTAAAATCTTTCCTGGAATTAGCGCCAGTTGGTTGTTATGACAACCGGTGCAAAAGTATCTACCTAAATATTCACAGTACCGAAATTTGTTAGCATATTTGACCGCAACCTTCATTCCACAACCTGCGCACCTATAATTCTGTTTAGCAATAAGCGTTCGTCTCCTAAAACGCAAATCGAATCATAGGTAATTACAATTTCCTGTATCATAAAATTATAACTTGGAGACTTACATCGGAGGTGGATGTGGTGTGAAAATAATCTGAGGTCTCGGCGGAGCCCATTCCAAGGTGCCGCGCATTGGAACCTTTCGCGATTCCTCAATTTCCGTTTCATCGGGACTTACCGGCCAACTCTTCGGCAATGGCAGTAATCCTTGCGGGGCATCCTTTTCAGAGACAAGCCATTGTAATTCGCTTGCTCTCGGCAGTTGTTTTTCACTAAATCTACTAATAAGAGAGAGTGCGACACCCTCCGCGGACATACTGCTGTCAGTTAACGCTGACTCCGTTCCATGTTTCGGAGATGACTGGAACAAATCAGCGTCAGAGTATAACGATCTAGCTGACACGGATATTCCGATACTTCTGGGTCTGTTTACGTGACGTTCGTCGTCTACTTCTAAATCGTCTACGTCATCCGTCGAAATACTTTGGGATGGAGTGTCGGAAGACGTTGATAGAGGACTGACACTTTGATCGGTGGTAGTCGTGTCGGTTTTTCCATCGCTCAGTAAATCGCGATTCCACCTCCCTTTACAACGCTCTTCTTGCCGCTGGCGACGCCTCTGTCTTATTCTTTGTTTCAGATTATTTATCTCTTCGTCGCTTTCGTCGGCTGCTTCTTCCATCAGACGCCACTGCCTGTTACATTTTACTTGTTCAATGGCAGCGATCATAGCTTCGGAAATACTAAAATGTGCGTTTTCCCTGTCCAATTCGGCGCTGGCCCTCGAAAACTGTGCCGACGACAAGAAACTCGTCAAACTTTGGCCTTCCACCGGACGCGGAAAGTATCCAACGGCCATAGGCTGAACACTATTTCCTCCATCTTCCATGAAACTCTTTTTTGGAGTTCTAATATCTTTCTGTCCTTCAACTTCTAAGCTCCACGAACCTATAAATCCGGGCGCCGATCCTGGTAAGAAGGAAGACTTACGTCTTGATCTTTTAAAGACTTTAATGTCTTCAGAGCTCGTCGCATGATTTCCTGAGTCTCCCTCGTCCGACACCCGCAGCGGGATATGATATTCTTGTACTGAATTTACGACTGAGTCTTCGTAATTCAAAGTGTCGGAACTCTCGCTAGATTTCTTAGCAGCCTGACATTGTTTAACTTTACTTTTATTCTTCGCCTTTCTCACAGGAGTTCTAGGTTTAACATGCGATTTATTATCTACGGTTAAAGATCCATTTCCAGATTGTTTCAAATCGGCATAATTCACGTTAATTATTTTAGACAATTCTACCGAACACGTTTGATTATCGCTTCCCCGGCGGGAATTGTTGTCTTTAGCGGTTACTAAACACCCAACAGGATTTGTTCCTTGGGTTTTACAATCTTTTGTTAGCACAGGAAGACTGTTCCAGGTTTTTAAAGGTATGTCGTCAGTTTGCTGTAATTCCAATGGTTTCTCGTGGGGTTGTTCGATTTTAATATCCTGATTCTGAACAGTTCTATCAACAGACATCTTTAAGGATTCCAGCTGACAATTTCCAAGAACCTGCATACTTTTGTCTCTCGCGATACTTAAATTTATGCTTGGAAAATTAATTGGATACGACGATGAACGCCGATGTCTTCTTGGACTTGTTTTCGGAGAAATCCAACTGGGTAGGAACTAACAGTTCAAGTAATAGTCAGTAGTATTACGGAAAGAGACGAGTATTAAAAGAAACAACAATTAGCGTATTATTATTAAACTTATAGAACTTACCAAGCACGGATCAATTTCTGTCAGTAATATAGGTTGATTTCTTTCAACAGCTCTTAAGCATAATAGTGTAGCTTCGGCCAAATGTTCTTGACATAGAAAAGCCCATGGTTCCAGACAAGAAAGTAGATGTTCCTTGTCAGACAAAAGCCAAGAGAGTTTATGGGACAAAGAATGACTCTCCAAACTACATATAAATTAAAAAACTTAATATTATCCATAATTGTTTCCCAACATATACAAATTATAGGATTACCTTTTGTACAACCACAACATATCTTTCTGCGATGTTATTCGTTGTGGTAAGTTTGAAAGGTAATCTTCGTTTTTTGATATTAGAGGAGACGTTGCTAACGACGGTTGCAGCCAGTTCAAACCTTGAATAAAAATCCAACAATCCGGTTCACCCTTAAAAAGTTACATTCATTTTTTTTTCGTTCTCTGAAGATCGTTGATACATAACTATTCTCTCTTTAGGTCACTGTGTCGATTGCAATAATCAATGTGCATAGGTCATTAAATAAAAAAAAAAGGTCAGTTTTAAAGCGCAGGAAAACTGGAATATACATGATAATTTGCAATCTTCAGAATGATAGATGGGCGAAGAAAAATTACATTTTGGTTGAATATTCTACAGCCGTGTTTGAAAATCTGTTCCATAACATTGTGTAGGCGACTTAATCCACCGTAAACATTCCACACGTTCAAAATACCATCGACTAACAAGCCTTCCACGGTGGTCCTCAAACTCTGCAGAAGTTGCCATTGTTCCTTAATATGGGCGTCTTCGCACATGCTGACGTTTGCGTCAGGGATCCACTTTTAATTCGTGTCAAAATTTCGACGAAATATTATGTGTATAATTGCGCAATAGTAATACGTCAGAAGTACCCCGGATGTATTTACGAGATGTTAATTAATGGCGTAAACGGGAACATTCGGGTTCGATTACTTCATCGAAATATTTCCCTCTGCCGTTACATCATTGCAGAACAATACTGAACGGACGCACGCTGTCATTGAACGTACGCGAAACTACGTGTCTTCGGTCTTCCTCATTATTTTACTCTGGAAAGTGGTGCGTTGGTGATGGAACACGCAAGACCACATATGTACATCGACGTCACGTTAAATAACGCAAGTGACACTGATGAACACTGATTAAGCTAGGTTAGAAATAAATGTGTACAAGTCGGTGGTCGGTGGTGCTTGGTGGTGGTGGTCGGTGAGTCCCCTGGGTTCGTAAAACTCTGATTATACAGCATTGAATTGCAGTGGCGTCTCTTTCGGCGAATGGGAAAAGCTGTCGCGTGTATGATTGTATGTATGTACACACTTCCGATAAGCATTACTGCGCGCAGATTATTTTAAAGCTTTTGCCGTAAATATTCTATATGGTTAAAGTAGATAATTTGTTCATCATCCCTCTTTTTTTAATGTTAAATCTTCTAAAAATTTTTTTAATTAAATTAGAATAATTGCAATATGATGTTTACATCAACTCATTTTACAATATAATTCGAATCGTTCTATTGTTGTAAAAGGATGTTAAGAACACTACACTATATTTAGGTACGATACATGTATTTCAAAACTGTACCCGCAATTCACAGTTTTTGCGGGCCAAATACTCTGGAAACTCGTGCAATACAAACTCAAGTACCGCACTTATTTCAAAATGATTCGCGTGGTCGAAAGGTCGCGTGAACAGCACTTACACGTACTGACTCAAAGAATTGAAAAATTTTGCCGCATTCAGCGTCAGTCCATTTATCGAGTTTCACTCTAGATTTGATGTGATTTCTACAAAGCTGAGGCCTAGTGATTTACGACTTTAATATATACACATTAAAATGGAAACTGAGCACCGAAACTCGTAAAGAGATTGTAAGACGATTAAAACGAGAAATGTACAGTCTGTGACTCAGAACTTCGATACGATATACTTTTAACGATGTTTTATCAATCCATCTGAAAAGTATCGATTAATAGATAGGTCTTGAAAGAAATACAATTTTTCACACCACAATGATGATCAGAGAAATGCGAAGGGTAAAAACATTTAACAGAATTTCCATCGGTTTCCACATTCGTTGCACAACACAAAGGTAGTCATAGGTTCGTCGGCAGAGCGCGTTTGCACTTGATTGTAAGTACAATTACGCTTTTTGCATTTGCCACACTTCAACAATTCAGTTTTCGTTCCCTGCACCGTGGCCAGTTGCGCGTCATTGATTGCCTCCTTTTTAAACTGTTCCCTTAACTGTTTAATCTCGTCGCTCGCCATTTCTTCGGCGGTCATTACGGCGAGCCGCGCGGGTGTAATAGCTCCCACGATAAAATTTGTTCGAAGATTTGGATTTTTTGCGTCACGCAGATTGGCAACCCTACTGCGAACCTACGTGATCAAATATACGAATGAACGATGTTTCATAAAAATTGTGTAGTAATAATAAAATCCATTTATCTGAAATTTATTCTTATTTTTATCAAATGCTTACCCTATTTTTATATCTGTTGTCAGTATTTTTAAATTCCGCATAAATTGCCTCTTCTAATTCTTCTGCTAATTCTTCTGGTGAAGCACAACCATCGATTGAAGTTCCATCCACTCGTAAAGCTGATGCTAGTAACTCCCTACATTTGAGTCTAACTGCATCTGTCGTGGTAGGAGCTGGGAACGTCGCCTGTTTTCTTTGCGTATCTTTGTGTGCCTTCTCCTCTTTCATTTTAACGTCGCTTCCATCCGCCGTGTCTTTGTCTTTCTTTTGATCTCCATCTTCTTTATTTTTTTCCGACTTCTCATCGCGCTTCTTTGAACTACTCGAAGACGTCGAATCTTTTTCTTTATTGGTGCCTGCATAAAAGAATGAGTATACTCATACTAAGAATTAATTTCAATCTCAATATCTTTCTCGTATCCATGTAGTTAAATCACTTACCGGACAAAAACTTTTTCCAATTTTTTATAAGAGTTTTAGATAAGGAAATGACTTCCTCGTCTCTGCTGGATTTTCTCAATGCATTTACAGTCATCCCAATGCGAGTCTTAGTCAGAAGTTCTAAGTCGACAGGTAATTTTTGTAGTATTTTAAGTAATTCCATTGCTTGCTCTTGACCCTGAAATCAAAAAAATTCCTTTCAAGCAAACCTATGATACGATATTCATGTTTTTCGCAATTCATTCAGGAATGTACTCCTTGGGCATAATTCGTCGTATTCGTAAGAACACGTAAACGAATTATAATATTTAATGCATCGCCATCGCACATTCGCTATACTATAATACGTTTCTCCATCGCGTCTATGGAAGGAAACAGCTCAACAAGGCTAACAGTAATACCTTCCACAGTCATTTTAATTTTTATTCAACCAACTTACGTGTACGTTGTTACATTGCAGAAAATTTATACCCATCTCCAACTATGCATTGCGCAGAAACTATTATGTGCCAGTGGATCATTAAAATATCCAGGTAGCATTTGTTAGTTCAAATAACAAGATAACTTCAGTTAAAAACATACCGTTGTACTAACACGTCCAATCGTATCGTACTAATCGAAAACATAGCTCACGATTAACTAAGCTCTACCGTTAAACTGCTAAATTTAGGATATTATGTATTTCGGTTTTACGATACGTTAGGTTCCACAGATAATACGAATGCTGAACGTATGTACATACGGAATCTCTGTGCAACCAAAACATTTCCGGTGCAAAAGAAAATACTCTACTAAATTCGTCTTTGGTTTTATCGCACGTGTCCCGGGATAACATAATAGACACATTTTAGCGCTTAGAAAAAGCTTCGGTCTCGATAAGCTACCTTGAACGTGTCTGAGCGATATACTACTATCTTTATTTTACTCACTTACTCACCGTCCCGTCGCCGCTCGACATCTTGTTCAACTTTTTCTGAATCCGCAACACTTCTTCCTCGGCACTCATTGCGAAAATTAATTAGTTTTTACACAAAAAAACCAATATAAACATATACAAGACACCGTGTAAGCGAACAACAAACTGCACCGAAAACGTTTATAACCATGACCATGACTTGCGGCGCAGCGTTCGATACTGGATGGTTAACTCGCGGTGTAAACGATAATAGCTGCGTCCACGTGTTTCCCTGGCGGCAACACCCGAACATGCCGAAAAGCACAGAGGCGGGAAAATTAAAAGAATTTTAAGACGCTTCATAATTTCTTTTCCATGCTAATGAACCATGCACAATGAGAATTGAAAATCTAATAAATATTCCAAACACACTTAAAATTAAAAACAGGAGTATCAAAAACTTGCCGTTCGGGCGCAAATCAATTAGGATTTCTGGAACTACGTCCAGGATATAAATAGAATAACTATTTCTATTAGTTGCGTGAGCCGCGATCCTTAATATCACAAAATTGGTTTTCGACAAAACACCTAGTATAACGTTAAATTACATTCCGACGAGAGAAAGAGGTTGACAAATTTTTCAACGCGGACACTGCAGCACGAATAAAAAGAGAATAACGTCCACATTCCAAGTCACGACAATCGCTTTCCAGAAAAACGTTATCCGTACATTCTGTCCTGTAAAACGAGAAATCAAATATTTATTGGCGATTTGAAGTAGTCTTGCCGCAAATTACAAGGCAGTATTGCGAAGTACGACATCCAGCCAACCGTGTTTAATATTTCAGGCTCCCTAAACATTTGCAATTTTCACAGAACGCGACCGTCGTTCCAGTAATCTCGATCAGGTGTAATTTTCTTATCATATCGATAATCGCGAAATAATTTCGTCATTCAAAAAAATGCTTTAAATTATACCTGTCGGGTACTTTGATGCACGAAGCGACCCTAAGCGTTCAAAGGAAAAAAAGAAAAAAGTCGAAAGTTTTGTTCGGGCGATCCGCTGTACGCGATAAGCAGCATACTGAACTAGTATGAATTTCACTGATAGTTCTTATTGTAAAATTAGTAGATACCTCCTAAAATTCGTGGGACCATGGCCAGCTCAGATTTCATCGGGTGGACGACTCCGATTGTACTTGATGGCCACGATCATGATATTTACTATTTGTACACAGGTAACGCTGCTATTTCTAATTACTTATATTTGATGGTCACGCGAGGAAATTATCCGCAATGTTGGCAAAAACTTTCTGGATATTTTTGCTACCAATATTTCTTATACGTCAGAAATTGTACTTAAAAAAAGTGTGCTGGTTTTTATTATTAATACCGTTAGTTAAAATGTATATGTGATTATTAGACTGTGGATGTTTATGCAAAATGCATTATTTTTATACTGACTTTAAACGGACTTTGTAAAACAAATGCGGTTAATATGCGTGAAATATACGTATAATATGTATATACATATACGTACAAAATATAATAAAATAATGCATTAGTGAATTCATTAAATGCATAAAATGAGGCATGAAATAATGCATTTTGCATAAACATCCGCAGTCTAATGATTATAATTATACTGTCGGTCGGAGCGATGTTATGATTGAATTAAATTCAATCGACTTTTATCGGTTAAATTGATAAAAATCTTAATAAAAACGATCAGAAACAATGACGTTTGCAGGCACTGAAAATAGGAACATCATTCGGAAACTTAGAAATGCTTACAGAATCAATACCACCGGCTATAACTCTATTGGTGTGTTTCACAAAATTCTGCATACACGTTTTTAATAATAAGGAGGCAAGTAACTGGTTTAACTGTATTCCTGCATTAGTACGATTAAATCGTTGTATACCTACAACATTAATATCTCTAATAAATTTCGGTCGGGATATTGTTAATCAGAAAGTATGCCTGTAGCTAGAAAAAGTGCACGATCAGATAAACGACAACTGGAGAAGTCTCAAAATAAAGGAAGAAATAAACATAATGGAAAGATACGTGAGCAGAGGGCGACTGTTATCGACATTTTACACGAGTAATTATTAAATAAATTTTTGTTCATTCGTTATAAAATAATTTCAACGACGAATGAAACCCGCGAAAGGTCAAGAAGAGACTTCTCCGAGTTATTTCATAAATTTGTGTCTGTTTCTAGTATACATGTACATAACTATAACTGTATTCATTCTTCTGATGTTCGAGCCGCGCATATTCGATATAATAGCTCCTCTGAACGAGACTCGACCATTGAAAACGATTTATCCAGCGAACTACTACTTCATCGACGAGAATGAACACTTTTTACTTATCACGATTCACATGATAATTACTTCCTTGGCGGCAGTGACTGTATTAATCGCCTCGGACACAATGTTCATTATGTATATCGAATACGCCTGCAGTATGTTGGCCGTTATCGGGTAAGATAATGAAAAAGAGTCCTTTCTCCGGATTACAAATCCCTTCAAAATTAAGTGCAATTCGTCAAAGCTTTGCACATCGAAAATTGTTTCAGATATCGGTTGGAACGTTCGATGTACGAAAGCGGTGATTCAAATCGAAATGAGGTTGAACGTCAAAGAAAATCGTACAATCGGTACATCGTGAACTGTGTTCACACGCATCGTGAAGCTTTGAAGTTCGTACTGAAAAGAAGAGTTTCAAATATTACTTTGAACATTGTAGAAATTCTTCGATACATCTTTTATATTAACTTTTGCGGGAAATGTAATTTTTTCTTTGTCGTAGGGTCGTCGATCTCGTCCAATCTGCTTATTCGAAACCCAACGTTATCCTATTAGGTTTAAACATAGTTTGCTTGAGCGTAACGTTATTACAAGTGAGTGATGGAACGCAAAACAACTTGCAATAATTTTTGCAGACACGCATAATAGCGCGGTGATTTTATTACACTGTATTAAGATCAATCAAGACCTTCTCTTACTATTGCATTGCAGATACTCATCTTGTTGGGTAAATTGGAAGTAGTTAGGTACATTATGTACGCTGTTGGCCAATTTTTCCATTTGTTTTGCACTAGTTATCAAGGACAAAAATTGATAGATCATAGCACCGAAACCTCTGACAAAATGTAAGTCAATTAAAAACTGTCGAAGATACTTATGTAGGTAAACGTTAGTTTTTTAATTGTGCTCATTTTGCAGATATAGTGGGGGCTGGTACAATATGCCGCCGAGAACACAAAGATTGTTATTATTTATGTTAAAGAGATCAGCTTTGCCCTGTTATTTATCCGCTGGAAAGATCTTTATTTTCTCTCTGAAGAACTTCAGCATGGTAAGGCATACATTGTCGCGGTAGAAATTTTCACTGATTTAAACGTGACGGAACATTTGTTTTTTTTTAAGGTTGTCCAAAACTGTATCTCATACTTTACGGTCCTCGCATCGTTTCAGTAGTTCAATTACAATTAGGAATGTTGGGAAATCTTTTAGAGAGGATCTTTGTCGGTAAAAAAAAAAGTTTAAGCATAATTCTAACTCAGGTGTTATTACAAGTAATGTTGCTCAACCGTGACTCTACACTTTTTGATATTACGCGTGTCATTGTAATCCTAATTTTTTACGGGTAATGAAAAACATAGGTAACATATTTTCATCGGCAATAAATTAATTTTACAATGAATTGTGAGGTTAAAAAATATACGTCACTCCTAGACAATATTACTTGTTCAATTATTTTTCTTCCACGTATTGACGCACAATTAACGTTGACTTTTGTCATTTGCTACTAGAAAGTAACAAAAATGTATCCGAATAATAATTTCCACGTACACATAATTGCATGTAATTCATAATCACAAAACACAAAAAGAAACGAATGAAGATCCTAAGATAAATACATTGCGTTAGTTGTTCTGAATCATAACATTTAATGAACGCATACGAAAATTGGTGTAAAAAGGTGAATGAACCCGCCTATTGATCTGTAAGCACACACGTGTAATGATTAGGCTGAGGAGGAAGTGTTTCGCGGATATGCAATTGACAACCCGTTATCACGAATACGAAGGTCTCTACCCAAACGAGAACCTATTCTTTGAGTATCATGTTCACCTGTCGTAAATATTCTACAGGAATAGGTTCAAAGGAAGGGAAAAGAGGAAGTGTTTCCCTATTTCTCTATTATGATACGATGAATGCGTTCGAGACGAAGCAACAATTCGAATTTAGAATTACCCAATTTTATTAATTGTTTTTATAATTATAGAATATCGTGCATCGTTAGCTAAGCGTTCTCTTTGTATACAATTGACGAATCGTTTTACTGATCATCGCATCGATTAGTTATTTTTTATCCCCAAATTGAATATTTGCTAACAATGGCTCAGCATTGCCGTCGGATTTTTGTAAAGTGTCGATTAACATCTGTCGGGTCAAATAACTATCTACAATCATTAAAGTCTTATCCACTGCCATTCTTTTTAATTGCAACACCCGACGGACAAACATTTGGCCCACTTTAAATACCTAAAAGGAGATCGGCTTACTTGACATGTACTACGAAATTCTACCAATCGCCGTAAAATAATAGTTTTATGTACTTTCTGTTTGGACGCCGCTTTATTAAATTCCTCGAATTCCATCGGTCCTGTTCGCGTTCTTACAAGATCTGTTTGTACGAGATCGTCTTTCTTGCAACCTAACAAATTTGTATCCGATAACGAGAACCTGTTCCTTTAAGACAATACATTAATTCTACAATTGTGGCATCGTGCTGGAACCAGAACGGTGCAACGAACCAGAATGAATATAATCCATTAATTTTAAAGATAAAACCATTCAACCGAGTAGTACAGTTACTCGCAAAAAATACTTACCCGTGTAACAAGGATCCCATGATTTCTTGTATAAAATTAGTAAACCAGGATAATTCTCTAAACTCCACGACGATATACATACTGTGCCAAATATTGATGGTTCCGTCTTGAGATAAAAATTGTTCCATGTTTTATCAACGAGTTACAATTCGTGTGTGTGAGTACGAGTCAATGCAATTGAAAACATACTCCTTGCATGGTCATACAAATTTCTGAAATACACATACATAGGTGCACTTACTCGTTTTTCTGCGGCCTGTGTTGCTATACTTCCACGTTGATTATTGTACTTTTTTTTTAGACACGTGATCTTTTCCAATTGTTATTTTTTGGTATGTCACGCTTGAGTGTACGATTGGTAAACGTTTCTTTTTTGTCCCAAATGATTAAATTTGGAATTTTTGGCGTTGAACGCATGGGTCGTTTTCGTTTGTCACTGACAACGGTCGTAGGACCGTAAATATTATGTTCCCCACATCGGAGACCCAAAAAGCACATATTACATACACATGCACTTCTTTGTCTAACACTAAACTGTTATATCATTAGTTATGTTATTAGAATGACGTAGATCTTTATACCAAAGCATTATACTATAAATAAATGAAATATGAAGTAGGAACTTGTTTTAATTTATTTAATAATTTGGTCCGGCACTTGACACGGAGACAGATTAAGAATTTGGCTCCAAAACTAGGAAGGGTTGCCGATAGTTGAATAGTTTCATCGTGGGCCATTATACCAATTATACGTGAGCCACCACCTTTGATTTCACAGAATCGTATAGAATGTACAATCAATTAATATTACCAAGATTGGTTTTCGACAAAACATCTAGTATAACGTTAAATTATATTCTGACGCGAGAAGAAGACTGAAACATTTTCCAAAGCGCACACTGTGGCACGAATAAAAAGGGAATGGCTTCCACATTCCAAGTCACGATAATCGCTTTCCAGAAATACGCTATCCGTAAATTCTGTCCTGTAAAAAGATGAATCAAATATTTATTAGCAATTCGAAGTGGTCTTGCCGCAAATTACAAGGCAGTATTGCGAAGTACGACATCCAGGGAACCGTATTTAATATTTCAAGCTCCCTAAACATTTCCAATTTTCACAGAGGGCGACCGTCGTTCCAGTAATCTCGATCAAGTGTAATTTTCTTATCATACCGATAATCGCGGAAATAATTTCGTCATTCAAAAAAAATGCTTTAAGTTATACCTGTCCGGTAGTTTGATGCCATAAAGTGGCACTAAGCGTTCAACGGAAAAGAAGAAAAAAGTTGAAAGTTTTCTTCAGGCGGACCGCTGTACGGGATAAGCAGCATACTGAACTAGTATGGATTTCACTGATAGTTCTTACTGTAAAATTAGTAGATATCTCCTAAAATGTGTGGGTCCATGGCCAGACCAGAATTTATCAGATGGACGACCCCAATTGTACTTGACTACCATGATCATGATGATTGGTATATGTACACAGGTAACGCTATTACTTCCTAATTACTCGTATGTGATGGTTTTGTGAAGAAATTTTATCCGCAATGTTGCACAAACTTTCGGAATATTTTTGCCCCAATGTTTCTTACACGTCGGAATTTATAGATAAAGAAAGTGCATTGGTTTTTATTATTAATATAGTTATAAAATGTATGTGCAATTACAATTATAATGTCGATTGGAGCGACGTTATGGTTAAATTCGATCGACATTAAATTGATAAAAATGTTAATAAAAATGATCGGAAACAACGACGTTTTCAGACACTGAAAATAGGAACATCATTCGGAGACTTAGAAACACTTACCGAAACGATACCACCGTCTATAACTCTATTGGTGTGTCTAACAAAATTTTGCATGCACGTTTTTAATTATGAGAAGGTAAGTAACTGATTTAACTGTGTTCCCGTATTTAGTACGATTAAATCGGTGTATACAGCATCAATATCCCTAATCAATTTCGGTTGAAATATTGTTAATTAGAAAGTGTACCTGTAGCTAGAAAAAGTGCACGATCGAATAAACGAGAACTGGAGAAGTCTCGAAATAAAGGAAGAAATAAATATAGTGGAAAGATACGTGAGCAGAGGACAACTGTTATCGTCATTTTACATGAGTAAATATTAAATTAGCAAATTATTAAACAAAATTTTGCTCATCCGTTATAAAATAATTTCAACGTCAAAGTAAACTCGTGGAAGGTAAAGAAGAGACTTCTCCGAGTTATTTCATAAATTTGTGTCTGTTTCTAGTATACATGTACATAACTATAACTACATTTATTCTTCTGATGTTCGAGCCGCGCATATTCGATATAATAGCTCCTCTGAACGAGACTCGGCCATTGAGAACGATTTATCCAGCGAGCTACTACTTCATCGATGAGAATGAACACTTTTTATTTATCACGATCCACATGATTATTTCTTGCTATGCGTTAGTGACTGTTTTAATCGCTTCCGATACAATGTTCATTATGTATGTTGAATACGTCTGCAGTATGTTGGCCGTTATCGGGTAAGAAAATGAAGGAGCCCTTTCGCTGGATTACAAAGCCCTACAAAATTAAGTGATTTGTCAAACCTTGGCAAACCGAAAATTATTTCAGATATCGATTGGAACGTTCAATGTACGAATCCGGTGATCTAGATCGATACATGGTTGAACGGCAAAGAAAATCGTACAACCGGTACATCGTGAACTGTGTTAACACGCATCGTGAAGCTTTAAAGTTCGTACTGAAATGGAGAGTTTCAAATATTACTTTGAAAATTGTTGAAATTCTTCGATACATTTTTTATATTAACTTTTGCGTGAAATGTAATTTTTTCTTTGTCGTAGGGTCGTCGATCTCGTCCAATCTGCTTATTCGATACCCAACGTGGTCCTATTAGGTTTAAACATGGTTTGCTTGAGCGTAACGTTATTACAAGTGAGTGATGGGTCGCAATACAACGTAGAATAATGTTTGCAAACCCGCATAACTGCGCGGTGATTTTATTACTCTTATTACTCTGATTATAAATAACTCAGATTATAGTATAATATCCTACTATTTCCTATTATTTCTTACTCTTCTCCAAATCATATTATCTGTAAGGATATACCACATCCGATCGTTCCGTGCGCGGCGCTAAACCGCTGAGCTCGCGACACGTGCCCTGAGAGCGCGTGAGAATGGAAATTGTATGATTTTTAAAATTGCATAGACAGCCCGTAGACTTTTTTTGGTTGCTAAGCCAACCACCACTGGGAATTTTGAAAATGTCGCTTGCATAAAAGGCAGAAAGATAATTAAAAACAACATTAGATTAAACGGTCAGCTACGTCAATAGATGTGCCCCAATCGGGCACGCCCTGCCTTTTCTGTATTTTTACACGGAGCAGGAGCAGTTAGCTCGCTAGCAAGGTCTTGGAATCGCGGACGGGAATGAACGTTGAGTGCCGTTTGAAAGAGTGTTTAGAATAAATCATTTCTAAATAAAGTTCCTTCATTCCTTGTACGCGGAGTTCCAACTCTTAATTGGCAACGATCCCTGCGACATATCCAACAACATCCTAGACAAACTTATCCTAACCGGAGCAATATCTCGATATTTGCAACTACCACCCCTGGCCGGATAAGATCTGTATTAAGATTAATCACATCGTTTTCTTACTATTGCATTGCAGATACTCATCTTGTTGGGTAAACTGGAAGTAGTTAGATACATTATGTATGCTATCGGCCAATTTTTCCACTTGTTTTGCGTTAGCTATCAAGGACAAAAATTGATAGATCATAGCATCGAGACCTCTAACAAAATGTAAGTCAATTAAAAACTGTCGAATATGCTTATGTGTACGTTTGAATTGTGCTCATTTTACAGATATAGTGGGGTCTGGTACAACATGCCGCCGAGAACACAAAGATTGTTATTATTTATGTTAAAGAGATCAGCTTTGCCCTGTTATTTATCCGCGGGAAAGATCTTTGTTTTCTCTCTGAAAAGCTTCAGTATGGTAAGGCAGACATTGTCACGGTAGAAATTTTCATCGATTTAAACGTGACGGAACATTTGTTTTTTTTTTAAGGTTGTCCAAAACTGTATCTCATACTTTATGGTCCTCGCATCGTTTCAGTAGTTCAATTACATGGGAATATATTAGAAATGTTTGGAAATCTGATAAAGAGTAACTGTATCGCTAAAAAAAATTTTAAGCATAATTTAAACTTAGCTGTTCTTACAAGTGATGTTGCCCTACCGTGACCCTACACTTTTTGATATTACATGTGTCATTATATACCTAATTTCTTACCGGTCATGAAAAATATTGTTTATATATTTTCATCGGTAATAAATTAATTTTACGATGAATTGTGATGTTAAAAAATATGCGTCACTCCTAGGCAATATTACCTGTTCAATTATTTTTCTTCCACCTAATGACGAACAATTAACGTTGACATTTGTCATTTGCTACTAGAAAGTAACAAAAATGGATTCGGATAATCGTTTACGCGTACATATAACTGCATGTAATTCATAATCTCCATAAATGTCTCGTGGCAAGAAAACAGAAAACGGAACGAACAAAGATTCTAAGATAAATACACTGCGATAGTTGTTCTGAATTATAACATTTAATAAACGCATTCGAAAATTGGTGGACAAAGGTGAATGAACCCTATTGATCTGTAAGCACACACGTGTAATGATTAGGCTGAGGAGGAATTGTTTCGGGGATATGCAATTGACAACCCGTTATCACGAATACGAAGGTCTCTACCCAATACGAGTATCATGTTCACCTGTCATAAATATTCTACAGGGGTAGGCTCAAAGGAAGGAAAAAGGGAAAGTTTTTTCCTATTTCCCAATTATGATACAATTAATACGTTCGAGACGTAGCAACAATTCGGATTTAGAATTACCCAATTTTATTAATTGTTTCCATAATCATTAAATATCTTGCATCGTCAGCTGAGCGTTCCCCTTGTGTACAATTGATGAATCGTTTTACTGATCACCGGACCGATTAATCGTTTTTTATCTCCAAATTGAATGTTTGCTAACAATAGCTCAGCATTGCCGTCAGAATTTTGTAAAGCGTCAATTAATATCCGTGGGGTCGAATAACGTTCTACAATTGCTAAAGCCTTATCTACTGACATTCCTTTTAATTGCAACAGCTGACGGATAAACATTTGGCTCACTTTAAATACCTAAAAGAAGATGGTTTTACTTGGCATATACTACAAAATTCTACCAACCGTCGTAAAATAATAGTTTTATGTACTTTCTGTTTGGTCGCCGCTTTATTAAATTCTTCGAATTCCATCAGTCCTGCACACGTGCCTAAAAGATCTGTTGGTACGAGATTGTCTTTCTTGCAACCTATCAAATTTTTATCCTAAAACGAGAATCTACTGCTTTAAGGCAATGCATAATAACACTTCGCGTAAATTGATAACAGGGTGGTTCTTAAATCAAAGTTGCATACCATGTAAATTTTATTTAAAATCCTTGTCAAGGAAGATAAATAAAACATAGAATCTTTATGACTGTTTGTGTATTTTAATATAAAACCATCCTGTACTATGGAATTAATAGCAGCCTGCATGAGCGATGAATGTGGTAACGCTGACCGATAATTTTTATCGCATTCCTCGACTATGTACATTAAATTCTCAATACCAGATTGTTTCAGTCGAAACTACAGTAATATATTAGATTAATTATTATATGTTATTACGTAGAAGTACCAAAGGACGGATTAAAATATTATAATACTTTTTGCTCATGAAATCTTCCATCCGTAATGCTGGAGCTTAAATCATCGATACGTTTTCTTTCCACTATATATGGCAGAACTAGTTCAGCTTGTGTAAACTTACATCTCGCTACCCATGCAAAATCTCCAACTTTCAAATGCCGTACTTCGAACCGTACGTCAAGCTGTGTTAATTCAACAATTGTAGCATCGTGCTGGGGTTTTGTTTTGCCACTGAAATTGAAAAGATTATAAAGGTTAATATAATTGAGGTACTAATAATCCAATCCAATGAATTTTATATAGGGAATATAGAGTACGACATTCTTGTTATTTAAGGTAGGTATAAAACATACCCACAGGTTTCTTGTTTATCAACCAATAATATGACATCGAATTCCCTTGTTTGTAAATAAATATTTCGTTGATTCTTATTGCTCGCATCTTCATTCTGCTTTGTTGATACTTTATTTACTGTATTATTTTTCTGATTTTTCAATTTTTTTGATGCTTCTGGCAATTTTTTGTTATCGTTGTTGCTTTTGGTAGATTTGTTTTTTGCTGGACATACGTTAAATTTGTCAAGTTGATGATTCAATGCTGTAGTCGTTGGAGGTTCCATTGATATTATTTCAGGAGTTTGCAACGATTTATAACTTGATATTTGAGTACTGGTATTGTTACCCAAATTTTTTTCTGGCATTAAATTCTGTCCGTGCAATAGATGTAACTGTGATTGGATTTTATTTAGCGCACTGAGCAATGTCACCAATTTTACATCGACCGTAGTCATTTCACATATTTTCTTTACTATTACCGTGCCATAGTCCGTCAGACTATACCTATTTAATTATATTTATTTGCACGTTTTAGTAATAACTTGTGGAAGAATGTTATAAAATTAAGCAATCTTACCTGATTGGCGATCCCATCATAGAAACTAAACCGCTATCAAATAAATTTGAGATTGAAACTTTTGATGCATTGCCACATAACTCTTTTATTTGGAATAGTAAATCTACCTCGGAAACGTATCCTATAAATGGATTAACAAACAAGAATGAATACAATTCATTAACTTGAAGGAAAAAACCATTCAATCAGTAGCACAGTTACTCGCAAAAATACTTACCCGTGTAACAAGGATCCAACGATTTCTTGTATAAAACCAGTAAACCAGCATAATTCTCTAAATTCCACGACGATATACGTACTGTGTCAAATATCGATGGCTCTGTCTTGAGATAAAAATTGTTTTATGTTTTACAATTGAAAACATACTCCTTGCATGGTCATGCAAATTTCTGATATGCACATAGGTTCACTTACCCGTTTTTCGGCGCTCCGTCTTGCAATACTCCCACGTTGATTATTGAATTTTCTTTTAGGATCATGATCTTTTTCGTTGTTATTGCAATGTGTACAAACATAATCATTATTAACACTGACCGTACCGTTGTTCTTTGCTTTGTGTTCGTCAAGCTTTTTATCCAGCATCGAACACAATTTTGTGCCGAAATGTTGTAAAATTATACAGTCTCTCCCCGATTTCAAAGGCAATGGATATTTTTTTAAAGAACCGAGTGCTTTCGAAAAGTGATACCGCAAATCGGAGTTTCTGTTTGCAGCTTCGTTCATCCATTCTTCCAACCAATATTCGAATAATGGATTTGGCTTATTTATCTTAAGTTTAACTCTTTTCATGCCCGGCCACTTTCTTTCGCTAAATAACCCTCACTATATTTATTATTTTTATCACATTTCATGCACCATGCGGTAAAATAAATTCCCGCGGAAAACGTTGAGAATTCTTATGCATATATATACATATATACATTGAGCAACATAACCAAATCAGAGTTGAAAACGGCGTAATTTAAATGCCAGTTCCGATATGCGTCTTCTGTAAGCAATTTTTACAATACTGACAAGTTTTAAGTCAAAGTAGTTATATCTTCCTAATAATGAAGATGCAACTAATAAATTAATTAGTCCAATATTTATCGTTAGAAAATGAATATGTTATACATGGAACTATATAGCTCAATCATCCAAAAATCAATTGAACAAAAAATAGATTTTGATACCATCTCAGTTAAAGACTCGAGATTCGCGCTTAAATTCTTCACTCGCGAACGAGGAGATTGTTTCGTTGCTTGCATTCAAACGTTCATAGATAGAACATTTTGCAAAACCGATTCGAAAACGTAAAATTGGGACGTAACGTAAACTGAAAAATATCGCAAAATACCCTAGGTGCAATTCGAATAGCTAACTCGAATTAAATTGCAATTTATTGAATTTAATTTGAGAATAGAAAACGCGGCATCGACAAAGTAACCAGAAAGATGTAAAATGTACCTCAGACATCGATTATTCGGACGCAATATCTAGGAAATTCTGTATCAGATCGAGGGTGATTATTTTACATCACTTACATTCACTTACATTCGTCTGTCGGAAAGAGTATTAATGAATGCGCGTGTACTGTTTCATGACGTTGTCAAGAGGCCAAGGCGAAATGTTTCGAAGTTTGGGCAATTGTAATTGGAATGTGGATATATGCTGGTAATCGTTTTTGAGGTATGATCTCATTTCCTGAACAGCGAGAGTTCTTTTTTTCTCGCAGCTAACCGAATCTTGGAGTTGCTTGTCATTGTGGTGATAGGCAAATGTTTATAATCGTTTGTCAGGATCACGATCAGTAGTTTGTTTTACAGTGATTTTGGTAATGAAAAGATCTCTTCGTATGTAATTTGATCGTACAGTAAATAATATAAGTGTTAGTTCGTTATTACCAATGGAAATGTTAAACAGGGCCAAGTGACAGTAGTGTCAATGATTCATGTGACTTAATTGCCTCGGATTATAAGCTCTGTAACTGTAGGTCGTTGTAAGTAAATTTGTTTTTAGATTTACAGTGAAACTGTAATATTCCAACGTGATGTTTAAATTTCAGTTATACACAAATACATAGAATTTAGAAATGGCAACCGGAGGTGGCAGTTTTATAAGTAAACCAGCAAGAGGCTGGTTACACCCTGATCATTTAGTGAGTAAAGAAGGAATTATATACACCGTTAAGGTAAGTTCACCTTTGTCTGCTATCAATGTATCACAAATTTGATAGAATTAAGTTACTTAATTTTTAACAGTTTGAGTACTCGTAAATTAACTCGTCTTTATACATAAATTTTAGTACATTGGGTGTCTCGAAGTGTACACATCGATGAAGAGTCTAGATTTTGAAACAAGATCATGCGTTGCCAAGTAAGTTTACAAATAATCTTTTTGATATACCGTTATTTAAGAGATTGTTCCTCGAGCCGCATGTTTTTCTTAAACTAACAATTTGAATTTTATTATTCATAGAGAATGCATAAACAGGGTCTGCGAAGCAGCCGGGCTGAAATCTGCTGACAAAAAAAGAAGGGTATTCAATTTTTGTATCTCGAGAACTTCTTTACATGTCAAAACTTACTGCACGTTTCTCTACATTCTTTAGGTCGATAGAAAGGTGTTAAGGGCAATAGCAGATAAGCCACGAATGGAACATACAGGTGCTACTATAAATTTGACTATTAGCAGCTGCAGTTTAGCTCTAACTAATATCGAAAGTGGCCACATTATTGCAAAACACGAAATGCCACGCATATCTTTTGCTTCTGGTGGAGACACAGTACGTGATAATTTATACGATAATTTCATTGAATAAAATTTCATTATAAAAATAAAAATTATGTTTCAATGCAATAGGAGATACTAGATTTTGTTGCGTACGTTGCGAAAAATATGCAGGAATGGCGTGCTTGTTATGTATTAGAATGTGGAGGAGGATTAGCCCAAGATGTTATATCCACCATCGGACAAGCTTTTGAGCTAAGATTTAAAGAATTTCTTACAAAACCAGCTTCCCTACAGTAACTGTCCCATTATAAATATTTATTTTCTATCTGAAAATCATATTTATTATTTAATGCTTTTGTTCCCTGCACAGCCCTATGCTAAATGGTATGAGAGAAGCAGATAGAGATTACTATAACGATCTACCAGGTAAAGTACCACCAGATATCGGTCCCCCACCAGTGCCACCGTTACCAACAGTAGCGTCAACACTCCCTAATCTAAAACATCATCATTCTGGTCAAAGTCACATTACACGCAGTAATGCACAAAATTCTGGTGTATCTGATTCCTTCTCTTCTGGTTCCGATAGACAGCACCAGCAATGGGCAGGTAATATAACCGTGGGAAATTGCCTCGTAACTCATAAACGTAATGGATAATAAATGTAATTTATATTTCTTTCCATTAAAGAGACTGAAAACTTGATCGACCTAAATTCTGACGGGACCATGACAGTGTCCACAAACTTCAATATTCCCCCAGAACATAATTATGTGAACGATAGTGTCATTGCGGCCAGCAGAGAAAGCCACCGCGAGCAGACGTCTCTTTTTGATGTATTTGACATGCGTAAGTTAGACTTCTCATAAGTTCTTAATGTTTGGAATGAATTTTTGATAGATCTCTTTTTGAACAAAGGAAAAGTAGTAAAAGTAATGTCATTTTCAGAGCCGTTTAGTTCCGCGATATCGGATATGAACCGATTAAGTCCTATTTCCCAAATGCACCAACTAAAACAAGAAATATGGTTCCATGGCAGCGTTAGTCGCGCTGAAGCGGAAGCTATGCTGACACGAGTAAGTGACACTAAGTAAATATACTATTAAACTCACAAGATACTGTCGTTAAACATTATCTTTTTAGGACGGCGATTTTTTAGTTCGGGAATCTCAAGGGTCGCCCGGCCAATATGTCCTTACCGGTCTGAACCACGTAACGCCGAAACATCTGCTATTAATTGATCCGGAAGGCGTTGTAAGCATACATGTCCCTTCCCGTTTTTTATTAGAAAATAACACGACACTGATAATTTACTCCCATTACAGGTTCGTACAAAAGATCGAGTTTTTGATAGTGTAAGCCATTTGGTCAATCATCATTGCGACAACGTACTGCCGATCATATCGGCCGATAGCGTTTTAGTACTTCGATATCCTATTCCCAGACACACAAACTATTAATTTTGACGCGAGTAGAATGACAATGTGCAAAAAGATAATCAGAGTTCGAGTTTGCTACCAATTCAGTACATCGATATTTTGTGAATTAATGTCTTATACGTGAGAAAATTGTTATTCCGCATTGGAAACAGCGGTAAATATCGATTTTAATAATAATTCTAAAATTCGTCAGTCAATACGAAAAGTAAGAAAAATTGCTTATTACTTTCAAGAATTATGTGACGACAGACGATTCGTAAAGCCTTTGTCTGTGTATTCTTATTGAATCAAAGGGCTGACTATACATGTTTCTTGACGAGAAGAAACATTCAATATATGTATATCTTACTATCGCTGATAATGTCGAGATGCACAAAAAGGAATCTACAGGCCTTAATCTTGTGAAGCGGAGTATATTAATATAGCAAGAATTGTTTTGAATCATTAAGGTTGGCAATCTAATAGTACTTTGGTTTACGAACACCTAGAAAAAAAATTATTTTCATAAAGAATTATACACACAAATAGCATCACTTGTATCCGTCAATTATATTTTAATAGATTTTCTTTACTAGTCGTGTCAATCTTGTCAAGACTTTCTAGCTAAAAGTAATAACGCTACGATTCAAAATACTTGATCTATTGTAATTTTGTTTTAATTGCCAACCCATAATTATCATACAATATGTTCTATTCATTCTAGATGTGTAGAAATACTTAATAATCGCGGATCAATTCAACGCGTATCCGTGTATTTGAAACCCTGTGATGGTTCTTTAAATGTTCATGCGGATTTCTAGATCGAAAGAAATATTTCGTGTAACTTGATTCGACTCGATACAAGTAGTATTCAGATTTGTTTAATTTAATCATGCAGTGCGCAAACTAGAAACTTTCCAGTATCGGAAGTTAGGACATTTAAACACGTGCCACTACCTATTTCCCTAGTACCAGTTCAGTATTCATGACTGAGTAGACTAGGGCAATAATACCTTTAATTTTGTATGTGATTTATACCATGTAGATCAGGCCTGTCGAATTGTGGGGAAACGCACTCTCCTCACGCGCTTTCAGTACCCCGACCAGTCAGTTTTTAAATACACGCCATACGAACGAAGAGAAGGACAGCGCTATTTACATTAGGCACACAGCGGGAGTCATGGTGGGGGTAGGCCGAGAGAAGCCTGATGAAATGCTTGCTCGCGGATCAAGTGTTCGACAGGCCCGATGTAGATCATGGCCACATTTGTAACGGGTTTTCCTGCAATTTCTATCATTTCACGTTATGGGGTCCATGTTGTTCTAAATGTGCAAAAATATATAAGTGTATATTTTTGGCGCACTTCCTCTTCTTCTCGTTACGTAACATTTCTATTCCCTATTTACAGAGTAATCTCAGTTGAAAGTAATCTCACTTATAGAACGAATGGAACGACCCTGAAATACGTTACTTAAATTTAAGATCGGCTTTATATTCTGTATATTTCTTTCTGAAACGACTATATCTTGAGGAAATTACCATTTTACATTTTTGTATTGTATATACATATAAATATTTATTATGCTTAAGTATGGCCTACTGTAACATTTCTAATGTTAAAATAATAAAGCATATGAATCTTGATATTTTTTTTTCAAACGCGACCCGCAGACATGTGCAGTTCAGTAATCGACTATGAGTTTATATTTGTTTCTTACGAATTATAATTCATTAGTTGTTATAACAACAAGTTCGCAAATTAGTGTGCATGGCGCATTCGTACTGATTCGTACACGCTGTAAATGCGACAGCAAGCTACCTGAAATGCCTGAAACTATACAGTACATAGACATGACAGTTACGTACATTTGTTTCCAACGCTTGTTTGTTATTATTTATCTTTCTTGAGATTGATGAACAATCATACATAGGTACCAAATATTATGTGCAGTGGTAGCTAATAACATGGGTCAACTCTGTTTATGCACTTGACGAGTTAAAGAATTCTAATTAAGCAGACTGTTGTTAGCTGCAACGTGATACTCGTTGTTTGTTTTTTGAATTAACAAAGCAAAAAGTATACATTGTGACATGTCAGAATACGATAAAGTAAGAACGGGGAAGCTGGTTTTAAAAGGGGAGAAAACGAGGTATAGTTGAACCTTACAATTAACTTCATTGTTTTGATTTCTCTCATACATAACCTCTCGTGCACTTCTAGCAAATCGAAGAAACGAAAGGCGAAAAAGCAAGAGAGAGAACAGACTGTAAACACGGAAAACAAAGATACCACAGCTCACGGTGATTACGCGCGATTCTAATATTTCATGTTTCTATACGATTTTACTGTTTCGTAACAACGTTAATGAACGTAATACAGGAGGATGGTGGAAAGCTGCGGAGGTGTCAGAGGTCACGGGTACAGTGGCAATCGAGTTTGGAAATCAGACATATATGAAAGCTTTAGATAATGGGCTTTTTACTTTGGGTGCGCCTCACGACGAAGGGGAAGGACCTTCCCCGGAGGAAATACTAACTGCATTTCCCATAGGAGAAACTAAAATTGCGTTAAAATCTGGATATGGAAAATATCTAGGTGTTGATAAGAAAGGGGTTGTTATTGGAAGAAGCGACGCAGTGGGAATCATCGAACAGTGGGAACCAATTTTTCAAGTACTTTCAATAATATTTGGTTCTTCATTTTCATAGTATGATATTGGTTGGTGACTTGTATGATATCACTTGTTATCTCTTTTAGGATAACAACCTTGCGATTCTAAACAACAATAGTTGCTTCATATCAGTTACAGACGAAGATGACATAATTTGCCAAAGCAAAACTGCAGGGTCCTCGGAATTCTGTACCGTCAGAAGCATGACTCAGAAGGCCCAAGATCCGAACAAAGACATTCCAAAGGAAGAGCAAGGCTCTTTGCAAGACGTCGAAGTGAATTATGTGTAAGAAAATTTTTTTTTTAGTATTTTGGACATTCAATATAACAGACAAAAATATTTTATACGTAACTGTATTCATTCTTGCAGGAGGAAGTTTCAAAAGTTTCAGGATAAAAAGTTAAGAATAAATAAAGGAGATCGTAACGAATTAGAAAAAGCAAAAGTCCAAGGGCACCTACACGAAACATTATTAGACAGAAGAAGTAAAATGAAAGCGGATCGCTATTGTAAATGAATCTGTACTAATTGTAAAGAAATATTCTGTGTCTGTCTTGTCACGGATATTTTCATTGATTTTAGTTAGGCCCAAATATTTATATTTCATGTGAATAAAAAATACATTTTAATTAATTAATGTATTCCATCGGTTACCATAATTATGTTCCAATAAAAAAATCACCGTTACCTTCTGCACTGTACGTTATATACAAGATATTGGGACTACGCTGGTAGAGGGGTGAAGTATCGTAGCGGTAGCAGTAGGGGAAATTGAATGCATTGGATAAAGCTCTGGACTGGGGACGGTGTGGGTAAGGCTGATACCGTAAGAGTATTTAAATTTAAAGACTATTTAATTCTCGACCTATACGTATGTTTCCCTACTGTTAGAACATTTTAAAATACAAAGAAAGAAATGAAATTCGTGATTTACATTTTACACAATTTAATACATTTAAAGCATTAAAAGAATTATTCATATAAAAATTACACACGTGAATGTCTAGCTCCATCGACGGCCTCAACGCAACGCGATTAATACAATCATCATTTTCCACAAAAGCTTAAGTTTGCATGGCTAATAGTACCGACAGGTAACCAGCAGAAGTTTTGACTAGCTAAAACAACGTCACTCAAATTCGAAGATATAAATATTTTCACGTATTACCTTATTTGGGAAAAAGAAACTACATCTTTGCACAATAAACTTTGTAAGAGCCTACATTGCAAAATGTTTCCAACGTCATAGGGAACATCTTTCCCGCCGAAATATACAGAGGCCGGTTGTTACAAAGCATTATTACGAGCAGACACTTTGTTTCCACTGGTTGCAGTAAATACCATTCGTTTTCATAAACTGCGCGGTGTATTTTCCCGCTCTGAAAAAAATAATACATACGATATCAAAATTTGTGGAAAATTTATAATTGACGTACACGATGAAGTATGTGTGTACGTCGGTATTTAGACTTATACAAAGACGTCCTAATTTCATTAGGGTCTTATCGAAGACAATGGAGAAGTATTATTTACTTGAAATATTAGAATCTCGCCAACGATACAATACATCATCATATGTATGAATAAATTTGCAACGACGGATAAGACCCACATCAATCGTGTCGCAGGAAAGCTTCCACCACCGTTCATTACCTGAATAATTGACCATATAGTCAAATCGTGTACGCAATAAAAAACAAGAATAGCAAACGTTGCAATGTTAAATTTCCATGAAGTCATGATGAAGAAGCGAAGAGATGTTGCAGAGATATTTCATTGAAGAAATAGAAAAGGTTTTATTCGGAAACTTACGGTAATGCCAAGAAATCCAATAAGACAAAAAATTATAACAAAAAAAAGGAATAATCCCAAGAGTATTAAATTATATGTACTTTCGATTATATCAACGGACCTAAAAAAATATATGTTAAACCTATGTATAATTATTGCACATTTCAAATTGATTGTATAAAAATATAGCATTTTGCGAACATGCCCTCTCCCTTCAAATCATTTATCAAATGATAGGCCTACGGGTGGTTGAGAAGATGATTTGACATAAACATGACCAAAAGAAACGGCTCTTAACGTAGGCAAAGTTTTTAATCTTCATTTAATGCATTTGTCTATAACTCTAATTAAGAAATTCGGTTGACAAAATATAATTTAGCGCGACATAACAGAACCTGATAAGGCATAAGTGATGCCTCACGTTGATCGCCAGCATGGTCTGGAAATTATTGCTCCGACTCAAGTTGGTGAACCGCTGAGCAACCATTTCGATTTGAGCGCATATATGAAAGACGCTCAACCATAAGAAATTGTCGATTCCCGTGTAAGAGATCATCGCTACCGTTAGTCCGACAACTTGACCAGCAAAGACAAATTCGTAAAGCGGACTTTTCGTTACGTCGAATGGATAGCTAGATTGCGCTATTAAGAGTCTGCCTGGATCCGTAATGTTTGATACGTATCTCATCGTGTATCCGAAGAGTGGTGGAATGACAAGAACTATCGCCGACATAAACATTATAACGTAACCGATAATAAGTATACATCGAGCCCTCTTGGCTTGCTTTATCATGATCACCCGTTGACTATGCGTTTTTAATTCTGTCCAATCGTGTGTGATCATACTCACAATTAACGCGAGAACTGTAAAAAGAAATTGCAAAACAATTAGTCGCATAATTAAAAATTACTGCGGTCAATTATGGATACTTACCGTCTTTCCTCCACCATATGATTCCAATTTTCGCTACCGCCATTGTGAAGGGTACAGTAAGTTGTAAATTGTCAATGACTAGCATCACGTCGCCGAAAACTTTTATCAAGGAAAGATATCCGGGAATTGCGAGCATGAAAACTATTATCGTAAAAATGACAAATGTATGTATATTCGAAAGAAATTTTTCCCGTCGTGATTGATTGGAGGCTGGCCAGAGACCAGCACATTTTAAGGTAAAACGATTTAATCCGATCGCCCATTCTAAATCTGTGCACAGATAATTATTCTTTTTACTTATTCTTACGTTAGCCAAACGTTTCGCAATAAGTATGTAGTTATATTATTACGCAAATTTTATATTTAAACTTCGTATAATAATACGCGGGTTAATTATAGAAGATTAAATTTAACTCAATTTTTAATTATGAGCACCTTCAGCTCCTGAACTTTTCGAGACGTACATTTCGAAACGTATATGAAGACTATCCCCTTTCGCAAGAAAGTGATCCCTACCACGGAAAGATCGCGATCATAATTGCGCATGTCTATCGAGAAAAGTACAGAACTTCCAGAGGCACAGAACCAAGTAAAAAAACATTAAATATTGCAAGGGAACTTGTTATTTTAACGAGCAGCCAACGTTCGCTCGGAAACATACTTTTACTTTTTTTTGCACTTACATATTCATCGGACTTTTGTCACGCTATGTGTAGGCACTTCATCGTTTAATAGATCGCGGTTCAATAAAGTATGAATCCACATGCTTCAAAATTCGGTAATTCGTTTTACGAAAAATAATTGATGCCCATGTAATGAATTTTCCTTTATTAAATGCTGCAAGAGCGATGACAGAATCGTCATTTTAGTGGAAATATGGATAATTTCCACACTTCCCATTACTTACAATTTCTGACCCTCGTTTCAACTTACTGAAGTTCGTACAACGCTGGTATAAATTTTCGATGAACTTTTTTTCGCCAGCTAAAGTTTCAAACCGTGAAGCGTTCGTGGTAGAAACATCTTCCTGGGAAGACGTCTGCGGTCTGTGAATATTGGATGTATCGTCATAGCAACAACTAGCCGAAAAAAAATATACAATGCGCGAAATTCTAATACTTCATCGTTCTACGGATCGTTTCTTGCGCGGAAATAGTCGTAAGATACATTCAAACGACGCTGCGGACCCAAGTGAGTCTTGACGTTCAATTTAACGATACTTAAGGCACGGGAATGGTAGAAAACCCAAATGCGTGAACTATGTACATCACGGAACACGAGTGAAATTGTGTATGGACAATCTCGTGTACCGAAATATAAAAATCAAATCGAATATTTGAATCGGTAAAGCCCGGCCTGGCATGCGTAGTAGTGACAGTTCAAGAAATTTGCATTTAGTTCTTAATGGTGGAGATCAGTAGAAATACGGTCCCGTGTTGCGTTTTATTCCGATCTCCCTGACAAACGGAGATTGCCAAAACGGTATGTTTACACTGTCTATTCGAACTGGAAATAACAAGTGTCCTGAAGCAAATAGCCGAACAATAGACAAGAGAATTGGAAGAAGCTGCACAAGTTACATTAGTGAGTACATCGTCACGAAATATTGTTATTTTTCTATGAAGCTTATAATAATGTGTATTTTCGGACAATTTATATGAACTGATATGCGTCCCCACTGTTGAAGTTGCTTACATTACTCTCGTTATGTCAGAGATTGTAATTTGAATCTCCACGCGCTATGTGGCGCCTCGGTCAAGGGTCAAGAAATATTTCTTTCAAAAACAACCATATCTTGAAAAAGTACATATAAATATTTACTATTTTTGAGTATGGCCTACTGTAATATTTCTAATGTTACAATAATAAAGCATATGAATCTTGATATTTTTTTCTAAAACGACGCGGAGACATGTGCATTTCAGTAATCAATTATGAGTTTATTTTTGTTTCCCATGGATTATAATTCATTAGTTGTTATAACAAGTTTGGAAATTTGTGTGCACTGCGCAATTGTACACGCTGTAAATGCGACAGGAAGCTACCTGAAACTATACAATACATAGACATGATAGTTACGTACATTTGTTTCCCACGTCTGTTTGTTATTTATGTTTCTTGACATTGTTGAACAATCAAACATAGGTACCAAATATAATGTGCAGTAGTAGTTAATACATGAGTCAACTCTGTTTCTGCACTTTACGAGTTAAAGAATTATAATTGAGCAGACTGGCGTTAGCTGCATCGTGACACTGGTTGTTTGTTTTCTGGATTCACAAAGCAAAAGGAATATGTATATTCTGACATGTCAGAATACGATAAAGTAAAAACGGGGAAGATGGTTTTAAAAAGGGAAAAACCGAGGTATAGTTGAACCTTATTATGAGACAGAAGAAGTACAATGAAAGCGGATCGCTATTGTAAACAAATCTGTACTAATTATGAACAAATATGCTGTCTGGCCTGTCAGGGATACTTTTATTGATTTTTAGTTAATAAGAAAATGCATGTTGTTTAAATTATGTATTCCATCGACTACAACAATTATTGTATTTCAATAAAATATCACTGTTACCTTCTGCACCGTACGTTATATGTATGTATACAACATATTGGGACTACGCTGGAGATGGGTGAAGTATCCTAGTGGTAGTAATAGGGACAACTGAATGCATTTGATAAACTTCGGTACAAGGGATGGCGTCTAATGCTGACATCGTGAGAGTATTTAAATTTGGAGACTATTTAATTCTCGAAAAATACATATATCTCCATAATGCTGCAACATCAACGAATATTTTATAATGCACGGAAAGAAAAGTCGCGATTCGCATATTGCATAATCTAATCTTTAATACATTTAAAGCATTACAAGAATTATTCATGTAAAAATTACTCACTTGAATGTTTTGATCCCTCGATGTCCTGAAAGCAACGCGGGTAATACAATCATCATTTTCCACGGAAGCTTAAGTTTGCATAGCTATTAATACCGACAAATAACCAGCTGATGTTTTGACTAGCTAGAATAACGACAATCAAATTCGAAGTTATACCTATTTTCACGTATTACGTTACTTGGGACAAGGAAAATATCGCTTTTTAAACTAAACTTCATAAGTGCCTACATTGCAAAATGTTTCCATCGTCATTGGGAACATCTTTCCCGCGGAAATATACAAAGGTCGGGTATTGCAAAGCATTATTACATGCAAATACTTTGTTTCCACTGGTTGCAGTAAATACCATTCGTTTTCGTAAATTGCGTGATGTATTCTCCCGCTCTGGAAAAATAATAGATACGATATTGAAATTTGTAGAAAATTTGTAATTGACGTACACGATGAAGTATGCACGTCGGTATGTATTCGACTATATCGAAGGAAATCGAACAGTATTATTTACTTGAAATATTAGAATCTCGCCAACGATACAATATATCAGCATATGTACAAATAAATTTGTGATCATGGATAAGACCCACATCAATCGTGTCGTAGAAAAGCTTCCACCACCGTTCATTACCTGAATAATTGACCATATAGTCAAATCGGGTGCGCAATAAAATACAAGAATAGCAAATGTTGTAATGTTAAATTTCCAATGAAGTCATGATGAAAGAGCGAAGAGATGTTTCATTGAAGAAATAGAAAAGGTTTTATTCGGAAACTTACAGCAACGCCAAGAAATCCAATGAGACAAAAAATTATAACAAAGAAAAGGAATAATCCCAAGAGTATTAAATTATATGTACTTTCGATTATATTAACAGACCTAAAAAAATAAATGTTAAACCTATAGATAATTATGCCACATTCCAAATTAATAGTATAAAAAATGCAGTATTTTGGGAACATGCATCACTAGCTCCAAGTCATTTAACAAACGGTAGAACTACAGTTGGTTAAAAAGATAATTTGACATAAAAATGATTGAGTTTAATACATTTGCCTATAACACTAATTAATAAATTCAGTTGACACAATGTAATTTAGCGTGACATAACAGAACCTGATGAGGCGTAAGTGATGCCTCACGTTGATCGCCAGCATGGTCTGGAAATTATTGCCCCGACTCAAGTTGGTGAACTGCTGAGCAACTATTTCGATCTGAGCGCACATATGAAAGACGCTCATCCCTAAGAAATTGTCAATTCCCGTGTAAGAGAACATCGCTACCGTTAGCCCGACAACTTGACCAGCAAATACCAATTCGTAAGACGGACTTTTCGTTACGTCGAACGGATAGCTAGATTGCGCTATTAACAGTCTGCCTGGATCCGTAATGTTTGTTACGTATCTCATCGTGTATCCGAAGAGAGGTGGAACGAAGAGAACTATCGCCGTTAGGACCATTGCAACATAACCGAATATAAGTATACACCGAGCCCTCTTGGCTTGCTTTATCATAATTGACCGTTGACTATGCGTTTTCAATTCTGTCCAATCGTGTGCAATCATATTCACAATTGAAGCGAGAACTGCAAAAAAGTATACAAAACAATTAGTCGCGTAATTAAAAATTAGTACGGGCAATTATACTTACCGTCTTTCTTCCACCACATGATTACAATTTTCGCTGCCGCCACTGTTAAGGATAAAGTAAGTTGTAAATTGTCAATGACTAGCACTATGTCGCCGAAGACTTTTATCAAGGCAACATATCCAGGAATTATGAGTAGAAGTATTATCGTAAAAATCACGAATGTATGCATATTTGAAAGAAATTTTTCTCGTCGTGATAAATTGGAGACTGGCCAAAGACCAGCACATTTTAAGATAAAACGATTTAATCCGATCGCCCATTCTAGATCTGTGCACAGATAATTATTCTTTTTACTTATTCTTACGTTATCCAAACGTTTTAGAATAAGTATGTACATATATCGTTACGCAAATTTTATATTTAAACTTCGTATAATAATACGCGGGTTAATTAGAGAAGATTCTATTTAACTCGATTTTTAATTATGTGCACCTTCAGCTCCTGAACGTTTCGAGGCGTACATTTCGAAACGTATATGAAGACTGTTCCCGCTCGCTTCAAAGTGATCCCTACCACGGAGAGATCGCATTCTTAATTGCGCATGTCTATCGAGAAAAGTACGGAACTTTCAGAGGCATAGAACTTAGAAAAAAAACGTTAAATATTACAAGGGAAATTGTTACTTTAAAGAGCAGCCAGCGTTTGCTCGGAAACGTACTTTTACCTTTTTTGCACTTACATATTCAACGGACTTTTGTCACGCTATGTGCAGGCACTTCATCGTGTAATAGATCGTGGTTCGATAAAATATGAATTCACGTGTCTTGAAATTCGGTAATTCTTTTTTACGAAAAATAATTGATGCACGTTTAATGAATTTTCATTATTAATTACCGCAATAGCGATGACAGAATCATCGTTTTATTGGAATTATTGAATAATTTCTACACTGTCCGTTACTTAGAATTTCTGACCCTCGTTTGAACTTACAGAAGTTCGTACGCCGCTGGCATAAATTTTTAATGACCTTTTTTCGCCAGTTAGTTTCAAACCGCGAAGCGTTAGCAGTAGGAATATCTTCCTGGGAAGATGTCTGCGGTCTGTGAATGTTTGATGTATCGTCATAGTGACAACTCGCCGAAGAAAAATATACAACACGCAAAATTCTGATACTATACCGTTCCACGGATCGTTTCTTGCGCGGAAATAATCGTACGGTACGTTCAAACAACGCTGCGAATCTAAGTGAGTCTTGTCGTTCGATTTAACAATAGTTAAGCCACGGGAATGATTGGAAAGGCACATTCGTCAAGTATATGAATCTCGTCAACTATGTGAATCACGGGCAGGAGTGAAATTATGTATAGACAGTGTCGTGTGTATCGAAATTTGAAAATCAAATCGAATATTCGAATCGGTAGAGGACGGGCTGACATGCGCAGTACTGAAAGTTCAAGAAATTTTCTCTGATGCCGCATTAATTTTAACACTCAACAGACAAGGCCGGTCACCCGTGACCGGAACGAGTTTTACAGTACTCCCAACTAGAAAATATTATTAAGAAAACGACCCGCAGACAGGTTACCCTATTTTCACCGACAAATCATTTCACCGACAATATTGATTCACCGATAGATTGAAATGACAGATCTCAACAAGATTTTTAAGTTAGTGTCGGTGAAAACATGGTAACCCCCCCCGCAGACATGTGCATTTCAGTAATCAACAATGAGTTTATTTTGTTTCCCATGGACTATGATTGTTATAAAAGTTGTTATAACACGTTTCAAAATTTGTGTGCGCTGGCGAATTCGTACATGCTGTAAACGCAATAGCAAACTACCTGAAACTATACAATATATAGGCATGATAGTTATGTACATTTGTTCAGAACGCTTGTTTGTTATTTATGTTTCTTAACATTGTTGAGCAATCATACATAGGTACCAAACATAATGCGCAGTAGTACATTGCTAATACACGAGTTCATTCTGTTTTTGAACTTAATGGGTGAAAGAAATTTAATTAAGCAGACTGGTGTTAGCAGTATCGTGACACTAGTTGTTTATTTTTTGAATTAACAAGGCAAAAAATATATATTCTGACACGTTAGAATGCGATAAAGTAAGATTGGGGGAAGCTGGTTTTAAAAGGGCAAAAAACGAGGTATACTTGAACATAATTATTAGACAGAAGAAGTAAAATAAAAGCTGATCGGTATTGGAATTGAATGTGTACTAATTGTTAAGAAATATTTTGTGTCTGGCCAGTCACGGATACTTTCAGCGATTTTTAGTTAATAACAAAAAATACATTTTGAGTAAATAATATATTCCATCGAGTACAACAATTATATTTCAATAAAATATCACTGTTACCTTCTGCACTGTACGTAATATGTATGCAACATATTGGGACTACACTCGTAGAGGGGTGAAGTATCGTAGCGCTAGTAATAGGGGAAACTAAACGCATTGGATAAAGCTCTGTACAGGGGACGGCGTGGGTAATGCTGATACTGCGAGAGTATTTAAATTTCAAGACTAATAAATTCTCGAGAAATACGTATGTCTCCATACTGTTAGAACATTTTAACATACAAATAAAAAATGTATGTCGTGACTCACATTTTACACAATCTAATACATTTAAAGCATTAAAAGAATTATTCATATAAAAATTACTCACGTGAATGATTTGCTCCGTCGCTGTCCTCAACGCAACGCGATTAATACAAACATCATTTTCCACAGAAGCTTATGTTTGCAGAGCCATTAGTACCGACAGGTAACCGGCTGATGATTTCAGTAGCTAGAACAACGTCAATCAAATTCGAAGTTATAAATATTTTCACGTATTACCTTATTTGGGAAAAAGAAAATACAGCTTTGCACAATAAACTTCGAGAGTGCCTACACTGCCAAATGTTGCCATCGTCATAGGGAACATCTTTCCCGCCGTAATATAAAGAGGCCGGTTATTGCAAAGCATTATTACGAGCAGACACTTTATTTCCATTGGTTGCAATAAATACCATTCGCTCTCATAAACTGCGCGGTGTATTCTCCCGCTCTGAAAAGATAATAGATACGATATTGAAATTTGTAAAAAATGTATGATTGGTGTACACGTTGAAGTATGTACGTTGATATTTAGACTTATACAAAGATGACGTCCTAATTTCATTAGGATTTTATCGAAGAAAATAAAGAAGTATTTACTTGAAATATTAGAATTTCGCCAACGATACAATATATAATCATATGTACGAATAAATTTGCAATGATGGATAAGGCCCACACCAACCGTGCTGCAGAAAAGCTTGCATCACCGTTTATTACCTGAATAATTGACCATATAGTCAAATCGTGTACGTAATAAAATTCAAGAATACAAAATGTTGCAATGTTAAATGTGTATGAAATCATGATGAAGAAGCGAAGACATGTTTGATTGAAGAAAGAGAAAAGATTTTATTCGAAAACTCACGGTAACGCCAAGAAATCCAAAGAGACAAAACATTGTGACAAAAAAAAGCGATATTCCCAAGAGCAATAAATTATATGTCCCTTCGATTATATCAATGGACCTAAAAAATTATATATTAAACCTACGCATAATTATTGCACATTTTAAATCGATAGTATAAAAAATGCAGCATTTTGCGAACATGCCTCCCCCGCTCCACGTCATTTAACGAATAATTGGCATACAGTTCCTTAAAAAGGTGATGTGACATAAAAATCACCGAAAGATACAGCTACTTAACGAAGTTAAAGACTTTAATCTTCATTTAATATATTTTCCTATAACTCCAATGAAGAAATTAAGTCTACATAATCAAGAGACAAAGTCTTGTCTCGGGCTGAGTACAAGTACGGGAGACTAGACGTTGTATCTTTCCAGGAAAGAACGAACGGGGGTGTTCGAGGTATAATTTAGCGCGACATAACAGAACCTGATAAGGCGGATGTGATGCCTCACGTTGATCGCCAGCGTGGTCTGGAAATTATTGCTTCGACTCAAGTTCGTGAACTGGTGAGCAACAATTTCGATTTGAGCGGATATATGAAAGACGCTCAACCCTAAGAAATTGTCTATTCCCGTAAAAGCGACCGCCGCTACAATTATTCCGACAGATTGACCAGCAAATACCAATTCGTAATACGGACTTTTCGTTACGTCGAATGGATAACTAGACTGCGCTATTAAGAGTCTGCCTGAATCCGTAATATTTGACACGTATCTCATCGTGTAACCGAAGACAGGTGGAACTAAGAGAACTATCGACGATACGAGCATTATAACGTAACCGAATAGAAGTATATATCGAGCCCTCTTGGCTTGCTTAATCATGATTATCCGTTGACTATGCGTTTTCAATTCCGTCCAATCGTGTATGATCATACTCACGACGGACGCGAGAACTGTAAAAAGAAATTTAAAACGATTAGACGCATAATTAAAAATTACTGCGGTCAATTACACTTACCGTCTTTCTTCCCCCATATGATCGCAATTTTCGTTACCGCCATTATTAAGGGTATAGTAAGTTGAAAATTATCAATGACTAGCATCATGTCGCCGAAGACTCTTATCAAGGAAATGCATCCAGGAATTATCAGTACGAAAAGTATTAACGTAAAGGTGAGGAATGTACGCATATTCGAAAGAAATTCTTCCCGTCGTGTTTGGTTGGAGTCTGGCCAGAGACCGGTACATTTTAAGGTAAAACGATTTAATCCTATCGCCCATTCTAAATCTGTGCACAGATAATTCTTCCTTTTACTTATTCTTACGTTAGGCAAACGTTTCGCAATAAGTATGTAGTTATGTCATTACGCAAATTTTATATTTAAACTTCGGATAATAATACGCGGGTTAATTAGAGAAGATTAAATTTAACTCGATTTTTAATTATGAGCACCTTCAGCTCCTGAACTTTTCGAGACGTACATTTCGAAACGTATATGAAGACTATTCGCTTTCGCAACAGTGATCCCCACCACGGAAAGATCGCGATCTTAATAGCGCATGTCTATCGAGAATAGTACAGAACTTCCAAAGGCACAGAACTAAGAAAAAAAAACCTTAAATATTGCAAGGGAACTTGTTATTCTAACAAGCTGCCGACATTCGTACGGAAACGTACTTTTCCCTTTTTTGCACTTATGCATTCAACGGACTTTGTCACGCTATGTGCAGGCGCTGCATCGTTTAATAGATCATGGTTCGATAAAGTATGAATTCACGTGCCCCGAAATTCGTTATTTCTTTTTGCGAAAAATAATTGATGCGCGTGTAATGAATTTTCCTTTGTTAATTGCCGCAATATCGATGACACAATCGTCGTTTTATTGGAAACGTGAAATAATTTCCAAACTTCCCGTTACTTAGAAGTTCTGACCCTCGTTTCAACTTACCGAAGTTCGTAGGATACTGGTATAAATTTTCGATGAACCTTTTTTGCCAGCCAAAGTTTCAAACCGCGAAGTGTTCGCGGAAGAAACATCTTCCTGGGAAGACGTCTGCGGTCTGTGAATATTTGATGTATCGTCATAGTGACAACTAGCCGAAGAAAAATATACAATACGCGAAATTCTAATACTCTACCGTTCCACGGATCGTTTCTTGCGCGAAGATAGTCGTACGGTGTTCCAACGACGCTACGGTTCTAAGTGAGTCTTATCGTTCGATTTAACAATACTTAAGACGCGGGAATGATCGAAAAGGCGAATTCGTCAACTATGTGAATCACGGACTGGGACTATGCGAATCACGGACCAGGAGTGAAATTGCGTTTAGACAGTGACAGTTTATCGATATTTGGAAATTAAACCGAATACAATTCGAATCGGTGGAGCACGGGTTGACCTGCGCAGTAGTGAAAGTTTAAGAAATTTTCTCGGGTGCCGCATTTAGTTTTAAGTTAAAACTTTTAACCCTCAACTGACAAGGCCGGTCACCCGTGACCGGAATGAGTTTTAAAGTACCCCCAACTAGAAAATATTATTAAGAAAGCGACTCGCAGACGGGTTACCTTGTTTTCACAGAAAAGCCATATTGACCGACAATATTGATTCACCGATAGATTGAAATGACTGATCTCAACAAGATTTTTAAGTTAGTGTCGGTGAAATTGTGTCGATGAAAATATTGTCGGTCAAATGATTTGGCGGTGAAAATAGGGTGATCCTCTGCAGACATGTGCATTTCAGTAATCAACTATGAGTTTATTTTTGTTTCCCATGGATTATAATTCATTAGTAGTTATAACAAGTTAGGAAATTTGTGTTCGCTCCGCATTCGTACACGCTGTAAATGTGACAGCAAACTACCTGAAACTATACAATACATAGGCATGATAATTATGTATATTTGTTTCCAACGTTTGTTTGTTATTTATGTTTCTTGACATTGTTGAACAATCGGACATAGGCACCAAATATAATGTGCAGCAGTAGTTAATACACGAGTCAACTATTTATGCACTTGACGAGTTAAAGAAATTTAATTAAGCAGACTGGTGTTAGCTGCATCGTGATACTGATTGTTTGTTTTTTGAATTAACAAGGCAAAAAGTATACATTGTGACATGTCAGAATGCGATAAAGTAAGAACGGGGTAGCTGGCTTCAAAAAGGGAGAAAACGAGGTATAGTTGAACCTTATTATTACACAGAAGATGTCAAATGAAAGCGGATCGCTATTGTATATAAATCTGTACTAATCGTAAAAGAATATTCTGTGTGTGTCCTGTCACCGATACTTTCATTGATTTTTAGTTAGATCCAAATATTTATATCTCATGTGAATAAAAAAAATACGTTTTCGTTGATTTATGTATTCTATCGACTACCACAACTATATTTCAACATATTGGGACTACGCTGGTAGAGTGGTAAAGTATCGTAGTGCTAGTAGTAGGGGGAACTGTAACGCATTGGATATACCTCGGTACAGGCGGCGGCGTGGTTAATGCTGATATCGCGAGAGTATTTAAATGTGGAGAGTATTTAATTCTCGAAAAATATGTAGGTCTCCATATTGTTAGAAAATTTTTAAATACAAAGAAAGAAATGAAAAGCTTGATTCACAATTTTGCATAATCTAATGCATTTATAGCATTGAAAGAGTTATTCAGGTAAAAATTACTCACGTGAATGTTTTGCTCCATCGATGTCCTCACAGTAACGCGATTAATATAATCATATTTTCACATCGTGAAAAGTGATGATTAATACAGTCATCATATTCCACAGAAGCTTAAGTTTGCGTAGCTAATAGTACCGACAGGTAACCGGCTGATGTTTTGACTAGCTAGAACAACGTCAATCAAATTCGAAGTTATACATATTTTCACGTATTTCCTTATTTGAGAAAAAAGAATACAGCTTTGCACAGTAAACTTTGTGGGTGCCTACATTGCCAAATGTTTCCATCGTCATAGGGAACATCTTTCCCGCCGAAATATAAAGAGGCCGGGCATTGCAAAGCATTATTACGAGCAGACACTTTATTTTCGCTGGGTGCAGTAAATACCATTCGTTGTCATAAACTGCGTGGTGTATTTTTCCACTCTGAAAAAATGATATATACGATATCGAAATTTGTAGTAAATTTATAATTAACGTACACGATGAAGTATGTATGTCGGTATCTAGACTTATACAAAGGCGACATTCTAGTTTCATTTGGATATTATCGAAGAAAAAGGAGAAGTATTATTTACTTGAGATATTAAAATTTCGCCCACAATACTGTATATCGCCACATGTACGAATAAATTTGTAGAGATGGATAAAAGCCACATCAACCGTGTCGGAGTAAAGCTTCCACCACCGTTTATAACCTGAATAATTGACCATGTACTCAAATCGTGTACGCAATAAAATACATGCACAGCAAACGTTGCAATGTTTAATTTTCATCAAGTCATGATGAAGAAACGAAGAGATGTTTCATTGAAGCAATAGAAAAGATTTTATTCGGAAACTCACGGTAATGCCAAGAAATCCAAAGACACAAAACATTGTGACAAAAAAAAGCAATATTCCCAAGAGCATTAAATGATATGTATCTTCGATTATGTCAATACACCTAAAAATGATATGTTAAACCTATGCATAATTATTGCACATGTTAAATCGATAATATAAAACATGCAGGATTTTGCGAACATGCCTCCGTTAAAAAAATGATTTGACATAGAAATGACGGCACAGGCATAGATTTTACTTATCGTTTAATACATTTGCCTATAACAACAATTAAGCAATTCTGTTGAAATAATGTAATTTAGCGTGACATAACAGAACCTGATGAGGCGTAAGTGATGCCTCACGTTGATCGCCAGCATCGTCTGGAAATTATTGCTCCGACTCAAGTTCGTGAACTGCTGTGCAACTATTTCAATTTGAGCGCATATATGAAGGACGCTCATCCCTAAGAAATTGTCAATTCCCGTGAAAGAGATTGCCGCTGCCATTACTCCGACAACTTGACCACCAAATATCAATTCGTAAGTTGGGCTTTTCGTTACGTCGAATGGATAACGAGAATGCACTATTAAGAGTCTGTCCGGATCCGTAATATTTGATACGTATTTAAACGTGTATCCGAAGAGAGGTGGAACTACGAGAACTATCCACGATGCGAGCATTACAACGTAACCGAATAGAAGTATATATCGAGCCCTCTTGGCTTGCTTAATCATGATTACCCGTTGACTATGCGTTTTCAATTCCGTCCAATCGTTTATGATCATACTAACGATTGACGTGAGCACTGTCAAAAAGGAATATAAAACAATTAGTCGCATAATTAAAAATTACTGCGGTCTATTATACTTACCGTCTTTCTTCCACCATATGAAGGCAATTTTCGTCGCCGCCATTGTTAAGGATAAAGTAAGTTGTAAATTGTCAATGACTAGCATCATGTCGCCGAAGACACTTATCAAGGAAAGGTATCCAGGAATTACCAGTATGAAAAGTATTATCGAAAAAATGACGAATACTTGAATATCCGAAAAAAATTTTTTCCGTCGCGATTGATTTGAGGCTGGCCAGAGGCCAGTACACTTTAAGGTAAATCGGTTTAACCCGATCGCCCATTCTAAATCTGTGCACAGACAATTATTCCTTTTACTTATTCTTACGGTAACCAAACATTAATAATAATACGCGGATTATTGGGAGAAGATTAAATTTAACACGTTTTTTTTAATTATGAGCACCTTTGTATCCCGAACTTTTCGAAACGTACATTTCGAAACGTATACGGAGACTATTCCCTTTCGTATGAAAGTGATCCCTACCACGGAAAGATCGCGATCTTAATTGCGCATGTCTATCGAGAAAAGTACGGAACTTCCAGAAGCACAGAACTAAGAAAAAAACATTAAATATTGCAAGGGAAATTGTTATTTTAACGAGCAACCGACGTACGCTCCGAAACGTACTTTTACCTTTTTTTGCACTTACATATTCATCGGACTTTTGTCACGCTATCTGCAGGCACTTGATCGTTTAATAGACCGCGGTACGATAAAATATGAATTCACGTGTCTCGAAATTCGGTATTTCTTTTTTTACGAAATATAATTGATGCGCGTGTAGTGAATTTTCCTTTATTAATGGCCGTAATAGCGATTACAGAATTGTCATTTTATTGGAAATATCGAAGAATTTCCACACTTCCCGTTACTTAGAATTTCTGACCCTCGTTTCAACTTACCGAAGTTCGTAGGACACTGGTATAAATTTTCGATGAACTTTTTTTGTCAGCCAAAGTTTCAAACCGCGAAGCTTTCGCGGAAGAAACATCTTCCTGGGAAGACGTCTGCGGTCTGTGAATATTTGATGTATCGTCATAGTGACAACTAGCCGAAGAAAAATATACAATTCGCGATATTCTAATACTCTAGCGTTCCACGGATAGTTTCTTGCGCGAAGATAGTCGTACGGTACGTTCCAACGACGCTACGGTTCTAAATGAGACTTGTCGTTCGATTTGACAATACTTAAGGCGTGGGAATGATCTAAAGAGCGAATTCGTCAACTATGTGAATCACGGACAGGAGTGAAATTGCGTTTAGGGAGTGTTAGTTTATCGATATTTGGAAATCAAATCGAATACAATTCGAATCGGTGGAGCACGGGTTGACATGCGCAGTAGTGAAAGTTCAAGAAATTTGCTCGGGTGCCGCATTTAGTTTTAATGGTGGAGATCAGTGGAAATACGGTGCCGTGGTGCATTTGCTTTCAATCCCCCTAAAAAACTCAGATAACCGGAACGGTTTGTTTACACACAGTCTATTCGAACTGGAAATAACATAAGTGCCTAGAACAAATGGCTGAACAACAGATAAGAGAATTGGAAGAGGCTGCACAAATTATATTGGTGAGTACGTTGTCACGAACCATTGTTATTCTTCTGTGAAGGTTATAATGAATGTGTATTTTCAGACAATTTATATGAACTGATAAATGTCCCCCTCTCCCGTGTGTGAAATGACTAGAAATGTTAATAATATACTTAGCACTAGTATGTGTGATTTTCGTTTTTTAATACGCTATGTTATGATATACATCGTAATAGAACGTGTAATGTAGTTGTGAGACTACTGATGTTTTCAAATACATGCCAAGTAACAACCGATTGAAACCGTACGATATTTCGGAAGAATTATTCATTTTTATCCTTAAGAAACTGGGATTAAACTGTATATACAAAATATTTTTCCTTTGTGTAGCGTGTGTATAAATGAATGCGCATCTATGTCATTTATTAGGTGTTTACATTACTGATGTATCGTATGTAATTTTTTAATTTTTAATGTAATTGATATGCGATTTATATCCTATGCACAAATTGGCCAAAATATAAGAGTTATGAAATATTTTCAACGAATAATTTATTTTTACCAAAATAACATTAATATGTGAACTTGTTATTCTTGTTATGAAAGAAGTACTTTAAGGTTTCTTCAACAATTTCATTCCTTTGGAATATATTTATATTATTTCCAGGCACCGACAAACTTAATTTCGTCGGAACAGCGTCAATCGGCAGAAGAAATTTTTCTAAATTTCCGAAAAACTAAATCTCCTTATCAACTGTGTAGACAGATTTTAGAAACAAATTCAACCGATTATATTCTTTTCGAATCGGCTGGGTTAATAAAAACAGCTCTGGTAAACGAATGGTCGACAATACCCGAAGCAGATATCTCATCTTTAAGACAATACCTGTTTAATTATGTTATAAGCAAACCATATCTAGCTCCGTACGTCAGAGGACGTATCGTAGAAGTCCTAGCAATTATGATAAAAAAAGGGAGCATCAATGACATGGGGGAAGAAAGGGGACGAGTATTAGGCGAAGTTGAACGTTTAATAATGAGTGGCGATACGCCAAGGGTAAGATATACTCTATAAAAAGGTACACTATAGGTACAATAAATTAGATCTAACTTTTTAATCTTTACAGCAATTATTAGGATGTAGTATTACATCTGCAATAATGCAAGAATACGCGACCAGCGTTAAATCCTCTGACATAGGGTTAACATGGGAAGTTCATGGAAAAGAGAAAAAGCAGTTCCAAGGAAATGATTTAAAAAGAATTTTCAAATTTTCCATTGGTATCCTTGGAGAACTAATTAAGAAAGATATGCAGGAAGATACGGTCGGCCTTCTTAAACATTTACTTCCAATTGTGGAAGGTGTCCTTGTTTGGCCGTTTCGACCTCGTGAAGATGGGGCAAATATCCTTTTTAAACTGTGTCTTTATAAAAATTATGTTTAATTTTTTTAAATTTCGACTTTTCGTTTAATTATATTCATTCCATAACTGCTACAATAAGTGTAAGCTCTTCCAGTTTAATGATAGCTTTGCACAATTTAGTACACGAATGTACTCTACCGTTGTTGTTACATGCAGAGTGGGATGAAATTTTTTTAGATCCGACGATATTAGACTTCTTTTTTACATTATACTGGAAAGTGCGTGGTAATCCCCAACTAGCGCATCATGCAAGAAATTGTTTGGTTCAACTGGCGACTTTAAACGGTGGCTCGTTGTCAAATCTTAGTGTCCAGTTGGAATATCTGACCAATTATGTGCAAAGATTTCTGGAGCTCATTACTAATATTGATATTATCGATCAGGAAGCAAATGGTATTGCTAATATCATAAGAAAGATCTTTTTGTTTCGGAAGACATTGACTTCTTTACCAAAAGATATGTTAAAATCATTTTGGGATCACTTGTCACGATTGACTTGTATGTTCATTGAAAATGCAGCGCAAGAAGAATCGGTAAGTTGTACTGTCCTATATGTGACTGAAAGCATTACTAATATTTTTAATAGTTCTATATTCTAATTCTGTTCTCTAATTGTAACAAAATATTTTTTGGAAGCATATCTCTAAATTACAAGTAACCAATATCTATCTTCTACTTGCAGTTGTGCGTCCATGATTGCTTATATACGGAAGCTTTGGAATATCTGTTCAACGTATGGATATTTATTTTGACAGAGCCAAATTTATTTTCCCCCGAAAGTTTTAATCAAAGTTACGTTCAAATATTTAATAAGTACCTCCAGTGCCACCTGTCTGTACCAGATGGTTTTAGAGGTGCCGAATCGAAAGATCTTAATGAGGAAGAAATTGACATCGAAGAAGATGATAAAATTAGATTTAAGGAACAGTTACAAACGATTGGTGAGGCTAACATTACGAGTACGCTAATATACATTTTATGATATGCAGTATTTTAATGGTATTGCTTATCATGCTGTTCCAGGAAGCTTTGGTAGACAAATACTAAGTCACTCCCTTCCATTACTAGCGCAATTAATCGAAGATCGAACTTCTAAATTGCGGGAGAATCTTAATAAATTTGTGGGGCAGACTGAATCAATAAACAACTCCGGGAATAATTCAATGACTGGATTATATGAAGATTTACATTGGCTACTACTTGTAGCGGGTCATGTACTCTGCATGGAAGCTGACGGCGAAGTTTCATTAATACCTTCCCAAATAATGCGGTATAGTATGAAACAGGTCTGTAAGTGAATACATTTCCCAGGGAAAAGCACACGAGAGAATGAAAAACACAGAGAGCGTGTGATAAATTAATACACTTAACGAGAGTCTGTTTTCACTATTACACGTGTCCACGTGTTTCAGGTAGAACAGGGTCAAGTTGATGTAAATCTGACGCTGCAACTTTTGTCATCGTCGCAGAATGTTCAATCAGATATGAACGTATCTACCGATTCGGTGGATCACGTTGCTCGTTTGGTCGCAGACATTTTCCGTTTGTGTGCGATAGAGAAAACTGCGATATCCATACATCTAGAAAATATGCTGAGCCCGGAATTAAGTTGCACCATAATGTGGTTTCTGCATAGATGGTCTCTTAACTATCTCATACTAACGGAAACTTCTTATGATGAAATCAGTACAACGCTGATACAAGCTTTCGGGGAAGATAGTCCTGGTGCGTCATGGACCATAAATTTCCTTTTAGAGAAAGTAGAATACAACATCAATGCTTTTAAAGGCGAACCAGCACTAATTAAGGAAACCATACAATTATTAATAGCGCTTGTCGAGTCGCGGAAGAAGTGAGTATTAGATACAGATATAGAATAATCGTTTTAATAATCTGTTTAGGGACGACGATATTTTTCCTCACAATCCAACTATTTAATGGATTTTCACTAACAAGGGAAGTCTTGCAGGTGGAATCCACGGATTTTGGATTTCGTTAAGATTTTTGCTGGGTGATTGTTTACGAAAAATATGGGGACCGTGTTTCGTGGTAGGTGGTAACACATATCCGTTTCCGATAGATATTAATTCAATTGCGGTTCATGTTGCATCGAAGTAAGAATCTCATTGCCAAGCGTATCGCGAAATCTTACAAAATTTTATTTTCGTATTCGGATCCTACCACGAAACTTTCTATTCGAAACCACAAGTATGCTCGTTATGTAGAAATGTCTGAGTCGATCAGTATTCGTAATTAATCTCTGGTAAAGGCATAACGCGATAGGTCAATCACATACATGAGCCTTTTATACATCTGCGTACGAACATATTTTTATTTCACATCTCTTCCAGTTAACAATTCTACTCTTACCATCACAATAGATTAATGACAAATGTCTTCCTCGCGCACGATATAAGGACACATGTCTTTAGCGACGTAAAAATTGCTAATGTAACATGATTAAATAGACTTTGTTGGATGACTGTTAGGCATCGAATGCTAAAGTTTCCGTTTCTGCAGGAAATTGCATGTCTCGTATGTTTTGTTCAACGATCATCCTGTAAAATCTCTGCATTATCCTTTTCTACCATAACACAATTTTACGAATATTTCAATCGGACGTAGCGTGTTAGAAACAATTAATACATGATGTGCAGACTTCGATAATCTTTGATTAAAAAGTTTATAGTTTAGTCGGGAAGAAAAATATTAAGCAAATATGGAATGGTTTTCAGAGCCGCGTGCGTGTTGAAATCTGAACTATTTGGACGTATCATCAACATGGCCACAAAAGGACAATATAATTTTCCGCAGGTAGTTAGAAGGGGATTAATGCAGGCAATAGTTTTAGTTGGAGTCGCGGCAGCATATTCATTTTCAGACCAAAGCTATTGGGCACAAACTTTGCAAGTGCTGCAAAGCAGATGCAAACGGATTACGTCCAGTGAACATTTTCTGGCGTCCTATCACCAAGAACAAATCAAAGTTCAGATCATAGATGTTTTAGAATGTTTCATTGGTAAATTATGTTCGGCTTTCGTTTTCACTGACTGTTCCTTTTCATTGTATTTACCTGATAAAGGTATGTTTCGATAGGTGCAGTTCAAGGTGTAAAACCTGTAACCGCGGATCGTGTGTTTGAACACACATGTCCAGTATTACTCGAACTTCCGAATTTACTCTCGCTCTACCATAATTACCAAGAAATAGTACAATTAATTTTGGAACTGCTTTGTGAATGCACGAAAGGAATCTTGGGTTACAAATCGGAGGTAATGAAGATCGAACGTCGTGTTGGTAATAACCGGAGTTTCATTTCTTACCTTTGCTATTCCAGGGCGACACTATACGTTTATATCAAATATGTTTGAGTACAGTACAAAGCTACAGTCGTTGCAACACTAACCGATTAAGTGGAGATTCAACGACAGAAGAAGACAGTTTTCAAGACATTCTGTTGTTAATGCAAATGCTAACTAATCTGTTGACTAAGGAGGATTTTAATATCAGGCGGTCAGGAAGGGATACTAGCCAAGAACAATTGGCAGATCCAACGGCGGGCAATGTCAGTTTATATAGTTTAAATATAATTATGCCGTTGATAAGTATGGACTTGTTGAAGTTCCCGTCGTTATGTTTGCAGTAAGTGGGAAGTTGCGCATTAAAGTAATTATGATAAGTGTGTGTGATTAACAAATAATTTATTATGCAGGTACTTCGAAATGCTGCAGTACATTTGTGGATTGTATCCCGCGAATGTTTTCAACTTGTCCCCCGAATTTCTGCAGCAGCTCTTAGCATCTGTAGAACTAGGATTATTCTCGTTTGGCGAAAAAGTTGCTGCAACGTGTTACTACATAATTCGGATTTTAGCGAAACATATTTATATGTCCGATAAACAGAAAAAAGCTCATCAGCGGAATCAGTTGTTGGTACCCTTCTTAAAAGTAAGTCTCGATATGCAAATGTTCTGTATTAAAAACTCGATTCAATAACGATGCTTGTGATGCTAAAAAAAGGTTTAATTCTTCCAGTTATTATTGAGCGTTACTTTATCCCACCAAATTGATTCGGATTTTACGTCGAATGCCGCATTACCATTTTATTGCTTGATATGCATTTATCACGAACAATATCAACAGCTTGTACAGAACATTTTATCCACCCAACCGAATCAAGAAGTGGTACAGAGACTAGCGGAAGCTTTTACGAAATTGACTGCAAATGTAACATTAAAAGATACATTTGTCGACAGAAATAATTTTAGACAGAATTTTCATAGGTTTGTCATCAGTGTACGGGGATTTTTAATAGTTAAATAAAACAAAATAATTAAGTAAATTCGTGTTTGTGTTTTTACCTCTAATTCGTGAAAATATTTTGCGAAAATATTAATGAGTGTTTAAAAAAAACATTTGGAATTAAATGGTTATATGTGTTTGGATAACAGAAGTATCATAACTTTGATTTCAACTGAACCCAACTGAACCCGCGTCACCGACCATAAAAAACGGGCGCGTAAGAAGAACTTGTTAAGCACATAAGCTTTTTATTGACCGATTTATTACACGTTACCACTTACAGTGAGCCTAGCGAATGTCGAATAATTATAATAATAATAATAAGTACAAGTTACAGCATCGATGCATTTTTCTCATAGCAAACGACCAAAAACGAAAACATTTTGCAATGAATTTTTAGTTACCTTACAAACAAGTACATGAACTTACATACTTGGTACAGATCAAATCATCGTTAGCCTTTCCTCATACGCCTCCCGATGATCTTTGACGTTTGACAAAAAGCTTACGTTAATATTAAATTTATTTATATATTTATATAATAGACTTTATCTGTATAAGGTATATATATATATAAGCAAACGTGTTCTTTCGCTCTCTTTCTCTCGCATTCTCTCTTTTTCGCTCGCACTCTCTCGCTTGCTCATTCTCTCCTATTTTTCCTTTCTCTCACATCTGTCTCATTTTCTTCATTTCCGTATTTTGACTCTTAGTAACAACAATGATGATAAACCTCATCAGCAGCGATTTGCATTTTCATTTATAGCGCTCGTATCCGCGCCTGTCTTTCTCTCCCTTTTTTCTTCTACGTTCTAACCCTGTGCTTTCATTCATTTACTTCATTCTTCTTTTTTTATGTCGTAGTCAATCGAGACTTTAACCCTTTGAAGCATCACGCTTACCGTTCGTAATTCATTCTAGATAATGCATTATATATATTATAATAATATCATAGCGAATTATAATATATATACATTATACGGTTAATATATCAATATTATATATATTATATAATATTAATATATGTATCATGCGCCGATAAACAGTAACACACTTTCCCGAGACTGCTACAGTGAACGCTTTCCCTGTAAATCACTTTCGTGTCACGGCTCACACGGGCAATTAGCTAAGATTTTTTAAAATTATAAAGAACGTCTTTAAACAAGTGTGCAAAGTATACACATCTTTTGCATTCCTCGTTACGATTTAATCAGTGATTCGGGTATTTGCCTTTGAAGATGTTCGGAACTGTTACAAGCGACGTTGCAATTACGAAATATGGATTATAATCTCGGCTTACTTATATTATCTTAACGTACCACGTCAACCTTCTTCTTCGTTGCACTAAACATATTCTCAAAATAATAAATTATTAAATTTATCCATCCACCACAGAACTTGTTCCACGGGTCATACTTAAAATTAGTCTATCGTATTCGGAAAATAACATTAATAATAAATTATAACTTTAAGTTAATTGTTGCTATCTCCTCACGAACTTTCACAATATACTTTATCGCAGTTATTGCTGATCCTCCATGGTGTAGCCTTTCATCTAATGGCAGTATCATATACACAATTCTAATCTATATTAAGCTATCGCAGTCACAGCTTTCAAACTAATTAAGCATACAAGAAATAATAAATAACAGAAACTTTGTTTACATCGTTCGCTCGTAATCAAGAGTCTCCTTTATCAACACGCACCCAAGAATAATTTACGCTTGTTACAAAAACGTAACTTTAATCAAAGATAATAAATTTACATTTTTAAACAAACAGAGATCAACATCATACTTTAAAGGAATAAAATAAAAATCGTATCGATATTCTCATCGATGCGCTTTCCCAAAATTCTCGCTTCAAAGGGTTAAACGTCGAGTACAACCTCCCAGTTTTACGCTCTCCTTCATCTTCAATACGTATGGCGTCGTTAACAAAATAAAACTATCAGACCCTACAACAGTTAGCAAGCAAAAACGGTAACAGGTGCAGGGCGTACATTCGCGTAAGCCTCTGCGTATAAACGATCGTGAAAACAATTCGCCTCAGGATTTACACGCGTTTATCTGCGACTAGAATCTAGTGGGTTCGCGTCTCGTTGACCATCCCCCCACGCATTTTGCATATACCTTGATAAATTCTACCGCCGCCAAAGTGTCCGCCAGTAGTATAGAAGAGATTTTCACCCTTAGAACGACGATGGCGTGTACACGAAATCGATAGACCATTTCGATAAATACGGCGAGATATCATTCATAACTTTTCCGAATGGAAAATGTGCACGAAAGGTCGATGACTTATTATGAAATTGTAAATTGTAAGCCTCTTGGATAATATTGCAACTGTATCTCGTTGGATTGTGAGTTCGCGTAACATGTCATGAAACGCGATATTACTCTAAAGATATATTCCGATTAATTAATTACTAATTGTAAATATATCTTACGATCAAAAGTCGCAACACTGAGTTCTTTATAAAAAGTAAGTTTGATTTAAACTATGAAAGACAGAACAAATTGAATCATTAGCTGATCGATTCACATTATTTTCGGTTCTTTTACAGTATTACGCATCGGCGTTATTCTTATTCCTGATAAAAAGACATTTTAATGGAAACTCATGTATATACCTACGAACAATTTTCTAGTTCTAAAACTGTGCGCAAATTTTCGTGTCGCGTATACACAATCGATTTTCAAGAGTTTCAACCAATGTCAAGTGAACTGTTAAAAAACAACGACACGACGTATGATTCGTATATCAGCAAACCTCAACTATCGCACGCGATTGCAAGTTTACGGAAAAACTGACATTAATATTTTCCGAGTATTCTTCTGTTACTCCAAATGGAATTTCAGCCGCAGCTGTACGCATTTCCTCAATCCCTTCGAATCTCTTCGTATTTCGAAGAAGTTTCAAGTGATCTGCAACAACCGTTCGTCCTTCTCGAAGAGACAGAATTAATTAATTGTGTTCGATCCTCGGCCAATCGATTACGTGTACGATAAGGGGGTAAACATGGTCGCAAAAACTCCGGCGTCACTCCACTCTCAAATCTATTTTATGGAGTAATTATTATCTGAGGCGTGAATCGTGGTTACGACACGAAAAAAAAGCGAGGAAATGGATTACGAATGAATGGTAGAAGCGATACAATGTCGCTCCGTACATGACAATTGCGACAGCGAAATCAATATAAACGTATATTATCAGTAGTTGTTCAACGATTACCGTATTAAATCGTACGAAATAATGCACTCCCGTTCCGCCGGTGCGTCGCAATAACTTCCAGACACATACGCGCAAAAGTTCTCAATTTCCTTTACCTCGACCCTTCTTTTTCTTTCTCTCGCTCATTCTCTCACGCACACACTCGGTCTGTCTCTCTCTCCCTTTGGTTTCCTCTCGCGCACACCTTCTCTTATAAGTATACCTATAATGTGTTTCTCTTGCCCCGTTCTATGATCGTCTTAGGAATGTTTTATTAGGCATAAATACGTTCCTCTTTGTCCTATGCTTTTCGCGCTTAAGAGAATCGCCTCGTCTCGTTGACTAATATCGAGAAATTAAAATACGACGCAATAGGTGCCGCGAGTCCGCATGAAAATCTCATCGACGTAAAACGCGCTTTGACTGAAAACAAAGGGTACGGAGAGATCCCGAGAACCCGCGATACCAAGTAATAATTTGAATACAATTTGAACGCCTAGAACTTCTTCGAATAACGAATGCCTCCGTCCGTTTTCTTATATTTTTTTTCTTTTTTGTTCTCTATCCGGTAGACGAGCGCAAAAGAGGTGACGATCGTTAATCAGCCGTCGAGATTAATCAGCGGCTGTCGAAGCTGGTAGCCGACCGACCATGCTTTTTTTTCGAGTCGGTCAATAATCGAAGACTACCGATAATCGAAAGCTACAGAGATCTTGGGACTCGAGGGCCGAGTGCGACCAGCTCAGCATCTTCTCGGAGGCTTTGGCGATGACGCTCGTTACCTCGGCCAACGTGTCAATCACTCACTTGTTCTGATTCGACTGTTGATCTAACGGCGGAGTTAAACCGACAGGCGAAGCGTTATTTAGATTCGCGGTCATCGGTCCTTTGCGCGCTAGTTTCGACCTGCGGTATTTCAATTTACATTTTATATTTGAAGCGCCTGCTCCGACAGTAAAACTGTTTACCGGGTCGGCTGAAAACTGTTTAGATTAATAACTGGGATACAATTATGTGTACCTGATTTGACCAGCGAGAAGTGGGTTAATAGCGTATAACCAGTCATAGACCTCCTTATCTCCCAATGTCTGCAGCAGATATCCTCGATGTTTCGTTACAACGCTGAATAAAAACATTAGGAAAGATATTTAAATCCCTTATGCACATATTACCAATATACCACCGTACACCGCACTGATTTACCTGAAAGTATTCGGTACTTTCACCATGGCTAATTGATCTTCGGAATATTCAACTTGAGCTGTAGCTAAATTAATGAGTGCCCTCTCTACTGGATCTTTTTCCTCTCGAAAGATGAGAACGTATGGTCGCCGTACCGCCTATGCAATTCGAATATATTCAACATGACTTTAAAGTCGAGTTTCATTACAAAATTAAATAATGAAGTAATAGTACGTATAACATGTACGTACCACCCAACGTTTCTTCCAACCGTTAGTTTTGTGTTCAAGAACGTTTAGGTATCCCTTTCTAGCGATAACCGGACTGATGCGTATTTCCTCAACTTCCGGCACATAAAGCACCAAGTTCTCCTTTGACGGCGAAGAAGATCCCAAAGGTGCTGGTGCGACGTTACACGTTTGATTGGCCGACTCGCTGGCCAATATACTCTCCTGGAGTTCTTGCAGTCTAGCCCTCTCCGGCGAACTCAACCTAAGGATGCACGACTTAGACCTGCTCCATACTATTATATCAGCCGCCTGCAAGTAACACTCCAGCATCACCCTGACCGTGAGTCCAATCATGCTGGCGGTTGTCTTTGACTCGAAGACTTTCGAGTTTGCCGTCTACGGCGTATCAAGTAGACAGAAAGCAGTTATCTAGCTGATTTCACGTTATAAGCGCAAGTAGCTCCCGTTAAACGAAGCTACAGATATAACTGCGTGACCGAACTTTATCCACTTCGAAAAGCGAACGCGGTTCGATGTCTGTTCACATCGGTGAATGAAATCGAGATCGTATTGCCGAGGAGCATGTGTAGATAGAATTACGAGAAGGAAGAATCATTTGTGCCGAACCTCGAAATCAATGTAAATCTTTGCCACCAAAACGATACAATGCGACAAAGCGTGGACAACCGCTACTAGCAGGAGCACTCAGGCATGCGGGGAGGGTTACCTGCTCTAAGAAATCACTAGCTCTCGCGTATACTGACTCTTGAGACGAGGACGATATCACCGAGGACATCATCGATGCCGACATGTCAGCCATAGTGTCTTCGCCGGGTGAAACGTCGGAAAGCATTATGGGTTCCTTGCTAGGGATTCGTCCCTGAATAAGTTTGATGTATTTTGTAGTTAATTCCCTTTCCCTTTCTGTCATTTCCCAAGGTTCGTAAACGTCCTTGCCGGTCGAATGTTTGAGCTTCACTGGACTGGCATGTGGTTCGTTCGTAGCTTTTGCTACCATATTGCAAACTTCCTGCAATTGGTAAAACAACATCGTTAGGAAGGAGAACAAGATATTCAGTCAGATTTTTATGATGGCAGAAAGGCATTTCGGAAAGTTTGTGCCACGCGAAGGGACGATATATAAATTACGTTTTCACCTTTTCGCTCTTTGTGAAATCGTGCGGTAGTTTATTGCAGAATGGTATCTTGTCAATGCCAAGTTTCTCACGTAATAAAAGGGTGTGTCTCACTCTTTCGACTTCCTCGAGTCTCGTTAACTTTTCAAGTTCCCATTGGTGATCGAATATTAAACTATCGCCCCGAGGTCTCCATCCGTGAAGATTTTCTTCACCTCTGACGTAAGTTGAGCTCGTGTCTAATACACGACGCTGCCGCCTTTGAACACCTGAAAAATAATTGCGAAAGAGAGGTAGGTACCAAATGGAGAAGAAACAAATTATCAGAAAAATATGATATGTATCATTGTAAAAATATGGTTTGCTTTATAGTCTTGTACATATAGTTGGTTGGGAACGAAACGAGACGGGACAAGTGACAATGGAGAAAATGATGAATTTGTTGTTGTTAATGTAATGATATCATAATCACGCAAGAATTGACTTGCCAAGTGTGATTATTATATCTTTACGACGGGAAAGGTTAAAGAGGGGGCTACGCTAAGGGTAGACAAGACAAACCTGGGCTACCTGCTTCCGAAGAACGACGCAGGACCAACTCGTACACACCGCTGAGTCGATTGGCTTCCTGGTTTCGATAGCTTCCGCTAAATAAATGTTTTAGAGACCGTGGGCCGACACGAGCATCTCTCCCATAAATTATCATACTCAGGTCTTTCGTAATGATCGCAGGCCTTCCGCAATTCTCTAACTGAACAAATCACGAAACAAAGAAAGTTACACGCTATTTTTGGGCATGGATCACTCAATATTATTCCCTCTACGATATGTTAAAGTGTATTACACATGTAAGACAAGAGTAGAAGAAAAGGGACGAGGACACTTACTTCCAGGTATGCGGAGATGGTCATAAAGATCTGTTCCCCATACGGTGTTACTCTGTTGAGCAAAGTCGAATTGTGAAGAGAGCTGTCCCACGCTGCCTCGAATCTGAACATGCATCTATCGTCTCCAGGTACTTCCAAGTATTCTCCAGGGAACAGGCCTAACGAGAGTACTGAGGAATCGTTGTCCTCTTCCTCAGGTTCGGGGGTATTTCTGATGCGACCGACTACCAGCTCTCTCACGTCCTTCCATCGCAATTCAGAGGCTGGCTCGTGAACAATGGTGATCCGTATGCGACGCTGAATTCCTTGGTGAAGCAGGAACAGACCGCGGCACGGTAGATCGTCACTATGATCGACCACCGACGGTACGTATTCTCCATTTGGTGCAAGTTCACAGATCTCGAACCAAACAAGCACGTCGTATTTGGCGTGCACGTGCGAAGTGCTGGGAGATGGCAAAACACTTCCAAATTTCGGTGAACGCACGGGCTGGCTAATCGGTATGGATGGCGGGAGCATCCTTTTCGGGGGTTGCCTTACGCTACTGGATGAATTATGAGAAGAGTAAAGATATTAGTGAAATGCAGGTGAACGAACAAGATATAATGAAAATATTATTCGAGTTATTTCTTACTATTCCAGTTTCGCATCCTTATGCAAAGGATGCTGCTGATAATGTCCAAATACTTCGAAGACGATCGGTTGGGTCTTCAGGTATTCCAAAAACGACTTTGTAACATTGACCGTGATCTTACAGGAACAATAAAAAATCATATTAGTGACAATAATTTAGTCGAGCCTAACCAATCTCCAAGACAAATGTCTGTTGGGTACTTACATTTTGTACGTGATAAAATCCAGGCGGATTACCTTTTCCTGTATTCTTCACCGGTTCCGTGGAAAAGGCTTCGTCGTGACGATGCAAGAAACTACGAATACCAAGTAATATAATTTGCATTAAACCGTTAAACATGGAGGTTCAACTTCAAGTATATTCTCAATCAACCTTACTTGAATTGGCAGAAGATATCCGCGTATTCAGTGGCGATACCCATAGCTTGTAACACGGTTACCCTAAACGTGAACTCGGAACCGGGTTGCAGATGATCCGGTAAATCCTCTTCCTTCATGTCACTGGAAACCGAGCTGTCACCCCTACCGCTATCCGCATCCCCAATGTCATCTTCGTCTTTCACATCCTTCTGCTCGTTGTGACCTTCCACGACGCGTTCTTCGTGCAGAAGAATCTGTCGATTTTTCTCGAGTGTCTGAGTCAAGAGCGTGTTGCGCTTGTTCTGCTTGTGGCCCCCAAAAAGATCATCCTCGAAGGAAATTCTAGCTGACTGTCTGACTCCACTTGAGTATTCGCTGTTTTCCTCTTCTGGAAAAAGGGTTCGTTAAGAAAATTCTACGGATAGACTTTTATTTAATGATCAACGGATCAGACGCTGACCACGTACCAAGAACGGCCTGCACGGCCACGCGGAGGTAGCCCTTTACGTCGCCCTTTTCATTGACTATCGCTACTTTGTGAATCAACGGTACGGGGTACATCAGATTGCTCAAGTACACGAAAGACCTGTAATTTTAAATGAAGTTTAAACCATTGTCAAAGGTTTAAAGAAGATGTGTTCAAAGTGCTTGTAAAAATGTTTATACCTGCCGACCATGCGGAACCATGGGAACCGATCGTAGAAAGGATCGCCACCGGTAATGGACTCAATATTGAAGTCTGGAGAAGTAGGTGAAAGTTCGGCTTCGTTATGATACATTTCTCGCATCAGCTCGAGTCTTTGTCTGTAAAAAAACAAGTGCGTCCGCTTTGTAGACTAATACTTAGTATCGAGTCCACTATAGCCACTGACCAAATGTAGTCCAACATCGTCGAAAAGCATGTGAAGTACACTCGATAATTAACAATCGCTTTCTAAAGACGTTATGTGCACTAGATACGTTGATGTTACATTCAACAGTTGTGTGACAAAATGTGGACAGGCGTATTATTGCTAATTGGACAGATCCATCTGGGTTTTAACACGCCCCTGCGCTTCTCTTAAAATTCTTTTTCAATCCTTTGAGAACGAGTGTTATTTGATAGTTTTCTTGTCTGTTTACAACTGCACTAATATATTGTCGTAAATATTTCTTATTTTGAAGGTAGTCGTAACATTGTTTGCGTAACCAGCCATTGTAATTGCGTGTGCACGATAATCGCGAAGCAAAAATGCGAAGAACTTTCAGCCGCAAGGAGCACACGTGTTCAGCGAGACATAATTGAAAAGTGTGTGAGAGTTAAACATTTCATGGATCGTTTCCATTTGTACGGTATCGTGCAATCTCGGTTCTCAGAAATGGTACATACGTTTAATCTAAAAATTTTTGAGATAAAAATAGTAATACGACGTATAAAGGTATTATCGATGGAAGTGCGATCCTTGAAGTGCCATACAGAAGTGCGCAAGAGCTCTCGTACATTGTTTTAGAAGAACATGAATAGCGTAAACGATCCTTCAAACTCAAGTGATTTGATCAATATTAACTCAATCAGACAAATACAAAAAGATCTTCAACGTGTGAACGCACTAAGAATTTTAAGTTTACTCATAAACCAGTGTCATCCTTGCAATTACATTCCGCACCCTCGAAGTCGATTCTACTTTCAAGATTTGATAGGACGTTTGGACATGCATATCACTCGCGCAACCCCCAAGATCGCAATTGCAAAGCAGCTTAATTTCGTAAGAGAACTGATACAGTTCGCGACGGTGAGACAGAGGACGTCAAAAGTGATGTACGGTTATAAAATCGACTCTTTCGCATCCGCAAAAATCGAGGCTGGGCATGAAGCGTGTGGCGATAAAAGAGGTGAGAGCCTCGCGCGTTCGAGCACCAACCTCGAAGGCAAAAGATTTGCGAGCGAGAACTTCGGATTAGAGTAGACCGTAAGACATTGGAAAATATCCTCTTTGGCCTCCGGAGTGCTGGGGCTCGAGTCCTCGTTGTACACGTGTCGCATCAACTCCAAGCGCTGTCTACAAGTTAACACGTATTACTTGCTTGAGTGCGCTTCGTTAACTCTTTTTTTTTATCCAAGCACGACGTAAAGTTAACCATTTCAAGTTAACTACGGTTATGATTGAACAGCTCAACTTTATTCGTCTCAAACTGGCAACCCACCCGAGTTTTCATGGATTAAAATAAATGTTTCAGCAGTGTGCCCGATAGAAAAAAAAAATTACGTAGGTGTGCATACGGATTTTATAATGATCAAAAAACATTTAGAATCAATTACAACATGAAATATCAATTACAAATTTTTATTTCACATCAATAAAAAATTATTATGGCTTCCTACTGCGTTTCCATTTATTCCAATATTGATCGAAAAATTAATTTCACATGACGGTAACCAACAGGCTCGCAAGGCATGAATTTATAATGTTTAATCAATATCCCTTCGGATGTATACATATTATATATGTACCTGAAGCTACACAATAATATTAAGCACAACTATGCGAAGCAAAATATTAAAAGCAAACCTGAGCTTATCCAACGTCCAATAATGCGTGGCCCCGTTCTTGGTGTCTTGGACTTCTACAGCAACAATAGTGCGTGGGAATGGTCTCTCCTCTTCGTCTTCCTCATCTACGCTGGGTAGAAGATCGGGCGGTAATGGCGAATAAAGCGTATCCGTGAGCAAGGTGAATTGAAATTGTACCTGGAAGGATAACGAGGAAGATGCATCAACTACAAACATGTGCTCCCGTGTCAAAACCGGATACACTAATTACATTTTCTCAAAAGACATGTTTTATTCTATAAAAACAACGTCAATTGCAAGAAGGTGCCAGAAAATGTACCGAAAGAAAACCGTGAATGATATTCGTCAGCGAAAGAGATTCGAATCAAAGATAGTCTCTCAATTAAAATCAATCGCGACTGTACCTTCTTTTTGAGTTCGACCGAAATAGCGTTAGCCTCTTTGAGGAATATCGCGTTGCCCCACAGATCATCCCGCAGACTCGTAAATTGATGATACTTCCACTTGCGGAAGGCCCAAGCGGCCAGTTGAAATTCTCTCTCGGTCCAGTTGCTCTCTGCGTCAAACAATGGGTTGACTGAAATGCAAGCCATTACCAGGCAAAACAGTCAGAGAAGCCAAGCATATCGTGAATACCGGTTACTTCGTTAAAAGTATCCGCTGCGTTCTGTTCACAATCAGATGATGCGCAATAAACGATCATTGAAAAATGCACGCAAAAATTTCCTAGAGCGAAAAACTTTAAACGTTTGCCATCTAGAGTAACAAAGTGTGAGGAAAATCGGGTAATTGCATGCGTGCAACGCAATTAATCGTAAAGTTGTAATAAAAATTCGGTAGTAAATGTAATAGATTCGGAAGAATGCAAAATGGGTAACGTGTGTCAATGAATCCCTACATACCACCATCTGATCGTGTTTCGTACAGACACGTAGAATTATTGCAGATTTAATAATAGGATTAGCCAGGATTAACCGTTATATCCATTATCATTTTATTAAACAAATGTATTCATTTTTAATTCCAAGCAAAATCAATCCTATTATTAATTCTAAACTTTTAACGAAGTAAATGGTTCCGATCTGTGCAAAACGATCGTAACCACATGCAGAAGAGGGTAAAATATTTCATACGAAGTATGGTACGCGTCTATCTATGTTTCTTTTTCGTTAACAGGATCCCTGCTGAATATTCAACGTATTACTTGAAAATGATCTGCACCGATGTACACATTTTCCCACGAATGAACCAGGTGTTTCACATTAGCCAAATATTGTTGTACTTAAGCAACTTCTCCTGAATGACTGTGTATCTTATTAGCTATGAAAATATGCGATATGTCGAACGTAGCCAAGTGGGTATAAGGATATATTGAAAAATTGATCGATCTGTGTACTCACCGAAAATATCTTCTTCGATATTGTTGAAGTCCTCGGGCGTGTAACTGCTGTACATGGACATTGTCATGCTCTGCTCCTCGACTTGTCTCTGAAGTGCGTCTATCCGTGCTTCGTAGCTCTGCAAAGAAAGGAGAATATACCCATTAGACGGATGCAGAGTAAACAAATCATAAAAATAAACATAAACGCTTTGTTCAATGAATCGTAAACCCTTTACGCGTCGTTGTGTCGAGCGCAATTCGCCCACACCTTTCTTTGTTCCTCGAAGAGCTGATCTGCCTCTTCTTTCTCTTTGCGGAACTGTTCCTCGAGTACCAGAAGCCTCTTCTCCATCTCGGCTTTAAGATCGATGCCCTGTTTCTCCAGGAGTTCGATCTGCGCGAAGTTCCAATCGACGGTTTCCCCGTTTCCAGGTGTCTCCGCGGGAGATCCCTTTTCCCTTCGCACGCGAACTGCACAAACACGATACATTGCCAGTAAGTTAATTGATCGAAGATGTAAAAACAACCCATCGCGCGACGATGCTTTCTTCATGCTCGAACGAACGTAAAATATGAAAAATCACCTTGATCCGGGTGATTGAATCTGAAGACATGATTCTTTCCTAAAATGACTCTCGATCCAGTCTTCAGAATAACTGGTTGGGTGATCTCACGTCCATTCACGTAAATTAGGGCACCCTTCTTCGGCATCAATGTGATGATGCTCTCGCGATTCTCGAACACGCAGTGCTCGCTCAATATATACGGACCGCAGAGCTGAATGTCTTGCGGTATATTCGCTTCTGCGCTGCCGATACGCGTGAAACCATCCTTGATGTAATAAATCAAACATTCGGACATGAGTGGATCCTCGTTCAGATTCACGAGGTGAGGTGTCTTTTTCGGCGAGAACACGCCGACCGTGACACCGTCCTCCTTCACGGCAACTCCCATTTCGGCGAACACTGCCTCGCGCTGAAGACGAATCAACTCGGTTCGTTTAAGCTTCTCCTCCCAAGTTTCATTCAACTCTGTAACGTTGGAATAGAGCTTAACTTTCCATTCTCGCGTGATCGCTCGATCGCACAGATATTCGTAAGATCAATAATTTGTTTAAAAACTGATAAGATAGCGGATGTTATCTAGTATTTACCAGCGATTAATTTTTCGGAAGCTTGCAACTGATCCACTGCCTCCTCAGCAATGGTAGACGTGGTGTGCGACGGAATTCTCGAGCGACTCTCCTTTGTGTCGTCCTCGCGTTTGTTCGCTCTGACAATTTCGTCTCCTGTCGGGCAAACGTAGTCGAATGAAAAAAGATACTTCAGACTGATGTAAAATCCGTAATGGCATGTCAACGCCGAGGACGTATAACGCGCGTCCCGGAAACACCAAAAGCCATACTAAAGCGGTGGCACAAGTGAAGAAATTTTTTTTTTTTTTTTTCAACGATTCGCTCCGTTATCTGCATTGTAGTAAACAATTATTCTCTTAGAAATAGAGAACATCGCACTGCCGTGTAATTGGTAGCTGTTGCTCCGAAAAGTCAAAATATATGAAAAGCAGTTTCGAGTACTTCGTTTTGGAGCAGTCCTGCAGGCATGGCCTCGTATCAGTTAAAATAACAGCATCAGTATTTTTGCATTTATTGGAATCGAAACCAAAAAAATATAATGTCTGATATCAATAAAGTAAGAAAGAAAGGGGAGGATTTTTAAATCATTTTCGGGCATTCATATTTTTCCATCCGGATGAATTTAGACAAAATACGAATAAAAGGAATATGCGTATAATTGAATTTTAATTAATCGTGCTGATTACTGCGTCCGAGATGCGCCCGGATTTACGCTGTCGAATGCCATGCAATGTTTCTTTAGGCACGTTTGAGGACAAAAACGATGGGTCCAAATGGGGTAACAAGCGAAGCAAACAATACGTGTTTACTGGAGAGGAGTTCTGACACAAGAGGAACTAAAAAGCCCGAGTTCATACGTGCGCGCTCGTTCCGAAACTAATTGTGTGACTATCGCTGGAAAACAAAACATATATCTTCCTTGCAATTTTCCACCGAGATCGCGTTGCTTCTGATAATTCACAGACTACAACACAATCGTGTGGCTCGCGTAGAGCAGACGATAAAACCGTGATCCGTCCGAGTTATCAAAGAAATTTCAACATTTCCACGTTAAATTAGAATAACTCGCGTTAAATGCATCGTTTCTCCATTGCTCAATATAGCTCTTAATACTATAAGCTGCTAATTATGCCACCTACGTGGAAAATGGGGAACAGTACTCATTAGGCGTTTGGTCAAACAGATACGCGTGACAAAAGAAAAACAGAATGCGACTCGCGAGAAGCAAATGTAGAGAATCCAAGTAAATCGAGAGAAAACACAGATATGATAGGTAAGTTTATGCGCTTGGCCGTGAAATATAAAGCGGATACGTTCAAGAAGAGGCGCAAATACAAGTGATCGATTGCCTGGCTTTGAATTAAAGACTTTTCGCTGTGTGGATTGGTCGTAATTTTACTTACTAGATTCTTTCTTTTCATATGTGACTTTGCCATCTGGCCCTACGTCAAGCACAAGGGAAACAAAGAAAAAAATGTACTATGTAAATGGTGGCTTGCCTACCGCGCGCTACTTTCATTACAATTAATTCCTTTAATCGCTTTCTCTCTCTCTCTTTTCTCTTTCACTTCCACGCAGAGAATTATTGGGAATCGTACGAAGCACCTTTTGTAGCAGCAGTTTCCGTCACTCCATCTTTCATGGATACACTCGCGTTGATAATTGGACGAGCGAATCTTTATTTGTGCGGGGAGAAAGGAATTTGCTATCGAACACCGGATTCACAAACATTGATCGAGGAAAGAATTTAGTGCATAGGTCTAAAGTATTCTCGATTTCGTAGCTATCTCGATTACTGCGCATAATTTATCGTAATGGTATAATGTGCAAATGTTGTAGGATACTGTTGCTATAATAAAATGTATTATTTGTACAGGGATGAAACTATCGATTCAACGTGTTTGATATCTGCGTCGTTTCGTGTTTAAAATGCATAATTCAACACACGTTGAATGCAGGAGAAGTCGGTTCTGGTTATTAGGCACGTGCAATTAAGATATTTCAGATAACTTTGAGATGCGAGATTATAATGAAGGAAAGGGGGTGATGACTCTTGGAAAAATATTATTTTCATAATCACACGTTAGCGAAGGTTTTTGTGACAACGATACATCAGTTATTACAATCTATATATTTTCGGTCCAAGCGTTATTCGCACATGCCTACTAATATCGAACCTGAGTGAACACGCACGCGCACATAAAGGAAGAACGTGTTCCTTGGAAATGTAATCCGGGTTACGGCAAACAAATCTAAACTCACCTTCTTGCACGTCAATACCCTCTTGTTTGAGAAGCTCTCGCAATTTTTGAATCTCCTCTTTGAGCTCTCTGATAAGCTTCGCATTTGCATCCTCATTGACGACGGCTTTGCAAACGATCTGTTTCGCTCTGTCAGCGTATCTGCGAGCAAAAGCAATTAAAACTTCCGTGAGTATAAAAATCAAATATAAACTTTGACAATAAAAGCAGCATAACAACAGTATCTCTTTTCCCAATTGTTGTGGCAGGATTAGATTTGATAAAATGAGTAGTAAATATTGTGACCACGGTAGCGCGGACAAAAATAATGACCTGATTTCGTAACGAGGGATGTATCTAGAATATTAACGCAAGGGACATTTTCAAATGGCGAAGATTATATCTTCATTAAGATATCCTACAAATGACGCATTACTTAAATGGACGGTATGAATACTAATGAGGGCGCGCGAATCTCTTCAAGCATCTTTAAATTCCACCAAGAGCCCCGTTAACTCAGACAAGAGGCAGGAAACAAAATTAATATATATTTCAAGAAAGTTTTCGCGCGGAGAGTTCTTGGAAATTTAAATTATGAACAAGTCGAGACTGCGCCTGAGACTGCGTCATTCAGGTCCCCATACAAATGAGTAGGAAACATGAGAAGGTAAAACAGGTAAACTTTCGAGTATAATTACGAAGAAGGAAGATTATGAGAATAAGGAAAATCTGTACCGTAGAGTCGAGAGGGTCTCGTCGTAATTGATGTCCGCGGGGCTCACTGCCGCGATCATGGCTGTTTTCGAGTTGCCTCCTAAATTCTCTCGCAACAGCCACGTTAGAACTGAGTCTCTGTAAGGGATGAAGTCAGCCTTCTTCTTCTTTTTAGTCGCCTGAACAAAATCGACAACCAATTTTCATTCCTGACACGGTGATTTATCTTAATAGACGAACATAACGTTGCGAATTTAGGGATGTGTGATTGTATATCAAAATGTGACATAAAAATTGCAGTCTAAACATCAAAATGATAAGACGGGCATGACAACTGTACTATTAGGGATATAAAAATAAAATATAACAAGTTATGAAACTTTAACACTTTAAGAAGAAATTTGTGTTTCCGAAAATATAATTTGTGGAGCGTACACAAATTGAATGGCTATTTTTCTACAAAACAGGAAACACAAATAGCCGTAAAGGCAAGAACTTACCGCCTAAAAATCCACAAGTGATTGCAAGATACGAAGAAACGGATTACATCAGTATAATGTTCACGAAATACCCGCGAAAATGCAAGAGGTCAGAGACGTGAGATTATTCTATTTCATAGAATAACTATCGAACACGAACGTCAATGTTTGCGCGACACGCAACGATATAATCTGTCACGCGCAGCATCCAATTTCAGGTATCCTATATCTTGTACATTATATCTTATACCCACGCTCCGCGCTTGCATTTACCGAGACACGCTATCTGCGGAAAAAGGAACTTGTATACTTACGATTTCAGCAAGGGCACTGATCACTTTCCCGAGAGTAGTCAAGCTTTTGTTGATATTCGCCCCTTCTTTCAATCTTGTGCCCTTTGCACCGGTGGAATCGGCCCTCTCGGACCCTGCCAGATCAACCAGCGAGATCTTGCTGACCTTTTCTGTTACTAATCCGGTCGCGGAATCTTGCCTCTGCTGAGTGAAGAAAATTGTAAAGACGGCATGCGATCTGCTCGACGTCTCGTTCATGTTAGTCGCCGCCACGGTTCTACGCAAGAAATAAATGAAATTGTTTGATCAGTACAGTACATCATTCGCAATTACTATTGTTCGACATTCCTTCGAATAGCACTACCTTGTTTCTTTCTGATATCAAATTTTGCTGTGCAACGTGAAGCAGTCTTTTGTTCTTTTCCATTGAAATTCATAGACAGAATAAAACGTACCCGCCGCTAATTGTAAGCAATAGTAAAATGACGTGAGATATATTTTCCGCGAAGGGGAGAAAACATTCTATATAGAACTGGTCACGTTGAACGCAATATTTTCGCAGGAACGAGCAACGAAAAGGGCGTCTGATACATCTATGCAAATTGTACATAAAGCAGAATGTAACAATACGCCTTTCAGCATTACTCCAAACATTGCACGCATTGCAATGAAAAAAGAAAATAAAGGTTCGCACCACCGAAAGAAATTCTTTTGTTAATCCTTTACTCACCTCGCTTTGTTTCCCTCGTCTATAAGGTCGTGGATGTCTGAATAGGACATGACCGCTAATTTCGACAAGTCCTCGACGTACGGCCCAAGAAGAGGATGCTCGCGAACACGGAGGTTTCCTTTATTTTTGGGGTTTAAAAGGTCGCGCACCCTCTCGCAGTATATCTCCATATAACTGACTTCGACCGAATATTTCAGGCATTCGTTGGAAGTGTGACTGATTTTTCGAAAAAGATCCTTGCAAATCTGCGGTATAATTCCCTCTTGGCCCTCCTCCTGCTTGCCCATCATGGTATAGGATTTACCGGCACCGGTTTGCCCGTATGCAAATATACAGACGTTGTAACCTACGCACAAATAGATGCAAATTTAAAGCTCGAAGGTATTAACCTAATTAATCCGACGGCGTCTTAATGAAAGTCATGTATTTTTGCCGACACCCGTTACACATAGGCGTGGTAGGGAGAATTTCTTGCGTCACGAGCATGCACCAAGGATATATGAGAATTTGGACACCTAATTCCTATCATGGCGGAATGGGAACACGTGTACGAATTCCAAGGCATGTCAGAATTTAGCTGGATAATTTCTGTCCAAGCAATTCTGCAAATTTCCCAACTATCTTGGAAATGGCTCGCGCGACTTCTCATCCAGAATTTAAACGAGAAGCAACAAAAATCGATCGAAGGGTCATTAAGTAAATGAAAAATTCCTAAACGAATTTACGTTTTTTCGTCATTGCAAATGGAGCTGTGACTTCAAATTTAGTTCTAACAGCCATACGATTTTGTATAGTTTTCTTTTTACCTTCGAAAGCATGTTGCAACATCTCTTCGCCAATGTCTTTGTAGACCATCACTTGGGAAGAGTAATTACCATCGTTTGGCTGTAACAAATGAATAACGATACAATTTTTCTTTGTACACCGTAACGATTCTGTAACAAGTGTAACAAGGTATCTTCAAATAGTTCGATATCCCAATGACCTTTGAGTAAGATCCGAAATCGTATAAAATTCTTCGTACAGAGTTCGATATCTGCCATAGACACGTGCGCAAACGAGCGACCCACGCAGGGGAGCTTAGCGACCAGCAACGCGTGAAAAATTAGTTAAGCTCACTTGGTAGCAACTGTTATCGATCCATGACCTTACCGAACAACGTGACGAGTGAACATCTGTGCAAATTTTGCATATCATCGCCGTTGCGCATTTCAGTTCGATTTTAAAAGTACTTTGACCTTGCCGCGACTACGACAACTATACAAGGATTAAAATTTTCGATTCTATTCGCTGGACGTGAACTCACGATTTTCACTTCTGCCGAGTATAACGTTTAACCGCGGGCAGCTGAATATTAAGAAAATAGTACGAGTACGTTTATACCATATTCTAATATAGGGAAATACTTACGTCCATGGAAAAATATGAATAATCGTAGTTGAAACTCTTGATTGCATCTTTGCTGCCCGCCGGTGCTTTGGGGTTCACTATCGCTGTAACGCAAGAAGAAAGTCAAGTAAGTAACGTGTCGGCTTTTTCTAAAAAAAATCAAGAAAAATTGTAATATTCGAGGGTGTTTAAAGATTTTGCAACTAATGGCTTCGAGAAGCCGGGATTGTGCGCTTCGGGGCACTCGGGTAGATACGTAAATAGACGTTATAGTTAGATGGGAAGCACACAGGTACGTGGATTCTTACGTAATAAAATATCCGGACAGGTAGATAAGCAGATCAATTAGATATATAGTTACTCGTACAGGTGTATAGAACGATAAATGGATGGCTGAGTAAATCGTGGAATAAAGGGGCATATACGAATGCATAAACGAATGCGTACACGAGGGTACGCGGGCAAATATGTATACGTGTGTATAAATAAAGAGGGGCAACGGAGTGGGAGAGAAGAAAATCGACGTAGGTATGATTCTGCGCAGCTTCGAAAGACTGAAATAAATTACTGGGATAAAGGGTAACGTGGCACGAAATTTGAGCGTCGGAAGTTAAATCGAAATAATGATTTCCAGTTTGAGCCGGGTTAAACATAGTTAAGGGCGATTGGGCATACAGAATGCCACTGGATACCGAAGTTGAATTCAAACCAATATGGAACGGAATTTAGGAAACTTACTCTGGTGCGCGTTTAACACCTTCTACTCGAAAATGAACAGCGTAAAATAGGAGAAAAAATTCATCGAGAATAAGTAGGCTGGCACGAACTCGATCAAAACTTGAAGAAGTTCCGCGTGCACGCGCGCCATATTGTACAACTAAATAATAGTTCCACGAGCAAAACTCAAAATAAAACTACCTTTCCCCGGGGGTAATTACTTTTTTAGATGTAAATTATATTTGCAACTGGAATGAATAATTTGGAATTCTTTCATGCCGTCGTTCCCAATTAATTCGTATCGAATTAAGGGATTAAACAAAAAGGTACGAATAAAATGAACGACGTTCCAGAATAAATTATACTCACAAGTAGTGTTCCCGCACATATCGATGATGCATTGTGCCTCACGGCATATCTCGCGATTGTTGAAGGGCCGTACCCTCACCGCCACCTTCACCGACGACATCTTTCTTGTGTTTTTAATTCAGCGTCGGGTCACAACGGCGGCGGTGCTGGCGATACAATCTTTTCCCTGTTTCTCTGGAAGAATAAAGAGGGATCGTTAGCTCGGAGTAATTAAAACAGTGTAAAAGGAAATAATTACAAACCCCGTGGAACGCGAAACGCGATCGTTAAATAATTTCAAGGCATACTTCTTTCGAGGCGACCCTCCTACACGGAGGCGTTCGCGAGAGTGTATTAGAGAACGTGGAGAATTTTCGAAATAACGGTAGCTCATAGTCGTTCGCGTATTCCTTGAAAACGAAGTTTTAAGATCGCTGGTTTTCCTCAAACTTTTCTATCGCCTCAATATTCGTCGTCGAGTGCACGCGCTGAAGTTTTTAACAAACAAGTGGCACCGCGAACGGGGTTCTTTTACTATCGATAAAAGTAATAATTAAATAAAGGGGTGAAGCGTAAGAGAATCGTTTGGCGGTCGGGGCCATTGAAGGGAATGAGTCGTGGGCGTTAATAAAGTCTCCGTCTCGAGCGAAGAAAACGTCTACCGCCTTGCGCGACTTTTATTCAATTTTAGGGCGTGTTTCATTGGATGCCGATCGAATCTCGGTATCGTCAATTACCCGCGAATCGAAGTAATTGGCGTACGAACGGCGACTGGGGTTCATCGGCCGAGGAACAATCACTCATCGATCCGTAAATGATTCGGCAAACGACGCAATGAACTTCCGGAAACGCTACAACGAGGAATTTACCATCGGCGGTCATTTTTAATTTTAGCCACGGTCCGAGACGAATAGAGTATTTTTAGTGGTACCACGAGAGAACTCTAATAACGATCTTCTGTCTGTGAAACGGACTCGGATCGTATTCATTGAATGGATTAATTGATATCCGGAGCACGTCGAGGAGAGCTAAATATTGATCTATACTACTGCACATCGAGTTTCTCGAGTTTGCAATTGTGCAATTGTAAAAAATTCGGCGCACTTATTCAAATGAAACGCGATTAGAAAAAAACGTTAAACCGTTGTGACGTTTGCACGCGAAATACTAAATTAAAGTGGGATCGTTAATGGCTGACTCGTTTCACTGCAAGCTTATTGGCATTTTTCCGTGTTCGCTTGTTCAACCGCGCGGAAGGTTGAGTATCGACTTTAACATTTATAAAATATAGCGGGTAAAATTTAGGAAACCGCATTCTATACCTAGATTAAATTTAAATTGATTTCAAGCTAAAAGCTATTCCGGTGAATATAAAACTATCGCCGTGTTACAAGGATCGTTGAAGGAAGTCACGCCTGCGAGATAAAGTGGAACATCGGCAACGCTCGGCGATCGATACGATACATTTCGAGAGTTTCGCCGAACATGAACAAGTTCTCCTAGTTTCCGATGCCAGTCTCTACTTGTCCTCGCGTTTCGCGCTACGATTCAATATTCCTCGAAGCAATACACGCAATTAGTGTCGTCGGCCGAACCTATCGCTCCCGCAGGCGACACCAAGGATGCTCCACCTTTTGCGATCTGATTTGAAAGTCAAATAAAAGTGGGCGATCCGATTGGGAGGGGGCTTGATAACGGAACACGATCTAAAGGGAACGTACTTGTACCATATATCTCGTTTCGTTTTAAAAATACTCCCCGGCAATTGGAGTAATTAATAAAATAACACACAATGGGCATTTTCTTTCGCTTTAAACGGTTCATCCATTTATGCGCGGAATAAACGTGTAATTTCAGATCTTTAGAATACCATCTGGAGCTACCTCTCGGGACGCTCTTATTCATTTTGACGATATCGTAGCGTTGACCTGATATTAAGTACCACGGTCGGGTTTCAATTGTTCCCTTTATAAAATTATACGCCGGTAAATAAAAAAAATAACGTTTCTCCCGGTCATGGTATATTTTCCTCATTCCGCCGAACGGAACAGTCAAGACGAATGACGCTTTCCTCTTCGGGTAATGAGATTTTAATCGGAGACATAGAAAGGGCACGCCAAGATGATACAATCCTGTTGCGTATCAACGTATATCAACGTCTTTACAAATATAACGGAGATAATACTCGTATAATCAAAGAATGATACGTTCCTTCAAATCTAACCCTTGATCTTTACCATCAATGTTTAAAATCGTCAAATAAAATATATCTTCCAGGTATTTGATCAATTTGGGCTACAAACGGGATAATGTTGCTGAATTATTTATCACGAGATCGATGCGTCCATTCCATTAACTTTGTTGAAAGATGTTTAGCAAACGATAATATAGATAAAGGGAAATGAAAAGGTTGCAGTTTGAAAAGTCCAAGGATATTTGTATGAATCTGTACAAATACATCGACGACGAGGCAGCGGGATTTTACAAAAACATTCACCGCTGCGCGCGTATATTCTTGAGATAGACGTAAAAACATCGCCATCGTGTGTAATCGATAACGGCGGAGTTCGAGTTTCACGGTAACTCCGGTCAACGAAATTCCAGTTTCCGATTACTCATCGAATCACCGTGATTCTATAATCGAGGACCTATTGAAACCCGATCGGCATGGCTGCGTGCTCCAATAGAACCGTATTGACATCGTTCGCCGTACATACAATACGCATACGACGTATACATATATATGTCTGTCTCTCTCTCTCTCCCTCTGTGTGTGTGTGTATATTCCAATCCACCGTGAAAATCAAATTCGATATTCCACCCCTATTCCTCCTAATTTGAAAATCTTCGTTCAACCTTATCGAGTTATCCGGCTACGATGAAACTGTGTCATTAAATAAAATTAACGATCGTCGAACACCCGAATGATACGGCAGCCATTCCTCGGCTACGAGTTTCAACATGCAAAATACGAACGTTTCGTAAATGGAGCGCATCCCTGACATTTTTAAATTACATACCGTATATGCGCATAAACTTTTATTTTACAGCTATCCAAAACGGTATCGTTCACCAGTTACAAAATGTCGTCGCTGGGGTTGTCGCTCTTCACCGTGAAACTCGTGCGGCTGTACTCGCCACCCCCCCACCTCCCACCCTCCGAAAACATTAACGTCCCAGCAAACGCTTATTCGCGAAATACCATTCGACAACATCATCGTCGTCATCGTCGTCGTCATCCCCCGCGAAACGCGTGATCGATACCATCGTCGCGGAAGCTTAGGAAGCAAGCGGGCGGTAGTTGAAGAAACATCGCGGCGTATATGCGGATTTTCACGGCGATCGATCGTTCTGGAAGACGTTCCCCGAGCTTACCTCCGACCTCCCTTAATCGACCTGGACTCTCCTCTTTCTCGTCTCTTCCTGTTCTCTCTCTCTCTCTCTCCCTCTTTCTCTCGTCTCTCGCGAACCTTCACAAATTCACTCCGCTACCACGAAGCGATCGGGGAAGAGCGACGACGAGCACACCGAGACGTCGACACGTTACGCGTCGACACGGTGGATAAGCGGGGATATCTGCGCTTGCCGTCAAATCACCCCCGTTACGTTTAACGAACGAAAAGAAACGCGTGGGTGTCACTGTGCCGGTACACCGGAGTATCGGCGATCCACGGTTCTCTTAACGGACACGTACGTGGACATTATAATGCATTTGCCCACGTATCGTGCACGCGCGCGCACGCACACTCAACACGCACTTTAATGCCGAACCACCCTTAAGCGGGGTGCGAGACACTGCGACAACTCCGTTCGGCGGTCGGTCGTCGAGTGGTGACGAGTAGATTGGAAGCGCTTGCGCACCTACCCTCACGACGTTTATTGGCCCCGTGCTTCTCAACTTTGCTGCCGAACGCGACCCACCTAGCGATACGGGGGATGATTCTCGTGGGTACGGCGCTGGGGGGGGGGAGGGGTGGTTGAATGTGGGTAAAGGAATCGTTTTTCGTTCCACGGCGGGTAAAACGTGCCGAGCGGCTGACGATGGAGCAGCCTGGAATTTGTTGTTACGCAAATTATTTCAGGAAAGTAATTATCGGAATGGGGTTGAAAATCAATGACGAGTTGGTTGCCGTCGATTCGTCGGAGGAGCTTCGAACGAGACGATGTTGCGCGTGTTGGTATGGAATTACCAGTCTACTACGATGGTTGTCCGCCAAACCTTTTTTTTTTCAAGTAACAATTAAACGATCATGCATTTGATCCATGATATCCACGAGTCCGTTATATTTCATTTCTTAGATTTCACAAACGCGTGTAATGGTGGATGGTGGTCGTGGTCGGCGAATAATTATGTGCACTGAATTTAATGATGAAGGAAAACAGAGAATTATTTTTAATGAAACTGAGGAGAACGAGAGGCGAGTGGAGTTGGTGATGATTGAATCGAAAAGCGAGTCTGCGACGGACCTTCGCGAGAAAGGTGGGCCCAGATGGGCCTCAGCGCTAGGTCCCACGTGAATGTTCTTAAATTTTCCGTGCTTAGGTCGCACTTCACTGTGATAAGCACCGTGGTGCAGGAAATGAAGTTATCCGGGACAAAAAATATATACACGACATTGCATACACCTGTCGTTCTTTAACTAGAGACAGTCCCTTTACGACGCGTTGAAATGTTTATCTTTTGCACCGAACACATCCTCGGGGAAAAAAAAAGGGTGAAGGGCTGGGTTCTCAGTTTTCCTACGAGTGGGTGTGCGCGTGTTTGCGAAGCTCCGTGCAATCGGAGACGGCGTGACGTCAAAATTGGAATCCCCACGCCCCCATACCCTCTGCACCTTAATGCGATTTGTAAATCGAGAGTAACGCTTTGTTGAACCAACGAGGTGATCCTTGGATTAACAAATTCGCTTCTTGAATGACGCTAGACGGGACGTTCACGTACGCGTAGTAAGAATATCGTCGAATCGATTTTACGTTAAGGTTAAATCAGCTTAAATAATCGTTTTATAGGCGTGATTAAAGACGGCTTCCTTTGATTGTTTTCGACACGAAGCGAATCACGAAATCCTTGGAATTGATTCGTCCGAATGTAAGAAAATTCCCCAAGACACGATAGTTCGTCGAGATTAAAACATTCTAATACACACCTTTTATCCGTAATTGAAATTTTCATAAATCAATTTAACAGTTAGAACCACTTAATAACCATTGCCAACTCTATCCATTATCGTTAGGATTAATTCTTAGATAAGGAAATATTAAAAACTCATGCTCTCTCGGAAAACCCTTCGAGACGTTCGGGGAAATTTTGCGTCGTCAAAGTTACCCGCGTGGATCGACCGTGAGGCTTTGAATAAATTTTCCGAGGCGAGACTCGATCCTTTGTACGCACGGTTCGGCTTGATTTGAATAATCCGCCGTCGTTCGTGTAGTCGTAAAACCTCGTTGCGTGCGATCTTATTTTTACACGCGTTATCCCGGTCCCGATGGAACCTCACGATCGATTATCAAGGGAGGATCTCTCTGAAATCCAATCCGCGGAGAAATATGTTTGCGACGTCGCTTCAATGTCGTCCAGACCATTTCGTCTCCCCCGCATCGTAATTTTATCAACTCAATACTTTTTCCCCGACAGGAGCATCGGCCCATTCATTAATACGAAAGGGGTCGTAGGATTAAATTACAGAGACTCGCGCCACCCATAAAACATATCTTATCTAACGAACGAACCCCCCGAGCGTCCAGATTGACGGTACGTTATTATCGTTTTATTACAAAGTCAAGAGACGTGCGAAAAAATATTGAGAGGACATCATTCATCGTTCGCGGTAACTATATATCGCTATCACGACGACGATATCGCTCATTGTCGACGAATGTCATTCGTGTATACGATACGCGTTCGCGATAAAGGGTGAATGGAATTACGACGATATTAACGAAAGCGGAAAAATCACTTGACGTAAGTGCACGCGCGTCGAAGCGAAACGATAAACTAATCGCATCTTTTTACAGGAAATTACATTGCTACCGCCATTGAGTTTCCTTCGGCCTCTTTTTCCCATTATCGTGCACTCCGAGCGACGAAATTCATTTACGCGGACACTCGTTCGCTATTGTTAAATATCGCCACTTTGTTGTATGTATGTAGTGGGCGAAAAGGTTTCTGGCCTACCGTCCATTACGTATAGCCACCCCTAATGACGCGAATGTAACGTATACATACGTGTGAGGGTTAGCGAGGGGGAACAAAGGTCGCGCACCCACCCCCTCGTCGATCAACCTGTAATACCTGTTTATGCCACAGATCGTAGATATAGTACATATCTGGATAACATCTACGATAATTCCACGCAACGCGTCTTTGGTCGGATTGTACTACTGCTGTCTAATTTGAAACGCGTTTAATGCGGTGGAAGTATGACGAGAGTATACGCAACGAATTATCGTAATATTAATCGAACCATTAAAGCGATATTGTTATTGCTACCAATAAATTTGACATAGTAACGCGATTAATACTAGTCGAATCGAATGCAATCGAAGAGGCGGCGAATGCAAAGACACGTTTCGGGAGCAGTGAAGGTTTTTGCAGGATGAGTCACGAGGTAAGATCGACGTCAGACATCAGGATTATAACGAACGCTATAAACCCACGCTGTTTGAAACTGAACGTCAAATTTCAACGCGGCGTAGGGCGTATCCTTGGACACTCTTACCTCCTACATAATTTACTTGGATAACAAGCGTGATTTCAGGATAACCTACATGCCTTTTATACGCCTCGTCCTTGGGAAGGAGATACAGAAACTCTTGATGAAATAACACGCGGTAAGGGAGTTTACGACCGCGTCTCGACGCTAAGTATTGTGTTTAATAACAATTGTGACTCGACGTTAATAAAACGAAAAAGGCTTGTCAACATAAATACGCGAAACTCCACGTATTATGCATTCTTAATTATTTAAATCCTCTCGAATTTTTGAAAACATGCTGGCCCTTCGATTTTAACTAGGAGAAATTAAAATGAAAACTAAATTCGAAGCAACGGTAGTGCTGACGTTGTAAATAGAAATCGATGGTGGTTTTTCACGCTTCGTAATACGGTTGCTGTAAATTCATTTCATATAATCCGATATCCCCTTAAGGCGAATTCGATATCTATTAGAATAATTGCGGAGTAATTAAAATGAATCGATCGCAGGCACGTAAATCCTGATTAACCAGTGCTGGAGAATAATTTGCCTCGATAGTAATTACTGTGATTTCGCGACGCTTTCGGGCTAATTTTGAAAGAAGGAATGGCGTAATTACATCGACCGAACGTTAGATCGGTCAATAATATTCGTTTCGCAACTCCCTAAATTCACCCCCGACGCAATTCCAGTATAGTTCGAACGTGTCGCGATTGACATTCTTCCCGGAACTGGACTAACGTCGAAACTCATAAAAAATAATGCACGATCCATTTCACGACATAAAAATTCCAAGAATTTATATGACACTCCTCCAACGGCACGCACACCCTTGACGTATATCATCGTTACTTTTCAAATGAAATACTGCTACTCGTCCCACACGTGTAACATTCGGGAGAATAAATAATTTCGAAACGAGAGTACGTCGTGGAAGTCCAATTGCATTCCCGCAATGCAAAGCTCTGTCCGTACGTTCGACAGAATTCTACGAACCGCAGGAATGGCCGCTCGGAGCGAAATTCATCTTCGAAAAATCGGAGTAAAATCGAAACCAGTAGCGCGCGGCAGTCGGTCGTGGCGGTATAGCCGGCGACGCCAGGCGTCGGTTGCGCGCGTCGATCGACATCGTGGTCCAGGGTCGTGGCTACCCGCTTTCTCTGTTTATGGACCAATCGCATCGCGACTGGGGAAGAAAATCAATAGGCGTCGCGGCGCGGATGACGTCAACCTGCAACCCCCCACGATCGACCGATGCGACGCGGGCGGCGCCGGCCAATTTCTACCTGGAGCAATCAATAAATAAAGATATCCACGACAACTACGTCGCCGATGGCACCTACATAGCAGTCTATCTAGACATACTCGAACACCTGACGTGCTCACCGATCGATCGTGGATCCGTTTCTACGGATCTACATACGCTCGCGAATGAAGAACGAATCTTATTTATGGAACGGAAAATTTAAGCAGCCGCGAAAGGGATGAGGGAGTTTCGTGAGGAGAATGTTTTCCAAAAATTTGAGTAGAAAATTCGAATGAATAGAAATATCCTCCGCGTCTCAAAATAGGCACATGATTCATCTCTCTCGAGGCACGAGACTTACTCGTATTTATTTTCATATTTGACCAATTTTTTGAAATTCTTTCTTACTTTCGTACCACAGAATTGTTCGTATCGAGAACTTTGCCGGGGTTCAACCTATATCGTGGGCGAGTCGATATAACGTATCGACAGGAAAACGTTACGTAGGTGAAAATGGATTAGGGGTTGAGATGAAGAAGAAAGTATAAGAACAGCTGTAAAGTAGATTACGCGGTTGGCTTCAGTTTTTTTCCAAGCAAACAGTGGCAGTTGATTCGAGTGAAAAATGGAGTGAACAGCGTTACCGGATTCAAACGTTTACTCGGCATTCGTTAATATGCTACCGCCATACGGTGTGCTCGTGACCGAGACATACGCTTCGATCTTAAAAAAATATATTACATTTTTTTTAAAGATTTTTCGAAATATAGTATTATTATTCAGATTTTTGTGCGCCATGATTTCGTCATTAGACGTTTCACCGTAAGATGTATTTTATTAATACTATTTAACTGCGCATCGAACATGGAAATTATTCATTGCAAAAATACTGCAACTAACCGACGCGTCCCCTAATCTTCGAACAATATCGTACAATGAAATAATAACCCTGTGTCACGCGTAACACAGGCGTCTAAAAAGATTCTCTCAAACTTGTACAATGGATACAATATTTAGGACCCACAGCGTCGTTTCGTTCAAAAGCGGTGTTCATTGCGAACAATGAAACAACACATTTGCCACGATACGTTATATTTAGTGACAACGTGAATTTGGCAAGCTAGCTGTTGCACGCGCATCGTAATCCACATTTATTGTAACCTGTAGCATAATGAACAGCGACCTATTTCCACGAACAAATGAGAAGCTCCCATCGACGAATAATGCCAATAAATTTTTATTCATCCCACTTGATCACACGTAACGCCAGTTATCGGGAAATTCCGGATCGATGGTACAGACATTTTTGCGGACCTAGATCTTCCAATGGTTAAAACAGAAATGAAGCGATAACCTATCGTCAACCCTTTTACTCGTCTTCCACGGCAGATAGGAATATCGTCGGAGAATTGTACTACATTCCCGCAGGGGTGGTTTAGATAACTGACGATTGATAAGGGCAGCAGCGAGCGACAAAAGATACGGGGTTCGAGAATAGAATATTTGCACGTTGTACGAAGAAGATTTTAGAATCTCCCTTAATTTGTAAAACTCTTTCGTATAGGTACATCTTTTCAATTCGCGTGCATTCACGAACGCCATATTCGGAATTAAAATATTTTTCAATTCCCACGATGTGGATACTATGATTCCTATTTCGAAGCCTCGCGACTGATCTCCGTTAGCGAACTCCTAACGAATTAATCCCGTCGACGTAAAGTTTAATTTATGTCCCGCGATCCTTTCAAGACCACCCTTCCGCGTGGCTGCGCTTCAATACTACGATTTCGAAAAACCTTCTCCCGGAAATGTATCGCACTGCTTTTTTTCCCCCGTAACGATCCCCCGACCGACCCGTATCCGCGCGATCGTGTAGATTTTAGTTGCACGCGGTGCCTCAGCGTTATAACGGCGAAAGGAAAAAGAGAGGAAAGAAAAAATGTGCTCGCCAAGCGAGGTACCAGGGGGGTCGGCGAAAGCGCCACCTCTCGATCGCAATTAATGCTCGTGCCGATGCACGTACGTGAACACGGTACGCGCGTCATGGGACGGGCGATATAGTTCGGCTAATCTCATAATTTAATACATCTAATAATCTACCGCGCTTTTAAAACCGCCATATTGCATTCCTCCCAAGTTTTATATCGGTGGCTCAACGTTTACCATGCACCCCATTTTCAGGATATCGATGGATCGGTACATAGGTAAATAAATGGTCACGGAACAATTTACTTTATCCCGAGACACGAAAAAATGTGTGAGGGTGAGTTTTACTTTGAAAGAACAAGTGTTTCAATCGTACGCTCTCGATTGTTCAGGGCTATTTTACGATGTCAGATTATCCCCCGACATTTTAACCTAATAAAACAAGCGACACGCTATCCGTAAAACTCGTTACATCTCGAGCTATGATGATATTGTGTCATAAATGCAGTCGCAATTTTCTTTACATTCGACAACGACGCAGCGTACACCGCGAATAATTAATTCCTGACAGATCTGACGTTTCGAAGACAACCGAGGGGAGAATTATCGCGATACGCGAACGTACAACGTACGAACGAGCCGGCAAACGGGAGTCGATCTAATTTCGTATTCGCGAGACGATAACGATACTCCGATTAGAGCGTCTTTAATTAAACTGGCGAGAATACACTTTTGACTCACCAGATACGTAGGCAGTGACGTGAAAACAGCTGAGGTGCTTCGGCCATACTGGTTCGTGTTCCGCGTCGTTCCTCGAAACACGGCGCGTAAAGCGTTGCAACCCGAGGCGACTCCACGACTCTGACCGATCGATTATTATCGTTGCCGCGAATTAGACCTCTTTTTCTTCTTTCCCGGCGTTATTGCTACGTCTTACCAGCTGTGTGGCGCTGCTATCCACTTTTTATTGGCTCTTTTTTTTATTATTACTCTTTTCTTTCATTTTCTTGCGTTTTTCGCTTTTTCCCCGCAACGCGGCGGGTACTGTATCGCCTCGCCGGATGAATATCGCAATGATTACCGAGATACGATAATTTGAACGTGGAGAGTACGCGCGGAATTTATATATGTAGCTATATCTTCGCTGCAATAATTCGGTTATTGAGATGCTTTAACGTAACGTAATTAATTTGTCAAAGAACGAATGAAAGCGTTGAATGCAGTCGTAAGGATTCAAATGGATAAAAAATATAACTGGGAGCAAAAACAGGGTCGGATATTATTTTGCGTAGACTTTACTGTTCTTCCTTTCTTTCTTTCGTAATTACATATCGTGTGTAAAGTACACATACGTGTATGAAAGAGGCGTGTACAGAATCGCAGACATCTTACGGACGAACGCGAGCGATGAAAAATTCGAGATTATTTCCAAGAATAAAACTCGTCCTAACCTACGACTTTCGACTATATTATAGTCTCACGATCGATCGTTACACGCAACCGACCACCCTAACATCCACTGGCATTCTTGAAACGAGCACTAACGTCGGCCCAATTGACAATGTCGAAGATTGCTTTTACGTAATCCGGTCGTACGTTCTTGTATTGCAAATAGTAAGCGTGTTCCCAAACGTCGATACCGAGCAGCGGTACCAGACCGGTTGTCGCCTGCAGGGGGTCCTGATTAGCGCAAGTCGCTATCCTCAGGGATTTCGATTTTTGATCAAAACCTAGCCAGCCCCAACCGGAGCCCTGAATCCCGACGGTACTCTCCGACAATCTTTTCTTCATCTCCTCGAGGCTGCCGAAGTCCTTCTCGATCTGTTTTACAAGACTGGCTGCGGAAAGAAAATTTCAATCAATCGATCAACGTCTGATCCAGATTCGTAGACTTACACCTGTGAAATCGCTATATCTTTTTCCATTACACAAAGGATTTACCATCGGGTTTGCCGCTGTTAGGTGAAAGGTTGCACCAGAAGATCGAATGATTCAAATGGCCACCACCGTTGAATTTAATTGCAGGGGCCAGAGCGATTTGTGTGTTAACGTCCCCCTTGGCCGAAGCCTCTTTTAGCTTCTCCTCGGCGACGTTCAAATTGTTCACATAGGTTGCGTGATGCTTAGAATGATGAAGTTGCATGATCTCGGCGCATATGATGGGTTCTAGGGCTTTGTAGTCATAGGGCAGCTCGGGAAGCGTGTGCTTCGACCGCGCAATTGCATCTTTACTGCGGAACACGGAAGACGCTAGGTTGGATGTTTTAGAACTACAATATTGCCCTAATGTATTTTGTAATGCCTTTTTAGCGCAATCTGCTTGTTTCGATTTTTTTTTCAATCATCAACATTACGGTTTATAACCTACTCCAGAAAGATGTGATAATTATGGAAAGCCGGTGGGGGCTCGTAAATAAATCAATCTCATTTCCTTTCAGGTTTCATCGTCCTCTCAATTTCTCAATCGAATAATGTATTCGGATTTAATTACAGAAGAGGCTGTACGAATTTTCTAACATCAGCTGGTTTCACCTAAGGTGCCTAATTTTATACTTATATCGAAAAGTAACATATCGATAACGCTGTTAATTTTGTATTATACTTCTGTAAGCATTGAGGCATCAAAGGAATCCTTAAAATAATAATTTTGTCTTATTTGCGCATCGATCTTGTTCTTAATTGCTACTGTTCATATATGCGCGTCTTCGTAAAAAATGTAACGGAAACGACACAGGCACTTCATGGAAAATACAGGTACATTAATTACGAGATACGAATTAATAAAGTAATTACAACTATTATAAAAATAATGATGATATTGACCGCACGTTTTGTACTTTAATGTATTCGAGAAAATGTTATTTCGACTGATTCGTTTTCAAATGATTTATGGAACACAATTTGTAATGGATATTGGTACGGTAAAGATGTGATATTGCTTCCATCGATTCATGGCGTGTAAACATGAAGAACGATTCGACGTTGCAATAATGCGGAAATTATAGTTACAAAATAACAGACCGATATTGAGACATAATAATAGATACTGAAATATTATCATACAGATGACGTATCCAACACGGATTCGCGCGTGTCAGAGGTCATATTGCATTCACGATGATTTAATGTTCAATTTCATACACTTAATAATTCCCGAATTTCCGAAAATAATGATAGTTTCTGTACAATCCTTAATCGGACGTTTCCCAAGGGCACTACGTCTAACCGAAACCAGACAAAACAATTACGTATAAACGAATTCAATGAAACTAACATCAAACGTTCTTATTGCACAATGAGAACTATGAATTAAATGTAGATATGACAGATCTTTTCGCGATTTCGCAAACCAAAAAGATAGAATCAGAGACGAAACAGTGACAAGAGAATGCAAAAAGATAGGTTAGAAATTATATAAGGTCATGTGTAGCAATTCTTGACGATTAGCAAACAACTTACATTGTACTGGATAACAGGGCACGCCTTGCCACGAACATGATTGTAATGCGAATGAATAAAGTTTCACGTATCTCCAAAAACGATAACCGAAAAGTGCAATTTAAACGGAGGAGCGAATCACAGGACCCTAAGCCACCACTGCCACTGCCAATTTCGCGATTCTCCCTTTCGCCGGAAAATGGTGGACTGCGCAAATATCAGCTGTTACGTCACGATCTACCTGTACAGATTTTACGATAATCTCAAAATTTGTGCGGCAGAGTAATACCGCTGATCTATTTGCATGCTAATGGATTTAACTGCCATGTTCCCGATATTCTAAATGTGAATTGTTCGATGGTCAATCTTTCACAGAGTATTTGAACAAAGTATTGTTACCAACATTCACTTACGACGATGGTTGCAAGCATCGTCAACCAAAATATTGATTGGCAGAAAAACGTAATCTTTTTATTTCATTTCTATTGCTTCAAAAGATGATCCTCTGATATCAGAAATGCCTAATCATTCGGATATTTAAACAAATACGTGTTTATATAGATTGCACGGTTACATAAAAAAAATGTTGTCACAAAAAGAAAAGAAAACTGCACTTAAATCACTATCTAACTTATGTGAGTAACATTATACCATAGTAGGAAATTATTAAACAACAGATCACAATGTACAACGGCAGCAACAAATTTAATATGAAAAATGTATCCAAAACCTAAGTATGAAATACTTATAGCTACACTGGATGTCATATGTGTACCAAAATTTTAGAACCGTTTCAAAGACAAATTAATTTTAAATGCAAATTTCTACAAGAATGACAGTATAAAAGACATGTGTACTTTTGGTGTATATATATAATATACGAATAATACGAAGTAGTAATGTAAATGTTTTGTACAATCGTCTTTAGTCTGAAAAAAATGAAAGATACAAATGTGATGTGTCGTCAACTATGAGATCAGTTTGCATGCTTTACTGAAATTAATGTTGTCTCATATTTTGGGTAATTTACAAGTATTTAATAAATCTAACAAATAGATCTCAATCTTATTATACACAATTAAAAGCACATTTTATGCACGAGTAAACGAGTATCTCACACTGGAAAAAAAATACGTACATACAAAGTATTACGCACACAATCGCGTATAAATCTACATATGTGCGTTTCTCGTGTATCGGATATTATTAACATTTGTGTATTTACATAATGGAAAAAGGCGTAGTTTCAATTAATATTTTAACGTTATACGTTTCCATGGATTTTTCCTTCCAAAGGAGTAACAAGATACTATCTATGGTTCATAGTTTGCAAAGGACTGTTCAAAGGATCTATCGCTTTCGCTCTCGTAACATTCGCTTGCTGGAAATTTCAATGTGAGTCATCGCAAAAAAATAGTTTTTACTATCTACCCCTTTATTCCAAGGCGCGTTAATTTGTATACACACAATCGTACGCGACTCCCTCGGCATAAACGTGACTTATAAACACTCCAACGGGAACCATATTTACAAACACATCGCGCGAAAATTGGATACGAAATCTTACCCACGCCGCAAGCGGCGCGTATGTTTCCGTGTCGTAGTTTCTAAACGATCGAGGGGATATATAGAATGTTAAATTTACCTTGTACTGTAAATCAAGTCACGCCGAGCCTCGTTCGTATATAACAAATTTGATATATGTATACAGAATCATTCTGAAAAATCGTTTATTCCGGATCACTTTGAAGAGTCTCACCATTAGTAAGTACTAATGCGTCATCGTCGGCTTCGTTATAGTCGAGAGAAAGGATGCTCTCTCTTCTCTTTTTCTTGTGTGTCCTTTCATCGTCACTACCTGGTGCACTTTTGTCCCTCTTTGTCCTGTCCCTACCCCTCGTTGTCCTAGTCACTACCTCCTCCCCGTTAGTTTTACTGTTATTTCTATTGTGACTCTTGCTTCTGAGTATCCTCTTGTTGTTCCGATTCTCCTCGTGTTCTTCCTCCCTGTCACTCAACTCCTCGTTCTCCACTTTGATAATCAAAGCTGCCGAATCGCTGGAGCTTTCGTCATTATGATCGGCTTGAATAGGTTTTCGGTCTGTTCTCTCGGTATTTGAAAAATCACACTGCGGCGAACGTTGCGAGGATAACGGTGGAGTCCTAGCACCTTTACACATATCACTGTCCTCCATGGGCTTCAAAGTCTTTGTTTCAGTCAGCGTGCTCTCCTCCGGTTCTTCTTTCTTTATGGGTGGTGTGTGCGGTGACAATCCATTCGTCAAATTATTCTCACTGGAGTTTGCTTTAAGCGCAGAGTTCTCTTGTTGTAATAATGTCACCGACTCCCGAGCTTTGCGTAGCTCCTGCTGCAAGAAATAAATCGTGCTCTGCATTCCCTCCACGTCCTCGTCCAAGTCTTGCAGAAATTCGTCCAACTCTGCGAAAGAATGCCGAATAGATAGCTCAAGTAATCGTTGTGAATAAATTACAACAATTTGAGTGAAGTGACGTCGCACCAGAAAACTCTCAAAATGAAAAGTGTGCGAATCGTACCTGATTGTGATTTCTTAACTTCTTCGCTGAAACTTTTTTGTAAGGCCAGCTCACCCTCCAGTTTGGCAATTCGACCACTGGCGATCATACGACCAAGTTCTTCATTTTCTTGATACAAAAGCCTGCATTTTGCCATTAATCGTTTCCCGGTATTGCTATTTATATAAACAATAAATGACAGAACATTTAAGTACTTAATACTTAGCGTGTGTATTATGCCAATTTTCAATTAATACAAAGAAAAGCTCACCTGTCCGGTGTAAACTTCCAGGCGCTAAGCTCATTCTGCGTGTCTTCTAATTTGGCCTTGGTTGTAACCAGCTCCTGCCTTAACTTTTGAATTAATATATTTACAGCCGGATCTAACAGGGCAGACCTTAACGCGGCGGCGGACGGAGCATGGGCGGCTTTCATTTCAGCAATTTGATTCTAATAAGAACAAGAAATCATATCGTGTTAATGCGAACAAAGTACTTTTTAGATATGTCTAAATCTTATACATCACCAAAAAAAGTTGTGTGTTTACGTACAACGTATTCCTGTAATTCTTGCTCTTTAGAGGCAAGCCTCCTTACTAAAATCTTCTCCCTGTGAGACGCTTCAGCATGTTGCTGCCTGTACTTGTTTTCAGATTCTCTCAAGGAAGTTAGTTCACCTATAAAATAATATTGTGTGAATTTTTCTTTTAACTAGATCTTAGCTGGTCAAAGCTGTCTACGTGCTTCGTCAAATTTTTTTGTTCGCTGAATATAATATTGCTATATATATTAATTAAACTGTTATACAAGACATAGAGTATTTGTAGTCCCTTATTTGCAACAAGAATCACAAAGGATACTCGTTGCTTTATTTTAAATACGGTTCATATCAAGAGACAAGGTCTTGTCTCAGGCCAAGTACAAGTATGCTGGACTAGACCTTGTATCTTTGCCGGAAAGAACGAATTATCATTGTCAAATATGTATGTTTAAAATAAAGTGGATGCGGCGATTGAAATATGACAGTATTCAAATTCGTATTTAAATAACTATGTGGTACGTTCTTTGAATATTGTAGGAACATATTTTATGAACCGACATTTTGCAATCTCTATTTAATTACGAATGGTTTGTCTAGCAATGATGTACAATATTGCAACAAATTCATTAGATGCACACAAAAAAAGGACACATTCATCCATGTTTGAGCGCTTGGTTTTATGGTAGAGAAATTATTATTAGAATTGTTGAAATGACTGTACACATTTTAAGTGATTTACAGTTTGTTCAATGACTCGCATGAGCCTGATACAAATTTATGAGGCATATAGACAGCTTGAAACCTTAAGATATCGTACATATGCAATATACAGTACTGAGTACTCTGTACATTTGTTTCTATCCCATAATATACTGTTCGTTTTTTGGTGAAACAAAGCATATTGGTGAAAATATACTACATGTTTTTTCCCTAAATGCGCATAAACAAAATATACTTTTATAGGTATGTGACATTGATTGCCTGACAACTGACATTTTTAATTAGCGCATACTTTGAGTTTGAAGTCGTTGCATCGTGCCATTTGTGAGATTCTCTGTGCTCCCACCAAGACCAAGAGTGGACGATACTTTTCTTCCACGAGAACTGAGAGACTACTTGTAGCAGACACAGATGTTGTCACGAGACGACCTCCTGGCCTTACATGGTCAGGTTTTGTCTTTTTCAGATTGGTATTTGGGCATCGGGAAATAATGGTGCAGGGAACAATGCATGCAGGAATTGCGTTGGTAGTAGAAATAGACAAGGATAGGTCTAGGAATATACAATTAATTAAATTCATACAGTCTTATCAAACAGATTCGAATGTCAGATTATATTAAGGATACAAAAGTGTAGTGGACAGGATAGACGGATAAACGGGATTGTGAAAGCAACTGGAAGTTCAGATGGTAACTGCATCAATTAAAGGTTTCGTACTTCACCAAGACTTAGGTTCACGCACCCCTGGCACAGTGCTTTGTAGGCCAAAAGATGACATAGGCCCCTTTGTTTTTACTCTTCCGAGCTGTAAATTCAGAGCCAGCGAGGAGGTTGTATTTCATTCGATCCTCGCAAAGTGGAAGCTCGATATCCAATGTACAGATGTACACGCACGCACAATCCTTGCTTCTGGCAGTGTGGTTTACTACACTGCAGGAAAACGCGCTGCACACTGCACGCTCACTTACAAGATCGTACTCAGATAGAACCGCGTGTGTTTGTTGCGATGAAAGAAATGATTCATAGCAGACACATTTAAAGGAGGAACCCCGTCATCTCTTCTTATCACACAATAACACTTTGCAGAATTTACACTTTGGCTTTGATTATGTGATTTTTAAGACCAATGGTAACTCGAGTTAACACCGGAGGATGGAATTCTATGGTATTCGCATCGCATTATTTCTGACTACTTTGCATATGCGATACGTGTGACCATCACACCACTTCTGCTCACCGATATCTTGAAAAATATCATTTTCCAGACACTGTATGTACGGTGTTAATGTAATTACCCGCACTACACATCACAAATGTAGTTTTGGAAATAAATACAACATCGGTATATATCACTATCCTGCATTCTAAAGAGCATAGCACGATCAAAATCGATCAATTTGGTTTTTATGCTGGTACATACATCTTCTATAGTAAAGACTCGCTCGCCAATGCCATGAGAAATATTTTATAAGGATATCACCTGTCATCGCGTTACTTACTTACTCAAGATACTTTCGATCTTAAGACTAATAAAGAACTTAACGTCATTATTATCCTAAACACTGTACTACTAAAACGCTTGGTCCCTAAGCTTAGCGTCCCTATAAGAGTCTTGTCTCGTACAAGAGACCGTTGTGTTCTGGCATTCGTTAATTCGCTTAAGAAATGTGGTGAGTGAGGTGGTCTCACTCGTGTGATCTCAGTACCTTCCTGGGCTGCCGCCTGGGCCTCTAGACACTCCACATACAAGTCCTGTTCATGCCATTTCGCTGCTAGCTCGTCCTTTGTCAAGCTGTCCAACTGTTGTTGCGTAAGCTTGACGCGCCTTGGCTGCCGGGGCGAGTGCGGGCTATTCGGCTTTCCCACCACGATGTTGCTCTGGGGACTTCTTGGCGAAGACGGACCTGCCGACTTAACATCGCTGCACTCTTCTGCCATCTTACGTCAAACGGTGCTTTACAACCACACCAGGGGCTGCGAATAAACTGCAATATGCTGTGCTGTCTTCTTTAGCCGTTTAACAGAATAGTTCTGACGATTGCAGTGATGACAGGATGTCGGCGTTAGCGCACATTTGCCTGCAACAGTAATATTGGTTCCATGTAACTTCAATGTTCAATTTGTGCGTGTAACAGCAGTACACGTAAGAAAAAATCTTTTAATACACACATTATTTCTCATTTATAATTCAGTTAGCAAATCAATGAGTTTCAATCAAACGGTTTGTTAAAAATGATGTTCGAAATAATCGTGCACTCTAAATACATGCAAAGTAAAATTATAACAGAGTAAGATTCTTTTATATATTAAAAATACCAAGTAGAATATTTGTACTATTATACAGCTACCAGAAGTGTATCAACTTTAATAAATGGTAAAAAAAATGGTACTCATACTCCGTCTTTACATCAGCACGATTCGTAAATAGATAAGTAAAACAAATGAAAAATTCTAAAATTATCTATCGATTGCGATAAAAGGAATAGCAAAAAAACCTTGCTATCCGCGTTGCCTTAACTCTCGTAACGTTCGTTGAAATTTTATTTAGTAAAAGTTTGCGTCTTTTACGTCAAACAAACAACTTACACCCAGGAACATGTAAGGCGATAACTTATCAAACTCGGAGATCTTGAAACAGAAGTATGGTAATATTGTAAATGAAAATTACGCCATGCAACATTATCATCCTGACTTAGAAACGTATTATCACAGGGAATAATCGTGTTCCATCCAGAAAAAAAATATTATTTCCCATAACTGAAGCAAACGTTTGCAAACGTTCTTCAGGGCGCAGGTTCGTACCCGGCTTTTGGAATGTACCACGTGATTCTCGCTGGTCACGTGGCCGCTTAAATGTTTTATTGCGACACACAGGGAATGGTAGGGAATGCAGGATCCAGTTATCTATAGTCAAAGGGAGCAATGACGCCATTATGTCGACATGTCTGCCACGAATGAAAATTTCGCGGTTTAACGTCGAACCTCCCTCCTACCCCTACACGCTTACACAAGTAATATCAAACATAATCTATGTAATCATCGGTATACTCCGAAAAGAATCACGTGTAAAATATAATCTTTCAGCGGGTGAACCGGACGCTGCCAAAGATTCGAATATCGAACGGCAAATGATAATCTAACCGTATCGATTATCATAAACTCACCGCACCGCGATTTACCACCACGAAGAACTTTCCCTCGTTTCACATACCTGGTCTACTGGCACGCCTCTCATTCCATCGAAGAACAGTCGAGTTCCGTGAACCGACGAAACACGACACTACATGCATATATACGTATACATGTACACACTCGGAGAGACGTTATTTCCGTGACTCCTCTTGTTAAGGTAGAAAGACCAGGAAAGACCTCGGTTGGCACGTTCCTCGATCGATCAATCGGTGAAGCGGACGAATGTTACGCGTAAGACAGTCCCCGATTCCGAGATCCCGCATATACTAGATATGTACGGTATTAATACTCGCACATGACACACATATCTCACTCGCGAACGACAGAAGAAGGTGCACTACTGTAAACGTCGACGATGATGCGACTAATCGCGAACGATGATTACTTTGCCGACGACCCGTGGAGTCGTAGTCGGAGTGGCTAGAGGAGCGAGTACCAGCTACCAGCGCATGCTCCAATCACGATTGTCCGAAATTCATGCTGACACAGAAATTGTGATGGACGCACGAGTTCTCGTAGAGGGAGCGGTGAAAAGAATGCGGGGATTGAGGGTCGATGGAAGAACTCGACCCTTCGATAGGATCACGATTTGCCCGACTGTCCTCTTCGGCTTTTTTCCTGTACCAATTTTATGGTTCACGTTCGCACTTAACTAATCCGCGGCCATCTTAAGTACGGTTGAGTACAGTACGCGGGATGGATTACATAGGCATCGAATCATGAATTTCCGTACTACACAGCAGAGGGGAGTAAATCGTTGTGAAGTTCAGGACGATTTCAACGGCTTCAGAGATGGCGCCGTATGCCCGCGAATTTTTGAACTGTACGAAAATATATTTTATTTACTGTAGTATACTGTCAGTTACAGATCGTTTAAATATTCTATTAAAAACATATATTAGCTTAGTAAACTTCTGTTTATAAATAAATTGAATAAAAATCTCTTAAAATATTATTAAATCGTAAAACTATCTTTTAGTTAAAAAAAAAAGTTCATTCGTGCGAAGGGCTTGGTCTCGTTCTTTTCATCAATTCCATGTTGATTTTCGAGTTCTGCACCGTCGGTTTCAGCTTTACGGGTATCGCTTTAGATATTTTCGATGGTTTTGTGGGTGTGAATGAACGTGGTGCCCCTGTATGCAGATTAACAGGTCTCGCTAACTGCGTACTGCTACGTTGTAATTCGGGGGACACGTGTTTCTTTGTTGCGGCGTAGGTCCTAATGAAAACAAACATTTTATTCAGCACTGACGAAAACACAGTAGGTACTTTTCAAAAGTTTGCTGCAGTAGTAGCTGTTTTTCGAAAACCAAGCAAAATTACCATACCTGTTTGGAAGATTGGAATTGGGTGCAAGATTCGTCTTTTTCATACTACATGCTGCATTACTCGGTATTTTCTGTGGGACATCGATACTTAATGGTTTTAATGGTAACAAGGAATACGAGTCTTTGACAAAGGATGCGCCAAAGCTACGACGACGCAGTTTCGAATTTCCCTCATCGCTTTGCAGACTTTTCCGCGGCATTAATTTCATTAACGCGGGCTCCATGCTGCGGCGTGGTCTTGGAGTTTGCACGTGGGGTTCAGTGCTTGAGCCTTTCGAGAACGATTGTCTTGGCGGCAAATAACTTATTCGCGCTGAGGATTGTATGCTTCGAGTCGTGTCCAGTTCAATCGACTTGGCAGTACCTGCAACGACGGTGGGCGATGTGTTTCCTGGCGCCGATCGCACGGACGCGCAATCTTGGTCTAAAAGAAGCAAAATGAATAATTATCGACCAGTGAAACAAGTAAATAGTAAAAAAGTGTAAGTGTGCCTGACTACCTAGATTTGGCGATGTGATGGAAGTCGTACGATTTTTAGCTGACAAGATCTTCAGAGCCTTTTCCAAATTTTGTTGCGCTCCCACGATATATTCGGTCAGATTTTTCGGGTACTCGTTCTCGCTCTGCAGTGAAATTTGGCCCAAAGAGCGGGACAATTCGACCACCATGGCAGGAGAGCTCGTGATTTTTGGCGGCGATGGTCGCGGTTCGCCATCTAGACTTGCGATTTCTGCTTCCAAATCCCATGTTTTTTGACGACGCAGGACGAAATTATCGCGACGTTCCGGCGACGCATTGCGACTCTCGCTTGGCTCGGAATTCGTCACTTTCGTTTGAATTGCAGGCTGATTCTGCGTTACAAGAAAACAACGAGTCAAATCGAGATATACGTAGACATCAGATAATCATGAAATGCTCACCTTTAAACTGAAAGTGCTCCCTTGAGTACGTATTTCCGGTTGCGTACGACTCCGCATTACTCCGTCCGTTTTCACCGTCTTTCTTGAAAGATCGCGCTCATAAGACCTGTTGCCGGAACGCGGGATGTTAAAACTTCTGTCGGTATTTCGGTTCAGGTCCGGCTCACTGGTAATTAATTCGAATAGTTTCGAAGATACATCGCGCAAAACTTTGACAACATCTTTTGAGAGACGCGGTAATAAATTACTTCCGGTCTCTTCCACTTTTTGCGCTATATTTTCCTGAAACAAATATCGGCACTTTGTTATCGATGAAGCTGCGTTAGATTATTCGTTATGAATAAATATGGATTTATGTTTAATTTCGGGAGAAACGTTTAAAAACGATGCGGAAACGATTTTAGAATTGTGAACTTTTCCGAGTATCCAGCATTTAACGAATAATAAGTAATATATGGAAGGAATCAACAGACAAGATCTTCCCTCGGGCCAAGTGCAAGTACGCGGGACTAGACTTTGTATCTTTTCCCGAAAGAACGAGCAGGGGTTTTCTAATCAATTCCTGGTACTTTTAGATACTTTTAAAATAAAAATCAAATTTTACATACAACACTTCCAATCGGACCAGTACCGGTGATGCTCCAAAATGATGCGTCCGCGACATGTTCAGGATTAGGACACCGACAAGAGACCTCGTCTAATTCTAAACTTGCTCTCATATTCGTCGTACCACATTCAATTGCGATCGTGAGAACACCTGGCCGAGGTTTTTTATTTTCATCTTTTTCTTCGGTTTGTCGATCGTGGTACTTCTCGAACGAAAGCAACTTGAATCCGATCGCTTGCAGGAACGCAGCCAACGTGGAGACGTCAGGTTTCGATTGATTTTGAAACTCCTGCGACTCCTCGATATTCGAATCGTTGTACGAATCCTGCCCACTTATCCATTTCATTAACCACTGATGAGATTTCCGCTCGGTCGCGGATTTAGTGTAACTTTCAGTGCCGATGTTTAATGAACTCTTGCTGGTATCCATCACGCAAGACAAGTAATTCGATGGTGTACTTCTCGTACCGGTGTTTCTTCGGACAAACTGTGAGATTTGCCTTTGAATTTTTTTTCTTCGGGATACAGAACATAGAATTTGTGTTGTGTAAACACTAGAAATGGGACCGATAGTAAATAAAATAATATACTTTAAAATACCTGTTTGTCACTTGTGATTTGGGGTGCTTGATTTGGTTGTTTTTGCACTTAAGTTTAAAAAGTTTAAGTAGTACGCAAAATGTGCGAGTTTTGTGTCACAGTTGTGTACGGTCATGACTGTGTATAGTCGCTTGAACGACCGCATTTTCGTAATTATTGTGGCAGGCGAGTTATATTCTGTGTGCTACATATAATAAAATAATGGCAACAATTTATCGTTAAGATGAAACAAAAGTAGAACGACCAAATAGAAAGTAAAGCGGGTTGTAGCGAACAGTTTGCTTTATCTACTTTGTGATTGAAATCTGTGAAGAATATAATTACTTTCTTGAACATTCTACAATAAATCGGGGTACAAGGTAACTTGAAATTGGTAAATAACTATGGAGTTATGAAGAATAATTGTTCTATAAATTAATGGGACACGTTTGGAAACGCAGTGCTGTCGTGTTAAACTTTAACAGTTAAAGAGACGATACTTGGTATACAAGAGGAAGAAGTTTGATTAGTTATGACTTAAATTGGTTTTGATGAATGGTCGAGAAAAACGATTTAACAAACAAAATTATTTCTACCAGATTGTTGTTGTAAGAATCATTTAAACTAAAGTTTGCCCAAGTGTTTACTTTAGAGATTTTTTCGAGGTTATGCACGCGTAGTTGGAAACTGTTTAATACTTATATTTTGCAAAAAGTTATTGTCAACATTATATATAAAAAATTTTAGATTTCCACAAAAAATGAATAACGTACTAATGTATAGAAAGATGATATTAGGCGCAAGTGCAACAATTACCTCATTTTACTTGACTCTTGCGCCGCATACAGTACTTTTAGAAAAATATAAAAGTTTTGTAGCTAGGTACATGTAAGTATCAATTATTTATCTTTGCAATACCAGTGAATACTTTCCAATATTAATTTAACTTATTGAATACATAAACAGTTTTAGTCATGAAGTACCAGTTCAGGAAGCAGTTCGCGACAGGATCAGAGAAGTAATGGTTGAGATGGAAGTAGATCCGGAAGTTCAAGAACTTATAAAGTCGTTCAGTGTATTTGGATTTGACATATATCATATTGGCACAAGCGCGAAACCGTATGGGGCATATATTGGAATTCCTGCGAATTTTGAATTCTTTGATATCAATTATGTAGATAAAGATAAAATATTGCTAGAGGGAGAAGCCATTGATTGGAATGAAAAAAGTGCAATCCAGTTTTTGGAGTCATTAGTACTTTCAAAAGAAGCACAAAAGTATGCGATAGCGCGTGAAATTTTATCAATACAAAAGAATAACCCTGTTATACATGGAACTATAGCGTCTGCGTTAGTCATGTTATTCTATGTAAGTTATAATATTGCCTATTACGAACTTAAATTGTATGAAGCGCGCCCGTTATATCGTCGTATGATAATAGCGTTCCTTTGTATATTTGTAACTGGTTGTTGGGTAACTATCAAAGATAGGTATAACTGTTACACTGATGCTGAAATTGATAAATCAGTGTCTGAGTTGGGGTTTAAGTATATTTTGGGTGGTCAAGAATTTTATGAGAAATTAATGCAAAGAAATATTGCTTTGAGAAATTTGTTAGGGGTACTTGCTGAAAAACAATTTGCGACGAATGGAAATGAGACTTCATTGTTAAGGCAAAAGGGAATGTCGCTTTCACACAGAAAATCTTTCTTTGACGCAAAACTAAAGGATGTACAGCAATTGGTATAAAATCACTGGAATTATATAGAATTTCAGGCTCAAACATAATTTTCAATTGTACGATCACCATTTGCAATTTGAGGATCAAATGAAAAATTGTGTGTAGTTGATAGAAGTTGCGTATAGGAAAACATTGGCAGTGTAACACTGATTTTAAATCCTTTATATTTATTAACATGTATTAATTACAGAAGTTATATACATTAACCATTGTTCTCAAGTGTTCTACCTTTATGCAATAGAAAATTTTCGTTTTGTACGCGTTTTTTCACGACACCATCTATTTCTTTTGAATTTAGTATTTCTTTGCATAAAGAATCACAGGGAAGATTGTGTAAGATAAACTATGCGCAATGGTTACAACAGTAGAGACTTACTGCATTAGTGATTTTATAAATAGTTATAAAAGTTAATACGAATATACTGTGCCCGTATATAGACATTTTGAACCTATCCTTCAACTGTGCCAGACTTAGCACAAACCAAAACAACTGTATCTAAATCTGACATTTCTATCTCGTGTAAAACTGTTTTTACATTATACGTTTGCTACGTATCACGTATTTATCATTTCGGCAGCATAATATTCACTTTTCCGCTCTGCTCTATGCTCGGTCAATAAATACAACATAATTACAATCTAGTGTACAAAGGTACTTCCATGGTTTTTAGGTATATACATTACATTGCACTACGACAGACCAAGCGATCCAAGCTGAAACATTGATATAGTTAGAACATCTTCACGTCCATATATTTATACACATCAGCGATAAAATTCCATTTCATACCAGTGTCATTTTATCTTCTTCCTTTTTAAGAATTTTGGCCGTTTGCTCCTGATCGAATTTCACTACTGCAGCGATCACCCTAGCAAGTACCACTGTTTCCCGTCCCATCATGTATTCGAATAAGATATTTCGGAGATACTCGATCTCAGTAGAATCTTCCAAAGTATCGTGCCTTAATTTCACTAATTTCCTGAGCTCTGTTAACTCACGTCTTTGAGACGTTAATGTTTGCTGTAGAGTATGAAAGGAACCCGTATTTGATTGAACTGCCGCCATCGCTACTCGTGAAGTACTCTCGAGTTCCTAAATACAATATTAACTATTTATCTACATAGAATATAGAATAATTTTTAATAACATTTAAATTTGAAAGTTAATTTGTACAAAAAGACCAAAGATCTATTTGCGGTTGCGTGATACAGAAAGGCACGTATGAGGTTTACGAACATCATGAATTACAATCAAGATATTACAAAGAGTGTGCAATATATAAACGTTATGCATGCCGTACAAAAGAGAACAAAAAATAGATTGTAAAGTAAAATTAAAAGAAGCGGGGCTTTTACCTCTGCGCTCGTTTCGGTTTTAGTATCAGGCTGGAAGAAATAGAAACAGAAAAAAATTATAAGGTATTGAAAAATAAAAATGCGTCGCATGAATACGAAATTATTTTACGAATAAATACGATCGGGATCGGGCGAGAAAACTAGCGATGTAAAACAGAGGGAACGCATTTTGACGTTATCTAGACTGACCCTTCTTTCGTTTCGCCACTCTTTCGTCAGTTCATTAATTTCTTCTTCGTGTTTTGCATCCAGTTGGTCTGTCCTTTGCTGCACAATTTGTTTCCATTTTCCTTCGATCTCTCGAATTTCATCGGTATGCTCTTTTTGAATCAGAGCAATTTTCTCTGCTAAATCATTGACGTCCTCTGTCTTTTGTGACCTTAGCTGTTTATTCTCAAGAATAAGAGTCTCGATTTGCTCAGACTTTGCTGTCAATTCAACTTGAAAATCTTTTAGCTGTTCTTTATATTGCTGAATCAGGTTCGACTCATAATTTTGTTGACGATCTAACACGAGCAAAAAATATAATCTGTTATCTCCAACATATCGAAAAACACGTTTGAAACAGAACTGGACGTTTTTAGTGTGCACATAGCATTAACAAAAATACATAAAAAGTTACCAAAACGTTTTTCTAATGCTGCCTGCAATTCCTCTTCTTTATCGTGTAACTGAGCTTGAAACTCCTTGACCAATTGTTTCAATCGCATACTCTGTTCCTCTTCATTCGTTTTTAATTCTTCCTTCATTTTATCCGCCTGATTTTTCAATTCATCGTTAACGATCTGCATTTGCAACACTTTTGCTTGGAATGTTATTAAAGCTTCATCCAACTGAGCTTCCAACTTTTTCTTCTCCTCTTGCAGTGTATCTGTTTCCTTAACAAGAGATTCGTGCACAGTGCTACTTTCTCGCGCATTCTGTACTTCTTTTTGTAACACTGCATTTGTTTCATTCAGAGTTTCTACCTCCAACGTAAGCTTTTCAATTTTCTCTTCAAAATCTCTGATAGCCTTTTTCATTATTTCTGTCTCCTCCATCTTGTCTTCGGCCACTGATGACAACCCGTTTAGCCTCTCAATCTCTCTTAATAAATCAGAATTTCTTGTGTCTAATAGTTTTAACTCTGCAGCTTTCTCATCTACCGCTAGTTTCAATTCATCTAGTTCTTTAGTCAATCGTTCATTATCTACACTTAAATTACTTATTTGAGACATTAATTCTGCATTCTGAGAATTAGCCACAGCTTTCAATGCTATCAGTTCAGTTGTTAACTCAATATTCTTCGACTCTACATCGAGCTGGTGCTGTGCATTAACGGAAGTCAAATTTTCTAACTCTGCAATTCTATTCTTTAAAGATGTCTGTTCAGCAAGTAATTCGTTATTTTGTGATTGCACGTCTGCAAAACTGGTGTTGTCGTTTAAGTCATCGAGTTCCAATCTTAATTTACTAATTTCCTCTTCCAGAGCTTTCAGCTTCGTTTGCTTCGTCTCTAACATTTCCAAAAGTTCCTTATTATTTTCTTCTGTATCCTTACTATCTCTTAACGCTGAACGTAATTCAGATAATTCATTACATAACTGCTGCTTCTCTTTTGTAAAGGTTTCTTGAATTTCATGTGCCTCTTTTTCGCACAGAGCTAATTTCCCAACATGCAATTTTAGTTCCTCATTTCTCGTTTGTAGCGCTTCATCAAGCATCCCTAACGTCGAATTCGCGGTTTGAAGCTCGTTGCTTTCTTTCAATAATTTATGTTCACACTCGGCTAATGTATTTTGCAATTCTGTATTATCATTCAATAGTTTCTGATAGCTGTTTTCGTAATCTACAACTTTTTGTTGTAAGGAGTCGGTCAATTTCTGCAACTCCTGATTACGCTTTATAAGGTCGTTTTGTTTGTCGTTTAAATCTTTATATTCCAAATTAAGTTCATCCCAAGTTGACTTTAACTGCTCCACCTCTACAACCAGCGCTGAATTTCTGTCTTTAAGTACTGATATTTCACCGTTTTCGGAATTCAATATAACTTTTTCCTGCTCAGATACTTTTAAAAGTGCGGCCAATTCGGCATTTTTATGCTCCGCATCATTAAGTTTAGCTGTGAATTCCTGTATTGTCTTATCTAGCTGTTCTGTAACGGCATTGAGCTTAGTTTCTAACTCATAAACTGGTTGCTTAGAAAATTCCTCAACACGGTGTATTTCTTTTTCATGTGCTTCAGTTGCCGTTTTATTATCTTCTTCTAATTTCCGGATCATTTCAGTGTGTTTTTCAACTAATTGCGTCAGATTGTTGCATTCACCTTTCAAATTTGTCACATGACTTTCTTTCGTTTGTAACTTTTTACGGAGATTTTTTATCTGATTACCCTTTTCGATTAGATCTTTTTTCACACGATTGATTTCTGACTTTAAAGATTCTGTTTCTTCCCCTAGCACATCGGAATTGGAACGTTCAGATTTTAATAATGTTACAGTTTCCGTGGCTTCTGTATACATTTTTTTTAGATTTTCTAATTCTCCACTAATATTATTTACTTCTTCGAGTTGTGCTTTCAAGTCAGTGATTTGACTGGAAAGTGTTTGATTTATACATAAGGCATTAGTAAGTTTTTCGTTCAAACAGTTGGATTCTTCCTTCAATGCTTTCAGTTCTTCGGGCAATTTTTCTAAGTCATACACTTTAAAATTAAGAGTGTCAACTTCAGCTATAAGTTTACGATTCCTCGATTCAAGTTCGTTTCCTTTCTCAAGCTTCGTGGACATTTCCTTCAGTTCCTCGTTACATTTTTTCAAATCTGATTCTAAAATAGATTTCAGATGGACGGTGTTCGCTAATTCCATCTCCAACGTAGCATGCTTTTGCGCCAGTTCGTCGTATTCCCTTAATCTTAAATGTAGATTTTGTACCTCATCATTCATAGTCGTACTACTTTCCTGTAAATGTATTAGAGATGTAACAAGCGTTTTATTCAAGTTAGACATTTTATTGGTTTGATCTGACAGATGCTCCTTTACATTATCCCGAATACACATGCAATCTTCCTTTAACTTCTGAATGGAATTTTTGTAATTCAATATATTTACAATCAAGTTACTTTTCTCTTTATGTAGCAAATCCATTGTACAATTGTCTGCTTGCAGTTTGTCTTTAAGATCAGAAATTGTAGCTCTGCACGATTTGAGTTCACTGTGGAGTCCCAGTAATTCGGTATTCTTGTTGTCTAACTCCTCCTGTAACTTATTTATTTTCGTATCGTCTTGGACCCGCTCTTTAAGTGCCCTCATTTCTGCATCCTGCATTGATAGCTTTTCTTTAGCTTTTTCCAGCATGCCCGCATACTCTTGTACCTTCATGTTAAAATTTGCACAGACTTTATCTCTGTCCATTAAAGCACCTCTCATGTTTTCCAGCTCTTTATCGAGACTTTGTACTGTAGCTTGGAGTTTTTCAACCGTCATTTCGGCTTCCTTCTTTCTTTCCTCGTTAATGATTTTCTGAGCTTCTTGTTCGTTTTTAAGCTCTTTATATTTTAGTTTGCAATTCGAAAGCTCCGTGTGCAATTTATCTCTGTCACATTGATATCCGTCAGAAAGTTTTTGCAGGTCTTCCAATTTACTTTTCATTTCTCGCAATTCGATTTCTTTTTCATTCAAGGCAGATTTCAGATTATTCAGTATTTCGCTATCGTCCGTTTTCGCCGATTTCCCCGATTCGTTTTCTTTCCCTAACTTCTCCAATCGTTTTAAAAGTTCTTTATTACGATCGACTTCTTGGTGATATTTCAAACCCATCTTTTCCTCTAAAGTAATTAACTTTTGCTGCATTTCCTGCTGCATAAGTTTTAGGGCTTCCGATTTCCCTCTCGAGATGTCTTCAATGATCTCTTTCTTATCAGGATCCACATCCGAAGCATTCTGCAATAATTGTAATTTTTCTAGTTCAGTTTTATACCTTTCGATAGTTACGCTTAAACTGTCTTTCGATTCTGTCATCTGCTTTAAATCTAATTGGAGTTGCTTTATTTGTTCTTCTTTCTCCTCTAGTTCTCTGTGTACAGAAAGTTTGTTCTCGGCTAAAGATATTACAGACTCCTCTTCACGTTTTTTCATACTGATTACTTGTTCAGTTATGTTGCCAATTTCTAAACGTGCAGCAATTAATTCTTCATCTAACGTCTTCAATTTCTCAGCATTAGCAGTTTTGAACATCTCATACTCAGACTCCAGTCTTTCTTTATCTGTTATTACTTCTTGATATTGCACTTTATTACGTTTTAAGGATACTCTGCACTTAAAAACTAGATTTTCCAACTTCTTCAATTTATCCTTTAATTGTGCATTTTCGGTTAGTAATGTAGCATCATCAGAATTACTGGGTGACTCTGCACTTAAATCAATAAGATTATCTTTTGAATTTTGCGTCTGATCACTAATTTCTGATATTGCACTCTCTAAACTTGGTTCGCTTGTTTGTAAAAGTTTTATCTGAAAAAGAAAAGTTTTATCTTACATTTAATACAAAACAATTATTTTCTTTGAAATTACCTTGGTATTTAGGGTATTTATAATATGGTCTTTTTCCTCAATATCGTTTCTCAGAGCTTCTTCAAGATGAGCTTTTGCTTGTTGCTCTAGTTGACACTGTTCTTTTAGATCAGCTATTCGTCTTAGTACTTTGTCTTGGGTCTCTACTAAAACAGATTCCAGCTTTCCTTTCACTCTTTCCAGCTCGCGATAATGTGTTGCCAAGTCTGTATATCTTCCACGATATTTATGATATTTTGTCTGTACTTTTCGATACGCTGAGTATAACTGATCTTTCGTAACCTTATCAAGTTGTGGACTTATATTTTCTTCAACCTCGCTAGCAGACTGATCCATATCAGACTGAAAAGTATAGAAGTACAAGAATAAAATTGTACTCCGCTGAGAATTTTTTCAACACGAAACTTTATCTTAAACTATCATTTCTGTTAAATTTGGACATACTTGCAAGTGATATAAATTTACAGGGCTTTCGTAAATTGGAAAAAGAGAGGAAGTATCGCTAGTAACGCTGCTCACTGATGATCTTCTCGAAATACCCATGGAATTTGGTGTGGGTGATATCAGGTCCACATTTTGAAAGCCATGTTTCGCTGGACTGTTCTTTGGAGTTTCTGCAACTCGATAATCTTATAATAACTACATGCTATAATAATTTATATTCTACTTTAAATTGCTAATGAGATAAAAGAATGTTTGGAATATATATGAAACACCCTGATAACTATAACTACCTAACAGTATTTGTCAATCTCTTTAACCTTTTCTGTGGTTACAAGTCGTCTCAAGCCCAAAGATTACTCACGAATTGATTATAATTTTTATTTTACTTCCTACGTGACGCAACTTCAACCACGTATGTAGGGCCCAAACCAGTTTGAATTATCCTTATCTGCAGCTATTGTTATCACCAGGAAACAGTCAAGAGAAATGGAACACTTACCATCCCCTTCTTCGGTTAAACTGAAATTGTCGTTTGATGCGGATAGTTCTTGAATTGAACTGTTGGATAAAGCTGGTGACACGACCGCCTAAGTGAAATTATAATGGAAAAAATAAATAATGAGACAGTGCGTAAATTGTAACTACTGCATTTACAGAATGTTTATATAGCCAAATCGTAGTTTTCAATTTTAAGTGGAGAAGGTGCCTCAAACATTTCAGTAAACCGCGAAGTGCTGCGAGGAATCATTAAATCTTCAATCATCGCAATAATAATCGTTTAACAGCGTAAAAAGCACTAATAATACGTCAATGTAATCTCAATAATCAAACGTCAAACCTGCGCAAATTGCTGCATGCTCGCCTGTAATCTGGCAGGCGACTGTTTCATTTCCTCCGCTAGTTTATCCTTAAATTTTTTGAACATCTTCGCAAAATTTCACGATCTTTGCAGGTCGTGTTAAATATTACAACTGATGGTGAACGTGTTTACGTGGAATTAGGTTGGGATCGATGACAATAGGAGTTGGAATTCAAGGATGTCAGAAGCATTGTTTAACAATTCCGGAAAAATGCATTATTGAGAGCCATAAAGATTGTTGTTCGATGAGCACAACACTTTGATCTTTAGACGATAACAGATCTTTAACTAGATATTAAATAACGAGTTCGGCGCGAAACCTATGTATACGTAGGCGCTGGTAGGCGCTGATGACTATATACATATATCCATCGCCATTGATGCCGATTTGAGTAGATAGGTCACGCATAGGTAGTACCAAGGTACTGTCATGCATTAATTTGGTTAAGACAACCGGAAAAACAAATAATTTACAGCCATTTTCATTACAGTAATTTCTTTTGCATCAAACTTTTTGATTCCACGTTGGTACATTTTTATTCAGATCCTGAAAGAATTGGACGTTTCGGACAGGATTATCACTACAAGGTGTTCATAAACTCTCAGCTTTTAGTTTTCTTACAACCCGGTTTACGTGGTTTACGCATGAAGCGGTGTGTGGTTTATTGCACTTTTTGATTTGCAAGCAATTTCAATTATCGAGTGCGTGTAATATACTTTGATTTCCAATGATTTAAATCAAACCGGAAATACTTTTACTCAAGTAGAAATGGTACGTAAATTACGAACTACCAGATAAATGTGTAATGTTCAATAACCTTACACAGATTTCACACGAAATGTGATATCCACAATAATACAATTAACTTCAGTGACTCAATTTGCAGATTAAATGGATACTTCTTCAAATAAAAAAATAACAAAGCTGCTCTGTGCTAATTGAGTTTGTGTTTTAAAGTTTTCTCTTAATGTTTTATTGTTAAAGATCAGCAAGCGTAACGTCAGTATACAGTTCTTGTTGCAATGAACATATTTGATATACCATACATTACAATGTGTTGTAGGCTTCAAACGATGGTATTCCACCACCTGCTGCGGTAGCTGGATTTCCACCAGCAACTCCAAATCTTGCTTCTAGTTTCGTACCACCCATTATGCCCACTGCGCCTTTCATACCTCCTCCTAGTTTGCCGCCTGGCCCACCGGGTTTAATGCCGCCACAATTCTCCATACCTCCGCCTGGTTTTAGTTTTCCAATTACTGCCGCACCTCCACCCGATGCTGGGGTTATAGGTCAATACTCCTTTTCACAGAATGCTTAATAACATTTTAGGATTCTCTAGACCTAAACGATTATTATATTTCAGCCGCGCCGCCTCAAATAACAGCACCGGGCATTCCTCCTCCAGCTCCTATAGCGGGCGAAGGTGCCAGTAGCGTACAATCTCTCTCAACGTCCGATAAAAAAACAGATTGGACCGAGCATAAAGCTCCGGATGGAAGAACATATTACTACAATAGCATTACGAAACAGTCGTTGTGGGAAAAACCAGACGAGCTTAAATCGCCCAGCGAATTGCTGCTGTCGCAGTGTCCGTGGAAAGAATATAAGTCGGAAAACGGAAAGGTATATTATTACAATGTAACGACCAAAGAATCGACATGGACCATTCCTCCAGACTTGGACGAGTTAAAAACAAGAATTGTCGCAGAGGAAGCTGCAGCCGCTGCCGCAGTGGTTGTTGCAAGTGCCACAAATACGTTAGTAGTTTTTGGAAATGGTATACATTAAAATTGTCAGGATTAGGTCATCAAACAGTAATTGCAACTGCTGGTATTCTGACTTTTTTTCAGCATAGTTCCTATCGCCATGCAACACTTATCTCCAAATGTTGTGAATATATCACAAACTAGTACGCCCGAACCAGGTGCAAAGTCTGCGATTGAACAAGCTATGGCTGCGACACTTGCAGCTATAAACATTCCAACTCCACCTGCAAAACCAGACGACGATAGTAACTCTGGTAAAGGGTCAGCAAACGATAGCCGCACCAGCACACCCGAGCCAAAAATGCAATTCAAAGATAAGAAAGAGGCAATCGAAGCATTCAAAGAATTACTAAGGGAAAGGGATGTGCCATCTAATGCCACTTGGGAACAGGCTGTAAAGTTAATACAAAGTGACCTCAGGTACCCGCAGATGAAAAAGCTAAATGAACGTAAACAAGCATTTAACGCCTACAAAACGCAAAAGTTGAAAGAGGAACGCGAACAAGAACGACTGAGGTTAGTAATTGATAATTATGACATAATTGTAATAATAATCATAATAAGTTACGTCACGCAGATTAAAGAAAGCCAAGGAAGATTTGGAGCAATTTTTACTCGAGAACGAGAGAATGACGAGTACGACCAAGTATTACAAATGCGAAGAAATGTATGGCAATTTGGAAGTATGGCGATCCGTGGGAGACTCTGATCGTCGAGACATTTATGAAGATGTCATTTTTAATCTAGCAAAACGAGAAAAGGAAGAATCAAAGCAGCTGAAGAAAAGAAACACCAAAAGACTAGCGCAAGTTCTAGATACTATGACTGATGTCACATATAGAACTACTTGGCAAGAAGCACAAGCATTGCTTCTGCAGCATGCGGCTTTCGCTGAAGACGCGGATTTGTTGGAAATGGACAAGGAAGATGCTTTACTCGTATTCGAAAATCACATACGGCAATTAGAAAAGGACGAAGAGGAAGAGAAGGAACGCGAGAAAAAACGTAGGAAACGGCAAGAGAGGAAAAATCGGGATGGCTTCATAGTAAGTGATAAAATCACTTTGCATTTTAAATTTTTACTTAATAGTTTGCTAACAAGTTTGTCCAATTAATGATTTTTCTAGAGCTTGCTCGATGAACTTCACGAACAGGGAAAATTAACGTCAATGTCACTTTGGGTAGAACTTTATCCAATGCTATCTGCCGATTTAAGATTTTCGGCAATGCTCGGTCAAGCTGGTTCAACTCCGTTGGATCTGTTTAAGTTCTATGTTGAGGATCTTAAGTCTAGATTCCATGACGAGAAGAAGATCATCAGAGAAATTTTGAAGGACAAAAACTTCGAAGTACAAGTTAATACAACTTTCGAGGAATTTGCGACTGTTGTGTGCGAAGATCGAAAATCTGCAACCTTGGATGCGGGCAACGTGAAGCTGACATATAATTTGCTACTCGAAAAAGCGGAAGCACGAGAGAAAGAACGCGTGAAAGAGGAAACGAGGAAGTTTAAAAAATTAGAAACTGGTTTTAAGAACTTGCTGAAAACTATTAATGTTGATTACCAAATGACCTGGGAAGAAGTGAGAAATAAAATGGAGGAAGAGCCGGACTTCAAAGCAATAACTCTAGAGAGCGAAAGGATACGAATCTTCAAAGAATATCAACATGAACTGGAAGAAAGTTGTAGTCACCATCATATTCGAAGTAAGAAGAAAAAGACTAAGAAAGTGAAGCGAAAATCGCGATCACGATCGCACAGCGTACGTACAACTGAATCCTTCGTTCGATGCTTTCGTGTTATAACTTTCTACGTTTTTATGACTTTATTTTAGGAGTCCGAAGGAAGCGACAAAGGCTTGAAGAAAAAACGACACAAGTCACGTTCCCCGAGTATTCCTAGTAAGTCGGAAAGTTCCGAGTCCGACACAAGAAAGTCGAAGAGAAAGAAGAGTAAAAAGAAAAGAGGACGCAGTCATTCAGTAAGTTTAAGAAAGATTAATACTCTTTTCAGTTTAGTTTAGAGTGACAAGGAGTAATATATTAATAACAATGAATTCATTAACGCATTGTTGAATCGTACGTTCGTATAGCGTTCGCACTCGAGGCTTCCGTCTTCCGAAGAATCTCCCGAAAGAAAACGAAAAGAGGAGAAACATAGGAGAGCTTCCGCTCACAGTGAGAGCTCTATTGCGGAAAATGCTGAACATCACGAACTTTCCGAGGACGAGTTGGAAAAACAGAGGGCACAATTGTTACGCGAATTACAGATGCAACAAGAAGAGAATTAAAAGATCAGTCCACTCGCCGATAATGTGTAATTTTAGGTTATTATAATATTAAATTAAATTTACTTTGTACAAATCAATTTATTTCTTGATTTCATCAACGTAATTGTAGTGAAAAATTCCTGAAAATTTTATACTAGTCGCCGAGAAACAAAAACAGAAGGCTACAATTTTTAAATAAAATAAATTCTGGATTCACTGACAAAAATAGATTCTGTTACATAATGTACCTGAGAACTTTACACCTCGAATATACACTTTTCTAAAAATAAGTGTAACCGTGTGCCATGTGTATGAATTCTATTTTTTTTTGTCAGACTTCGCACGGCCCGGTAAAATGAATCTTCATAAAAATATCTGTTCTGCTAAGCAGGTTGATATTTTATACGTATTGTAAAGATTTTTTAAGCTGCTTGGTCCCACCGGAAACCTTGAATTAATCAACTTTTTGGATCATATATTATTTTTACGTTTAAAAACCAGGGTGTATCGAATATTTGGCAGCGTACCATGACTGTAATAAAACTTATAATTAAATAATTGCATTGTACGCTTGTATCGTGGTTAATACTTGGATAATACTGAAAATGATATTTTTTATCTAGTTTGACTGCCGTATCCAAATCCGTGAACAAATCATCATTGTTGCATTAAATCAAATAATCATGAGATAAGAATTCAAACGAACGATGCAATTCGAATTGAAAAATCGGATCTCAAACGTCCTATCGAGACAATCACCCAGACCATCTTTTGTCGCCATTAATGAAAAAAAATGTTCTACGAATAGATAATGAGTTCTAAAGTCAGTATTTGAGCACATCTTTCTTTTTCTCACTCCGTCAGATACTGGCTATAATTTCCGGTTATAAAATCAATCGCCACTCTTTTCTGTGCCATCCGAGTACGGCCCTGTTTCGTAGTCGAATTCGCGGCGGGCGGGGGGTGTAGAAGGGGGTCGACGGTGGTGGGGGGGACGGGGAGGTTCGGCGGGTCTAACCATTTGCCCTGATGGTAGCCGCGATCATCTTTCGTAGCTCGAACAATCGCGAACTTTGATCGGTTCCTCCGGTCTTTGTCGTCGTGAAAAACGTTGTGTCAGTTCCGTCAAAGTCATACTTAAAGGATCGAGAGACGTGCATGAGAGGAAACATAAATAGAAACGTGAAACAGGAAAAGAAAAAACGATGTTGAGCCTTTGCCGTCAGGCGTTGATAGGTAACAGTCAAAAGTGAGTAGGAAAAATACGATGCGAGTCGTGCGATGTATATTATAATTGTGTACAGCGTAAATCCTGCAGTCATAACTCGAATCTTTCGTCAACCGTGACAAGTCCTTCCTAGGGTATATATTGATTATTTTCGCGCATTGACACATGCACCGTGGCGAACAACGTTTGCACGTAAATGCAGATGCGCGCGTGTGGGTGGCAAGTTATTGGTGTGTGTTATTGGTCCCTTGGCTTTAACCATCTCTCTCTTATTCAAGCTGTCCTAACGTAGTCCTTCCTTGTCTAGGATAGGGATAGGCTACATCGCGGTTTCGGAATTTTCCACTGTTAAACGGACGCGAGAGGCGTTGTCTGACAGTTCGTTGACCAAGATTTTTGGCAGCTTCGTTCCTTTCTCTCTCTTTTCCTCTCTATCGTCTTTTGCGTAGTACCTGCGAATAACCATGCACCGCTTTCCCGTTGTAAAGATTTTTGAGAAATATCTGGGTCGACGATTAGGTGTCCAGCAATTTATCCCTAATTCTGAGTTCCATATTATATCAGCGAGATTTCGAGTTACACGTCCCGATTAATTTTTGCGCGAAGGTGGCTTGTTAAACATATTCTTGAATGCCGATAAATTGAGTCGAGCACGCCGAATGTTTTTTCCCCCTGCGTTCCATTCACTGCAAATTCATGTGTCCTTGAAACGCGACATTTTTGTAGGTGTGCACACGCATATCACGCGGTACCATCTGCCGCAGCATACGTTATTTTATTGCTTGCTCGTAAAGTTATGAATTGTTAATTATAATGAGATATGTTATGTATATAGTAGAAGAGAATAAATCGATACGCAATATTTCACCGTACAATCTTTTCTCATGGCCGCCCTTAGATCTTTAGCGCGGAAAAGGTCGAGGGTAAAGTAACTTTTACTTTCCGCAAACAATTTTAAACCGGTAGTCCCTTGTTTTGTTACAGAATGCGATTCGTTTCGGATGTATTAAATTTTCGTACAATCCCTATTTTTTAACCTTTTCGATTTTCGAAATATTAACACGATATTTATAGCTTATAATCTCGGTGATTAGAACCAATTAGGGTGATAGGTTGATATTATGCGTAATTTGTCTTAATTATTCGCTACATGGTGATAACTTCAATAACAGGGGTCACTGAAATTATGTTACATAATGCTCTGACCATGGTATTGGTTTGACCCATGTAAGCAAGTTTAAAATAACATCTTTCCCCTCTTGGAATAAGTATGTCTTTTCGTTTATGTAAGTTCAGTGGAATATTTTTTTGCCAAAAATTTAAAAATATATCGGATGACACATTTTTGGTTTAACATATTAGCTATAAAATGAATCTTTAATACTCCATATCTTGTATATTTAATGCTGCATTCTGTTTCCGATTCATTATTATACATTTAATGATTATAATGATTTAAATATAATTATCTGTTTTTATATAAGTTTGTGAATTGTTATTTGTTATTGTTATTATTTTATTCTTCTTAAGTCCACCTACTTACTGTTTATGTTGATTCTGCGAGATAACCAGAAGGAAGCAAGAGCTTCATTCTCAAGATCTTTGTCAGAGATAGCATTGTGGACAAAGAGCTTTGCTCGAGTATATAGATAAATATTTAGAAATGATAGGAGGGCAGGTTTCAAGAGCTAATATTGCCCTTTCGATTATTCCTCCAATCTCATTATTTGCAAATACACAAATTTGTGCATTCTATAATAGAGATACAAATAATAAAATCAAACGGGATGGAGCATTATTTATATGCGTTATGTTTTTCTCAAATTAGCAAGAATTTCTGTATCAGGGAGATTTGAAATTAACCTTTCGTTTTGTTATCTTTTTACATGTAATTTTTATTTTACCAGAGTCACCGCAAGATGTCTGGGTACGATAGTACCAGTGCCGAATCCCCCAGATTTCCCACTGGAAAATGAACCCCTCCTTAATTATAAAAAAGGCAGCCCAGAGAGGGCGGAGTTGGAGAAGGCGTTGGATGAAATGTCCAATGATTGCGAAGAAGTTCCATTAATCATCGGAGATGAAGAAATCAAGAGTAACCTTTGTAAATATCAAGTCATGGTTAGTCCACAAATGTATAAGAATAATGTTCTTTTCAAACTTTTACGAACTTTTGACTTTACAAACATTCATTTACATTTCAGCCCCACAATCATAAAGCGAAAATTGCAAAGTATTATTGGGCCACTCCAGAATTAGTCAAAAAGGCAATAGACGTAGCTGTAAAAGCACAGCGTGAATGGGAAAAATGTCCAATTGACAAACGCTTAGACATATGGCTGAGGGCAGCGGATCTCATGGCAAATAAATACAGACAACAATTGAATGCTGCGACTATGCTTGGCCAGAGTAAAACTGCCATTCAGGCTGAAATTGATAGCGCAGCGGAATTGATTGACTTCTTTAAGATGCATGCATACTTCGTTAAAGAAGCTTTGAATTACAAACCCATCTCCCCAAACCGTAAGGAAACGTTAAACTCTGTGAGGTATCGTGGAATGGATGGTTTTGTCGCAGCAGTGTCACCGTTCAACTTCACTGCCATCGGTGGTAATCTTAGCTACACGCCAGCATTGATGGTTTGCATTTCTTTCATTTATACAGCCGTGGATAGGTCAGTCTGTGTGGAGAAACTTTGCTATACGAACTTTTTCTTCCCATGTGATTTCAGGGCAATGCTGTACTTTGGAAACCATCCGATACAGCGTTACTTTCTAACTGGTGGATTTTCAAGATATGCAGAGAAGCAGGCGTACCACCTGGCGTTGTCAACTTTGTTCCATGCGAAGGTCCTGTTTTTGGTGACACTATAACCAGTTCACCCTACTTGGCTGGTATCAATTTTACCGGATCGGTACCGACGTTCAATCGTTTATGGACCCAAGTTGGTCAGAATGTGGGGAAGTACAGGAACTATCCTAAACTGATAGGCGAATGTGGCGGTAAAAATTATCACTTTGTTCATCCGAGCGCTGATGTGGATTCAGTTGTTTATGGGACCATCAGAAGCGCATTTGAGTTCAATGGCCAAAAGTGCTCAGCCTGCAGTAGAATGTATGCTCCTGAATCTTTATGGCCCAAGGTATATTTTTGAATAGCGTCGGAACTTTATCCTAGCACTTACGACAGGCAGGAATATTTACTTCCAACCCCATAACTTTTTTCTTTCAGATAAAAGAAGGTCTTTTATCGATTCGCGACAAGCTTACTGTTGGTGATGTTAGAGACTTTACAAAGTTCACTGGTGCCGTTATAGATGCCGTTGCATTTAAGAGGATTTCCGGTTATATAGAACACGCAAAAAAATCGCCGAATTTGGAGATAATTGGCGGTGGAGAATACGACGACTCGTATGTTTTCGTTAATATAATTCTAAATCCTTTTTTCATTGTACAGATATTTTATACTGCTTTTCCACGACTTTTGTATTAGATGCGGATATTTTATTGAACCGACAATAGTAGTGTCAAAAGATCCGAAAGATAAGATAATGACGGAGGAAATATTTGGTCCTGTTCTCTCGATTTACGTTTACAAAGATTCTAAACTCGACGAAACAATGAAGTTGGTAGAATCATCAACGCCTTACGCCTTGACTGGAGCGATATTTGCGCAAGACGAGTAAGCATATTCCAGTGACCCTTGAATCATTATTCGATCTATCCGTACTCACCGCTGGCTCTTCACTTCGTTTCAGAAAATGGGCGAGAAAGGCACTCGAAGAATTCAAATATACAGCTGGCAATTTTTATGTCAACGACAAATCAACGGGCTCGGTAGTCGGGCAACAACCGTTCGGTGGTAGTCGTATGTCTGGAACAAACGACAAAGCTGGTGGGCCTCATTACGCTCTTCGCTGGGCATCGCCACAATCCATCAAAGAAACGTTCGTTCCTTTGCGAGAGTACGATTACCCGTACATGAGATCTTAGGTATAAGTATCGTTATCAGCTTGCGGTAATAACGCGGGGTTGTATGTACCGTGCAGCGGTGGGTGTCTTGTTTTGCAAACTGAGAAATGCTGATAAACGTTAATAGTTGACTGTAAAAACTACGAACTAACAGTATGCATTTCTTTTTACGCGGATTGGCCGAATCCACGAGCAGGTGGCATTAGTTTTGCACTCGTGCTTCGTAGAATGTTTATTCGATGAAGCAGAAAGCTCGTCTGCACGTCGTAATTTACGATGAGAATCGTGTTTGTTTCTAGAAACAGCATTGAGCCGTTGATATCGGATGTATCAGTTAAACGGTACAGATGATCTTTCGATAACACGTAGAAATCGCTTCGTTTAAAAGGAGACCCGAAAGTTCTCGGGTCGTCGTTTCGGTGTTATTGGTAAAGTTAAGAAAAGTTTTGCGTTAAATTTAAAACTTGGGACTTTGAATTCCTCTGCTTGTCATTACAAGAGCGTGATACAACTGTGCGTGTTCGCAGGTTTACTTCGTTCAAGAACGTCTCAACGTTCGATCGATTTAGTTTGACGCCAGAGTGTCTCTAAAAAGACGCGAGAAGCAATCTCACGCAAAAGAGTATTAATATGCTGCCAGTAGATTACGCGAATGTTACGCAACTTGCAGCACGTAGCGCGTCTATATACCGTTAAGGCGGATTTTCAGTACAATAACACATTAATATCTCAGGTATTACTATACGTGGTCGCAAATAAAGAGGCATTTCTTTTTCTTTTCCAGTCGTGCGTTGCAACGATATGTCAGATTTTATAGTCAGCTCTGTTACCCTGAACAAGTACGTTTATCGATTGTTGATGAAATTACGTGAAGCGATCTGGAAAGGTAACATCTCGAGCTTCATTCGAGATTGTGATAAATGCATGTAACTACTGATATCGCTCGAAAACAAAAATTCATCCGTTGTGTCTTTCCGTGTTCACTTTTTTATATTCTCACGTAGGTTGTTTTTTTACGACCGATGTTACGTCATATGCGCGCAGCTTTGAAACCGATTCATTTTTACCATGTAATTTATAGAACAATGCGTAGAAATGGTACGACCACAGTGATTAAGATTCAGAAGTTACCCTGAAATTACGTTTGCCGCGCCCGATCGTCGATCGCTCGGGTATGTTATTGTTGACAGTGTGATTGAGACAAAGCGTCTCGCGAGTCGAACGGTGATTACTAATTGAAGATACAATAACTGATGATATATTAGATATTGTGGCTGATGTTATGATGTAATTTATTTTAAGTGTACCATAGCAATAAAACACTATATAATTGGATATTTGCAGCCTTGACTTGTTGGCCAAACTTGTCTACGCTTCCCCGATTCTCGATCCAGGCCTCTACTTCGCTACGATTTCCTTTTTTTTGCAAGAATTTAAGTTCATAAAACATCTGAGTTTTTATCGTAAAGATGATTCAAACGCTACATTTGTCCTAAATAAAAATAATAAAGAAAATATGTTAATGACATAGATTCGTAGACTCCGATGTTATATCGATTTTTAAATCTCTGACGAGGAATAACATTGTAACCCGTTCTCGATAAGGCAGCGATACAGGAGAAATACAGGGTGAAGGTAACCAAAGCATTTCGTTTGGGATTTTTATTACGGTACGATGGTAAGTTTAACGTTTTACTTAATTTTAAGTTCTTACAGGGATTCGGGACAAATGTATTATTTCTCCGTGGAGCATACATATATAATAGTTTCAAAGCCTCAATTGATGAAAATTCAAATAAAAAAACGCATCACCCAACTTGACGTTTTTTCTTTGCGGTCTGCATCCGTTTACTATCAGTGAACAAGGTCAAAATCGAAATTCTATTTATATTCGAATCTCTCGTGTCCTCGAAAAATTGAATCGCTAATTATATCGTAGCTTGTAGAAAAGGAGTGCGGCAGGAGCGCCGCTCGCGACCGATTGGTGAAGTACAATTTGTGAAGAATTTGTGCAGATTATGTATAGTATGTTATAGAGGGCATTTTGTTTTTGGACTATACTATACGCGTTTTAACCTCCGGTACCCCACCGCCCTCAGCGCCCACAAGCGCAATGACGCTGGTAGTGTTAGCAATTCGAAAAAATAGTTTAAAATTGCAAGTGTCAAGAATAATAGTGTTGAATAGTGGTCGAGAAAGTGACAGGAAGAATTTCGGGTATACAGAATTTTCGGCAGATTCGCGGGTTGTCTGTAATCCGGTTATTATCGATTAGGATTCTAGCTTTCGTAACGCGTAATTCGTTATTTCTATTATTTTGTTCCCCGGTGTAATCGAGAGTGAATTGTAATTCAGTACCTATTGCCGAATTATTACTAGAATCTTTGTGACCGTCGAGCAGTTATCGATATCGATTTCAGTTTCATCGAGTTCAATCATTTCTATGGAAGTCCATCAACGATTTGTCCCGAATCGTCGCATAACCATTTTCGTTGCGTATACCAAGAGAAAAAGAATTTACAAGTGTAAAAAATGTCGAACTATACAAAATTCGTGGCAAGTGCGTAATTTAGGCGGCAACCATTGTGCTGCCTTTCTGTCCGAATTTTCGTTTCCCGCCCTTTTGGGCGGCCATTACTATTCTTGATGCAACGTCGACCCTATCAGGTTTGCGATTACGACTATCGAATACAATCGTGCATTATTCTTTACGCGCGGTGGATAGGTCAAAGCGATGAGATCGCGAAAAGTGTGACGAGTGATATCATTCGATACGTGTATTTGTCGCGGTCAAATTTCAATTTTGCATAGCGATTTAGAACTCGCGATCAATTCTCGACTAAAAGAATAAATAGAGTAGCGTATTGGTAAAAAAATTCCGTCGTACGTTGGCCGTTCATTTTTTTTCATTTAAACGTGCACAGTTCGTCGTGTGTGCTCGCGCTTCGAACACGAGCGAAACGAGTACGCCAAAATTCGAATCGTTTTACTTTCATTTTTGTCGCTCCTCATCCAGGTTGTTGCTCGCAGCCAAATAATCCAATTAAATACGACGAGGGCAAAAACTCTCGGTTCTGTCGCATGATATATTCTCGTATTACGCGCAATTTTAAATCGAATTTTACGACGTTGCGGATGTCTGCCGTTGATCCTCCTTGTCCATGGTATTACATATTTCTTTGCCCGCGTTATACTTTGACATGGCTCTCGCATTTCCGTCGGTGTCCATCCGAGAGTTACGTTCACGCTTCTTCTTTTCCTATCTTTTTTTTTTTTTTTCTAAGTACAGCACGTCGATGGAGGACGATTTGACGAGTTAAAATGGGGTTGACACTGGGACACGTAGACGGAAGAAGAGGGATTCGGGAGCTTAGGGCGAAAATCGCCCGTTAATGGCTCGAACGAAGGATTTCCTGGCGTTTCTTCGAGGCTTTTTACGAGTTTTCTGAGCGTTCAGACGTAAGCGCTCACTCAAATCAAGATTCTCACCTTTTCACCGGCAGATGAGGTGGTCGGCCGAGGTCTTCGTTTCTTCGCTTCTTCCTTTTTTCCCCCCCTCTCTCTCTCTCTTCTTCATCCATCTTTTGCTGCTTCGCGCCCCTACTCCCTCTCGCTCGATCCATCCTTTCTTTACTCCGCCGAGTTGAGCCCTTTCAGGGCTTCAGTTTTTTGGCTCGACTAAATGGTCAGTTTTTTTAGAGCGCAGCAAGCGAGCCCCAACGTCGGACCATCTTGTTACCGGAGGACGAAAGTCCTTTCTTCCCGGTAATCTGAAATTGACGTAATGATGATAGATGCTTGGCTTTGGAATTAACGGAGCTTGTTTTTGATAACGGTTCACGGTCGACCGTCGCGGGCTTTCCGTTAACGCACGGTTACTCGACGCGGAAAAATTGATGTAATCGCATTTAGGTCGGGGCAGCGTATTTGCGAAATCAAGTTTTGTCCGAATTTTTGGAATTTTCGTCGTTCTCTATATTAAATTAACATCGTGAAAAAGAAAAACAAAGAGCTCGGGTACAACGAAGCGTCAATGTACGTTCTCCATGGATTGATATTAATTGCGTGTTTGCGGTTTCATTTAAATCACACAATACGCCGCAGAAATTTATTTTTTCAGACAAAACAAATTCACGAGCTTCGAACGTTTCCCGAAAAACCACCGTAATTATAATTCACCGGCGTAGTTTGCTTTTTATTTTTTTTAATAAAAGCCGCATTAAAATTTTTCAGCCATTCGCAACAGACGAGAGAATTAGGAACATCGATGGGCTACGTTGTCGTATAATAATCCACAACGATCGCGGCTCGCCAGTTATACGAATTTGTGGGGTCGAAAATGTATCGCGGGTAAAAAATTTCGAACCGAGCAACCGTACTTATCGGCTAATTGGCTAATTAACGATTTCCAATGTTGCGTCAGTCGATCAGAGGGTCTCGCGACGGGTGTTTCGAATTTCGGTGATACGCGGGTCCACGATGTCGCGTTGCAACTGCAACGCGAAACTCGCTTCGAGTGTTAAGGATCAATTCACGAGCGCGGAAACACAAAGGATGCGGTCGGCAAACGTTACCGATTAAGTCATTCGCTTCGGTAACTAAGACACAAGGGTTTTGTGAAATTTCAACAGAAGTGTGGGACGTCCGTTTCATCGATAGGGCCATTTTTATGGTTTCATACTTGATCCTTTCTTCCTTCAAACGAAAGTTTATAAATTCTAGCCAGCATCGAAAATCTTAAGATTCTTTATTTTCATTTCGCCGATGGCGTGGAGGTTTCGTGGAAGCGTTTACACGAGTCAGAGATAAGATGATTTTACGGATAAGGGTCCTTAGTAAAATCCTTTGATCGAATAAACGAGAAGTACTTTAGTATCTTACAGCCCACGGACTACGTTTATATCCCGTTCACACGCGATATTAATTCTGGAGGAACAATGGTTAACCCGTCCAGTCGTATTGTTTCGTTCGCGAGATAAAATTAGCTCTAAATCTCTCGATCGTGATCTTACGATTACCGTAAACGCGCCAAGTTCGTTACCCAACCCACTTTAATTCACTTTCGTATCACTGGAACGATCTTGGAATACTTTTGTCAACATCGATTAAAGTTCATCCAAGATGAAATAATTCGTCACCGATATAAACGTGTGTTCCAGTTCCAGATCAATATCGGCCCCGGAAATTCGGTAGCATCGGAACAATTAAACCACACGGCAGCCAGGCGCGTGCATCCAGCGTTGCAAGAACACGAGGCCCGCGGAGGAGGGGGGTCGAGGAGTCAGGAGTAAAGGCGATACGGCGTCCTCGAGGGGTGGCGTCGGGTTTTAAAGGGTGGGAAGGATACAATATTTCAGAGTGGCGACAAGGAGCAAGCCTGCTTGCCACTGGCAAATTAATTAAATTCCTACAGGCTGCTTGGAAAGGCTAAGGGGATGGTCGGCAAACCGGGCAAGAGTCCTGTGTTCAGCCCGTGGGAATATTGTAATTAAGATATGCACTTCCACCCTCCATTTTCCTCGGTGCAGTTTCCCTCCGCCGTGGCCCCGCAATGATTTACGCTTCGAAGGACGGAGTATTGTCTGTTTCGACCGCTTCTAAATTGCATCCTATTACGTGTAGGCGAAAGACGACGTTGCCGCGAAACGATGTTCCTTCGTCCGTTAAGCTGGGAAAGTATCACGCGATATGGATATTATATTCTGTTTTGCGATCGAGTCACCGGGGTCTCCCGGGCGTGTTGCGTCTTCGGGACTCATTGCGAGATGCTTTTTTTTGTCCGTACGTTATCCGCGACAGCGGTCGAAACTCCCTTGCCGAGGAATTCGTGGAACGCGGCACGGGTTTCCGCGGCGAGCTTTGTTGCGCTAATCCGACGATCCGAATGTTGCTGTCGGCTTGGAAAAATTTGTATACCGAATTTTTGGCACGAGACGGGTGTCGTGCGACTGCGAAAATGTTTACGCTCGAGCGTGGATCCGTCGAGGGTTATTGTTTTTGGAAGACGGTCCATCTTATCAACGACAGTCGTATAAGTTTGCCACAATATACAATTGTTAAATTTAATTCTCGTACAGGTGTACGGAGCGCTCGACGCAATTCCGTAATTCCTGTACTGTTTCTCATCACGCAGGAATTGCATTCCGCGTCGTAAATTGGAAATTGCGCGCGACAGATCCCTGCGTTCGTTGCAATTTTTATAATGTAGGATTTTTTAATTCCTCAAAGTGAAATTAAACGTGCGCGTGTGTAGGGAACAACAAATGTTTCCACTATCTATGGAAAACTAATAAACTTTCATTTTACGGCTTTGCTTTGTAATTAGTCACCACGCGCGTCGAGCTTTCATATTAATTTTCAAAGGGACGATATTGCGTGTCCTGTACCTTCGTGATACCGGATGATGATATTCTTTCTGCAACCGATTTAAAAAAAAATTTCTTCGACTCTCTATTCGACGAACATTACCGACATGCGCGAAATCTTCGAATTTCGCGACATATTTTTTTTTCCCAAACAAACGACGGAATCTTTTCGTCTCGAATCGTCGGTTTGGTAAAAATCGATTATACACCTTAGGGTGTCGGATGGCACTCGATGTCCGACTAGTTTTTCAATCATAACTTACCATGTATTCAATCGCTGTCGAAGATGACAGGGGGACGAAGACATCTTGGACCGAAATAACGATAAGCCGTGCAGTTTCGAAACGCTACCTTTGCCTTTCCAGGCAGAAGAGAGACGAGTCTTTGTCGATTGGATCATGGAAAGCATTTGCGCTATAATATTCACGATAATTCTGATGCTTCCTCTCGTCGTTCAGTTGCAGATGCTAATCGTAAGTCATATGCATGTGTATATATAACACTTAAAAAGTAATCTTTGCAACGTAATAACTAAATGTTGCGAACGCCTCAATTCTTTTGGTTAGGTGAACGTCGCGATCACTGTTTACCATTACGTTAGATACGAATGAAAAAGTGATCGACTAACAAACATCTCGTTCGGCAGGTAGATCCAAAGAAGTTGTGCACAATTTTCCACTACTACGCGACGAGCATTCCCGACGACACCTTGAAACGCTCCAGCCCAGAAATGCTGCAATATTATCCGAAGCTACCAACTCCGCGCTTACCCGACACCAATTCCAAAATAACAATCGCAAACTTGAGAACCTGTTCCTCGTTACCGGCCTTACCGCCGATATTATCAATCGACGAGAGGGAGAGATCGATCGTGAATCTCGCGTTACAACCCACCGGACGTTCCTCGTCGTTCGTAAAGACTGACGAGGCCCTGCCCGTAGTGGACATCACCTGGAATTACAATTCTTACAGGTACAAGATCTTCGAGGCCAGCCTGAGAAGTCACTATGGCGACGACTATCCTCCCGGCAAAGTGGTGTTAAATTCCATGCAGTTAAATTTACCGGACTCGAGGACGACGGTCTACCGGGACGTCAGCTGTGGTCTCTTTGACTTTGTCAAAGAGAGTGACGTGGCTCTGAACGGCAGCGTACCGAGAAAGCTGGAAATTGAGTATCTTAATCCCTTAGATCACTTTGTGACGAAGCAACGCGAAAGACCCTCTACCGAGGAGAGATTCACGGAAACTTTGCGCGAGAAGGAGATGGAGGAGGGGGCGGAGGAGGAGGGGAAGGATCGGGAAGAGTCGCCGGACAATGGAAAACGGAACGAGGTCGATATCGGGAGCGTGATCGGCACCCGGGGAAAGGGCGCAAGGTCCGATCGGCGATCGGCGAAAGAGATCGGATGCGTACAAAGTGCGGGGAACACGAATCGCGCTCGTAGGCGCGATTCGTTATCCTACCGTTGACGTAATTGCGAATCGACTAACTTTGAGTCCGAGAGGAAGTTCACACCCGCGCGAACCTCGCTTTATCCGAAATTTCGAGTCTGAGTAGTTTCACGCGTGCACCCAGCGAGAGGTTCTCTATGTTCGAGTCGAAATGTACGTTCGAGAATTTAAATCTAATAATAACGAATGAAACTATTGAAATTCTATCCACGAATCGACGCGGACGCGTAATTTCGAATTATGAGTTTTCTAGCGATACAAATTTCGCACCCTCCTTCCTATTGGTATTACTCTCGAAACCGTCCAACCGTCTCCCGATAGATCCGAATGGATCGCGTGATCTCGCTAGTTTCGGCAAACCATCGGTAGAGTAGATGGAAGATTCTAAATGTAACGCGTAACCCTTATCTCCGCGCCAGTCCAATTAGATTGGAAGCAACCAGATTAGGCCACAAGTAATATCGATCCCGGCATTGTTTTAACGTTACCGCGGCACGGTCTTGCCTTTTCCTTTGCATCGACTTGGCATCATCAACACCGGGCGCCACAATGGCGGAATACTAATGACGGGGAGCGCGGTAAGGGAATATGCATTTGGTTCGTCATTCGGGGAAGTCGTCGACGTCGTTCTCAATAGGGGTTGGTAATGGATAGGAGGGATTGGATAGAAGGGAGGTCCCGCAGGATAGCTTCCTAGGAATTGCGTCTATTTATTGATCGTCTGGTGCATCGGAATATTCAGCTAAACCTTGGCCTCCATCCACCCTTAACGTCCCATCGGAACTCTCTTCGGCAACGTCTTTGGATACGATTGCCCCTATCGTTCCACGACAACGGCATCTTTGTCTCCAGTGTTCGATAAACGGGACACTTTGCGGTTCCTCGCGGGTGTCTTGACCGAACGACCGTAAAAGATCGGCATTGAGGTATCGGGTGAACGTTTCGAATGTTGAATTATTTAATTGTTAAGACTTGTTCACGCTAAAACGCTGTATTCCATTTGGTAAAGCCAGTTGGCAAAATTGTGACTGATGTAGACGCGACGTCGGCACGTGCCAGCTGTCAAAATCGTGCCAATCGTTATGCCAATTGGAATGTGGATAATGGTACCACCACTGGCCTTGCCAAACATCATACAGCGACATAGTCTGGACACATCTTTAGAAAAAGTTTCCGTCGAGTTGGCGAAACTGAAATCTTTCGCAAGAGTCATTCACGAACTTTTCCGTCCTTGTATTTTTCGTTATCTTTGGAAACGTCAAAAAGATTCCGTTATCGCGGAATTAGTCGGGATTACGTATCGTCGCGAACCCGACCGGGTTTCCCCCCCGACGCTATTACTCATCCAACGCAAAAAGAGGAAATGTTAGTACAAATGACAGTAAAGTCATTACGTCTTAACGATCGATCCTCTTTGGGCTTAGACCGGCACTTAACGTAACGATGAAAAGCCCCTGATCGGTAGATAGAAATTAATTGCGTCTGGTGAACGATTGTCTGTCAAGAGATCCGAGGGAGAGGGAGGAGATAGATAAGTTTTGCGGTAGCTGGGAAAAGTGTAGCGTTTCTCCTCCTGGCCTCGCTATTAGCTCTTAAGCTAAGCCGGAAATTCCAGTCCGGAACCTTGGAACCGCAGTTTCGGTCAGTTACAGCGAAAGAACTCGTTTGAGAAGAGAGAGGAGAGAGATGAAGAGAGAGAGAGAGAGAGAGAGAGAGAGAGAGAGAGAGAGAAAAGGATTTATAGGGATCTACGAGGGAATACGCTCTTCCGCGTGGCCTGCATAGCGATAGTTTGTTTAACGCCTTCCACGAACTCTTTGAAAAGGATTCAATTAAACCAACGCTCGATTACGATGCTCCTACGAGAGTTCGATGTTTTATGCTTTTAGAATAATTATTGCTCGCGACGTAGGTGATGCAACTTTTTTAATCAAATCAATCGTCGCGTTGACAAAAGGACGCGAGTTTTAAATTGGATTGTTAGAGTTCGGGAGGAACGGATGCTTCTTTCTTCGAAGATCAGACGTTTACTATTTTCACGTTTCTTTATTGGTTTAATTGTTCGGAGGCGTGCAAATTTCTGATCACGACACTCGAATTTACCGCGAATTATTTTAAAGGTATTTCGAGGAATCGGCCCGAAACGAGTATAACGAACAGCGGGTCGGGCAGACTGGTTTACCTATGAAAATGACGTAGATATATTCGATTCGTTCCTGTTCGCTGACGATGAACGGACACCAGGGGATTCCCAAACATTTGCTTCTGGTTCGAATGTAAATATGTTCCGCGCGCATTTCTGGCGGACCATCGCTGTTTGCTTAACAATATTTCATTCGGCGATACGTTGTGTCGCGTGACATGATAGTTGGCTCGAGGTAAGAAACAAATCCAAGATTTTTCCGACCGAGGTTAATTAAATCGCAAATGGAGATGCGCGCGACGATGGGCGAGCCACCGCGTTCTTACGAATTTTCACGAGAAAATCTCGTGAAAATCTATCCCGAGGTACGGGCACGGTTTATGTTTCCACGAGAAAGCTGCGCGTGCCGCGCGAGAACGTAAGAATAATCGGGAAAGAGCGCGGCTCACTCGTGTCTACGCGAAAGAAAGTGCCTCTTGTGAAAATCGCTGTGGATCGAACGATCGAAGAGACCCCGCTCCTCCCTTCCCTCGATTGCGAATTCGCGCGGGTACTCTCGACAGATCGATTGACGGTCGCGCCCAGCGACGGGATTCTCCAGTTAAGAAATTATTATACATCGAATACGAGTATTCATTGTTGGAAATCCGATTCGGGCGAGCATCGCGGGGCGAAGGCGTCTCGCAAAATTTGAGCACCGCGTCGAACGAGGTTTTATCGGGTTTCCGAGGGGAAAAAGGTGGGCGAGCGTTGGAAACATGCAGGAGGCGGCAATAGGATTTCGTGACAAGTCGATTTGCCGCGGAGCAAAGTTCTCGGATTCGTCGACGCCGCCGTCGACGCCGTCGTCTCTTCTTTACGCGTGCTTTCACGCTCGCCAACAATGTCTGCGGGAAAATTTCAGATATTCGATCGTTAGAAACTGAAATGACGATAATCGGATAGAAACGTGGCGAGGTGCCGTCAGCATTTTTATTTCGCTCCCGTATGGACTTCGTTTGGAAGAAAACTTTCCCGTCCGCTGGTTTAAGAATCCGTGCCCAGCGATCCCATTCTCGCGCTCGATACGATACCCGCGTTCCTACGATTTTAATTTCAAACACGAATACGCTTTTTCTTCGGTACACTCGTAACGCATAGAAACGGTAATGTCCTCCGTCGCGAAGTCGAATAACATTGCGCGCGAAAGGGGTTGGCTGAGGAGGAGGGGGGGAGGAGGGAGAGGGCAACGGTTTTACATGCTTCGTGCGCAACAACCGCGGTACGTCGGAAGCGGAAGAGCAAGAAGTGAGATTGATGGTTTCTTCAAAGTCGAACGGGAACCTTCGAGAAGTCGCATTAAGTCGACCGCTTTGGCCTTGGCATTTATATTCATCGGTAACTTTGATTGTGCGCCGGAGGAATGGAAAATGGTTTCTCAGACGAGGCAGGACGGTAGTAAAACCGAGGGAGATACCGAATTCGTTGGGTGGCGGGGGGGGGGGGGGAGGGAGGTAGGGGGAGAAGGAGGAGGGAATAGGGAGGGAAAGAGAGAAGCGCGTAATGGAATAGGGAAATCCCGTGGTGCTCCATCCTACTCGGTCGGAACCTCTGCAGGTTAACGGAGAGAGATAGAGTGAGACGCAGTTATGGTAAAGCTTTTATTTCCGAAGCATCGATCTCCGGGAAGTTGCAGCCACGAAATGAGTTCCCGTGGCCTTCGTCCGAACCACTTTCGAGAGCCTTCTGTATCGCTAAAGTTATACGAAGGCTGAGCGAGTCGCGGTTAATCGAAGAGCTTCGATCCTCGATCGTTTCGAGACGTCACGCGATACACTCCTCCCCCGTTGATCGTTGGAAATCAAGTAATGGCTGGTCGTGGTTATTGTACAATTCGTATCGTTGATAATCGAGACTGCCAATCGTACTACCGATTCGTTCGGCACGGAGGTCAAAATATATCTGGGAAGCGAATTTTCAAAATCCCAACGGCACTCATCGTAATTACTTTCTTCGTTATTATTTCATCGACGTTGGAAAGGAGTGAATGGATTTTAATATCGCGAGACCAGTGGTAAATAACAATCATCCATTCGTCTCTTTATGAATCTGAGAAATAATCCGTGTAATTAAACTTCGAAAATAATCACCTGTCGTTCGATAGAAACCTCGTCACGATTCACTCGGAATATCGAACCCCCGGAATCGAGTTCGCTCGCTCGGCCATATCGAAACCTTTGACCTCCGGATAGCAAAGGCGGTCCGTTAGCGCGGTATTTACGAATCGTTCTTCGTCTCCCGGGGGGTGGACGGCCACCCCCTCCCGCCCCCCAAGTCAATGTGTATTTTCCTTTACCTCTGCGACTGGCGAACATCTTCCCTTTTCGCTTCGCCCTTTACTCTTCTTCTACCCCCTTCCCTTCCCTTTCATCGCTGGACTCGTTCAGTACTCCCATCGGTGTCCTTTTAATCTCTTCCATTCGCCTTCCACGGGAGATTTATCCCCCGTGATTTGTCTAACGTTTCGGTGGAGCTAAAGAGTCTAAAGAGTAGTCGGACCGATGTTACGAGAGAAATAAAGAGAGAGAGAGAGAGAGAATGTTCTTCCAGGAGCTTCAACGCGTCTCTCTCCGTCTGTCCTCTACGTAAAGGGTGTTGTTTTCCACGCGTTTAAAAGGCGACGGAGAGAGAAAGGAAAGAAAAAAAAAAGCCGTGTCAACTATTCGAACAAAGGGTACTACGCGGCCAACGAGACGATCTGCCGTCCCGCTCGAATCCGGTTTCGATCGCCACCTCCGAACACTCCCCGGCGCTTTCGCTTCGAGGCGGCTGACTTTGCGATGCGGCAGAAACCACCACCCCGCAACTCTCGCAATCGTTGCTTTATACTCGTAACCGGGATTACGGAGGTGGGCGACAATAACTTTCGATACAGTAGGTTTAGTTTGTAACCGAGTGTCTAGCTGCGTACACTCACGTCTTTAGGCGTTTCTGGAGACCGAGCGTTTCCCGTTTGCGGTTGGTACTGGTACACATATTAAAGCTAGCCTGGTTTCTCGTTGTCTCCGCTCTTCAATTAGTTGCCACGTTACGTTTTCCTCGTGTCCTTTGCGACACGGCTCACGCGCCTGAGAGGCTGAAAAGCTTCGCCTCGTATAGAGATACGAGGTGAAGCTCGTGAAACGGAGTCAACGGATTTTAATACCACGAGACCAGTGGCAAATAACAATCTTCCATTCGTCTCTTTGTGAATCTCAGAAATAATGCAAGTAATTAAACTTCGAAAATAATCACCGTGTCGTCCGTTAGAAACCTCGTCACGTTCAGCTTCCCACTAGAGAGTGGGAAGTGCGATATCCGGGATTTCTGCTTGGATTCCGTCGCGCCGTGTAAACAATTTAATCTCGCAATTCGTTATGTCTTTTTTCCCCCGTGAAAATTGAAGTCTACGCGTAGAATAATTTTGGAAAAGCAGTTTTAAAGTTTCCCCGCTATTACCTCGATTCGAGACGTATCTTTGGGAATATAAATCTGACGATGCAATTATTTTCACGATGACGGGAAACCGAGACTCTTTCGACGTACGAAAATGGTTTATTCTCTATCGTGTCGTACGTTACGTAAGAGAACTCGTGAAACGTGTTTCTATCCCGCGGTTAGGCGACCGAAGAAAGTTGGGGGCTTTGATTTCAGGCTGTTTCGCTCTCTTTTAAACCACGTTATTAAATATATTAGACCGCATCGATTTGCGTGGCGTGACTAGACCTCACTTGGCACGGTTTGCGCGCAGAACGTTGAGAACTTGGCGAATTTCGTGTAAGATCGCAGATAATGGCAGCGATGAGACGGAAGAAAGGCAGGAACGAGGTAATCAGTTAACCTGCGATTTGTGAATGTACGTCGTAAATTACGAGTCGAAGAATATTTTTAAACTCCGTGGGCAGAGTAAACGAAATTGCGACGCTGCCGCGCGGCGGTGGGTTCAATTTTTTATTTCTAACGATCGTCAGCAATACTTTTAAGCGGCTAACGTAAACTGGTTACCGCGATATCAAGGGACAAGGTGTTCGGTCTCGGGCCAAGTTAAGGTAATTCGAGAGACAATGCGTCGTTAAACGCGACGATCACGACTCCTTTGATCATCGATCCCATTAATTTACATCGTCGATAAATATTGTCCACACGGCGAAGCGAGATGAAGTCTTAACGCGTTGTAATACGAAGGTGCGAAATACCGTTTCATGGATTAATAATCGCATCAATTTCACCTGTCGATAAGGACACGCTGTTAAGTCGAAACGAGATGATCGGTTAGTCAGAATATTGGCACGCTCGATAATTTGCATTTGCGCCGAGATTCACGACAGAAATTCAGAAACTCGTTAATATCGTTTGGAATCCATAATAAATCAAGCACCGTTATTCCCGCTTCAAATTCGTCGCTGGATGGTATTTATAAATATTTCCAGACTACGGGTAGCCTCGCGGAACGTCGGCGTCGCTATTTCAACTTTTCGAGCTCCACGTAAAAACGTTATTTCGATCACTCGACGAAGAACCGTCGCTTGATTTGGTTCTCGAGACGAGTTAACGGAGCTGCCGGCCGTCGATAATGTTCTCGGTACGAGACGTCGTTAACATCTCGATCCTTTACGGATACGTCTGGCCCGTCATCGCGATATCTTTGATAATCGAAACGCGGGGGGGGGGGGTGGAGAAGCTGCGCCGAGTGGAGGGGAGGTGGAAATTCCGCGTGAGATCGAAGATAATGGCGGCGATGAGACGAAAGACAGGCGGTCGATCCGAGAAGTCACTTATCGGTCGGAGGAAGCCGTTTAACGGTTCGTTACGAAGGGAGCTCTTTCGTACTTTATCTCATTTCGGCGTTTCCAACGGGGGGGGGGGGGGGGGTGAAGTGGAACGGCGACGGAGCGAAAGGGGGGGGGGATGATAAGTATGCGCGGGTTACTTGGAAAAGTAAAAGGTGGCCCGTCACCATTATTGTTTTAACGCGGCACTCCGCTTTTCCTGGAAATTAAGCATCGATCGAAATGCTGGGATAATAAATATAGACTCGGTCGAACGAAAATAAGCAGGTACAACCGTGCCGACCACTTGGAAAATTTGTAATATTTTCTACGCTCCCGATATATGTATAACGATCGAAAAAAACGTGTATTACCTCGGTTAAAAATTTACCGCGCGGAATGTTTGATCGAGCAAAACAAAAAAAAACGTGGGAGCTTATTTAAACCAGTCGAAGGTAAAACCTGCTCATCTCGGTATCGAAGCTTCGCGTTTTTCCCCTCGGAAATGAAAGCGCGTTACGTCGCCCTGTTTATGACGCGGTAATTAGCGTCCGGCTAAGATTTTTTGCGAGGTGTTTTTTCGTCCCAAGTCGAATCATACATTTTTAAGCTTCGATACGTCGCGAAATTTACCGAAATATAATGAGCTCTCTCGACGGAATTTTAAGGTACGGAAAAATTCGAATTCGGTATATCATTTCGCGAACATGGAAACGTTCCGTCGATTTTCGTATTCGTCCTTTTTTTTTTTTTTTTAATTTTCCACACAATTGCAAACCTCTCGATACGCGTGCACAAAACTTGTTAGGACTCGGTTCGAGTATGTACCTTCGATCTTCTTCGGCGCGCAAGTTCGACCTCGCTTTTATCTCATCGATCGACTTTATTGCCCGAGTATACTTCCTGCGCGAACACCTCGAGGGATAGGAATCGATTCGATGGCGCATCGAATCGCCTATTACCGCGATGTCTAGTCAAACCTACCCCCTTTGGTGCATCGGAACGAATGGCACTTTACGAGGTTGAAGCCCGTTCCCGGGGCATCTTTTATACATTTGCGGCGGGTTGATAATAGTTTCTGGAACGAAAGTTTAATTCGGATTAACAACGCGTTGATCGCCACGTCGATACCCGAGTTTTGGGAAACGCTATATTAATTTGATTAATAATATAGTGACATTAAGCTTATTAACGCGTCGCTCGTGTCATCCAAACGTGGGTGACGCCACGATGAACGCATTATTAACTTTTAACTGGTCAGGTGGAAATAGTGGACACACACAGTTAATATATTTTTATAACATTAAAACCTTTTAATACTATTTTATACAATTTGAATATCAAAGAACAATTTTAATAATCCCCGAAAGCTTTATTTAAAAATAGCATACCCGATAAGAAAACGTTGGATCCAGGAATGAGTCTATAATTAAATAAACATTAGAGTTTATCGCGACAAGACACGCGGGGAGCCGTTTGAAATGAAAAACGTATTATTCGCCGCACGAATTACCGGGACGCCAGCTTCGAGTGTTTACAAAAACATTGGCCGGGGGGGGGATCCTCGTCCGCGATAACGCGTCTCATCGTCAGTCCGACATTTCTTATCTCGCGGAGCGTGCCATCGCAGGGCGAACAGAACGTAGAGATATTTGAATTCCTATCGTCCGACGGACGTTGTTGCCCGAGCACCGCGACGCACAGGTCGGTAAAACTCGCAGAATTCCAGTTAACCTGGGAATTATTTCTATCTCCTGGTTCAGCAGCATCGATTTTAGGGGGTCGTAATATAAACCACGCGAGGGGATTAGTCGTGTCACTTATGGAGCACACTCGGTGGCGCGCGGCTGTGTACGAGGCGAGTCAACGTCATCCTCGAGGATCTCCGGGAGGTGGGAAAACCCAGAAGGTAGTCCCGGGATGCGGAAGCGTACTCAAAGTATCGAGAAGCTGGTGGAGTAGTCGAGGAGAGGTGGGGAGGAGGGGGGGGGGGGGGAGGACGGGGAAGAGAGAAAAATGAGAGAAAGGAGAGGTAAGTGGGTGGTCGTTGATGGAGGCAGGCGAGAGTTTTCTCTGGGAAAAACACGTCTTCGCCTATTTCCCGGCCAGAGGAAATTCTTTGTGTTTTTAAATTAAGTTAGCCCACGGGAAAGGCGTACACCCAAACTTTTTCTTCTCTCGCCTCGCCTCTTTCAGCCACCTTTTCCCACCCACTCCCCGCCGCCGACTCTCGTCTCGTTTCTTCGTTTCTTTCAATAAGAAAGCCTATCGCGATCATTTGGAGAGGAAAGAAAAATCTTGCCAGTTTATTGCCCGGAGCGCCGTGATTCTTCTGTGCTGTTCTGGTTTGTTTTTTTTTTTTGCGCGCGCGGTTAATTGGTAGATCGGCGCGTTACGGAGGCACTTTTGTCGCTTCGGCAAAACTTCATTTTTCGACGATCGTCTTCGGGAAAGATCACGCGGATTCCTTTTAACCCTTCGGAGCGTGCTAGCGTTACAAAGCGTTTACCGGCGTATGGAAAACGACGTTTGCAACGAGTCTGCGGTAAACCTCGCGCTTTTAGGTTCTCCTTCGTAGTCAAAGGTCCGTTAGCGGACTGCGTTAATTAATATTTAACTTTCCGACAAAAGTGAAGGGTATTTATTAAGCTTTGTATCGGGTATCTGTAAGCTGCAGTTACGCGCTCGCGATAGTTCGCTCCGTTCGTACTACAATTTCCGCGTAACGCTGATCGAATTACGTTGCGCTTCGCGGAACGTTTGGATTAATCGTCCGCTCCGTGTTATTTTCGTAGAAAATCTTACAAATCCAACCATCTCGATTAACCGCGTTGCTCGCTCGGCTGTACCAAATTTCATTGTCGCCGCTCTCGTTAACGATAAACGAAGACCAGACATTTTTTAATTTCATCTAACCATCAGCTAAGAAGCATTCGAATTTATCACGAGGCTACGCTGTAATTCTGAGAAACAGAAAATAGTATTTACAGTATTGTCGCTCGACATGCTGCGCGTAACGCGTTACGAAGCCATAATTAAAAGAAATAGAGACAACTAAATATAAAATGTTATTTAATGAAAGCGAGGCAGAGACGTGTCACTTTCGGGACGGCTGCGGACAGATTCCCAAAAGCATAACTGTTAAACAACGACGAACTCGTTGCCAACAAAAGCCGGGTTAAATCTAGATCATGCACATCTCTGGATCTTCGGATCTCCAAGCTTCTTTTACTCTATCAAGTGTATTTCGTTTCTCTAATCACGAAATAATTATAGAACTTCTATTTTACTGAAAATTATTTCACAAGGAATCACATGTGTTTGCTTGCTTTAGAAATAGTTTGGAGATCCGGAGATGATCTAGATTTGTTCCCAAAAGCCTACCGAACCGTCAACGCTGGGTACACTTAATATAAAACATTACATCCAATCTCACGTTCGTAACAGTATTTACGACAAACGATGCTCGCGCCGAGTGGAACTCACCGCTGTCGTTCGCTCGTCAAGAACGAGCGTCGCGAAACTCCGAGAATACGGTATCGCTTGTTATCTCTCGCCGAACAAATTCGACGTGGGATATCTCGCGCGGAGCGGTACTCTCAAAAGTCATTGTTAAAAGCGGTAATAGCGACGGAAGCGGCAATGACCCGTAGAAAACGGCGTAGCGCGGATGACGAGACTTCTCGCACGGCAATCAGGGTAAAGCGCGAGACATTCGAGTCGCGGGCTTTCATCGTCGCCTTCGAAACTCTCTCCCCTTCCCCCCCCTCGCCGCCGCCCCCTCCCATTTTCTCGCCCCGTTTCCACGCTCCTCCGTTCATCCCACTGCCCGTCTGTAGCTCTTTCTCGTCCTTCTTTCCGCATCAATCCTCTCCCCCCTCCTCTCTCGTCGCGGAAGCTTTCTCTTCGGACACTCCTTTTCTTCATTGGTTTCTTCCTCCCTCCTTTGAACAGCTCGGAAACTGTATATAAAGTGGCGCCACTAAATTGGAAACCGCGGCTTTGTCGATGCTATTGCGACTCCACCCACCCCCTTTTCTTTCCTCGCCATTGAGTCCTGTACCACCTTCACCCCCCTCCACACCCAGAGGAGAGAGAGTCTCTCGCCCCCTGGTCAGGATGGATCGTCGTTAGAGTTGACATTGGGGGCTGGATTTATTGGGCGTCCCACTTTCGAGATTCCGGCTCCTTTGGTCGCACCGGGGGCGAGTTTACGAGTGGAAAATTCGACCGTCGAAATGCTTTGATAAGTATTTTTCCGGGAGCCACCGGGGTAGCCGACATTCCCCTTTACGCCGTAGCGCCGCGCGGTTCCGGACGAGGAGGTTCGTATAAATATCGTAGATATTGAGGAGAGCACCCTTTGGCCCCTCGTAAGTAATAAACTAAAACTCGAGCTTTCGTCGGTTTATATTCGGAGGTACACGCGTGACCGAAGGTCATCGGTGTTACGGTCTCTCTTGAATTTCAGTATTAAAACCGTAAATACACCGGCGCGATCCGAACGCACGGATCTTCGCGTTACCCTGTAATTAACGTGGAACCACGGTCGAGCTTCGTGCACATTCGTCTCCTCCACCTTCTTTCGATTTCACCACCCGATTTCTGGCACGAGAATCTCAGGGTGAAAGGGCGGAATTAAAGGGCGAAGGGTGAGGAGCTTAAGGGTGGGCGCACACCGGAGTCTTTTCGTCGCGCAACTATTTCGTCTTTTCTACAAAGTCTGTACAGTCGTACTTATGTAGTGTAAGAATTTCCGTGTTCGTCCCTGGCGACTGATAACGACGGACCCCTTTACGCATTGCCCGCGCGGGGCAACCAATACCAGCGACGGCACTGAGGGTTGTCAAGCTATTGTAGGGTCATTAGGACCCAAGACTCCTTAAAAGGGACGGAGTCCCCGAAGGAGGATATATTCGTAATGGATTAGTGTTACAGTCGATTCGTAATAGAATCATGATATAATTGTCATAGTGTGAGAATCGCATTACTGTCGTCACAGTATTAACATATTCTATTTATCTCGAGTATTTATATATATTTATTATTTAGGGTGGTCTGATTAGGTTTTCTGGGTTTTCCTAATCCTTGCAGCAAATGCTGGACCTTGCGTGATCTCCCAGTAAATAAACTTCATATTATTATTTTCCTTCAAGTCTTACAGTAGGTACGCACATGGAGCGACGCAACTTTTGTTCATGACTCTGCAGACTTTGTGGAAAAGACGAAATAGTTGCGCGACGAAAAGTCTCCCGTGTGGGCCCGCCTTTACACGCACGATACGCGAGAATCCTTTATTTCGAATCGAAACCATTTATCGACTGATAATTATTCCTCGCTCTATCAGGGCTAACGATAATCGCTGGAATAAATTGGTGAAAATTTCTAATACACTCGTACCGCGGGAAACTGTTAATCCGTTCGCGATGCCGCGCGAGTAAGGGAGGATAGATAGAGATCGAGTATAACCTCCCGATATAACTGGAAGGTCGATTTCTACCACGAACGAGAGCGTAGATGGATATCTGGGGCCGGTGGATTTAATATACGCGAAGGTCGATTCACCCGGAATTAATTAAGACTGTTCCGCAAACGTCGATTACTATCGTTTAGAAATGTCCGATAAGGAAATGCTCTTACTCACTACCGGACGACCGGGGATATCGTGAGATTTACTCGATCCTTTCTTGCTAAATGCTGAAAATGATTTGAGCACGGTCCATGGAGGAGGAGATTCGATTTAAGGAACGATTATCTTTACGACGATTTTCGATCGAATCGGGATGGGATACCCTCGGCGTCGTAAAGTCCGACCCCGTATCTGTTCCCCGGTGAAATTGATTCGATCCACGCGAATCAGAAACGCACCTCGAATCTCGAGTATTAACGATACTCGATCGCGGCGCTAGAATCTTTGAAATCAAAAGACAGACGTGAATTTCATGTCACCGGGAAGAAAGATCGCGCGTGCCATCGACGCAGAAACTTCCAATCACTTTCAATTCTTTTTAATACTCCACGCACAATTACGCCACCGCGTTACCCACGCGCGTACTCGACGAACGAGAGCCTCGCACCGCTTCCAGGGGGAGAAATAATTTCCACCGACGAAAGCGTCTCGCTTGCGCCTCGGTACCTCGAGCGCGAGAAAGAACGGGGGGGGGGGGGGGCGATCGTAAGATACTCGAAAGAATAGCGGTATCGACGTCTCCGGATTAAAGTTAATCCGCTCGAATCGGCATTTCCGCGAAAACCACCGGCGCGCGGTGCACTTTAGCTGATTGCTTGATTTAATGTAAACGCGCGCCCGGCAGGGAGAGCCCGGGCTTCCATCGGAGGCGCGTTAACGGAACGAGCAGAAAATACACTTGGCTTTGTTTGCCCGGCGCGCGATATCGTTGCGGAGTTTCATTTCAGGCTCGATCGGAGCCGCGCGCCGTGACGGATTGCCGGCCCTCCTCCGGGTTTGTTTATAGGGAATGATTGTATGGATCGTTCGTTAGTAATATACTGGCTGCCGCCGATCGAATCCGGGGGATACCGTCGGGACACCGAATATGGAAATTCGCCTTTCCATTTTGGCAAATGAACGCACTCGGCCCCCGAATTCGATTCGTCCGGCAATTTCGCTTCCGACCGATTCATTACCCGGTAATACGACTCTGGGTTGACGCGAGAAAAAAAAGAACATATATATATATATATATGTATGTGTATGCGTATGTATATTCCAGCGAGTAGAATTACGGGAAATTGCGTTACTTTAACGATCGGCGATTTTCATCAATTTTTTTCCGTCGATCTCTCTCCCGTGAGAGCAGGGGCTCTTGAAAAGTATGTTTATAAGCGGGTATGAATTTATACTCTGGGAAATCCTTCCAGGGGAGTTCGAAGTAACGACGCGGACGGGAAAAATTTCTTTCCGATAGGATTCTGCGCCGTTCGTTGAATAGTTGGAAATGCTCGCTCTCTTTGTAACAAAAGGAGATACAATCAAGAGCTTTCTATCGCTTTTCGTTTGGCTTCTACGAACCGAACCTTTGAAGATTCTAGATTCCTCCGAGTGACGTAATTTTACAGACACGTACGAGTGACGCGAACGTGAACGACAACAAAAAAATCATAAATTTACCATGATTTACAAAGACCGAGGACACCGTCGCGAACGACGTTCGTTCGCTGGGAACGAAACGGAGTCAATCTTTTCTTTCAGGAATATTTTTTATCACGAAATCGATCCTAAGATCCTTCGGTATTCAACTTTCAATTTTTTTTTTCTCCGCCAAAAGTTACGGCGTCGGAGAGCGAACGCTCGGCAGCGTTCCTCGCGTGGAGAGCCATTCCGATTAAAACGTTCCCATATTTCGTAGGTAGTTTCAGACGTCGGTAATCTCTGCTGAAAACCACCGCGGAGACGGTTTCGATTTCGTTTTCGTTCTCGGGTCCTCTGAGAAGTCTCTCCAGCCTCCGAGGCCTCCTCGCGGCGGCGTACACACAGAGAGAAGAAGCTCGACGAGGAAATTGAGAAGACGCCGTCAGCTAGCTATGAGACATATTGGAATTCTAGAATTCACCCCCCGTGGATTTTTCTCAACCCCTCTACCCCTCCTCTCTCTCCCTCTCTCTGGGTCACACACACGCGCCAGGATTCGCACACGCACGCTCGTCTCCCCTCCCTTACCCCTCGTCGGTTTTACGGTGAAAACCACCATCGCTACCCGCAGCCTGTTTCGAAACTGGGGCAGAGTCGAAAATGTCGTACGTGATTGAATATCGATTATGTGTCGAGGCCTTCTCTCTACTTGGTAGCATGGTTAGCCGAGGACACGCCACGAAGACGAGCATCAACGGGATCGAGAAAAGAGAGGGATCAAGGGATGAACGTGCGACGATCCTTCTTTCGCTCATCCCTCTTCGAGGACGGAGAAGATGTTTTCTCCGTTCGATCGCTTCTGACCCCCCCCCCCCCCCCAGGATGGACGATCCGCCACGGGATTTCGTTCGACGTCTCGTTAGTAGCCTCTAATCTCGTATTTAGATCGTCCTTCGTTTAATTACGTTAAAACGATATACTCTCGGTATTATCAGTTTTAATCGCGATCGAGAAACCGCGTCCCACCGGTTACAGCGGTTCGTTAATAATATGTTGGGTTTCCTGTTTGAAAGGAAGATGTGCCACGATGTTGACACAACTTAATGTGTTTGTTAACTACAAACTCGAAATTAGTTCTATCTTAAGATTACCCGGTAATCGAAATAATAATTATCGAGGAGTTCTGACGACATTGGACTCGCACGTTGTATTACCCGTTTATAGAAAATCCAGTTTTTAGTAAAAACTTTTTATTTTGAATAGTTGGGTGTAATTGTGATTAAGCCTCATGGCTTTTGGTTTAAGAAAACTCTTATCTACGCGAATGGTTGATGGAAGGGACGACGAGTAACTCGTAGAGAGGGGAAAACTAGCACTTGAAAAAACAGGACATTGGAAAAATAAGCGACTCAGTGTTGTTTAAGCAGTAAGACAAGGTAGTCAAAACCAGAATATTAATTACGCTTAAAAAGACAGTACAGATACGGCGTTCGCTCGAAAACGAGATAAGAGTCAAACTAGGCATTCAATAAATAATTCAACGTCGATCCAGGGTGCCGATTAATTTCTTTATTTTTTTTTTCACTCTCACGTTTACCTCTAATAGATCCGTGTTTCGTGTCGGTTATCAAAGGATCCCGGTATTTCTCTTCATTCGCAGTCCGCGAGTCTAATGGCCGGTTATCCGAGGAGCAGTAGTCCTTCCCTCGACTTCTCGAGAACGTTTTCACCGGATCCTCGAGGATGGAAGTGAATTCGATTCCTACGCCGAATCCAGTTTCTGTCCGATGCCCTTTCTTTCCCGATCGTACCGTCGAGATTCAAATCTCGAGCCGATTGACTCAAGACCACTTTGGCGTCGATAGAGTCCTCCTCTATCGGGGCTCCCTACTCGCCGAGTTATCCAACCGGACGATACCATCGGGAAATAATCCCGTGGTTTTCCTTACCCCGAGAAAGAAGACTCTCGTCGAGCAGCCTGGTCGTACACCTAGTCGAGAATTACCAAAGGGATTCAAGGTCGCCGCGTACCGTTTACCCGAATTTACACCTCCGATCGATCGTCGTTCGAACGGGCAGACATTTTTTATTTTTTTTTTATTTTTCACGAAAACCAATTTCGCTCCGCTAGTCGGCGATCGATAAAATTCGTAATAACTATCGCTCCTGTCGACGAGTCGTTCATATTTTTTTCCCAGGTTGCGTTCCACGCGGTGCGCGCAATTGGTTTTTTTTTTTTTCGTTTCTCATTATCCGTCACGTCGCGCCACGCAAGCCGGTTGAGAGAGAAGCGAGATAAAACACGATTTCACCCACACGGGGTTCCTCCCACTATCCGCCATAGGCGCGACCGCGAAGGAAAATATTGACCTTTCTGCGAAAGTCGTTCGGAAATCTCTGCAAACTACACTTCGGGAGCGGCACTCGAGAGGCGTATGCGGCCCTGTTTTCACAGTTGGCGATGTTTTCGTTAAAATCGACATCTCGTCCGGTCGAGGACGGGACTCCCGACTGCTTCTCAGTTTTCAGCCTCCTCGGTTTACTATTTGCGGTACGATTTATCTTCACGCGGCGTCTTCGCCACGTACTCGCCGCGCGATCCTTATTTTTACGTTTCGCGCCCCGAGGACGACGACGACGACGAGGATCTCGATTAAAACGTTCGAGCCGTACCATTTTATTTCCATTCAATTTGTCGGGACGCTTTATCTGCTCTCTTCGCGGTTTATTCCGGCTTCTTGTTATTCACGGCCGAACGAGATCTCATCTCTTTCGAGTATTGTTCGCACGATAACGAAGCTAGGAGTTACGGTTGCTTAATGATCCAGCCTCATCAACGCAACCTCCCGTCTTTCGTTTTAATCTCGATCTCCGTTGTATAAAGGTCATCCCCGAGACTCTTAATCTCTTCCCCCCCCCTCCATCTTTCTCTATGATTCCCCCCCCCCTTCGTCCCTCCGTCTCGATTATACTTCTTTTTTTTTTCTTCCTCCACGATCCCGGAGTATCTCGGTTTTACATTTATTTCCTCGTTTAAGACGTCTCGGAGCGTTTCTCATTTATCAAGAAACCCCCCCTCGCAGTTTAATCAGTTACCCAGTTTCTCCCGAGTAATCGAGGATTTCGTTACGAGTTCTGTGTGTAACGCGCGTACGAATATTTTACTCGCTAAAATCGCGAACGCATCGAAATTTTGTATCAACTTTCGTTTCCCGTCGTCCCATTCCACCGGTGGAAGACGCGACGGTCCCTCCATCTTTGTTCCCCCTGAAACCCCGCCGCGCGACCCGTCGCTATTCATTTATCCTTCTCCCTCGCGGGAAACGATCCGCCGGTATCCTCCGGGACACTTTCAGTCTCCGGTTCTGCAGAGACGTTTTGAGAAAGTGCGAACGATTGGGATTGTCTCGGTTTTTCGAGCGAAAAAGAATAGGCGAGCCAGATACACCTGAGGACGGAACAAAGGATCCGCTCTCTCCTTTCCTTTATAAAAAAAAAAGGAAAAGAATTAGAATGTCTTTCCACGGCACGGCGATACTACTGCTCTTTTTTTTTAAGGGCCATTAAAATAGCTTCGTTCTACTTTAATACTTTTTTTTAAACTTCTCTCTCGCGTCTCGGTTCTTTCGCAAAGCGAATCAAGTGAAATTTCTCGCCGCGCGATATCGTCGCGTATAATATATATATTTTTGAATCGGATAAAAATATTGTATTATCGCGTCGAAAGTTGCGACGATGATTTCGAGAACGGGCTTTAAGAATGACTTTCAACGGGAAATATCGTTCGACGAGAATCGAGTGGGTGGAGATGTCGGGAAACTGTTCATTGCGGAGAGCGAGGAACGAAACGTTCTACCTTCGAAATTCATCAGCGCTTCCTTCAACGTCTTCCTCATAATCTACCTCCTTACGTAGTTCTGTAATCAGGTGAAGTGGGGCGCTATAATTATAGACGCAATTTGTTTCGAGCTTCGATGCACGACTGCTCGGAAGTAGCTCGAGGATCATCGTCTTCTGTTCTCGTCGCTTTGCCACCCCCTCCTCGTTCCACCTCCTTCGAATGCCGAGGAGAAATCGGTCGAAATAAATGAATTGGCGGCTGGGACAACGTTGGGTGTTACAGTTTTGGAAACCTTTTTTTTTTTGTTAGCTACGTAGATTTCGTACGATAATTGAATCGTTTATTTCAGAAACCCCCTAAGGGCACTTCTTCACTTTCCAAGATGATTAATAGAAAAACTGTTTCACGACACTAAAACGGTTTCTTTAGACTCCCAAAAATTACGAAAAGGACTAGGCCAGGAATCGCCAATAGACGGCCCGCGGTCCCAATCCAGACCGCGGAGGGCAAATAAATGGAACGCCAAAAATATTTTACTATTATTACTACTTACTTTTACTATTATTATTACTTTTTATTATTTGTCTCTATGTACCCAGGATAACTTGATAACAATTTATACGTAATTGATATTTGATCTATTTTTAGAATGTATTTGGTGATTACCGTTGCGTTCATTGTTTATCGCTGTTTATGATAATAGTAATAACCATGACAACTAATATTTAGTTTCTTTCTCTGGCACTAGAAATTTTTTTTTTAAATCATCCGGACCCCCGTAAAAACTAATTTGCAACCCCTGGACTAGACTACCAACTGTTGGTTTATTCCATAAAATCATTTATCAATATGTGAAAACAAAAACGACTGTTTGTGTTACGCTTTTACAGTGATGTATATTCTATTGAAAGTTAACGAGTGAACCAAAGTGTGACCGTGTGTTTAGAGAATGCCTATCGTAGTATAAACGTAAACCCGAATTTGAAGCACAGTTTAGTTCAGCAGTGATTTCCATTGAGTACAGGCGTTCCTTCGATTGTCGAAATAATAAACTATAAAATATAAAATATAAAGGCGTGAAGTGATTAACAATTACCCACTTTCAATACTCACTCTTTTAGATATCAGTGTCGTTTTCGTACTCGGGAGAGAGAAAAAATGTATGAAACACAAAGCAGTAGACGTTATTTTTGTTGGCATTTGGGGGGTGTCTGAAATAAGCGAATCAATTGTCCCGCGTCACTTCCAAACCGAACGAAGAAAGTACTTCTCCCGATATTAAACATCATCGAATCGACGCCGATGCCGAATTCGAAAAGAGATCTCTACGTCCGTCGCGTTTGGTTATTTTCAAAAGAAACCTTTCCGCGGCGTCAGCTCGAAAATCAGCGTACCGTCGGTTTCCCCGCCGACTGGAAATGCTCGCGGCTCCGCCGACCGGAAATGGCATTAATCAGTGGAAAGTATATAAACTTCGAGAGCAAGTAAAGTAACCGAGACGTCCCGACGTGGAAAATTACTTCGGGATGACGACGTACCCCTCCTCGCCCCCCCCCCTCCCCCCAAAGCGGCGGAGGGAGGAGGTGGAGGAGGAGCGGAAAGGATATAAGAGAAGAGGTGTCGACGAGGCTCCAAAGGGAAGAGCTGGAAATAAGAAATGTCATTAAAGTTTCTCCGGAGTCCACGTGTCGATTCTTTTCCTATCAGAGTTCCGCCCTTTCCGAGGGGTAGTTTTTCTCCCGATGCTTCTTCCGATTATTCCTGGTTCGTCCTGGTAGTCCAGCACCTGGTGGCTCGTACTTGTCTGCATTGGAGATTCGAGGGCTAAGATCGGCGGCCGGAGGGGGTTGACAAGGGGGGGGGGGGAAGGGGGGGTTTGAGAAAGAGAGAAAGTTTTCTTCTTCCTCCCATCTCTTTAATTTCTTCGAGTCTTCCACGTCGGCCGAGGGGTTTCCTAATTGCGAGCCCCCGATTGGTTATTCCGAGTACTGTTCGCGCGAAGGGCGATACTTTCGTTACGTACCGTACAAAGTACGTTTGAACCCTTCTTCTTCTTCTTCTTCTTTTTTTCTCTCACCAACCTCGTCTTTGAACGTGCGAAGACTACCGAACCGTTCATGAATATTGCAGCATCGCCCGCGAAATCTTACGGCTTTTTCAATTCCGCGGATTTTTTTTTCTTTTTTTTGCCTCGATCGGTGAACAACGTGTTGAAGTGTTCCTCCGCTGTTGGGGAGAGGGTAGACGCGATATATATTTTTTTAAATATTTATCTTACCGCGCTTCGAATTACATGAAATATGCATGCGACGAACGCCGTTATTATTTCGAATACTTCGATCTACTCTGGTTTCGATATCTGTTTTTAAATTCACCTCCCCCACGTTCCGTACACCGGGTTTCACGAACTTTCGTAATAATTGTTATTTCGCGGATACCGTTTTACACCGTGACACGGTGCTCTTGTATGCAGTCGAGTCAAGACGGAGACCGTGATTACGTTGCGTTACCGTGGAGACTCCGCGGATAGACGGGAAATTAAATTTCACACCTTTGCATCCGCGAATCACGTACAAAATGTCGACGCTACCAGACAAGACTGACTGCGAGTGATTTGATTTACCAGCGTCGAGTTTTACCTTTCCGTTCCATTTTTTTTCTCTCTCTCTTCGTCGTCCCGTCTTATATACCCCCCCCCCCCCTTCATCCCGCAATCCCTCCCTCGTTCTTTCTCTTTCACCCCTCTTTCCGCGTCTAATAACTTTCTTTATCCGTTGACGTACGTCGGCTGATACGGTTCGCCGGTTGCGACGGGACGCGACGTAGAATGCGTTCGCTGTACTTGTAATACGATGCGACGTCATGAATAATAATGTTTACCCGTACAGTTTCGTAGGGACGCGGTCTGATTGCATCAAATAAAGTGCGCGGGGCTTCGATCGCGAAGTCTTCGGTGGAAACCGGGTGGAACGTTCGTTTGGTGTTCGTCGTCTTAATACTCGTGCAGTATTACATTTTTTTTTTAATTGACGTAACCAGATCTTCTAACTCGCGTCGGGCGTAATTCGTCTGACGCAGGCATGTCAAACTCATATGACATTACGGGCCACACGACCTATTTTGTATTAAGTTGGGGGACGCATGTTTTCAATGTCCAAAAATTTAATAAAATACGATTTATAGAATGATTATATTATCCATTATGTATTTATTAGACTCAATGTATTGTACTGTTACGAATGGCTATGTATCTCATTGCCTTCTTGGCGTTCGACATTGCCGATAGGCAATTGTTAGTTGCCGGGCGCCGATATACAAATTATAAATATGTCTGTTGTTATATTCGAGCTCTGATAAGAAACTGTTGTGTTCTCTATGTTCTGGCAATAAACGTTACTTTTATAAATATGCCTAATTTACGTTTACGTTCTCGCACGATTCGTAACAGTATAATATTTAAACATTTTCTAAAAGTCTCGTCGGGCCGCAACCTATGTATAGGCAGGCCGCGTGTTTGATGTGCTTGGTCTAACGAATTATACGGGTTGTCCCGTTCGAAGTTTTAAGCGCAATTGTCTTCCGAGCTCTTTCACCCACGGGAGAAAGTAACTTGCGCTCGAGATACTTTCTCCGATAACAAATAATTTGCGAGAATAATCGCGGTGAAAACTTCAAACGGGACACCCCGTAGAGAGATTGATACGTTACTTGAAGCGTGGAACCGGGGAGCCCAAGAAATTCCGTTTCGATATCCCCATCTCGGTGCGCCTGGAATAATACTAGTTACAAACCTCTCCAATTAATACCAACTAATTACCTCGGCTGATAACTCGATGTTATATCAAATTCCCGAAAATTCTGCGCGCACGTACGAACGTTCGCGTATCGATTTCACGATGCCCGGCTACCGATTAATTTCGCCCGAGCGAGGACTCACTCGCGGTATGATAATTAAAATTTGTTGTTGAATCACAATAGTGCATTCCAGTCTCGTTGAAACGAACACTCTCCCGGACGAGGGAAAGAGAGAGAAAGAGAGAGAGAGAGAGAGAGAGAGAGACGCGTACTCCCTCCCCGTATAACCGAGAGGTAAACACACGAGATAGATGCAGAGACGAAAGAGAGGGAGCGAGAGTGGGATAAAGATAGGCGAAGGGAAGGGAGAAGGGGGGGGGGAGGGAGGGATGAAACGTAGGCGAATGGCAATTCCGTTTCGTTAAGCAATTCCAGCGCGTTTCGTCCGATAACGTCCCGCGGTCGGGGCCTCTCATAACAAATGAATTTATTCGTGCGCGAGTTTACGCGAGCGGCGCTCGCGTGGAAAATTTACAGGAAAAGCAAGGGGGCGCGGGTGTGTAATAGATATGGGAAAACGCGGGCTTTGCAGAAATTTCGGTGCCTCTTTGCCCCCCGCCCCCCCCCCCCTCCTCGCCACGCTCCCTCTCCCTTCGAAACGTTGTTTTTAAAGCCGCCGCCAAGTCTGAAGCATTTTTTCGGGGGGTGTTTTTAATCTCGCCGCGCGTCTCGCGGTGTTTCAGAGTTAACGGTCCGTTCGGATACTCGAGGAGGGGGGGGGGGGGGGGGGGGGGGGGGGGGGGGGGGGGGTGGGGGGGGGGGGGGGGGGGGGGGGGACGTTAAACGGGGTGGAAGTTCTTCTCGAGCGACGGGACAATTGTTTTCGCGAGACGGCGTCTTCGTAATGACCGACGATTTGTTTTTTCTTAATCAACGAATATCGTTCGAAAATAAAGAAACGAAGTTAACTCGTTCGAGTGTCGGATGGAATCCATTCGGATTTAACTTTCCGAACTCGCATCGCGTACCGCCGGGAGAGAGAGAGAGAGAGAGTAGTTTCGCAATTTCTACAGAAAACACGAACCGCTTGGATTATTTTCCACCGTGGCAAGAGATCGCGGAAGGAAATATTCGCTAGCTTATTATTTTATTCACCGAATTCGTGGGAACTGCTGTTAGCCTATTTGAATTGTTATTGCACCTGCCAAGGGCGAATACGTAAACAACCGTCTAACTCTGATTCGATAAGCATGGATTTAACATTCCTGCAATATTAAGTTCAAAATAGCGCCAACATTTGCGAGTGATCATCCGCTGTAGTTGCGTAACTCGGATTTCTGCCTGCCAGAAGCATTAGGTTGGAAACCGCAACTTTACAATTCCGCGTACCGTTCGTTAAATTGCTGACCGATCGGACATTGTTCGCGGATTTATTCGCCCGATCCCGCTTTAAAGAAGAAAATTTTTATTCTCTCGCCACGGTGATCGTTAATCGCGTTCCTTTGAACGCTCCTCGTTTATCTAAACGCGTCAGGATCTCCTCCCCAAACGCGTCGCGCTATCAGCCGCGAGACGTATGGTAAACACTGAAAATATTATTTTTCCAAGTTAGTCGTCGTCGTCGGCTTCGAGCGTCGTTACGTCGACCGTGTTGCCAGCTATTGCGTTCGAGTTAACCCGGGGAGAGAGACTCCGTGAAAAGTCTGTCCCCGTCGAAACGCTCCTCGATATTCAGCGCGCGTTTCTTGCAAACGAGATTCCGACCAGAGGCAGGAGCGAGAAAAATTTTCAGCTGGTTCGTGAAACGTCGTAAAGGCGGACGTTACACGTGCCGCGAAACTATCTTTAGGACGTTGCGAGAGAAACGTGTCCGCCCGGATCCGCTTCGGAATCCTCGATTTACATCGTCGTTCTCTGTTCTTTAAACAGATTCATTTATCGCGACGGTTGTCCTTCGGTCGCGGTGTCCGTCGGGACTCGGATGCCCTTTTCGCGACTCGGTATGTTCGTACGTTTAATTAATGTTCGTTTGGAGGGGAAACGCGGCGATGAATATTGTTGAACGGAGTGAATTATACCGACTCTTTCGCCCGGTAAACGCTTCTCTGTACGATAGAGATAACGTAATCCCGCGCCTCCAGAATTTCGAGCGAAAGGCAACTCAAAGTGGGTTAAGAACCTTTATAAATCCACGCGTTGATTAATGACCGGGTTAACAAAGCCATTACCGCGATACACGTATATATCCAAGGTCTCGCGGTGGAAAACTGAATTCAAAGTGGGACGCTTAACTGCTGATTTTAAAAAACCGCCCCTCCCCCGCCCCTGCTCCCCCCATTCGCCGCGCTCCCGCTGCATTCTAGCCACTTTCGACGTTCGCAGCCGACAAAAAACTACCCCTGCGGAGCGAGCACTCGGTGGACAAACGACGTGGCGCAATTTCGTCGTCCTCTCTTCCGAAAGGCGAAACTCCCGGTAATATCCTTGAGTAATATGGCAGAAACGGAAGGTGGCAACAAAAAGCGCTAATAGTACATCAAAACTCGAGAGCCCGTAGGTATGGCAGGTCACCCCTGGAAAAGGAAAAATGAACGCGCGAGTTGGGGGGGGGGTGTGGGGGAGGGTTAGCGCGAGAGAAGGTGGGGACGCGTAAGGATGGGAAGACAGGAAAAAGCCAACATTAAGAGGCGCTGAGCTGGCGACACGGCAATCTCAGGAACTGGCAGGAAAAAATCCACCCCTCCCCCCCCCCCCCCTCTGCCAACCGCCCTCCTCTGGGTTCAGGAGAAAAAAGAAGAGAGAGAGAGAGGGAGAGAGAGAGAGAAAAAAAAATAGGGAACTCGCTAAAAGGTCGTTAAGGTTAATGCGCCGCGAGGAGGCAAGGGCTTGAAAGCGCTGCCTCGCTTGTCTGCGGTTCATTTTCGACAGGGGGTTGGGGCAGAACGCCCCCGGGGGCGTGTTCGAGGACTACGCCGACCGGGTGAGCTCGTCATCCTCGCGGTATTACGCCTTGTTACGCTCCGTCTGATTTGTTTGCGTATTCGTAGGTAAACCCGGTACGAACGAATCGTTGTCCTAATTTTGCTAAATGTTCGCCAGGTGCGGGAGGTGGGTGGTAGGGGGGGAAGGAGACGGACGACAATCCGCCAGAAACGGGAAACGTCGCGGGACGTTCGATTTGTCCCGAAGAACGATCGCGGGTGAGACGTGAAAAAAAAACCGCGTAACGTTTTCAGTCGATTCACCGATCCGGTAGGGGGGGGGGGGGGGGTAGCAGTTTTAATTTAATCCGACGATCATCGCATAAATAACCGGTCGCATTAGCGGCCCCCGGAATTTTTACCTCCGAGCCGACAAATTTTATTATGTAACCCTCCCCCCCCCCCCCCCCCCCCCCCCCACCCCCCTACGGTAAATGGAGGGCCGAAGGTATGCGAGCGAGGTTGGGGAAGGGTGGGAGAATTTACATTGGGTATAAAAAGAGAGAGAGAATTGGGCCGGGGGCGAGGGACGCGTTTCGCGCCTTGAGAGAAATCCTTAAAGCCCTTTAAGCCCCGCGGTGACGCCGGATCTCACGTAGCCACGGTGAGAGGGAGAGGGAGAGAGAGAGAGGAGCCCACGGAGAGAACCAGGCGTTCAACGACGGATGAATAGAGCTTAACTCTGCGGCCGTGCGATTTGTACGTGTGTTCGTTACCGTCGATTTGAATGGTTAATTCACCGATTCTCGCCCCCCCCCGACCACCTCCGGCACCGCGGGCCGCACAGTTTCGCACCTACCGTTACTTCGTTCCGTTTTCTTTTTTTTTCTGTTCCCCTCCCCCCCCCCCCCGCCACCGCGTTCGACGCCACCGCGTTTTATCGGGAGAAAACGCGTTTATCGGTTCCGTCCGGATCGGACGGGAGAGTAGGAGGAGGAAATTGATCTTATAATCGTCGCCGTCGATCGATATCGATCCCCGTGGTCGTTATAACGGACAATGGTACGCGTCGTCGCGCTCCATCGAGTGTTTTTATACCTCGGTTATTCGATGCTTTTCGAAACTAATCGTTTCCTTCGAATCGCCGAGCTACGTATACTCCGATTCAGATCGGGGGGGGGGTGTGAAAAATAATGCCTCGCGTCGCTCTGATATTCCGTTGCGATTTTACCTCGATCAAAGTCTCCTCGGTAAACGTTAATAAAGCAGGTGCCGGTTACGCGTTTACGGGTTTAAGTGGAATACGCCTTCGCCGCGCAGACACACTTTAATCCGATACGTGTGCACAGTAAAAGTCCTTCGCTCTTCCTCGCAGGAGAATATTACGACAACGCGGCGCGAGCGGTGCGGGATCATCCTATCCATACGGTAGCATGATATATCATAAGTTCCATTATCCTCGCCGTGTTACATTATCGTGGCACGTTTCTGCTTAAAGGCGTCCCTCAGGTGAAATAGCCCTGGCCCCTCCCGTTTTCTCCTCCGCTCGACGACGGATAAATTGAATTTAACTGCTCGACGCGGGGGGGGGGGGGGAGGGCGGGCAGAGGGTGAGATCTTTCGTGACTTTTCAACGACATTCTTTTTCTCCCGTTCGTGAGACTTAACGGGGTAATTACGCCCTTCCCGAGGGCTGATGCTAACGCGATCGTGACACCGTATTTCACCACCGAATTTCACTGAGGACTTTACCTCGAGAAATTTAGAAGCTCGTTGAATTTTTTTCACCATTCTTCTCGAGTCGATATAAAGTTCTTCTCGAGTTTATATAGCGCTGTATTTGCCGCTTCAACGAGTTCGCGTTAATCGTACGATAATGCTGGAAACAGTCTATTGTCACGTCACGTCAGCTCGTGTGCTATTACGGTATCTCATGTCACGGCACAAAAAGTGTAAAGTGTGTCTTTCGAATGTATTTAAATATATCTGAACCACACTAACGTCACGTCACAGGTATCACAGAGTCTGCACTCATCACAGATACCGTGACAGCGTTTGAGCTCACGTGACACGACGACAGTGTGTTTCCAGCTTAAGAATCGTTTTACAACATTCCATTCTGACTTCAGTGTTACGTACATTCGCGTTCGATTACTCGGAGAAACGTCGTCAGCTCTCGGCGACGTAAAGAATTCTTACCTACTTTCAAACGAACGCAGCCGGAACTCGCACTTTTCCGACCACCCGTTATGACAACAGCTATGCGGATATTAAACGTATTCAGAATGTTTGCCACGGCTATGGAGAGGAGCCCCGGTGTAGTGACTTTGTATTAGAGGTCTTCCAATATGGGACCATCCTGACCTCCCTGCTTCGTCACCCCCGTACCCTTCGCCCCTCCGTGCCCCGGCGAGAGACACCAACCCTTTTCCAGAGGCAGAGTCTCGCGTCATGCCTACGCTACGTTATCCGGCGAGTATTATGAGTTTAGAAATATCATAATATCGGCGACACGTTTCCGCGATATTGAATTTTGAAGGGATGGAGGATCGTTCGGTGAGAAATCGCGAGATTCCTACTCCCTCCCCCTCCCCCCTCCACCACTTCCGCTCTGCCTCCACCTCCCGAAATTTTCCGCCAAGAGGTTGGAACTTTGAAACACGAAGTTACGGTTAAGACTTCAAACGTTTCGAGGAGCGATCTCCCGACAGTTGGCTCGACCATCGCCGCGAACATTTTCGCGATAATCGCTGATCTTATTTAGCGAAATTGCGCTCGACCGAGCTAAGTTTATCTCGAGGAGGAAATTGTTATTCGCGTATCGAATTCGACTCGAGCTCTCGTTACAACGACTTCTTCCCTCGAGATTTGTTTCTCAACTCTCGCCCGAGGGTAAAACCGTCGAAGATCGCCGTTAAACAAACGTCTTCGCCGGACGTTCCGTCGAAACGCTCGGTATATTAAAAATTCTTCTTTCTTCCTTTTATTTCTTTTTTTTTTTTTTTAAATTCCCGACTCCCGTGAAATGCAACGACTCGACGGAGCGTTTCGCGCAGCCGTTAATTCGTCTTCGCCCAGGCGAACGTAATCTTGCCTCATTTCGTGTCAATATAAGAAAACTTCTATAGCCGCACCCCCTGGCGAGAGTCTATATCGACCATCTTTCCCCGAGACTTCTTAATTGCGAATCTTTCTAAAGAAATATCGTAACTATCGACGGGAGGAGGGGAGGGCGATAAAATTCCACGTCCTTCATTTCGTCCTGTCGTGGAAAGGTGGTTCTCCCTCTCTCTCCCTCTCTCTCCCTCCTCCTCTGCCCCCCCACCGTTTCCCATCCACCACGATTTCTCTGTGAAAAAAATGTTCCTCTTTCTCCGCGGAGAGAACTTATCTGTGGAAATTTAAGGAAGATTCTCTATCCACCGACCGTGCCAGGCAACCCCTCATCAGTTTTTCTCCGTTGGCGCTCCCCTCCCCCCCCCTCCCGCTTTCCCTCCAGCATCGACGTCCAATCCTTGAAAAGCAGCACCCTTTGAGAGTCGAGGAAAAAGTTGAAAAAAGTTGGAAAGCCTCTGCCATCCGTCCTCTGCTCGACCACCCTCCATCGTCCTCCTCTTCCACCCCCCCCCCTCCCAACTCCCCCTACCCCTCACTATTCGCGTTTTCCAACCCTGGTTCCGCGTGCACCCTCCACGATTCGCGTTACCGTCGTTACTACAGAATCGTTGGGATTAACTTTATATAACTTGGAGAGAGCCGCGTGTAAATCAAAGGATGCAATTAATCGGATCTTGATTGCAATACTTCGCGGACTTTCAATATCCAATTTCTCTCCTCGGGAAAGGCCGGTGGCCCGTGGCAGTCTCCTCTCTCTCCCGTTCGACTGCGAATTTTCCCTCTTTCGAGTTTCCACCGGGACGACGACGACGCCGACGCCGACGTGGATGCCGTTATCTCCGTGCCGGACTGCGCTCCGTTTACGTGGTTCGCGCGACCGCGTTCTTCGGCGGTCTCTCTCGTTAGATTTTTTTTCTACAGAATCAATTTTCCTCGCTCGAACGAGACGAGTATTGCAGTTTTCCTTACAGGACGTATCGTTGCCAGCTGGTCCCAGCACGGAACGCAAGGGTGTTTTATCGCGTGTGGGGAGAACCACGGTTAAGTCCGCGGATATCCGGAAAAACCGGGAAAATCCGTGGTATTGGAATATTTTCTTTCGTTTCTTTTTTTTTTATTAAATTCGCTGACACTCGGTTTGTTAGGGATATATCGTCGTTCTGCCGGTGATTTTAGATTCACGCGAAATTATCCGGCGTACTTCCGAGTACGGGAAATTTAATCGACTTCGTTTCCAGGCGAATTTGCAAAAAAAAAGAAGGGTTTGTCGGTTACTTTCTGCCCTTTTCACCGGAACGTAATAACCCCGGGAAAATTTATAAATTCACGTGCCGGGAAACATTTACCATTCCACCGTCCGGTCCGCGAACCGGTGCGTGACGGACGCGAACGATTACGCGGTACGAGAAAGAGAGGCGGTAGCCTAATGTACTCGAAAACGTTATGCGGAAGATAATTTCCCCCCGATATCAAGTAGGAAGGATATCAACTATCCGCGCTTCCTGGCTGGATGGTTGGTGGGTGGGTGGGGGTAAAGGAAAAAAAAAAGAGAGGACCGGGGGATTTTCGAGCAACGAGCGTGCCCAAGGAACCGAGCCTAATGGGAAGTGGAAGCTTAATTACAGGTTGAGGCGGATATTAAGGGTATGCACGGCAAGCTCGGTATAAACGTTGCAGCTGTCGTGTGCGTCTATCGGCCGAAATTGACTACGATACGGCGTGCACACAGAGAGAGAGAGAGAGAGAGAGAGAGAGATGGAGAGGGAAGATCGGAAGAGGAAGAGACACGGAGAGGGATAGTCTGGGTAGATGAAACGAGAGAAGGAAAGATAGACGAGGCTCCAAGACAACGTAGATAGATTGATAGATACGGAAAGAAGAACCGATGGGGGTAGAGGAAGAGATGAGAGACGCGGCGTAACGGGGACACAAACAACAGCTCGAGGTGGAGAGAGAGAGAGAGAGAGAGAGAGAGAGAGAGAGAGAGAGAGAGAGACTCTCACCGGGAACGGTCGCCGGTGTTGTAGGCGGCATTAAAAGCCCATAATTCAAATTCCCTTGGCAGCTCTAAAATAAACCAATTAGGATCCCGTACAGCAGGATATTAAGATCCCGTCCTCGAGATATCCGTCGTCGGTGTCGTCTTTCTCCGTGTGGCATCGTGCCGCGCGGAGTCAATGGATCCAGCGGGGTGGGGGGGAGGGTGGGTTTTACACGCGTGCCCGCGTCACGTGTTACGGAACACACGGACGTTGAGCGGGTGACAAACATTATTGCGATATTGGGGCACATAGTTTGGACGACCGGGTGCGGTAAGTAAACCGTTTCGGCACAAAGCAGGTGGGAATGTTGATTCAACGGTACGAGGTACGAGTGGCTGGTACAGGGGGAAGGGGTGTGCGCGACGTTCTCTAACCCGTTGACGTACAATGAGGGCCAGTTTCGGTGTCGCCGGATGGGACGGAGGGATAGAGGGATTCACGGCCCGGTAGGCAAATTTAAGCGTTTGCGCCGACAAACAATTGTTTTGCAGTGCACCTATATGTACGTACACGCGCGGTACGTACTGTTCGTCGACGATAAGAAGGCACGGCGAAGAATGCGGTCTGATTGGTTGGAGCGTTTGGGACCTATCTATTCCAATAGAATCATAGGGACGGGACCACGCATTTTCGCCATTGGCCAAATTGCCACGCACACTGACAAACTCGTGCAGAAATGTCCGACGAAGAAAGCAAACGAAACGGTTAGGGACCGAGTGGGACAAAGCGACCGTGCCGTGGCGTAGGAAAAGAATACCTGTTACCCTGTAAACTACCCCAACTAGGATTTACCTGCCCCTCGCGTAAATAGGACACGCGTACTACTATGCTAAACGGCGGGCCAAAAGAGCGTCGGAAGTGGGGATAGGGGAACCCACTCTTGCCTTCGGACCGTCCCCTGTGCCTTCTTCTCATCGACGAACAGTACGTACGTACAATTGTTGCTCGGCGACGTTTTGTTTTCGCGATAAGCGCGAATCTCGACCGACTTCGCGGGTTATGTACTTGGAAATCTCGCGCTACCGAAACCTTCGGGGAGAGGATCGGACGCGTGTTGGAGAGAAAAATCGATATGAGCGAGAGCATTACGATTTCCAGTAGGTACCGTCGAGAGGTTATCGCCACTCGTTTCGCGAAGGTCATGGCGGAGTCGTTGGAAAAATCCCCCTTGGTATCCGCGTGAGAAGTTGTATCGAAGAAGATACACCCTTCCACGGAGAGAAGAGCGAGGGGATGAGTTTTCGATGGACACCCGTTAAACGAGGCTATCCATCCGCCCCCTCCCCCCCCGGCCCGTGTATTTTACGCTACTGTCGAAGGAACTACCCCTCGGTCAGAGGGGGTAGCGCATCGGTAAATCCGATCCGAGATGGTCCCGGTCACGCGACAAAACCCCTCGAGCAAGACCCCTCGATCGCTCGAAAGCGCCTTCGAGGGATGGCGAGGGGCAAAGGGACACGGTAGCAGTCTTATTTTCTATTCAGGAAGATGAGAGCATAATCGCCTGACACGCGATGACGCGCTCTCTCGTCCCCCCTCCCGGCCGTGAGGTTCGTTGCAAATTCCATGCATGCGGAAAATCCGTTGAATATTCAATCGTATCGTTAAGATGGCAATTGAATTATTTCGCCGCGAGGAAATATTAATCGCGCGGGCGGGGGAGAATATTTATCACATATTTCTTGGAACAGCCGTGTTTAGGCCAGCCGCGATTATCGCGGCGCCTCGGTAATTCCGCGTAACGAAGTAATTCCGATCGTTGGTACGCTCGGCTAATATTATTTGCCGCATCGCGTGGATTTTTATCCGAAAGTGTGTACACCTTTATCGCACAATATCCTTAGATTAAAGGTTATACGGAGATTACGTGCCTCCCGTAGATCATATTTGCCGAGTGGGATTAACCCCCCCGGGGGGGATGGGAGATATCGTATCGCAATTATTACGCGTTGACGCGTCGTTGTTATTCCGTTAAGGCACGCGATTTTTATAATGAGTAATCGACGGATTAAACGCTAATGCGGATTTTGTCGTTGGTGAAACGTAACTTTGAATTTACACGAGATACATTTTTTCGCGTCCGAATCCGGACCGCGGAGGGGAAATATATGGACCGCCAAAAATGTTTTACTTTAATGCTGGTTTTTTAAAATTATTTGTCTGTGTGTACTCAGAATAACTTGATAACAATCTGTACGTAATTGACGTTTAATCTGTTTTTAGGATGTATTTGTTGATTACGGTGGCATTCATTGTTTATGGCTGTTTATAATAATAGCGATAACCGCTACAACTAATATTTAGTTCTTTTTCAGACCCCCGTAGAAACTATAATGTGGGATTAACGAGTTTGTTTGACTGAGATACATTGTATGAATGCGACCGAGTGAGATGACAAGCGCGCACGTGATCGCTGCATGCGCAGCGTCACGTAGAATTGAGTGCGGTCCGAGTATGAATGTGTGTGTATGTACTGTAAATGAGCGTGAAGTGCCTTTTAGGAAAAGGGCAAGAAAACGGCAGAGTTGTTCGAGACGTTCTAGAGAACAGAGTCGTTTGAGACGCGACAACGAATAGAGGTGCCTTGACGATAATAAGAATTTAACTGAGTGGAATAATTGTAATTTTGACATTGCAACAATTTAAAACTTGTGTGCCATTTGTTTAAATTAATTTCTGTTCTTTTTGTATTTCTTGCTGCAATCCATATTAATAATCATTATTGCGTCATTTCATTATTCTCAATGAAGACTGTGTCTTGTGTAAGTTCGTTACCCTCAATCTACGTTCACTCAAATTAACATCTAATTATCCCACAATAATAATTGGCGACCCCTGATCTAGACGATCGAGTAACGCGGAATCTGGTCGAAAGATCTCCCGATCAAACGAACTCTTCCTCCCTCCTCCCGTTAACTATATCCCGTTAACGTTATTTGTTGGTACTTGTGCGAATCGCGCGACGATGGCGACGATGTCGGAGAGCTCGGAGAAATGGGTGGACGGGGAAGGAGGGATAAGAACGAGGACGAGGATAAAAATTACAGATCCGAGTCATATATTCGGCGTGAAGATGGTCTGCCACTGACTTCTCCCAGCTTAGCTTGCCAACACTACCACATCGCGGCTACAGTCGGCGTATACATCAAACGGGCCTACATGCGCCACTTACGAATTGTTTGTGTATAACCGTGTTAGGTCTGAATCGTCTCTGTCGTGTACAGGCAGCGTCGGCTAAGTAACATTCTCGTTTGTATGCGCCGCGACCGCGGTGCCGTTACGTTCGTCGAGCGAGGAAAAATGTTTTTGATCAAAGTACAGGGTTTCGATTGACCTACCTACCTCTGTCGATGCGCTTGCAAACACGGATAATTCGAACGGATAAAGGTGCAAAGTATTTTTCCCTTAGAAAATGACTATTTTAATCGAACGACGAATGAGTGGAACGCGATTGAAGAGAGGAATAATATTCGCCGTCGTGTTCGTGGATAAAACTCAAATTCCTAAATACAATTTTCTACCCGTCAATGAAGTATTCGAAAGGGACAGAACTGACTTTCCATTCGGTTTAAAATTCACCCGAGATACTTTAATGATCCGATAACTCTTTCGAGTATAAAATCCTCTGCCCCGCGGGCCACTTTGCGCGTCGAAGTCGAAATTCCAAGGGCAAGAGGGATCTCTCGAAACGCTTCCTAGACCACCGATAAGCGTGGCGGGCAATGAGTAATAGGCTGCTTATTTTCAAAGTTCCTTTCGCGGAGGTGAGGTTACGAGAAGCTCGCAAAGGCAGGAAAAGATGACGAAGGTGGGGAGGGAGTGGGATGGACGGGGGGGGGGGTGAGAGGCGGTCGGAACTACCGGTAGATAATACTATTAATTTACTTCCAAGAATCGTAAAATTACGATGAAACTTTAAATTGGATATTTTATCTGAGAATCTCACGCTGCGCTCCGCTCACTCTTTTACTCCGTTTCTCTCTCTCTCTCTCTCCCTCTCTCTTCCCCATCCCCCCCCCCCTCTCCCGTCGCTTTCGTCGTTTCTTCCTTTACCTTTCCCGTTCCTCCCTCGTCCCGTCTTACCCTCCCCTACTCTCATCCGGCTCTGCATGCCATTCAAGGGAACAACGTTTCTATCGAACGAGCTGTCTAATCGGTCTTATCGCAAGAATATTCCTCGCTGGCTTTTTAATGGCAGTCTATCAAAACGGGGGAAACGAAGTCAAGAAGCACATAATTAAGGAAGCCATTAAGCGTAGACTTCGCGAGAGTAGAAGGGTCGACAGCGTGGAATTCCGTAGTCGTTCCCGTGGAAATGTGTACTTTACGAAATTCCGTGGAAGTACCGAAAGTACGCGGGAAGGGTTTTGATTATCTCTCTCTTATTCTTTTTTTTTTTTTTTAATTCTCCCATAACCCCGCGCGCTCTCGTACTCTCCCGCGTATCGTTGAACGGCCCTCGGAACGATAAGACAAATTCGCGCGGTCGAGTGGTTCCTCATAAAAAAAAAAAAAAAAGGAATCGACAAAGATTCGTAAGTACCTGCCGTTACCTCGGTACATCCGGAATCAGGAAGTAACGGCAAACAGGACTTTGGTAATGTCCCGTCGGAAGGATCGAGCTAACGTTGATTTGCCCGGTGAGAGTTGACCGACGCAACTGATAACCCCCCCCCCTTTCTACCCCCAATTCCTTGTGACCGAAGTTTGTCGCCTAACTGAGAGAGAGTGGCCGAAACTTCCTTTTCCTCGAGAGGCGGGGGGAGGGGAGATGAGAGGAGGGAGTTCGACGACCCCGTCGAGGTCGCCATTGGGTGACAATGAGCCTAAGGTAACCCACCGTTTGCCGGTTTGTTGTCGCAGTTGCTGTTGTTACGCGAGAGTTAGACGATACCTGACCTCGGTTTCCGTGACTCACAGAGCTACCCACCCAAACCCAGGATTCCGCCTTTGAGGAGGCGCCCCCAGTCTGACTGCATAATGAGTCTTTCTACTTACATGGCACCCCACATCCTTCCACGAGTTCTGCGCACTCTCCGGCAACCAACTCCCCCCCCCCCCTCTCTTCCCAACGTTCCAGCCCTCGCGTTCTATTACCCTGCCTCTCGGCTCGATGATTCCATCTCAAAGCCTGCAACATGTTCTGGAAAATCTGGGAACGTCGGGAATTCTAATTAACGAAGGGGGATTGAAAAATCGATCGCCCCTGGGTTGAATCTCGGACGTCGGAGAGAAATTGAAGCCGAATGGACACGCCAAAATTGCATTTGAGTTACTCCCTTCGGAGGTAGGGTACCTGTTTCTTTTTAAAATCTGCAAATAGTTATCGATCGCTCGGAATCTGCGGGTCGGGGCGTTTCGTCGCGTAGAATCTCGAGGAATTCGCAAAATTGGCGTTCGCGCTGTTTTTACTCCCCGCGGATATCGTTTGCAAAGATCCGACGGTACACGGTGTGCACCGTTGACGTTCGCGTACGCGCGTCAACAATTTTCCCGACGAGGCTAGCCTGCAAACGTTGGCTGAAACATCGTCGACTGGGATCCGCGAGGACGGCCCCCAGAGCCAAAGATAATAACACTGACGTATATCACGGGAAATCTTAAATCCTTATCTCCAATCTCTTTCGAGATAATTATTCTTCGAGGAGATCCTCGTAGATAATATCGTGCCGCCGGTAGAACGAGACAATCTCGAATCAAATTAACTTCCGCCATAACAGATCCGTCGTCCTTACCTGGCAGCTAATTATAATCGTGTATTTAGGTACGCGAGCAAAAATGAATCTTCATAATTACAATTGCACGACTTCGCGCAAAAACCTTTTTATCCTTTTCGTTATCTCGCCGCGTCAGATTCTACGGGGCTTATCAAAAGCCTCGATTCTCCTCGCGACGAGGCCACACTTACGCGAGGTCGCATCTCGCGAAGGTAACTCACCGCTTAATTCGAAAATCCAATCGCGACGGATTACAATTTGTATCTTTCCGGAAATCTACGCGCGCGGTGAAAAAGATTTGCACCCTCGTTGCTGTTACTACCTATCTACTATCTCTCTCTCTCTTTCTCTCTTCCTCCCACCGCCATTCTCCTCCCTCTCCATTCCCGCAGAACGGTATAGAGGAAGACACGAGGCAGAGTGGGGGGGGGGGGGGGGAGGAAAAAATCGGATTGTCCAGTTTGTTGGACCGGCAGCGCTGACTCCGCAGGCTCAGCCAGTAATACATCAGGGGCTTACCAACCCCTCAAACGTAAAATACCCATCTAACCCAGCCCCCGGTCTCTCCGCCTCATTTTTCCTCTTCCCCGTTCGCATTGTGCCCGGCGAATACCTTCGTATACCTTCCCCGGCATCCTGTACACAACTTTCCGCGGGCATAGAAACTAGAGACACGTACGGCGAAACACACGTTAGCTCGCGCCGAGAGAGGATACCTACATACCTTGGCGCGTGCTGGTACCGGCGATCTTGAAAGTGGAAAACTTGCCGGCGTTCCCGTAAGCACGGATATTACGGTGCCCCTCGGCTATTTTGTACCCGTGGAATTTTCCCCGACGATAAGGATCGTATGATAAGAATTTACGCGCGCTTTACGACGCGTGTAGAGAGACGCGTTTCCGGGTTGATGGAGCGGCAGGGACGGCTTTCCTTTTTATCCATTGGTCCGATATCGCTGGTATTCTCCGCGGGTAGCGTGATTTTTCTGCGGGATATTTTCATTGTTTTTTTTTTTTTTTTTTTTTTTTTTTAATGGGAAGATCGGGTTTTTATTCGTCGCCTCTCGATAATCGAAACGTTTGCCGCGCGACGAACGAATCGTTGGATAAAAATCATACGAGTAGCGGTAAGAAAAATTAAATTAGTTAAATGGATGGTATTAAAAAAAAATACGTTTCGCCGGTGATTCAGAGCCTCGAATCTGGTGCTTTTAGCGAGCCGGAAAGTTTATTAAGCGAAGTGCTTTTATATCTCGCGTCTTCCATTGCTGCATTTTAAATTAATTGGGAAACATTCTACATGCTCCGCGATATAAAGAGCAATAAGAATTTACCGACCCGTTAAAAGCGATCTTTATCCGTCAAAAATGTTGATTGTAATTAATCCGCGTAGATTTTTTATTTCTCCCTCGTCAATGGAACACCTCGCACCACTCGAATTCTATTATCCTAAAAACCATCGAAAAATACCCTTTCGTTGATCGATACTTCCTCCGGCGACGAACTATATATATAATCTCGTTTAAAAGAACGCGTCGCGCATTTGACGTTACTGCGAGCAACGCGATAAAAATTCTATAAACAATAATGTACAGTTTAACGAGCGCTCGAAACAACGTCTGCCATTGTTGAGCGCAAAAAGTGCCGTCGTTAAGGTGTACACCGTACACCGAATTATACGAGAAATATGTCGAGAAATATTCGAGACAAGAAACACGCCGCTACTACCGCGGGGAATTCACGAGTGAAAGGGTTAAAATAATATACCACCCTACCCCCCGCTTTCCGCTTAAAGGGTTTTCCGCTGTCTCCGTCGCAGCGTCTCGAGCACGGGGAATTATTCCTCGAGAAACATTTACAATAGCGTACACCTAACGTGTCACGGTTCCGTTCTTTTCGCATCGATCCCGAAAGACGTATGTTCGTGGATGAGAAGGATGCACCTGAGAAAAAAGCGGTCTGATGGGTTGGAGCGTTTGGGCCCTACCTATTCCAACGCAATCATAGAGACGGGGCACACGCATTCGTACCATTGGCCAAATGGTCATGAACACTAAAAAACTCGTGTAGAAACGGCCGTCGAAGAAAACAAACGAAACTGCTAGGAACTGAGAGGGATAGAGGGATCGTGTAGTAGAGCGATGTTGTAGCGTTTGGGTCCTACCTATTCCAACACAATCATAGAGACGGGGCACGCGCATTTTCGCCATTCGCTAAATTGCCACGCACACTAATAAACTCGTGTAGAAATGCCCGACGAAGAAAGCAAACGAGACGGTTAGGGACTGAGTGGGATAGAGCGACCGTGTAGTGGCGTAGAAAAAGAATACTGCTTATTCTATGTACTGGGGACAGTAGTGTTTACGTGTCCCCCGCGGAAATAGGGATTCTACTACTGTGTCAAACGTAGGGTCACAAGGACGACGGACGTGGGGACAGACGGAGCGACTTTTGCCTTATCGAGACGATCCTTCAGGTGCCTTCTTGTCATCGACGAACAATACGTACGCGCATTCGCGAGGACAGCGAACAAAAACCTTGCTTCGCGTAAAATTCCGAAAAACCCGGCCGACCGAATTCGCTAACACCGCTCCCTCCTTCGAGGTACGATGGCTCTATTTATTTCCGGCTGAACTGGAAGTCATGGAAATCGGACGATCGGGCAATCGCGTCGTGAGTCTGGGAAAATTCGTCCGTTCTTTATCGAAGATTCTCCCTCGCCTTAGTTTTCCCATAAACATCGTGTTTCCGTCGTTCCACCCGCGCTTGAAAACTATCGCCGAGGATAATCTCCTGCGCGTACCGTGTAATAAAAGCGGAAACTTCTGCTCTTCCGGTTTCTTCGCACGTAGCATTTCGAAATAGGACCCGTAACGACTACATTCCTTCCGCTCTGTACTCCTAGTGGCCGCTGTACGTACTTACATACACTCGGGCATCGATTATATCGAGATTATTATTTCCACCACCGTAGCGTTACCCGTAATCTTAATCGACTAGCCTGATCGAGGGTCAGGATTCAGGAATGCAGTGCACCTTCGCCGTGTCGCGGTTTAACCGACTCGCGGATTCTCCTACTCGCGTTAAAATACGCCCCGCTCCTCTTTAGTTTTTATCTCTCTTATATTCTATTTGTAGGTTTTCGCTTGGTCGTGTCTTTCCCACGGTGCTTCCGTTTCTTCAATTTCAGCCGGCAAACTCTTTCCCGTTTCGCTCGCTCAAATTCTTATATTCCTCCCATTCTCGCTCCCTCCCTACCACACTCGCCTCTTCTCCTTTCTCGTCTCATTTTATCCTTATCCTTATCCGTGTCGATGTTCGATCTCCCGTCTCCGTCCGTTCCCTTTCTGTTTCGTCGAACCTAACGCCGAGCGTATACGTAGGTACACGCAAATGTTATCGGTGCCCTTTCCCCCCACTGTCTTTTAAGCTCTCACCGTTTCCTTGTTTTTGACGCCCGTCCCTCTTGTTTACTCGCTCCCGTTCCCTCTGTTTTCGTTGTTTCCTCCGCGAGGCAGGAGCGCGAGGATATTTCTTCCTCCTTTTTTTTATTTTTTATTTCGTCTCGACTCCATCCCTTTTTTCTTTCTTTTTTTAATCGCGTTTCCGGCTTTGCCTCTCTTCTCTCTTTTATCCCGGTACGCGAGGGCGTACGCAGAGGTTGCCCGGTTCATTCTTTTAAGCTCTCTCTCCTCGCATCTTGTCTGTCATGTTTTCATCTTATTTCACATTCAGCTCCCTCTCAGCTTTTTAGTCGCTTATTCTCCCGTGCACTCTCTTCCCGTCAATTCGTATTTGCATTGTGATTTATTCTTTCCCTCCACCTGGATTCTTATTATATTTCTATCTCCTACTTGTCCCGTGATTTTCTACCCCCCCCCCACCCCTCGTCCCTTTTAACAACGCCCTCGTAACAGTCTCCACTCATATTTAATCCCACGCATCTTTTCTTCCTCGCCCTCCACTCGGCCCTTTGAAATCTCATCCCTCTCGGTCGCTCATTTCTTTTTTTTTTACCCAGTCGAGATACATTCCATCCCCGAAGCTCGTCGTTTATCGTCCGACACCGATTTCTATCTCGATTCATTCTCTCCCCCGCTAATTGTTAGTTATTACATCGCTCTTTTATCGCCCTGCTCCGCGCAAACCCCTTCCGTTCACCCCTTTCCGCTTTAACTCGTCTTTGTACCCCGATTCGTTCTACCGCTCTACTTAAATTCTCGTTTATTATATCCCTCCTTCGCGGTTAACTCAATACTTCTTTTCCCCGACGAAAACTCCCCATCTTCCAACCCCCCCTTCGCCCCTGTTCCCTTTCACTCTCCCTCGGACGCATCTCCGACCCCCCCCGCCTCTCTCTCTCTTTCTTTTTTTTTTCTCTCTTCCCAGCTCTCGCGCTCGTTTCGCGTTTCCGCGGCGGCATAGAAACCCGGCCGAGTCTCTCGCGAAGGGGGGAGGGTGGAAAAGAATATTAAAGGAAACGTCAGGATACGCGCTTTCATATTTCGACGGCGTCTCGCGCCCCGACGTGCAGGAGTGCATGCACGGCGCGCGTGGTAGTGGTACGAACCTCAACCCCCCGGGTGAGGGGGTTGGAAGCGCGACGGGGGAGGGGGGGCTTGGTTTCTGAAAGCGAATGTCGCGAATTCGTATCAGAGGATACGCAAGAACGGCTGTGCGCGCGCGGAATGAGTTCAAAGACCCCCCCACAGCAACGTCGGCCAACCCCCCCCACCCCCTTTTTCACCGTACGGTATTCTTCGTTCAAACTGAAATCGAAACGAATGACGACCCTAGAGAGAGAGAGAGAGAGCGCCGGAATTTTTTGGTGGATACCAGTTCGTAGAATTCTACCTCCATTCGTGACGAGAGAAATGGATATAGCGCGGTGCAGGGGCTCGAGGGTTGAACGAGGGGGGGGGGGTGGAATCTTTTTGCGGGGAATGATCTTACGGTTCGGCCGCGAAGCAAAAGCATCGATGGAGAATTAATTATTTGCACGGGGATTCTGGTATTGGGTTTTACCCGGGTTTCGCTATTTTTCTCGCGGAGGGGAATTTTAATTCTTTGTTCCCTTATTTTTAGCTTAATATTTTACTTAAAAATTTTAACTGCCACGGCTGGATACGTGTTTAAAAGGGTTTAACGTCCGTCGTTTTGTTTAAAAAAGAAAGAGAAAGGACTGCGTCGAGAGCGAGAGGGTCAATAGTTACGAAAATGGCACAGCGATAAGACGTTTGCGAATTAAATATTTTAATGGATCCTCCCTGTAGTTTGATGTCTGATACGTTTCCTTAATTACCGCTCCATTATTCCTTTGTGCGGGTGCTCCTCTTTGTTGGTTATCAGAGGGGGAATTTTCCTCGAAGCCGTCAAATAAATCTTCCCCTCGCGGCGGTCCGCGAATAGTTTTTCGTTCCGAAAGTAAGGCCGCGGTAAATCAAGATAAGAAGTTTAAAAGATGAATTTTTAAAGATAGAGTCCATCCCCGACGTACCTCGGGCAAATACTAATCGGATTAAAAGTTTGACTAAAGCGCGATATCGTCGATATCGACCGAATCGCGGGGGGGCAATAGTTATATCGCTGTTACGCGGTCCACGGTTCTCGGGGAAATTATCATAACCATTTCCGGGACGGTGGTTCAGCGTGAGCGCTCGCCAAAATATTTTTGGATAAACGTCGCGATAAATTTGGCGGGATAAGAAACACGGGGGAAGGAGCTACGTTAAAACAGAATTTCTCGAGTACGCCGGAAACAATAGGGATCGTCGGAATTTTTTTCGAGTGCCGGGTACGTTACTCGTCTTTGGGACGTTTATTAAATCCCTCGAGTGTCCATGGTTGTGTTTATTATCGAGCCGGATCAATTTGGTTGTATCTTTAGAATTTGGATAGTCTAGAAAGACAGTTGGTTTTCCGATTCCGTCGATAATTTCGTTTCGATGTTAACGCTTTGCGAGATAAAAATCCGTAAGGCCCTCCGCACGCTAGGCGATTGCCACTCAATGGGATTTAATATAACGATAAATCCAATGATTCCTTCTTTAATTTCCTTCTAGCTTTTTCTTTCAACCAACTTCTTAATAATCGCGCGACAATCATTTCGTGTACGAACCCTCGATCGCAGGTATCGCATAAATTGCATTGCGTGGCAATCGCCCAATGTGCAGAGGGGCCTAAATCCACTTTCGAAGATTCTTACGAGTAAAACGAGACGCGTTTATCGTCCCGATAAAAAGGCGTATTCCCCGAATGGTCGGTGTACAGTTCCACGCACACGGGAATCCCCCCATTACATTCTCGTCGAGCCAATAAAAATCCAAGTAACTTTGGCCGGATATCGCGCAACAGAAAACAAGTGGCCGAACTCTTGAGAAACTTATGACCGAGAGAGCGAGGGAGCGAGCGAGCGAGCGCGGATGCCACTTCTCTCCGCGGAAAACCTTTCTGAGAAATTTCCCGTTTCCCGTCGCCCCCGTCTAAACGGGGGCGGGCAGGCGGAAAAATCGACGAACGCCTTTTGTCTTCGGCGGCATTGATTGAAGTTTGTCTTCCGTCAGAGAATCAAGATCGTCGCGCCACTTCCGTCTACGGCCGGGGCCGTTATTCTATTACGCGCGTCGCGTGTCAACCGTCAAATAAAGGGTAAATAAAAAAGCGTGAGTCTGGGGACGGGGGCGGTTGGCGGGAGGCCGACGTAAGACCGAGGACGGATAGGGGGTTGGGGGTGGGTTTCAGGAGAATGGAGGGATGCAGATACGAGGCGCCGAGGGGTAGGTAAAGGGAAGCGGGGGTTTTGCTCGTCTGACACGACGAAATAACGCGGGATGATACAGGATGAAAACGTTGGCGCGATATTGGATTATCAGGAAACTTATCGATAAACCCGTGGAAAACCCGCGGCGATCTTTCCCGATGCGTATCGGAGTATCGTTTACAATTAATCGAATCGATAAATTATCGACGAAGGTAAAAAAGAATCGAGGATAAAATAATAGATTTGCCATCCGACGCTTTTATCTCGGTTATATAGCGCGAAACGCCGGGACGGTGGCACCGAAGGATTCCTCCGTTCGCCTCTGCTGAAAATGGTAGAAGTGAGTGAGACGCGCGATGGCGTCGCGACGCTCACGAAAATCCCGTGGCACGTGCCGATTTTCACGTAGGTGTCTCCCCCCCCCCCCCCCCGCCAGACGCGTGATTCCTCGCCTTCCAGCCGATCGAGCGCGGAAAACGCCCCCGCGTTTAACCCCCCGAAAGATATTCCCTTCGGCGGCGTCTCTTCCTACGTGGATGTCTTTCCAAGGAGACTAGAACGCTGTCAGACGGAAGTCGGCTTTACGCGAAACCTGATTCGAGCCAATCATTATTTATAACATGCCCCCCCCCCACCCCCTCCCTCCCGCCCTGGTTGCCTCACTTTTTCGCGTTCCCTTTTCGAGAATTATCTTTGCCCGGGCAGGGCTCTGGATTTATCCGAGAATCTCCAACGTAAAGTTTGCAACGGTGTAATATTTATTTCCGTGAGATTTAGCGAAGACACAGAGACGCGGAAATCCCGACTAATGTCGCGACGCGACGGTAGAATTCTTTTTCGAAATGCCTCCGTTACCGATCTCGGCGAACGGCGATACATTTTATTGTTGTTGTTGTTGTCTCTCGCCAAAAACCATGTTCGCGGTGATATCGCGACGAATTAAAATCAAATCTTTCCCCGTCGTCGGCGCCGATGGAAGCGCGCGGAGGGGGTTAAAAGGCTTTTTAAATAAACTGATTAATATTTGCAGCGTCGTAATTGTAAACGAAGTCCCTCGCAGTGCGGCGTATTAACGGAAACGCGCATCGTTCCGCGCGTCACATGCAATGCGACAGCCGCTTACGGGGGTAAAATACGCGGAGGGTAAAGCGTGCGAGCGTGGTACCAACCGGCCATTAAATCAAAAGCCATTAAACTAATCAACATTACGGTGCTCGCGCTGTGTAGTGGTGGCCGCAAGCGTGAGCGGGCGGCGCGCGTGTGCCGCCACGTACTAAGAACGTAAGAATTTTCTAACGAGCGGTGTAGGGAAATTTACGCCATTGTTGTTATAAACGTAACGTTCCCGATTTGCGAACGCGGTTGGGGAAATATTTGCGTTGCAGAAGAGAGCGTTTCATATTTTGAATCCTTGGAAATTGAGTGGACTTTGATAGAAATATAGAAACAGAGTAGCTTTTATCGACGATAAAGAATTCCGAGAATCGATTAAGCGGGAGGTTTTTTCTTTAAATCGAAGTAGAAATGATGAAGAATTCCGAAAATCGATTAACACTAGGTTTACGAGCATTTTTACGAACAATTCTACGAGCACCCGTCGAATTGACGGGTAAACAAAAATACGCATTTTCTTTACAGAATCCATTTATTCAATTGAAGTCTGAATCAATTTACGATGCAAAATGATTCAAATTAATGCTATAGTTTTTGGAATATTTCATTAGAAAATTTTAAAACCGTCAAATTGACGGGTCCCGTAAACCTAGTGTTAACCGGGAGATATGCTGTTTTAAATTACCGTTTCGAATTTTTTTTCGTTAGTTCGTACCGCTTTCCCTTTGCGAATTTAAATTTTACAATTAGCCAAACTTACTACTTTACGGTTCAGCGTGGAAAATAAAATTTTGTTTATCGCGCGAACGCGTAACACAGCCTTTGCTACGCTCTCGCTTTATTTACGTTACATATTTGACACTTGGCGGGCTTTTTACGCGGTTCACGGTAAAACTTTACATTCGGATCGCTTAACGATATAACGCTTCGCCTCTTCCGTACCCGGTTGCATAGCGAATCTCTCATAATTCCTCGAGTTTAAAACCCTGAAATCTCATCCAAGCAAACACGGTCCAGTTTCCCCGGCGTCCCTATCGTACGCGGGACACCCCCGTCGTGTTTACGTCCCTCGATTTCGGTTCGCGTCGAGACGCTTTCTTTTTTTTTTCTCTCTTCCCCATTTCCAACGATCGTACGCGTACGACCGTCGCGTCGCGTCGACGCGTTTGTTACCAGCGATAAAACTCGAAGAATTTTTTTAATCGTTAATCTACGCTCCAAAGCTTCGACGGGGAGTCCGCGTGTGTCGTTCGTAAAAAAAAATAAATCTAGCGAATCACCGCGCGAGGGTAATTTCGGAATTTTTTTCCGACGACGCGTTAGTCCGACGCCCCCGACGTTGCAAATGAAATATCTCTTCCTTTTTACGTCCACTGTCCGGAATTTACACGCTGACATCTTTATTTTTATCCGTCCCATTTTTATCCCCCCTCCCCCCCTTCCCTTATCGTCCGACCTATCAACCGGTGCGTTCGCGCTATTTATCAAAAATTTTCACGACAGCCGCGTCGTCGCAAAGCTGTTCGAGATCCCTCGAGCAACCCCCAATAAGTCTTTTTCGATATAACCCCTGACGGGAAAGGGGGACGTAACGCTGAAGGGTAACTTGCCAAGATAGGGTAAGGTTAACGCTATCGGGTTTAGCGTTAATTAATGAAAATACCGTGACTACTCGTAAAACTGTGTTTCAGTATTCTACGCTTTCTTTCTTTCGTCGGTCTTAGAATGTTTTTTTTCCCCTACAGACTCGTAGTGGCGTAAGCAAATAATTGGAAGTTTTATTACAACTGTATTAATAACGAAGGGAGAACACTCGTTAATCGACAATGTCGTTACGGAGAAAGATTTTAAAGGCTAAAGCGATGAGAATGAACTGCCGGTGCGACGAGAGGGGACGGCGCGAGAAGGAGTTTTTGAATCGTTTAAAACGAATGCCCGACCCGGTCTACGCAAAGACGTGGCACTTAATAAAAAACAGAGAGAGACAGAAAGAGAGAGAGAGAGAGAGAGGGAGAGAGAGAGAAGGGGGTATAAACGATGGAAAACACGAAACGCGGGCAAAGAGACGGAACAATGCGAAAGAGTCTGGAAAGGCATAACTGGCAAAAATAATAATGGTTGCGAAAATCGTATTACCCGTCCCGATATTCTCCTCGGCTACCGACTTTCTTACTTATAAAAAGAAAAGTCGAACGACCGTGGATCCTCCCGTGGGGTGGATGGGGTGCGAGGGAGAACCGAGGGAAAAGAAAAAAAAAAGAAAATATCCGCGAAAGACAGTCGGGACGGACTGAGAAAGAGCGACGCGGGGGGGGGGGCGGATAAAGGATATAAGAGGGCACAAAGGGGTATAAGGGGGTTGTAGCCGCCCTTCTCCGGCTATCGGTGAAGATATTTGCCGCGGGGTACACAGGCATCATTAGAATTTACCCCCAGGTACCCTCGCGGCTCTTTGTATCTTCTCGACGAGCTGGCTTCTCCGACCAAACCCCCTCCGATTCACCCACGGATCGCCTTTCCACTTTATTCCCTCCCCCCACCCTCCTACTACCCTGTCGACTCCGTTCGCCACCACCCCGAACAGGGGTGAATGGCATCTTCTTTATCAATGCTTTGAAATCTCGATGCGGCAATGGATGAGGCGAGGGGGGGTGAGTTCGCGAAGGAGACGGCTCTAAGTGCGGCAACGCGGATAAAAGGGGGGGAGGGGAGGGGTGAGATTCTTCGGTCGGAGAAAGTGGCGAGAGGCGAACGGGAGGGAGGGGTGAGGGGGAGGTGGGAATTACGTGGCGCGTCTTGAGAAACGGAATTAGATTTGTTAAGGCGTCAGACTGCAACAGGGAATTCGCGGGGGAGGAGGGGGTTGGTGACAGGGAGGCGGAAGAGAGGGTGGGCGCACCTGCGACTAACCCCAGGAATAATAATGCCTGCGTCCACTCTGCTTCGCGATTTAGTTAATTTATTCTTAACGAGTCGCTCTCTTTCGCTCTCTCTCTCTCTCCGAGGAGAGCGGTGAATATCCTTTCGAGGATTCCGGGTGGTGGCCATTGTTATTCGAAGGGGGCCGAGTAGGGCTTCGTAATTATCGATTAACGAAGGCACGATGTCGAGGGAGAAAGGGATGTTTTGTATTCGCGAGAGAATCCGACGAAGAATCTGTGGAATATAGAATCGTTGCGATCGAGCGCTAAAACGACGGATAAATAAATATACGTACGTCGATATTTCTACCTAGTTTCGGTTCGCGTAATTCATAGGAACAATGTGAAACGTTACGAGCAAAACCCGTGGAATATTCGCAAAGCCATGAACATTTTTATCAAAGAACATATTTTTTAAATTCACCGTCGTACCCCGGGCTCGTTAAAAACGTTTGTATTCGTCCAAATGCATAGAGAAGGTTCCGCTCGCTCTTTCTCTCCCTCTCTCTCTTTTTTTTATATCCCTTTTTTTCCACCGAGCAAACTAAATTATTCGCGGGATATAACGAGTGCATACATTTTCCAAGACAACGCTTTCCATTTTCACAAAGTGCTAATTAAAGACGCAATTCCTCTGCAGTACGGCAAGAAGAATGCGCCCCGCGATGTTTCGCATTTTTGTTTTTTTTTTTCCCTTCCCTTTGGCATGGATCCGCTTTATAACGCGACGGTTTCCATGTAACACGGTGTATCCTAATTCTAAAAGCTTTCATAATTACGGCCGAGCTAAAGGACACCTCTCCACCGACCTTTCCCCCCTTTTATTTTATAATTCCGTATTGTCCCTTACGTTCTCAAGTTTTATTTTACTTTCGCAGGATCTCGAACTTTCAACTTTGTGCCTCGACGTTACCCGCGCCTGGCTTCTTGTAATCTCAACTTAGCAAGCGTACGCGTACACTACGCGCCTCCTGTATAGCATTTAGTTTCCGACTCCATTCGCACTCACAATTTCTAACTTGTACACAAGGCTCCGCCGTACTTTCAACTTCGCGCCGCGTATTATTTTCCCCTCGGATCTCTCCGCGTTATCACTTTTCCGTCAACCCATTCGCGTTCTCCGTTTTTGCAAAACCCTGCCGGCTCGATGTAACGAACCCTCCCGCCTTGACGCGCGCGACAGAGAGCAAAGTGTTCCTTGTATCCGTATCTTCTTTAATCCTTACGCAGTCAGTTTTTATGCGACGCGAAGCCCGAGAGGCTATTTTTGTTTTCTTTTTCGTTTCCTGGGAAGCAAGATCATTTCCTGGCTCCGAGTTAATTGCACGCGTTTGACGCGCCAGCCCGGACGGCCTAGGAGACGCTGGATAGAGCAGCGTATAATAGTTCGCTCGGTCGACGCGGGGCCACAAAAGAAGATTTTAGTAGCCCTTGGAGCAACGAGCGATGCTGCGAGAGCGTCTAAATTATTGTTCCGCGAGGCGCGGTATATTCCTTTCGTAATCAGACATAAAGGGGCACCGTGGCAATGTAATTCTGCCGAACGAGATAATTTATCGTCGGCTAATTTCAGTCTCTTTGGGTCAGCTTTTTCTGACGCGTTTTTTTACGTTCAATTAAGAGGAAGGTAAATGAATACCCGAGAAAAGTAACCCGAAGAAGCTATCGGCAACCGTGGGAATCGCACGGCTGGAAACCCGCGAGACCCCCCCGCGTTACCTGAATTATTCCGCCCTTCCTCTATAAATTTATTCTTCGCGGATATATCGTGGAGTGTGCGGTGAAGTTTAAGAAAATGTCACTCGGTGAGAGACGTCGATCGAGTGCCGAAAAAGTGCGTCGTAGACCGTTGCGGTATAAAGCGTTGACTTGTGTGTAGTTTGTCTATATTAATAAATATTTATACAGGGTGAGTTGGAAAAGGCAGAACACCTGAATATTTCTGTTGGATTTAAATATACAAAATATGGATGAATCAGAATTATAATGGTTTTGAAGGACGCACATTACCATCATAATATAATTTTTGATGTCATTTTTTCCGCGTTTTCAAGGTGAGAAACGTTGTTTTTTAAAAATAGAATTGCATATTTTTTTCCATTACATTGTATCGCAGCCGTCATCTAAACGAATTCACCCATGTAACATAATATGACCTTATGATATTATGATGGTAATGTACGTCCTTCGAAACCATTATAATTTTGATTCATCCATATTTCGTATCTTTGAATCCAACAGAAATATTCAGCTGTTCTGCTTTTTCTGACACACCCTTTATATCCCTTTATCGCATAACGCTCTACCCAGAATAATATTTAATAATTTCAACAACCTACAATACTATATTTTTTTCGCGCTATAACGTACCTCGCGATAAACACAACTCCCGAGTTCTCGTCGTAATTCCAGCGCGAACACACCGCGTCGATCGAATAACGGACGACCAAAGAATTCAATGTCTCTTTGTTCCAGGGGGTAAGATTACAGAATTATAGCGCGCGCAAAGTGGCCGAACGGTTGAAAAGAGTCAGTCACGTGGGTGTACGTGCACGAGCCACGAGTACGGGTTGCCTATTTACCGTGGAAGCACGAAGCGGGAGGGTAAGTATTCCGGAGTGTTTAGTATTCCGGCGCCATTTGATTCCTCGGCTTCGGTACGTGGGCCGCATTGTTTTCCAGCCTGACATCTCACTAAGGCGAAAAAGGAGGGTCGAGTATTCGTGGGAATTTTCCGTAGGAATATTATCGCGCCGTAAGGCCAATTCTACCGTCTTCAGGGTATTCTTACGACCCTTGTTTACCCCGCTTTCTCGTTACTCGAGACGCGTCGAAACAATTCTTATCCCTTACCTTTACCTACGCTTTTACACGGATAAGGGCGCCGTGAGAAAAGAAGCGGCAATCTTCCTTCTATCGACGCAAATTATACCTCGTGTTCTTTAACGCGGGGAATATTCGAAAAGTTTTTTAAATCCAGGACTTAACCTTTCTGCCAATTGAAACAATTGAGTGGGTGATTGGAACAACGCTGGACGTTACAAATTGCAGATTTTACAGGAGAAGCATTGAATGGAAACGGGTCAAAAGCTACACAGTTGTCAAGGACATCTCGTATTGTGATACAACGTTGTTACATTGCAAATTTTGAAAATTTTTATTAAAAACAGAGGAAAGTTTAATATTCTCCACAATTACGTTACAAATCAGAGATATTTTCACGCATTTGGAAGATTTTCATAAAACTCACAGTACGTCGGATCTATTAGGTTATTGCATCAAACAAGTTCCGCTACACATCCAACCTTACTCCACAACCTAAAATCTAAACACACGCTTTTTACATCAACAAAATTTTTATTTCAAAATTCTATCATCCACCGTTCTTCCAGCCATCAATTAAATTATCCCTCACCACTCGACATCCACGGAACGCCAGCGAACGTATCAATAATCGCTTCGCGTCACATCACCGAGCCAAGGTTTCTTTAACGCCGTCCCGTATCTTCTTACCGACCATCACCGAAGCGCATTATACTAATTCCTGGGTCATGTAACTTCTACTTCGCTAAGACATTAGTATAAACCAACCACGACCGCCGCGAATACTAAATCTTACCGCATACATACGTGCCATCTCCCATCGTCTCTCCCGCGTACCCCGCCGCCCCCCCCCCGCCCCCCGTCCCTCGTCGCGCCCCTTTTCCACCGCCATCGCGGACCGCAATCCCTGCATCGTAACTATGGGACATCCATACCCCCGCAAAACGTTCCCGTATACGCGTCGCTGCGCACACTGATACAAACTACGAATACCGAGGCTCGAGAGGGTAGCAGCGTACAAGCGCGTATGTTCTCGCCACGACTGGTTTTGCTCGTAAACTTGTCGCGGCAACCGACTCAACGAACCCGCCGCCCAAAACCCCTGCGCATCGGCTCTCTCCACGCCGATTAAACGCAAGATTAACCCTGCGGCAGACGCAATCCCGCGCTTCCCTGATACTTTAATCTTCGACGCGTAGGGTCTTTACTTTTCTCGGAAAAGGGAATCTCTGCTACCGTCGTCTTTGGTCGAACGATCGATCTCCGGGGGGATGCCGTTGTTGCGTCGCGCGAACGGAGACGGACAGAGGTTATCGGGGAGAGCTAGGGAAGAGGTATGAAGAGAGTTTTGTTCGGTGAAAGGGGGGATAGTCCTCGAGCGATAATAGTTGTATGGAGATAGATTTTATCGTGAGTTTGGTAATGCCGATCGATATTGTGGGATGCAATATTTTAGGGTAGCAGTAAGTCCGCGGGAATATACCCAATATGTGTGTTGAACGAGTGCACGGCGAGTGCGCGGTGTGGGTGAAAGTGAGAGATTAGATTAGATTAGAGATCTGTTTATTGTTTATAGTTAAACAAAAGGTACATGGGTAGTTAGTCATAATAAATGTGTAATTATGTAAAAATGTGTTTTTATCAGCAATACGTGGCGGGTTTCCCAAGTAAGTATGTATGCACGAAGAGCTAAGACATTGCTGAGACACAACAGAAATTACAGTACATTAAGATTAAGATTAGCGGACCGCATAGGAAGTTAGGCATACATGTACGTGAGATACAGAATGATCACTCCATCTCTCAAAGAGAGAGAGAGAGAGAGAGAGAGAGAAACAAAAGCGCACAAAGAAGGAGACGACGCAGAATGGTATCGTAGCGAAGAAGAAGCGCGTCTGTGCGATTCCTTTTCTGAGCTTTTTCCTAATAAAATCCTAATCGTTCTGTATTTAATATTATTGCTACTCAGTCTCTTGGGCCACCTCGGACGGTGGTTTTAATAACCAGCTCTTGGTAACTTCGTCGTACGCGGAAAGAACGCGTTCTTAAGAACTCGATATCGCTCGGCTCTTAGTCTGCCTTCGGTTTTCCGGTATTGATAGCGAGCGGCAGGCAAAGAACGCGTTCATTCGCCCGAAGAACTGAGCAAGCACGATTCTTGAACTCGGTATCACTCGTTTGTCCATCCTTGCTTAACAAACTGTGCGCGCGTACTTTCGTCCCGGCCCTTCCCTACTAAAAGATCCCACAACGTCGATACCCGATAGGCTCGATGTCTCGCTAACGAGGAGCAGGACATTCGGACGAACGATTCCTCGTACGAAAGTTTCCTTTTTAAACAACCCCCCCTATGCGTCGAATATCATTCTCCGCAAAACCGTCGAATCTATCTTCCCCGCCGGATATCCCCGAAACTTGGCATCGGCGGAAACGCCGATGGAGAAGAAGGGAGCATCCGCGGTGGAAAAACAACTCCCCCCCCCCCGTTTCCCTCTGAAGAAACGTTGGAATGTATTGGCCCCGGAGGGTGGGACAGGACACTCTCACGTACACGGGATATATATCCTTCTTCTCGACGCGCAAAATTCGGGTAAACAGATTCTTCGAGCGGAATTCAGGATCGATAGGACGCGTAGCGTACCGGCGCCCTCCCGTCTACCTTACCGCCAACGAACCGAGCGCCGAAGAGAGACGAACAACCGGCTCCGTAGGCGATAAGGAGCAACGCGGAGCGGGACGGAGAGTGGAGAAGAAGAAAAGGGGGAGGGGGAGAGAGAGAGAGAGAGGGACGCAGGGGTTTGTAAGGATCATAGTTCCAAGTTCGAGATTTTGTTTCGGTAGAAATTGCTGCCTGCCCGAATGTGTTTGGATAGCGACGCCAGGAGCCGAGGCGTGTATAGACCGGTGGAGTAAGTTGGTGGGATGAAGCCGGTAGCCGAAGAAGGATGATCGGGGTAAGGAGAGAGGCGCGTCCCCTGATGCAGAAAAGGGGATGAAGCGGGCGAAGGAGGAATAGCTACCACCCCCCTCCCTCCCCCGACGACGTTGCTGGCTCCGGAACCCGCCGGGGGAGGGGGGTTATGGGTGTTAGCCCCCATCCACGGGGAGCCTGGTTGGCGCCGGTTACAGGGAGATGCAGACAGAAAGACGCCGCGCGTCGTAACCGTGGCGCCAGGATGCTCTATGTATACCCCAATCCCCAACCCACCCCCCCGCTCGTGTGCCGTACCCACCCTACTCTGCGGATACCGCTATCCTCTCCGTCGATCCCCCGGCTTTCTGTCTCTGCGTTTGTCTACGTTAAGAGGGATGCCGGGCAGTACAGTCGACGGCAAAACGTTTCGAGAGTTTTGCTACTTAATAATTTGTCGGTTTATGGTTTCGTCTGAGGTAGAGCCGGTGGGCACTTGGGGTTGTGTTGAAAATTCTCGCGGAGACCTCGACGAACGTGGGCGTCGTTCCCTGTCGCGAGGAATTAATTGTTACGCGAGAGCGAGTTCGGTGGTCGGAGTTTTGGTGGGTAATTTTTGGTGAATCTTGTCGTTTGATCATTCCACGGTGTCGAGTGTTTTATGTCGCGAAATAGTTTCTTGTCGTTTGTTGGCATTTCTGCGACGGTCGCTGTCTCTTTTAATCTATTGTTTATGTATTTATATATAAAATGTATTATTTTGTAGAACAATGTAAAACTGTATCTTTTCTTCATTTTTGTTTCATTGCGCGATATAATGAAATGTCATTTCCTTTGCACTTTACAAGTATATCCCAATGTTCTTTTAACAATAAGTCTTTTTCATAAAACTTACGAAGAAGCTAACACCATCGCGTCCGGACACAAATTGAGCACAAACGCTACTATGTGAAATAATAGATTCCTTTCCGATACCCTTAACACTGTTACTCTATCACTTACTATATTTTATGCATCTCTTCTCGCAAGACGTTTCGGTAATCACAGAAGGTATTTAGCGAAAGCGACCGCGTAATTTCCCAATTGCGCGATTTTTCAGTTTTTCAAGCGTCGCCCCCAGTTTCGTTCGTAAAACCGAGTCTCTCCGTATAACGCACCACCAAAAAAAAAAAAAGAAAACTTGCCGCAGTCCGGGGCCGCGTTTACGCGACAATTATTTAGCAACGCCGCGATTCCGATCTCTCTCGCGAGAAATTCGACTTTAATTCGAGAAACTACATCCTCAAAATCTTCAACGTTTCCCTCGGCGGATCCTCTATCCTACGGGGACCGTGACGTAGACTTAATAAAGACCCACGTAGCGCGGTACGAGTCACCATCCGCGGGGCGAGGAGCATTTGAAAAAGATCGAGTGGAGAAGAAGGAAGCACGTCGTAAACGTGGCGCCAGATACTTTATATCCACCTCCTTATATTCTCTATAAAGCCGGGCAGTACAGTGCATTGTGAAAATTTCAGTATCGAAGGATTTACCGTAGAAATATATAACAGCGGGTTATCGTTTAATTCGATAGACCAATTTACGCGATAACGGAATATTTGTTTTTAACTTTTTAGCTACTCATATACATATATTCACAAATGTGTTTGTCTAAACGCAAACCAAAAATATATCGAACTTTATTATACTGCAAAATGTATTCCTACAAATAATACAACGCGTAGAACAAAACATTAATAAGAGTAAATAAGCGACACCCACTCCTGTCATATTGACCTTTATTACCCTCCAAAATGTATACCTACAAATAAAACAATACATAGAACAAAAAATAAATAAAAGTCAATAAGCGACCCTAGATCCCGTCATAATTCATCAAATCGTTTATTGACGACGGTCGTATCTCACGAAAATTTCGTACCGTCGTCTATTGACGGCAGCCGTAATAAAAGCGTTAACAATTACTCGCGAGTCAGAGCAAAGAACAACGGAGACGGATAAAAATTTCAAGAATAAAAGCACTAAATCATAATCACCGGCACTCGATTAGCCGCGAGCGCAGAATAATTCGCTCAAGTAATTCGGTACCGTGAAAACCAACCCCGGATAATATAAACTAGAAAAAAAAAATAAAATAATTCGACCTAATTCGCATCTCTCTCTCTCTCTCTTTCTCCCGCAATTTCATCACCAAGGACACACGCTCGGTTTTCAAGCACAAAATTTCGCACGCCCGTCGGCCTAACTGAAAATCCTTGTTTTTGTTTTTCGCCAGCTCTCTCGCCGCGCTCGCGAGAAAAGAGCTCGCGTTACGCGTTAAATAAATTAACCGACGCCCTCTCGCTAGCCCCCCGCTTTTCGTTCTCCCGATGCCTTCTCGACCCTTCGCGACGGGCCGCCTAAAAGATGCACGAGTTTCCGGCGGCTCCCCCGGCCTCGCCAGGCCCCGTAGTTTCGCCGGACGAAAATTTCTGAATTATGAACGGGACGACGTTGAATCATGTACCGTTACGTACACGCCCGTCGGACTGCCATCCTAATGCGAGGACGATCGCCGTACGTGAAACATCGCGCGAACGTGCCTCCACGAATTCTATGTACCGCTTCTCCTATCCGACGGCGTCCCTCCCTCGACGCTTATCCACCCCCTCCACCTCAACCCCCCCTCTCTATACCCCGCACATTTTGCGCCTCGATGCTCCTCGATTTGTTGCTCGCTCGTGTACTTCGAGATGTAGTTCGATTTCCACTGTACTCGAGATTGGATTTTTGTTCACCGCAACTCGCCTCGTACCGATCTTCGAGCCATTCTTTCGTTTCATGTTTTTTTTTTTCTCTCCTTCTTTCTTCATTCGCTCGCGGTGGTAGATTTATTAGTCCTCCTTACCTCTTATTTCTCGCGGAGGAAACAGCTGCGTCGACGTTACGAATCGAATAATATTCTCGTTTAGCGAAACGCCATAGCGCGAAGCGACAAAATACCGACGAGCAACGAGAGAAACGTTACGCGGGATCGATCCGCGCGATCATCGGACGCGGTTGCTTCCTTCCGCGGTAATCCCGCTGGTTAATCTCGTAAAACCTAATAGAAGGATTAACCATCGTCGTCCGGCTGGCAAACTTAACCCCGTCGTTCGGGGGCGGCTTTGCTAATAGTTCCAGGAGTGACAATTTTCGAGTACCATCGTAATTATTTCGAACAACACTCGGCGCACAATTAAGCGCGCGCGGTAATAAGCGGCGCGCTTCGTTATCAGAGCCTAGAGACGTGACTTTTTGGATTTTCGAAAGTGCGCGCACTCGTGTACGTGCGCTCAAACTGTAGAGAGCGAGAGAGAGAGAGAGGGGGGGTAACGAGGGTTAAAGTGCGGGTACTCGTCAATTATGAAACGCCTCTCTCCATCGGGGGAAATTGCGGCCCATTAAGGAAAGTACTACGTGTCCGAACGACATTTTCAACCGGCCGGGCCACTATCGCGGGAGATAAAAAAAACAAAAATAGCAGTGACACAATGCTGGCCGAATAAATTGCTAGGAGACGCGACGGGAAAACTTTGCGTAGATCGACGAGTCGTAGAGATTATTTTATCGAGACTGTGGGGATTAAAGCTTCGAAATTTTTGAATAAATGGTGGTGTGGGATTGTGAATATTTGGGTACGAATGCGTGCGAGCAAACGTAAACTTTGATTGCGATCGAGTGACTGTTCAGCTTAAGGTAAGTGCGAATGGTCCTGGGGAATGCGATTGGTCGTGCGTTTCGAATGCGGTCTCGGGGCATGAAGTGCGTCGCAAAAAAGAAGCGCAGCGACGTTGTGTCGTACGTCTGTTGAGGAGAAAGTCGCGTAGAAGCGTAGTTTCGTAAAAGTGTTGTTGCGTTGTATCCTTTGATTTCATTGGATAATCCACTTATATAATCTATGATCATTAAACAGTTTTTTATATAGTCAACCCTTTATAATATTCCAAATTAACTCCTATAATCCCACAGTGCTTATATATATTTAAAACTACAACTATTCAATACAAAAACGCCTCAACAAATATATTCGTCCTTCGTCTATGACTTTCGACTTTGTTATTCACTCTTCGAAATTCGACGCACGCCCTTCGACTCTCGATACTTGACCCTCGACTCTCGACTTCGACTTTTTAAGCCTCGTCCCGCTGTGCCCCACTCTACGCCTCTACACTCGCACGCATTCGACGCTCGCGCTGCATGCACCTCGGCATTGCACGCTCCTAATACTTTGACCATCCCGCAAGACGTTCGGCGTCGAATTAATTGGCGAACGATAGCGGATCAAATGAAAACGTATGTACAACTTCTCGGCCCTCGAGATCGTGATCGAGTACGATCAAGTCCTCGCATTCCTGGATCGCGCGATACCGAGCGCAACCGGGAAGATTGCTCGGATCTCCCGGACGTCGATACCGAGTACAGAGTTTGGAATTCTGAGATCGACTCGAATGCGTCTACTCGAATCACTCTCCAGAAATAGGGACGGGTTCGCTATGACAAAGTATGCGCGTGTACTAACTTCATCGCGGGGGATTGGATTGCTTTCGAGACGGAATGTCCGACGAAATTTTATTACGCGGTTTATTTGTATCGAATTTACGATCCGATAGAATCCTCGCTTAACAAATTCTCAAAACCAGCTCTCTAGGATATTTTTATCGTCGCGTTTAACGAACTTTCGAACCGGTTGCTCCAAATATTGCGATTATCCTGGCGTCCGTCGAACTCGCGAAAGGACGTTCCAAATATTGCAATTATCCTGGCGTCGGTCCAACTCGCGAAAGGACGTTCTAAATTTTCCCCTTTATCACGGTGTATTTGAACCGCGTTGTTCGATCTTTGCGCTTTCCACCGTATTTTCGAATAAACTATTTTTTTTTTTACGTCTCACACGAGTCTTTCGTCTCGTCCAACGAGGAGAACGCTTTTACGAGGAAACGCGATAAACCCCGACTCATACGTTTACCGCGTAAGGTGCCGCCGACGACGACGCGGTAAATTTAGGATGGCTTGTTTTTTTTTCCACGCGGTGAAACTAAAAAAGAAAAAGGGACCCGTGGAGAAATACTTTCGAGCAATAGATTTGGTAAAGGGGCTCATATTGGATCGTGCGCTTTAGGATTTCTTTCTTTCTTCCTTTACCTTTTTTTTTTTTTTTCGTAGAGAAAGCTCGAGCCAGCCAGTAAAAATGGCCAGGCACTTACCAATGAAACAATTCGTCCCTCCGGTGCGAGCAGCGAAGTGTGATAACACCATGAAACTTTTACGGGTAAATAAAGACCACTGCACGAAATAACGTGGCCATCGTAAAAATTTTACAGCCTAGGAGGAAGCCCTTTTTTTTTTTTTTTTCTTTATAAACTCTCCTACTGGAAGAGTATCTCGTAGTTCCGATATTTCGGGGAGCCAATCGTGCGATAGTAAACTTTTCCTATTCCACCCAGACCATTTTCCTCGTGCGGCCAACTTTTATCAGTCGTTCCGTTTATTAATATAATTTCGCTTATGCTATGCTCCTACATTATCTCCCTCGTTGTCGTCTCCTTCGCTCCCCCTCTAATCCCCACGGAGCGGTGATTTTGCTTTATTTATCGAGTAATCGTTCACGTAAAGTATCTCGATTCGGATTACACTCGCGTAATTACTCAGCACCGTTCGCCGTACGATTTCGACTCATCTCGTTTATCGGTACCTTGCGATTCGCAGCTGTAGTAGGGGGTTTGCAAAAATTCATGCATATAGAAATACCTGGGTACGGTGTATTCGTGAGCAGTTCCCTTCGATTGAAATGTAAAATTCACGTAGAGTCGGGGCATGAATATTGCGCGTGTTGCGAGTTCGAAGTTAAAGTCCCTTACTCGAAAATTGAAAAGCTGGAATCACGCAACTACTTTGCGGATTGCAAAGGGATTCCAAAGGAATTCCTTTATCAAGGACGAGGAGAGGATGCAAGAATAACTTTCTTCCGTTACCAGAGTACTCGCTCCATTAAGTTATTTCCGTGGCAGTTCCAATCTTTTCGTTACACGGGTAGGGAAACGTTTCGTGCGATTTTCGAAAAAAGAGAAGGAAACAAAAAAAATCGTCTCGTACCTCTTCGCGCGATTGGCGCGCGAGTCACCGACGCGATTAAATTCGTCGCGCAATCTCGTTCGGTACGTTCGAAAGCATTTCGCGCGATCGACCGGTGATTTACTGTAAAAATATTCCCACCCCCCCCCCCTCCCCCCCCGAAACGCGAAGACGTTTACGCAAGAGTTATTCGGTACGTCCTTTTGTGCTCGATGCAAAGCGCGCCAGAAAAAGAATGTTTAATTGCGCGGGGGCAATCAGCCACCAACTATTATCGAATTTCGATCATTTTCAAAGCAAACCCGGATGAAAGGCGCCTCGATGGAACGAGGAAGAGGAGGCGAAGGACCGAGGGAGGCTGGTACCTTTAGCGATGCTTCGACACACAATAAAACTTCATCGATTTTCACTTAGAGAAAAGTCGAGCATCCTCCTTCATATTTATTCGAGTTATCTTAGTTTGTCATTTGGGGGCGGAGAGAGAGAGAGAGAGAGAGAGAGGGAGCTGTGGCGTACCGACGGACGATCGGAAAAGCTGCGATTCTACCCCCCCAGGTCTTCTATCTCACCCCCGTTTCTATCTTTTCATCCTTTAACCCGTGGGGGTGGGGCGGGGTTCGACTCATTGGCGCCCTTATCGGGACGCCTTATCTACGGGGTTATTTATTATTGCTCGTGGAAGAGCGTGCATTAAATTTCCATTACCCACCTTAAACACCGGCAAATCAACGTCGCGATGCGTAATTTATGTTTCGCGCTCCAATTCGGAGGCTTTGAAGCTGTTGACGTTACTTTCCTCGCTATCTCTCTCTCTCTCTCTCTCTCTCTCGCTTTCCTCTCCGCGTCTTATTAAATCTTTTCTTCGTTTCCACGAAGATAAATGCGGTAGGGAAGATCGTACGATCCCGGTGGGATTTTGATTTTCCTTTTAACGGGGATTAATCATAGGTAGAAATAATTATAAACGCGATCGAAGCGAGCGTGATCAAGTGAGTCTGATAAACGTTAAATTCCGATTCACCGAGGTTCATCGAAACGTCGCTTCGTTCGATTGACTATTAAAATCAATTTGCCTCGATTCGAAACCCAGTGTGGTCTGTTTATTAATAACCCCATTTCGTTAAGTTTTAATCTGAATTCGTTTCATCTCGAAGATTCGATGCGATTTCCCCGGACCGACCCAGTTTTCCGAGGATCCAATTATAATATATTCTTATCGTGGATTTATCAATTAACGCTGGAAAATATTTGCCACGCTGTCAAAACAAATTTCTCTACCCCGACGTATCCGGCATGACCGACGCGAGAGCGTAATCTCGACAACTTTGTTCTTCCGTCTACCCTCCTCCGCTTATTAATTCATCCCCTTATTATTTCGTAATGAAGAGTAAATGGAGTTCAGTTTCCCAAGGGCCAGGGGGAAGAAAGTCGAGCCCGTAATGCGGAATTCGGTCGAGGGTAAACGGTGATGCATCGAATGCCGTGTAAACGAAGCTGGAAACGGGGGGGTGCCTGGGAAATTTTGCGCTTTTCAACGCCTCGGATTGGCGCGGCGCGAGCTCAACCGTTGATAGCAAATTCAATAGAATTAGAATATTTCTGGATATTTAGATCGGAATTGCCTGCCGGCGATTCCCGCATTATTTTTGTCTGACTGAAACGAAACGTGCCTGCCGTAACTCGATTATGCTAATTCCGAGTCCCAGGCGTTTTCCCGTAACGACGGAGAGCAACTCGCTCGCACAATGGAGTTTGCATTTTATCAAATTTCCGCTGTCGTTCTCGCTCCTTTTGTTTCTGTGCTTTTTTTTTTCTCTTCTCCTTTTTCGGTTCACCGCGAAAATCGTGGGAGGATATTATCAACACTTTTATTATCGTGCAACGATTATGTAATTGATTTACGAGCTCGGTTCTCGTTTCCTATAAACGTAATCGCGAAACGTCCTCGGGTTTATATTAGCAATTCTCGAACGGTCGAAAGTTTTGTCGCGAATCGCGGGGTTTTATGACGTATCTTGGGAAAAGAGTAATTCGGTGTGATTAAAGTTTAAATTAGCTCGGGAAAAAGTTAAGCAGCCGGGGTACAGCTAATATCCGAATTAAAATCAAATGTAGTATTCGCAAACTTTGGATACGGAGGAAATTTCAATAATAAAAACTTCGGCGTGGTAATAATATTGACGATCTTTTTAGATACGTACCTACTAGGTATTTCGAGTTTTTGTTTCTAAACAAACGTCGCGCGGCGTAAGTTCGTTCGGTTGAAACGCGTTGCGCGTCAACGGTTGACAGATTTTAACGTTTAGCAAATTAATTAAATGGAAGTGTACATACGTGTGTTTCGGTAGCTGTCAATCGTTTACGCGTTCGCCGCGATTTGTCGGTTAAAAGCGTTCGAGACGTTTACATCAAAATACACGCCAATATTCATTTGGACCCGCGAACGAAACGCTTGTACCGGGGAAAATAAATTTCGATCGTCGATCGCGCGAACTCGTCGATCGAGGAAATCGTTGACGCGATCTTTCTAACGAACGTCCGGACGTTACGATTATCGATTCATCCTACGCGAGCGAGCGTGGAACGATACATTATTTAACAAGAACCTAAAACGTTTGCTCTGCGAACGCTAAAAAGTTAAAACTGACGTCTCGCGCGAGTTTAAAATATCGCAAATCGAATTTCGAATTAGAAAGACAGATTTTTCCCGTGGCACGAACGGTAATATATAACTTTGAAATAATTTATATTTATCTTTTGACTTATCGAGCTTCCGCGAATGGGAAGCGAATAAATCACGGACTTATCGAAGTTCGAGTTATCGATCTCCGACACCGTACGCGAATAAATGTTGCTTTCCATGACGTTTCCGTCAACGTAATTCCGCGTCGACGTCGCGTAAAACGAAACGACGCGCGTCCGATGCGATCGCACAGTTTCTCGCTCTCTCTCCATTTTTTTTTCGAAATATTAAAAAAAAAAAAAAAACTATGAAACTGTACAGCAGCGTACACGGGACAGCGGCAAAGTTCCTTCGCTCTATAGGAAAAAGGAAGCTTTCGAAAAGACACGCCCCTCGTCGATAGCAGCCGGGGAAGTGAATTCAAAAGTTTCTCACCGAGCTTCTTCGTCTCTTCCACCTTTCTCACTTTTCTCCACCTCGCATTTTCCACAGTTCTTTTCGCACAGGTTTTGTTTCGCGCAAGTTTCAAGTATTTTGGAAGGAACCACGAAGAGGGTACTCTTCCGGGTAACTGTTGTTACCCTCTCACCGTTCCTTCTTACCATTGTTTCCTACTTTACTCTCTCTCTTCATCTCTCTGCGTCGCGACCTTTTTTTCCCTCCACCGTTCTTTTATACTCACCTCTTTCCGCTCGAATATAATTAAGTTACCATGTCGCGAGGAGCTACTTGCTCGTGAAAAAGTAAATTCGCGTCGGAACGTTTCGCGCGCCCATTTGAAAAATCGCCACCGGCAACTCCTTATCTGTGTATCTCGTCGAGATCTAAGGACCTATTCGTTTTTGTATACAGAAGAAAAAAATTAATCGTCAGGGCGAAAACACGAATGCGCTTTCCGACGAGCAAAAAGACGTCGTACCATAAATTCTTGATTATTTTCCAATCTTTTTTTTTTTTGTTTTGTTTCGTCCGACAGTGCGCTCTCGTTCGTTCGCGCTCGCTGATATCACGTATCATTCGAGATTGGTTGCGATCCATTTTTCCATTTTGTTATGGCAGCCGTTGCAATTTATTTAATTGACCCGCCGGCCCATTCCCAATGGAGATAGATGAGTTAATTGGTGTATAAACGAAATGGATTAAAGAAATATCGACGGAATGCCGTTAATGGAAATCGATTAAATAATTGGCGTAGGAAGGTTTCTCTTCCTATCTTCGTTGTCATCGGAGCCGCGACGTTTCCTTCTTTTTTTTTAATCATAATAACCTCACCGGTTTGGCAAAACTAAAGTCTTGCCTGGAAATGATTATTTTACGCGCGAGGCGCGAAAGAATGAAAAAATGTACTGTACTATAATACAAGGGAAACGTGCAAAACAAAGAACCAAGGTTCGCATGATTTATGAGTCACTTTGAACCGACAGGTACTCCGCGTTCTCTACCTCGGAAGAACCTAAAGAGCGAGGAGGAGAGTCGGGTTGCGAGTTAATTTTTCTATAAAACCTTCAGTTCCCTTAATTCGCTCGATCTGGCAGGGCCGAGACTTTTATCAAAGTTAATGCAACCTTAACGGTGAAACTATCGCAGCTTTTCGTTCGCGGCGAACAGTTGTTTTCGTAATAAAAATGTCGTAAAGACGCGAATCCGCGATGCTCTCAACCGCGACGTAATAAAGCTACAAGGATCGTCGTATCAAGCCGAGACTGTAACAATGTTTTCCTCGACGTCGAGCCCCTCCGTCGATCGCCGTCGGACGTAAAATACACCTTCCCGCGAAACTCGGAAAATTGTCAATTAAAATCAGATCCCCGTTCGACGTACCCGCGACATTTGTTTCATTTATCTCCACGATCCACGGTTACGGTTTGGGATACCTTTTCTCAAAAACCGCTAAGTTTCTAATCCACGATGATCAACGAGGTCCCGCGGTTAATCGTAACCACCCCCCCACCCCCCAACCCTTTTCACCCGCCGGATAACGAGGGAGAATTGGATTTTTGTCCGTTAAGTTCTTTCGCGGGGTAACGATCTCCGTGGCCTCACCGTTTCTTCTTAATGCGAGTGCCCAGAAACCAACCCCCCTTCGCCCCTACCGACCGATACGATCTACCCCCGGCACAATTTGTGTCAGCCCGGGATCTGTGTGCGAATCCCGTGTACGTGTGAAATGAGGTAATAAAAATATTACGAGGACCTCTAATCTTTCTCGTATAATGGTATCCATAATTCCTCGGCGCCTCGTGGAGTCATGATCGGCCATCCCAGTCGCGACGGTTACCCCGTGGAGCTCGAACGCCACCCCTCGACGATCTTCCCTCGTTTCTTACCCCACGGATCACCCCTCCCCCCATCCCCCCTCATCCCCTCGTTCCACGAACTCCTCTCGATCGGGTATAAAGGAAGGTGACGATAAGTCTTAACGTCTCTCGTACGCCCGCGGGATATTCTTCTTGTCGCAACCTACGATCCCACCCCTCCCTTCCCTTCCACAATCCTTATTTTCTCCCGTTTTGAGGAAAATTAAAACTTCCCTTTACGAGGAATCGATCGGGAGGCCGCTGCACTCTCGGCGGGGTAACCGAGACGAATCCTTCGGGGGTTGTTCCCGCAGCCGGTTTTCGTCGCCCCGACTGGCGCGGGGGTGGTTCTTAATTTTTACGACACCGATCTTTGGGGACGGGAAAAGCGATGATCCGCGGGGGTTTAAAACATTTTGTTTTATAGTCTGTGTAACGCTGCGGAAATATGCTTCGACGGGCAGTTTCCTTTTGATTCGCGCTAATCCTGGAAACTTCGTTTCTGCTCGGTAAGGAAGAACGATGCGGGGGAACGAGAAAGAAATTTTCCGTTCGAGTAAAAAATCTTGGTGTAACTCCCGCGAGGGGAATTAATTTCTAAGGTGGTAGTTAAATTCGTGGAAAATCGAGGCCGTCTCAGAGGCGAAGCTTTCCGGAAAAACGGAATCGCGTTGACGGCGTGTCCTACGTAAAACTTACCGTCAGCGATCCGACGCAATGAAAAATAAAGAAAAGCCACTTTTCTTTTTTCCATTATGGATACCCACGGCGTAATAAAGGAACGTGATTTAGATTCCGGCGGATCCGCACGAAAGCTGCAATACACCGACGCATACGTCGGCGTTACCAAATCGTTTCGATTCGACAACGAGGAATCGGCTTACCTCCTACAATGGAGGCCTGGAAAACGATTTTCCCCGGAATCCTCAAAAGGTCCAAACCTCCGTAACGGACTTACCACGTTCGAACAATTCGACTCCGGGAGTCTGAAGAGGCTTTATTCCTCCGTTCACGAGGGACGCGATGCACCCTGATATCGACGACGCTGTTCGATACTACCAGTTTTTTTTTCTCTTTCTTTTTTCTCAATGCCGGGGCGAACGGAATGCGTGAGCGGTTAATGGCCGAAATTGCGCGGGCTGTATTATAACTGCGGCCGCAGTTATTTTGGGCATCGACGATAGCGATCGCTAAACAATTTAATGGCAAAGTTCTCGAGATTCTTGGTTGCCGCTGGAACGCGAATATCGGGTAATTCGAATTGTCAGCACTCGATACTTTGGTTTACGATTGGGAGATACACGAGGGTGATTGAAATTGTAAAGGCAATTTTCACGTGACGTCCTTAACGCAAAATTGCCTTTAGTTTTTTTTATTGACTCTCGTAATATCGTGGAAGATCAGTGTTTCCGTAAATATCGATTTTTTTAAATCAAAACACCGAGGATCTTGAGTTCTCGAGGAACAAAAATTTTGATTAAATTTCGTCGGGAGGGTCGTTCGATAATTTATCCGTGTCCAAGCTGCTTGGTTTTGCGCGATATTTCTAATCGTCGATTGGATAAAATATAAACTGGCTCTCGAGCTTAAAACTATATCCGATGTCGGCTCAAATCTAGATCGTGCACATCTCTGGATCTTCAGATCTCCAAACTTTTTTTTTACTCTTTCAAGTGTATTTCGAGTCGCTCATCACGAAATAATTATAGAATTTCTATTCTACTGAAAATTATTTCACAAGGAATCACATGTGTTTGCTTGCTTTAGAAATAGTTTGAAGATCCAGAGATGTGCATGATCTAGATTTGTTCCCCGATGTCTTCCATCTGGCTTGTGTGTACTCTACGATGGCCGAGTAACCCCTTCGCGTCTGGTTTGAAAATTACACGTTTATCGAACACTTACTCCGGCATTTTTCTACCGAGAACGACCCTCGGTGATGCGCTGAATTCGGTAGACGGTCTTAGAACGGATCTCGAACACGCCAACGTGCACGCCGTGCTAGTTCAGACGATTCGAGTTCGTACCCTCGCCCTTTAATTGCCAGATTTTACGCTCCGGCTAGTCGAGATATCTCGAAAGAGAGAGAAAAAAAGAGAGGTAGAAAGAAAACTTAGTACGTTTCAAAATCCACGGTAGTCAGAACCCCCTCCCGATGCCTAAACGTTTCAGAGCGCCGCTCGAACGCACGATTCCCAACGCTCTGATTTAGAATCCCGTACCAGGCGAATATTTTGCGGACTTCGACGCGAATTCCAGCGATGCTTACCGCTTAATTTTCAATTTTTCTCAGTTTACCTCGGAACATTCCATTACCAGAAATAACTCAGTGGCGAACGTCGAACCGATACCTAATCGAGATTCTGACGTAATTCAATTTTACTCGATCTCCGTCGCGACTAGTGGAGGAAAGTGCCTCGTGGAAAAAAAAAAGAAGAGATGACCAACCGCCGATGGAGAGACGAGGAAGAAACGGCTCAAAGGGAGCCTGAGCACCAAGGCGGAAGGAAGTGGATGAATCTTGTTCCCCTGGATACCGAAATCACATCCTTAATTTCCATAAAAGAGCGCGGGGGCCATTCTCCTCGTCGCCTCCGCGATCGAGTGCACCGCCCTTATTTCTCCATCTTCGCCTTCTTCCCCGTTCTTCTTTATTCATCCCCTTCTCCCGTGGGGGTGGGGGCGAGTGCGAGTCGGCCTCTCTGTCTTTTCGAGGACTTTAAGCTTCGTAAGCATATCTCGTTCATCCTCTTACCTCCTTCACGACTTCGCCACTCAGCACACCCTCTCGACCTTCCCCCCTGCCCCCGTTCCACCCTCACCCCCCACCACCCCTCCGCGGCAGCGAAATTCTTTTCCGTCGGGTTAGGTTGGCGGAGTGAGTCGCATCCGCGTAATTATCGGCGCGCATGAAATTAAAGCTGCCGCGTTGTGTCATTTTTCTTTTCTTTCTCTTCTTCTTTTTTTTTTTTTTTTTTATATCGGCTCAAAAGATACTCGCGATGAATCTCTTTTTTTTTAACCCTTTGAAGCATTAACGCTGCACGGTGTACGCCGCTAATTAAACGAAATGTTTTCGTCGACCGTGGATGAGCCGCGTACAGTCCGAATTATTTTAATTGGCAGGACGGTCGGAGGTGAAGAGAATAATAAACCGAAATTTGTCTTTTTTTTTGGCGACGCGTTTCGTTAAATTAAATTAAGAAACATCGCGCGTAACGCACAGTTATATTTCTATATAACGTTCCTCAATTGATTTAAATCGAAACGAAGCTCACAGCGAATCGAATACGTTCGACGAAACCAGGAACGTCGGTTAACTCGCGTCGCTCGCGACCGTCCTGTCAATTAAGATAACCTCGAGATAAACGGCGCTCAAAACAAATCTCGCCTCTCGTCGGGGCGCCCGAGCGTCGTTACGCCAATCGTTTAACCGTCGGCGGAAACGCAGGGGGGTGAGGGGGCGGGGTGGGGGGAAACGACGCGACGTAACTCGCGCGTCCGTCTCTGTTTCGAGTTCGCCCGACAGTCGTGACAAACGAAACTGCCAAATATTCAATTTGTCCCGGCGCTTTGGGAGGATTCCGGACGAGAGGGAAAACGTTTAACGGTTAACGTCAGACGAGCTCGACAGACTTATCAGCCCCGTCGGACAATGTCGTCCGACGCGACGGCGGGCCGGCGGGCGGGGGAGGGATATCGATGTACTCGCGACCGGAGAAACTTCGATTGCCGTTGCGATTGGACCGCGCGTTTTATCCCCCCGCCCCCCCCCCGTCTGCCAATTAGCCTCTCGTAGTTACAGCTAATTGGCGTGTCGCGAAGCGTACCGTGCGAGTGATTTTCGAGGGCCGTAAAAGCGGCGAGGATTATTTCCTCCCGCTTTGCGTGCTCCACCCGCGGGCAACTGACGTATAATATTGCAATTGTTATAATTCGCGAATGAACTGGGAAATATTCCCAACGTCCGGGCTCGGTTGTTTTCGGTAAATCGCGTTCGTTCGTTACGGCACCGATGCCGCCCTCGTTGAAATTTCGTTTTCCCGCGAACTCGTCAATTCGAAGTAACGCGCGTACGCTCGGGCGGGAACAAGTTTCGAGAATTTACCGGAGATATGAAAATCGAATCCTTCCCCTCGTGTTTTCCGCAGCGATGTATTTTTTTTTTCGCTCGCGTCGGCGGTAAATCTCGCGACGGGAGTCCGCGCCAACTCGGAAATAATGTTATCGTCCCCGTTATCGTTAATCCGAGACACGTCCGGCGAGCGATATCCAAATTTGATTATACCAGCGGAGTACCTTCGCGCGCCCCAAACTTCCGGTAAAATTTGTAAAATGAAATCCACTTACCTTCGTTCTCGGGGGAGTATCATCGAAAGTTCCCACGCTGCGAGGGATAATTAATTAAGGATGAGACACGGGTCTCGGGACGAAGCGCGAACTTTGCCCGTTGTTCGACCCAATTTTCTTGAGACAATTTGTCAATGTACTGGATGCGCTCTCTCTCGCCCTCGCATTCCCCTTTTTTTCCCCCCTTTTTTCTCAATCGCACTCGCTCGATCTTCGAGTTCGAGAGTTTCGATGCCCTCCCACGGGCTTCGTCCCCGATAAAGGAAGAGCTCGCGGGGAATCCTTTCTTTTCTCGAATAATTATTTAAACTTCTCGATAAAGAAAATCGTGCCACGATCTACGTATCGGCGGGAATTTTGAAAAATTGCCAACCGATCTTCGCCCTGAGAATATGATGTGAAATAATTATTCGAGGAGAGACCCCGCGAAAGAAATGAACAACTCCGAACACGTTTGTCGTACAATATAACGTTGCGTTTATTATTATTATCGTTATTCGTTAACCACAATTGTTAAACGTTCACTTTCGTATGATACAACTTTTTAGTCTCTATACACACTCTTTTTCTCCCTAAGTTTCGTCTTATTCCGCTTACGCCTATTTAATAGTTAGTTTTACGTTAGTGTCTGTGTGTTTATATACAAAAGCGCTGGATTATTCGTCCATCGGCTAAGCTACGAAGAACCCAATATTCTTCTCGCGGTTGGTTGGTCTAGCACATAATTTTATCCCCTTCCTCCACTTCTTCCCGAGACAACCCCCCGTCGATCGCTACAACCCCCAAAAAATCACCCTAGCCGTTGACAGACAACTCGTTCCCCCGTGAAACGCAATCGCGAGATTCATCGGGATCGTCCGTTTTCTCTCTACACTCGGCCGGTCTTATTATTATTTCTTTTAATCATCGTCAATTTCGTCTTTTTCCCCCCCACCTTCGTCACGCCGCCCACCCCCCTTGTTTACGTATATCAATTGGCTACGAAATAATTGACAAAAACCTGTCAAACGGTTCGATAATTTATCCCCTCGTTTCCGATGCTCGGCATTTCCAGTCGGCGAAGATTACTGGTATTTTTTTTTCTCTTTTCGGCTTCGACTCGGTTCGTAGTTTTCGTGAAAGCGGTTACGAGCGTGCTTTGTATACGCGTTGCTATCAGCGACGGGCATATTAACTTTTTTTTTGCGGTTGCTCCAATCGTCGTTACGAAATGGAGTAATAGCAGGTACGAATAAAGACGTTAGCGTCTAGAACTGAGAGTTGTTGTTTTATTTGTTGTAAATTTTGTCAAATCGTATCGTAAAAGGTGTTTGATTATCATTATCGATAGAGATACTGGGAATGATTTTTATTCCGACCGTTAAATTTATTCGTACAACTTTTATTACGTCGACCAGTTCGATTCGCTCTCGAAATTAATAACGTGTCACGGGGTTATCGGACGTAAATGATTAAGCGAAACACCCACGATCTCGCGACAAAATATCCACCACTGTTGAGGATAACCGTGCCCGTCCCTGGTAGCCATTGAAATTGTTTGCCTCGTTTCTCTTATAACGGGATGCCGCGTGGAATCAACGCAAATCAGTATCTTATCGAAACACGTAAAGCTCTGTCGATTATTCTTTTTTCTAATTATTGTATTAATAATCTCCTCGCGAGTCTCGACTCTTCGTTCTTTGGATTCTCGGCCCTTCGTTCGGCGCGATGGCACGCAAAAAATCGCAGTAAAGGGAGCTTCAAAGGAGCCGAAGTAGTTTTCTTTTTCCTGCTTGTTCTCTTTTTTTACGGATCGCCTAAGATCCACCACTGGACGAAACTGAAACGAGCTTTTCGGGCCCATTCGAACCGACTTCCCTGAACTGTGACTTTTCTCCTTTCTGTCGCTCTTTACATTTCATTTTTTTTTTTTTTGGTTTGGTTTCTATTACACGATAATCACGTAAACTCGTCGCACCGTTCGTTCGGGAAACGAAAAAGAAAATGTCTGCTCCCGTGGTCCTGAGGCGGGATGGATTCAGACAACGTTGTGCGATAGGGAACCGTCGTCCTGCCACGTGTTGGCTGGAAAGAAAAAGTCATCTTTTCAAATTCTCATCGAGACGATCCCTTCGCGAGATGGTAAGAAGTTTAGGGGCTCCTAGAGCCTGGATAATCTCATGGGTTACCTCTATAATGCATGTCCTGCGCCATCGATGGACACTTTGCGTCCGGCCGCTGCACGAAACAAAGTACGACAGATTTGGATTAAACACGATTAACATTATGAAAGGAGCGGAGTTAAGGGGTCGTCTCCCTGTGAACGGCCCGAAAATTAGTCGGATTTCATGAATTTTTTTTAAACATTCCAGTACGTCTAACGCCATAATTCTTTTTGCAGTTTGTTCGCCTACTTGTTGGCCAAACATGTGAATTTTTTAAACAGTTTTAATCAATTGTTTATTGGTTTTATCTGGCCCGCCATGAAGCCATGTTTAAAAATAATTAAAAATTGTATGTCGCTGGCGGGTTTAATTGTCGCTCTCCAGTTGGACCAAAATTAAATTTTTTTATTTATTCTTAATCGGGAAGATTTTCTACAACCTTGTTGCCAGAATTAGTTTTTCAGATTTTTTCCGCGCCAATTGAAAAAAATCATGACTCGAGAAAAACGCATTTATAGTTCCGTGGTGTACCAGCCTACAATGTCGAAGCGTTTAGTTTTGTTCTAACTTTGTTAATTTTTGGAAATGAACAATACAACTTTGAAAATGCATTATTCTTTAGATGTTATACTTTATGAAAATCCAAACAAAAATTTCGATTTTTTTTACCCATTCACAGGATGATGGCCCCTTAAATCAACGAAAGTGACGAACAGGCGAAGTTTAGATCTCTGACTAGTCGACAATGTTTTACCAACGCGCGTCTCGTATCAATTGTCATTCAAACGAGTCTGCTGTGGTCTAGGAGAAACAATTGTCGCTATACCTTGTGGAAATCAATGTTCGTCCGTATAGTCCTGAAATGAAGATCTTGTAGGGGCCTCGAATTGTTCCCTAGGGGTGCTTTCGGGGCGATTGCAGGACCCTGCATTAGTCTCCTCAACGCGTAAAGCTGAAAGCAAAATCAGCGTCACGTTGCATTTCATTCCTAATATTCGAACGCTCGCAAAACTATTTACGCGTACGGCATAATCAAGAGGCAAGCTCCTCGTCTCGGACCAAGTACAAAGTACGCGAGAATTAGACCTTGTATCTTTTTAATACTCATTATTATCGGAAACGTAAAGAGTCGTGATCTCGAGATAAAAGCGATAGGGGTCGTGAGATCGATTACGATAAATCAGCGAGGAATGGGGGATAATAAAAAAAAAAGGTGGATAATAAAAGGTACGAGCGACAGAATTATAAAAGGAGAAAACGGAGGGGAAGGGGTTTAGTGCTTACCTCTTTTGCGGTAACGTAGATGGGCTTGTTGAGGATCAGCCAGACTGCCGTCTCCCAACAACCAGGGTGGGTCGTGCTACCCTCGTAAGTCATGTAACCGCTCGTATCTGGAAGGAGGGTCTTCAAGGACAGGTGACGTACGGGCGCCGCATCACCTGCGCAAATATCGACGTTTCGTCAAAAACACGATCGTTTAACCCTCTCGTACGACGCGTGTACGCGTATGTACGTGGGCGCTAACAATTTTCAGTATTGTTTCAATGTCTGTAGTTGAAACGTGTATCTATGTGAACATAGTACAGGTTTGTGTACTTAAGTTTACCGGAAATGCTCGTAGATATTGTTTCATTATAACGTTGGATGGGATCTAGAAGTGTATGTACATACAAAGCGCATGAGGGAAGAGTTCCGAAAACTCTCCGTTTTAATCACAATTTAATCAATAATTTATTCTTGTTTATTAAAAACTCTCTTTTGTTTTATCTTACGCTCTACAGGGTATCGTGTTTGATTAAAAAATAATTAGAGAAGGTACTGGAGAAAATGTGATACTTGGATTATTATTCGCGTCGTGAGAAATTTTAACGGGGTTGAGTTTCGAATTGATCCTGATTGCTGGATTTTTTCTCGCGTTTCGACACATCTCAATTCTAACCGTCGAATTTCGTTGTCCCTCCCGCGCTCGATAACCGTGGGCGCACGGCGAAAGGAAGAAAGTATTTTCAGCATCCGAAGGAATTTCCATGTTAAACGGGCAAAATTTGGCTCTTCCTTGTATTCCAGGGCGGTAAGCGTCGTATTGCATATTCAGGAACGTTATTTCGGACGCGACAAAATTACTCGATATTCGGCTGGGGAACTCTTTGAACTTTCAACATTCGCCTAGGAGTCGACTGGTAGGAAAAACGTGGGGCGAAGCGAGGGGGGGTGAGAGGGGGATGGGAGAAGGGAAGCGTGCAAAAGGAGACGTCGCAGGACACTGCGATGATTGGCACTGTACAAATATACGGTACGTATGTAGGTACCCCGGTACATAGTACGTACAGGGAGTATGTATATTATATACAGCATACAATTTTCACCTAACAGTTTGCCTCGTACGTATGTGTATTCGGAACAAACAACTACGTGTACGTTCAGTTCCGATAGTTACGGGAAAAACAGGGGCACTGTATAGCGAATAGTTTCTAGCGTATACGTATAGAATTAATCGTACGCTCCTGGAGAAAAGTACAGGATCGTTTTATTTGGATCCGGATTCTCGAGTCAACGCGAATTATAACGTAAGCATAAGGAGCACTCAAATTTCTGCCTGGAAGAAAGTAATTTTTCCTGGATTCGGAAAGATGGAAACTTTTTTTTTAAATCACTTTCAACGCGGGACGTGACGTTTCTTTCCACGCGGTTCGTATTATCGTACGTACGTAGTTTTAGTGGTATTCGTCATGAGCGACGAGAATAAGCGTCGCGTTTCGGTTTCTTATTTTCCCTTGGACCCGACCGGCTTCTTCATTTTTCATTTTCCCAAGCATAAATTGCGGACGTGGAACGTTAGGAATCATGAGCAGCTTAGAATATCGTGGCAGAGCACTCTTTTCAAGAGCTCCCGGGAATGCGTTTGAAGACACACCCCCCGCTATATATGTCGTTCATAACTGCCACACATCTATGCATGATTTGTGTCTTTCGTACGTAACGCGTACCAAGGGAAAGAGACCCGCTACGAGACCATAATTTCAAGATGTTACGACGGAGTATAAATCTCGGTTGAACGTGTCGGCCGGGAATATAATAACGAATCGATTGCTCACAAGTTCGTGGATTGGTAAACGAAACTCGTATTTATTTCATCGCCTCAGCTTTCGCCTACCAACGGGGTCCGCTTTAACACTATTTCTGCCACGGTTTTCTTGTATAGCTGTCTGGATCAAAATGTATTTTAGACTTTTAGACCCAGAAAGACATTGGATGAAAAAGATACCTCATAATTAAATTAACAATCATTACTTATAGGAAAAGTCAAAAATTGAATTGAAGAAAAACAATTAACCTAACGATAATTTTTAACGATAATAATTTAACGAAACAGATTGGAGAAAAAAGATGCCTCATAATTAATTTAACAACCATTATAGGAAAAGTAAAAAATGTAACTGAATAAAAACGATTAAACTAACAATAATAATTTTAATCGAAAATTTCAAAAAGGTGTCTTTTGACACCACTTCAATATTAAAACGTACAAATTTTAATTTCTTTTCGAGGACAAAAAAATTCTAAAAATTAACTCTCACGTTTCGCGACACGATTAGGCCCATGGTCTACCTCGCGAGAAAACCACCGACCCATCCGACGTTAACGCCCGAAAAACCCACCCCTCGAAACGGATGTATCCGTCTCGACGTGGCAACGTGGAGCGGCTATTTCTCGTATTGAGTTCGTGACATTAAGGAGGAGCGAGTGTGCCAGCAAATGGTAGCCTGACACAAGGGATAAGTGTAGTTCACCCCTCTCCACTCCCCACGCCCCCTCTCTCATCCTATTCTCGTCCTCCTTTGCGAAGGAACATTTTTAGGACACCATTCAGGCCGCTTAGAGGGCAGAAAGTAGAAGCTGTCAACCTTTTCTTCGCGAGGTTCTTTCTCCCTCTCTCTCTCTCTCCCTCCTTCAATCTCCCACCCCCGCTTCCTCTATCTCTTCCTCTTACTCCATTTCAGCCGCTCTTCTTCCCTCCCCTCGCATTCCCCGTCGCTATCTTATTTCTCGCGTCGCGTTCGCACGCATTACATGCATTAGTCTCGGCGCGTGTCTGCTACTTTATTTTTATCTTTATTTATCGCGCGTCCGGATTTTTTTTTTCCTCTCCCGATGGTCGTCGGGGGAAAAAAGGTGGTGCCCCGGGGTGCGATGACAAATAACAATAACGGGCAAAGCGAGGAAATTTCAAGCGCTTCGAATTCGAAGAGAACGGGGCTGTAGAGAAGAGATGTTGCGATTAATCGAACCATATACCCCAGACGCGAATAGAAGGGTTAAAGGGCTTCGATGTAGGGTGTTTACGACCAACAATCGTTTGCACGCCAACTCGCTCGTTTAAAATATCGATGGCGATCTCCATTACATTTTCACGGTTCGACGAGCGAAGCTTATTGAAATCGTATTAGGCTTCTCCAGATTTCTCTTTCATCCCCCTTCCCCCCCCCCCCCCTCCCGATTCCTTTTAAACGCGCCAGGGCTTCGCGGGCGTTTAAGTGCCCGCTTCGATCGCGCTTTGTTTGCATTGACAGCGTCGACCACCACCCTCGTCTCTCAGAAAAAGAAAAATAGAGAAAACCGGCAACTGGCGAGAAGGGAGAGAGAGAGTATGTACGTGGCTGAAAAGAAAAAGAGAAGCACGCGGGAGGTGACAAATAATAACAACGCGGCCGTCGCGGACGGAAAAGCATCGAGACTGTATTCGGTTGTCGCGGAGAGAGGCTGTCGGGGGGGGGGGGGCGGGGGGGGTGGGAATCAACGTGGCTTGGGAGCGCGCAGGGGAGTGGAGGGTCCTCTTGTGATTAATGAAATGCATTAACTCTTACGACGAGAAAGGGCGAGCTAGGGGAAAAAAAAAGGATCTTTGGGAAGAGGGAGAAACGTGTTACGCTCTACTTCGTTCTATTGGCCCCAGATACTCCATTTCGGTGCTCCAAGTTCGCGTAAACGAACATCGAGACCCGAAATTGGCGAAAGTAATATTAAACAAAATTATTCCTCTCCGTGACGCGCTGTAAATGGACGAGGCTCTTTTTTCGCTCTTTTTTTTTGTAAAGCATCGAGCTCTCACCGACGTAGACCAGTTTTTAAAATGTTTAATTAAATCACCCCCCAGAACACCTGGTCGCGAGTTTTAATAATAAAACAATGGAAATAAATATCATTTGGAGTCGGAGTGCCGAATGAGAATTTTAAATAAATTACGAGAGTGGTCCCGCCGAGTCCATTTAAAGTTTATCTCAAACAAATACGAGTCCGCTTTGTCCCGCGTACCTAAGAATTAATAAAGCGGAGTATCCGTCGAAATGATCAATTACGAGGCGGACGAGTGGGAGAATAGGGAGAAAAAAAAAAGAAGAAGAAGAAGAAGAACCAGCGTTCATTAAATGCAAAACTAGGAACGGCGTAATTTGATTCCCCGAACATTTATTTCTTCGGGGAAGCACGGAAAAAATGCGCGTGCTAAATTAGCACAAAGAGACACCGGGAAACAGATTTATAACTGTGTAACGCGAGGTGGAAAGCGTCATGTGGAATACTAATGATGCGGATTAATTGTAAGCTTCGCAGATAAAGGGAGTGACGGTTAAAATACTGGCCAGGCATAATTCTTTCATCTCGAGCGCTTTAATGGAATGATATTTTATCCGTGATTATGCTCTTCGCGTAAATCGAGAGTTCGTTCTCGATCCTCGTTAAAAAAAAAAAAAAAAAAATACATCCCTCAAATTTACTTGAAATCCCGGCGCTCGAAATTACTCCAAATGTAACTTTCCCCCCTCGCTCTGGCGGAGTAAAAAAAAAATTCAACGAACCAGACGCCCGCCGTCGGAGAAATATTTTCAAGTGTAGCGTTACGAGTGTCTTGGCACGGAAAGGGTTTTCAAAGTTTCCCCCGGGAGAGGCCATAATTTTGTAGACAAATGAGTTCGATAGTCGACGATGGTTCCGCGTCGAGTAACGAGGGAGAAAAAAAGTCCTTAAAAAAAAAAACAGTAAAAGGAATTTGAAGTTCCTCTTATAAAATATTCATTTCACCGCTCCGAATAAACCTGTTCGACGGATAGGTGGATAACGAATACGTTTCCCTCGTCTATTATCCGATTGATTCGTGACCGTCACCGATATTTCCGGTACGTTAACGGGGGGGGGGTTACTAACCGAGAAACGCACGTGCGGTTGTTTGCGTGGAAGTCGAGGGCCATTCGGAATAACGCGAAGGGCTCTTAGGAAAATTGACCGACCCTAATGGCCACGGGCGCGCACACCGAGGATAATGATGATGACAGCGGCGATAATCGGAATATAAGAACATCACCGGCGCTCAACGTTTCGGGGTCGAGCCGTGTACACCAAGGGTTTAGGTTTGCGACGGCGCTCGTCGGGGCGAAACCATGGCTTAGTCGTTGAGTCGACGCGGTACTAAGGTCACGCCACATTCTCAACGAGACGATCGTACAACGACGAGGCGCTTAATAGTCGTCGTATCGCGGTGTACGATTTCTTTTTTTTTTTTAACCCGCCGCGATGGAGTTGGTTGACCCGACAGCGTGGAGATACAAAAATAAATTCGCCCGTTCGTGGGAAATATGAATTATTCATGAGACTCGAAATGTTGATAGATTCAGGGTTACCGATCATTCGGTGAAACAGCGCGACTAATTGGGTTAAGCGTTCAATTTCGATCACGCTGACACGCGCGGCGAACGGGGTGTGATACTGGAATATCGAGTGCGCGCGGCGATATAAAGTTAAAGCGACGGTCGATTAGAGATTCCCTTCTAATCGATACGTAATCTGCCATTCTTTCCTCATCGTTGCGAATTCATACCTGTTCGCTTTCAGTTCGAGTGGTACAACGCGAGAGGGGGAGAAAAATGTGAAGCTGTTTCTCGTTCGCGATTTACATTCGAAGGCGCAAACGAGAGTAGAAACTTTCTCTTAAATACGCGCGAAAGCGCGTCAATGGAGAATCATTTTGTCTCGCCGCAACGAATGATCTTTGTGCACGTGATTCGCGGCGAATCGTAGTACGCGGATGTATCGCGATGCGCGCTCGAAACGCTGTACGTTACAGCGCGACGCAATTTACCAACTCGAGTCGGGCGTAAGCTTTGAAATATTTTGATATCCGAAAACCTTGAACGACGCGCGTAAACGTCCCGGCCGCAAAACATTTTCTACGCCTTTGTTCGTTCGACAAGTTCTCGCTAATGCCTCTCGCGAAAATAAACGAGAATCCAGCGCGATACTCGGTGATACGATTTTCAGGAAACAAAAAAAAAGGAGAGAAAAAAAGGTTTTGTATCGCGGAGGAATACCGTTTTTATTCGCGAGACGAAATAACAAATCCGATTTTATCGATAACGCCATTAATCATTTTCAAGCCGGTATGTAATTATTGGTTTTCGCCGACAGTCGAACGTAATCATTTTCAAAGGATATTATTCCGACTGACACTCGTTAAACGAATCCGGTTTTCGAGACGGATTAATATTAGTTTACGCTCCCCGGGTGAAACGGGGAGTGGATTAAAATCCCTTTAACGCTCGCGTCCCATTTGAATCATCGTTTCGTATTTGCTTCGCGCACGCTCGATTTACGGCGGGGATTAAACCCGCGATTACTTACCGCGAAAAAGATGATCGCGGTAAAGTGTAAGGGGAAAGGGTGGGGGGGAGAGCGGAAACGAGAGAGTCGAGCGGGAGATTATGAAAGTAGGTGGACGCCGGTACCTTGAAACGTTCCCGACTTCTCCGAACTTATTCCCGCGAGTCATTCCGCGTGGTTTATCGCGCCGCGAATATGTCAAGGATTTCGGGCGGCGCGCGTAACGTCGAGGACAGAATCTTTCGGAAAAGGTGAACACGCCCATTTCCACCGGATGCTCTTAATTTTAACGATTCCTGGAATGTTTTTTTTTTTTTATTTCATACCCATTAACGGAGGCTCGCGTTCCGGAGGAGGTCTCTCGAGATATCACCCTCCGAAGAGCGAAAGTTTAACCTTCGGCTGATTTATTTTTAACGCGTTTCCGCGATACGGAAGATTTTGTAAAATCATATTTTACGTAAGCGCCGCTCGTACGGTGGCGAACTCGGGGAAAATTGGCGACGTTAAGAATCTCGCGTTACACTCGCTGCAGCGATCTCATTTATATTTACTTTCAATTTCTCTGAGAACTTTAGAGGGGGTCCCGAACTCGCGAGGATCGCGAAGTTATTCGATTTTTTTTTTCCTTACCGTTATCTCAACGTTCCCCGCGTTCCCCCTTTACGTCAACTCAATTTCCCTCTCGAGTAACGATCGCTACGCGTCACCCCTCCCCGCGTATACGCGCGATCCACCCTTTTCGGTGGCACTTCTTCTCCCGTTGAACGAAGTGCGGAGAGAAAAAAAACGAAACAATCGTTTTCGGTCCGCGAGGTTGGTCTGTCACCGTGATAAATATCCCTCCCACCCCGGTTCACCGCGAAAAATATTTCTATCGGCTGGAGTGAGCGTGGAGAGACGTTAACTCGGCGAAGGAAAAGAGAGGGGGGAGGGGGTGAGGAAGGTAAAATAAACAGAGAAAGACGACGAAGTACACCGGTCGGAGGGTGAAGCGAAAAAGAGAAAAAAAATAATAGCGCCGAGAGCCGTAGAGAACGAGGGCCCGAAAAGAATGGCCGAAAGATAGAAACGCTTCGGAGAGATATCTCGCACCCTCGAAACCACCCCCGTTCGACCCCCTCGCGGATATCAGCAAACTGGTTTCTGGCATTTCGTTATACGGCATCTGGAGAGGGGTGCGTCTAGCCGTATTGCGGCTCTGTACACAAGGCCTTAGGGGAAGGAGGGGGGGGGGTGGTGTGGGGGTGGGATGCAGACGCCATCGTCGCGTTCGTGTATGGGAGAGAGAGAGAGAGAGCCCGTTCCGACGAGGGTGTAGCGGCGGTAGGGGTAGCTATAAAATACAATTTCGGGGGGTGTCGGTTTAATACCAGGCATACCTCGCGAATATTTCATCTATTATCTACATTTCGTAGGTATGTAGGCATTCGCCTAACGCTGTACAGCCCGCTGTAGCGGGTGTGCAAGGAGTAATACGGTTGACGGCTGTACCTACCTCCGTTGCACGCCAGCGTTTCTCAAACTATTGACCGTCAAACGTTCCTCGGACATTGTTAACGAGGGGTCAGTCGTCGCGTTGGGGAGGGGAGGGGGGAGAGTGACGAGGTTACGCCATAGTTGATTCGAATCGTTTCGTTTGCGCGAGGTATGTACGTCGTATCGATACTGCCACTGAAAATCGATCGGTTTGATTGGCTCGAATGAGGGACAGGGTTCAATATCATAGTAATTTTTGTTAAGGGGGGGTTTTATGAACTACTTTTTTTTTAGAGGAAATTCAGTGTTTCGACTTTTTTTATTTCAGCCGCGCGTTTCATTACTCCTGACTCGAAGGGCGTTGGATCTGTATTCGTAATGATTTTCGAACCTCCGGTTGCGTTTTCACTTTTTCTCTTCCACAGGACCCACGAAACAATCCGAATATGATTTTTATATATTTTCACTCTAATGGATTTTTTTTGCTCCGCGGCCGAAACAAAATTTGTTATCCCGCTACGAACTACTGCCGTGCGTCATTTTTACAACAATTTTCTCACCCCACTCGCGCGCTTCATTCCCACATTTTATTTACATTTTTATTCCCCTACAAGCGAGCACAAAGTTTATCGAAAACTGGTATTCGTCGGCCGTAAAAATCAACTATATTCCAAAACACTCGTACTCACGCTGAGCGAGGATCGTTGTTCAATTTGTCGTTTGCGTTTTGAATATTTGAGAAACGCTGCTCCGCGGCCCGCCCCTCCCCTTCCACCACCGCCAGCGCATCCCTTACACCGAAACATCCCATTTACATCTGCGAATGCGGTTTCGCGTAAATCACTGAATTCGCCAATTCATTGCGCGTGGTTCCTCGGTGGCGTTGCGCTTTTCAAAACCATCCGGTAAGAAGGAGAGGAAGGACGAGTCGCGTGCAAAGAGTCGAGGCGAGAGCTCGCCATTAGTTAGGCGAAACAAAGTGGAAATACGTATACCGTGTCCGAGGATAATGGGACGCGGTCCTTTTCAACGCGAAGTGGGCTCGCAAAGACAGGGGACGATTTCTTTTTTTTTTTTTTGCTTCTTATTCTTGCCTCGTCTTGGATCTCAACCGGAAGCGTCGCATGGTTTACGGCGTAATTGTACTCGGCGTCACTTTTCGTGACTCGTACTTTCGTCAGAGATTTTACGTGGAGCAATTACCAGATGTATATTTTAACGCGGCGATTTGAAAAGGGAACTCCACTCCAAAGCTTTTAATTAATTCCACGATATTAGAGTCTCTCCTGAGGATTTTCGTGGAGATGGGAATAATTGTAAATAAGTTTCGTGTCGCGAGAAAGTGCATCGGTTTAATCTCTGTTTAATTTTAATATTTATAATACACTGTATATTTTCATTCATTTGGCACGGTTCCCGGTAATTGTACTTTACGACTTATTAAATTCCAGGCCTAATCGTTGCTCCGTTCGCGATAAAATAATTAAAATCATCGACGTCGTACCCTTTAGTTCACGTCGACAGACTAATATAATAATGTCCGTGTCTCCGCCGTCGAGACGCACAGAAGCGAATGAAGCGAAGTACCGTAAAGGATTTTATATTTGCTTCTACCGTCGGCAAGTAACGTATCGTATTTTTCATTTCACCTGAGAAAACGTGTACATAGACACGCGTTGCATTCATATTCAGACGGTCTCTTGTCTTATTTCGTCTCGCCGTGTTTTATCGTTCCCATATGTTACGCGGCCGGTTACGGCGAAGATACACACGGGGTGTATTATCATTTCTCCCGATACATCCCGATGGAAATAATGGCAAAAGTCGGGGCGAGCATTTTTACTCGTACGTTTATTTACTTACTTCAACGTCGGGCGGAGAGTTTTCAATTTTACGTCTATGATCAATTTCGTGCCGCTTCGAGAAGTCGAGTAAGTTATATCATTTTTCAACCATCTTCAACCTACGAAGCGCGTTCTTGTGTTAATTAGCCAAATTAAAAAACAAATCAGTCAGATTAGCCAAATTGAAAAAAACGAATCAGCGGTACCCGTCTAAGAATTATTTTCTCGTTCGAAATACACGGGGAGACGATAAACGCGATTGTTCTCGTTTCAAATAAATTGTACCCGATAGCGAATCGTGTCATTGATATTGTAACGTTTCGGGTGCATATTAAAAGGATTGATTGCGCATAAATATTGATAACCGTTCTCGCCCGTTAAACGGAACGAAACGCTTCTGTCCGCAACATATTTCCACATATACATACGTGTAACGGAGCTACCGGTCACACGCGCGTTCGAATTAAACCAATTCATAAATATTAATGCCCGGTGTTTACATTGCGGCGGTACGATACGCGGGGGACGCTTACATCCGACGCGGTCTGCCTATTATCGCAGGAGCGTCATAATCTACTGACAACGATACGCATCGCCTGCCGAAAAATCAGATTTACGGTATCGTTTCCGTTCAAATCCCATTGTAGCTAATATCACGATTAACCGTATTTTATTTTCAATCAGCGCCCGATCCGATTAACGCTCGCCTAGCGAGAGGAAAATAATATCAACCGTTTCCAAGCAACCGATCATCGCGATTCTTATCGCTCGAAACGATACGACCGACGTAATTAAATAATTCGATTCTTAAGCGCCCTCGATTCCACTCGCCGCGCGAAATCCACCATTATTTATCCTCATCGATCAAACTTTCCCGCCGATCGACTCGATCGCGAAAAACCGCCAAAGCGTCTCGCGAAATCGCGTTTCTATCTATCGAAACACCCCCCGGTCCCCGACGTCATATCCACGTCCACACGCTACGATCTTGCCACGGCGAAATTTCGCAATAAATACTCGAAAACTTTTCGGCGAAGCCCACCTGCCCCCCCCCCCCCCCGCCTCTCTCCATTGTTACCGGCATCGGCTCGTACGTGTACGCGTAAGGTATACACGCGCGTACAACGGGAGCCCCGTGGTACGTACGCGACAATGGAATACTTAGATCCCGTTTCGGCGGTCCTCCCACGCGCCATTTTCCATTGTCTTATGATTTATGTGCCGTGGTCGCGGTGTCAACAGGGTATTGATTAAAATACACACCGACGCCGCGGCGCACACGGACGCGGAGAGGCCCCCATCGGTCTGGGGGGCGGAGGGGGGAGGGGGGTGGTGGGGCAGTGCACGTGGATTTATGCATACGAACGCCGGGGCGCCGGGGTATGCGACATCGTTGTCCCTTGTAAATCGAACCCTCTCCTTCCGTCTCTCTGGCACTGATCGTGTTATCCCGCGTAAAAAGCACCCAGGGCACGCTTCCAGGTCGAATCGTTTAACGGGGAGGCACCCCCGCTATGCCCCCCCCCCCCCCCCCTCCAGGGGAGTACCCTTCGCGGCACCCCCTCGAGGAGTATCCGGTGGGGATCCTTTGGAAATATCGACGCATCGAGTTTCCAATCCCCCAGTCGGCCCGCGATCGTCCTCTCTCTTTTTTTTTCCACCCCACCCCCTCGAATTCTTCGAACGCATACGTTCGCGGGGTCTCTTTATCCTCGGCTCGTTTCTCGTCGTTGAATTCTTCGAACGTGTTTATTGCCATTTCTCTCTCCCTCTCTCTCTCCCTCCTTTTTCCTCACCCTCTTCCGCTTCCACGGACGCTGCATTTTGCGCATGACCGCGTCGTACCCTTTCATCGCGGTTTCGCGTCAATTCGAGGGATGCAGCGTGATTTCGCTGATTGCCCGATTCGATTGCGTTTTTTAACCGGCGGGGGGCGGGATACGCTCGCGTTTCCACGCGGTACATTTCGCTGCTGATTGGATACCCTTTTTTGTGTTCTTTTGTTTTGTTTTTTTTTTTTTTATTTGAGCGATGTTACGCCGATTTTCTTTTGGTTAAACCGGCCGAGGGATGGGGGGCCGTTGAGAAAAATCGTGGCGGAAACGTGTTTGTGTTTAAACCAATCGGTCGGTTCGCTCGAATATCATGTAACGCTTCGGTGGTTTCGATAAAGCACCGCGTTTTTATTTCACCCCCTTTGTTTTTTTTTTTTATTACTCGAGATTCATAATCCGGCTCGAGTATCCCTCGAGCGCGTTTTCAATCCTAAATATGCCACTGTTTTAGGTACCCCGACTTAACTTTGTACGATTTAACGAGCTGCGCCCTACGGTAATTACATTCGCGTAAGCTCCGACTACCTGTTAAGTATAAACTACGTTCAAGCGGCTTACGCTATTAGTTGTATTAGTTAATCCTATTAACGTCGCAACGGCATATTACCTGCATATTTTAATAAATCATTTTGCCCGTGGCCCGTAGCAACTCGAGCGCCGTAAACAATTTAGCGTTACGTTCTTTCCCTAATCGCGTGTTAAAATCATTTTCATTATGTCCCGGTATCTCTCCCGTATGTACCTACGTGCTCTCAACGCAATTCACCGAATTATTCGTAATAGAGACGCGGCGCGATGCGAATTCTTCCGAACGGCGAGTTTCTTATTATTCCAAATAACTACGTTGTTACGGCTCTCATTAGCGAAATATTACGACCTATTCTAAAACACGTTTTTGCTGAATCCCATAATTTCTCGACCGAAGAATTCATTTCAAACGTTGTAGCGTGCCCGAGAAATTCATTATCCCAAGTGGTTTGCGATACACCGCTTCTTTCATTATTGTTATTGCCGCAGCGATCTTCCGTAGCGTGTTTATATCGCTTTCAGGTTTTATCTTAATTCTCACCCCTCGGGAAAGAATTTCCTCGCGACTCTACCACCGGCCCCCCGCCACGGCTTTGCTGTCGGATCTTCTTGAAATTCAACTTTAAACGTAGTAATTGGAATTTCCGTGGCGAGTACAGTGGTCGGGACGAAGGTACTCGCGACGGTTGAAAATTAACTGAACTTTTGCGACGCGTTTATTCGAAGCGCAACGCGTCGCGAATATTACGCTCGGGTTTTGTACATAAATGCGGTAAGTAACGCGTATTCGGGTGGACGTGAAAATTTGTATTTCACGCAGGTCGTTCGCGTTCGCGGGTAGTGGATTGTTGAAATCAACCGTTGAATCGATATCGTTATCGAAATTTCTACCTGGGTGTTACCTTGAACAAATACTTTTCGCTAGCCAACGGCGCGTTTTGCGTTTCACGTCTAACGTTGCATGCGTATCGTTCAATGATCGAGATTTATACAGTTATACAATATGACACACTCGTTAGACTTTTGGCGTCGTAGCACTCGACGCGCATCGTTCTTCCCGTTCGTCTCTCTCTCTCTCTCGCCATTTCTCTGGCCCCCTTCGTTACGCGATTAAAAGCGGCATCCCGCGAAAGGTACAGTTTGTCGGAGATGAAAAAAAAAAGAGAAGAGGCGAAACAAAAGAGGGTATATCGAGCCTCGGTGACGAGATAGACTCGGCCTTTCGAGAAACCCAGGACGGATATTCGCTGCGGCGAAGTGACTCGTTACCTTAAGAGAGTCATTTTCCCTCCCCCCCCCGTTTCTCCAGCGTTCTTCTCCACCTACTCTTCTCTCCTTTTTTTTTCCCTCGACTTTTCACCCTCTCGAGTCAGCGAGTCGTGTGCCATCCCTCCACTCGTTCTCGTCCCCTCTCTCCAACTCTCTCTCTCTCTCTCTGCACCTCCCTCTCGGCTGTGAAGCGCACTCTCTTTCCTGGCACCATTTTATTTATTATCCGAGGTTACCCCACCGACAGACCGGGGGGTAACTTTCCGCCGTAGCTCGCTGAAGCGGCCCACACGGTATCTGGTGCGTGAAGCGCGTATTCATCGTAACGCGAGTCTCTCTCGCTCCTCGCCCTCTCTCTCCCTCTCTATCTCCGTCGCTCACTTTTTCTCACTCTCCCTACGAGCCGGGGCTCGGCTTTTTCCGCCCTTCTGACTCCACCGCGTGTACTTCTGTGTGTGCCTCGCATAAGGCTCTTTTGATGGACCACTAATTGCGGCCTCGGTCTTTCAAACCGCGGACACGGCGTTACCTGAATCGCTCGCCTTTACCGTCCCGCGCGTCTCTACCTCTTTTATTTACCTTTTTATTTTCAAGTTTTGCCGAATTACCGGACGAATTAGTGTCACGAGCCGAGGCGGCCCCCCCTATTCAGGGGCGTAACGATATCGACGACCGCGACGACCCTTGAATGGGGATGCCGCGAATGCCACGCGACGGGTAGTTCGTTCGTTACGCGCGTACACGATCAATTTTGTGGGGGTTGACGGATGACGCGGGGGGTGTCACCGGGGTGGAGCGTAATAAGCGCTTCTTTCCGCCGAGGGATGTTTTCGCCGAGCTGTCCCAACGAATGGGGGATGAGGGGCGGTGGAGAGGAGGGAGGGGGGGTGACATTTTGTTTTAAGCAAAGCCGAGCCTTCCTGCGCGTGAAATTCCGGTTGGCCTGCTTTTTTTTCACACCCTCCTTCTCTTTTTTTTTTTACTTTTACTCGGGAGTGCGTTCGATGTTAATTAAGTCGGGGTTTCGAGTTATCGGGGTTGACGTTGGCGATGATGAATGTGTTTGAACGTAACGAAGGATTCTTAATTAACGCGGCTCGAGGGAATGGAACGAAACAATAGGATGTTTCCGTTGCGGTTTAAAGATCCTATCCGTCGAGTTATCGCGGGAATATCAGAATACCCAGTTTCATCCAACGTTTCGCGGATAATAACGTACCTCGAATTAAATTACCGAAAATTCTTAGGTTTCAAGAATTCGTGTCAAGTTTCACGCCGAACGATACACCGTGTCCATTTTCCACGATCTTTGGGCCAGAGAGTACGAACCATCGCGAACTCAGGTGCAAAAGGTTTACGAATGAGGGGGGAGCGTCTAAATGAGACTTCGCGTAATGGGGATGTAAAGCGACGCGTGATAAATCCCAATAGCAACGCGATGCGTACGAACGAAACTGTTAATGTCCCATCGCGGAACAGATGTTAACCGAATCGATTCGAAAGCCAATAACGCACGATATACACCGAGGGCAGTGCTAATGCGTAAATGTGTATTGATAGTTTGGTAACGCGCCGGAGGCACTGCGAGTCAGAGGAGGAAGACCGCATCTGTTTGAGTCTAACGGGAAATTACGACGGAGCGCGAGTGGTGGAATGGACTCGGTGATTTTTGTTAAGATTCCGAGAGCAAGTCGATCGAGATAGATCGTCGAAAGTTTTCCGTTTAGGATTGTTTCTCTTTATTTTCCCCGGCGTATTTGACGGGCCGCTAACTCCCGTCTTCGCCGATCGAATTCGTCACTCACCTCGATTGATGACTTTGTTGAACACGCTGGTTATGATCTGCAGTTCCGTATTCAGCGAGTCGCCGAGCTGAAACAGGCAAAACAGATTTCTTGAGGCGTCTAAACGTAGTGTATCGGTCCTCCGTCACTTTGCCATAACTCCCACCTCATACTCGCCCCTATGCCCCTAATACGTTTCCCATCGATTTCCCATGAAAAGGGGTTGTTCGGCGCTGCTAAGTGCACCGCATAAAGAGGCGAAGGCGAAGAGTCGTTTCGAAAGTTCTACACTGGGCGCCATTAAAGGTAACCGTAAAAGCCACCTAAACCGACCGCCAACTCTAAAGTAACGATAAATAATAAAAGCTCATCCGGCCATACCGGGGGATCAGGAGTTTCGTCGTTTCTATGATGGAACGGCCCTGTAACCCGACCCGGTAATCGTACGGCCCTGTTTTAACGAGATTCTTCTCCCTTTTCGCCGGTAGGGGAGGGGGGGGGGGGGGGCGTCTCGTTGTTTAAACTTTCGAACCGCTGTCGCGAGTTTCCGTCAACTATCACCGCTCGCGACGGTTCTTGCAAATTTACCCCAGCCCCGTCGTCCGTTTATCGTCGGGCGCATCTCGTGCACACGATATAGAGCGCCCCGCCGGTAACGTAATTCTTTATTAATTAACTTCCCGTCCTCGATGCTTCGGAGGTGCGATGTTTAACGCTCGCGACGAACAAACGCCCTCTGTCCTCGCGCTTTGTTCTTAGTCTCTCGCCTCCCATTGTCCTTCGCTCTCTTTCTTTTTTTGTTTCCCCCTCCCCACTTTCAATCCCCTTCGGTTTTCGAGTCTTTCCTCTAATCGCGATTTAAAATATCGATCCGCTTATATCCCGCATTGTGTTCCGTTGACAATTTATTTCTTCGCAGGGTAGAATCCGCGGGACAGATACGCTTCCCACCGAGAAAACAAATATCGAAATAAATATTCGATGTTTGTCGGTCAGATATTTCCCGTCCGACGAATAAATATTCTTATTTATCGCCGGTCATGATGCGATCGTCCGAATGTGGGGGAAAAAAAGAATAAAAAAAAAGAAAAATGGCATATTGGAATGGGCGGGCGAATTTCGAGCGATTAAACGTCCATCGAAAATATTCGCGCGATGAAATTTTCAGCGAGGAACGAGTACGGGGAGGAGTTTCGTTGAACGCGCAACGTACCCGGTGTCCGAAAAAAATCAACCATCGCCTCTTCGTTGCAACGCTAATCTACGATTGCCGTGTTTCTCTCCCATTGACGTTCGAAGGTCGACGACATTCCCATCGATACCGATCGTACAAAAGTACGCGTTACCCGAAACAACGATCACGGTCTCTGCTAATGAAGTCCGCACCACCGACGCCATTAATCCCGCGATGCTGTTCGCGCGGGAAGGTTTACGGTGGAACGGGTGAAAATATCTGGAAGCTCATTTAGCTCGCTAGATTGTTCGAGTGCTGACAGGGAGCGGTAGTACCAACTCATTTGGATCTCATCCCTCAGGCACCCCAGGGCATAATCCGTTTGAATTACAGTCGTCAACACGGTCTCCCTCTACCCCCTCCCTTACCTTCCCCGTCGCGACGCACCTTTACGATCCGCCTCGCTCGGAGAGATCGAGCACCTGTTAAAGGGGTTCGCGTTAGCGGCCGCTTTGGGATCATTGAAAATTCTTCGCTCAAGGTTTTACGCCCGTCGGCTGGCATTCGTACGGCAGTCGTCGGACACGACGGGAAGGATTCATTAATTTATCGCACGGCGCACGGTCCTCATTGGCCGGCTAATTTATCGCGGTCTCGGAACTTCGTTCGCTAATTTATTCCCGGCCGTGTAGCCTCGTTAATTAATTCGTTTGTTGCCGCCACAAAAGTTGGTTATTTCGTTAAATTGTTGCGACGGATAATTGATTAGGGACGGGCAAACTTTTCGGCCGTGTATTTTCCGCTTACGCGGTGGCCCGAGGGGTGGGGGTGGGTGGTGGGGGAGGGGTTAATGTTCACCGGGTGCAACGGTGATATTTCTCTTGCTTTATTTGTCTTTATTAAACGATCCGTCGTTCGCGGAAACGAAGGTAGGCTCTTATTAACTTCTCGCGGACCGTAATCCTGGGGACGCGTTAGGGAAATATTTCTCAGTTTCCAGGGTGCTTTAAATATTCATCTTTATCAAGAACATGCAGTATCGATCTCTTTCTCGTACCACCGTGAACGATATTCTGAAAATATCTCCAAGTTGCCGCGCCTGCAGTTTGACGAGTGGCCGCGACTCGCGTTAGAACGCATCGCCGGGTCGCGTCGCTTCGTCGCCTTAATGCACCGAGTCCTTCCCACGTGCTTTCACTTTTTTTTTCTTCTTTTTTTTTTCTTTCCCACTCGCGGAGGCGGTTCGGGGGTTGATCGCGCCGTGGAGCGAGGAAAGTGGCAGATGCCGGGATAGACGGTGGGTTCCTTAGAAAGTTTGAAATTTATTCTGGGAATAAACACCGCGCGCGAAGCTCATTGGTTGTTTTGCGCGGAGTCTGTCTTGGAACGAAATCTCTGTTCCGAGGTGGAGATACTTTTTTTTTATAATTTACTGTGACTATTTTTGACGGAAAGACAGGATGAAAACGGTCGTTGGCGAAGCGATATTAATAGTGGCCGAGCGATTTCGCGTACAGGGTGTCTCGTTTGAAGTTTTGAGCTTACAATTAATTATCTATGGAATTGCTCGTTATTTAAAAAAAATGTATCGAGTAGATTCTTTGTTTCGCGACGGTCACGAAACTATTTTCGCTCGAAACATATTTTTTTGTTCAGGACGTATGATTCGGAACATAATTTCGCGTGAAACTTCCAACGTTACACCCCGTATATTTTGTTTTCCAATACGGCGCCGGAAATCAGAGGACCGTGCGAGCGGATTTTTCTTGTTACTCTAACGTACGAACTTTCCTTCTTGTACCGCCTTGTTGTCCGTTGAATTGTTGACGAGAGAATGCAATCGGCGAAAAGAGAGAGGAGTACACATGTCGGTGAATGGGAGCAAAGTACGAGTAAGAAAAGACAGAACGTTTCCTTCGAAACTTTGGAATTTATTCCTCGAGTGAGAAACGCGCAACCTGGAAAACTTTCCCCCAGAGCTTCTCCGCGAGCGTTCGCTCGATATAATTAATTCGAAATAGCAATGTGAAAGAAGAAAATTGCCTCGTTTTCTGACGATAATCGACGCGACGAGAGTTAGAAGGGCGTAAAATTGAAACTATCCGCCCTTCGTCGCAGCCTCGTCAAATAATAATCGTCGAACGTACCAAGAGTTACCAATTACAATCTACTAATTTATATCTTACCATCGGGAACCTTTGTTTCCCGGTAAGTAAACAAAACTCGCCCGCCGAATGAAATTGCAATCGCGAAATTGCGCGAGGACGCGAACGTCGCGGAAATTTCGTAGCTACCTACGAATAACAAAATTTTCGGTATCTTTCGCGAAACTTTGCGTTTCCGGTCGACAATATTATTATTGCGGAATAATTATTTCAGCCGGAAGGCAGCGGCAGACACCCGGTAGCTTTCTCACGGTGCAGGCAGTTTGACCCGGGGAATAAATTTCCAAGTTCGGAAGGGAACCATCTTCCGCTAACGTCGACTTTCATCGTTACTTCTTGTTTTCGGATCTCCATTCCCAGTTTCCGTCTTTTGCAATCTTTCGGGCATGCCGCCCTGCCCCTTGCTCGTCGCTCTATCCAATTATCGAATTCGTTAAATCAAAGGGACGACCGGTCGGATAACGATGAGCTTTGATAACGTTATCAAAATCAATCGTTCGATCGAATCGGTGAGATTAATTAACCGCCGAGAGACGTTTAGATAATTTGAAAAGTTCTGGATGATATTAGGGGTACCGAAAGCAAATCTATTAATTTGTAGAACAATATAAAACTACTTTTTCTGCATTTTTGATACATAATATTATTAAAAACTTTATACTAACAAATATTATAATAAAATTTTGTTTTAAATTCATATATAAAAATTTATAAAGAACTGTGTAATAATAAAAAATATTATAAAAAATGCAACTATGTAAAATAATATATTTCTTTCCGGTACCCCTAATATTTCTAGTTGGATAGAAACAAATAAAAGTCAGACTTACCTGTACCATCAGCGAGATCGCCACCAGGCCCTGACTCTTGTGTTGCGCCTCGCTCATGTTGTGATACAATTCCGCGTTGAAACCGTAGATTTGTATCTACAACAGAAAATCACGGGGAAATGATTTCGACGCGCAATCGTGCCGCGGGTACCACTCGTATCTCCCGAGACACAATTACCCCGGCAAATTTCGTCTTTCCACGAACAAATTTCGTGGTATTTCGTTAAGCGCGAGCTTTCCCCGGCCACGTCACGAGATCGCCTCGCCAAAATCGTAAGTACCCTTCCTGGAATCGTTTCACTCGCGTTTCCCCGTTTTCGATAAATTGCAGGTTGTAAGACACGCGCGCTTAAACGGCGAATTTATTCCGATTACGTTGCAGCCTCGCGACGCGCGTCGAGGGAGAGAAGGGGGAGGAGGTGGAAAATGTTTTGTTTCAAAGTTAAATTCACGTGAATTACGATTACGCCGCTCGTCGGATTTTTCCTGTCGATATTTAAATTCTCCGGATAACAATGGAAATTCTTGAGCGCATTCCGCGCTCTGATATATTTTATCCGTGACACGCAACCGGCCCTTTCCTTTATTACAGTCTTTATTTCGACTAACCGGAGATGCTGCCTCGTAACTCGCATTTTTCCGTTAAATATTGATCCAAGGGAGCAATAAAAATTCTTCTATGCATTCTCGAAAAGCTACGCTTCCACTTTACTTTTTTTTTTTTTTTTATTCGCGTAGTAGCAACGTCGATACGGGAAATTAACGGTTTCTCGATTTTCTTAAGCTATCCCAATTATCCTACCGTTGGACGAGTAATTTATCAAATATGGTTATAGGGATATCGTATACGTATATCGCTGCGCAAAATTCACCGTAAATATTTATATTACTACGCGTCCCGGGGTTTCTTTTTCTTTGAAATGCGAATACGTTCGACGTTTCATTCTTGCTCCTGGGAAGTGTTATGTCAAGGCGCGACTATAGTTCTTCAAAAGGAGCCGTGGAAAGAATAGAGAAAGACACGGCAGAAGAACAACTCGCTTCCGTTCTCCGGCAATCTCTTTGTCAGAAATCGTCTCTCAAAGGCATTCCCAATCGTGCTCAAGGGTACTTGAAATGCTTATGATGCAACGAGTCGTTCTTCCGCGTCGACGAGAGGATCGACGGGGGGTGGTGTAAAAATCGAAGGATAGATTCTACACGTTCGGACGGTTGTAAATGTTTGACTTATCGCGCCGTTTCGAGATACCGTCGATCTCGTTTATCTGCCCCACGAAGCAAACCGGTCTCGCGCGTTCGAAAGTTTCAGTCGACGAAAAAATATGGATCGCGGCGATTCGTCGTTTCGGTCAAAATTCAATTTTGTCGGTGGGTTCCTTTGACGTTTCTCTCGTCTCAAATCGTCCGTGTACCTCGCCACGCCCCCTGGCAATTATTTTAATCTCGCGTCTCATTGCGGCTCGTTCGAATGGGATCTCGGAGAAGTGGAAAAATCAAAGCCAGACTCTCGACTCTCCCTCTCTGCTCCCATTTCTCCACGTTTCTTTATACCCTCCCTCCCTCCCCCCCCCCTACCCCCATCCGTGTTCTTTCCACCGGTAATGACATTGCCACGACACTTCCGGTTTCTGCTGGAGGGTAGCTGAAACGCTCGGGACTCGACGAGACCCACGCTTCAAAGACGTCGCGAAATACTGTTGCGGCGCGATAGGGAACGAGGCAGGTGAGAGAAAGAGATCGCTGGACCGAAGGTAACGCCGAGGGAGACAGGAGATTGGCGAGCGTGAGAGTAAATCCACTGCGTCTGATCAAAGCGCGACCGGTACTACTTGGAAAAGGGAACGCTCTCCCCCGAGCCACGCTTTTCACCCCTTTTTTTTCCCCACGCATCGTGGCCATTTCCATCCCTTCGCGGTAATCCTGCCGCTTTTTCCGCGCGATTCGCAGGGGGCCGAAGGGAGGAAATGCGAACGTTATCGCGCTACTCGGCGCGTTTCCACGAAAGGAGGATCGAGAAAAGAGATTTAGGCTCGAACGAACGATCTTTTGCGACGCGATTGCTTGGAAGTAAAAAAAATTATCGTCCGCAAAAAAATTCAGAATTGTTACGCGAATGTCTAAACGTTTCGTCCGTGCAATTTAATCGTCGCGCGTTCGATAACGGCACCGTTTTGACGAATTGACGTAAACAACACTCGAGAATAGCAAATTTTTCACGTCCCCCCCCCCCCGAAAAGCCGTTTTACAATTTTCAATTACGCAAATGGAAGTAAAAAGTTCAATTTCGCCGTCCCGACGATTTAATTAAATTTTAGATGCACGAGTAATCGAATTCTAGCTCGGTTTCGATTACGAAAGTCGTTCTATGTTTAATGCCCAGCAGGGAAACAGCAATTGCAATTTAGAATGTCCTGTGGCGCGGCTAATTTATTTGTATCGAGTGCCGCGTAATTCTGCGCCGGTGCTAATAACGTACAATAAAATTATAACGAGGACTGCGCCCTATATAAAGTCCCGTGAAATAAAAACTATCGAGTATTTTTAAGGCGATATCGAACAGAGTGTTATGTTCTTACGGTAACAGAGGATATTAATTTACGTTTCTCGATGTCATCGTTATTCCGACAATATTGTTCACTATTTCGAAATAATTTCACGTATAACCGCGTACTATTTATCGGTGAGATTAATCGACAGCGGATTTTAATGATAATTTTGTCGCAGTTTAATTACACGAACGTCTATCATAATTCACCCAGATACAAATTTTTATTCTCAGTGACGCCGCGCCAAATCAACGATCATACGATTTTTATTTTCCTTTTTTTTTTTGTCGAAAAATACTTTGATATACCATAACATCCATTATTCCGATCGCGTTTTTGCCCCGACGTTCACGTCGAGTTTCATTATCGATTCGGAACACTCGAAACGACATTGTTATCGCGACAAACGTGTATCGACAGATGTCCGCGTTTTCAAAAACCCAAAATCCGAAGAACCGTTCCGCAATCTCAACGCAATTAATTATTCACCGAAATTCCCGTCAATCCCGATACCCGGCGGCACAAAACCTCTCACCGAGGCGACGTTCGCGTTCCCTTTAAAAAAAAACAAAAGAGCGTTGCGCGTTGTTCGTCTTTCACTTTGTTTCTCGTTTTTTTTTTATCCGACGCGTTCGTTATCCCCGATCGAATTTGCTACGCTCGGCTACCCCGAGGACATCGAGATTCGTTATCGTCTCGGAATAAGATCTCGCCCGAGGGGCGGGGGGGGGGTGGTAGGCTATCCGGGGTGGCAGAGCAAGGGGGGGGGGGGTGAGTCTGGATGCCGGGGCTTTCTGAAATTCGCCACGTCCCGGAAATTCGGAATTCAGGCTGGGTACGTAAAGTGCAGAGCTGGCCCCCTCTCTTCCAAGTATCTTCGCTTCGTGTACCATCCGATCTTCTCGTGCCATCCACATTCTACCTCTTACCTTCTACCCTTCAAGCCTATTCCACGACCGCCCCTTGTGCTTTACCCACTACTTTGCCGCCACTAGAGCATAATCACCGTCCTGAAACACTGCAGGAAATCCGCAAGCGCAGCCGTGCACCACGTGGAATGCATTAAGCCGCTTTAAACACTCACCGCCGTTGACGCGGCTTCGAAAGATAAAAAATGTGCCGATCGAAACGACACGTCTCGAATCTGACCGACGACGATCGTCGATGTTCCGCGAAGGATCCTCGCAAGTGTCTCCGTATGATTTGTTTTTCTCTGGAGCGAATTTCAATTGCTTTCCCTCGACGATCGTTGGGAAGAGGATTTAAAGGGATAGATACGACGGACGAGCGTGATTATTTGGGGAGACTTTTATCCCCGAAGAGTCGACGATCCTTCGGAATTTCTTCCCCCCCGCGATTATTCTAAATATAGTTCCTTCGAAACGAAGGGAGAAGGTCCGACGGAGTTTGCGCGAAAGAGAGGTAGCGATAATAACGTTAATTACGAGGCAACCGTTGATAATTCCCCGGGTATACACGGATAGTGAAATAATAATAAAGAAGCTTGTAATTTCGCTTCGTTATTGAAGCGGCTTTTCACCCTCGCCCTCGAGTCTCCAAACTCACCCCTTTCTGGTTTACTCGGTACTTTGCCGTCACTGGAGCGTAATCACCACCCTGAAACATTGCTGGAAATCCTCGCGCGCAACCGTGCGCCACGTGGAATGAATTAGGACGCTCCGAGCATTCCTCGTGACCATTTCGGATATAAAAATACATCGCTGCGAGTGTCGAGTTTATCGGAAGGGGGGGAGTGAAGACGTCGATATCCGATCAAAGAGTCAAACCAACGGTCAACGAGCCGCGAATCAAAGCCAATTCCGGTGATTTAAAAATCCCGATATCCGTACGCGTTGTTCTGGAGATATTAGGGACATCGGAAGGTAATCTCGTTGTTTTTCACATTAAATTCAACAAATAAATCTCGAAAACCTCCTGATTTATCCATCTGGCATAACAAAAATAATAAATAAAAATAAAAGCTCGTTATAAATGTACGGTACAATATTTTAAGGTAGCAGTTAGTCCGCGGAATGTATCGAATATATGAGTTTGAGTGATCGCACAGCGAGTGCGCGGTGTGTGAGACGACAGAGTAATTTGGTAGCAAAGAAGAAGCGCGTCTGCGTGGTTGTTTTCCTGAGCTCTTTTCTAATAAAATAGTATTACTCATCCCAGCGCGGCCCTTCCGATGGCTATTGCAGTTTTTTTTTATTTAATTGTTTAATACAGTTTGACCACCTTGAAAACCCCTGTTCGTTCTGTCCGAAAAAGATACAAGGTCTAGTCTCGCGTACTTGTACTTGGCCCGAGACAAGACCTTGTCTCTTGATTCGTTCTGTACTTAATAAACCGTTTGCGCGTACTTTCGTTCCGGCCCTTCCCTAGTCAAATATCCCACAGAAAACTTGAGCGCACGCTCAAACTCATACATTCGATACATTCCGCGGACTAAACTGCTACCTTAAAATATCATATCCTACAAAAATGTATTCATTTAAACAAAACGACATTACTTTCCGGTCCCCCTAATATTCAGATTTAAACTTTCCTCTGGAACGGCCCGCGCAAAGTTTACCGTGCCTCGCTGCCTCCACACACACACCCCACCCCAGGAAATTCACGAGAACGATTTCGGACGGGCACGAAGGATAATTCGGGGGTCGTAGACGATGCTCGACGGCGTTCCTGCGGCCTATGGGCATGCCATCGCGATTTCTGGCACAATACTCCATTCTACCATGATAGATATACAGCGGCAATCCCGCTCACCCTCTCCGACTCGTGCCCAACGTCGAGGTATATTAACTCACGGGTACTCCGCGCACCGGCACTCCTACCTATACATCTACAGGGGGCAGGGTAGGGGGGGGGGGGGGGACGACGACAACAGCGACAATACACACGGGGGCAAAGGGTGCGCGTGCATTAATATGTAGATGCGCGCGTACACACAACCGGGCGGTGAATTTGACATTCATATGTAGATGCACGGTACAACCCGTTTTGCTTGAAAAACCGGGCGAAAGCTGCCGTTATCGTTGGACGCTCGTGCCACTTTACGGTTATTTTATAAATAACGCTAGGATTACCGGTAGTGGCGGGAGTAATAACGTTACGCGCGTTACGGTAAATAACCTTCGGAGAAATGAGTGGGTAAATTATGCGAAGCGGTCGCCGGTCGGCGATGCCCTCGGTGGACGTTGGTAGGACGAATTTATTTGAATTGTTTATTTAAATGTTTGAGTCTTCGCTCTCGGCGAGAATGTTTCCCTTTCGACGTAATTATTCAGTCGTACAGCTTTGAATTTTTTAACTCGAACCTTCGCGTCGCACGATTCACTAATTTACCAATTGTTTAATAATTGCGAGCGGTTTTGATTATTTAAAGAAATCGTACCTGACCGTACTTCCGCGGATTCGAACGACGGGAATATATATATCTCGCGACGAGGTAGAAATATTCACGGGGTACTCGGGTACGCCAGGTGGTAATCCAGGGTCGATTTAGTTTTACGGTAAAGCTCAATGGTCGATACGCGTTAAATCAGACTCGTCTCGTTATCGTGAATTAATCGCTTCGCGCCTCGTTCGCTCGTTAGTCTCCGAACGTTTCGCGCGATCTCTATGTATCTCTGTTCCTTTTTTTTTCTATTTTTTTTTCTGTTTTTAACAAAGTCCATGAAAAATTTATAAGGGCTTTTACTTAATGACCTTTGGAAAAGTTGCGAGTAAACTGGGTTTGGTTCGTCGAATGCCGCGCAACGAGCCGTCTGGCAGGGGCGAAGGAAGAGAAAAAAAAAAAAAGAAGCTGGGGGGTGTACTCCGGTTGGCGGCCTTTTAACACGGACCGGAAGTAAGAGAGGCACTCCTGACAACAGACAATTGCAACGCCACGAGAGCCGTTCAACTATAAACGACCACTACAATTACGGAAACGTGCAGTGGGCCCTCTCGACCGGTTGGTTAACGCGCCGCGCCGAATAATTAAGCGAATTTACGCTACCATTTTGGATTTAGCTTTTTCCAACCGCGCCGCGCGACCCCTCGTTATTCTCATTTAATTGCGCGTTTAGAGAATTTTTCGGGGGAAAAACGATTGTTGTTCGCAAACGCGTCAACGTCGAGCCGGAGAATTTCTTACCGGAACGAATTTTCTCATTTCTAAACGATAGAACGGGAATTTAAAAAAAGTACCATTTCGCGCGAATTTGGGATCGAGGTTCCTTCGAAGAATTGCGAAGCGTTGCAATTTTGTATAGAACGAACCTTTCCTTTCGCGAGGCGCAGGGCTGCGATGAACCAAAACTGTTACGATTAATGCCACGCGTGCCTTTATGCACGCGGTAAATACCTCTCACGTGCCGTTGATTATTCGACGAGACCATTTGGCGCAGGCATCGTAGTCGCGCGGCTCATTATTCGACTTATCGCGTATAATTCACGTTCCCCGCGGTAGAATCGAGGGATCGTTGTTTCGTGTATTTGACAACTCTGCTAGGTTGATTTTACGTTGCAATAGTAAACAGTAAAACTCGCGGCCGCGCATACCCGCCAGAGTTTAAACTTGGCCAGCGTTTTCGAATGTGAAATCTCGAAACTTCCAACATTATCCTTGCAAATGTAATTTGTTGCCGCTGTATACGTTCGACGGGAACGACGATGGGAAATAAAAAAAAGATTTATTGGAAAATAGAGTTGAAATAGTTTTATACGCCCCCCCCCCCCTCCGCCCCTGATAATCGGCGACCAATAACAAAATTATCAGGTAAGATCGCCGAGATCTACCGATTCGAGCGATTTCCGAGTAATTGCTCCCGCGGGCCTAAACTTCGCGTAGAAATTAAACCAATTACGCCTGTCAATTTGTGTCCTCTCTGGCGCCATAATAATAGTACTCGAATGCCGCGCTACGCTGTTTGACCATTAGGGGGGTATATACTACAGACTGTCAGAGTACTCGCAAATACCTCTGTCCCAACCTCCACGGTTCTGATTTCCATAGCCATTGATCTATGCCGACCGGCGGTAGAATTAATCGATCGATTTGCCATTCGAGATTTTAGACCGACTCATAATCGTCGTACTAGTCGGAACGATTACTACCACGTCTTTAATCGAAATAACGATCTTTCGCCACGGTCCGAGAGTCTCCTCCGAATTCTCGGTACAGTCGCGTTCGTCGTTGCAACCGAGTGTTTACGTTGATCGTTCGATTGGTCGGTCGCGTTCCGACGATAACATTGCATTCGTTGAGAGCGGAACGTCGAGCTACCGTTGAAAACGCGTTTTGTTTTGCTTTCGTTTTCGTCCTCTCCCCTCTCCCCGTGTCGCGTTCGGTCATCGAACGAGATTATTATTCTCGGAACTCGCACGCTTCGTCGCGCGACTTAGAGCGGACGCACAAGAGAGAATTTTCGTCGCGCAAATATTTCGTCCTTTCCACAAAGTTTGTATGGTCGTATGTGATAAATTTGGACGAAAAATAGGAATACTATATTTATTACGTTGTGTCTCAGACCGACGTAAGCGGAACACCTCTACAGCTATATTTCACACTTTAGGAACTCGCATGATACACACCGGAGAGAGGAGACTTACATGTGTGTATCCTCTCTAGCACTCTTAAATTAAGTGTATTAAGAGTATTCAAGAGTCTTAATATACTCACGCGTTATCGCGCATCTCCTTAACCTACGATACATACATATATGTGTACAATATAAATGTACGCATATTCCAACAATATGTAGTTGTGCACGCGGAGCGACCCAACAGCCACGCAACTTTTACATACGATTGTACAGACTTTGTAGAAAAGACGAAATAGTTGCACGAGAAAAAGTCTTCCGTGTGCGCCCACCCTTATTCTCGGAACTCGCACGCTCCTTTCCAGCGACTTACCCGCGACCTATTGGTTATCGAACAAGGATCTTCTTGGAACTGACGACGCGCCGAATATTTACGCGAGTTTCGTTTCTTTTTCTCCCTCACGCTCCTTTGCGCGATTCACTCACGTTCTATTGGCTACCAGGGCTATGCTCTCCTCAGAACTGACGACGTTGCCGATCTTGACGCGCTTCGATTATCGATCTTCGATTAGTCCATGCCCAAGCGCGTTACCGTGATCACTTCCCGCGCATTGTGTGTAAACTAGACTAGTGCTTTGTTCGCCTAATCGAGACAGTTTTCGTGCAAAAGCGTATGGTTATACAACGTGGACGAGATGTTCCGATCATCCGACTCATCTCATCCGATCCAGGCGTGCGAAAACTAAACAGGTTAGATTTTAAAAAAGATTCTATGAAACGAGCTACGCGCCATTATCGAAGACTGATTAACGCCGGAGGTTAGGTTTTAGAACTTGCACTCGCGGATCTCTCCCTTCGGCCCAAGGGTACTTACAATTAGCATAAGCTGCTTTGGAAACACACGAAAACCGCGCAGAGGGAATCCGCGCAAATAGACGCGCGGAATGTCGAATTACTTATCCGAAAAGTTGAATCCCACGCGAAAGCAAAGACGATACACCGAGTCGCGGCGTTTCAAAGGGGGTGGGGGGGGGGATGGAATTTGAGAGCGACGAACTCGAGTCTAGCGAACCACCACCTCCCCGGAGCCGTGGATTTCGCGAGTCTGATGGAATTTCTTCGAGAATGGCCATGGGAGCTTTCTATTCGCGCCCTTCCATGGAGTCGGCCGGGGCCAAAGTTCTTCGACCCACTTTCGCCAGCTCGGGTGAGCCGACTTTGAGATTCGCGAGACAACGCGAGCTTCGCGAAAGATACCACCTCGGTGCGCCGGCATCAACCACCGTGCAACCTCGATATCTATTTTCGAGTACCACGAAAGAGAGGGGGAAATGTTGGCTTTATCCGGGTACAGGAATGAGACTCTCTTCGCGGGAACACGATTCTTCGTACGTAAAATCGAGTACGCTCGTCCCTTAAGCGCGACCCTCTCACCTTTCATTTAAATATCACGGCCGCTAACGTAATTTCGCTGGCATTTATAAATCGCGAGTCGACATTTCCATCCTGCCCCCCCGCCCCAATGTCGGCCCGCGTATTGTGGGGCTAGATTCTTCGCATGCACGATTGCGATGAAAGCGAGGCGACACGGGCGCGCGATATATCGCGCACGGAAATTCAGCGGCAACGACTATAAAGCAATGAAAAGCCTCAAGTGTGTCCGGCAATTATAGCTGCGCATCCTCGATGAGCAGCATCGGGCTTTTCAATGCGCCATGAATCAAAGCCAGTCAACGGCATTGACTACGCTCTACCTTCGTCTACGCGAACCGCGTCCTCCCCCCCCCCCCCCCCCCTTTCCGCCTCTACCCACTACTCGTTTCGCTTCGTTTCTTTTTTATCTCTCCACCTGCATCTGTCACTGTATTTCTTTCCCCATTTTCTACCTCGCTCCGATTTCTCTTATCCCCACTTCTCCTTTGTTCGCCCCTTCTTTCTAGTTTTTAAATATTAGCGCCACGTTGGGTCAGGCACGTATCGAGACACCGGGGTCGCCTGCGTTTCGAAAGTCTCAGGGACGAATTATTAAAGGGAGAGAAAAGATTTTTTTTCTTGCTACTTGTAGTTTCTTTTTCTTTTATTACTGACTGATTTTACGGTGAATAGTTCTCTTTTTAATTTCAATGAATAAGAGACTAAACGTATACGTATGAATCAGTCTCTTGAAGAGATTAAAGATATCGTTGCTCTGGTATAACTCAAAATATGAATTATAATACTAGATGGATAATAAGAGGTGCGGTCTTATTTTTCCATACAAGAGCAAGAGTTACGGTAAGGGAATATAATAAATCACCGTGTAAAGTACGACCGGCGCGTGACAAATGAAAAGAGGAAATTTAGTACTCGACACGTCGGATTAGCTTTATTGTCCCCGGAGCAATTTTGAATTTTTATCGCTCGAAGCGAATCGCGTATCGCGAGATACCGAATTTGATGTCTAATAGCTATGGGAGGGTCATGAAACCCCAAATTCCTTTCGTACCGCCCGGCATAAAGTTAATTCTACGCGATATTAGATGCACGGTAAACCACGATGTACTCGAGATCGAATTTCCTCTGTGCTTTACCGCTCCCTAATTTAAAGATCGTATTCTTTTACGATCCCGCTCTTTAAAGTCGTCCGTATAACCGATGGTGTATACATAAATACCACGGATTCGGAATAGCCACTTAAACGTTTGAAAACGTTATAACGCTTAATGGCGATCACGTGAAATTGGAATTTAACGTACAAGCGATATACGTACCTATCGACGTTCGATATTACGTCGAATAAACTTTCCCTACTTCGAGCCACGTCGAGTTTGTTTGTCCATTTGAAATTGGCGAAAGGCACTCCTACCAACGATACACAAATACACCGGCGTTCTCCTTACGATCCGTATGTTTTACGGCGTTAACGTCAGTTAACGTTAACGCGCAACGAGAGTCGATGTCGAAAATCCCAAACCCATTTGAAATGTTTGTCAAAACGTATAATTCGCTTCATGATATTCGGTTATGTGCAACGTACATTCAAAACGATCAAAGCCATTCAATTTTTGCCATGAAATTAAAATCAAACTTTTAATCTTTTGCGCGTTTTTTAAAGTTTTTATTATACATTTGTATAAAAACATGCGCGTTTAATCTACCTGGGGAAAAAAAAGTCAATAAAAACGGCAGATCCCGCGATTTGGAAATAATGCGGAAACACGGTTCGCGAGTCTCACTCGCGTAATCGCATTCTGTAACCACCAATCGTTGACGTTGAAAATGGCCCCTTTTGATCTAACCAATGGCGATTTAAAGCAAACAGAGGAGGTAATCGGTCCGACCGATAAAGGAATAACATTCGTACGAGCCTTTGCCACGCGGCACGGCCAATTTCAACGAAATTGTAAATAAGCGCGGTTGGAAAGCAAACGCCTGATTTCGAATAATTGCGATAATTGAAGATGATAATACGATGATGACGATGATAATAATAATCTGTTAACGCAAAACGTGCATGGTTGCGGATCGGAATGGGGTTCAGGTAATAACGAATCTGTTATATTGCTATCGGTTATGCGACTGATGGGAAAATAACGAGAGTCCCTCAAAGGTGTAAAGCGACGAACGATAACTACAAATTATTATTAACAAATACAAACACATTATTAGTAGATTTGTAGCGACTCTCGTGATTCCGAATTTTGTAATTCGCCGTATCCGAGCTTCGTTATTCTCCCGCGTACATATCGTCCATATTATCGACTTTTCGTTTAAAAAAAAAATTGCAAACCTGTCGTAACGTTGCTTACGATTAAAATCCCACCGTCGCGATCTTTCATCGGTCGTGGAATAATCGCGCGGCAAATCGACGTCGTCGCTTGTCGCGACGGCAAACGCCGAGTTAAAGTCGTATATTTAGTATTCGAAGGAGGAGGTGGCGTTAGCGGTGAACGAATAGCGGGCCGGAAGAGCGAGTTAGAGATACCAGAATGGGTTAACTAGGTTTATCGGAACCCTGTGGGAATGGCGAGTGGAGGATAGGTTCACGCTATAAAGATGAAAGGAGATTTGGGTCAAAATTATAATCTCGAATTTGCGCGATCGAATATCCGGACGTTCTTACCTGCAACGAGCCATTTCTATTTCGATAACGCGTTACGGAGATGATCTTCTCTGGCCGTGTCGCGATTGTTAGAACTTCGCGATATTAATCGTTCTTCGTTTCGACATGGACGGTAGAAATAGATTCGAGAATCGTTCGCTTATCTCGTTCGAGGCCTATTGAAAGATTCATGGATACCTGTATTTCGATTTTAACCAAGATTCTCGAGGTGAATCCCTATGTTTCGCGAGGTGCCAAATGCCAATTAACGCTAACGCGCGGCGACGGACAACCACGAACATCGCGCACCAAAGTCATCCTTTGCAAATCTAGAATTAATCGTTCGCGAACGATCGACGCGTACGATTAAAATCCAGGACGTACGGGCGTACCTGACGCGGCCGACGGTGCCGAGACAGCGAAGAGGGACACGGAGGGCGGAAGAATACGATGGAAGGGACCGGCGGGTCAGGAAGGGTGGTGGGCGGTAGAGCGGGGTAGGGTCGATTTGAAAGCCCTACGCGGAGGACAAGGGGATTCCTGGAGCCCACGGTACTCGAGCGAGCCTGAACCATTACCGGCGTGTTTGAGCGACGAGCCGCTTTGATGCCGAAAGCCTACTCGAGAAGGAGCTGATGGAGTGCCTCTACCGGTGCTCCTCGAATGGTCCATCCTTGTCCCCGCACCTAAACGGATGTCCCACGCGCGCGCACACAGCCGTGACAGGGCCCGTTCACAAATTTATGGGCTTCGGGGTTAAATTGCAGCCCGCCTCGCACCTCGCATTGTTTCGCATTATCGATCGCGAGACGCGGGTTACGTCGATGGTTCCCGAGGATCTGTCGCGCGTTCCCTCTGGATCCCTCCCGTTGACCATTTATTTAATAACGACGGAGGAGAAGCGAATCGGCGAGGAAGTTGCGCGATTGTGGACGGTAATCGAACCAGGGGATCCGTTGGATGCCCAGTCCAACGGTTATCTTATTTTAGAGCGAGCGCTGTATGTTTCCTGTCCTCTGCCTAGCAAATATTTTGAACGCTTGAACTCTCAACCCTCCTGATTCACCCCTGACGCATCCTCGCTGATTCACGCATTTCTAATGTCCAGTCCGTCGTCCTTTGACCGGAACTTTCCTGCTACTTCTCCTTCATCTCTTCCATTTCTCTTATTTGAAAGCTTAGTTTTCCTAATTTGTACAGATCCTTTCGTTCCTCTGAATTACTCCGAACTCCAGTAAGTAAAGATCGATATTTTCTGTAAACGCGGAATACTACGTGCGAGTCAGAGTCTTCAGGACATCTTCAAATTATTAATTATATTGGCTATTGGTAGATTTTAAGTGAGAATTGACTTCGCGGCGTTTAGTTAATAAAGTTACAAGTTTTATTAACACCGAAGTATTCTACCTTCAACCAAGAATCCAAGAAACAGATCTATTCTTTGGTGTTAAGGAGAGAGCTAGTTTGGGTCCTACGCGAGTCTGCCTCTCGTTTGCCCTTTGGTCGATGGATCTGGTGTGTTTCGTATAAAATAATTATGTTAGCGAGCGACGACTCCCGAAGTTAATTATCCTTCACTCTTGTTTACGGAGGAACTTATGTTGTGCTGGCATCTTTGCTCTCCTATTTCTTAGACTCTTAACGTAATCCCTGCGATATGTACTCGAAAAGGGCACGCGTCGAATGGACCGTTAATCTTGAAAGTTGAGTAAGTCCATTTAAAAAAATGAGATATCACATAATTTGTGATTAATTTAGTGTAAAACGAAAAAAAGACAAGGAAAAAGAAATGGACTTACACCACTTTTAAAATAAACGGTCCAAATGTTTGTAGGCGAGTAATTTAAAAATTTGGCTAACGCAAACGCGCAATCCGTTTTAGAATCGCGCATTTGTTTCGATTTCATCCGAATCGAATTATACGCATTTTGGTCCTCGCGTTACCCGTGATCTTATACCATACGCCGGGATTTTAATCGAATCCGACGGGTGATTTTGTTTTTGGTTTCCATTATGCGAAGCGCAGCTCGAGAATTTTGATAGACCGATTCGATTTACTTTTATTAGAATCCCGAGCGTGAATCGATTTCTATATACATACGCGGACCCGTCGTTCGGGTTGAATGCACGCGAAAATATTCGGAAATTTTTTTTTACCGAAGATTCGGTGGTATCATATTTCCAAACTCGAATTTTATACGCGTTTAAACGACAGAGGGAATTGTTCCCCTTTGAGACAGCTCGTCTACGCGAGCGTGCAATTAAATAAGTTATTAGAACGAAGTAATTGACGTTACGGGGGCCGAAAATAGACCACCCTTTCTGTCCGATAAATGGATTCAACAATTACGCGCGCGTACGACTAATAAAAACATCCATTAATTTACGAGGCTCCCCTAGAAATTAGGCTACACTCTTGATAATGACTGCCAACGATATCGTTGTCTCTTATTAATTTTAATTACCCCTCCTGTTATCGGTACGGAACTCATTAATCGGATATCAAAGTCCGCGCTGTGCTATAATTAATCGCAAAACGATGATTCATTTTCCCTCGTTTAACGACGTTCATTAAAGAATGTACAATTTTATAAATTATTAGGGGGACGGAAATTTATGATCCACGTTTGCACGCAATTACTCATGACAAGGATGCGAGCCTATATGAATTTCATGCATAAAATTCGATGGATGATATATTACGCGGTTAAAAAAAAAGGGGGGGGTAAGAAATGAAAGGACACGGTGAAAATGGCTGTACCTAGATACCGTTGGGGGAAAAATGATTATGCCGTATCACGCTCCTATCGACTCGCCCCGACTCGAGGGATTAAGGATTATTATTCCAAGACGATTTCAAGAACTTTAATCCCAATTTTTCGTAATACCGCTCTTTGCAATATTTCCGTTTTAACTTTCGTTAAAAAGCTATTTTTATTTCGCCACGTCGTTGCTCACCGGTTTTACTTCCCTCCGAACAACGATCCCCGTCTTTGCTCACGCTTTTTTTTTTTAAGGGATGAACAAGATAGACGCAAAATTTATGCCAGTCTGTTGCAAAAATCACAGGGTTAACGTTACGATCGATCGCGACAACGTTTTGTAATAACAATGGAATAAAAATGTACGTTCTGCGATTACGCCTACGGTTTTATTATGATTACAGCTACGCCGTGCTTGGGAATTTAATTCCGAAACTACGTTAAGAGAGACGGGGGGATATAAAAAGAAACTCGCGATACTCTGCCATTAATTCCATTATTTACCTCTCGAATTCTCGTTATCAGTTACCTCCGATACCATCGCGTCCCTTTTGTACGTAAGTTTATTCGTTAGCCGGAACCACACGTACGGAGCCGATACGCGAAATGGAGTGCACGATGTGTTACGTGTTGAAATAAGAGCGAAAAAACAACTACGCGAGAAGGAAGGGGGAGAGGGTTGGGGGGAGGCGGGGAGGGAGGGAAGAGGCAGCGCGCGCGTGTGTCCGTGCACGTGCGAAAGAACACAACGAAAACGGATGCACCTGGGAGCACGGCAAGCACGGTCGCTGATTGCAGTACGTCGCGAACCTCTCGCACCTGTGCTCGCGTGCGGCTGCGGATTTCGGGTGTGCACACGGAAAACACGTACACACCGGCGAACCCCCACGTCGCGGCTGAATTATGTGCTCGATTAACCTCGAATCGATTTCAGGCACGTCGATGCTACGGCGATTGGAAAATAATGATTCCGCTTATAAGCTGCCGCGCGCGCGCCGTGCAAAGTCGTGCTTTTTTACGGGTACCGTGCGATAACTTGTAACGTATCGTCGCGCGTATCGATAATAACCGCAACGTCGATATCCGCGGACTTAATGGCATCGACAACGCGCCCGATTAGGCGTTTCTTTTTTATTACGCGAATTTGCCCGTTCGCAATTTACGCCGCGGCGTCGCGAACCTCTTTGCCTTTCTTCTCTCTCTCTCTCTCTTCGTTTTGTTTCCCTTTTATAGCGGGTTATCGTACATGTTTGATTTTATTAAAATTTCCGTCCCATCGATATCGAGGAATTTTAATAAAGTCGGGCGACAGTTTTTTTCTGGTTTTCGAAGAGAAGAATTTGGTACGAGTATCGATTTCGGGTCGACGGAGCGTACCCGTCGCGGTGATTATTCGACTTATTAGAAAAATGAGAATTCCGGGAATAATCGGAGAGAAAAATTGGTCGGGCATTGGAAACGTGGCGGAGAGCATTCGCGATTTTAATGTTGTTTTTTTTTTTTCTTCCCGGAAAAACATTGCGTAAAGCACGGCCAAGTTTGTGCCGACGATTTTAGCCGTCTCGGAGTAACGCCTTATCGTAAAACTAAAATATTCGAGGCGGCTCGCATATTTAGCTGGTACGCTAGGATCGTACGGATAAACGCGTTTCGATTCACGCGGTCGGCGATAAACGTGTCCGGAGATCTTTCCGCGACATTTAAGCCGCTCGGGCGGGTAAATAGATTTTCCAGGTAAGACTTTGCGCGGTGAGATAAAGCGCGAATAAAATTCGGTATGCGTAGACGCGACGGGAAATTTAATTGTAAAGAGAATCGTGCGTGTCGTAATTGTCCCGTGGGCCTCTTCGGGGTGGTTTCTCAATTTTACTTCCGCGTCGGAGGAATATTTCTTCGAGCGTTACCTTTTAACGGCGTTTTAAAAAAAAGTATTACGTTACGTTAATACCATCGTTTTCCCTCGCTACGCAGCTTTATACGAAAAAATGTATAACGGATTTCATTGCAAACAGGATGTAAAGCGAAAATTTAATTGGCGTACTTCAAACGTACTTTATCGAAGCGTCGGAAAAGCTAAGTGCCGCGAAAGTAATATATTTTTAATTTTTGACCGGATGAATTAAAAATTCATTCGGATACGTAGCGGAACTAACTACCCGCATTGTGGAGTTTTGAAAAATATTCTCAACGCTCGACATACTCGTTTCCCCCCCCCCCCCCCCCCCCCACCCTTTATGATTTCAATGAAATAACGCCGTATCTTCAGAGAATCAAGGAATTCAGGAACGTTTGCGTATTACTATTCGCACGGGTAATTCGATCGCCTATATACCTATGCGTTAGACTTCCTCGTTATCGAGAATCGATAATTACAACCGGTAGTCCGATTCGTTAATCCTCTTTTTTTTTTAGGTACTTAGGCGAAACGAATTATTAACTGCTATTTAGAAATATTACGTCTCCGTTACTTTAACTGTATTGGTACGTACTTTAAATTGAACAATGGCGATCGGCATTATTAAATGATCTTCGCTAATTTTATCGAACCATCGTTGCCGCGGAAACGAGGTACGCGCGTTATTATGTATTACACGAGACGACGTTACTTGAAGAACGATTGAAAAAATTATTTTGGGACACAGGTTTTTTTTCCATTATTCCGGACGAGAGCCGATTTCCTCCGTTGCATTCTAATTAATATTTTCCGTCCATCGATATTTTGCAATATACGTATCGCGTAAAGCCCCCCCCCCCTTTTTTATAATGCTCTTTGTCTCTAACAATGACGGTGGGAGCATCAGTGTCAGCGCGTGACATTCTCCGGCGGAGCGAAGTGATATCTTCACGATGGGAAAAACCTTGTCACTCTTGACACTAATTAAAACCGAAAGCATCGATGATAACTGAAGCTCCATGACATTCTTTCGCGGGCCGTTGGCGGGCGCCGCGAAATTGGGTCGTATGTGCGTACGTGTGAGGCTACGATGGTGGTGGAGAGGAACGGGCCGTGGTTAATTGGGTCAGCGTCGCGTCGCGTTTAACGAATGTTTAATCTCTCTAGTTATGAAGTCGATTGGCGATTAATTCCCTTTCGTTATTATAATCGTCACGGCCGAATCGCATGGAGATTCCTCGAACGTTGCCCATTTATTTCGCGAATTATGCCGTTTCTTTCTAACGACTTTCGCGGATTAACGGAAGCGACGGAGACGTAGACGTATATAGCTGAAGAAAAAAATGACGGGAGGAATCGTTGGCCGAGCAGAGAAGAGACAGCGCGAAAATTTCAGGTTTAAAACCGCCGATCCCGTCGAAGTGGATCGAATCTATTTTTCATCGGAAAAATGGGATGCCGGAAGAGACGATATCTCCGCTTCTATTTTCGGCAGATACGATGTAGAACGATCCGCCGATCGAATTGGGAACGCGCGTTAATTTATAATTAACAGAGGGCGTATACATTCGGCGCGGATTTTGAACGGTGAGTGGTCAATATCGGCCCAATGAAAGATTCAGGGACTTTAAAATTCGTGGTCGGGAGATACGTGATCCGGATAACCGACGAGTAATCCGAAAGTGATATGTCTCTCTCTCTCTCTCTTTCCCCTCTTTTTTCCCTTCCTCTCGCTCTCTCTTTCTCTCTCTGACTCGCTCGAACTCTTCCCAACGAGAGAAAAGTGGAAGGAAGGACTTTTATGGCAACAGGAGTTACGACCGGCGGAATAAATTAATCTCGTTTTATGGGGGCGATACGAAATAAATATTTTATAAACGGCGCAACCGAATACTTTGAATCATACTTCGAGATCGATTTTACCAAACATTTGTCTGTCGGGTCTAAAATTTATTTTAACGTGATCGTTACTAACGAAAAATCGTCAACGACGTATCCATGGTATTAAGTAACCGCGCAAAGATGACGAGTAAAAAATGAAACGTCGGTAGATCGTTCCGGCGCCGAGATAGCGAAATGTCACCGAACGTTCGCGCGTTCGCGAAGATCGGTAATGGGAGAGGGCGGAAAATTGTATTAAAAGTCTCGCTCACCTCGGCTGGAAAGGCGTAGTTATCGATGCGATGCTCCGAGCCGTGATCGTTCTCCTGCCCATAGTGAATATAGATCTCTTCAAATTGATAGTGATAGGCCAACGGACCACCCGTTATGTTGACTCGTACCTTTGCCTCCCGATCCGCTCTGAATACGAGGAACTGACCGGTATTGTGTAAATGTCCGGAAACCTGGAAACGAAATTGATTGAAGCTTTTCCCGTTTGCGTAAACGTACCGGTCCTGCCCGGTCCGTTATGAAAATACATTTAAAATCGGGAATATAGGGATACGCACCGTGGAACCGTGCGTATCCATTCGTGAGATTCGATATTTAATCGGTCAAAATTAAATTACATTTAAATCGATGGAATACGCTTGGTACGTTGACGAGAGTCAAGTCAAATCTCTTCGAATAGAACACGCATCTTGATTTTCGAAACGATTTCTTGATTTCTGGATTTTCGAAACGATTTCAAAAATCAAGACGCGGGCTCTGTCTAAAAAGATCGACTTGACTAGCGTCAACGTACCAAGCGTATTCCGTCATCAAGCGTATCATAAATAATGATTATTTAAGAAACTCGCCATTATCGCCATTATTTAATAATCGCACTTTTCGTGTGTCAGGTGTGGAGGTCGATATTAATCGAACTTCCCTAATCGACGAACCAGTAATCAGGGAGTTTCCTTGGCGGCTAAAGGGCTCCAAATACATATCTAGAATACATTCACTACATTTCCTTCACGTTCCAACAAATCTTCCTCGCTCGAACGTCGAAGGCTAATTCCATGGACGTTCGCGGACTACGATACCGAACGAATAATGATTCGCTTCAACGTTCATCCGCGCTTTATTAATTACTGTCTCCGGCGTACTCGACCGGTATATTCCCCCGTTTAGAGTACGGCACAAAGCGCTCATTTCGCGTCGGGGTCATGGAGCACGGATGAGCCCGCGCACGGTCAAGGCTCTTCTAAATTTCGGCTCATTCCTAAATTACCTGCCGGGCGCTTCTATCTAGCCCGAATCTCTGGCTCTCTCATCTCCGTACTTTTCACTGCGCGAATGTTCGCCGTGAAAGGCTTCTAATTAGTGTACCATTAAACCCACGATGCGTTCGGGTAATTCGAGGAAACCCTTCCACCATCGAACTTCAGCACCGATTCCGAAGTCCTCCGACTTGGTAACTTTCGCTCAAATCCACTCCGGCGGGTTAATCATTTTTCTCCGTCCTTTCCCGTGGCGCTGCCGAGTATCGCCGGAACGAATCCCCAAGATGGTTGGGTAAAATTTGGGTAAGGGATCGTAGGCTGTTGATTTAGCTTTTCCCCCGCGTGCGAACAACCGCAGCGACACGGGGATGTTACGCGCTTCCGACTTTACAGTTTGGACTTTTATCACCGCGGTAACTCAACTTAAAACTATAAAGCTCGAACTAGAGTCGCGGGCAGCTCTATCCCGAAGGAACCGGGGATGAGCTATCGCTAATAAAGAGAAACAACGTTGACTCGCGTTACGGGTCGTGTGGCATAGAAATTTAAAGGGTACGTGCCGTGAATCCGTGAAATCGGCAGGATAATGGTAGTCATGGAGAAACAGGGAACAACAATTGAGATGGAATGCGCGAGTATGAAAATAGGTGGCTGGGATAAGCGTGATGAAGAGAGATAAGGTGGGGCAAGAATTTATGCGCCGTTTACTTATCCGCGGTGGAATTTATATATGTATATTTGTATTTACGGAGAGTTCCCACGTTTCGATAATTCCAAGAGAATCCTATCAATTCTTTCGCGCTCGATGGACGGTCGATATTTTTCTATAATCACGTAATAGCAAAACGTTTCGGGGAGCGGTTAATTAATTCACCTCGACTCGCAGAATTTGGCGAGATTTCATTAAATATCGATGAACGTTCCTACGAGGATTCCGAACATCGCGATTGAAACCGATAGCGCCGCTTCCATTCGTTTAATTAACGTTCCAAATTTCCTGTCATGGCGAATAGGTAATTGTTTAACGAGAAAATGACTATTATTACATCCTGCGTGCGGGTTCTATTTTACGAATTCGCGGGAATTGCAAATGAGAGCTCGAGATACGCCGCCGGAGGACTGTCAAACGTTGCTCGTTATTTTCCGTCGTACTCGCAACTCGAGGGTAACGGGAAACGGATTTATTCCAAATCCCTAAGTAATTTGAATATTGTGAACATTTCCATTATTTGATCCGTCGAGGAGGGAATATTCGCATTCGAATTACGCTCGCGTATAGTTTTATATTCGCTACGTGTAAAAATACCGATAAACTCGCGTGCTGGAATCGTGACCCGAATTCATCGGATTTTCAAGTTTTCCATTTTTAGTCCACGCCGGGTAGCGGTTTATCACTTTTCTTCGAATTTCCTTTCCCCGAGTCGATCTCGCCTGTAACCTCCGTTTTCCGGGTACTACGCGCACGATTAAAGAATTTTCAAAGTTTATTTTACGTGGCGACGAACTCTCTGCGCAGCGATAGACGAACTTCTAAAATCTCTATCGCTCGTAGATTTCGTTCGTACATTTTTCTCGTAATATTAGGGGTACCGGAAAGTAATTTATTATTTTGTAAAACACTATGAACCTTTTTTTTAAATTTTTGTTAGTGAATATTATAAAATGTAATTTCCTTCACTCTTTACAAACGGATCCCAACGTTTTTCTGACGATAAGTGTTTTATGCCTTTTTGATAAAAAGGTACAATGATGGTTGTAACACTGCGTTAGGGCACAAACTGAGCTCAAATGCCACTATATACTAAACAAACGATACTCCTAGTACGTGGCTATGATTATGAAAGTGGTGTGTCATATCTTTTTTTTTATATCGCATTATTTGATTTTAGACAGTGCGATGCAAAATAACTGACAAACCAATTCCTTTCTTAATTCTTGACTCGGGCCACTTTTTATAATAATAATCAGGAGCAACGTATCTTCTCGCCAACAATTAATTCTTTCACTTTCTAATCTCTGCCGAAGATCGTTCGGGCTCAGCGCGAAAAGCGCTCAGTGAACTCGCTGATCAGCGTCGCTCGACGGAGCAGGGAAAAGGGAACGCGTTTCGGGAGTTACGAGCAAGAAAGGGCGTGAACTCGTCCCCGTCCCCGACGGATAATTGATTAGGCATTTAATTGGACGGAATAGCGAGGCCAGACACCCGTTCGCCGTGTCGCGACGGGAGCCAGCAAAGCGTGCAAGACGAGGCCGGGGAAGTCCATTTTCTTGTACGTCGCGCGAACCTGAATTATGGCGTCATCAGTTAGAAATAATGAGGTAACCTCGGGGAGAATCCAGCCGCGGCCGACGCGTCGGCAAAAGTCGCCCGTCGGAGATAACTTATTATTTCGCAATAGATTTCCGTTCTCGCCTTCCCCAACCCCCACCCCCCGCCGACCCCCCAACCCGCCCCCACCACCACGATTCTGCCATCGATGCACGAGCGGGGCTAGTACTACAAAACAGTTCTCAATTTCTGACGTTTCCGCTTGCACATTTATAAGGGGGCCAGTCTCGTGCCACCGACCGCGAAAGTTTGATGCCCGGATATCGAAGTCGACGGTGGGGTGGGGGGGGGGGGAGGTGAAAAGTCGTCGGCCTCCGACGCTTTGACGGCAGACGCGGCGACGCCAACTTTTTTCCCATTCAGTTATTCCTAGCTTTACACGAGCGTTACGAGTGTTCCCGGAGTTTCGGGGTGAACGGTGCTCTCTCTTTTTTTATTTTTTTTTTATTTGCGCCTCACATCGGCGCGGTATTATTCGTGAAACACGTTTCGCGTAGAATGTTTCGAGCGGGGTGTTTAAATGATCTGCGATTTGTATCGCGATCGATCGAACGAAATATTCTTATTATGAAATTCGAATGGGTTAGCATGTCAAATATTCTCTAGGCGAAAGGCGGTTATTAGCTCGTATCGCGTTTAAAGTGGTAGCATTATTGAAACGTACGATACGATGCTCTTGAGTTTTTAATAGGAGTGTTGTCGAGCTCGGTATGATTTTCTTGGAGGACTATTAAGATGCGCGGAGATGTCAAAGAGGGAGAATCCCCGATGGCTCTGTCGAGAAAAAAGAATCAATGGCGCGTAACTCATTATTTTGCGATGGCATTTCTCCACCCCTCGCGTCTCGGGCGAACCGTTCCCCCGAATAACTCGCGCAACCCCCACCCCCTTACCCTTGTCCGTTCGCCGGGCCGTATTCCCGTCTTCCTCTTCTTTTTTTTTTCTCTCCCCACGACCATTCTCACCGACTCCCCGAACTCGGATCAATGAGACGGCCCGGAAGAAGATTCGCGGGATAGAGCTCTACGTTCTCGAATCCGCACAAAGGGTCGTCGTTCTTTCGACGAAACTCAAAGTTCGGTCTCGGGGGTTGGTACGTCCCCCAACCCCCTCCGTTTACCCCGTTCGTTCCGGGTACTACGTCGCCCGTGGGCCGAACAATCGTCATTGCGAGTACCGGCGGAATCGCGTTTTGTTCGTCCCCTCCCTTCCCGACTCCCAGCCCCCACCCATCCCTTTCCCTAAAGGGAACTGGGAAATTCGCCGAGGGGGTCGGGCGGCGGTTCACGCAGAAAATGGAATCTAAGGGCGGCATACCGCCGAATCTTCTTCTTCTCTTCCACTTCTTCTCGAAGTTCATCGACGTCGATGCAAGGGATGATTAATGCGAACCACCGGGTTTCCTTTTCGTCGGAGAGTGGTGGATCGTGGCTCGAACGATCAAAGGGAAGTTTCTCACGATCCGAGTGAGGGTTGGCTTGTCTGGAACACGGGGCGGGATGGGGTGGGGCTCTTTTATTTCTTCGGTGATTCGGAAAATTGGTACGTCGCGGAAAATGAGCGGAATCGACGTTGTTCTCGAGTGCACCGCGCATTCTTCTCCCTCGTTGTTATCGTTCACCGTTCTCCGGGTACGTTCGCGACAATTTTAGTTCCCCGGCAACGAACGAGAATATTAACCGCATTCTCCCAACGCGCGATGCGATAGCTTGAGATAATTAGAACCACTTTCGATTAATAACGTTAATGCTTTATCGATACGAATTCGACATCGTGGAGGGATAGGCAATTTGAAGAGTCTATTTCCCCCTCGTTGTACTCCGGATACAACCATGCTCGATTCGTTTCTAACCCCGTAACAGTGGCTAAGCGAGTTAACTAACAACCCTTTCTGTTTATATACCGGCGGTTGCGGCGATTTATACGCAACGGTTTCTGGCAACGCTTTCCCCCCCAGTCGGGGTTTATCGAAACGTTCGGGTTCGATTGCCCCGACGGATAAAGAATGCTCGGAATTTCATTGGTCGGTGAGCTCCGGGGCGGTGCTTATTGCGGTTTCTGTTATGGCAAACATTGAGGAGGATTTATAGCGGGGGCTTTTCCGGGGATTCTTACGCTGTAATCGACTTGGATTTACCGGAATTAAATAAGATACGCGAAGGATTTCGTGAGCGAAGTTGGCGATGCGGTGAGATTACCTGTCTTTTTTGAAGGATAGGGAATCGTTGGATTCTTTTTTCCTCGTCTTTTCTTTGTTCCTATCGTCGACCCGCTAGTCCCGCGAAGGAGAGTTGGTTTAAAAGCCGCTTCCAACGACCCGGCTATGTCGCCTTTAATATCGACGATCCTGTTACGTCGATTAGCAATTATCATCGTCATTACTGTCGCTTCTGGAATTATTCTTAAATTGCGGAGCGGTGAAAATTGGATCAGCAAAAAAAAAATCTAGGTAACTGAATATCCCAAAAGTACCGTAATCCGAGCGCCTAACGGAAATGCGCGTACGATAAAAAATATGGAACCTCATTAAAAATTTGACGCGTTACAAGTAAAGAGACGCTGATCCACGCCTTTGACTAACCACCCGAAGTTCCTTAAAAAAAAAAAAAAAAGGAACTCCAAAGGAACTTTCTCGTAGCACACGAAAAGCCGATGGTACGCGTACGAAACGACTACCCCTGAAACCGCCTCGAGATATTTCAAAACGTAACGCGCCCGGCGAAACGCGCCAGCGTAAACGTAACGAGACGAAACGAACCGCGGGGCCGGAAGTACGGATAGATGGTACTGGCCGGTGAGAATTAGGATTCCCTTCAAACGTGAGTTTCGATAGCGAAATTACGGTATCTGTCCGTAGCCGCGTCGGACGTCGGTTACGGGCTATAGATATTCGTGGAATCGAGTTCGGCTGAGAGAAACGCCGGCGAGGATGAGAGAACGAGGGAAAGAGAGAGGGTGAGAGCGAGAGAATGGGAAGAGGAAGAGAAAAGGGTGGGGAGGTTTCGAAGCCCCGCTCAGCCGAAGACGTACGTTCGACTCCGGGAGGTGGTAGCGCGGTTCGTTCTATTGTTTAATTTAAGTGCCAAAGTTTAAACCGGGTTAAACGCCGTATAAATTCACGAGGTACGCTGCTTTGCACGGCTTCGCGGGAGCGAGATGGCGTCGCACCGAAACGGTCCGGGGCTGTGTTTAAGTAGCGCGGGACCAGATGTGACGTCACTGCGGTTTCCGGGCCGCAGTTAAGGCTGACGACGCGCTACCTTCGGTTCTTGCCATTTTTTTCTCTCTCTCCTCGTCCGCGTTGAATCGGTTTGAATTAAAAATTCACCAAATCGGTGGCGCGACTCTCGAGTAGAGCGCTATTCCGGGTCGTATCGCTTCGGGGGTCCGAGGTGACTCGAATTCGAATTCCAGTGGCGAGGGTGGTGTCGAGGAAAGACGGAATTCTGCCGCCGAGCGGAGAAATTGCATCCACGTTATCGTTTCGGCCGAACGGCCAAAATACAAGAGCGAGAGCGGCGTTACACCTCGTAATAATACAATGGAACGAGTCGACGGAGATATCAGCGTTTCTCTCTTTGCTCGCCCGCGTTGCACGGCTAACGCGTACATTCGGAAGATTAATGGTTACATTACGGGAGCCGCGTCAGACTGAATTCATTCGCGCTGGCGCTCTAACACCTACTTAGAAATTAATATTCGGAATGACGCATTAATTTCGCGGACAACGCGAGATTTATCGTACGAACGATCCACGGACGGGTTTTCCAGCGATTCGCGGTGGAGGCACGGTCGCTCGCGTTGAACGAGGATCGAAATAACAATTCGGCGATAAGAAGGAAATAAATCTACGGTGGTCGGGAGCGAGAAGATAAATAATTGTAAAGGAGCGAGATCCTCAATTTTTCTCGCCCGCGCGGTCAGGAGATCCGCGATGCGCAACGTCAATCGTGAAAATTAATTTACTTTCCTGACGGTGGAATAGACTCAACCGCGATGATAAAATAAAATCAACGAGACGGGAGAGAAGCAAGGAGAGCGGAAGGAAGGGAATTCCTGGAAACGTTCTCTTCCGCAAAAGAAGAAGCGTCGCCTCCGTCGATACGTCATTACGACGACGGGGGGGCCAAGCGGTGCTCGATGTTTAGTCGATTGTCTCCGTCAAACAACGCGCGCTGCGATGCGCCGGTTATCCGGCGTCGGTCGAGGCAAGGCGAACAACGCTCGAGAGTATTCTCTTTAGCGCTTTCCAGCGGGGGTCGGTTAGAGGGGTTGGCACCAAACAATGAGGAGTCTCGCCCGTACCTCGTTTCAAAGCAACGGTACGCATCCGATGAGCTCGTCCTCGCGAGAACGCGGCTACTTGCGTCCGGAAAGATTGACTCTGAGGTAGAGTGGCGGGGGTGGCGGGACGAAGAGCAAACGATCCCCAGGGCGCCCGTTTAAACCTTTTCACGGGCATTTCCGTGGAAGGTACTTTGTGTCCCGTCCTCGTGCACGACAAATTCGAGGTGTGCGCGTTTCTTTTTTTCCGAGGAAGGATGTGGGCACGAAATATTCTGAACAGGGGATGAAGCGGATTCGTTAAAAACCTCGAGTATTGCGCGAGATTGCAAAAGTTTTGGCGTCGGGGGATAGAAATTGTAAGGGGGTGAGAGGATTGTATCGGGAATCGGTCTCGAATTTACTCAAATACTCGTTGTTACGTCGGTTGGCGGGTTTCGTAACGAAAATTGTACGTGGTATGTAATTTCAATATCGAAAGAAACCCTTGTGCGCGAATCGCTCGGTAATAATTAATATTTATAGGCTTCGTCGGTGGAGTTGTCGTTATTAATTTTGTAAATTATTAATATTAGGCTCGGGTCAATAAATAAATAAAATAAAATACATCAACAATACATAAATTATAGATCAGTAATAAAACAAGAGGTATAAGTACAATACCAGACTAGTCTATCCACGCGCAAGGTCGGCGAATCGTAATCAAACTGGTACGGAGCTCGTACGTCGTTCGCGAGTGTAGCGAAAAAAAAGGATGCATCGTGACTTTACGTGCCACTGAGGTATGTGATTGTATCGGTTCCAGCGGCTGAATAATCGCGTGTGTGTGAACGTTCTGCGAAGAAATACCGTTCCCCAGTGTTGCGAAACAAGGGATAGGGGAGAGTGGGGATGAGCGAATGGCACAGTCAGTAAGTAACACTCGTCTTGACAGTGTCGGATCTTATTAGTACATACATATATCATAACCCTTAACCCCGTGGCCTATAACCACGAGTCTGACTCGTGGTAAAGAATTTGTGCCATAAGCGAAAACCACGAGTCTGACTCGCGTTGAGGAATTGAAGCATTAAATGCCGCGTATTATTATTTGAACCAGCGATTGGAGTTATTTCACATCGAGTATATTTAATTAAGTATTAATTTACCAATTGCTAATAATTCATTATCTACTTTGAAATAGTAAATTGTTTTTTCTTTTTTCTTTCAATCTTGCGCCACTTCGGGCACACGGCTGAACAGCTGAACGGCACCACGCGTGACCGCACTTCTTGTTTATTATGGCTCAGTCATTGATTCGAACGTGATACTCTATAAATCTTGTTTCCGAAATCTGTATACTGAAAGAATCGCGCGCGTGTACGACTGTATCAGTGCATTCCGTAACCCGAGGAAAGAATCCGTGATGATAATCAAGAGACAAGGTCTTGTCTCGGGACAAGTACAAGGTAATTGAATTACTTATCGTCGAAGATCTTCGAAGAAGTACGATTATCGGCAAACTATGCGAAACTCGTTTGACTCTCCCAAGCGATCCATCTTTATTCCCTCGAATTACGAGGATAATTGGGGAGACTGCACGAGATCGGAACGCTTTGCCCGGCGTACTTGTAATGCGATTACGCGTACCTGTACTACAATGGGGAAAGATGTCAAAGAGAATCCCTTTATGTCATTTAAAATTAATTTAGTACGGTTTCTTTCTACTAACCATCCGCACGCGAACGTCGCGACGCGGACGCGTGTGCACGCGTTCCGAGGAATACCGTGTCCCCGGTGTAATCATTGACCCAGATACTTTCGAATTTTACCCTAAATCTTTAAGTACTTAATTGGTACAAAAGGAACGACAGCGGAGTTGAGATACAAGGTGCAGGGTCAAATAGCACGAGCGACGGGAAGGGGAATTGTAAAGCGGTGAGCGATGGATAGCGTGCTGTAACCTAAAGAGTCGAGAGGGTAAAGAAAATGGAGAGAATGCAAACGACTCGCGGAGTCGCGGTTAAGGCTTTTCGACGAGTGCGCGCGTGGAAGCTACTTTGCGAAGCGTTATTGTTCGATAAACTCGAAACACCCGACGCGCTCGCGTTACGGTTCGCAGTGGCGTAGCCCAAAGGCTGCTGAAATAATTGATAGCGATGGCGAGACTCTCGTGAGAGCGCGAGTTAACGTTCGATTGTTTTGTCAATTTTTGTACCACTTTTACGGATTGGATTTTTAATGCCCTCTTTACGCGAGAGGGATTTTGTTTTGGTCACCCGCCAGGCACTTTTTTTTTCTTTTTTAATTCTCATGGAATTTAGATTTGTATCGATCGCGAAGCACGATCCTGAATTGGTAGATAGAAATACTAATGCGCGTTTTGCGTTTCGTCGATTTTCAGGTTTGTCGCGGTGATGCGAGCGAAACGAGAGGAGGGGAATTAGGAGGCGCATTAATTCGTAATTTACATCCGGTCAAGAAGTAATTACGAAAGTGAAACACCGTCGAGTGGGGGCTGAAATTAAAACGGGTTCGTACAATTCTGTTGCCCTACAAACTAAAATGAAGCGATGCAAAATTTAAGAGTTCACGTTCCGTGGGCGTGAAATTGGAAATGAGCGAGTCATCGTTAATCCCCGTGCTAAACTCTTTATCGTGTCTACTTGTCGACGTGTTAGAAGATTGCCCGTGTCAGAAGTTGCCATAAGTGCGTTTATTGCAATTTTTAAAAATATAACACCATTTTTTTAAATCTAAGAAAATTTTTTTTGCCCGGTTCCATTTCGCGTCAGGGTACCAGGATTTGCAGTGATGTTGCAAATTTCTGGTAACCTGCCGGTTTCTCACTTCACCGGTGTCCGGTTTAAAACTCCCCTACGTCCCCCACATAAAAGGTTCGGGAGTGTCCGGTTATTCGCAACCTAGCCCAAAAGGGACTCACTCGCAAATAAAAATTTGAAAAAAAAAAGGTAATATGATCTCTGATATAAATAAAGATGTAAAAAATATAAAATATAGATCCCTGTGTATATTGTAAATCAGTCAATATAGATCTCTGTATATATCGTAAATAAATAAATGAATAAATAAATATTGATCTTAATATAGAAACAGAATAAATAAAGATGTAAAAAATGTAAAATATAGATCCCTGTGTATATTGTAAACCAGTAAAATATAGCTCTCTGTATATATCGTAAATAAATAAATAAATATTGATCTTAATATAGAAACAAAAGCTACATGCCGTTCGATCTCAATTTCCTGAGTGTTTTTTCCGCCCCCTCTTTCACCCGGCTTCTCTGCGCTTTTCGCCTCACTTTTCTCTCTCTCTGTTTCTAGAATACAACACCACGATTTACCCGCGATACGAATCAACGACGGTTTCCTACGATTTAATTTTTCCCGTGCCGACTCTCCGCTCTTCTCGAGAATATTAAAAGAAAAGAAAAAAAGAGCGTACGCGACGCTACTGGGAAAATGTTCCGCTCGCGAGAGTTTACGGGCGCACAATGCCGTGTTTGAGAAACACCGTCTTTTCGTATTTCACGCGAGCACGTACGCTTTGTCCGATTTTCGTAAAAGGCCTCGCCATTGCATCCTTCTCAAAGGAAGAATGTTTCGTTTGTTACGTTCGACGCGTTAACTCGAATCGAAGCTGTGTAGGCGATAGAAACGAATCACGTGGCCGACTCAGCTGATTCTCTGATTGCCGCCACGTGACCGGAAGATTCGATTGTAAGTAAGCGAGTAGAAAAGGAGGAGGTGGCTCTTGATTCTCCGATTCTCGTACGGTGGCGAGGGAGGGGACGAGCCTATGTTCCCCCGATATCGAATACTCCGCGATACGGATAAGAGAAGCTCGAGTAAGTTCGCGATACGGGTTGACCCGTTGTCGTTAAGAATGTTTGACCAAACGATTCTGCAGAAACGAAAGTAACCATTGAACACAAAATTTTGTATTTCCGTCGCGCGAATCTCGTCTATAATTATTTTCATCTCTACAAAATTCTTTGGAAAATATTTTCAATACCTATCGCGAATTGAACCGTCTCGTAAGCGCACGCGAAGCGTTAACGTTTAAAAAACATCCGTCGACTGAAATATTTCGAATTTTCTCGTCGAAGCGTACGAGGAGTTAATATTCTACGAACGTAATGAGAATGCACCGAAGTCTATCGACTTACCAAGGGAATTTACATAAAACAATTTTCATAGGTGCACTTTTCCGCTTACGTAGAGAGAAAAAGAAAAACCAAAAAGAAAATATCCGTATTGCGTTACGGCACGCAAAAGAACGATAAAAGCATACGAATAAGATCTGTCATGGTACGTACTACGTTACATTTTTCTATACGCGATTTTTCATGCAAGAATTTCCGATCTCGATACTGCACGGCATTGCGACAATCCAGCTTTGCTCGTACAACAGCTCCGATACCCCCGTTCCGTGTAATTTTAATACCAGCGGTCTCGGAAATTATGCAATTAGGCATCGTCCGATTTGATTTCATTTGATATTATTCCAACAGACTCTTTCGTCGCCAATGAAATCCCGCGAGTATCAACTCCCTTGGTAACCGTGGAAAGACAAACCGGAAGTAGCAAGAATTTCCCGCAAATGCTGGCTCGCGTGCAGCAAGAAGGGCCAAAGTTTAGTTTTCTTCGGCAATGAATATTCATAAGTACATAGGTACGTAGGGAAGCGTCGACTTTGCAGACGAGAGACAACATATTAAAATTCCAAATGGAACTGCGCGAGCGCCGCGCCATTACTTTGCGCTTCCTTTTCAAACCATTAATCACCCGTCGCTAATTACTCTGGCGAAAAAAAAAGTATCGGCGTGTCGCATACAGCGAATTCACGATATTCGCGCGACACTTCTCGACGAACGTAAATCTCGCGCGATGTCTTATCTCGTTATTTCCCGTTAATCGAGGGAGGGGGGGGGGCGTTAAATGAATTTCGTTAATCCGTTCGTCGTTGGTCGAGCGAAAATGAAAATCCGTTACTTTCAAAATTGTCGAGTTTTCCCTGTCGGTGGGGGGATAGGACGGACCGAATAAATGTTTACTTAATGGAAGATTAGTGTTTCCGCAGCCTTGGGGGTATTACTCGGGTGGCTGGAACGAACGTTAAATAGGCATCGGAGTAATTAATGGATTTATTATCGAATTAACGAAGCCGCCTGGTGAAAAATGGACAGCGGGAAAAGTGGGGCAGTCGCCGGTGAATTCGAAATCCATTACTACCCCGGCGACAGCTCTGGGAATAGCCTCGCCGAAGCCACTCACGCCCCGCTCAATGCTCTCTCTCTCTCTCTCTCTCTCTCTCCCCCCCCTCTCTCTCTCTCTCTCTCTCTGTCTCTCTCTCTCTCTCTCTCCCTCTCTCCTGGAAAAGGTGTCTCGCGCGAAATAAATCATCCGCAAAAAATGTTAACGTTAACCTTGATTCGACGTTTCGTTAACTCGTCCCTCGCGTATCCGTCGCATCCCTCTATCGTCCCTTGGATTTGACACTCGACGTCGACGATGGTAATGTCTCCGGGAAAGCTTCATTTTAACGCGTCGGATTAGCTTTTAAAAATCATTTGCAAATGAAAATAAATATAAGCGAGACTCGCCTTACCGAGGGGGGACGAAAGGATTTCGTGTCATCTCCCCTTAGACGTGATTCTTACTTTTATTTATTTACAATCCCTAGATGCATTTTTTAGAATAAACACCGTGGAAATATTGTATCATCGCGTATTTGTCTCAATCGCATCAGGAGGATAATAAAAAGCGACGCCTTTGATACAAAATAGAAGGAAACGTGGCGTTCAGTTTCTTAACGAGAGCGAAATCAAATTGCATGGATAAAAAAAAAGCGAATACCGGATTCGAGTTGCAGCCGTAACGAGACCACTCTACGCTCGTGTACGGCAGAAGTGAGAGAGAGAGAGAGACAGGAAAAAAAAAGAAAAGTAACCGGTAGCTTCACGTGCGATTAAGGGAGTTAAACCTTTTTACGAGGACACTCGGTGGACATTTTGTGGTTCTCGAAGTAACGAGGCAAGCCAAGTTCAGCCGCTCTTTCGTCTTCATTTGAGAGACGAACGTCCGACGGGCAGAACTTTCGGATTGACTGTATTTTTTTTTTCCCCCTCGCTCGATCTCGCGCACTCCCTCTCCCTCTCTCTCTCTCTCTCTCTCTCTCTCTTGGGTGCCGTCTCGCGGGGACGTAAAGGGATTCCAGGGGAGTTTAAGGAGCGATATCTACTCGGGAATAAAAGAGCCGATAGATTACCTTGTGCTTGTCGACTAACAGCGGTCTCAAGTGGCGGTCGAAGAGCAGCTTCCCGGGCTCGATGTTGATGGGGCTCTGTCTCCTTCCTTTGCTGCAGAGAGACCATTGTGGATTTATCAGGCCCCAAAACGAAGGTCCTGAAACACGGAAGATACGATGTTCGATATAATCGATTGTTTGGAGCGGACTCGCGGCTTTGTTCGTGCGATCGGGGGTCGTGAATCAAGTTTTCGATAAGTACTTTAGTCCAGGGGTGGTTACGTTTATTCTCTTTGAATATGGATGAAATTTGATTTGGAGTGTGAGCATTTTGCGCAGACATTCGCGGTGTAATGATAAGCCGCGATGGTCGACCATCGCGAATGAAATGCGTGAGGTAACGAGATTGATCGAAATTATTATTGTTGTCTTGATTTTTCTTGAACCTTGATCGCGAGTGAAAGGATTTTTTAATCGACGCTCGCGGTAACGCGAAAGAACTGTGAACTAGGAATCACTCGGTACTCTGATTTTGAAAATAGTTTCAAAGTTATTGAATCGTCAAAAGTGCGTGATCGTTCGATTTTCCGCGTCCGGAATGGGAATAAGGATTTCATACGTGTCGCGGGGACCTTCGAACGAACCATTTTTTCCATCGGCATCTTGTTTCCAATTTTCCAAGGAAGTTTCGAAACTTGGAAAAACCGCGCCGCGAATTCCCCATTGACCACGCGCCGCTCAGCTTTTTCCAACGAATCGCCCTGTCGTCTGTCAGACGTTTGGAAATTTGAAATTTTTATAATTTCAACTTTTCCAGGTGGTCTGCGACGGTTTCAGCCTCCCCCACTCCCCTCCCCCCCCAACCTTGGCTCGCGTCAAGTTTTATTCGGTAAAAGGGATTTTGAACTCGTTTCAGCGGTCGGGCGCGAGGGACCAAACGCGGCTCTCCTTCGCTTTTCCGCCTGCGCTTTCCTGTCGCGTCCCTCTGAGAAATTTAACTTTCTTCGCGTCTACCTCAGGAATCGATACCAAGAATGCTCGGGCTAACGAGTCCTTCTCTGGGAATTTATGTCCGAGAAACGACGAGGGTTCTGACCTTAGTCAGCGTTTCCCGTATATCGGGCTAATATTTTCATCGGACCCGTGCGGAACGGCGAAAGAAAATTTAAGGAAAGTTCAATGGCTTGGCATCATTTTCGCGCTTCAACCAATCTCCCTCTTTTCTCCCCCTTTTTTTTTTTTACTTCGCTTTGAATGCGCGAGGAATACCTGGGAGAAAAAACCTTTTTACCCGTATCAAAACTTTTGATACTTTGTTATCTAGCAAAGGATTCTAATATATCCCTGCAATTTTCGCGTAACGCGCCAGATTTTACCGTAATGGAGAAGATATAACGAATTCGCGATAAAATTACCAAGAATCGTGCCGTGGTTAAGGGTTGAAAATGTTTTCGCTCGCGCGGAATAGTCTGTCATATTTTCCTTTTCCCGCTGACGGGCGGGATATTAACGACCGCCCGCATCACGGGGGTAAGTAATAAATTATTGCCCGTATAAACAACTACAGCGTGCTCGACGCACCAAACACGTCGGCACGGAAATCTGGCACCGTGACGGCACGCGACGGCGTCCGCGGGGAGATCGTCATAAAATAATCCGCGCGATTTTCCACTAAATCATCCGTCGCCACGTACATTCGATACTCGGATTTTAAATATCCCATTTCGTACCTATACCCGTGGCCATTAAACGGGGGAATGGATTTTTTCACGACTTTATTCGAGACGTTCGATCAGTTTTTAACATTCCGTTGGTAACACAATTCTGACACGAATTCTTATTATTATTATGTCAACATTTTTATGTGGATTAAACTATTTTTGGATACAAGTGAAGATTGAGAAACTGAAAATTGGAGGAAAAATCAGTTATTGAACAGATTGGTAAATTGGTAAAGTTATTGGTAAATAACTCCTCCTTTCCATGATCACGGAAAACAAATTTCCCAATAGGGTTAATTAGCAATTAACACAATTTTTCAAAGTGTCATTAAAAATATTCTATCTTTTTCTTCACGTAACTCGGTGATGGTTGCCAAGAGAAGAAGAACATCACTGAAAGCTGACGTTTCAACAAATTTACAATATTCCATCCAGAACGAATCGTTTCATTAAAACGATAAATACCATCGAACTTTCAACGATTATTCGACTCGTCGAATCCAACGGGAACAAAGGAAACGAAATATTTATCGTCCCGCCGCAATTGCATATCGCGCGCCGCGCGTCTCCACGATTTTTCCAGCTGTCAGTTTGGAAAAACTGAGAGCGACAAGGGCCGACGGGTAACGATATCCTGGCACGCGAGTATAATTAAAAATTACGGCGTCGATAAACGTTGCGTACGGGGTCAATGCCGGCCGCATCGCGCTTCGCCTAACGACAGGGAATTTTTATTGCCGCGATATCGATGCAATTAACCCCATTCGATGCGGGGTTCTCACCCCCCCCCCCCCCACCCCCTCTCCCATCGAATATGACGCGGTCATCTAATTACAAACTCCCCTCTCTGCTCTCGCTCCTCGTTCTTCGACGATCGCGTGTTCTTTTTAAAAATAATGGAACGCGTCTCCTCCTCCTTCTCTTGTTTTTTCAAGCGAATGCCGACATATCTTTTTGAAAAATGCGCCGCTCCACGCGCTCGTAAATTTTCCAGAAGATAAAGAATGATCCCGTTAAACATATTATTACGCACCGGATCTCGCGGTTTATTCGCTTGCATTCGCCGCGATATCGTATCGAGAGTTTGAGGAAAACTTTCTTTCTTTTTCCCTCTCCCACCCCAACGACTTTCTCGTTGTACGCGAAATATTAATTCCTCTCGTATTCTAATACTTTAATGCCGACGCGATTAGAATGCAAAATTGTTAGTGGCCGAGGGGTGAAATATGATACGGGTCGTGCGCACGATCTCTGCGACGTACATATTCATATGTGACTAAAAAGGTATGGAATGGAATACGTTTGCGAGATAAAGCTGCGATGCAATTTGATCCCGGTGTACAGATTACTCGACAATTTTAGGCTCGTCGTATTTGTTCAACCTTGCGCGTTAACGTACACGCGAAGCGTTGCGAGTGTGACGGTAATTTTTTTTTTTTTTTCAAGCCTACTCGATATAAATTCGAGTACAACGAGGCAGAACGAATCGCGATATCGCTGTTCCTTTTTTTTTTTTTTTTGTCGCGAATATTGGTAAACGACGAGGAGAGTCACGCTAATGGAGAATATTCGAACGGTCGCATTACGCGTTTTTCGATACGTTCCCGTTGCATTATTTATTTCATACAAAATACGAATTGTTTTATTAACGCAGTTATATCGAGGCGGATTTCGAGTATTCGCGTATTATTCGCCTCTCGTCAAATTTTATACGTATTTTCAAATTTTTACGCTTCGGTCGCGAGGAACTTTTATCGTCGCGTCGACGACGCGGTTTTCCTATCTCTCGATGTACATTTTCTCCTGCGTTATTAAGTCGCTCTTTTTTCCGTAACGGTATCTCCTTTCTTGATTATTATCCGCTACTCCCGGCGATCACTCTTCCTCCTCCTTCAGCCATAATTTCTAAACAGTTGAATCAACATGCCGGGGGAATTTACGGTATTATAAACACCCTTGAGCAACAACGCGACATCCCAACAAAAGCGCACGCCATTTATCGTGAAACGCGAAATTAATTCGATATTTATAGCATTATTTGCCGACGGGAGGAATTTCATTTTCGAAGGGACACGAGACCGCAACGGAATTTCGGCGAGTGGCATCTCTTAGTCTCGAATATAATTGCATAATTAGCACCCGACCGTCTGTCTGGCGTCGGCTGACGTAGAGGGGGAGGGGGGGGAGGGGTTGGAGCCTGCGCAAGGGGGTCATGGGCTACCACCGGCTAAGCGGGGGATGAGACGGGTAATGGAATAATGGTGGGCAGATGGAATGATTACTTTCTTATCACCCGAAGGCAGGTAGACTATTATAGCATTCATCACGCGCTACCTGAGGTGGGCGGAAAGGGAGAGGGACGGGGCTACGTCGAAGAAAGAAAGGGAAAGAGAGGGATAGAGAGAGAGAGCGAGGGAGTGGGAGGAGGGGGGTTGAAAGATGGCAGGAGAAAGGGTGATAGCCGGAGAAGCTTGCTCGGTGTATAACCAGTTACGAAGGTGGTCGAGGAGGGGGGGGGGGGGGGTGTAACAACCCCATTATTGAAACTTCAAGCGCGGAGCAATCATTCTGCAATTAGCAAAAGTGATTAAGTGTAGAAGCTAACACAGCCTCCCTCCGCCTTCGCCCACGCCTCCCCACCCCCCGCCTCACCCTCCCCCCTCACACCCCGTACCACCGTCGTTTCTATTCTTACCGCGTGGTTAGAGCAGGACGTCGAGCGCGATGGTTGTTGTCGATTCCCCTCTCGCGAGGGTGTCTTTTCCACTCCCACCCCCCCCCCCTTTACGCTGGATAAGTCGCATCGCGCTTCGAGGTACTTGGGGAACACCTGTTTTAATTATCCATCCGTACACCTCGCGGGACTCTATCCGAGAAGGTTGGATGATTCGCGTTGGGGTGGGGGTGAAAAAAGGGGAATCTTTATTATTCCCTCGTCCCTCTCCTCGTCCTCGTTAACCGACGTGATTATAGGTTAGCTCTTGGCAAGAATAATTGTCGGAGATTTCTCTGTCCTCGCTTCTGGCCCCTGTCTCTCTCTCTCTCGCTCTCTCTCCCTCCACTTTCTTTCTCCTCTCGCTCACTCCTCGCGGGGTTTGAGAGAGCGACGGAGGGGAGTAGAGCGAGAGGGACAGTTCGCCGTCAGATACTTCTCGATAAGGGTGAACGCTTAAGACGGGGACGGGATTAATCAAGGGTGGATTAGCTCTCCCTGGGATTTCTCGATTTCTCGAAAAACAATTAATCGCCGGCTCTCGAGTGTTTGAAAAATGCGGAGGGCTCTCCCTTATCTGAGAGAGGGAGGGGGAGAGAGAGTGAGAGGGGAAGGGGTGGGAATGTCGAGGGAGGTTTTAAAAGCTTCCGTGGCGCGCGAAGATTGAAAAATTCTGATGAAGTTACTCGCGTTACGCTAGTACGGAGGTTTCACTCTACCCGTGGAGGCTCTCCAGGGGGTGGAGGTCACGGGGTTAGGGGGGGGGGGTTAATATCGAGGGCAGGATAGTCCGTTACGATCGAAAACCTTCCGATGCTTGTACGGAAGGCGCTATAAACACACGGATTTTCGATCTCGTGACACGTATCTCGATCACCCACGGCTAACCCCGAAAAAAAACAGAGCTCCTCGTTTAGGATAAAGATCCTAATGAAAGGGGGTGGGGCGGCGAGGGGGAATTAAAAAAGGGAGTGGCTGTTCATTAGCGTGTAGATTTTCCGGGTAATAAAAAATATACACCCCCGAGCGTGGGACAAAAGATTCGCGGTTGGGACGGATAGTTGATTGGGGGGGGGGGGGGTAGGGGTGGAACGAAATGTATTCATGTATGCATATGAATTCAACCCTCGCTAGGCCGAGGCGTCGCGACGCCTAGATACGCCGATGTCTGCGGGCTAAAGCCCGTCCGTTGAAAAACATCTTAATTGGACTTCGCGCCCTGTCGTGCCAGTGCCAACAACCCACCCTCCGTCTTCCTTTTTCGCGTGTCTCTGTCTCCGGGCGTTCCGACGCCTCTCTTGGAATCGGTATTCGCCGATAACCAGACGGCACGGCTCACTCGGTGGTGGAACGCATCCCGGGGGCCGGGGATCTCTTTGATATATTCTTCTCGTCAGTTTGGCTGGGAGGGGGGGGGGGCAGAAGTGTCGCGTTAAATGGAATGATCATCCTAAAGAACGAACAAGGATGCACCGAAGATGCCGTTTGGTTTGTATTTTAAAGCAGAATTTGTTTCCTTTTTCTTGGTATTAAGGTTCCCGGAAGGAAATTTATTTATGCAGCAATATAAAACTATATCTTTTCTTTATTCTTCTTCCTACTATGTAAAATAATGGAACAAATCTGGATCATGCACTTCTCCGAATCTCCGGATCTCCAAACTATTTCTGAAGCAAGCAAACACATGTGATTGCTTGTGAAATAATTTTCCGTAGAATTGAAATTTTATAATTATTTCGTGACCAGCGACCCGAAATACACTTGATGGAGTAAAAAAAAGTTTGGAGATCTGAAGATCCAGAGACGTGGATGATCTAGATTTAAGCCAAAGTAATTGATCGTTTTCCAGGTACCCCTAATATATTTCATTATAATTAATTAAACCGACGACATAGTTTCTATGCAACGTATTTCGCGTAAATTCGCATGGTGTACATACATTGTCTAACCAACTTGACGCAACGTTGCGGTACTTTACGCTCTTCAACGTCGAGTGTTGTTTTTCAGAATAAGCGTTTCGAAACGGATACACGTTTCGTGGAACATAATCGATAGTTTCAATTTTCGGCAACCGGAGGTACGCGGTAATGGAACATCGATCATCGACGTTGAGAAATACGAGAGCGAGCTAAACGAACGCACAAATTGTTAACATTTACTTGGAGTACGTGCGGGCGTTGGTATTCCTTTATATACCTACGTACGATACTCCGAACTTTTCTATTTGGCTTTAAAATCGAGACCTATCGAAAACAAGGCAGCGAGGCAATATTCCCTTAGACGAGATGGGTAGGAATATCTCGAGAAAGAAAATACTCCTCTTCGAGCGGGAGTCATTGTTTCGAATATCGACGCGAGAGAAATAAGTATCGCATTCCCCCCACTGCAATTGCGATAATAAAATAGCGTTAACCCTTTCTGACGCGTCGATTTTAATAGACGCGGGTATTCTTGCGCTTATTAAAAATAATTTGTTAACTTATTCGTGTAACAGGATAAACCTATAGATTCTAAAAAAAAAAAAATATTCCCAAGTTTCTTTAACCGATAGTTTGTCATACACACGCATTCCTGGTAAATAATATAGTTGACGAAGAATTTATGAATTTTCATTCTACCCTCGTTTACACGCTGTTCGAGGATCTAAGTATTGAACATTTTTTCCCTGCAAGTAACACAGGGAAATCCGAGAGGGTTAAAGGAATCTCGTCGAATCCTAAAACGAGACTCGTGGATATTCCGGAAAGGAGATCGTAACGAAGCGTCGCGTTTAATGTTCAAATTAAATCTCGCGGAGAGAAGTAAAACGAAGGTCCGCGTAGGGAACGTACTTCGCGTGTAATTCGAAGACGTTGCAAACGCTTTCGGGTTTCTTTCCTACTCCGCGTTTCTCCCTTATCTGCAATTCTCATTTTTACATACCCAGATCGGGTCTTATCGGGTGGAAAAAAAAAGGAACTTGGTAATGCATACCGGCGCCCCGGAAACGCACTGGGAATGTATGCAAATACGATGGCGGAAGGATTACTTACGTTTAAGCATGGAAGTTTGCGAGACCTATTTCCATAAAATTTCCGATCTCTTCCGGATCAATCTCGATATGCATGAAGTATTCAAAAACAAAATGATTACACGCCGTAAAAGCAATGATGCAAATGGATGTACGGGCGAAGGAAAAATAATGAGGGATTTGAAAAGGATGTGGGACAAGCGGAAAGATCGAGGATTGTTGGAAACGCGATGGAGAAAGAGTTGGAATATTTCTTTTCAGAAGCTGACAGTAGAATTAAACATTTGTACCTGGAATTTCGAATTTTTGTTGATACCGCATACATACCGTGCGCGCGGGGCATTGTTTTATTATTTTAACGCAGAATTTTTACAACCGACGCATTTTAGTAGAGATTCTCAACCGTGGCGTCGTATATTCGCAGTAATATTATCGCGTTTCAAATTTTTGTAATGTACAATTTTTACAAACTTGACGGAGTCACTCTCTGTCATATAAATAAATGAAATTACGCGTATTTTACAAGAACTCCGCGAACCGCGAAAAAATTTCACGTGATCCATAAGTCCGGAGAGCCTGATCTAGATCGGTTACCGCGAAGTTTAAAATTATTTCCAGTCTCGACTGTCCCGGAAGCTGAAAAGTCCGAAAGCGCCGCAAATCTTGAAAGCTTTGAACGTCTCGGCGAGAACTTTGTATTTCCGACGTGGCGCAAAAATCTGCAAAGTCCAGGGAGATCTCGAAACTTACGGGTTACCTTTGTTTCTTGGGAAGGATAAGAGATTTATTATTTATTTTCGCTGCCTCTCCTCGGTTCTCGATTACCCGACGTGCCTCGGTAACCGGTCGCGATCAAATCGGCGAAAGGAGGACCGTGGAACATTTACGCGTAATAAGAAGGGACAAACGGGGTCACGGGAATCTTTCTTCGGGGGGACTAAAATATATTTCTCGTACTCACCTCCAGCGGTGGATTCTCAATTCGCCCGGGAAACTCTCGTTTTCGCGACACCGAGGGAAGATTTATCGACTCCGTGGGAACGCGAAAAGTGTTGCGGTCGACCGGCGAGCTTTAAGTTTCGGCTGAGTCTCGGAGGGCCACGAAAACAGCTTTTTTGAATCGTAGAATTGAACGGTTATCAAGAGAGAAAGTGTTGTCACGGGCCAAGAACAAGTACGCGAGATTAGACCGTGTCTCTTGAATTTTTATAGATATATTCGTACTTGTACTTCGCCCTTGTATTTGCATTTTTCATACTTAAAAAATTTTTTTATTGATATCCGGAGCACGTCGAGGAGGGCTAAATATTGATCTATACTACTGTCATCGAGTTTCTCGAGTTTGTAAGTGCAATTGTAAGAAAACCTTGTTTGTGACCTTGTATCTTTTTCGGAAAGAAAGAACGGAGGTTTTCGAGGTAGCCAAACGGCATTAAACAATTAATTCTTTTTTTAAAAGTGCAATTAGTTGTTTCGAGCGTATTTGTAGCGTGGTAGGTACAATGGTGTCCGTCGGAACGAATTAAAATTGGTATATTTGAATAAGTGCGGAATGAAGAGGAGAGAAAATCGCGATGGTGAGGAAATTATGTATACCGAGCATTCTTAATCCGGGATGGTCCGATTAAAAATTAACCTGGCAAGTAAAATTGATTTCCTGGCTGAAAGATTGATAAGCTAGGGTAGAGATGCCAGGCGTCTGAACTTATTTATTATTAAAACAATTAAGAGGCTTCTTGGAATTATTAACTCCGAGAGCCAAGTGAGCCACCGGAATATATTTCGAATTTCAAGGGACTTCCCGACGTCGAGTTTGCGAAGCGTAATTAATTTTCGCGCTCGTATAATCGATACAAAATTTTTGCCAACTAACTCGCGATTCGCTGAATTTCGCTACTCGTCTACGCACGATTCAGCGGCGCAACTAGAACGAGATTTTGGAAAATAAAATGCTCGCGGACCTCTGGGAGCTCTGACGTCATTCGTGGATTATGCCCAGAGTCTTCGCACCATTTAGGTTGTCGAGCTTGAAATTAATTACTCCGTTCCAATTAATCAACGTCGCTTCGGCATCTCATCGTGTACATTCGATATCGAGCACGCTCCTAAATGACAATATCATTGAAACTCCGATTTTCTATGCGAGGCGAGGTTAGCCAGCGCGAATGGTTAATCGTACGTATCGCGCGGTGTCCTCGTTTATGTTTATTGTCTCTCAGTATTTTGCAAACAATTCCCTATGAACCACAACGGGGACCGATAGACCTAAGCAATAAAATCATGGAAAGGTGTAATACTTCTAAGAGGCATTCGAAAATCATTTGTAGAAAAATATTGCATGGTGATTTAAGAATCGTAGCGGTGTTCCATGCGATTCGAGAAGCTTTGCGCAAACAGCGCGACGAGCTTTCGAAGTTTACACGTCCTGGCGCAATAACGAGATCGCTCGATTCGCATTCGCGGGTCTGCCTACGTAGAACACGGCGATTTACGCACCGTTGCTGTCGCAGTTGTAAATTCGTTAATTAACTAAGGTAATTGCTCTTGTAGTCCGGTAATGCGTTCGATCCAGGATGGGCGGTAACGCGAATCATACGGATACCGAAATAGCGATGGCCCTAAGTTACGTTCGCGCGGGAAAAGTATCTTGACTCGCGAACTTTTGTATTATTTTATTTTTAGAGAGGGCACTGTTCTTATCGATTTAAATTAATAAATTACATTAATCGAGCTCGAAGAATTTGATGTTATCTTCGCGTCGAATTAACGAAGCGAATCTCTCCAAGGATACCGGACGTTACTCCGATAGCCTTCGAAGGGTATTGTCTCACTCAGCTCCTCGGTTTCAAAATTTACAAGGTTTCGAGCGAGAAAAAAAGATCCGAAAAAAGTCCGAGGCTGGTTTGGGTAATATCGATCGAGCGGAAGTACCCAGAAGGGTTCCGTGCAAATTATTAATTAATAGAGCGATGCTAAGGAATTTACAAACTCCGCGGAAGAAAGGGAACCGTGAAGATAAAAGAGGAACACGGTTGCGCGAAGTTTCGATGAAAAATAGAGTTTCGGGATGATTAATCCCTGAATCGATTTCACCAGATTATATCGTGCGAAAGTCTATTTTGAATTTTCCCATTTTCACGTTATTCACTTCCTTTCTAGTGTGGACGTTAGGAAATTTCTGCTCCGCGATACTCCTCGCAAGCGTCTTCGTAATTATGTCGCGGATAATTCGAGAAAACAATGATAATTCCGAGAAAATTAATTCCTTTGAATTCCCATTACTTTCCATTTTCTCAAAAAACCGAGTTCAGTCGCGCGCCACGGTTTAATAAATTTTCCAGCATCAGTTTGCCCGCTTAAGAACGTTCAATTATAATCGAGACATTCGATTCTAATCGACCTAAGTGGTCCCGAGGAAACTACTTAACACACCAGCGCAAAATAACGACAATACGATAGAGCTAATTGACGTTTCTTCCAATTACGAATTCTTTCGCCAGTTTTTCCATCTACTCGCATTAAACCACATTAAGCCCAACCCCTTCGTACCTTATCGTCGACGACGTCTCTCTTATTCGAAGCTTCGTGTACTCGATGCCACTTAATTCTCAAAAAGCCGATGATTACTCGCGAGCCATCGAGAGCATTTCACTTCAACGACGTTAGAATTTTTTCCCCTTCATAAACAGAAACGAGAAAAATTAAAACTAACGCTACCAGAACTTTAACACCCCTTAATTGATCGCTCGATAAATCTGTCCTCAATTCGTTCCGGCGTTAAATACTCGAATCCTTCGACAACTTAATCGACAAACAATACCAGTGGTTCCGTCCTCCCCGGTCGACCCAATAAAAAAAGAAAAAAAAAAAGAAAAACCTTTATTCTCCTTTCCTCTCCCTTCGCGGCAAATTTGCCACGACGCGCGTATCCCTCGAAGAGGGTAAAACCCCGGGGAAAGATGAGATGGCGGAATTAGAAAAGTCCTGCCGTGGTTTGTTTGAAATCCCCGCAGCGTATATTTGCCCTCTCGAGTACGTCGCTAGTAATGCATGTACGCGATCCCACCATGCCGCTGGATGGACCGGCAGAGGAGAGTTGGTTTTCCGGAAACATATTCTATGCATACATGCATGTTCAACACCTGGGAAGCACCGACCATCGTCCGGCCACCCGGGGTAGTCAGGATGTTAAATTACGGCATTTAAATAATTTCATTTAATCTCCGCGCGTCGCCCCCCCCCCCTCCTCCTCCCCTGCCGGCCAGCATCCTCGTTCCCCAACCCCTCCTGCTCGTCGTCTTTCCACCCTCGACCCCTCCGCGGTCCGGGGGATGCTTCGGGGATCCTCGTTCCTCGGTTGGCCGAGCCTCGCAACCTCCTACGAGGGGCGAATATTTTCCTACGTAATTACGTGGTCGTCCGACGTGGAAACCTCGCTCCGGGAAACATCCTTTCTTCTACCTCGTATTTTCCCATCCCCATGCCAGAATCGACGCGGACACCCCCCCCCCCCCCCTTCCCTCGGGGAGAAATTGTAGTTTACCATCGTCCACGCGTTTCAAAATACCTTTACGCGCTACTGACTCGATTACACCGGCTCATTATCGCGTTGGATCCCTCGTCCGGTGATATTACGAGCGCGGATATCCAAAACGGGGGGGGGGGGGGGGGTTGGCTCCCAACGGGGATGCGAGCGCAGTTGAACGAATCGCAGGGATAAATCTTCGCGTTTGTATTTATTAAAAGCCCATCGAGCGGTTTGATTGCGATTTGAAATATTCACCGAACGCTCCCCCCCGATAAATAATCAACGGGGGGGATCTCTTATTAAACGGTATCCCCGTGATCGCTCGACCGTCGGATCGATATCCTCCTTTATGAATAATTCAATTTTAATTCGGTTCAAACGACGCTTCTTTTCGTCGTTATCTACCCCCATCGGGGAATCTTTCGAGTCTGGATGGCCGGTAAGCGATGGTATTTAAAAATTTCTACTCACCCCCCCCCCCGTCCCCGCCGCACCCTCTCGGACCCTCCTTTACACCCTTTTCTCACGAATCGCGTTGAGTCTTAAGTCAGCACACTTGCATTCAGCGCGAAGTGATAAAGATGGAAAGTGGCCGGCATTTGCATGTTTATTCCGCTTCTTTAATTCCGGCCAACCCACTCGGCGAGAGGAGGGTGGCTTTACCGTGAGGGGGGGGGGGGGGGTGGGAGGGTGTCGGGGTGGGGGAGAGCTTCCACTTGGAAAATATATGAAAAGGCTGGCCAAGAAGCCGGCTCATTTCACGTGGCGAAAGTGTCTCTGCTCGTTACTATTGTTTCCCCCCCGCCGTTCGAGTTCTGGTCACGATTCGCATTTTTCCGTAATTTTCCACGGAGCTCGCTCCTAGACGCGCGCCTTTTTAATCCTTTCTTCCCCTCTGTCTCTCTTTTAATCACATCGTATCGTCCCAGCGGTAACGTCGATAATGCGTAATTACGCGACAGCTGGAAAGCTGAAAATATGCTTTCGCTCGGATTCTCCGGTTTCCCTCGAAAACGTTTGCCTTATTTCATGCACCTCGCCTACGAATACTTCTGCGCTGTTCGAATATTCATTCGATTCTATTATGCATGGGTTCGTCCCACTTTCCTACTTCTCGAGACTACCGTCGCATCTCGCTTATAGAAAATACTACGAGGATTGTCTCGAAAGAAGGGAGGCCGGCGTTTACCGTCGAAGTTGCAACATCGATATCGAAAGGTAGAATCGAATTTGCATAATTGTCGGAAATTCGACGAAAGTGGCAGAGACATGCAAGATTTCGATTTTCGGAAATCGACCCGAGAAATTGTCTGTACGCGCTTTAAAAAAAAATAATCTGCAAATGATATCATACCGCTCCATTTAATCGATTCGTTCGAGCGTGTGCCGTTACTTGAATTTGCGTGTATCAATTCAGCATTCTTTTCCTCGGATCAATCGGGTCCCGCGTTCGGGAATGCTTCGAACGCCCCTGGGTGTCTAACATTTATTAGGAAATTCAATTATTTATCGGTCAAGCGTTGTCGGATACGTATGGCGTGCCCAGGCGCGCGGTCAGATTTCACTCCGTTTGGCGAATTAATGACATTCTCGAAATTCTGTCTCCCCCTCTAACGGCGCTTAGGATGGCATAGCCAGCATAACCATGCGAATTTCAACCATGGTGACTAGTATGCGTTAGGAGTCCGAGGCTGGTACGTGTAAAGGGGACCTGTTTTTAGACGTAATGACGTATGACCCCACTTTGGTCTTGATCATCCGAAATTCCGGATAAACCGCAGAATTGATCGTGACAGGGCTCGTAAGCGAATGTCGTGTATCGCGATGCTCTATTACGAGTCGCCATATTGGAAGAAAATTATCCCGTTTGTCTGTTCGATTATTTATATCGTGCGTTGGCGGGAATTAATTATCTTCGCTCGAACGATTTATCGTGATTTCATTTCATTTTTTTATGTCCCTGGACAGATCGGAGACTTGTCCAAATATATTTATTTTAATAATTTATGACAATTTATTTTGTGGCTCTCGCGATAACATTTTGTTTCGGACGTTTTATCGAACGTCGCTCGCGAGGCGTTGTAATTTATTAGACCTGAGATTTTGTAGGCCGAAGCGATTTCTGTCTTCGTATTTGTTACTAACATTTAAAAATTGTCTCATTGCAAGAACAATGTAATTTTCGAGGGCCATCAGTTACGGAGCTGCTCGTTAATTTCAAATATGTTACAACAGTGACGCGAAGTAACTGACGCGAGTTCAAGTACTCCGAAAATAGAAAAGCTTCCAGAGCACCAGTTACGAGTGATTTTATTATCCGAAATTGACTTTTCCAGAGATTTTCGATGCGCGGTCGACGTCACTTTAACCGATCAAGGTAACGCGATACGAAGCGACGAACTCGACATTATTTACGAGGCAAACGTAAAAACGTAACACTCCTCGTCGAAACAAATGCGATCTTGATTGTACGTCAAATTCGACTAATCGCTCTTTATTCCCGTCACTTAAAAAATATTGTTACCTCGTCATCGATCGAATTAACGCGTTCGGTGACAAAAGACGGGCAAATTTTTGATCAACGCCATGAGGAATCTGAAATTACCCGTGACTCCAAAATCCCCTAAATCCGTGCGACAGAAAACCTAATTCTGTCTCGCGCTACGTCGCCGTAATTGTTGGTCGTTTAATTAGAATTCGACGGTGTTCTAATCAACGGGATTTCCATTTCCCTCGCGTATTTTAAGCCTCTCGCCCCGGCCTCTCAAGTTCGTCTCGTCTCCCCATTTCCGGAAATGCTAGACGCAAGCTGTACTTTTATTATCTGCGCCCGTGTAAGCGTCCTTTGAAACTGACGCCTTAATGCGCAAAGTTACGAGACAAGGTTGCGCAACTACGACTTCTGTGCCTATCCGTTCAACAGCCGTTCCATATTTGAGCGCGTATGCCTCGTAACCGTGTTACTCGACGGATTTAACGGGAATCCGGGAGTGAGCGGGACGCACGAGTTTTCTTTCAATTACGCAAATGTTACGGGAAAAATAAAAATGTGCCCGAGTGTTTTAAGTCTCGCGACCGGTTATGCGTTTGACGGTAGAAATATGTTCTCTCCCTTTCCACCCACGGAAACTGTCTCGTATATACGAGCTCTTGGTATTTTTATCTCTTTCCCCGCGCTAAGGACAACGCGTCGGCATGGTGGTTTTCCAATGTCATCGCACCGCTGGAATACGTGATATCAAATATTCGTAAAGTCGTGCACGAGCAAACTAAAATATGGAGGTCGCGACTCACGTCAAATATCATCGTAATTTTAATATCGAGAATATACGCGCGCGTTTCATTCGTCGAAGATAGACATCGGGGCGCACGTTCTGTTTATCAACGGACCGCGAGTTCGCGTTATCGCAGAGATACGTCGGTCGTTGGAAATTTGTTTTCAACGTAGTAATATATCACCTGGAGTCGTAGAAGTGGGGAGAAACGTTGCGGGGGTGTTTGAAATTTTATATGTACATCGACGACGTTCTTCGGGTACTCTCCTCGTACGAAAATATTCGCGAGGATGTCTCGTTCATATTTGGCGAACGAATTTTCGTGTGACATTATTTTAGGAAGTGCACTTAGTATATTGCAAACGAGAATGGCGACACGTAGGAAACGATCCGTGTACGCGGGGGAAATTCCTTTTTATTTGAAGAGTCGCCTCTTCCTTTGGCAAAATTCCTAACGACGTTCTTCGTTACGCTTAAATGGCGGAAGATCGGAACGATGACGAGCGGAAAAATTGTGGAAGCGTTGAACAGCCATGCGACGAGACTGCGTGGTTACTCGTTTTATTATTTATTAACGCACTGCGGTTAAAAATTTACTTCGTCCGAATTAATAATTGTTTAAATTCAGGGAACAAATCTAGATCATGCACATCTCCGAATCTCCGGATCTCCAAACTTTTTTCTACTCTATCAAGTGTGATTATTTACGGAATAATTTGTCAAAGTGGAAGCTATTTCTAAAGCAAGCAAACAACCTATGATTACTTACGGAATAAATTATACTTCTGTGGAAATTATTTCTAAAGCAAGCAAACAACCTATGATTACTTACAGAATAAATTATACTTCTGTGGAAATTATTTCTAAAGCAAGCAAACAACCCACGATTACTTACGGAATAAATTATACTTCTGTGGAAATTATTTCTAAAGCAAGTAAACACTTGTACGTAGATGATGGGCGTGCAAGTATGTCACCGGGAACAACAGGCAGTGTTCTCTAATCTGTAATTTTTCGTAGGCTCTAACCTGTCATTGTCCATATTTCGAGTATTTATATCTCCGGAACTAAAACCAAGCGCCAACTTTTGCTTGCGGATTCGTGACCAGCGACCCGAGATACACTTGATACAGTAAAAAAAAAAGTTTCGAGATCCGAAGATCCAGAGATGTGCATGATCAAGATTTAACCTAAATTCAGTTATCAACGCTAGTCGAAACTCTATTATTTCCACTTCATTCTCAACCGTCTATCTCGGATCTTTTCTCATTCGCGACAGAGTATTCTACGTTCTTAAACCTCCCAACCCCCTAGTTCTTCAAGCACCCCGTACATCTCGGTATATTCGCCGAATATATCGCAAACCGTCCTGGGAATCCCGAGATATATATCAGAGGAAAAGTGTCCTCGTTTCGCGGTGGAAATTTCATTTTCACTTTGGCATAGTAGTTTCACGGCTCGGGGAAGTACCCTCGAAGTACTGGATCAGGGCTGCCAATGTTACCAGTTGCGTACCGGCGTAAGGGAGGAAAAGCTGCCGGGGTTGCGACTTAATCCCGCTCGTAGAAAAGTTCCGCGGTCTCGAAGATTTCGCGTCGTTCCACATTTTTACTATTTCGACGATCCGCTTCGACTTCGCCCCCCCCCCCCCCCCCCCCCACGCCGTCACCCCTTCCCCGTCGTTTGTTACGCGTCACGCGATTCTCGCCTCGTTCTTCTTTTCCGCAAATCAACCCCCTCCGGGACGAGGAAGTTTATAAGAGTCCCAGGGGGGGATACGTAGAATCGTGGAGAATATCGATTCGGTCATTCGAATGGACTCAATTTTTTTGCCTTTGCATACGGGGACAAATCGTACATCGCTCGTTAATAAATAACGATGACATCGATGACGATAATGTCGATCGATGACAGGAGACAAATCTGAGATACCGAACGCACAAACATTGCCCTTCCGCGTAAGTAAAATCAATACCATCGGATAAGTATTTTCGTATCCCTCTCGATCAATACCGCAGTCCTTAGGTTATCTCGAAACTTTTGAACGTCGATCTCTAACCGCGAACAATTCTCTTCCCTCGCGCGTCTTCTATTTATTCCCCAGCATTGACTCCGGTGCTCGGAGCCAGTATCTGTTTCTATCAAATCCTATTTCCACGTTTACGCGTCAGCTTGTAAGTAAAAAGTACCGTCGGGGTCTGAGCGATATTTCTCTCGAGCCGAAATCACGGATACACGATGTATGTAGTCGCGCGGGGGGGGGGGGGGTAGACGTACATACGTACGTGCGCGCGTATAAAAGGAATTCGAAGCGTGCGACGAGGTACATACGCTTATTGGTTGTAAAACGGGCAGGGCCATCTGCCCCCCCCCGCCCGATATGAGACCTCGGTGCACCCTAAAAATCCACTCCTGACCTCCGTCGATCGGGGTAATAAGTCAACTGAACCTCGAGCGTTGTTACGCGCACCGGGTGTCGCGAAAGTAACGGAGAGATTTTTATTCGTCGATCGACAAGTGGAAAGGTGGACTTTGTTTGGTGTTGGACACGTTAACTAGTTTGAGAGGTGTGCACCTAAATCGTGTCGCAAAGATGAAATGATATCGAGTAGATAATATTAGGGGGAGCGGAAAGTAATGTCGTTTTCTTAAATTAAATTCAAACAAATAAATCTTGAAAACCAATTAATTTATAGATCTGACATTGAAAATTTGCACACTACATGGTAAAAGGTTGTTAATAATGATTGTGATTACGTTATTGATTAAAAATAAAAGTTTGTTAAAAATTTATCTGTTTGCATTAAACGACATTACTTTCCGGTCCACTTAATATTTAATAAACATAATTTCAAAGTTAGTAGCCCAAAATACTGAAGAAGAAATACAGAAACCACTTTCTAAAATATCGCCCTCTCTTCTTGACGAGTATACTCGTCAAAGCCAGCCGGCCGGTTAATGTGCGTGCGGTGAAATCGAGGGAACAACGACGCACGGACGATAAAGTACGCATCATGGGGCTACGCGTTAGACGCACGCGATTACGATAAATTACGTGGAATGTCTGGAAAGGCTGATTGTTACCGCAATTTGTTACGTTGCCACTATCCTGGCCGGTGATACGATACTTCGATGCGCTTAAGAATCCACTTTCTTGCCACTATGCTCGATCGCGATAATAAGTCACGAGAGCTTCCGCTGTTGGCAGTAACGTACCGGATGTTCCAAAAGTGCGAACTACTCGACGCGAAATTTCAGCCGGGTCGATTCTACCGTGCTCCTCCTTCGTCCGCTCGCGTTCGAATCGTTGCGATTCGCGGATACCACTTTGCTTCGATCTCTTTTTTTTTTCTATTTTTGCCGCGTAATTATCGAGCTACAAGTTCCGGAATAAAATTTCCATTCGTGCTATTCGTTGTACCTACGCGAAGCGATACGGCGATAACGATTGCAATTCAAGTACAACGTTTACCGTACGGTCGAAAAGATTGAAGTATTTCCTTCGAAAAAAGAAATTTGTAAAATATACCAACGTCCATAAATACTGACCGAGTGATTTAAAATCTCGCGTCCTGCGATTCAATATCGACTTCGGAGCAGTTCGATTAATTAATTTAAAAAAAAATACACGCGCATTTGATATTAAAGACTAAACAGAAGCTTTTATGTCCATCTCTTCATACATCAGTTTTGCAATGAAAGTAGGAAATACGGCGAGACGAACGAGAACCCCGAAAAGTTCATGCGATAAAACTTGAGAAGGTCGGGGGGTGTGGGGGTGGGGTTGAGAGAAACGCGGAACGAAAATTTCGGGGATTTTATACGTACGCCTCTTAACCGAGTATACGGCACTGTTTCTCTTGTGGCAGCTGGCCCACATGGCGGAACAACGGTAAACTCGAGACCCTCGTGCCCGCACGACCTTATCGGAGCTCGCCTTATTTTTAATAAAAACACCGAGGCCGGGGTGGTGGAAAACGCTGAGATTAAAAAATTCGTGGCGATGGTGGCTCGAGCCGCTCGATGGCCTCGTAACTTAAAATTAAGAAAATTAGGAGGCTCTCCCCTCTACGGCGGAGTAAGATGGAAACTGATCAGCATTTTTGTCCACCTGAAGGGGTAGCGAAGGGATTTTAATTGGCGGATCGAATCGTTTTTATCGATCATAAATCGTTTCTAGTCGAGGCAGCGTTGCCTAAATTTTTAACCCGACCCTTTGCACGAACGAGGAAATATTTTATAAATTAAATACTTTCGCGAACGAAGGGCGCGCGTGATGGTAGAATATAATTTTATTTAAAGCTACCGGGAATTTTCCCCGACGCTGTTGACGTTTGAAAAACTCCTCGTCGCGAACGGGCGATTACGTTAGCTCCGCATAGTTATTTATTTATTTATTTTTTTCCCCCGTTATGATTAAAATGGCAAATTCACGATAGCGAGACGAAAACGCGACTTCCTTTCGTAACGTAGTAAACTGTGCTAACGTAATAAACTGGGGAAACATATTTTTTCGCTACTCGGAAGCGTCGGCTGGAGGCAAGTTAAAATATCTCGTGGAGCACGAGCAGAGTCGCGTTTGCTTATTTTGTACATAAGTTCCCTTCGGATAAATGTACTTCTTACGTCCGCGAAGCGTAACGTTCTTTCTATGATCGACCCGGAATATCGACTTGTCGTAAAACTTTTCCAATATTAGCATCGCTTCGAACAACGCGGAAAGAGTTATTTCCAACGGGGCTTTTCCCATACCTCGTTATGCCGTGAGTTTTCTTTTTTACGATTGGTTATTCTCGCTACGACGAGAAGAAGACCGTTGTATCTTTATAAATGCGAAAACTAATTGGAGGCGGTGATTCTTACCTGAGATTCCATCGTAGGTCCACCATTCATCCCAGCTGGCCTCGGATTCTGTAAACGAAGAGAGACAAATCTGTTATTTACGTATTAATTCGGAAATATCTCGATAGTTAATTAACGAGGATATAATATTAATATTTATGAAGGATGGTGTATTTTACAAATTTCTTTTTTCGAAGGAAATACTTTTTGACCGTATCGTATTATTTTATAAATTTCTTTTTTCGAGGGAAATTCTTTATGACCGTATGGTAAACGTTGTACTTGGATCGCAATCGTTATTAAGGGAAGAAGCAATTGGCAATTATTTGCAGTGAGAGTCCGTTGAAATAAATCGGAGAACACTGGAAACAACCGAATTCGTCGAGGGAAACAACCTGCGAACTAGCGAAAGCGTTTTCGCTTCTTATGTCTCGGTAAAGAAACAAAAAGAAACGATTTCGCCGGGAGAACGATATTCTCGAATCTGTACAGCGGAAACATTTTCCTCGGTAAAACCCCTGTGGACGTTATATTAGCAATTTCCCGGTTTCTTTCGCTGCATATCTTCGAAAAGTTCACCGGAGGAAACTTTGAAGCTCCATCACGCGGGTACGAGGGCGGGCTACCGGGAAAACGATCGAGCCACGACCAGCATCGATCAACCGCATCCTACCCCCGCCGATCTCCATCGTACCATCTCGGTGATCGATCAATCGATTATCGAACCCGACCCGAGGTCGGACCACCGAGGATCGACTTGGTGCACTCCTGTCGTGTAAGCACAAAAAGGTTTAAAGCGCGCGGTTCAGCGGTCAGATGGAATCGAATCTTGCTTACTTTCGCGTTGATATTTTGGGGAAATTAGTAAGTACCGGGTGTCCCGTTTAAAGTTTTGCCCGCTATTGTTGTCCGAGTTGAGGGTTGTTAGAAACAATTCTTACTTCACGTGGGATTGACGAATTTGACCGGGATACATTGTATGAATGCGAACGAACGCGATGTCAAGAGTGCGCGTGGCCGCTGCATGCGCAGCGTCACGTAGAACCGCGTGCGGTTCGAGTATGAATGTGTGTGTGTGTGTAGTGTAAATGAGCGTGAAGTGTCTTTTAGGGAAAAGGGCACGAAAACGGCAGAGCCGATTGCGACGTTACGACGGAAAGAGATGCCGAGCCACCAATAGAATTTATCTGTGATTTATCTATTTTTTGACGCTGTGACGATTCGAGACTTGTGTCGTGTGCCGCGTTTATTTCATTTAATTTCTGTTCTTTTGTATTTTTGCTTCACTCTATATTAATAACCGTTATTGTTTTCTTTATTATTATCAAAGAAGACTGTTTTGTGCAAGTTCTTTTCCCTCAATTCCAACATTCACTCAATTAACATCTAATTATCCCACATTCATTTCGCGAGAGATCACGAATCTTAACTATTGTAAATGTAGCTCTGCTCGAAACATTTGTTTATACTAACGCGTAGTACCAGAGATAATTGAGCGTGAAGCTTCGCGTAAACATTTCTAGTATCTCCGATTTTGATTTTATTATTTCTATCTCGCCGATAAAAATTGTATTTAAAACATCAGGGCCCGTCTTTGGAGCACGGATCGCGGTTTACAGAAACTCGTTCGCTTCGAGGAGGAATGCGAAATTCTCCGGTGGCGTTGATATCAAAGAAGGGAAGTTTTATATTTTGCGGTGCGAACACGATACAGGATGGGGAGATCGTTTATTATCAAAGTCGTGGGCGAAGATTCTTGAAAGGAGATACCCCGGCTAAGTACAGGACAAAACCTCTTTGGGGAAGTATACTTAAAGTACAAGATTCCGAAGGGTAACAGTATCCCCGCGAGTTAACCAAGTTTTCCCAAACATCGAATCTCGGTGAAACCCTTTGAGAAGCGCGCACGTATAAAATTTTAACCGCGTCTAATCCTACGCGAGCAGCCATCGACGGATAGATCGATAATTTATTAATTGGAATTTAACTTAACGGTACGTCTCTCTCGGGGATCGGGTGGTTCTATTTACTGGAAAGTAAATAAACAAGTAAACAACCACCGAGTAAACCGGCAACTGCTCGTCGATCGTTAGACACGAAATTCATTTAACGTACGAGTCAAACAATTTCGATTCGACATCAATCCGAGGCTCGTAAGTTTCCCGTGACTAATGGTCAACAGCGTCGATACAACCAAATCCGACCCGCCCATCGCGCGGTCCATATCAATATTATTCCCCAGTTGTTTAAACATATCGAATAGTTGGAGGTTCCCAGATCAATTATTGGCTCGAACCGATGTCCACTTGACCCTCGTCAACCTACACACGTCAAACTCTCTCCCTCCCTCCCTCTCTCTCACTCCCTGTTCCTCTCTCTTTCCCCAGAATCGTCTGACTCCCGAACCGTTGGTCTCCGTTGTCTGACCATAGCGTGACCCATTCCACTGCGAACAGTGACCCATATTCGATTATCTGGATGCATGCCATCCAGTCCCGTAGGGCAAACTAATTGCCTCAAATTGGAAAACTTTCTCGGGCTGTCCCGATCTCGCTCTCTCTCTTCCTCTCTCTCCCTCTCCCCCTCTCTCTCTCTCTCTCACTCTATCGTCAATCTCTATCGTGCCCTTCCACTCCCAGTCCGCCCTTGGGGTTCTTTCACCATTATTCTCAAGCGTGTCCGTTCTCTCTGCACTCGCGTTCAAGCATTACGGCGCTTTGTCTATTCCTGACTTTTACCCAGAATGCTTTTTTTTATCACCTCTTTGGCGAGACGCGATCACTGGTCGGGTTAATTTTCGGTGGGTTAATCGACGCGGAAGAGTAAGTACGCTGTAACGTCGATTATCCGATAATCGATGTTTCCGTTGAACCATCCATCGTCGATTCATCCACTTTTTTTGTTTTTTAGTTCCCCGACGTTCGAGTACCAAACGTATCGCGTTATATCGTAAGGACTAAGGAGATCGTTAAAGAAAATTGACCTTCCTCGTTCCCCACGGGATTGTGCCCGGTAATTTTCATTTATTCGTAGCGTCGCGAGAGAGTCTTTGCATAAACGGTAAAATATTTCACCCGTAACTTCTTTACGGACTGCCCCCTACAACGGGAGTGTCGTAAAGTTTACAGAAACGCCGAGGTATCGTTCGCGAGCTACGGGTCCCTTTGCCTCTCTCTCTCTCTCTCTCTCTCTCTCTCTCTCTCTCTCTCTCTCTCTCTCTTGTTTTGTTTTTAAACTCCGAGTGGCGTCCTTTATTTTTTATCCGACAGAATTATCGAGTGTAATTGCGTTACTTCGCGTTGCTTGTTAGTCGACTGAAATAACGAGTGTAGTTAAGCAGCGAGCGAGCGAACGCTGAAGTGGAGTATTTAGCGGGGTAACGAGAAGAAATGCACGTCGATAAACACAAGCATTCATATCGAATGCATGGATGAGTGACGCGTACTCGAGCGTGTAAAAAAAACTCAAGCAGCGGAATGGAGATAGTTTCTTTTTCCACGCTCTCTCTCTCTCTCCACCATCGCTTCTGTTTTTCCCCTGTAATTTTACTCCGGCTACACGCTCTTTTCTTTTTTTTTTTCCCGCCGTATCGCGACGAAGTTACACTCGTGGATACGGTTCACTCGTAATTCCCGTTATTACGTCTCCCCTCGCCCCCTATTTACGAGCCGAGTTTTATTTTCATTTCAAAACGGGAGCATCGTGTCGTTCGACGTGTTCGTTGGCGATACTCCATTAATAATAATAATAATAATCGCGCGTCTTGGAATTATGTAATGCGCGATCGAGTTGAAAGGATATCGCGCGAAGTTTCTTTTATCTTCCTAATGATCTTGAATTCCGAGTGTTTCCGCTCGACCTAATTGGATGATTAAAAAGATGATTAAAAATGTGTGTGTGGAAACCTTGACATCTTTTTATTACGCGCCAGCGGCGAAAGGTTCTTCTTTTTCTTTTTCTTTTTTTTTATTTTTGTTAAATACGTTCCCTGCGAAGATTCAATGGCTGGACTTTTTTACTTTCCCTTTACCTTCTTAATTGCATTCGTTATCGTTAATTGTAAAACTCGAATACGCGCGACGCGACGCGTTGTCCCGCTCGAATGCAATTTCATGCGCCGCGTCGCGCTACTCTTGCCGAGGCCTTCATTATTTTCGAATAACGAATCAAGTTCGACTCAACTTTCCCTCGAATCGCGTTTCCTCCCTCTCGTGTACCACGCGAATTATTATCGTCAAAATTAAAACGCGACGTTAATCCGCGACCCCCTTTCCTTTATATCGGAATAAAGGTGAAGCTACGGCCGCTTAGAACGGGTACGATCGAAGCTTACTCGGTGAAAAAATCTTGAGGAAGAAGGGAATCCGATGCGATATCCTCGGCCTCCCCCTTTAAATCCCCGGCCGCCATCGGGATAAACGTCTCGTAACGCGGATCGGGGTCGAAAATTAATAATTCCAGGTGCAAGATCGTCGACGCTACCCGCGGTATAATTATGGTTAACCGAAATTTCTATATTCACGACGGCCGTGAAGTAACTGCTGGGACCTCGAGACGTTGTTAACTTTAATGGCAAAATTATGGTTGAATTAAAGCGACCCTACGTCGGTTCGCCCCCGGGTGCCAGCTGCCGGTACGTTTCGCACCTTCCACCTCCCCCCCCGACGACGATACTTTTTATTAAAACGGCAATTCCGTCTTGACGAAATAAAGTGGATGACTTCCTTCGTAACGTAGTAAAGGGGTTTATTAGTCTCGTAACTCCTTCAAAGTTCCTACCTTCGCGGCCTCAGCCCCGTCTCTCTCTCTCGTTTTCTCTCGGTCTCGCCCTCTCCCTCTCTCTCTCTCTCCCCATCTCGCGCGTTTACCAGTAGTTGTCACCGTCGATGTCCCGCCTCGTCGTTCGCCACGAGCGTTTCATTTTCCGCATTGTAATTCGGGCGTTATTCGTTTAACAGCGATAAGACGGTAATCGGGAAATCGGCGCACCTGTTGTCGCGTTTCGATGCACTTTATTGCGCTGGTAATAACCGTATTAAATTCGGAGCACCGTTTCCGATGCCTTTATCGAATCGGTGGATGTTTGTATCGCGTTCTGGAACAACCTGTACGGCATGTTCGTAATTTTATATCGTCGCGCTCGTGTTCGCTCTGACGGGAACGTTATATTGAGTAAATATTGCAAAATTCGAATATTCGTTGTATGCGGGTCAAAGTGCACGTGTAAATTTTTATTTCCTATTTAACGCGAAGCCTTAACCAGTTGACTGTGCGGTGAGCACATATGCGTCAAACATGTGCGCAACTTAAAAAAAACGTACTTATAAATTTTTAATCTTTCTGAAATTTGGTACCCTCAGGTTTTTTAGGGCGCTGAATCCGAATATTCCATAAAAATTCCAAAATTCAAAATGGCGGATCCAATATGACAATCTGAATCCGAATATGCCATAAAAATTCCAAAATTCAAAATGGCCATATTCGTATTCAGCGACCCGAGAAACCTTAGAGTATCAAGTTTCATCGAAATTGGTCCATTTTTTTGTAATTTCGATCCGCCATATTGGTTCAGCCATTTTGAATTTTGGATTTTTTATGCGATATTCGGATTCAGCGACCCAGAATACCTTCAAGTACCGAGTTTCATAATAAACCGACGAACTTTCTGTAACGCACTCTTGGTCAGAAAGTAGAATTCATCTCGCACAACCAGATGGTTAAGCGACCCTTGCTATCGTAGAAATTTTCACTATTAACGTGTTTCGAATTTACCTGGGTCTCATCTATTTTTTTTTATTACGGATCCGTTCCATTAATTTTTTCGAATTTCCAAATTCTTCGCTGCTTTTCGGCAGTCGGAGGCTCGAACGAAACTTCGACGCAGTCGTGGAACACGCGATCGCCGTTGATTAACTAAACAATGTACCGTCCGTGTTAACTGCGGATTCGATTCGACTTCACCCACCCAACCGCCGTTCCCTCGCGTGACTTTTCAACGTTCTAAGCTTTATTGCGCGGCGATGTAAGTGTGTTATCAACAGTTTCGTCAATAGTACGAACGGTAATGGTTATCGGTCAGGGATAATCGCGAACGAGAGGGAATCCGTTTCTCGTCGTCGCGAAATCGATGTTTCGACGCCACCGGATAAGGAATCCTCGAAAGGGATCGCGGTGAAAGTGTTGAAAAGTAACTTTATTCTTATCGCCCCGACCGGGAGGGAGCTATGAAAATGCACTTGTAAGCGTGCTATAACCTATAACCGTAAAGAGGCGAATCTCGCGCGAGGATTGTGAATTATGCGAAAGATCGTAGGTAGAACTTGGCGCCCATTATCAATGGAACGTAAGAGGATTACCCCCCTTTCGATTAAAAGTATATCCCTCCGTGTCTGGGTGGGATCAGATTTGCCGTCAATTAATTTAATTAGCGAGACGAAACTTCAGTCGGATAATATTCTTTTAACTCGCATAATTTGCCGACCCACTTCGAAGCGGCGCGGGGTTTAAAATATTAACAGGGTTACTTTGTAGTCTGCTTAAAAAATAAGATGAAGGTAGATTAAGAAAACCCCCTTGGAAAATTAGGACGGTAATGGACGGCGGTATTTCACCGGAGTTATTTTCGCTTGAGTTTTTATTTTTTCCGTCGGCACCGCCGCGTTACTCCCCCCGTCCCCTCCCCCCGTCTTATTTACGTCGATGAAAATGTTGCGCAATCCTAGCAGGACGTAAGGTCTCTCTTTTCCCGCGGTCAGATATTTTCCGTCGATTACGTTTCTATGACGTCCGTTGAAGGGACAGCCGTTACGTTTAAGCGACTTCCGGCGAGGTCAGCGGGGAATTCAAAGGTTCGTTTAAGCGAAACGCGAAAAATATGCGGAAAGGGAAATCGTATTAAGCCGGCTGAAAGAGGAGACTCTCGTGGATCTCGGTGAAAAAAAAAAAAAGAAAAACTGACGTTCAGTTTCTTCGCGCCCGTTGATACGCGTCCCTGTAATGCGCCCAACGGTCTTCTCTTTTAACCGGATATTAGACTCTTTCGAAATTAGGGAGCTTAGGTGAGTGCGCGTAACTTTTCCAAGGTAAAACGAATTATTATCCTTTGGCGTTGAAGCGCCTCGGACGCCGAACGAGAAACGGAGTTTCCACGGAATTTATGATTAAACGACTCGCTGCGCCAAAAATGTTCCTTAGCGGCCAACGGAATTGCTGAGTATTAATTACCTCGATCGGGTACAAAACAAATTCAGATGCGATTGAAAATAAATGTACGTGTAATTTAAAGCGACAAAATTTTCACGCGTTACGACTCCACGCGCCACGTAAGAATATCAATGCTGGGTGACGTTTTCATTAATCGCAATGGGAATTACCTCGATGGAAAATTTTCGCTCGTCGGAGATAGACGCGCGACGGAGAAAAACGTCAGATTCTTGTTTCCCGGGATACGAGCGGCTCGTCCGGATTTATTTACGTCTTTGTAAAACTTTTCTCAGTGCCGCGTAAGTAGTCGGAATTTTCCTAGTATCGCGAATGCACCCCAGTTTTCCCTACGTAGACTGGCAGACACGAGTGCACTCACGCCCATCGCCCGATCCACCTTTCCGTTCGGGAAATTGTTACTCTTGTTACGCGGGGAATCGATAGGAACGGCTACTCCGTCTCTCGCGCCCATTATCCTGCTTTCCCGAACACTTTTCCCAAGAGAGCCGCCCTAAAACCCTCCCCACACGCGTGCGTGTTTCCCCCCCCCCGTTTTACCTTTCTTTTTTTTTCTTCCAACCCCTCTACACACACACATCGCGGTGAATTGCCCTAAGGTCGGTAGAATAATTTTCCTACCAAGTTTTCAATAATTCATGGCGTACGCCTACCGCGGGCACCCCAGGGGTGTCGGATTACCGGGGCAGAAAAGAAAAAAGAAGGAAGAAGGAATAACAAGATACACGGGGATAACCGACTGGCGGTTGAGCGGGGGAGAAGCGGATAATTTGCCGTTTAATAATCCGTTGGTTAATGAGTCACATTCTTTCGCTTCGCCGTACGCGGAGAGATTTTCATTTCCCGTTCGCCGTGCTTCCGGTAATTAGCTGCGGGTAGATGTAACTGGCCTTGTTAAGTAATGCAAGCTCGCGGGATAATTTATTTGATGGCGGCAATTTTACGCGTAACGCTGGTGAGAATGTATTACGTTTGCGTTGAGAATGAAACTGTAACTTTCGTCGTGGCGTTTCTTAATAACGGTCCAACGTTTACCTCCACGCTCCGCGCGCGACGGTAGCTCGACTGTCGTGCGCGCGGAAAACCAAGCCTCGTTCTTTTTTTTTTTTTATTTCCTTTTTTCTGCCAACTCGGAAATAGCGTATTCGCGAATATGAATTTAATTCCAGGGAAAGCGAAACGCGAGTGGGAGCGTCAGATCGAATCGTCGTGTAAAATTAATGGACAGGTACGAGGAGAGAGTCAAAGTAATACCTTCAATAATTTAAGTAAATATCTCGCGATATAAATGGAAAGCACGCGGCTGGCTGATACTGATTAAACACGATATCGATCGCTCGGGATAGACGAAATTACAGTCCACGATGCCCGGGCTCTGTTTCTCGAGATAAGACTAGGCAAATAACGGTGCAGATACCTATCGGTTCTGCCTTTCTTTTATCATGGGGCATATCAAATAAGTCTATAACTAACCGTGCAGACCGTATCGGGGGGAGGGAACTCAGTCCACGGACGGAACAGCGGCCACGCGAAAGATTTTCCTGATATTAATTGACGCTCGGTGCAACGGCGATGCTAACCGAAAATTGTGGATTTTCACAGTCGGGATTACAATGATGCTAACGATCCGTTGTGACGATACGTTACACGTTATTTGTTTTTTTAAAGAATATAATCGTGGATTATGGGAAGTAACAGAAATTATGGAGTTTCACGATCGTTACGACGATTACGATACATATTTCTTAAGAACATATTCGCGGATTATGAAAAAATGGGAAATTATGGATTCCTAAATTTAGAATTTCTGTGGCGAATGATCCGTCACGATTAAGTCACACGTTTAAAAAAAAAAATAAAATCCGACTCCCGTCGAACGATTTGTCTGCCCAAAGCGTGCGTCAAGATTACTCGAGAAAGATGGACGGAAAAGGTGTCCGCAAACGAGATCTTTCCTTTGGCGAACGCGGAACCGAGCGACGAAGAAGGGAACGTGGCCGAGAGAAACGGAGGTGGCGCCCACACGAGTGGTCAAATGTAATTTAGAAGAAGGAAGGCACTCCCACCCCTCCCTCTAACCCCACACATCCACCCCCGACAACGAGCAGAAAAGAAGGCGGAAAGTTCAGGAGGCTGGTTTACAATTCAGCCCGCATAGGGCAACTCTTCCGCGCCCTTTTTCCACCTAACCATCCCTCATCCCCCCCCCCCCCGCCGGCTTCTATGGTTTTCACGCCACCACCCTTCAATCGCGGACTTAGGCGTGGTAGGCAATTCCACCCCCCTCCGCGAATCACGCGTTTTTACAACCCTCGCGGTTACAACGTGGCATCGAGCCGCGAATATTACGGCTCTTCCGCTCTTTGCCCTTTCACGCTTCTTTTGCTCGCGAGCCAGCCATACACCCCTACCCCCCCCCCCCCGCAACCCCTCGTACTCTCCGGAACGGAGGACTTCTTTTGCGAGGGGTTGATCGATTATCGGGGAATTCGTTACAGTCCGCTCCTTCGACAGGAGGGATAGAATTTTCTTGCGGTTTTTAAGTTGTTCCTCGATTAATTTCGTGGCTGGTTTTTAGTGGTCCTTCCAAAATAGTTCCTCCGCGTTCCTTTCTCTCACTCTCCCTCTCTCTCTCTCTCTCGTCTTTCTTTTTTTGTTAAAATCGATTACACTCAAACTTTTACTACCGAACGTCTCCTTTCTCAAGGCTCTAGAGGGAGGGATTAAGTTGATTTGTTTCCCGTGCGATCCATCGGGCGAGAGTATATACCTTCGCGCGAAACACGCGTGCGCTGTACTTTTTTCGAGCGTGCACTCAAAACTGTATCACTCTAATGCCGCCTTTACGTTTAATCGAGCGACGGAGGGGACGCTCGCGAGCATCCTTTCGAACGTAAAGTTTTACTACTCCCACCGCGAGTTACCGGGAACTCGCGGATATCGAGTTAAAGGCGTTTCGAGCCGATACGTTTAATATTTCCATCGAAACGCGTCGAACTTATTCGAATCGCCTGATCTAACCACCATAAATACGAGGTTAGACAACCACGGTTAATATCGACTAGAGTCATCCACTCGTCTATCCCCAAATTTACAACCCCCATCCCCCGCGAAAGCACATCTAGTTCGAAGATCCTCGTTTTCCGCGACGCTCGTATAAACGTTCCCGCTGTTAGAGCCATGGAAAGTAGGTGGTGGATGTTTCGCCCGGGGGGGGGGGGGGGATTGGGGGTTGGTGGTACGCGTAGGAGCGCTAAGGAAAACGCGGAAAGGGGAGGCAGGGGGATAAAAGGTCTGAGCCGGGTTTACTCCGCGTCATCAGCGTAATTGTATGCGAGGGAATAAACAAAACTATAAAGCTCGCGGTTCGGATTACTTTTCCGCAAGTTTCCTCCTCCTACGAACGTTTCGGCATCCCCTGCCCCGACGGCCGCTCCCCCCCCGCCCCTATTCGGCGCGCCGGTTATTTCACCCCCCATACCCACCGTTTGGCCTTTCATCCCCCTCGTCCCGTTTTCGCGGTTCCTTTTTCGCGAGGTCGCCATCTCCTCTTCCTCTCCTCGTCACCCACCTCCTCCGCCCCCGACCTTCCGCCTTATTCCACTCTTTTTCTGTGGAAGAAAAGCGACGCGTGGTGCGGAGCGAGAGAAAGAGAGAGAGAGAGAGTGAGAGAAAGGGGTGTAGATGGGAGGAATGGAGAAAAAGAGGCGCCGAGAACTTTATGTCTGCGGTGGTGTGCGCGTGGAGAGAGAGAGAGAGAGAGAGAGAGAGGGGGGTAGGGGGTGGGAGAAGCGTACTCTCTCGCCAGTTTGCTTTCCTTAATGTATAAACCTGTGTACGTATCCTAGACCCGTGTGCGCGTAGGTACGCGCACACCGGAGGGCCAGGAGTGTGCTTCGAATCTCAACCTCCTCGACGGCTGCTTTTTATTTACTCCATTTCCTCCTTTGTTTACTCGAGGGTACTCCACCCTCACCCAGCATCCAGCCACCCCGTCGACTTGCTCTCTCTCTCTCTCCTCACTCTCTCCTCTTCCTCGCTCCTACCCTCCTTTCAGCGTCTTCCCTCGCTTTCTTCGTTCGTCGGGTATGGCCCCGGGGGGGGTTAGCGGTGCAGGGCCGAATCAAACGATCTCGACACCCCTCGCCGGCAGTCTCTCGAGGTCCGGCCAATGGGATTAGAGGAGGATCGACGGGAGGGGTGGGAGGGGTGGGGGTGAGAGGGTGAAATTCTCGCCGGAGTTCAATTCAACGGCGAGGTGGTTTAAACACGGCCGAGGCTTTGCAAGGGTGAGAAAGATTCTCCTTGATAAGGGGGCTCTCGTGGTGTCTGTTTCTACTTTGAGGATCCACCCTCTGTCCTCCGTAAGTTAAATCACACGGTAACTTTGTCAACCCTAATAACTTCTTTGTCTCGCGTCGTAACACGTAAAACGAACTTTGTTAGTCCTCCGCGCGAGAGTGGATTCGTACAATGCTCTACGTTTTTTTTTTTATTACGTCTTTGATATTTATGTATTGTTGCACGACAGCGCGACGGTAATTAAAAACTTTTGGAAACGCGCGCAGAAACGTCTCGACGTTCTCGACGATTATTTTAGCATTCTCGAACGTTCCGGGGTTAGCGAAAAATTGCGGAGAGCCAGGGCTAATTTGCGGATATCTCGTAATGCGTGTCGAGTAATCATCGAGGAAGATAAACGGTTCTTCGATGACCGGATCGTTCGGTGGCGTGCAGAATCAACGAGCATAGTATCCGATTCGCCCACCAGCAATGCTATTAGCCTAAAATCAGGCTGTGTTTTGTTTATCGTGCGCTGCTTCCGTTTATGCTTGGAGGTCGATGGTCGGAACCATCGCCCAATCGGATCTCTCGATCGCATTGTGCGCAGTGTAGCAAATCAAACCATAGAAGCACGTGGTTTCCTCCAAATCTACAAAGGCGGACGCGAGTTTTCGGATGTATTCATTTTAGTCGTACCGACAGTCGCGCTCGTACACGAAGCGCTCGCTTTTAGACGGTTCGCTTAATCCCTTTGGACCAGAGGTTCCCAAACTTTCTTCTTCGCGTACCACTCGTGTTTATTACGGATCTGTCGCGTACCATTAATGACTAAAAATTAGAACTGTTCAAGATTTCAATACATTTATACAAAAATGATAACGCAGTAAAAAATGACAATATAAGTTTTTATAGTATCTGATTTATTTATCGTAAGAAGAAAAAGATTATACGAATTTTCCGCTATTCCAATTTACACGAAATGTAAATTTCAATATAAAATAATATTAGATCTGCTACAAACATTAATACATAAAAAAACGAATGAAATTTATTTTCCGTGCTATCATGTGGCCTTCCATGTACCACAGTTTGGGAACCGCTGCTTTAGACCCTTGCCGTGCGTATCACGATATTTTCAAAGGTTGATCAAACGTTTGATTCCGGGGAATACTTGCTAATTTGCAAAGATTTTGTGAAAGATACGTAGTTCCGTAGTGATTCGTCATTTTAACTGCACCGCGTTAACTCGTACTCCAAATGGGTACTTGGAAACTTTTAAATTAAAAAAAAATTTATAGGAGGGAAACGCTGATGGGTATAATTGTCTGGCGATATCATCTGGCGATTAAAATTATCTAACGAACGAGTACAATGTTCGATGAGAAATTAATTAATTAGCAGTACTCCGAAGATCTCTGTTAACGCGATTTGAAGTAAACATTTAGCATGAAATACATTATCCCGCGTAATACCGCGTACGTGATAAAATACTGGGACGCGGTATTAATTAAATTTTTTTTTCCTCGTTTCTTATCGCATGGCACCGTGGTTTCATACGCGCAACCGTATTCGTCATGAATATTTTACGGGTTTCGTTTAGTCCATAAATTGAGTGGCTCGAGCAATTAAATTACTTGGCATTAGAATTATGCACCGTAGTATTATTTTGTGGACAATTTCGGTGACCTACGAGCGTGATGTTTCTCGCGTGAAAATAATCACCCATGAGTTTGACCCCGGTCTCACGATTTTCGAGAGATACGGGACAGTGACGTAGCGATCGTTTTATTTTGAAATTCATCAAATTAAGTATCGAAACGTCACTGTCATTAACTCGCACCTCACAATTAAAACTAGTAACGTATAGAATGCAAGCTGCAAACCGCGAAACGCGGATTATAAAATTAACACGCAAATAAGTTGCTAGAATAAAATAATTAAATATTCTATGGCACCATGCAATGCAGATAATTCCCCTTGGCCAATGAAATTACTAATAATAAATATTAAAGAATTTCCCAGAGTACAAACACTTGTCGATTTTGTCGAGCGTTTCTCATCGCCCGTAAAAATTCTCCTCGTAAAAAGAGAATCGCCTTTACACCCTGTCCCTACCTACGCCACTGCGTCAGGTTTGCAGGAGAGAAAACGAGGATCGAGCGAAACGGTACGAGCGTATGTACGTACACCCGTAAATATAGTCCCGTAAACACGTGCTGGCGCGGCGACATTAGGACCCGAAAATGAACTAATATCGTGTCCCGTTTCACCCCCTTCGCGCGAAGTGCTTTCCGAGCGTCGTCCTAATTACAGCGGTATAATGAATCCATGAAGTACGGGCTTTAACGGAGATTTTATACATCCGGAAACGAAGCGGGGGTATAGAGACGAGAATACCCGACAAAATCCCGGGTTCTCGCTTTTCTATTTGACTCCCCGTCGCCTGCCCCAAGTATTATGTTTGTAACTGGATCATTTCTACTTGAGCGTCGAGCGCAACCTAATTCAGAGCCGACGGGATACAGGGTGTTCGCGAGTGGTGATATTCATTTTATTACGAAACATATCTCGAGGAGCGCGTTAGATATTTCATCGCTCGGCGAGCGTAGCGATTCATTCGACGCGCGAAACTTTCGGATCACAATTTAACGTAAATAGCTTGATAACCTCGCGCGAAACGAAGTTAAACGTATACGCGCATTTCGGTGAATTTCAGCTAAGCGCCGAAACTAACGTTCCTTCTTTGTTTCCCCTCCCCCCCCCGCGCAGGATTCCCGCGTTTACGGCGAAACAATACGGCACCTTAATAGGGGCGAATTAAAAGCGGTAGAGCGCGGAATAGAGTTTCGGGTATTGAAAACGCGGTTGACGTTCCTTTTCATAAATAACGCGAGGAGCGAGGAGAGAGAGAGAATCCGCGAGGAGACTCGATGGTATTTAGTCGCGTCCAATGGGATCGAAACTGGAGCGCTTTTTCTGCAGATCCATTACGATGATCTACGCGGTGACATTTGTTTCGCGTATATACGCCGTGTATTTCTGGCCGGGAATTGGAGCGATTTCGCGATAAAAAGGACGAGTGATAATATTTATGCACAAGCGCGTGTCTCGCGTATACCGATATACGAATACCTATCGGAGGGACAGTGATGAGTTGCGCCGGCAAAAGGCGGTGGGAATATAATGAAGAACGTTGGTTTGTTCGGAATGGACTTTCAAGAGTTTTTAACAAACCAACGTTTCAAAGTTGATTTGATAATACTTTGGTATTATCATAATTAGTATTAATTTGATAATACTGTGGTATTATTAATATGATAATAGTTTAGTATTATCATAATTAGTATTAATTTGATAATACTGTGATATTATTAATTTGATAATTCTAATGTATTATACTTTTATACTTTTATATATTATATATACATATATGATATACTTTAGTATTATTATAGTATAATTCGATAATACTTTGGTACTATCAAATTTCCGATTACTGAGAGACTGAAAGTACGAGGTTTAGAATTAGACACTGCATGGTTTCTGAATATGTTCGCGTTTTCGACTACGAGGATATTCCAAGGATGTGTCATGTGCGACGGTAGGTTCAAGGAAAACTATTATCATAGGAATAGGGCAAGGCGATAAGAATAGGTTAGCGAGGGTGTTGTGAATCATAGGTTACAAAATATTTACTTGCATCGCGTCGTGACTAATTACGTTTAGAGAAGTACGAGAGTCGTGTTTCTACATTAATGGAACGACAAATAGCGAACGAGTGAAAAATGTCGTTTCCCGATAATTCCTCGGCGAATCGTAAACGGAACGATCGAAGTAAGGGCGAATGTGTCGCGATGCTCTCCTTCGTTACGTCTCGCGACGAGTTTCCGCGACTAGTAGGAACACAATGACAACTTGGCGGAAGCTGAGACAAACTATCGCGCAGGGAACTGTGCTAGAAGTTGCGTCGAAGCGAAACTGTTGCATCGTCTACGTCACAACGTCGAGATAACTCGCCGGGTATTCGTCGCGTGATTTTCAAAAATAACTTAACGCTTCAACTCGACGCTACGAGGTATCGTCGAGCACCAGCGATCTCGGTGTAATTATCTCGGAGGTAACGGATGTTTCGATTTCACGGAACGTTAGTCGATGGAGAACTGCAATTGCAAATTGATTGTATCGCACAACGTGGTGGTTGTGCAAAATGATTCTGACTACCAACCCGTGGGGGCAGTTCCGTGTTTTATTCTGATAATGAATACGTTTAAATGTTATTAAATTTAATAAATACATGTTATTACAGCCCCTACGAGTTAGTAATCAGAATCATTTTGCACAACTGCCACGTTGTGCGATACAATCAATTTGCAATCTGAATATTTTAAACGATATTTTAAAATAAGATTATTCGTCGTTAAAGAGTCTTATTGTTAGTGAATTTACCGTATGGAAGGATGAATTTCGTTACCTGTTCGAGTGTCAAATGGAGATCTGGAGATGTTTAGGATATTCTGACTCGTGATGCTAGAAGTATTCCAACGAAGCTTTAGTGAAAAATATTATCTGTCGAGAAGGGATGTGGGAGGGATGGTGAGTAACTTGTGTTGGTGGAAAGTAGAAGATGAGAAGCCTAGGAATTTCGACGACGGACTAGATGATAAGGAGAGATGCGTATTGGAATGGTAATTTGATCAAATCCTACTCAAATTACTCACCACGGCGCGGCCTTTGCGAATGCTATTGCACTTTTTAGAAAAATTCATTTTTTAATACAGTTTGACCACCTCGAAAACCCCAGTTCGTTCTCTCCGGAAAAGATGCAAGGTCTAGTCTCGCGTACTTGTACTTGGCGCGCAACAAGACCTTGTCTCTTATTGATTCAGGGTCTAAGGAAGATTTCACGTTGTACAAACTATCTACTACGTTAACTCATGGCTAAACTTATCATTAAAAAATTGACACAAATCAGGTCGGCACCTTCCATGATAAAAGAGAGTAACAAATGACGAATCAACGAGGAATACGAAACACGTCTAATTCGAGCTTATTGTTACAGAATTTCTCGACGCTTCGATTCGACACGCATCGTTGCGTCTCCGTAAACTCTCGAGGAAGTCAAATCGATACGTAGCGTATGCACGTTAATCCCACGCAGTCCCACGATTAATATCGCCCTCATCGATTCGTACGCACGTAATTTACTTTAGCTCCGAGCAGTTCGAACTTCTCGCTACTTGCCTTTAAACGATCGACGAAGGAATTTCCCGGTCGACTATTAGATCCCCGCCAGTCGGACCGAAGCTTTCGACGAACCCAATGAGCGTCGACACTCGAAAACTTCAAATCGACGTCGGGATAAACTCTACCGTAACTAATCGAGAGCCGGTATCGTTGGCAAATCGTCGACTGAGGGGGAGGCGAGGGGCAGATACGAGTCGCCAAAATAAAAATAGAAAGAATAAAACAGCAAACGTCGTCGAACGAACTCGCGAGGCGTAGCGGTAACCACGGAGACGATTAATCAAATTCAAATCGTCTACTCGGAAATCCGGCACATTCGTCGGCGCAGTTACGACCCCATGGGAACGAAAGGATTGAGTTGTGCGCGTCGTTCCTAAGCTGCTTAGAATTTACGAGTTGCGTAGCGGGAGCGAATGGTCTCCCCCCGGCCCGCGCTTCTCATCCAATTCACCGAATGAACTTTACTTCGCGAACGCCATCTCATGAATCTCCATCTCATTAAGAATCGCTCGGGAGATTATCATTTGAATCGTAATCAAAGAAATCCGACGTAATGAATATTAAGCGCAAAAAGTTTTGCAGTTGAATCCCCGCCAGTGGAAGCGGAGCCGCGACTGGTGGTGCGGGTGGTGAATAATTTCGATGCGTGAAATATACCGAGGCAATGGCAAGCGGTCCCCTTTAACGGGGCTAGGACAGAATCGTCGGGGGCCGTAATTACTCGTCCCATTAATATTAGAGTCACCGAACGTTTTCTCGGATACTTTTTCCCTTTTATCGGCATGGCCACGCGAGCGGAGGTTACGCGTCTCTCTGGCTCGCAAACCGTTCGCAACGGCACGAATGCACGCGCACTACCCGTGTTAGGCTCCGGGTACCGGTGATTGGCGAGGACAAAGAGGATAACGTCGTTGGCGTTACCAACAATTCGATTTACCTGCGAGACCAGTGATAAGGATAACCGATAGGTACGGCGAGGCCGAAATACGGTTCGGTTTAATCGTACGCTATCCTTGGATCGAACGTTGATCTTATCGATTTTATACTCGTTTTTTATTTTATCGTTCGAAAGTGCTTTCGCGATGATTTCCTTGACGATGATCGTTGGTAAATATATAAATTACTTATCTCGGCGCGGTGTCTCCTCAGGCTATTGCATTTTTAAAAACAATTAATTTTTCTTCCCGGAAAAGATACAAGATTCAATTTCCGTGTACTTGTACTTGGCGCGAAACAAGACTCGGTCTCTCGATTGACTTTCCACCGATGGAATTTTTTGAATTTGAAATTCTGTCAACTGGGAAACTCTCGCGCACCGCAGAAATCTCCCACGATCGATTAATTTGGAAATCATGAAACCCGCGTCCGAATAATCGAGCGTGAACCCCGAATTTTCAAACGAGAGAAAGTAGCTGGAGACGCGCTAGCCTTCGACGCTGATCCGGGATTATAAATGAAGGTTTCCGAAGGAGGTTCTTTCGAGCCAACACCGAGAACAGGGACCGTACGGCTAAAATGGATTACATATTGCTGTCCCAGCTTGCAACGGACAGCACGCTTGACCCTACTGACCGTCCGGATAAATCGAGTAGCCTCTAACCCAAACGGAATTATCCTCTCCTATCCCGCCGATCTCGAAAAATTAAAGACGACTTTATTCCTCGGAGAATTTCTCTTCGCTCTCCGTGAGATCGGATTCCCTTTTCCTCCCGGTAGAAAAGGAGAATCTTGCCCCATTGTGTACATCGCGTTTCGTTCGCCGTTCGTGTCGTTTAAGATCGCGATCCCGGAAAATCGAACGTTTCCTAACACGCTCAGCGGGTCGCCGGTCCCTGGGGACCGACAATATCAAGTTAAAAAACCACATAGTTATAATTAGTATAATATGAAAAGATCTGCAAACCTGTACATTCAAACCTGTTTCTGTGCGGTAGATACGCAGCGGACAAAAAAGAATATTCCCGAGCTTCATAATTAGGTATAGCAAAGAATTTTTCACAATCGCACAACAAAAAATCACACAAAAACAGGTTTGACCGCATACTTGTTTCACACGTTAAGCGTCCAGCTTAACAAAGTATAACAAAGAATTTTTCACAATCGCACAACAAAAAATCGCACAAAAAAAATTCCACAAAAACAGGTTTGACTGTATACTTGTTTAACACGTTAAACGCCGAGCTTGATTTGTCTTCCTTTCCGTTTAGCCCGCGATATCAGATTTCACCCATATGCTGACGACCGGAGATCCTGGGTAAGGTTGCGATAACACTGCATGTCCTATATCTTCAGATATATTTCTTGTACGTATTTATCGCAATCTGTACTATATATTCTTTTCGATATTCATTTAATCAATTGTCCGCGACTCGTGTTTCAGTCCAGTTTAAACTTTAAAGAACAGTGACTGTCTGTCACTAGCGACTGACGCGGTGTGAACAGAAATTATAATGTCACTCACCGGCGACTGACGTTGCGCTTAACGGATCAATGCGGTGGTGTATCAAAGCACTCCAAACAAAGATAAGAATGGTGAAAAGGTCAAACGAAGGTGGTCACCGCGTCGTACGTTTTATCTTCTGTTTATATTTTCTATCGCAAACACCCGCTGAGCTCTCGCCGCCAAGTGCTCGCTGCTGTCTAAACGGAAAGAGAAGGAAAATCGCCGTCACGCTGAAAATATTTGAGATTTTTCCGGAGCGCTTTGTATTATCTTACGCCGGACGCTTTTCGCGTTTCCATCTCCTCTCGTGAGAATAACTCCGCAAGAAACTCGCTCTCCGCGCGCATTCTAGAGCGGCCAACCTAAGAAGGCTATGAAAATTACAATCACGTGCCGGTGGTACGTGTTTTTCGAAGTACACCGCCATAGTTCCGACCACGGCAATACCAATTGCGACTAGCAACGGCGTGTACAATTACGGAATACCATCAGATTCGAACTCTGTGTTTGCTCGATTAAATTACGCGTAACGTAACAAACGTAGAAACTACGGCCGAATTTTCTCTCGCGAATCTGTTTCGAGCGTAATATAAAAAATTGTTCCGATTTCTTATCGAAATTCTTCTCGACTTCGTAAGGACTTCGATTTTGTAAGGAAATTCTATTGGCATCGCGAAAGGGGATTTTTTATTACCAACGCGCTCGCTTCGATTTTCGATAATATCTCGTTAACCTAGGGGGTTTGGACATTTTCGATAAGGAAAAATCTGCTTAGGATGACCCCAGGTATTGGTACCCAACGTATCGGTAGTAGTTAAAATTTCGAAACAGCATTTAAGTTGAATTTTATCCTCAAACCAATAATTCTAATTATCGTTCCTTCGCGATGTTTTCCCTACTAACTAACATAATTGTTCGTTACTCGCGAAACAGTTTGATCAACTTTAACGAACCTCCCGTCGATCGCTCGCGTATCTCGGATCGTATTCGTAATTCTCGTCAACGTCGGGGGTGGACTTTCTTGCTTCGATCGTCGGTTTCGACCCTCGAAAATCGATTTCGTGATCGTAACACGGGAAAACTGGAGAATGGTACACGATGCTTAAGCCGAGAGAGAACTCTCGCGAGGGAGGGAGAACGCGAGAGGGAGGGGGAATGATGTACTAACACGGAATGGAGGGTGAGACGGCGTGTGTGGTTAAAGTGGATTACATATTGCTGTCCCAGCTTGCAACGTGTTGTACACTTGGCCCTGCTGGCCTTCCAGGTAAATCGAATCACCGCTAACCCGAACGAAGTTATCCCCGTCGTCTCCGCCAATCTCTGCCCCGAAGTGCGCACGCACCGTTGACGCGCGTTTAGAAAGAAACTCTGCAACGCTTCATTATTCGGATTTTCGAAATACCGAATCGCCGGTTGCGCGACGGGAAAAATTAAAACCACGAGTCTACGGAACGAGCGTCGAGAATGATGGAAAAAATTACAAATTTATCGCTCGCAATCCCATTTAGCCGTTGAGCCTCGAGTACCGCCAACGTTCGCGTGGTGGGAATAAATTCTGCGCTTCGCGTTTCGACCTTAAACTACGTCGCGGGAGCGTACGGAACGGCAATTACGGGCGCGTGCAATCGATTTCGAGGATTTCATGCGAGAAATTGCGGATAATAGATGCGAGTGACGTCAGCGATCGAAGCTTAAGGAAGGTTACCGGTAATAGCTGCTCTCATAGTCGCGGTAATAATAAGAGGACAAGGCACGCCGGGTAATTAACCTCGGTAGGTACCCCGCCCGTAATTTAACGACGATCCGTCGATCGTCCTCGTTAGCGAGCTTTTCCAGAACCTAAGTTCGTCCCCTAGAATAACGATTATTGCCGCTGTCCTCAAAAATTATGTCCGCCGGCCGACGTTAACGACAAACAATGTCGTAAAGCGTAATTTACGGGCTTCGAGGTGGATAATGACACAGCCGCGGGTAGAGTATGGCCGGAGCAATCCGTTTAAAAATATCGAATCTCGAGAATATCGTCAATTTGCACACGCATCGATATATGCGTTAAGATAAATTTCAACTTGGCTAGTCTTTGTATAGAATCATTTATTATTTAAATTGATTTAAATATCGTGAACGTCGCATAAGAATGACAGAATACTTTTAATTTTTATACTTAACACGTTCCCTGCCGCGTGGGGCGTATGCGCAACGGTAAGCATAGGGACGATTGCATAGATCTAACTACGCTGTATGGTACAGCGATAATTATAATATTTTGAAGGCAGACAAATTTTTTGACCTTAAATAACCTGTCTTATCGTTTCGTAGATGGTTAGTCTTCGTCTGCTCTCATCAAATTCTCATTCAATCGAGTCGAATCGATCCCCCTCGCTCCGCTCGATCGTAATCGAATTATGCCGCGAAAATATTCGCGATAAAAAATACATTACGCCTCCCCTAGGTAGCGTCTGATCGTCGAGAGCGTTTATGGGGAATTAAGTCGTCTCCGACGGTGGCGATCGCCACGAGAGCAGAGGAGATTTAATCTACGACCGCCCCTTTTCCGGTCTATTAACATCGACGACGCGTCGATCTTTCCGCCGAAATAGTTTATTTACGCTGAGAAACGAGGCTCGCGGTCCGTCACCGACAAAAAGTTGACAGTATTTGCCGTCGCCGCCCATAATTCCAGGGGGGGGAAGTAATCCCTAAATACAGGGCTCCGCGGAAGCCACTTCGGTTATACGATTTTCACGGTACGGGAAAGGCGCTAATTGGTCGGTTACCACGCGCAGCGATCGGTGGTTTCCATGTGCAAATACGTACCTCGCGAATTTCGGTTTAACTGCCAATAAGCGGAGCATCGAAAGGAAACAAACTGTTCCGAAATAGTTTCGGGTAGTTGCGGCGCGTGCAATTTGTTTGCTTTTTTAATCCATACGCCGCGGAGTCGAATTGATACACAAATGATATTTAATAATAACGAGCTGTCTATATATAGATATAATGCTTATGGAATCGCGAGTCAGAATATTTAACTCACGAAATTCTGACGTATTTATCGAGAGTATTCGAATATAACTCATTTTTATCAATATTGTTAGTATTCGTTCATTTCGTTTGCCTTTCGGCCTTTGAAAGGGGTTTAGAAATCTGTTACACTTAATATTTTCTTTCTGTATATTCATAACCTGTTTTTTCCGGAAAAGATACAAGGTCTAGTCTCGCGTACTTGTACTTGGCCCGAGACAAGACCTTGTCACTTGATCTTATATACTAATTAATCTATTTTATTGTTTTTCCCAAAATGTTCGTTTATCTACTTTGTATTGGTTTCCATTTCTTCCATCTCTCCTTTTTATTTTTGTTCCCTTTGCTCATTACTTCCCTCGTCTATTATGTTCCTTCTCCATTTTTATCAACATTGTTCATCAAGTAAAAAAAGTAACATCTGTTAATATTTTTATTCTCGCGGGAAGTACATAGATGGCACAACTTTTCGTCGGTTCGTAGATTTGCAAAAAAATTGCTTCGACCAGAACTCGAAAGCATGTATCGACAAAGCTCTCGTTCGTTCTCCTCGAGATAACGGACGATAATCGATAACAATACCTCGTGCGAATTTTCCGCGTTACAAGAGTTTCCTCCTGTGCCCGTTAATTTAGCGAGTAGAAAAAAGGCAAGGTAGAAAACACGTTTAATCTACTTTTTCCCCACAAACCAAGGGATTTAGCACTGATCCGACACTTCGCCGTACAATTGTCTACCGTATATCTATCTCTGCGATGTCAGCACGTTTGAGTTATCATGACAGTCAGAGTCGCGTGACTATTTGCGGATGACAAACTCCGTTTCAACGAGAAGCGTTAGCATTTGTCGTCTACACGATCGGTTACTCGGGCGCATTTAATCCAATAATCCCCACGAGACCGACAATGATTCTCTTGCTGACGTTAACGCGTCCCTCCCCCCCCCCCTCTCTCGCTCTCTCTCACTCTTTCATCGCGCACGGTATATTTGCATGCGTGCGCGTACGTGTAAGCTGGAATCAAGACGCGGGAGTAAAATATTTATGTACAAGACTTTAATCCGGATGAGCGGCTGCAGTTGGCGATCTACCTGCGTATGTTTAATACGCGTTTGAGTTTTGACTGACTTGTTTTAATTGGCGCTTCAAGTTGGGGGATCTTCGCGGGAACAATAAATTGTCTATGATAACTCGTATCGTTGAATTGTATTGTATTAGGTGAACCGGAAAGTAATTTCGTTTGATTCAAATTAATACATTTTTAGCAGCTTTTATTTTCAATCAATGATGTTATCATCCTTGTTATAAATAACCTTTTACCATCTGGCGTGCAAATTTTCAATAGTAGTTCGAGAAGTCAATCGGTTTTTGAGATTTATTTGTTTGAATTTAATGTAAGAAAATGGCGTTGCTTTACGGTCCACCTAATACATACTCGAGTCTTGATCGCGAATTCCTCGACTTGCGAATCTTTCTCGCGAATCTTTCTCGCGTATCTAAACGAGAAAAAAATTCCGTTTCGATCGAATTCCCAGTTTTGAAAAGTTAAAAATCTTTGAGCGAATAATCAAGATTCAAGGTTGAGTTTATTTTTTAATTCGCGGTGGCATATTTGATTAACCTTTCGTACACCTCGTAAAAATCAACGGAAAACCTGTGTTCCCCGAAAACAGGACGAATAATTTCTACTTGTATTACGAACGCAAAAATGACAATTCTTTTGTTCACGTCAGCATCATTGTCGGGAAGTAGCTATATATTTGCCCGGAATATTTACGCGCGCGACGATCGACACACGTATCATTTCATAATGCATAGTCAGTGACAATCAGGATAGCGCGATTATTTGTGTATAATAATCGACGCCGAGCGCTTCACACCCATTCGATCGGTTACGCGTGTTTAATCCAATAAAGCCGAGGCGTTTTCACACGTATGCTCGTATTTCCACCACGCGCGTCCTGAATGCACCCCTCGAATACATACGCACAATACGTACAGCTCCGTATTATAATATATTTGTAAAGTCATCCCCGTACAATGGCATGCCGTGAAAATTGCCTTTTCGCCCCGACAAAATAATATCGTACTTGCCAGTGATGATATCCCGACGAAAATTAATGTATCACCGGGAAGAGTTTTCTCGACTGTAAAAATTTGTTATCACAAATCGCTCTTATCCGATCGCACGGTACTGAATTATTTTCCGTCCACTTTGCCATTTGTCGCGAACGATATTCATCGATATCATCTGCAAATTTACGATCGACGCGAATCGTTAAATTAAATCAAATCGAAGAGCAAAACCCTAATCCCGGCGTGCATCGACCCCCGTGGACTACGGATAAACCTTATCTCGGCACGATATATCGAAGTAATTAGTTCGAGATCGGAACGTGGCGATTCGGACGGAAAGTAACGACAAAGACGCGTGACTATTTGCGGATCACGAATATGACTTCGAATGGACGTTCGTCGAGGATGGCTTATTCGAGCGTACCGAATCCAATAATACTAAAGGTACCAACGGTACCAACGATTCCCTACGTTGCAAATGCACGTATGTGAATGCGCGTCTACGTGCACGGACCTGTATCTCGATTCTATTCGTGTGCATTTAAAATTGATCTCGCAAACCACGAGCATGTTACCTGTGCGTATAATATATCGATTTCCCTCCTACCTACCTGAAAATAAAATTCAAAACGGACCGAAAACTGAAAAATTAAAAACGTCCGTTTCCACGCGTTAATACTCAATGCTAGCATCGTCGATCTTAATCAACGTTAATAATAAACATCGCCCCAAGTCCAAATCCTTTAAATTCTTCCCGCCACACGATTTTCCACCGAGCATATATCTTCAATCAACCGTTCGAAACGAATCGCCCGGGGGTCCATTTGTTCCTCGAATATATCCCCGACGCGCATTTTTTTCGCGTCACGCGTCACCGAAGATCGCATAACCGTTTGCGCGCGACAAACGCAGTTTGAGCCGGGTGTCTGTCCGTACTATTGGTTACTCGAGTGTATTTAATCCAATAACACCGACTGGACCAACGGCAATTCCCTCGTTTGCACGCATATGCATCTATTTCCGCACTACGCGCCCATCGACGTTGCACGCTCGAGACACGCACGACGCGCGGCACCGGGATGCGTTTGCGTATTCAACGCGTGTTTACGTACATAGGTATTTCCCGTCGTCCCCTTTGCCGCGCGCACGTACATACATAAGCTCGCGCGCGCGCACACGCGCACGTACAGTGCACCGACGGTCGCATCCACGCGTGTGTGGTCAGGGGAGTCGGTATGTCGAGCATGTGCACTCGCATATGTACGTCTACTCTCGATCGCGTATGTTCGCGCACCGGCACCGTAAGTCGAGTACGTGCGAGGTTAATGAAGTAATTACGGTTAATTGATGATAGCCGCATGTATCTACTTTATATGAACCGCTTTGACGTATGGGATTCCTGGAGGATTTGGAATTTCGCGAGGCTCGCGGGAATATAAACCTACGCTCACTCGGGTCGGATAATAAAATACCTCCGGGTGTGTGGGTACATTCCGGCGAATGAAATTCAAATAACTGCCGGTTTCGTGTTTGTCATTTGCGATTATCGCGAGGATCGCTATCGATTCTCGGTTACACGTTCAGATTTAATTGCGCTCTCAAGCGATAACGTTATCAGCGTATTTTTTTTTTTTTTAACGACGCTAATTTAAGTATATTTATTTGTTAACTTCGCGGCGATCAAATTTGCCTAATGGAGCATCGATACAATTCGCGTTGCGAGAAATAAAAAAAAAATCATCTCGTTTCTCTTGTTACGCGAATCGTTTTTTCATGTCGTATAAAATTTTCATAGATATCCCAACGACGAAAACTGGCCTCGGACGCTCGATTAAAGCAAACGACAAATTCTGCGAATCAGCGCGTCATCGAGCGGTGATTAGTTTCTATAACAAACCGAAAATCATCATCATTCGTCATCGGGGTAATTACGAATGACAAACGCGGTTTCGTCGCGGTAGGCCGTTTGTCTCGACGATCGGTTACTCGAGTGTATTTAATCCAATAATACCAACGGGACCGGGCGACAATACCCTCGTTGACGGCATACGTTTGCATATGCCTCTATTTCCGTTTCCCCTCTGCCGGTGCGCGCTTACGAGTGCGTACGAGTACTTCCGTCTGCCGAGTTTGCGCCCCTTCGCCGTTGTGTACGTGCGTTCGCGCACACCTACCCCCCCACCCCACGTCACCTGTTTTGCATTTCTGTACAGGGTGGAGCGAGATTATCGTACACCGTGATAACTAGATCTTTGACGAAGATTTTGTTTTACAATAATTATCGTACGTCGAAACGATTTATCAATTTGAATTTCCTCCGCTAGTTTATTCCTTCGAAACTTTCGTTTCTCAATGTGAAAGACCAATTTCACCAATTGTGTCTCAACGAATTTATTGTTTTATTAATTTTTTTTTTATTAATTTATTTATTTATAAGGAAAGCTTGGAACTTTGACAGGCCCGATAACTTGAATAATATTTATTGAAACTATAAAACAGCAATCTTTCCTTCGATCGGCTACTTACGTTTTACGCGTGAATTCACGAAATTAACACATTACGCACCGTATGCACATATTTGTGCATTTCGTTCAATTTCTCCCAATGCTCGCGTACACATATTACGATAATAAAAAATGTTGTTCAGATTTCTAATAATAACAATACCCGGTTATCAGCCCGTACCAGAGGGAATTTTTCCTAGAAATAATAACGATACGTAATATGTTAATCCCTATCTTAATTATCAATTAAGATTCACGGCGTAATCTATCATTTTTGATCATTTATTAATCCATCCATCATTTTCTGACACTTTCTCACTTATCGCCTTGTACGTCGGGTAGCAACGACTATCGTTTCACCCGTTACATTCCCTGCACACTACCGCCCTTCTACGAGCCCATCCTACACAGGCGCGTTTTAAATGTCATACCGCGCGTACGTTGCGAGCGATTCGCGCGCGTAGACGCGTTACACGTTCTCGCGCTCGCAACCCCCCGTGTATCCACAACCCCCCACAGGATGTTTCAGGTTTCGGATTTCTCCGGAATGTTACCGCGCGGGAGGTCTGGTAATCCGCTCCCGGAATGGAAGGGCTTGAATTTGGGTCGCGCGATAAGGGTAATCCAAGGGTTTCGAAATGCCGGATAATTTCTGCCGGGACCTTGTCCCACCTTGCACACGACTATTTCGGACTCTGCGCCGATCGCAAGAGAGAATGCAGGGTAATTTCGTATCGCGCGCAGTTCCGAACGGATAGAAACTGTTTGGCGCGGGAGGAGGAGGAAGGGTTGGGGGGGGGGGGGGTGGTACATTTCGAAGCTATGCGCCGGATAATTATTATCGTGGCAATGAAACGCGAGGATAAAGCGGTGGATTATGGCGATCGCGAGTCCCGAATAAACTGGAATTTACGAGCCACTATCCCGTATCCGGACGCGTACGTAACCTACGGTACCTACCCTCTCTCTCGTGGACACTACCCCAACCACCTTTTCTTTTTTAATTTTTTGGGATTTAATAAGGGATTATTTTTATCCGTGAGGTAAACACGAAACTAAATTATTAATATAAAAGAATATGAAAATTGAGGATCGAAGTTCTTAACGGTCTTGTGAGACACAGTCGTCGTCTTTCCATGTTCGTCTTTTCACGTTCCACGCTCTATGCGTTATGCGTTTTTCTCAAGCACACGTCACTTATCTCCTTTTTGGCACTCGAGATCAACGTCTACGTTGTATCGCCACAGTCTTTCGAACAATATTTAAAACTTAAAACTAAGATATTCGTGGACCCCACAATTTTATCGTCACGCCTCTCGAGAATCGAGACACGCAGGATCGCGATTTTTTCAAGTTACTTCCCTCGCTTCGAGACTCCACTCGTAAGTTATTTCGAAGTGTAATAAGTTTCCGCGGTTTTACGAGGCCAAATTGTCTCGTTGTTCGTGGAAACCAGTAAACACCTCAGTCGGTTGTAGAGCGAAGGGACGCGAGTAGAGAAGACGAGAGAGAGAGAGAGAGAGAGAGAGAGAGGTTCCTCGAACACGGTAAGAGGCAAGGCCCGTAGCTCCCTTCGGGACTTTCCCTCCCTCGGTTCTCAATTTAAGAGCAGCAACTTTGAATATTCATAAAACAATGCGCGGTACGCTCGGAGCGAAGGGAAGTTTCAACGTTTGCCAATGTTGAAAGATAATTCTGTTCCCTCTCCTCTAGCCGAGGGAGGAGGAGTGGTGGGGTGGGGGGTAACCACCGTACGTGGAACGCAATCTTTTCCCTCGTACAACCCCTCCCATCCCCCTGCCGCGGCCCGTTTCAAAACCTCCGACCCCCACCCTCCCCTTTAGAAATACCTGCGAGCCATGCAAATACTTCTTCGAAATAAGGTCGCGCACCGTTATTTCGTCTTTCCTTTTTCTCGGCGGCACCGCGGAGAAAGCGACTGCACACTCTCGTTCGTTCGTTCGTTCGTTCGTTTGGAATTCTCGGCCGATAAATTCCTCGTGAATTCCCGGGAATCCGATGAGCCGAGGGCGGCGGTGGGAACGGAGAGGGGATGAGAGGGAGAGAAGAGGGGGTAGGGTTTCACGTTGGGCTGCTTAGTAAGGATAATAACGATAATAATGACGATAATGGTTGCGCGATCCAGCCCCAGTTCCATCTCTCACCCTCTCGCCCCCGTCGCTCTCTTTTCCAGACGAGAATGGCTACACGGAATTGAAGGAAGCCCCCGAATAAGGGAGCGCGAGACGGGGTTTGGGGGGGGGGGGGGGGTGGTAAAGTTGAAACTCGGTTATTCCACGCCGAATTCTTCGTCTCGGAAAGTCAAGGAACAAGGATGGGAGAAAATATTATTTCGCCTTCGCTCGAGTTCGCGATCCCTCGTTCTACACCCTTTTCTTTGCCTCCCCCCCCCCCCCCAATCCCCCCTCTCCCTTTCCCGGTCAATTCCCTTTCTTTCATTTCTTTCCTCTTCGCTCCCGCCGAACTCCCGAACCTCCCCCCCCTCACCACCCCCCGTCGTCCCTCTTTTCGTTTCTCGTTAATCGAGACTTCGAACTTTAGATTACACTCGCCTTCCGCGTACCGAACTGGTGAGAATTCAAAGGACATTCTGTCGAAACTTGGGAACGAGAACGCCTCTCTCCCGATCGCGGGGGGTTAGGCGCGAGGGGAGGGTTAGGTCGGTGCGGTAGTAAAAAAGGAAAAGAGAGAAGAAGAAAAAAAAAGACATAAAATAGCGAGGACCGCGAAGTTGAGTTATTCCTACCGTGGAGGGGGCGGGGGTGTCGGAGGGGGGGGGGGGGGATGGAAAGTTGCCTCGCGGAAAAGACGAACGGCTTGCACTTGCGCCTCCGAAGCGAACTTTACGCGCTCCCCCGCGGTCTGTCTTTTTGAAAAATGGTAACCTGCCCTGGGAATCTCTGCCGATGGGCTCTCGACTAAAACAGTCAGTTGCAGTTGCAGCCGCGGGGAGCGTCGAGGGGGGGCCGGCGGGGACGGGGGCAGTCACGAAGACGAAACGAATGTAACTCGAGCGTCGGGGCCTCCTTTATCTCCTGGCGTGCAATGTATGGGCATTTGGCTTGGAAATGGAAGTACGGATATCTGGGCGGAACGACGTTGCATTCGGGGAATGAAAACGGTTCGTATTGGTTCGCGGGGGAAAAATTTTTGGATCTCTCCTCGAGGGTAATTTTGGCCGATGTTCTTCGAATTTGATTTATCGATGCCGACCATCCACGGGTCCGTGTCTCTCGCATCCAAATTTTTGCCCAGTTTTATTATTAACCTAATGGTTATATCCATTGGTTATATACATTTTAGGTTATATCCAATGGTTTATAGTTAACCGTATAGTCTCATCTATTAACCCTGGATTAATAGATCTCGTAAGATCTCTTCTCGAGAGTAACTTTGGTCGGTGTTCTTCGAATTTGATATATCGATACCGATCATCCACGGGGGTCCGTTCCCCTCGCTTCGAAATTTTTCCGAGGTTTTAGGTCGGATTGTTAAACATTCTTTTTGAGAATCCCGTTAGTATGGCGGTTGATGAAAATACGCGTCAGCTTCCGTAATTTAAACTCCGCTGCACGAAAACGGCAGAACTAATTACCGAGTTCCTAGGTTAAGCATTTAAGCTACAGACAACTCTGAGCTAAGAAAAGTCTAGCGAGTTTTTCAACATTTTGCCTCTTTCTTTTTTTTTTTTTTTTATTTGCACTCGTAGAACGGCGAGCATCGCGAGCTCGCGTCTAACCGAAGTTCGTCGTGAGATCTGATATCAAAGGGAAACGACGACGAGTCGAACTCCGTCGATAAAGCCAATTACGGCGGAAGGTTTATTTCCATCGATCGTTATCGTTCGAACGTATCGAAGAGTCCAAGTAAACCGTTCGCCTTAAAAAAATTATTAATCAGACCAATTACCGTTCCATCGATCGACTCGACAACGCGATTAATCACCCAATTAATCTCGTTAATGCGATCAATTAATTAGGCGCATGCGTTATCAACGCGGTTATTGGGAGGGCGGCGGGGGTAAGGGGGGAAGGGGGCAAATCAAATTGTCAACTAAATCACCCGATCGATTTATACGGTTAACTATTAACCGTCGAGGTAATCAGTTTAATCGATGATACGATAGGATTGATTGGATGGCATAACTCTCGAACGCTCGACAAGTTAGTTGCGTCTGGTTACGTTAATAATTCACCCTAACCGGTTAAGGCGCCACGCCGACTGACCAATTTAACCAATTTCACCAATTTAACCGTTGATAAGTTAATCGGCTTCCTCCCGCAGCCATTTACCAGCGCAAAACTGATTTCGGATTCCATCCTGTATCGCGAGCTAAAACTTGCCGCCACCGTGGAATGTTCGCCCTAGCCACGTTAATCGCGCGGATCGTTGCCAGTTTGTATCTTCGCTTTCCACCCGTAGCTTCTACGTTTACCGTCGGCCACCGCCGCGGCGTCCACCCCCTACGGCGTTCGCGTGTTACTCGCAATTTTTATTCCCGACCTGCCCCCCACCACCCCCCCTTGTCATCGGTATTCCGCGTGTACCTTCTTTCCTCGAAACACCGCATTCGCAGAAAAATTCCATTAACTCGCTCGTATTCTCGAGGACCTCGTAATTTACGGTTCTAAACGCGATCTCGCGCGTCCTTCGTCCCGCGTCCCGCCCGTTCAATTTCAAACGCATCATTTCCGGGCTTCCATTCTTTCTTTTTTGGAGGTCGTCGCACTCGCGCCAAAGGTCTTTGAAAAAAAAAGAAAAAGAAAAAAGAAGTACAAACGAAAAGGAGGACGAGAAAGGAGGCACGCGATTCAGCACCCCATCGTTTTCGCCCCGAGGTCGAAAGGAGGAGAAGGGCGAAGGGTGGAGGGGTGTGGAGGCCGTTTCAGCGATAACGCGTGCTGCAACGCGACTCCCGTGGAGCGCGGTAAAATACTGTGGAAAATTGTTGCTGAAACTATTCGCTAGCGTTTCGCCAACTATGTCGCGTCAATGCGTCTGGAGTGGGATGGCGGAAGAGGGCGATGGGGGGGGGGGGGAGGATGGAAGTAGCGGCATATCGGGTTATTCCGGCGCTGACGGCACATTCTGCCACCCTCTGTGCCGTCTTGACTCACGCACACTCGCGCCCATCGTTACTACGCACGCGTACTTACGCGTCCCCTAGTACGTACGCGTTTGTCGCGCGTACTTGGCCTTTCAGCAGGCGTCACGGGCTCCTAGCCGATGATCCGTGACAACGAGGGTTACGAGCCTCGGTAAGGAGAAAAGCGTACCTCGTGAATTCCGCATCGATGATTTCCTAGCTTTCGAGCAATTTTCCGTCACGCGTCACGGGGAACGCCGACGACGACGACGACGGATCCTTCGACGCGTCACTCGAGGAAATGATTTGCGATATCGTAACTATACGTGAATCGTCAACGTAACACGCCGATGCTTGCGATGATTCAACGATACAAAACTGTAGTTTTTTCTCAATTTGTGTTACAGGATATTGCTTCGCTCTTTACAACTGTATTCCAAGGTTTTTCTGAGTCTTTCGTACCCTTTTGTATAAGAACTTACGAAAATTGTTACGTCACCGCGTTCGGGGGCAAATTGAGTTCAAAGGCCGCTATGTAAAATAATAGATTTCCTTCCGGTCCCTCTAATAAATTCGGTTCGACAATTGAAATTTCTAATAGAATCAGTTGGGTAGTACTTACGTTCGTGCGATAATTGATCGTTTAATTTATTAATACGCTTATTTAATTAATATTTTATCAACCGCCGGTGGTAGATAAAGAAACGTTAAGGGAACGATCTTGGGTTCTCGAAAAACGTGTTACCCGTAACGATCGAGCAGTTTTGGACAGTTGGGTGGAATTGTGGAGCGCGCGTGGGAGGGAGCGAGAGAGGATCGGAAAAGAAAGGGCGAGACGGAGAGGGAGAAGGTGAGAGAGGGTTCAGCCTCGAGCTATCGACTGATGGTATGTAGTAGGATAGGATTAGTCGACCGCAGACTAAATTGGGTTTCTGTACAGTCGCCTGCAAATACTTCCTCGGCGGACAACCCCTGCGCCGGGGGTTACCAGACACACGGAGCGGAAGTGCAGGAGAGTAGTTGGGGCCGGTGGAAACCGAAAGAGAAATTATCCTTCGACCCCTTTTTTCTAATTAAACCGGTATCCTTCGCGTACGGTTAGCCAGGATATCGCGTCCGACTTCCGAGTTGGCCGAACAAGGACGTTCGGTACTTCCGTCCTCGTCGGCGAAGATCTCCACGGTGTTAAACCGTTCGACTGCCAATTGTATTTCCCGCGTCCCTGGTTCCGACTTTACGGACGGCACAGGGAGACTCGATTCATCGACGAGATAAATATTAACGTTGTGTTTATATTATTATTGAATTTTATCATTCGGTGTTCACGAGTGCGCGTGTCGTAATCAGGTTATTATTGTAAATCAACGTGAATTATCGTTGTCGTTGTCAACCAACGTGGATTACGTTGCGTCATTACCACGATCTGTAATGTAGATCGCGTTGTTCATCGCGGTTGCGATTCGAATTATCGCGGACCAAACGAGATTCGTCGTCCGTCGATCACCGAGCGCGGCCGGGTCGCGACTCGATGTACGGATCAATTTTCAATATAGAAATTTCGAGCTGTCGTAAATTCTTCTGTATATAATTCAAATCAAATCGCACGTGTCACGCGGTGTATTGCGATTCTCTACGAGCGTAAATTCAACTGCTGGTTCGATGGGTTAGCTCTACGCGAGCGATAAATAAACCCATCGTCTTTGCATCGCGAGAAAATTGAACGGTACAACGGCGAATTGTTCCGTTAACCTTACTGTCAACAACCGGGTACCCATTTTAATTTTGTAAAAGATTGTAAAAACCGTGTACGATAATATACTACAATACATAAAACAGACATACCTTGGACAGATTTAGAAACATCTAAATATATCGGTCACATTTATACGGAAATTCAATCTTAAATATAGATCATGCACATCTCTGGATCTTCAGATATCCAAACTTTTTTTACTCTATCAAGTGTATTTCCGGTCGCTGATCGAAATAATTATACAATTTCTGTTCTACTGAAAATTAGTTCACAAGGAATCACACGTGTTTGCTTGCTTTAGAAATAGTTTGGAGATACGGAGATTCTGAGATGTCCATGATCTAGATTTGTTCCGAAATTCAATAATATATACATAAATCAATGAAAATAATGTGGTGGGTAGTTGTTGACAGTAAGGTTAAACGTTCCTCGCGTCCGATAAAGCCCCGAGACAAACGTCAAGTATTTTCCAACAAGACTGTGATCAACCGGAGTCCGCGCGATCGAAAGGGTGGAATTCCAAAGAAATCGGGGATGGCCGAGTATAAATTACTCGGGGACTAATTATGCTAATGACGTACCGAACTGAGCAACAGGGAGATTAGGTTAGCGGTTAAAGCGGCGGGGGGGGGGGGGGGGGAGCTTGCCAGTCGAGCGAGAAATTACGTCTTACACACCTTCCAAATTAAATGAGTTAGCCCGAGTAGACTATCGAAAACAGGAGTTTGCGCGGAAGCTTTCGAAACGAGTGACGGTGTGTACCAGCCCAACATCCGGCCAGGGGAATACCGAATATCTCATTTGAATAGATCCATCGGCGGGATTATCTGTACCCGAGCCCACGTAAAGGGACCGCCGACGATTTTAAACGTCCGCCGAATAACGATCCAACCACCGGTTGCGAAAGTGGGATTTCGAAAGATTTTCGATCGAAATATTCGCCTCCGTAATAATAATTCCGGGAACGTATAATAATCTCGATTGACGTCAAACCGGACCATGCAATTGTTGATCGCGAAACAGGGACGACCAACGAGAGATTAAAATTAACGCGTTGCGTGGAAACGTTATTTACGTTAGAATACATCCTAACATTAAAGGGTTACGACACCCTGAAATTTGCAGAAAATCGAAGTTTATTTTTTGTAGTCTCCTTGAAGCGTGTACTTTGTCGAATATTTTAAACTCATACTTCTTTTGCGGTTTAAAGTAAAATATTAGCCGCTCGGCATGAGCTGTATAGCGCTCTGTTCAAACATCCGTAACTCCGTCAATTTTCGGAATTTTTGTTTGAAACTTGGCTTAGAATATTCGGAGAAGTACACACTTCAAGAAGACTACAAAAAATAAATGTCCATTTTCTGCAAATTTCAGGAGTGGCGTAATTCTTAATTCTCGATAAGTCGTACCGATTTCTTGGCAGAGGTTTTTTCGGAAAGGGGTTCAGAAGTAAATTATACAGCGTTTCACGGCAAATAAATTTCCGATCGAAATATTCGCCTCCGAAATAATATTTCCGGGAATGTACAATAATCACGGTTAACGTCAAATCGGACGATGCAATTATTGATCGCGACAGAGGGATGACCAACGGTGGATTAAAATTAACGCGTTACATGGAAACGTTATTTACATTCGAATACACCTCAACGTTAATTGTCGATAAGTCGTGACGATTTCTTGGCAGAGGCTTTTCCGGATGGGAGTTGAGAAGTAAATTATAGAGCGCGACGCGGCAAATAAAAGGCAGTTAAACCGCAAGTGTTTTCGCCTGTTTCTGCCAGTACTTTGAGCCCAAACCGAACGCTTTAAGCCCCGCCGGAACCCCCCTTTAAGCTCATCCACGGGAGCGGGAGAATGAAAAAAAGAAAACAAAAATGAACCGGGGGGGGGAAAAAGATAGAATAGCGGAAAAGGGACTGGAACTGGATCGATTCCGCTGCCGTGCACGCGGCGGTGGCTCCGTGAAATTCTAAACGAAACAAAAAAAAAAGGAAGCGAGAGGTAAAGGGAGGGGTAAAAAGAAGAATGCGAAAACAGAGCGCGTTCGAATCCGATGAAAACGTTTTCGTATGATCGTGAATTTCTCCGCGCGACGATCCGTCGGCGGCCCGAATTCGACGCCGCTGGCACCGTCGTTCGTCCCAATTCCACTAGATTTTCGGGATTCGTTCCGTACTTTCGGCGAATGCGACGCGACGGCGCCGAAGTTGTCAATCGGCCCTGAAAGGCTCGCCAGCTGTAAATAGCGATCCTTTACCGGGGCGGATAGAGCGTTCGAGCCGGCGCCATTGTAAAGCGACAATACGTTTACCCGAAGTTTGGAGTGGAAAATAGTATTGCGAGATACAATCCATAAAAAATGGCGCGGTGTATCGAACGTTAATTTATTTCAGAACGGAAAATCGCGTCGAGGTTCCGGGAGAAAAAAAAATTTGAACTATTTCTAAACGAGCTTAATATCGAGAGAACATCGATCTTTTTATCGCTATCGATCGCGAGTCGAATTCGAACTAACTTTCGAATGAGGAGATTCAAGAATTTTCCGAACGCAAAGGTACGATGTAAATTTTCTCCGAAACTCTCCTCCTCCTCCTCCTCCTCGGCATCGTCGATCATAATTCATTCCCCAAAAAATGGTATGATATTCCGCGAGCGAATAGTCATCGGTTCCCCACGATCGGATTATCGATATTTCCTTTTTTTTTTTTCCTCTCGCGTCGAATTTTTCCACGGTTGTATCTCACCCTCGATGGGTACCAGGTACACCGAATATCGCTCGAAAATTTCACGTGCGTGGCGATCCCTGACCCGTGAAATTGAACCGCGTGATTCCGTTCCTGAGCGACGCCCGGGCGGCACAGAGTCCGGGGCGCATAGCGCCGGAATCTTACGTGTACACGAAGAAGATCGCGGCGTCGTTTTATCTTCATTCGCCGCGGCTCGTATCGCCGTCGGGTTTCTCCGAATCCATTTTAATATCCCCTGGATTTTAAGAGGGACGACGCTTCTCGACGATCCGACGATCGGGTAGCTTCTTTCTTTCGCGAAAAACGACGCTTCTTTATTTATCGGTACGCGCCTCACAACGAAATTTAATGATAAATTATGGGGCCTCGTAAGTGATGCGCTTGACAAATATAGATGAGTAGGTGACTCCCGTCCTTTCGTTGTGGATTATGGATGACGCTCGTTTAGCGGATCAGCGTTAAATCGACCGGATGTCGTCGATTGGCCCCGAGCACCGTCAAATTATAGATCGGTTTTTAATTAGCGATCGTTGGGATTTATCTCGATGAAATTTATTGCCCCTGTACCGTTGCACGCAATTTAATCGCGCTTGGCGTCGGAACATTAAAAATGTTCCGCAACATGTTCCGAACATTAAAAATGTTCCGACTCGTTCCCCTTCGACGTTGATATTATTTTACGTAAACGAAGTTTGAGAATGTAGGGCGAGGTTTGGAAGTGTTCGAAACGCCGAGGTCGGATCGATTATGACGAACGTCTCGATAATCGGACGCGTAACGAATTTCGTGGAGTGAAATTTTAATTCGAAGTAACTCTCTAGGATTTAACTGCGCTCTTGTGAAATCGAGAGTAATGTGTTTTACTCAAATATGAAGATAATTGAGATCGTAACGAGTTTTAGCCAGCTTCGAATGAATTTACTTGCCGGTGAATTAGCTTTAACGGTACGTCTGTATCCTTAAATAATTTCCTGACTCCATTAAGAGGCGTTTAATCAATGATAACCGGTTCCAAATAAATTAATTCGTTTCTCACGAACGATCGTGGGAGGCTTCTAATTTTGAATCGAAGAATCTCATTTCCCGCGCTCCGAAGATCCCAAGTATATCTTCGATACTAAATAAAAAGTGTATTCCAGATTTTGAATTTCTCAGAAATTTCAACAACGCGCCATTATCGCGGATGGTTACCCTTTTTTTTTCCCCGGCAGTAACGCGAATCGAGTTATCGTAAATGGCATTCGAGGGATTTCCGATTCGCGGAACACCCTGGCCCGACGCGCGATTTCTAAGCCTGGCAGACTTTTCCCGTCGCTGCAAAGGGTAGGTACGAATATATATACTTGACGCGTCAAAAACGCGAAGCGTTATCGGGTAAATACCGGCGCTACCTTCGAAAAGCGAGGCAAACAGCTTCCGCTGCCGAACGAAAGGGGAAAAAAAAGAAAAAACTCGAAATTCGCGCGCCGGGAGGAGGTTAATCACGGCGGGCGGGAACTCCAAAATGCTACTTCGTCTCGCTTTCCCGCGCGAAACGGGCCTTAGCCTCTCCAATCAGTACCCAATAATCGCATCCGCGAGATAAAAAGCACCGTGAAAGACATTTTACTCGATCCGAATTGAATTTATCCGCTCGAGCACTCGTACCTCCGCCGCGCCGCCGCCTTCCCCAAATGACTCCCCGCCTCGTAAGGGGACCACCCCAACTCGGAAATGCATTCATGCAGATTTTCCTATTTGCACCGAACCAATCCCCCTTGTCCCCCCCCCTCCCCCTCCCCACCCACCTCCCCAAGGAATCCCTCGCGCCGGTTTCTTTGGTAAGGACCATAAAGCCATTGGGGTTTATCGTCTTACACGCTTTAGGATCCGAATTACAGGATGGTGATCACATCTCCGAACCGCTCGCACTCCTTTCTCGAGGGAGCGCGGAGTTCGTTAGGCTGCGAATTTATATTCAAATTCGCGTCACCGAGTACGCTCGGCTCGCGAGTACGTAAATTTGCTCGTAACCCGTATTAGCGATAGGTGAACTTCAGGGGGGAGGGGGGGGGAAGGGAATGGATCGTTTTGATCTCGCGGGGGATGGCGACGAATTTTGATGGAATTTTGCATCGTAACCGATATCTCTGTTAATTGTCCGATCGGGTAGTTACGAGGGGCACCGAATATATTTCCGGTTAGGTCGAACTCTCGAGAGGGAAGGGAAGCGAAGAATCTATCGAGCATATTTCTCGAGCTCCTTTTACTTCGTCGACGCCATGTTTTATTTGATATCGACTTCAAGGGAGACGGGGTTAATTTTTCGAGAGGCTTTGCGCACAGTCGGCCCTTTGCTATGCGAATCTTTCGTGAATTAATGACGTCCGTGTACCAACCCCCTGCTCCCCCTTTGCCCCCCCCCCCGTCACTGCCACCCTTGGGGATCGCGTTACAAAATTCACCGGAGCTCGATTGAATTTGCATTCAAATACGTAGCTGGGCTATATCCCGAAAAGGACGAGAACCCTTTTGCCATGACGCGGCCATCCCTCGCGTTCGTCGAACTTCGCTCGGCACAAAGAACATTCTACGATGACGTTACGGAGTACGCGGTGCATCCTCTCATCCCCCTCCCCCCCGCCCACTCTTATCGCGGTCTCTGGTCCGCGTCATGCTAAAGGGTGTTTCTCGTTTTACCGATTGGCCAGTTTGAAATCGCGTATTTCCTTGAGAATTTTCATCGTTAGATTTGAATTATTCATTAAACTCGCGAAATAAGAATTTTGAGCTTTGTCGATCCATTTCGCGTCAGGAAGATGTAATGAATAATATGCCGAGAGAAGGCAAGCGTTACGTTGCATTCTGGTTAGTCGATAATTTTATAACTCGCGCGTTGAAAATGGTGTCGCTGACCATTAGAAATTTTGCCGGATATCTGCAATATAAAGTAATTAAATCTGCGGGAAATTTGTAACGGTGTACAATGATAAATGAAAATCGATGTACCGATGCCCCGGCTGAAAAGTTCCACGAGCTGCACTGCGTTGCGGCAGAATTTGGAATTTTCGTTGGATTCGAATTCCATCGAAATCCGAAATTCGTGCAGGAAGTTCAGAAATACGTGTCCCCCATCGATCATGAGCGCCGCCAATCACTCTCGTATCGCGATCGATCAATATTTGTGCTCGTAAATGGTACCAACCCTGAATATGTTTCGCGGTATAAAGGAATCTGGCCGGCTAACCAACATTTACCGAGTGACCACTCGTTTCATTATTTATGTTTCTTAATCATTCGAATTTCATTAAGCGACGACTCGGTGAGTCAAATGTCCGAAAGTTTCCCTTTGGCAAAAACCCACTGATATACGTGCACGCCAAAAATTTCGTTTGGCACAAAGTTTAGGCATGCGACTACGCAGAAGTTCCATTTGTGCGAAAAAAGTTTAGGTATGTTGGCGAATATAAAAAATTAGTCACCCAAGATTATTCCCACGCGAGCGTTTTATTTTCCAGACACGTTCAACGTGAATTGTCTGGCGAAAAAATTGTTGGTATCGTTGCGGTGGCACTCGGCGAAACAAAAGTTCTCGCCGAAATATTTTCGTCAAAAGTATTTAAAAAAAAAAAGAAAAAAAACATTTAGCGAGAGACCACGACTTCGCCAGTTTTCCCGATACCGTTAACGATTATTAACCACGTTTGTTTGCCGCGTAATTCGATGAGATAAAATAAATTATCGCGTACCTTTTGCCCGTTTCATCGAAAATCTCTCGTAGCCACACGGGCGGGTCAATAATCCCGATTCGTTCGAGAATTTGCAATAAGCTTTTATTTTCTCTCGGCGAATGATACGCGTAATGAAAATTCGATTCGCAACTAGCCCCGAGTGAAAGAGAATTAATTAATGCAACCAGACGCAATCCGCGAAATTATGAAAGCGAGAGGGTTTATACGTTTTGCGGCGATTTAATCGACTCCGCGGGAGTTTAAGCGCGATAGCAAATAATCGGTCGACGTGGCGCCAAGCTTCGAATCGAATTTCCTGTAATTAACTGCCGTTACTTTACCGCCGATTGACTGTCGCCCGCGTAAAAAAAAAAGGAATTTAGCACCGCGAATCACCGGTAATTTCCTGATCTGTCATCATGTTTTTTTATCGCTCGATCGAGGGAGAGAGAGAGAGAGAAAAAACGTACAGCCGATTAGGCTATTATCGTCGAGTAATCGCGACGACAGGAAAGTTTTTCCGACGCGTTTTCATCAGGCCCCGATCGACGAATTCGCGGCGCGTTTGTTTTAAAGTATTTATTTTTAATTAAAAACCCGATTGCACGCTTCCGGGTAAATGGGTATTGGTAATCAACGCTTTAACTCGCGTTCCGCCGTCACGGATTTACATAGCGGCGTTTTCGATCGTTTTACGATTCGAGCGAGTACGTAATTTATTTGAGGGGGGGGGGGGCGACGCGCGTTATTGTTTACGATTACGTTAGTCCTGTTTTGTTAGTATTAAAGCTTACGGCGATCGACCGGAGGCGTCCCTGCGGAGCGTAAACAGAGTAGCGGTAAATCGAAGGGAAAATCGTTATCGGGGAAAAGACAATTTTCGAAATGATCTCCCCGGAGGGATACACGACGAAACGACGCGACAGTTCGTTTCCCGAAATAAACTGGCGAAACAATTTTTTGTTTCCCTCCTTGTCCAACTCCGGGAGTCGCGTTCCAAAGCGACGCAACGATTTCGCAATTCCATGGTCCACGGTGAAATTAACGTACCGCGGTGAGGACCGGAAGGGCGGCGTCGGGTGTGAACGGGGTGGTTTTCGTAGAAAATTTGCAGAAACGTCCCTCCGTACGTGCGCGGCAGCTTTTATTTCTCGCGTTGGCATCACTCGAACGACCCTAACCCCCGCCCCCTCCCCCTCTCAAAAACATTTTGCACTTTCGACTCCCAGGGGGAATGGATGCTTCGCGAACTTCGTGTCCCACGGGAGCGTCCCCACGTGAAAAGCTCGAAACGCCGGGAAACCCTCGGCCTTTCCCCTCCTTACCCACGTAACGCCACTCGACGTTTCCGTATTCCGTTCTCATTTCGCGTTGGCAGGAAGTGACGGGCTACACTGAGAACTTCGGCATCGACGATTCGCGATCGTCAGGGACAAAATTCCGATACTCTTTCCCGCCATGCGCTTTCGTTTGCCACGCTTTACCGGGAAGCTCTTATTTTACCGGAAAAGTTGCGAGTCACGGTGAGAACAGCGATGCGCGGAAAATGTTTTAATTTGCGCGAACGTTATAGATGTTTTCCGGGAGGATAGATTCATCGATCGAAGATCGAATGCAAAGAGAAGAATTAAAATGAAGATACTTCTCAATCTCCACAGTGTTTGTAAAACTGTGTCAGCAAATTGACGAGCATATTTTAGGACTCCAAAGCCGAAATAAAATAACCTGTTAATAAACGTCATTCCGTGACGTTCCCGCGTACTAAATACAGGTGTTTGAAACTTTCAGAATTTCCGGTACGTACGTAGCGTTTCAAAAACATTATCTCGCGCCAGGCGACCCAACGCCCGTCTTATTACATTTTCGGAATCACGAGAAACGGGAGCAACACCTTCCCCAGACACTACCAAATTAATTACCGTCGCACTCCGGTAACTCTCTCAACGAAATCCAAAGCGCGAGTAGAGGTGAGGCGAGGCGAGTGCATAAAACAAGCCGGGATGAGAATGCGACGGTAAAGAGGCGCGACGACACAATCTCCGGCTCGGTCGTCAAGAGAACGATCGACGCGGCGCAAGGTAACAAAGCGCTGATTCCTTTAAGGCGGCCCGCAATTGCGACCGCTGTACAAAGCAATTAATCGGAACCGGTTAATGATCAAAGGAATTTAAATTAGGGGCTTAGTATTATTAACGTCGTCTCCGTGGGAGGGATTGCGGTGAGAGAGAGAGAGAGAGAGAGAGAGAGAGAGAGAGAGAGGGAGTCAGGGAGAGACGAGCGTGTATCTATGCAGCTACCACTCGAGGTGCAAATTGCATCTTCAGAAGGATCTCAACGATGCGAATTCCTTGAATCTCGCCCAACTCGGAGATGAGACTCTGGTTATCGCTTAAAGAGAAGCTCATAGAAACGAGCGCCTTGTTAGCTCCGGCCTGTAACGCAGTTGAATGCGTAGAAAACAATAGTTGGGTGAAACAATTAATCGCAACGTAAATATTGAATTGTTGAGCTGCAACGTTGGGGGATTGCAGAGGGAAGACTTTCGCTCGGCCTTTCCTCCGCGGTTAATATTATAATTATTCTACACCGATAGTCTTACCATCTTTATTATATATATAAATATTTTTTAAAGAGAATTACGCCAACGAACAGATACGTGCTGCATTATTCTCGATGAGGCAAAATTAGGCTATATTTATTTTTATCGTCATAAACTTTTGATCACCGAGTACCAAGAATTCTCTCGATCCTTTTCTATCATCGACATCCGTTTCGAAGCTTCTCGATCTAAAAGATCGCTCGATAAATCGACAAACCCAAACGTACATAATCATCGACCTCGGCGTGTTCCGTTTCATTAAAACTACATCCCAGCTTCCTCTCGACCCCCGGATTCCCGTATCTCCGAAACTCTTGCAACCAGGATTAAGAGGAGCCGCGTCGAGAGTAGAACACCTGCGCGGCCCCGCGCGGTTTAAAGGTGCAAATTACGTTCCTGGCGGACGAGTCAGTCGATCCTCGCCGTCTACCTCGGCGGCTTCGGGTCTGATTATCAGTTAAGGGGAAGATTATGGGCGTGAGCATCGTTCGAGGGTCATTAAGCGTGGCTCCTAATTAGCCAGGTAACCTCTCCCACCTTGCCCCGCGCCGATATTAGGTTTGTACGTCAGCGCGCAGCCTGCCGAGGAGAGCGGTGCGCCAGCAGCAGCGGCATCGACGAGGAACGGTGGAAGAGACTAATTCGCACGCGCAAGGTCTGCAGGTGCGAACGTTGGAATTGTTTTCCAATACAGGAACTCTATTCCCTCTCTCTCTCTCTTTCACTCTCCCTCCCCGTGTCTCTCTATTGGTTCTCGATCTACCTCCGTTTTCGCTCTATTATTTTTTTTTACCCCAGTCGCTCTCTTTCTTTCATACCATTCCTTTACCCACGTTTACATTCTATTTTCTATATCCACTACCGAGCTCTCTCTCTCTCTCCCTCCTTTTCTTTGATTTCCTCCCATTCACGCTTACCGACACGGATTTTTCTGTTTCCACCCTCCGAGCTCTCTCGCGTAGCTTTATTTTCCATTTATTATTATCGCTCGTCTCTTATTTCCCGATATTCCCTCCGTCTCACTTTCCCCGCGTTCGTCCGCGCCGTTTCACCGTGCGCGTATGTTTCTATATTCATACCCTCTTCCCTTTTTCTTTCCACTCTTATTCCTCGACGCTTCTCCAGCGCATTCTTTACGACCGCCCGTACGCGCCTTTTCTTTTATTCACTTACTCGCTTTGCATTTGAAATTTCCTATCTATTTATCTCGCGCTCGCTACCTCTCCCCGCGTTTCCTTCATTTCCTCCCTAAGCGCGCCTCTCCGCCTCTACCCGTTCTACGGCTATCTCCTCGCGGTTCGCATTTTCCTTTACCCGTTCCCGATCGTTCGGCACATATTCTCCGCTGCAACGTTGTCCCGCTCGAATAGATAGGAATTCAGCGATGGGTAGCGGTCGGTCATAAAACAAACAATACTCGCCCCGCGATGGGAATCCAGTACGAGGAGTTTCCGTGCGTGCAAGTGGCAATTTCTCTCTCTCTCTCTCTCTCGCTCGCTCGGCCACGTTCTCTCGCGCGGGACTCTCTTTGACCTAGGGACTATCGAAATTACTTTTATCGATCGTACGTTTGCGCGATAGTTCGAGCGCTATTTTGTATTGGAAACGCTCCTATCGGTATCGGGACGCAGTCGAACGTTCTCGCGGGTACGCGTACTCGACTCGCAAATATTTTTTGCTAAAAAAAACGAGGCAAAAAAAAAACATCGCGGGCACGTGTTATAATTATTTCTGCGGGCCGTCCCGTTTGAAGGTTTGCACGCTATTATTTTCCCGGTTATCGCTCGTTACTGTAATTCTTTTTATCGTTTGTGCCCGCTCCAATGCGCTCGAATCAAATCTACTTAATTAAGTAACTAGCGTTTTAAAAAGAACGGAATATTTATTACGGACGCAGTAGTAGGGTACACATGATCTGTATTATAAATATTTACGCGACTAAATCGTTTGTTCGAACCTTTTCTCGCGCTTATGAATATTTTGACGCGAGTGACTCGGCGCATATCGGTTTCGCATTATTCGCCGCGTCGAATTTTCATCGTCAACATTTGCACATTTTTATTATGAAATCTCGCCATGAAAACCTATTATTTTCGCCAATCTGCTCGTTCATCCGAGGAGAGTAGCTCGGTCGGCCCTCGTCGAGGATTTTTATGAAATTCGATATCGGCGAATATTACTAAACTTCGTCGAGCGTGTTCAATTTCATTCCTACTCGTGCGCCAATCCCGATCGCTTTACACGCGAGAAGAAAATGATTTTTGGGCGAATCTTATCTCGAGGTGCGATGGAACAATCAAAAAATTTAACGCGAAAGATTCCCTGCGATCATCCTTGCTCTCGAGATTTGCGAAAATCAAAGAACACTACGTCGACGGAAGTTTGAAAATTGTTCTCCCGAATGAAACTGATTCATCGAACGTTGCGAGTTTATTCTATCGCTACCAGTCGATGCACTTGGCCATTTTCTCCCTCTCTTACCGAACTCGACGAAGGGGGTAGCTATTTAGGGGCTTAGCACCTCAGCGGGCGACCGGAAGGGGTGGGCGGCGTTAGTAGGGGGGGGGGGGGGGGGTGGCTGGTACCAGGTTTGCAACCACTGTGTCACCTTTATCACCTTTATCACCTGCTGCAAATTGCCGCCATTTGGATGTTAAACCCCCGGAGTCTCGCCTCACCGACGACTATTTGTACATACGTTGAGGGGCGGGGGTGGGGGGGTGTAAAATTGAAGGGGATTGCGAGTACACGAGAGAGTACTAGGAGATAAAAAGAAACAACGACGTGAAGAGAAGAGGAATCAATGAAGTAAGGGAGAAAACTCGAAACGAAAAGAGAAAATACAAAACGGCGATAGCGATCCACGGAAAAATAGAAACGCGCGAGGGAAGAAGGATCGAGAGTAGAAAAAGTAAAAGGATCGGAGGGAATAAAAGGAAAGGCGAGTGTGCGCGAGAAGTTGGGGTAAAAGTAATGGAAGAATCAGTGGCACGATGAATGGTGGAAGACGGAGAGAAGCTTCGGAAGAAAGTAGACGTCCCGCGAAACGTGAAAGGAGCGGGGGGATAAAGGAAGGAGGGGGCAACAAAAAAAAGTGCGAGAGCTGGAAGAAACGGTAAGAAAAGAAAAAGAGAAGCGACGCCGAGGAAAGAAGTAGGGGAGGAACGAAGGAAAAGGATAGAAGGAAGAAGGCGCGGGAGAAGCGGAATGAAAGAGAATTCTCGACTCGTGTACCTCGCATTCGTTTCTCCAAATAGTTTAATCGGATTATCCGACGGTTTGGGTATACTACGTATCGCAAGTTTCGTCTCGAATCGAGAGATCGAATCGCGCGCCGACAGCAGAATTCCCGAAATCGAGCGTCGTGCATCGAAAATCTAATCGCGTTATTAACTTTTTGTTCGTGCTTCCAATTCGCCACTTCCAGTCCGAATTACCCGTTCCTACGAATACGTTCCGCGAACACGCGTACGCGTCGATATAACGAATGAAATCCTCGACTGGATATCTTTTATCTACTCGCGCTACTCGTTTAATAGCTATCAGTTGTGGCGCTGATTGCGAAACGAGTCGAAATACGATGCGCCTTGCTCGGAGCGAAAGTTAATTGTTCGCGCTTCCTCCGCGGGGAGAGAAGAAAAAAGAAAAGCGAAACGAATTCCGCGAGCAAAAAAAAAGTAAACGCTGCTCGGCTCGAAAAATTGGAAACGTTCGGAGATAGTTTTTCAATTTCCCGAGTGACGCCGGTGACGATCGGTGGAAACGGGATTCGAAATCCACGGAGTCTTTCGAAAATTTCACACCTTCCGACCACCACCCCCCCTCCGCGTGACGTCGTAGGAATAAAGCTCGCCGAAGTTCTCGGGTTTTGCTCGAAAGGTGGCCGTTATATAATACTCTTTCAATTCCCCCCCTCTCGCTCCCTCCCTCACTGCTTTTGTAGCATCGAGCATTCACACTCGACGCGTCTATACATTCTGATTTTTCAGCCACTAGACTTCCCTTTTACGATCTCCCTTTCTCTCGTAATGACTCTCGTCCCATTCACGACGGCGGATTGTTAAGAATACCAGCCGGCAATAATGCGCGACCGTCTATTTGAAATAAATGTGGCGGTGATTATTAAAGCTTCTCTCGACAGGTGAAACATCGTGTCGGCTTTTATGTCTATCCCTCTGCGCGCGAGACACTCGTACAACGAGTCACAAAATTGAGCAAGCGTTAGAGGAACTTTATGCGTTGCGACGAGGTAAGAATGGGACGTGCGGGGGAATTTTTTTTTTTTTTTTAACTTTCATATCATCCCGAGAATATTAAATGGTACCCGCAAATGATTGGACATAATAACAGCGACAGTCGATCGCGAAAAGCGTGAAAGACATGGATTTTGCGAGTCACCGCGGTTCGACCTTTTTAGGAAATGTGGGTCCGAAAATAATAAACGATCGATAAGGCGAATGGGGTTTTTGGATAATTTTTGTTCATTCGACAAGCCTCGTTTATCTCCGTGTTTTTCTTGACGACATTCGTTTAACAGCTAGGAATTGAAACATCCGGCGAGCAGATCGTAAAAATAATAGGCGTTCCCATTATGTCCCGATCGATCGGCGTGAAAATAATGAACGCAAATATGATAAAACAGTCGTGGCGTTATAAAATATTTATCGAACGAATCTCGTATTAGGAAATAGTCGAGGATCGACGCGAGAGATTAAAATGCTACCGACGAATATTAATTTACGACGCAACATTTTTTAACAAAAGCGTCGATTTTCTTGGGAAATTTGAGAGAACAAACGTTAAATTCTGTAAAAATTCGGGTCTGTTGGTAGACGTGAACGAAGAAGTATGGCCCGCGAAGAGGACGCACGACATCCTCCGGAGCACGTACTTCCCGTCGTCCATCCACGTCCGGTCAGTCGCTTTCCAGGAACCCCGCGAAATTCGAAAGCCTCGTGGCTATTTGTCGACCTCGGTTCCGGTGAAAACTGCAACCTTTTCGAGCGGTAGCTCCCCTTACGTTTCGCTGGACCGTCGGTAGAAAAATTGCGAGCGTACAAAATGAAACGTCGCGTTGGTATCGCGTGTCAATTTTTAGAAATCTCACCGTTGACCGGTTATAATTATCAACGTATCTCCATAGCCGATAATACTCGCTCGATTCGCGATAATACACGGGTGGCAATAAATTACTAATTATAAGTTACAATAAAAAAAAAATCATAGACGGATAATGCGATTATCCGGTAAATATCGATTAATTATATACTCGTCCGATGACTGTTCGCGACACGATTAATTAAACGCGCGAACGCGTTATTACAAAAATAATTAATTCCGGACGTCGATTGCGCCGCGTTCCCTTTGTGGTTCCCCCCGAAAATCCATTGAAAAGCGATCCGACCGAAAATTGGCGATGATCACGAATAACCAACGAATCGCGACGAGTACCTCGACGAATCGGCTTCTTTCCCCGTCGGCGTCGTATCGCGATAAGATCCCCAAAAAAGAATCGGCGCCTCTCACGGAAATGCTTTCGAAGATTCCCGTGACTTTGCGAGTTCCGGCTAAGCTGGATAATCCGAAAAGTGCAAAAGGAGTGGGGGGAGGGGCGTCGGGAGAGTGGACAGGATCAAGGAGCGAGCGCGAGAAAAGAAAGGCGAGAAAGGGCGAGAGAGAAGGAGAGAGATCGCGGGAAAAGTAATGCCAGGGAAGAGTAGAAAAAAAAAATAAGAGTGCCAATGTCTTCGGGGCTGGTAAATGCGAAAAATACGTCGAATTGTCTATTTTGAAGCGCACGGGACTCTGCCTCGCGAGCGAAATTGACCGTAATTAATGTGCATCGAAATTATTCACAGCCGGAGTAGAGGAGGGAGGGGGGAGGAGGGGAAAAGTGGCCGAGCCTCGAAAGCTCCCGAAGACTTTTCAAGAGTCTTTACTAAAGCGGATAACTGGGGAAAGAAACGCGAAGGGTGAAAGGGATGGAGGAGGAGGTAAAAGTGAGAGGGGGAAACCGGTAAAGCGAGGAAGGGAGAGGAGAGATTATATATTCGGTTGGTAGGCAGGATAAGTGGATCTCTTTTGCGATGGTGAATTAAGTTTTCGAGGAAAGCTAATGTACTACTTAAACCGCTCCCCCGATCAGTTTATATTCGCAGAAACGCGAGATATCTTGGAGACTCTCTCCCTCTCTCTATTTAATTAACAAACGAGACATCCCTTAACTGACGAAGGTGTGTTCTTCCAAAGAAATAAAAAAAAAATCATTTATCGTTATCCTTGTATTCCATTCGCACGTGATTCTAACTTGACTTTAAAATCTACGAACGCTCAGTTTCATAATTATCCAACTCACCGAGATTACACGCATTTTATCCTGGTTCCACGTTAACATATCGCGAGAAAATACGAGTCGTTCGTTCAATACGCCCCGATAAACGTCATTCTCGAGCCTAACGCGACGCGGTAGCTCGTAACGCGAAATCGTATCGCGCGCGACAGCCGCGTTAGAACCTCCCTCGCGTATCGTTATTAAGAGTTTAATACTATTATCCGGGATACGTGCGCGCTCGGAGTAACGTACATACAGCAGCTTTATTTGTCGAAGCATCCGCGACGATAATAGAATTGATCCGTCATTGTTCGTAATGAAGCAACGATTATGTACAGGGTGTACCGTTGCAAAGTTGTACTCGCTGTTATCTCCTCGTGAATCGAGCATTAGTCGCTGGCATCAAATCTTTCCGGCGGATACTTTACGACGGTAGGACAAAGAAAAATAATGTAAATTTTTTTTTTTTTTTTGTACAACGAATAGACAATGCCAATGTTATAAGCCTACGCCGTTGAGGGGTGGGGTTTGTCTCTCGTTGCGCGATCTCGGCAGTTGTATCTTACGAGGGAAAATTTCGTGGGTTTCGCGAAAACCACCGTTATCTCTCGTATTTCGCGTAATATAGAGAAGAATGGGTATTGAGATAAGGAGAGGAAGGGTAGGAACGTTTGCGGGAGACACCGGTTGTCGCGGAAGAAAGACTCGGTGATCACTTTCCCCGCAATCTGATGAAATTCGAGCCTGACTTATCGGACAGCTCTAAAGTTTTGATGCAAAAATGTATTACGGCACTGAGATTTCCTCGGGCACTTCGGAGGCGCTTCCGGGAGGGGGGAGGGGTGGAAAATACGGTACGACGACGAGGGAAGCTCGCGCTTCGTTGGGTTACGAAGTTCGAGGAAATACGAGCTGGTCGTTGGAAGAGGCGTCGCGGTACGCGCGAGTACATATTTCTAATACTTACGGCGAGCCGTCGTTGAGACCGTAATCCCCGAACAATGCAAATAAATTTCTGGGCAAAATTTCATTACGCGTCGCGACCACCCCGTGTATAGTTCATAACAAGCACCGTTTGTTCGTCGAGCACGCGTTTTCCTATACACGGTGCTTCGCGCACTTAATTAAAGTCTCTTCCCTTTGCGCTTTGCGTCTTTGCGGAAGGTAATTTCACGAATGTAACACCGAAAGCGTCGAATAATACGTCGATTCCAACGACGCGCGGTAATTCTAACGTTTACCCCGAATTCCTCTCCCCCCTCGGTGCTCGCACCCTTTGCCTCGAGAATATTGTAAATACAACCCTTTCCCTTCCCGAATCTCCTCGGCGACGCGAGTACGCCCGATACGCGCAACGAGGCCGCGCGAAACGACGTCGTAAAGCAAAGAGCACATTCGAGTAAGAAAATATTAACTTCGCTCGCGCTTCGTGCTTTCGCGACGAAAAATAGCGTTTTCCTTTTGAAGCGAGACTTTGGACGGGAGGGAGGGGGTGTATTTTACAAAAGGAGGTGCTCCAGTACCTCTGGAGGGTCTTTTAGCTCGCTCCAGACCGGATAAAGCGGAAAAACGCTCAGGGTGGGGTGAGACGCGGGAGGTGGAGGGAGAACCGTTAGAAGGGAGGCTCACCAGTCGACGGTTGGGGAGGAGGGGGAGGGGAGGGTGAGAAGACGCGAGGGGGTGCGGGCCACTTCCTATGACGATAAGTTAGGAAGGCGCCTCGCGGATGTTCGCGCCATTTGCACGAGCCCTGGCCGAGATAATACGAGGCCGATAGACGATACTACACCGCGATACCGTTTGCCGGTTCGCTGCTGCTGATGGACACTCCAACCCCCCCTTTCGTTTTATCTCGCCCCCTTCGTCGTTTTCGTCTTGCGATCCCCCTACGTGTCATCGAACGCACACGATCTTCCTTCGCGATTTTTCTTTCGATCTTCTTGACATTCGAATCGCGTGGTAGCTATACGTCCGATTTAAAAGAAAATTTAATTAATATTGAATTAATTTGTTCCGTACCCCTCGTTTTATCTCGTCCCCTTCGTCGTTTTCGTCTTGCGATCCCCCTACGTGTCATCGAACGCACACGATCTTCCTACGCGATTTTTTTCAGTTACTCTTATCATTCGAATCGCGTGGTAACTATACGTCGGATTTAAAAGAAAATTTAATTAATATTGAATTAATTTATTCCGTACACCTCGGTTTATTTCGGTGATTCCGTCGTTTTCCAGCATCGAGTTAAAATTAATTGACGGGGGAAGACAGGGTGATATTATCGGGAATTATTCAAAAATATATATTATGAAGAGCGAGGTTACCGTATATCTGAATTCGAGTCGAATATTGCAATTTTTTGATTTTATTCCACCAAAAGCATTTTCCATCCAACGGGAGAACGATATTTTTGATCACGAGATTTTGCTGGATCGAGGATCTTCGCTATTCTGGGGACTTTCAAAAGGATACGTAACATGATGTACGGTATAATAAAAAAGACGTATAGTTGTCGTATACTTGGCTATAAGAAGATGAGTTTCGAGAATCCAGTGTTATCCCGAGTTTGCCGAACGTATTCCACGTTGTACGCGCAATGAAATATTTGTAGAGTGCCGTGCCGATTTGTTTGTACGCCGGCCTACGCGTGCGTATCGAGATAAAACATCGCGACGCTTAAACGTTGCTTTAAATATATTCCATTAGATCGGAGCGATATTACCGTAAACACACACTCTCGCGGAGATAATTCTCGGGTGTCGACGGGTCATAAATTAAAATTAAAATCCGACGACAGTATTTTTTTTTTACCGTGTTTTCAAAAGTTCTCTCTTTTTTTCCCCCTAGATTACCTGATGTATGGCGTTCCTCCACCGCTTGATTTTCAAGTACGTACACAACAGTTTTCTTTTTTAAGATCTTGGAGGGTGACATTCGACCCGGCAGATGTTATCCGTTGGGAGACAAAAATTTAAGGACGACGCGTCCAGGCCCTTGGAAAGATAAAAAAGTGGTTTATAGAGGTAGGAAAGGAGCTTTATCGCCGCGGAGGATGCATGTCCTCGCTTTGGTAAGGGAGCAACGGGGTCAAAAAATTTTATTCAAATACCCTGAAAATCTATAAATAAAATTCGTGCTTCCATTAACATTGGAACCTCGATAGATCATTTTACATAAATAATTCGAAATCGCGATTAGTATAATTTCACGAGATACGAGTACTTGAATCTTGAACACGAGCCTGGCGCGTCAACAAATTATTTGTTTACCGTTTTTCTCTCTAACATCGTCATCGATGCTCGCCGAGCATCCCTCGTGCGAATCTATCATCAACGCGCGTTATCGAGATCGCGGATTCGAGGTCACGTCCGTTGAGAGATCGAACGAAGCAAAGCGCGTTCGCGGATAGCATCCGGATACAGAGATCCGACATTTTCCAATGCCTCCCCTTTGGTTTTTCTTCTCTGTATTTTTTTTTTGTTTTTTTTTTTGTTTTTCAGTCGAATTAATACATTCGATGAGAGCTTCCGGGCGTACAGCCAGACACGTCGGCACGGTTTCAATTTGCGAGCCGACTCAAACAGGTTCCCCCAGGCATACCTGGGATGCGTGCGCATACCTCTCTGCACACTTAGAAACATCCCCTCGCGTATCCGGACATTCCAGGATATACGGGGTGTGTCAGGATACCGAGGAGAGGTTTGATTATTTTCTTTCTTGCCAGTGGAAACCTTCGACGTACCAGAAGTGTACGCGTCTCTTGTTTCCATCCCCGTAGCGAAATGTTAACCGAAACAGAAAACTTGGATACTTCGAACGTTACAGAAGCCATCGGTCGATCGTTTCTCTCGTGCACATTTACGATTACATCGCGGAGCAAATAATTTATAAGTTTACGCTTGGATGCGATGGGGAAAAGTTTCTACGTTTAAAGAGTATCGAATATTCATTTTTGCTAGGACCCGTGAGTTTTTTTTTTTTGTATCGCCGTCGAAATGCGAGAATTTAATCGCAATATCGTTAAACCGGTTTCCAACGCAGCCCATAGAGAGCCGAAAATCTTTCGATACTCGCGTATATCTCGTGTATCTTTTTTTTTTTTTTTTCCCCACCCCCTACTCCCTTTTCCACTATCCATCGTCATCGCTCTTTTTCCCCCGTCGGATTTTCTCCCATTCGTTCATTCGTTTATTTTAATTTTCGCATTTCTGTCCATCCCGACCAGCTTTAACCGGCGAACCTCCGCGTACCAATGCTACTCTCGGTTTTTCCCTGCCAGCGTATCGTGTATTAGTCGAGGATATTTTCCACCGAACCCCCTTATTTTTCCACGAAACCAACTTTCCTCAAGCGCATCCCTTTCAATCTTCCTTTTTCCTACCTCTTTACCCCTTTTCTCCACTGTACCGTTTCTTTTTTGCATGAATTTTGCATGCTACGCCGATGGACGAATCCTCGCGCGGAGAGCACGCATAAATGCACGTCCGTATTTTTCCTACGGTCGGGGTAAGCCAGTTTGATTTTCCAATATTAAAACCAAACGTCCTCGCGTTTGTTTCGCGGTAAATTATCGAACTCGAGTTCGTCCCGTTGATAATTGTTTTCAAGAATTCGTTGATTCGTTCTCATAGCAAAAAAAGAAGTCGTTAAATCGAAAACGATCGCGACGACGGTCAAAGAGTCGATTAATCGGACAGAGATAAAGCGTGTTTCTGGACTCTGCGGATCGTTAGACGCGCACCTGATTTACACGGCAATCGTGTATCAGTTCCCGGTCGAGGGCAAATTAATTTCGGATTAATTGAAAAACTTTACGAATTCGATTTGCAAAGAGAACTTTGTCCAGCGGTATTAACAAACCGAACGAGTATGGTCGGTAAATTATAAATCGGCGCCAACGTTCCGAGATTACAAAGTTTGTCGTAATTTAAACGAATTCGTTACGAACGGAACGAGATAGTAATGAAATTAGTTAGAACGATCAAGATTATTTTATTTCACTTATTTTAATGATTCCATTATAATATTCAGTGCGTTCGACGGGCGATAACGAGGGGAAAAAAAATTATCAATTACGATTAAGTACCTCGGCTGTGTTGATAACCGATCGCGTTCTCATCGAATTCCACGAGCGATCGATGACGATAATAATTATTTGATCCAACCAACGCAATTGGTATTAATATCGCGATAAAGGTATCCAGAGGCATTAACTCCGGTATCTACGATCGGCTGGGAATGCTTTTCCGTATAAAACGGGGAGAGACAGTTTTCGTATTCCAGCGCGACGAGCAACTATTTTCAACTGGCGAGAAAGCAGATTTTAAATTACTTTGGCGGTATCCGGCGTTACCAATTCTTTCCCCCTTGGCGCGTTGTACATGCATTAGCAGCGATACGCTCCGGCAACCCCCTCCCCTTCACTACCCTTCCCCGTCTTCTCAACCCCTATTCAGACTCGATCCTCCTCCACGCCCGATGTCCCGTTAGTATGTTTTTCTTGTTTGTTTTTCACCTACCTCGCCTGCTGCCATTACGTATCCCTACGCTCTTTCGCGGCACACGAGCGGTTTTTCTCTCGCTTTTCCCGTTTTCCCTCGGGCACCCCTGTCCGCGACACTGTTCTCCCAGGGCTAATGAACTCTGACTGATAAGCGGGAATGACGTTTATCGGACCGTTTTTCATGAATCTGCAAAACTACGCACGGTTTGTTTCATTTAACTTTCGGGATATTTAGTTTTACCCGTCGTCGTTATTTTTATGCTATTTAACGTATTGCCAGCGTATCGGATGGTAAAAATAATTTCGTAGAGATCGATAGCGAATGGGGATTGATAATCGATAAATGGAAAATCTATTTTCAGTTTCCCCTTTACTCTAATCCGTCGTATCGATGCTTTCGATTAAATTAAAAACTCTCGAGTATTCGAAAAATTCAACTACCCATCCAAGACGTTTATCGATAGAAATTTCTCGATTAGCTCGTTGAGCTTTTCGAATACTCGAGAGACAAATGTTCTCGCGTAGTTAACGAGCCCGCATACATTGCGCCGAGTGCAAACAGCTCAACGCGGTTTATCCGCGATTTTAATGTTCGTTAATTTTCGAGCGAATCCAACTGAGAAAATCAAGACTGAAAGCCGGAGTCAGAGTAGAAACACGCTGCTCGTAACTCGGATACGATAAAAAAAGTTCGTCGGGTTCCCTTCATTACGTTTCTACCATTCATCCCGAGCGAAGAAGTAAAGCTTCGGGTTAATGTCGCGTTAAACGTAACATCGTCGGTGCCTTTTCATATTACTCCAACCCCCCCCCCCTCCCACCCACCCGTTTCTCGCAACAAAAGATTTTAGCACCGCGAGATAAAAAGAAATACGGTGGTATCTCGTTTTGACAAGAACGCGATTACGTTTCGCAGCGTGAAATTAGGTATCGAGAAAAAGAATCGGTAAAAGTTTGGATCGAACTCGAAATAAATGAAAGGGCGCTGGGAGAGGGGGGTAGGGGGGCGGGGATTTGGAGCGGCGTTCCTCTGTTGACTTATCGTTATCGATGATACGGTCGAATCACGTCAGAGACCCTTTTTCTCCCTATCCGGATACACCGGCAGTTTTATTCGATTTTCAGCTTATTTTGCAACATATTCCACCTTTACTTCCATCCACCTTTTGCTACATCCCCCGTAGCCGCCTATTATCCTCCCCGGCTACTCGATTGGACCTCTCCGTTTTTCAGGTGAAAAGTCCACCCGCCTTTTTTGTCTCGTTCTAAGCTTTTCTTCCGTTCTCGCCTTCCCCCCCTACCCCGGTCCAACCCCTTTTCTCGTTTACTTCGCCGAGCAGCGAGCTGCACCTACGTAAACAATGGGACAGAATTGCGAGAGTAAACCGAATCAGCATTTATTTTCAACCCCTCTTCCCTTTGGATGGGGATCAATTGAAAAAGGACGAAGGGACAAATTAGAGGACTCTGCGCAAGTATTCGTTAGATATTAGCGCGTGGCAATGTTTTTTTTTTGTAATTGGCGTTGTCGTCGTCATTTTGAGATGATCTTCAAGATCGTCCGGCGAAGTATTTATTTTCACCCTCTTTACCCTTTGCACGGGAATCAATTGAATATGAGCGAAGGGACAAATTGGAGAACTCTGCGCAAGTATTCGTTGGATATTAGAACGTGGGAATGTTATTTTCACAAATTCACGTTGTCGTCGTGATTTTGAAATGATCTGCAAGATCATCGGACGTCAGGAGGGAAAGCACGAGAGAATCGAATAATTCCTTGCTATCGATACACCCCGAAAATCGTCACGGGACAAAGATATGTCGAACTGATTCAACCATCATCCCCCAAACTACCCCTTGTCCGAGGGAGAAAGCGCGCAATTCCATTTCGCCTCGTTGGGCCCGCATAAAAGGCAACGAACGCGGATCTTTTAACGGACGAAGTGTAAACCTACCCCCTAGCTGTCAACCCGGCCATTTCTCCATCCCCGCGACTGCATTCCTGTTCTTTCGCAGCGTCTCCTTACTTTCCGTCGCTCGTGTCCCCGTGAACGATGCCTGCAGTTTGCCCTCGCGATGAAACTTGTCCCTGAATTCCGTCATCTCTCCCGCCCCAACCCCCGTGCCGCCCCCCCCCTTTCCGCGCCCGTCGGCGCTATTTATCAAGGGAGATACTCGAATGCGAGTCTGCGAGAATACCGGGGATGGGGAGAAGAATGCGAGGAAACGAAATCTATTGAGTCGAAGGGGCACGGCTTTTCCTTAGGGTCGTTAAGAGCGTCGAACATATATATTTGTATTAAAATATCTTTTATCGTGTCGCGAAATATTTTTAACGGCGGACAGCTGATTTATATGTGTTGGGAATGTGCGTAATAATGGCTTTCAAATTCTGGTACGAGCGTGGCACTGTTTAATATATCGTAGATACAGACAACGTAACAGAACGATTTTTTATGACGCGGTTAGCGTTGAACGATTCGATCTTCTCTGCGAATCTGGGTGAGACGAGCCTCGTCGCCGATCGCACATTGTTTTCTGCGGGGAGGCACGAGAAGCGACGGACGGGCCCGAATATATCGATAGTTATTCGCGAAGTGTTTACAGGGACGGTAGGAGGGTAGACACAAATGTGATAATACGCAAATTCTGAACAATATGATTGTAATTCTTTTGTTCCGTCACTGGGAGATTCCGATCGACCTTCGGCGTTGAGAGAAAACTGATTCAATTGATTCGACCTTCCCTCGACACGAAACTTAACGAACCTTTCGCGGTAAATAGAGACCCCCTGCGATGTATTAAGGGCTGGGACAGTTACGCGCTATATCGGTGTACAGAGTTCTAAAACAACTGCCCGGTGGGCAGGCTAAATAAAAGTTATCGAGCCGAATGGACCGGTTTAACCGACCCATTTGACATTAAAGCTCGAATATTCCTGACCTTTTCGCGTTTCAAGATAAAAAGGCGCCGTTAGTCGCGGCAATTTGAGACGAAAGCCGGCGGATAAATATGTAGGTAAACAAAAAAAAAAACACACATACACTAAATCGAACGATTCGCGATAAATAATAAGCGATACGAGTAGTACAATTACACGTTTCTTAGTAATTCTTCTTCGACATTATTCCCTATCTCTTCGGTATGTTTTATTTAACAAATATTCGTGCTCCCCGTCGGGGAATTACATATAAATAATTAATCACATCTCCGTGCTTCTATAGCATTATTTCCCATCTCATCGATTTTTTTTTATTTAACAAATATTCCCCCGCTCTAAAATTACATGCAAATAATGAATCGCTGCGAGCCATCGTTAGCGCACGGCTATCGAAGTAATTGCGGCGCAATCGGTAGAAAGTTAAACGCTACCCACCGCGGCTTTGTTGTATCGATTTACGCTCGTTATTTTCACTCTCGTATACATAACTCCGAAGTCGGTATTAACGGTGGGAAGCTCCGTTTCTCCGTGCGCTACACCTCTCCCTCTATCCAGCCCCCTCTCTATATCTCACCGTCTCTCTCTCTCTCTCTCTCACTCTCTCCAGCTCTTTACTCTCCTCCTACGCCGTAATTATATCTCTCGCGAAGCGCGACCGAGACTTCGTCGAGGATCCATAAATTTCCTGGAAGAATTCCCGGCATCCGGCGGCAACGAATACCCGAAATTTTCTCGCCAAAAATATTTCAGAAATTTGTCCCACTCACTCCGACGACACCTTTTCTGTCTGTTACCTTCTTTTCTCTTTTATATCCCCGTCTCTTTAACCCAACCTCTCCACCCCTCTCTTGTTCTCCCTTCGTCCTCTTTACACGCTACATTCGCACCTAGAGCACGAGCGCATCGAAAAACGTTGAAGTACGGGAGAAACGGACGTTGTAAAACCAGACGCGTATGTCGTTAACGCGTTTAATATTTGCTGCAAACGCAAATAGGTTTTAATCGACTACGCGCGCATCTCCGTTACGTCGCGTTACGCGATTGTCGAACTTTTTATTCGGCGAGCGGTGTATTTGCGTTGTACACGGGGGGGGGGGGGGGATCTGATTAAAAGCACACGCGTTCGCGCGGAACAGGGGATATTTTTCATCGCGTGCGTGGAAATAATTAAATTACACCGGCACTCGCAACTTTCTCAAAATGCAGTTTCGTAATTAGAATTTATTACGCGAAACGTAAGCACGCGGAGCGTAAGAATTCCTTGCCGTCGGGCTCGCGGCTGGTTGGTGGTACGATTAAAAGGAGGCAGGTATTATAAATTATATCCGGCGATCGATTAACGCACCGCACGTTGATATCGTTCCCGGTGTCTCTCCTCTTTATTATTATTATTAATATCGTTATTGTCGTCCCCACCACGAGTGTTTCGCGGTAAAAGTTTGACACACGCCGGACCGTGAGAAATATTATTTCCGCAATTTCCGTGAGAACTGACAGATTGAAACACGCTAATTAAAAGTTACGCCGGTTACCGCCCATCGACGCATCGTACCTTAATGAAAAATGTATCGTTTTCCGTGTCCTCTGTGCACGTGTGTGTGTGTGTTCCAGAGCTCGTCGCAAACACTAGCAAAGGACTACCTCATAATTTATGTCTCGCTGAAATGAGATCGCATTATCGCGTGCGTGGAAACGCGTTTAACATGTTGAACTTCTGTGATTTTCGTTTAATTCATTTAAACTCGTTTGGGGAAAAAAAAACACACGCACGCGTTGTACACGGACACGGGACTGACGCGAAATCCCCTCGTATTTGAAAACGGCTCGCGTTTAAAACGATAATCACGACGAAATCAATTAACGGTTAATCCAGTTTTAATTTATTAAGCGTTCAATTAATCTCTTGATCGATCGCAAAGTAATTATATCACTGTGATTTTTCCTCGTTACGTATAATTTATCGACGGAATTATTAACCACGAGTCCAGCCCCTCGCCGTTGAATGGGTGCTTCTACCTTGTACGTGACATTTGATGGGAAACTAAATGAGCGTGTGTTTGTTACGTTACAGAGGGATTAGGTGGCGCGTATGTATTGTGCGAGCCTGACAAGATAAACGTCAAACGACGGATATTCCAAGTGTTGGTGGAGTGACGGATCGAATAAAGGCACGCGCGCGCGAGTGAAATAAACGAGGAAAGACACGGCTCCGTTAAATACGATATTGCGAAGATTATTAAATTTACAACGAACACATTGGCGAAATTTTGGCGCGACGATGTGGGACAAATTTCGCAAAATTAAAAATCAAACACGAGGAATCGTTGTCTCTCCTCTTTATTCGTTTGGAACGATTAGGCGTGTTCGGGGAAATAGACCTACGTCCCTGGAATAAACAAAACAGCGTTTGTTTTCTTTCTGACGCGTAACGATTCGACATTTATCGTGATTCGTCGAAATTGGAAATATTATTGTTATAAATCGTACACCGTCCAGTCGAGAATACAACTCGTTGTTTTGTACGCGACGTTGTCGAATTTCGAAATCTGTCAGCGGGTTTACAAATAAATTTTACACGACACTGTTTTTCTCAAACATCGGAACGATGAAAATAATATAAACGATTTTCTTTATTTCTTTATTTTATTTAACGTCACGTTTCGGCACGTTACTCTCGCGATTTATTGCTAGCGATTCCTGCCACTTTATCGCATAAAATAAAAAAAAAGAAATGCGTAAGCTACGATCAAACATTCCCACGGGGAATTGAAACGTTAATTTACCGTTACTCGCGGCGGTTAAACAAATAACTTCTTCGCGTTTCTTGAGGGAATACGGCCCCTTCTAATACCTGCCACCTCCGGAAGCCGAAGCAAAGAAAGTACAATGGTTGAAATAAATTTATACACGACCGCTCGACCCTCACCTGTAATTTTACGCCAGCTGCTATACCGCGGACTGATAAAAATTACAGAAAGGTGAAACAATTGTTCGAGTTAAGAGAAACAGAATCGCTAATGCCGGTAGATAGCAGCGAAATTGCAGGCAGAATTTGCCCTCACGTATCCGCCCGCGCGCTCGCCAAACCCGGAAGTTTATATAAAACCGAAAATATCCAGGAGGAAATTGCTGTCCAACAGATTGCTGTATTTTTCCAACAGTCTGCAAACGATTCCCATTAACCTCGTGAAACTATTCGTTACATATTTATACCACCCCACCGTGGGAAACAAATTTTCATACACTCCTTACACCCCGCAGTTTTTTCCCGTGTATCGTTAGATTTTCCCGTTCGTCGTCCGTTCGATAAATATATACTTAACGGTACGAGGAACTTTTCGGGGTGCGAGTAAAATGAATTTCACCACGCGCGATTGTTCGTTAAATATCAATGATTATTTCTCACGCCATTCGCAAATCTCGACACCGTTTCCCCGTTCAACTATGCGGAAGCGTACCTCGCTTTCTAATTGTACCTGAAGTTTCGTACGTCGCGACATCCAAAGGCTTCATCACCGCGACGCGCTAGCATCTCACTCGTTTCCTGTCGTCACGTACGCGCGAATCGAGGGTGTACGCGTTCGTTACGTCACAAAGACAGATTAGGAAACACGTGTGTCCCGTGTCATCCCCGGTTGAGATAAATGACGGCTGGCAGATATTCGAAGGGCGGCGGGCGGGCGGGCGGAAGGGTTCGGCGGCGGGAACCGAAGAGCCGCAGGGGGTGGCTGGGGAATTTTATTTCAATTCTAATGAGAAACTTTTTCTCTCGGAGGCGGGTACGGAAAAATATGATACCATTTTTAGGATCGACCGGGTAAACGTGAATTTTGGAGCCGCAACACGCTTTTTTTCCGCGATCGGTTAGAGGGAAATTTTCTCTGTATCTCGGGGAGTAAAATTTGTTAACAAAAAATATCGTTTCATAACAGAACGTTGAAACAGATTTTTAGTTTCTCCTCTTTCTCGGTTCGGTTTTCGGTTCAACAAGTGGTTCTCTATTTTTTATTTCATTCGTTCGCTGTGGCCCCCGGTAGGGTTGTTTTGTTAACCTTTCTATCCGTCGTCGTTACTTTATCGGGTCAATCGTAAACTTTCCGATGCGTTGAATTAATATCGTTGCATCGAACGCCTTTTATCAAGCTTCCATGATGCGTTTTGGAAAAAAGAAAAAGAGGGAGCTCGGCAGTAGAAATTGGAGAATCGTCGTGAATTCTTTAAACGCGAAAATGAAACTCTAGAAACAGCCGAGGCGGTAAACGGCGAGATACGAAAAACGCAGAATTTCCATCCGAAGACGGTGACACCAAAAAGTGGCAAAAAGCGTGTTTCGAGGAAAAAAGAAAAAGAGAGAGCTCCACAGGAAAAATTGGGGAATCGCCGATAATTCTTTGAACGCGAAAATTAAACTCTAGAAACAACCGAGACGGTAAACGACGAGATACGAAAAACGCAGAATTTCCATCCGAAGTCGGTTACAGCAAAAAATTTCAAAAATCGCGTTTCGAGAAAAAAAGAAAAACGGAGAGCTCCACACGAAAAATTGGAGAATCGTCGATAATTCTTTGAACGCGAAAATTAAACTCTAGAAACAACCGAGACGGTAAACAACGAGATACGAAAAACGCAGAATTTCCATCCGAAGTCGGTTACAGCAAAAAGTCTCAAAAAGCGCGTTTCGAGGAAAAAAGCTTCTCGGGACAGCGACATCGGCGGTAGGAGGGGAGGGACTTTGTTGGCAGGTTTAAGCTCGAGAGCAGACGCGTCGCGGCGGTGCGAAGCGGCAAAAAAGCAAGCGGAGGAGGACAGAAGGCAACCCCGGCGAGGAGATAACGGGGGTGAAACGTGCATGGGCATTATTTTTCTGGGTAAATGTGGCGTAATAGAAAAAAGGAAGACCCGGGAAACGTGGCTTGTGCACGCTCCAATGGCCGAAGTTATCCGGAGTTTGTTTTCCGGATAAAGAGAAAAAAACAACATAGACAGACGCTCGGGAGCGGGTAGAGGATAGGGAAACGAATCGCAAAAATCATTTCGCGAAGCTCTCAGGATGACGCGCGATAATCGATTTAATAATTCTCGCCGTGAAAGTCAGTCGATATTTTCTCGCCTCTAATCCCCAAATTTCTACCACGGTATTCTCTTTATCGCGGAATTAGGAGTGTCAGGATTTTTTCCCGGAGTTTTCCCTACACTCGCGCTCTCGTTATTATACCGCGAATGTTTATGCAAATTTGTGTTTTTATAGGGAGGTCGAGACAGGAATGGTACTCGAACAGAAATCCGTTTCGTTATTAGAGGGTACTAAAAATGTATTTTTAGCACCGTACGCTTCGCATTATACGCGCACGCTATGTATTTCATTTAAATACAAAATCTAGAGAACCGCGCGCTTTCCATACGCGTCCGCGGTCCACTTATTATGTTTATCGATTTGTTCCTTTTTTTTCGAAACCGCTTTCCCCTTTCGCTCGAATGGCGATGAAAAAAGAGAAACGTTTAAAAACATACCCGCATGTTTACGATCCGGCACAAAACTACCCGCCGAAACGTCGAAATATCGACGACGGACGGTAAACGGGGGAAGTTGTCAAACGCGAAGCGGCAAATAATCTCGTTGCCATTCACCGGGAAAAGAGTCTCGAGGCCGACGAGTGGCTTCGAACACAGTTTGCTCGTCGACAAAATAACGTTACGCTTCCGGTGCTCTCTTTGAATGGGGCATAATGAAATTAGCAGTTATCGGGGGAGAGCTTTTCGAAGTCCCACCCCCACCCCCACCCCCGGGGGGGGGGGGGGCCTCGCCCCTCCCTTTGGGCGTTTTCTTCATTTTCCGGTGCTTTGGCTAACCAGCCAAACCTCTCCCCGGGATCGGTCAATCAGTCTCTTTCGACTCGGTTAACCGATATCAGTGATCTACAAAGAGCGCCGCTTTGCGGAACTCGAGTGCGGCCACTCGAGAGAACGTTTGCCCGCGATACGAGTGCCCTGCCTGAATATATACGTATCGGTGTTTCGCGTTTGCACGCGCTCGTCGGTGTGTCTGCCAAAAGCCGCTGCGTTTTACGTCTTAAGAACCGCTCATCGATTTTACTCACGCCTATTCGTGAATTCCCGATCCCGTAGGAATCGATTCTCCACTCTACTCGACTTTTCCATCGATCGTATTTTAATTTATCGTTCGTCGTAATAAACGTTTGTTTGATTTCTGCCCCAACCCTCCGCCTACGCGATTCTCCTTAAATTCACGTTTTCGGGAAAATAAACTCGTCACCCCGTACAGCGGGTTATTCGAAATTAGAAACGGTTCGGTGGAACGAGCGATTAGAGTCGACAAATGGCTCATTTTTGCTCGACGAACAATAGGGCACGATGGCTGATCAATGAGATCTCCATACTACTGACAACGAGTGGAAAAAGCTTGACGCAACGAGGGGGGGTATCCGAGAGGACGCACAAAGAATCGGCCCTCCCCTCCCGTCCTACGGTACCGCGTACCGCGGATTAACAAAGGAACTAGAAAAGTGCAAAATTGGCAACGCTGGGGTGGAATTCGATGACCTCGGGTCTGCTCGTTCTCGTACGTATAGCGATAATAGAACGAAGTTAGAATACCCGGGGTGTAAATTCAAACCGAACGAAATTACGAAACTCGAATCTGTTTCTTTCTTTCTTTTTTTGTTTATTTTTTTTTAAATACTTTTTAAGCGTACGATAGAATCGTACCCAGGGACAAACATTGTACCGTGTACTTTATATTTTTTACCGATTCGCCGCACGGTTTGCGTATTCCGCGAATACTCGATTACGTAAATTTTGAAATAATCGCCCAGGGAAAAATGAAATTGGGTCGAAAGAGAAATTTTCACGTTCGAATCACCCCGGTTTATCCGCAATTTCGTGGTTTACGAGACGAAAATTCGATTGTAAATTATTCGATTGCGCGGCAATGTTTGGCAACATCGGATTCGACCGACAAAGCTACGTTTAATTGGGATACGGTAAATAGATAACCGACGATATTTTATCGATCGTTCGTCAAATGCAATTCTATAAGTATGATCCAATCAGAATTGTTGGCGAACGGACGAGCCGGGAATATCAAGTACTTTCGAATTCGCGGCACTCTCTCTCTCTCTCTCTCTCTCTCTCTCTGCCGATTCGGGGTATCCATTCGTTTCTACCAATCTTTCCTATCGTTCGATCCCTCCCGGGGGGATTATATTTTGTCCCATTAACCGTATATCCGAACGAACCCCTACTGCTGATGTCATCGCGTCGCATCGGGTTGCCAATTTTGCAGTTTTCTTCCTGAAACTCTGCCGTTATTACTGCGTCGAAGCGGTTCGGCATTAATATTGTTAACTCGTAACCGAATATCGTGTCCGTAGGCAAAAGCGCGGGGGATATTTCTGAAATTTCATTTTACAAAATTTTTTATCGCGACGGACTTTAATTACTTTGCGGGAAAAAAGAGGATTCGTGAAAATACGGTGGAACTGCAGAATATTATTTTACAACGCGAGGAATTTATATATACATATGTGTATATATGTATAAACATACATTTTATATATGTATATACATATACATATACATATATATAAAAGGATAATATTCCACTCTGAAAATTAACGAAACGAAATCCTTTCTACTCGTTCCTCGAGACCGGGTTATTGTATTCTCTATCGTTCCGCGAAACAATGATCGATCAGGCGAATAAAAATAATTGGAAAAAGAATCGTATTAATCAGAAACGCCCTCTATTGTGAGTCGAAGAACAAACAATGCCGGTTCGCGGATTCAAAGTGCTCGCGCCCGCCATTCCCCCGTTATTCGCGTCGAAAAGAACGTTTCCTTAGAATTCCCTCCGATCTCATTATCATCCTAAAAGAATCCTGAATGTACGAAAGGTTTCTTTGAACGTGACAATTGTACAACACAAAACGAAACCCATATTAAAACGCGCCCGGCAAATTTATTATTATACCGGGTGCTCTCGAAATGCCGCCGACGAATCCAACAGGAGCAATTTAATGCCGAAAAGCCGGCAGATTATTAATATCGTACATTTTCCATCGTACGTGCGCGTTATACGCTACGCGTGAATTTAAATGCGCGGCGTATAAAAGCGGGTTATGAAAAATTCGATAATTTACGAAAACGACGTAGCGTTATTTTCGAAATCATTCGTAGCCCATTTACCTCGCGCGACCATTGTAACCGTCAAATATTCAACTTCGCGTTCATCGCGCCCGCTCGCGATAATTCAAAGAATTTCTTTATCGCGAGCTTCGCTTAAATAACACGCGCCCTACGTTTATCGCCGTACTTCGCGCCATACTTCGCGCACTCGCCTCGCAACGTTGGATCAAAATCTACCGTAAAGTGCGTCGATTTTGCATCAAAATCCAGTATGCCGATAACTACGCGCTCGAAAGCTAGATCGTAGCGGGAGATTGTTCCCACTCGTTTCCGAGCGTTATCGCGATCACCCGAGCGGAAACGGAAACTCGGGGAGGGGAGAGAGTCATCGAAGGAACGAACGGTAGTAACGCGGTCGGAGACACGGCCGCCACCCGCGTCATTCGTAACAATAAGCGGAGAAGTCTCGCGTCAGTCAAAACGGTACGGCGTGAACGATGAAAGAGGGTTGCCCGCGGGGGGGAGGCGAAGGGGTAGGGGGGGGGTGGTGGTTGTCAGCGACGCAAATTGAAACAAATGGGAACTTATATGCATCGCGGCGCATTCCCCCAGTTTTACTGCCAGCTCATTTCATCTCCGGCTGCCGGCAGTATGGTTTTATTGGTGTTACGACGTTATGGTCTTTCGCCGTTATTGTCACTCGTTCTCTCAGCCTCTCGTTTCGCCCCCCCCCCCCCCCCCCCCCGAAGGTGGAAACGCAGGCCGACACGGGGCAAAGCGTTTGCGAAGTTTGCGCGACGAGATTAACCGGGAGCGACGAACGTCCGACGAATTTGTTTTTATTCAATTCGATTCGTAATCGCGTCGTCCGTGGGAAATTGCTGCTTTCCGAGTTTCTTTTTTATACGCGCCGTAGTGATCTCCCGTTCTCGCGTCGCGTGTGCGTGATTTAAATCGATGCGTACCGATATCGTACGGAGAGAAACGTCAAACGGAATTTTTGAACAGAAATTCCTGGATACCGTGACGCGACGGTAAAGTAATCTCGCGACGGTTTTAAAAATACGGGATTGCAGTCGGATATGATTATACGGTTCTCTTCTCTTGGAAACTACGTGGCGCGATGCTTTTCTACGACTGACCCGGAATTAATTTTCCTCGACGTTCTTTAATTTACTTTCGTGTAATCGTAGGGTACAGAGCTGTACGATCGTCCACCGTCGGCTTCTTTCACCGTACCACCGCAAGAAAGTACCGACGTGCGTGAACGTGCTATAACTCAGGAATTCTATTGCCGAACTTAGGCGATATCCCCGAACTTGGTTTTAAAGATCTATCAACTCGGAAAGTTCTTTTACTTCGGCCCTACCCTCGAATCTCGAAAGTTTCTCACCGTGACTCGTTTTCATTCGTTCGTCGTTAATACGAAATTTGTTACTTCGCTAATTATTATCCGAATCGTGATGTCGGACCCGTTGGACTATTATTCGCCAACATCGCGCTGTCGAACATCCAACCGTGAATGTCTATGAAACTGTAGCTTTTCCTGTTTCCCGGTGAATCGAGAGAAATGGGATTTGGGGGATAAGTCGTAAGTCGAATAACGGAGGACGAGGGGAATAACGGGGTAACGTTGGCGGCGGAGAAGTTACAACAAAAGGCCGCCGGTGAAATTATCGATTTCCATGGAGTTCGCTGAGATTTATCGTAATAATAATCGCGTCGTGAATGCAAACACGTTGGAGCGCATACTCGCGTCAGTCTCTTGTCCCTGGACCTTCTCTCGACGGAAAGTTTCCGTAGCTCTTGACGTTGATTAATTCGATAAATCGCGCGACGGCCGTATTTTGACGTCTGTCGCCAAATTGTGCGTTGCCTCACGGAAGAGTGCGTGCTTCGATGGGCGCGAATATATGCACGCGTAAACGAAAAATGTGCGCGACCGACGATCGATATACGTGTAATTGCATTGCAAAATTTTACGTACCGAACGATCGTTGTATTTCCGTAGCCGGGAGTACGCGCAAATTATACACTTTCGCTGGCGTAATACAACGCTGAAATATCACGGCATCGCGGTAACGTTATATTCGTAATGTTTGCTTTATTCCCGAAAAGCATATTTTTCCGAACTGAGGGGAAGTACGTGCTCGTTGCGCGTATTTCGTTTATTTATTTACTTTTTTTTTTTGCTTTCGCAAAACGACGTTAATATCCAAAAATGTGATATTACACACATTTTGGAATATCGGGTACCAGTTTTACGTTACGTTTGAAATATTGACGTTCAAGTAATCAGCGTCAGCCGTGCGCTATTTTATTTCGAAATGTGAACAAAATATGCAATATTACTTTAGCCCTCCGCACCGTAATATTAGAGTTTACGTTTTAATCCCTTTTTCCGCGTGTACGCAATATGGCAGCTTTCGATATTGATATTAATACGTCATTGCGAATAATAAAATGTACAGAGATATTCGATTATCGCGATTGAACGATAACGCGCGATCACCGCCCCGGCGTTCCCATTTATCTGTCGAATTCTTGCCATGCGTAAAATTCCCGGACACGGATCTTTTGATCCGCCCGTAGTCCCGAGGGACGTCATCATCCCTCCGACGAAATACAGCCACCGGGAACGAAGAGGATTCGCGAAATTAAAATTCAACGCACAAATCGTCGGTAGCATAGAAATTAAAGTATCGCCAGTAGAAATGGTCAGTGTATACTCAGACGCTCGCGTCGATCGTTTCGATTAAGGAAACTATACCCATCTCTTTTTTGACACGGTAGATAAGCTGTTCGGAAATGTGTGTAAAAAAAGATTACTGGCATTCCCCAGTAACTACTACATTATAGCAGTGCTCAGTGTTGCCTAATTTTTTAAGTGTGCTAAAAACGAGAATTTGTTTGACACATTAGTACCAAAGACTGCAATTTGTACTACCGTTCACGATCACGTACATAATTATAATAAACTTTTCAAAACAAGAACACTTATCCAAACCGTGTAACTTTAAATCCGTGTAAAAAATATAGTATGTTGTACACGAAAAAAGATCACGGTTAGCGTCCGTAATCTACCGCGAACCGTAAAGATCGATTTCACCGGCAGCCGAATTATATCTCACGAAGCGAATTGATATCGACTCGCGGGGTTTGATTCCCGAGGGACGCTAGATCCGACACCCCCCACCCCGTTGCTGGTCTTACCCCTGTTCGAGAGGGGTATGAGGGGGTTTCGAATCCGGATTCGTGGAAAACGAGATTCCCGGCTAAGTCGTAAGTCGGCAGACAAAACGTGGAAGGGTTGGCGCGACGCGACGGCGGCGGCGTCGTCGATGCCGCTGGTGGCGTCGGAGGAGTAAAAGTAGGGGGGGGGGGGGGGCACGGAAGTGTGGGACGCGAAAGAGTTACGACGGAAGAACCGAGTGAGAAGTCGCCGAGGCATGGCAGGAATAAAAGTAACGGGATAGAAAGAACATTTCCAACTACCGGGGATGTAAACTTGCTATCGGCTGCAGGCAGGCGGAGGGTTTCCCGTAGGAAGGATAGCCGTGCAGGGGGGAAGCTAGGCGGCGGGCCCCCCCCCCCCCCTTTCATTGTTTCCCAAACAACTTTTCGGCGGGAAAACTTGCTCCGGCCCTGGGAGTCCGATGTATAGGGCGTCGGGGCGGAGGAGTGACGGCGCGCGACAATGCCTCTTAAAAGTTACATACATTTCGGCAGACGGCGTCTATCCCGCCGTGTGCATCTCGGGATATTCGGGTCGCGGGATTCCCACGGGACGTTACCTCTTAACGTCCGAAGCGAAAGAATTATTATCGTTGCTGTAGCGGGAGCGATCTTCAAACTCCCCGCGGATGGGAAACAAAGTTGCGAATTAGTTTCTCGTTATTGCACGCGGATTTATTTCTTGCTCGGGAATTGATGTTACTTGGTGTTGAGATCGGAGGTGTATCGAGGAGATCGAGGTGCGTGGCAACGATGGAAAGAAGGTAACTGGAGAAAGTGCGGTCCTCTGATTGGTTGTAGCGTTTCCTCGAACAGAATTGTACAGACTGGTACACTCATTTTCGCCATTTTCACAACTGTCGCGCACGCTAATTAAGTCAGGTAGCGAAAGAACGCCGGTGATAGGGATAGGCGGTCCAACTTTTGCCTTTGCAACGCCTCAGGTGCCATCTTCCCTTCGTTGCACTGTACCTACATTGGGGATAATACAAAATTCCGATTCCCAGGTAGTCGAGTGTGTCTCGAAAATTGTTGGAGCAAAGTGCCTCCTTTCCTGAGAATTCTACGACCCGTTTCTTTGTGATTTTCCTTCCTCAATGATAAATATATATATCTCGATTTTATTCCACTTCCACGCGAATTTCCGGTGATATCGTAGCTTCACCAAATCACCCGGGGAATTGTGTCGAAACGCGTAGGGATTGATATTTAATTAGTTGTTTCTCGAGATATTAGAGACCGGTGTCCTTTGCGAGGGCTACTCCCGCGATGACACACGAGGGCAGTTCTTCGAGGACAAAAATTAATATTGTCCCAACGACGCATAGAGCGCCGTTGATTTCCAAGTAGCACGATACTTGAGGGACGGACAGAGAGAAATCGAGGGATGTAGAGAGAGAGCGAGGCAGGTTAACGGAGAAGGAGAGAGCGGCACGTACGCGAGGGAGTTTGTCAAAGTAATTCGAGCTTTCTTCGGGGTCCAATTCCAGTCACGTACGGCCAAGTTCTCGTCTTTACCTCCTTGGATCCTTATTATCCTATATCCGTGACCATAATCCCCGTCCTTCCTGAATGACCCCGAGCGAGCCGTGAAATCGCTGTAATAACGCCTCGACTCAACGTTTTAATCATCTTTGATGGCCGGATGTCGTAATAATCGCACGACCATCGAGTACGTACGAGAGAATTAATTAGACGCCATCGCGTCCCTCGTGGAAATTTCATCGGGAATCGCCGGGACGACGAGTACGCGGGACTTATGACCGCGATTACGCGAACATCTCAGAATTTTCCTTTTCAGAATCCTCGTCCTCGTGGAATTCGATCGAGCGTCCGAGAATCACCGGGCGAATCGATTATTTATGTCGATCTACCTTCGTTTCGGTAATCCGTGCTCTCGCGTTTCTCGGTCGACATTTCAGCTACCTTGTTTCCGGAATTAATCACCGAACCAGTATGGTATTTACTTATTTATCTTTTTTCATAAAACTCTAATTACGAAAGCATTTTGCCCCGTAACCACGTCTCGCGTACGAGTTAGCTTTTCAATAACGAACAAAATATCATTCGTTACGTTAATCCTGTTATTTTACTTTTATCAAATAATTCACGCCAACGGACGTCACGCGAATCGCGAGAAAAGTATTTTCTATTTTTTCACTCTTGTCATTCGATAAAGAAATCGTCGCGCGAATTTTTCCCCGCGTTTCCTTGGCTCGCCTCGCGCGTTTCTGGATTATGAAATTAACAAGATTTTTCCGTCCCCTTTCTAGGGAGGCGGGTAACTAATTAATTACATCCACTCGTTTCGCGGAAAATCCCGTCGTTGCTCCGGACGAACGAATTTGTTTTTATGAAGCTCAGCTTCGCCTCGATACGAGGCAACGGGATTATGTTTTGTATAAATCAGAGGAGCATTGACTGCACGAGGCCACTAACGGCTCGGTAACCCTTGCGAAAGAAAACAACATTTACGCGGCTCTCTCGTATTTTTCAATTTGCCGCGCGTACATGTTTCCTCGCCGCGGCTTAGCACGTGTTTTTTTTTTTTCCCCTCCGAAATCCCTTTCATTTTCATGCGTGGGAGGGATCCCGGGGTATCGCGCGGTACACGCTAACGAGAAAAGCACGATGAAAGGGAGAGAGAGAAGGAGAGCGAGTGAGAGAGAGAGAGAGAGAGAAACGCAAGAATGGCTTCAATCTCGTTCAAACATTTCTGTTTGTTTCGTTTCCTAATTCGCCTCGCTGCCTCTTTAAATAATGCAATATTTAACGGTGAACAAAAAGCGCACCACTTTCCATTCGTTATCGCGAGGCGCTCGTACCTGAAAATTTACCATTTCGTTTTGTCTGAAAGACGGTTGTCGAGGAACCAATGCCAAATCGTTTTCATTCGTTTCCATCGTTCGTAGGATGCATCGAAATTTTCGATTTATCGTAGCGCACGATAAATTTAACTTTCACGTTACCTACGCCCCCGCGGTAAGTTTAAAAGGGGTTAGGTAAATTAATTCTACGTCGATCTAGGAAACGAATCGAACGCCTCTTTTCCTTTATTTTTTTTTTATCACGCGCGACACGATAAAGCCGGCGCCGCGATGATTGTGTCAACAAATTTCTTATCTCGACGTAGCGGCCCGTTTCTGCCGAGTTACGTTCAAAAATTTGCGGAGCAAACAAAGTGGTACGGCGGTAGTCCATTTTACGTTAACGCGAGAATATAAAAATAATGTAAAGCCCGCAGGATATTCCTCCGACGCGGGGGCGAGGGGGGAGGGGGGAGGGGATGGCGAAAGGACGAAAGAAAAAGTAGAAATGATGCAAAACAATTTCAGCGCGCACTTAAGTGTACTTTTTGTCTCGATATTACGAGAATTTCTTTGTTGGAATTTTATGGTACCACGGGTGTTTTTCCGCATGGCGGATTACGAGGGTACATCGTCGAGGTGAAAACGCTTCCGCGGGGATCCCGGGACACATTCAGGGATGTCATATGAATATTGGCAAGAAACGTACCGTAAAACAACGTTGAAAATACATAAACGCAGATATATATATATATATATATATGTATATGCACGCGTCTACCGGCGTTTCGCGCAGATGCGTTTCAGCGAATATTTTCGAGTCGGAAATTCTGCCCACTCGAGTAACCGCCCGCGAATACGTATTTGAGAATCCTCGCGAGGATTCAGATAAAAATGGAAAATTTCCCTAACCGCGGTGCAGGAATGGAACTTTTATCAAGGATAATATTCCTTTATTTAATTGCAATTATACCTCGCGAGTCTCGAAAATTAATCAAATCCTAGCTTTAAATTCGTTGCATTTTTAATAGTTTTATATTTTAGTATCCTCGGACGTGGGAGAAATTGAATTAGCGATACGAGTAAGTCCGTATTACCGGGAAGTGATTGCAAAAATATTGCAAACGCCAAGAGTGGACGAGTTGCGTTTACTTTTGATTTTTACACTAATCTTTTGTATCTATCCTTAATAACGAGGTAGGAGCGAAGGTGGGTATATCGAGAAACTATCAAAATTATTTTGTAGAAATGAAAGTAAATCCAAATCATCTACTCGGTTCTAATATCCACGGAAAATTTTTGAAAAAGATTCTCATCCCGACGAAACGATTCAAATCCGATTCCTTGATAAGCAGGCCGTACGAATTACGAGACAAAGTTGACTGTTCGTCGTGCAAGCGTCGCGTCGCCGCGTTGATTCGACGTCGCGACCGTGACGTCCTTACGCATGGCGTATCACGTTCGGGCATATCCGCGTGGAAATCCACGTTTCCACGAGCAAACACTCGTGGAAATCGTGCGAGTATCGCGATGAGTATTGCGCCCGGAGAATTACCAGAAACGTAGCATAAGACGACGGCGAAGACAACGGAAAAGGGACGCATAGATGCACTCGCGCAATTACAGGAGGCAACGTTTCCGTCGTGCAAATCCACGAAACGAAAATTTTCCTCGTTCAGCCCTACATTCGTGCATGGGGCGCGCGTGTGTTAACGAGGGGACGCGAATTTCGGGACGAATTTGAAATTGCGTGCCGAAAACAGGGGTAATAAAGACGGTCTGTCTTTTCGCCGCGATCCATTATATTTATTATGAATAAGTCGTGACCTTTTAGTTCGCCGGGATTAATTTCGGAAGAAACACGTTTCTATAAACGTGTCTATTAAATAGTTTGAAAATAGATTGAATAATAGATTTAAATGAATGTATGAATAGAAATAAATAGATTAGAATCAGTTTGACTGATAGATTAAAAATACGGGATTAATTCTGTCCCTCGTAATCTCGATTCTAACATTCATTTATGTTTTACGATTTTACGTCGAACGCGTAAATGCATTTTAAGTCGATAAAGACAGACTCGTAAATGTTACTCCTTAAACTCGTCGTTAGCAAAAGTATGTCGTTAATTCTTTTCAGCTATCTTTTGTATTCTCGATTCTAACTTTTCTTTTTCCCTTTTCTTTTCTTTTTACGCAAAGACCCGTTGAGTTTCCATCCTCGAAACCTATCGATCAAAGTACACGTACGTGCACACAAATTAATAAAGCGCCACGTATTTATACAACGTAACGCTCGAAGCCTGGAAATAGCAACGCAAAGTTGGCTCGAGTGGATCGTTAGGAGTTAAAAGAGGACAAAAGAGAACGAACGTGGAATGACGGAGGAGAGGAGTTATTTGTCCTGATTCACATTAACGATTTAAGTCGGCGCATTATTCAACGTTTGCTACTATCAACAATCGCGCCGACCGTATAACAAATTCCCAAGAGCCCGGGACGTTAAAATTCGAATTCCACCACCTCTCCCCGCTGTTCGGATTCAATGACGTTAACGATTTGGCGATAACACGCGCTTGTTATAATAATCATAATGCGCGAATATTATGCCCGTCAACGTAATTAGCGATCGGATCCTAAACGTTAGTCGATGATAATCGCCAATTACTGTTCTACATCCAAACTCGTAAGCAGTTATTGCAGTCCGAGAGGGTTGCCAAAACGAGGAGGGGCGAGGGTGAAATGGAGAACGGAGTGGTGGAGGTGCTGTATACTCAAATTATATCATCGTATGACGTTTGTTACAATATTTTTAACAGATTTGTTTTGTTCATCTCAATTTTTTTTAAATTCCCCCATTTACTCTTAGGAGAATAAGAACGCTACGCGTTACTTGCGTTCGTTCGATTCCAACTGCAACGAATAGAAAGATTCTTTCTATTAAATACTACCTATTTGGAAATTTGTTATACGCACTCCGTACGTACTCCACGGCACATAACAGTTGAATTAAGTAATAATTGTGATGGTACCGATTGAAATAATCGATATCCTTATCGTGCCGACTCTTCCGGATTAGTTGCAACGATAATTACCCGGAACAACAATTCTAATCTCGATTTTCCTCGCGCGCACGATGCTCGCGTGTATCCCAAGAATTCTCTTTTAACTACGTCTTTCACGTGTTATCGGCATAATCAGCAATCACACCGTAGCTAGAAATCCACAGCAATTTCTACCTAGTGTCGAGACCTGAAAATGGCAACTACGAGTGGGTTCGAGTGGATCGTTAGGGGTTGGGGCGGGGGAGGATAAAAGAGGGGCAAAAGTGAGAGAGCGAGAGAGCGAGGGAGAGACGTTGAAGCAACTGCTATTTATCTCGAGCCATTCTCGAACATTATCATTTCAAATTGGTAAGCTACTCGAAGTACTCGACTGCATGAGATATTCGAAGCCGGTCGGAAATTACGAAGCCGAGCTTCGCTCGCGGAAAATAATCCGTACGCGGTCGTCGCGTAAACACCGAAAAACTTATCTGCTCACGATGCAATTTTTTTTTTCACCGGTATCGCGCTAACCCGCGCAACGGTATAAAGGGTTGATTCCATCCTCTTTTTACTGTTATTTTTTTTTCCCCCTTTTTTTTACGCGAACGTTGTTCTTTTTTTTCTCCCCGGCGTTTACGCGTCGCGTTGCGGGGACAAACTGAAAACAGGGTATGAATACTCTCGTTACAGCCCGCAGTGCTTTTTCGCAGCTTGTACGTACGCGCGCGAGAGAGAGAGAGAGAGGGGGGGAGGGAAGTTTTTTAAACGCGGTTGTTACGCGATACAGAAATTTATACTTTCACAGCGCGAATTAAATGGAGAACGTTGGGAACCGTGGTGCGGGGGAAGTTAAACGCACGCATACGTTGTATACATATAATATGTTGTTTATATTAATACACGAAGAGCGGGCGAAGAAGAATCGTCGAGACGAGTAAAATCCTCCCGAAAGGTTATATTTGAATACGGAAACGATATTGGGATCGTAATGCGACGCCGCATGCGAGTGATAATGGAACGGAAAATTTGTGCGAGCTAAATTAAAACTTGTGCGAGCACACAGAATAATACTTGAGAATAATGGCCGATGACCCTAACGGTCGTAGATCGTGGTACTCTGCAATTTCCACGCGGGCCTGAAAATTGCAACACCGAGCGCGATTCGAGTAGGTCGTTAGGGGATAAAAGAGAGGATAAAGGAGAGAGAGCGGGGGCCAGAGGGGGGGGAGAGAGAGAGAGAGACAGGTGTTTGTCCCGATTCATTATCGGGCGTGCCGGGCGAGTACAGCTGTCAGTCATTTCGAGCAAATTGTTATTCGTCGCTAGCCCGAACCGTCAATCACGCTGATTGACGGCGCGTCGCGACGCGCCGCCGAAGGCGTCGTGCGGGCCACTTGCCGCGTATACGTACCACAATATAATACCTATTTTGCATAGATGCGGACCGATTAGGGTAGCTTTTGTGAATTCCGTTGCTAACGGGTCAGTGGCATCGTTCGTGCCGATCGATGTTCTCGTTAGATCTTAGCAGAATTATCGGAATTGAAAATTCAGGGGTATAGGAATCTTCTTTTTGTAAGCTTGATAATTATTTGCAATAACGAGTGTAAACCTAACCCTGATATTCTTGCGATTTTTATTATCGTGGAAAGAAAGTTTGAAGAGTAGTAATATTATTGAACATTTTCTTAACCCTTTCCAATCCTAATTACTTATTTCGAAATCGGGTAAAAATTATCCAAAAACAATGAAACTCGTTTGAAACGGCGGAATAATAAATAATTGTTGCACGGAAACCGTTTTTCCCGGCGCAAATAATAGTTCAGCTCTGAAAGCATAAAATTCATCGCTCCTCATTACAATCTCTCGCTCGATCTAATAAACTACACAATCCATTCTTATTCTGACAAATTCCTTTTAAAAAAACGCGCGAGATTCGTGCCGACCGATAAATCGCGAATCCACGGAGAATCAAAACCCTCCGTACGAGTTACTTAACAATTCTGTCGAATAACGGCGTGCGCAATTGGCAGATAGACGCGCCCGTGAAGCCTCGTAATTTTCTATCTCGTCCGTATACCCGTGGGACACGAACGCTTCGGCCTGCGTCTAATCGCCCGCATTATCGCGTAAGCGTGCTCTCTCGATCGAACCTCGTCGACTGTTATCGTCGTTATTGACGGCAGCCACCTCGTAATTACGCGCGAACGTCGATAAAACGACCCCTTCCCACCCACCCTCCGCCCCTACCATAATGTACGTGAAAAGTACTCCGAAAACGCACTTATGGTACCAGGATTCGGGAAAAGAACTGTTTCAGTGTGACGCTGCCGACTCGAAGCGTTCGTATCCGTGTAAAGAATTAATTTTCGAAAATGTAAATATTTGAGAGTGCAGCGAGACCACTGTAGATAAATGTTTGGAACATTAAAGTCATGAATGTTACAAATATATTTTATTGATAACGAAATTGATAACGCGTTGACAGTCATGTCGGCTCGGATGACACGTGGATTTCGGTACTACGATAACGAAATATCAGTTTTATTGATATTGGAGTAATTAACGTGTCACCAGAATGCGGATGACGTGGCGATTAACGCGATAAAGTACGACAAGATAAAACTTCCCGATTCGAAGTAACGAGCTTCAACCTTACTTTCGTGAAAAATTAAACGAGATGTCTTATATACTTCGAGACGATCGATTTACATCGTGATTTTGGGAAATACAAAGAAATTCTCCTCCAAACATCCCGGGGGAGAATTAAATGCTCGATGGACCCAAAACTTATTATTATATTACTATCGAAAAATTGGCGAACAGTTTCTGTTTTCGAGTGCTTCCCTTCCCGAATTAATTATTCGAGTGAACTGCATAAATTACTCAAGCTTGTAGCCGAGTAGCGCAACGAGTTATGTAAGCACAGATATTCACCTTATTCAGACAACGCACGGGTTACGTTAGCAAACTCGCGAGGTACAACCGTTCCGTATTAGAGAATACTGTGCAGCATGCAGTTGTTTGTTTGACGGCGTTTCAATGCACCGCGCTGACGCGTGTTTCCTTTCACCGAGCGTTACACTCGTGACGTTAAGTTTTAAGTCTCAAGTGGCGTTACATCGCGTTCGGCTCTTCGTTGTCTTAATTGTTATTAATATTTATCATTCCACGTTCTCTCGCCGTTTGCGCGTATTTATTCATTCTAACTTTCTGCGACGCAACGAAGTTAATTTCCCTCCGATGCAATTACCCTCGTATTTATCGAGACGGCAAACTTTGTTTTTGTAAACGACTGCACTCCGAGATTTTTTTTTTCTTTTAATACTCTATTACGTTCTTTACTCTCGCCGCAAATTTGCTTCCGGTTCTCCCTTTCTTTTTTCTATCTTCGGGTTTTCCATAGATACTTTCTTCTTTTTTTTTCCCCCTCTGCCTCGTTGCCGGTACTTGGCTTTAAACTGTTTTCCCGAGCGCAAAAGTTGCACCTCTTTTTCATACGACTCGCGCTTAAAAGAAAAATCGTTTCGGGACGAAGTTTATTAGAGACGGGAGGTAGAGTCGCTTAACCTTCGAGTAAACACGGATCGATGCAAAGTACGATTTTCCAGGAAAACTATGTTTGTTGTACAACGACTGTAGTTCGCGAAGCGTATTGTTTGCGTTGGCCCATCAAGGGTTGTTGGCGTTGAGGCATATATTTTGAATTGTCTCTACCGCCGAGGGTTCAAATCTGTTTGCTACAAAGCTTTTGCGGCTGGTGGTTGGGGGACGCGGAAAATCGATCCCAACGTCGGGGGATTTCCTTCAAAATTTCCCACGATAAACAATAAAGTCTCGCGAAAGTGTAGTAATACTTGGAAAATATTACTTTCTTGGAATCGGTTTCGTCGGTGGGTCGCGTCACGTTGCGTCACGGGTGCAGCCTGAGATGTACAGTTCCCCTCTCCGAATTGTAATTTTGGATGAAAGATAAAGCAAAAAGGAACGACGAAGAAAGTAGCAATTTCGGGCAATTATCGTTGGAAAATTTCGTAGTACCATCATCGTTATCTCGCTACTGAATTTAGTGTAGATTACGAACGGTAATACGAGAGACGTTTTCATCTTTTGGCGCGTAAATTTACATTTTGCATTTACGACCGTCTATGAAACTCAACCGCGAAGATCTTCGCGTAACTAACATTGTGAATATTACAAGGGAGTTCTTTCAGGCCTTTAATGGAGCCCTTAGAAAAGTTAGCGGAAAGTTTCTAAACAATTTTTTACGACTTACAACCACGTTTCTTATCCCTGACAGACTTTAGGTACACCTTGAGGAAGCTTACGTCTAATGTCACGAGACACCATAACCGATGTTCAAAGTGGAAACTTTGTTCTTCGATTGCGATTTTCGTCTTTATAAAAATGTCGTTAAAAACTACGTTTACGTACACGAACTCGCGTAACGTAGACCAAAGTAACGCTCTTTCGTATAACGCGGGATGCATCGATATAAATAATTTATAATTCGTGCTAATGATTTTAACAACGACTCGTTACTCGTCCATTTGGAATGTATACTAATTTTCTATTACTCCAGATATTTTATCGAGATGGTTGTCGAAAGTGGTGATCGCGAGCGAACTGTCGTTGCTCCGTACATTTTCTTTAAATTTCTGCCATCTTGATTCGATGCCTCCTTTGCCAGATGAAAAGTTCAAATGCACGCGTAAAGAACGCCCTTTCAGAAATACTTATCGATCCGCTCATCCCCCTGACTCATACTTTTAGTCATGGGAGTGTAGCGAATTCCATTTAGTATCTACAGCAAATTGCAAAACCCGTTACAGAAGTATTTCTCGATCTTACGCGTACACTCGTTCGTATTTTGTTATTAACTCTCTCTCGAGAGAGAGTGGAATTGCGCTGACTGATAATGGTTCGATGGAACGCGAAGGGTTTGTTTCGTAGCGTATCAAAATGTACCTTATGCAAAAAAAAGTGTTAAAAAGAAATTTTCCGATTTCAAGGAATCGAGCGGCAATTTAAATACATTAATTATAAGAAAAATCTCGATTACGTGTTTTGTATCCGCGCATGGGAGTGATAAAAAATATTATCAACCGTCGCGTATCGGTTTTTTCTTTTTCGCGATAAACTCGAACCTCTCGATAAGTACGTATAGATTGATGAAAATTGCAACTATCTAAGAGACGTGACCAGAAATAGTAAATTTTACACGGAACTAGGAACGGTGAGAGAAAAAAAAAAGAAATTCATTCTCTCCATAGAGACTGAGTACGCGACTTGGTTCTGGAATCCTCATAAATATTTACTCGATACAAAATATTCGGAAACACCGCGACGATCGCAATATTTGGTAAATTTTCCAGTGGGAAATATTCGCAGGTCAGTTGGCAGGTAGGTCGATCATCCAGGATTAATAAAAATAAATCTGAGATTACCATACCGCGCTCTCGCTCTATCCAAATACACCAAATCGATTTCCGTCACTGTCGTATTTTCACTTTTTCGCATTTATAACCGATGGGCGCGGATTTTTCCGGTGCGATAAATGACCCCGGGAAAAGCCACCCGAGGCTTTGTCCTCATTACGACATTTCCGCGGTGTCGTGAAGGGTTCGCGAAACACATTTTTTCGCGATTCGTAACATCGAAACCGCGAATGAAAGTGAAACGAGATACGCGAATATATTTTTTTCCCTCGAATCCTTGCTCAAATTCGAATTGAATTCGTTTATTGTTGTTGGTTTTTTTTTCAATTATCCGCGAACGCCCCGATCTCCTTTGATTTTTTTCTCCACTTCATTTCTCGTTCGGTTTTTAGAATCGACGGGCAAATCCACGTATCCATCCGCGCGCACCTCTTTTTATTTTCGCGACGAAAGCTCTGTTAATGCTCGCGTTAACACCCACGATTCGGGTTGGCTTTTTTTACAATCTCTCTGTCTTCACCCCCCCCCCGGGCTTACCCTCTGTTCGCGTACCACCCTTCCAAATTACGAGAGGCGCCACCCCGTAAAATCTGCCGGCGCGTGGAAAAACAACGCTCGCACGGTCGTCGGACGGTTTTGTCCTTGGCAATTATTTGTAGCAAAAAGTTTTGGGGCGAGAATGGTCAAACATTTTGCATCGCTGGGAAACCGGTCGTGGATAAAAATCGTCTTTCTCGTATGGGCGCGAATATCCGGGTTGGAAATGAACGTGAAATCTCATCCCCACGTTTCGGTCAGATATTCAGGTATCATTAGTCGCGTTTGATCGGGAAATTCTTGATCGTTAATTTCAGTTGATTGTTCGATATTTCGTGCGTGCTTCCTGATCGTTCTCGCGTTTTAATTCAATCGTTCGGTACGATTAATAGAAAATACCGGGGGGTGTATTATTTTAATCGATTTCCGGCGATCGCGTACAAATCCCAGGCAGCGGTCAGTTTTTCCCGTTCGACGACCCTCCCCCCCCCCCCGGATGATCCTGAATACTTTTTCCGAGCTTTTGAAAAAACACGCGAGGACCGCGGGAATCGAACGAAGAGGATTGTTACCCGTACGACGAAACACGATGGACATCGGTAATCGATGCGTTAGTCATTTTGTATATACATCGCAAAATAAATTGCGCGAAGTTCTATGGTATTACCTCGTTAACGTATCAGCGCTAATTACCCGACGATTCTCGTCGTTGGATCGCAAGAGAAAAAGCTCTCGCGAAAATAGAAAAAAAAAAGAGAAGATAGACAGATTCTGCAAAGAAGAAGAAAAAGGTGGGAAAGGCTCACCGTTGACGACAACGATGACGCCGAGGAGGCAGAGCAGAAACGAGCGCAGGCACATCTTCTCGTTCCTCCTGGGACGAAGAGCACAGATAAAAAAGGAACACCCTCGAGATCCTCACTTTCTCTTGTCGGACATTGTTCTTTGATTCTCGATCACGAGCAAAAGTCGTCCGCGCGATGGGAATGTTCGATCAGTCGAGCGTCGGGACGCTCGTCGCGAGAACGTCAGCCGCTGTCATTATTGCCGAGTGATCCCATCCGTTGGCATCGATCCACCGGGTTCGGCTTTAACCTCCGTATCAAGCGGTGATCGAGGAAAACACGATCTCGCGTAGCCGACGATCTACGAGGAATAATTAGAATAGATTATCCCGCCGATTCGGATGATCCGGTTTCCGCTGGCGAAGGCTAAAGCGGTGATCCTCGCTTCGCGAAAAAAAAAAGACAAAAGGAGATTTTCCTTTTCCTCTCCGCGCTATTCTCCGCCCTTTCGCGCTCCTCCTTTGAGCTCGGTGGTAGGGGGGGGGCGGGGGGAGAATGGTCTGTGCGGGGACGGTAATACCCCCTCAATCCACCCCCACGGAAGTTCGATCTGCTTGTTTGTTCTCGATGACGTCAGCTAGCCGAAAGCTACCGGCCGCGATCCTTTACCGTCGGAGCTTCCGTCAAGAAACCAACGAGACTCGTTCTCCCCTTCGCGAACCTCCGCTTCGAGTTTACGCCTTGCCGATCCTCCGGGGTTTCTCTTCGCGAAACTACCCCCTCATCCGTACAACTCGAGATTCCAGGAGTTTTAATGACAGAGAGGGAGGGGGACGATGAATCGGATCGAACGATCTGACCGTTCAAATTGCCCTCGATCTACGTAACACACTCCTCTCGGCCGGCTATCATCCTCACCTCCTTCTTAACGATCCTGTCAACCCTTCCAACCGGATTCCAATAAAAATCGATCGTGATTCTTTGGCCGCGTCGACAAACGAGAATTTTCCGGTCGGCCGTCGAGTACGCGGAAGAATCCGTCGAATTCCTAGGTTCCGGCGATCCCTCGTCGATTTATTTCCCCCGAAATTCCTGCCGGGGAAATCTCGAAAAATGGCGCGCTCCGAGTAGGAAGCACCAACGAATGCACGACGGACAGCGACGGGATGGACAGATAGATAGATAGATAGAGAGATAGAGAGAGAGGCACTGGGCACGGGATACCGGCCACGGCGAACTCGCGGCGCTCACTGAGCCTCTCCAGGCTCTCCTTTCCGCGAGGGTGACGAGCACGTTTCTCTCAACCCCCACCGAGCCACGGGGGAGGGGGGTGGCAGCCACACGACAGGCCGCGCGCTGATCGCTCGCACATGCGCCCCTGACGACTCGAAATAACGTGCCGGATCCTTGGTGGAAAGCGTCGCGACGGTTTTCGAGGAGCAAACTGACCGAGCAGCGGTAAGGCGTCCCGATGCTCGGGCGAACAGGGGAGAAGGACGAGTGGGTGAAGGGAGGAGACGGAGAGAGGGAAAAAGGGAGAGAGAGAGAGAGAGTGGATAGCGGACGCAAAGCGTAACCACCACGCACACACGCCGTGCTTGCGGCAAAAGTTATGACCTCAAAGGGGTCGTTAACGAGCGCCCGCCAAATTAGTATAACGGCCACTCCTCTCGGTTTTCTCTGTTCTCGAGGAATGCTACTTTCGGCCCGATTTCCTCTCGTTTTCGCATCCGCGACCGCCGTGGAATCCTTTCGGCGACATCGACCCCCGGGGTTTCCCTAAGTTGTGTTCGATACCTCGGTTATCGAGTAGGGAGAAATTGTTCCGACGCTTTGCGCGTCTCGCGTCGGTATATTAATAATGTGTTCTATACACGAGCGAAGAAATTGCGCGAATCTGATGTTGAATAATGGGTCGATGCCCAAATAGGATCACCCAAACACCATCCCGCAAATTACTCAACTGACAGTAAAGGTAAACTGAATCTGTAGGTATTGCCCAATTTATCGCGCAAAGCTCGTACATGACACTCGTTGTACAATTAATTTGAAACAATTTTGAATTTCTGCAACGAGTTGCGCAGCGCGTCAAATGATAACCTTATACTGCGCAATTCTTGCAATTCGTTCGCTCGTGTACGAGGTCTATAAGCGATTCGAAAATTTTCATACTAGGAATTCTTTCGCGACTGCGAGGGATTTTCCCAATTTCGATGCTCCGGGTATCGAGAAGCGAGAAATTCGCTCTCGCGCGCCCTTATAGCGCGCGCGTTACGCGTTTCGTGTCGGTATTAATAAGCGATCAAAAGGGGAAGCAATTCGAAAATGTTCAAACGTTCGCGGGCGTTCAAACAGACTCGGTGAGTTCTAATCTACGCCGACACTGGAGTAATATGTTATTAATGTCTCTGGCGATGCGTCCGGGTGCGTTCGTTCGCGGGTTCGAACGAAAGGGGCGTGGCGATCTTCGGATACAATTAATATGACGCAGAAATAATCTTAGCTAATACCCCGCGTACCTGTACTAGACGAGACCTCTTGATCACCGCGACGTTGCATTATATCCAGCGTTAATAAAGTCGATAGGTTGTATCGTTCGACGCTGAAAATCCGGAATTTTATTCGGATTTTTTTCGAAATTGATAACCCACCGATGCGCTGAACCGACCTCGACAGTCGTCATACATCAAGTTTGCATTCGTTACGCAAACATGTTTTCTACGGGCGTCCCGATAACGAGCGAAGTAATATTAAACATTTGTTCAATACTCGTTTTTTTTTCTTTTTTTTTTTATAACGTATTTAAATACGCAAAATACGACGACAGAAGTTTATCTTTCGACCCCGCTCTCCCGCGCTTATGGGAATAAAAATGTGAAAATATAAACGCGCATAAACATTCGCTGTCGAGTTATCAACGTTTTTGGAATGAACGTGCGATTTGACACAAATCACCTAATCGCGAGAACGCAACTCGCGCTTGTTTCATGCGCGATATAGAAATATTACTCGCGCTCGCGACGAAATGAACAATTTATTTCGATCGCTTGTTTACGCACCGACAATGGAGTTAGTTCGAAATACGATTCAAAACGACGGGCCATTGTTTTCTTCGGAAAAAAAGAGAGAAATGACACGCGTCCTGATTAACGTTGGCATTGCTGGAATTTCGTTAATTAATCTCCGTAACGTGATCGCGTATTCAATTGCGATATAATCTAACCGTACTAACGAGCCGCGCATCGCATACGACCAATGTAATTAATAATTAATTCCTGTATATCAAAGAGCAACCTCGAACCAGCAATGTCGCGGCCTAGTATCTCCAGAGACGTAAACAATTATTCGATAGGTGCGTTAACGCAAACGTTAACCGGAGCGACGCCTCGTTTATTTAACTCGACGTCAACGCGTGGAGAATAAAATAATCGCTCTCGTATAACCAAGTGGATTAAAGTTCAATCTGAGTGGAAAAAAAAGGCGATTAGAAATCGCGCTGTAAGTAGAAACGATATTACGGAAGCTATTACTAATTGGAAGCATAAATGATTAAATACTATTAAACAAACGACATTAGTGTAACGGTCAGCAGAATTTTCTGCAATTCTAAAAACAGTCGCGCACTATTCTCAAGGTCCTCACACGTCAGGAATGTCTATGTATAACCATTTAATTATGATCAAAATTATAATTAATATAATTAAAATTCAATTATAATTAAATGCTTATCTAGGTATTCCTGTCGGATGAGAACCTTGCGAATATTGCGCCACTATCCTTAGAACAGTTGGTAATTACCAAGCACGCTGAAGCGAGAATCAACTGTATAGCTTACCTTTGTCACCCAGAGCCCTCGCAGCGATACTCTCAATTCGTCCATCGCTACAAGTCACACACTCAATCTACCTTCCATAGTTGGCACTTCCCTCCTTTCTCGTCGTTACCTTTAATAAACATTCACATTTCATTCTACACACATATATCGTCCCCTAACCATCAACCTATCCACCGAATTAGAAAGAAAAAGAAAATACCCAAGAATTAGTCAGTTAACGCGAGTTCGAAAATGCGTCTTTAGGATACGTATACGCGAAAGTGAAAACTACGGTACACGGGGGGGGGAGGATGGAAATAATTTTCAAGGCTGATACCCGTCAAATTCTTGACTGGCTCTTCGGGGGAGGGGATGGGGAAATTTTTCGCGCGGCGATTCGCCGGTGCCACGGCAATATAACCGAGCGGAACGGAGCGGAGATGAATTCGGGCGCAAAAAGTTTTTTCGTACCTTTGAAGGTTCGCCGATCAAAGCCGACGCGGCCCGCTGTCTCATTTCGATTCTGTTTTACCTCGCCCGCATATCGATATTCCCCTGGCGTTTTTTCTCCTCCTCCCCCCTCCCCCTCCCCCTCGACTATCTCTCTTTTCTCTTTATTCGCGCCTCAACCCTGGGACCAATTTTCGGCTTCGCGGGGGATGTACGCGGGGATGAAAAAAAAAAAACAGCCACCCCTCATTAACCGCTGCTGGTACCGCTATGCAGGAACTCGCGCTCAAGTGAATGTAAAAGCTCCTCGGGAAAAATAAAAAATATAAGTCCCTCCCGGGAATTAATTCGACTGTGCGAGAGAAACGTGGCCGTGGTGATTGAAGCCAGGGTTACCAACGCGCGTTTGGTTATTTATTTTCCCTCGGTTGCGCTCGGTGTTTTTTACTCTCTTTTTTTTTTGTTCTCCGAAGGACGCGAAAGGAAAAGAGACCTCGAAACAATACGCGACGCGCAATCTTTTTCGTGGCGAAATGAAATTGCGAGTCTCGATGGATTTTTGGGGGAGGGGGGGAAGATCGTACGAACCCCGGAGCGTTAATATCGAATTGACGCGTTAACGTTGTTACGAATCGTTGGGAAAATTAGCATTTTAATGCCTCTGGATGTGGGAGTTCTCAAATTCAAATTATTTCCCAGTGAAAACGGATACATTTGCTCCCAGCGAGTCTCGCGTAATTCGTGTAATTCAACCTCTCTTTATTATTCTTTTATATCGAATGAAATGTTTGTTCTAGAACAGATTTTACTCGGTTTTACGTGTATTCGCGTTCTGCCCGTTTCGGCGAAAAAAAAAAAAAAAAGGTATTGTATTTCGCGATGTTTGATTAATTGCAATGAATAAAAACGCTTTGAGAAGGTGAAACGGTATCGCGTGTAAATTAATAACAGCGCGTCGCGATTAATTCCAACCGCGTGAGCGTAATTTCATTTTTTAAAAATACCAAAGTACGACACGATTGTACCGTGGAATTAAGCAAATGTAGTCGGAAAAATACCCCCGGCGAGTTAAATAAACTGGTGTCACTTAAGTTCGAATTACCCGGCAGCGTCGACTGTTCGAATTACCCGAAACGATCGCGATAAACTGACCACCCCGTATAACTGTCGGAGTTTATCCAGCCGCGGCGTATACATTCGCGGACGATTATTGTGACAATTTCATTTCGCATTATCCAGCCGAACGGCCAATGACTCCATCGCCAAAAACTACCACGTTCGCCCCCTTTCATCCCCCATCGGTAGGGAGTCTGCCACTGCTACCGTTATACCGGGCTACAACATTCGGTAAATTTCCCTTCGGGACATGTTTCGCGCATATCGAAATCCCATTTAATCGAAATTTCGAATGAACCGCTACGCCACCCTTTTCCACCCTTTGGCTCGTGCTCGCATTCTCGAAAAGGAGAAAAAAGAAATTCTCGTGATCGCGATCCAGGGTATTATCGTAACGATTTAAGTAGATAATTTGTTTATATGTGTTACGCGCAATGTAAATAATTGGGCATTATTTATAATGCCCGGGCAATTTAAAAAGTGCCCAAAGGGATATTCAAGACAGGATCGTGTTGTTGTTCGCATTGTCCGTAACTTCTGTTACGGGCATTATAAATAATGCCCAATTATTTATATTACCCGTAACATATATGAATCATCCAAAATTTCGGATAAAATCCGTGCGCGATTTTCGAAGAAACAGATGCGTCGTATCGATAAAGGGACTCGATAAAAGGCAATCGGATAAATCACAACGACGTTTCATCGTATTTCGAAATTCGCAACCCGCGCTCGATCGCGTGCCATCGATCATTCCTCGTTGGTCGATGATACTAGCGGAAAAAAAAATGCAAACGCCTATCCCCTCGCGTCGCTCGGTCCACTATTTTTTTCTTCTCCCAGGGAAGAATTTTTCAATATTCGGTACACTTCCCCCGGGACGTTCCGCGTATCGATATTCCATTTCCTCTGGAATCGAGCGACCGACGTACGCCGTGGCGACGCTGGTGCTGAGATCCGAAAGGGGCTCACTGAGAGAGAGAGTGAGAGAGAGAGAAAGAGAGAGAGAGAGAGAGAGGGAGGGAGGGGAGGAAAAACGAGGCAAAACGCGCTATGCGGCTGAAAGATGTGACGAGACCGTCGTTTACCTTTATCGTCGTCCTTACTTTCGTCGTCGTCATTAGATGGACTGTCCCGGGTCCCCTCTTCGCCGTCCCGACGCCGTTCGTTCCACTTGCCGTCGAGAATTTATTCCGGCGCCACGATGGGGTTAGTTATGTGTATAGGGTATCGTCGATTGAAACGATCGCCGGTTGCCTTCCGTGTTTCCTCTTGTCCCGCGATACCCCCCGAATTCAATCTTTAGGGAGTGTAAAAAGTTATTTCACGCTACCCCTCGACAGGACGTTTCGATTGTTTTTATTCTTTTTCCTCTTGTGGAAAATGCGAGAGCATCGACGTTACCGATACTATTTCATTTATCGTATAAATAATAACACGCAACGTCGAACCGCGAGTCCTTTTATTTGCTCATTTTTCGAACGCCCGTTAAACGCGTTTTCGCAGGAGCATCACGCTCGTAGAGTGTACCGTAAACAAAAAAAAATTTGCGATACTCGAAAATTCCATTCAAAACCGCGGTATCGCGATTTCTCTTGGAAAATTTTCATACAAATTCCTTGGTGATCGATGTCTCATTTTTTTTTTTAACTGTAACACACGTTTGTCAAATTTCATTCCGTCTTTTTTTGTCCAACGATTCACCTGCCTACCGAGATAAATCGTTCCTTTCAATTTTCCTTTCACCAGAGAAACAGCGTTAACCGCTGAAATACATTTCCCAATCTGCGTGGTGGGGCGTATGTATACGAGGAGGAAAAAAAGCAAAGAGAGAAGAAAGAATGGGAGCTCGAAGTATCTCGTCGATAAGTCCACGATAAATCGGGATGAATCTCTTATCGCTGCGATTCAACCTCCCTCTTACGTGTGTGCGGATACACTCGTGCTAGTGTATATCCTCTGGATACTTTTGTAGCCAATCGCCTCGCGAGCGCGGAGGACCGAGTTCCTTTACTATAATTCCGGGTAATACAAAGATTAGGTGAAGATTAGGTCGTGGGGAAACCACTCTCCCTCGACAAGGACTATCCGAGGAATAACGCTTCGTTTATTTATTCTTTTAATTAAAGGAGAGGGACGGGGAAGGAATCGATCGAATATTCAAATTTGAGCGGAGTTTTGAAGTTGATGTTACATATTATTTATTTACATAAATGGATTATTTGTAAAGCTTCCCTCGACGAGAATTAAAGTACTTATATACAGCAGAGTAAATAGAACTACGTATGTTCAACGTACATAGGTAAGTCATAAGAGGCAGTGCGTGCAAAATAAAATTATAATTATATCACGGTGGAATATTGCGCAAACATCGTAGAAACAGAAGTTGGGTTGTAACGATTTTGTATACTTAAACTAAAAAAAAAAACAATTATTTTCAACGAAGAAACGCGAGCGCGCGGGATTTACGAGGGAACGCGGAGCTTTCTGAACTACCGGAAAAAGCACCGCGGCATCCGGCGGCGCTTTATCGACGTTCGCGAAGCAGTTTCTCCGAGGGACGACCCGCGCGTACCTCGGACATATGGGTAAAGAAGGGGGATAGATTTAAAAAAAAGAAAAGAATTAAAATTAAAACTCGAAAACGGTGAATTGCGAAACGAAAAGTTTCGAGGAATTCGGAATTTGGAAATTCTCACCGATGCGTGCTTCCGTGATATTTAATTACCAGGTTCGAGATTTTCGATGAAATTACGCGACGACGAGGGACGCGGAAATTTGGAATATTTAAGCAAGTTCGCGGCACGGTCTATCCTGGACGAAATTTATTAGCGTACAACTTTGCGGAGGTATTCGAATTTAATGGTATCTTTAAACTCTCGAACGTTCCGGTATTTTTCGAAATACTTCGTAATCGCGAAACGTTACAGCTTTGAACTCCGCGCTAATAGAACTGTTTATCTTTTTAACTCGCGCCGGGTACACGCTCGTTATACACTTTTACGATGCATTTTCCTGCACGCTTATTTTAAATACAAAGCGCAACCTATTCCAACGACGCGCATGCCGCTTTCGCGCCGTGTAGCATGCGGGTCCCGTATAAAAAAAAATGCGTTAACAGTTTTAATTACGACTTATAAAAAAAATTTATTCGCTCTACGCAGATAGCGGGAAATGCGCGCGTTCCTCTATCCATTCAAATAAGTGGATTAAAAAGATTCAAACGCTGGTAATTTTACCCGCGATATTAAATTTCCAAATAATTATCCAATCTCCGTGGGAGAGGTAACGAAACACGTGCAAAACGAGAAACGATGCGACAAAGCGAAACAATGCTGTTTTCTCATCGTACGCGTGAAACGTTTTAGAAGTATAAAATGGTAAGCTACGTTCCACCTTCCACTGCTCGATATAAAATACATTTCGGACCACTTTCCGCGGTCGTTCGGTGCCAATTGGAAAATGACAAGTTTTCGGTATCGATGACGCGCACAGAGATCGCGCGAACTCACACGGACGCGAGGGGAATTTGAAAAGGAGAAAAAAAAACACAGGGAGCAGGGTGCACGCGAACCGGCTTGCGGTGCTGATTCAATTTAAAATGGACCATCGGAGGAATGTACCGGGCGTTTCATAATACGCGGGACACGCATCGGGGATGACTCTGAACCAGAGGTCCGCGAATTCGAACCGCGGAGGGAAAATAAATGGACCGCCAGAAATATTTTACTTTAATACTGGTTTTTTTTAAATTATTTGTCTTTGTGTATCCAGAATAACTTGATAACAATCTGCACGTAATTGATATTTGATCTATTTTTAGGATGTACTTGGTAATTACATTCATTGTTTACAGCTGTTTATAATAATAGTAATATAACCTCGACAACTAATATTTAGTTTTTTCTTCTGGCCTTCAAAATTTTTTTTTCAGATGATCCGAACCCCCTTAGAAACTAATTGATGACCCCTCATCTAGCCAATTGGGAGTAGCCACGACTCCGAAACGCAGTGAAATCGGAAGTGCGATTAGGTAAACCCGTTTTATCGTCTCCTCCGTCATGTATCCGCCCCGAGTCACGATACAACACCGTACGCGTAACGTCGATGTAACGAGCCTGCGTACGAAATATACGTGCACGCACACGCCTCGTTTGCCCGAGTATTATATTACTTTCTATTGGCTCTCGTCACCCTCCGGGGGCGAAAAAAGAGGACAGAGAGGGGGGGGGGTGGAGGTTGAACGGGACGTGAGTCGCGAGACGAAGGGGATGAAAACTGGGAGGGGTGGTTGAAGGGAGAGTAGGAGAGAAAAACCGACAAGCTTGCACCGCGAACCCCCGTCGCTCATAAAAGCTCTATTTTACACGTTTCGACGACGCCGACGAATAGGGCGGTCGTTTTGAAATTTTTTCTTTTTTTTTTTTTGGCTGCACGCAACTGCGACCTACGGAGACGTGAAATACTGTGTAGGGGTTGGGATCGATAACGACGACGAATCTAGTAATTTTATAAATTCGACGAACGAAAGAACGAGAGAAATCGCTCTGGCGCGTTTAAGTTGTCGACGTTTATTATTTTTCGTCTCGTCGGGTGGTTTAGTTTTTAAGCGTGCAAGCGAGTCTTCGTTTCGTTTCTTTTATCTCCCGATTCGAGGAGTTGCGAGATATTTTAAATATCGGATTTTCGTCGGAGGGGGGAAAAAAAGAAAAAGTTTCGTTGTCGATTAACGCCATCGAGTTAGCAGCACGTTTTTGGCTTTCGCGCAATGTTGCCATCGATCCCCTCTTCGGGGATACTCGTCGCGATGCGAGGAAACGAAGCACCGTCGCGACGCGGACTCCTTTGATAAATTTAAATTAGTTATTTTTTTTTTCTCTCTCTCTCTCTCTTTTAACGCGGCGCCGCGCGCGCGTCGAATCGCGGCGATGCAACAAGTGATAAAAAAAAAAGTGTGCAGAAAATGGAGCGCGTGAAATCGAGCGGCATCGCGCATACGGATTGGTTGTGTCTTAAAAAGAATACGGTGAATTCTTTGCCATTTTTCGCGGGCGAAATAAAATTGCGGTCGAAAGCGTCGTAAATCGGGGCGCACGCGTAATCTTTCGACGGAAACGACGGTATATTTCGAGCGTAAAAAAAAAAAAAACCGCGGGCTACCAGGGGTTTTTTTTCGACGATCATTTTTTGAGGGAGAACGTTCGTACGTTTCAAGCTCCGCGCGAATAGTTTTCAATAAATTTTCGCCTCGAATGCTCCGTTACGCTCGCGGAAAACGAACAACGCTAAACACGCCCACGGAAAAGCACATTTCGCGAAACACTCGGGTTTCGAGGCCCGCGGATCAAATCGTTTTATTGTTTTTCCATTTCGGCTTCTGCTCCGACGCAGAAAGTTAATCCCGCGGTTATTTTGGGAACGCGAACTGCTGGCGGAGAAATTTATTGACACTTGGTAAGTTCTCGTGCGCGTGCGGTGAGTGAATTTTAGTCGTTTCAATTATTCGCGATGCTCTATCTTTAAAAATTTGAATTACGACCCGAAATCCGGGAAAGAGGGATGAATCTAGAGAAGTGACGATAAGATATTCAACGATAGAGCAATTACAAAAATATCTAGCGAGTTATAGCTAATTTAAATCCGTATCGGGTGAAAACGAACATAACGGACCAGTTTAATATTCGACAGTGGGTAATAGAAAATTCTATTACCCGATGCGCTATAATTAAAACATGCCAGTTACAATAAAGGTCTATTAATATTCCAATACTGTCAGCGATTCCTCAGTTTGTTCTAATCCTAGTATAGTATATCCAATCTTACTGCCATCCTATCGTACTCGTACCACGATTCGCGTTCAACGGCGAATCTTATTATTTCTGGAACACTTAAATATAAAAAACCGAAGAAATTAATATTTCCAACGAGGTCGCGTATCGTTTAGATATTTTCCACTGTCCATTAATCGCTCGACACGTCGCAAAGTATTCCGAAACGGATTTTTAAGAGAACAAAATTATTTATTCATAAAATTATCTTTTCTTTTTTATCGTGCGCGCTCATTCCGTTCTTGGAAATACTCGAGTCAAACGAAGAGACATGTAGTTAAAAAAACAAAATAAGAACAGATGTCACAATGCGAAGCGCGGAAAAGATATTTACATACCATCCGAAGCTCCGCAAATCGATCCCATAAATCTTCCGTACGTACCTCGCGATACGATATCGCTTTCCTCCCCCCCCCCCCGTTTCCTTCGGGAAGAAACCAGGAAGTCTAATGGCCGCACCTAAATAAAGGATGAGCCGTGAGAGTTCGGTTCGAAATTTAATGGCAAACCACCGGACTCTCCGGTATGTGGCACCAGCCACTTGGCAATCCGCTTGAATACGCCGCATCCTCATCCAGGACCCGATCGGACTGCCTATCTTCTGTTCCATCTCACAATCTCGACCCTCGTTCTCTCCCAGGTATCCTCCCACGATGGTCGTGGGAAACCACGTCCTGGCGTGACTCCAAATTGCGTGCAAAACCATCAGTGGTAAATGTGAGCGACGAGTGGGCCATTCGAGTGGCCACGAGTGGGGTGGTGGGGGGGGATTGGGGGTGGATGGACCAAACCCCCCGATCGCGATCGATCGATCGCCACTCGACGCGTCGAAAACTGGCCTGTCCTTAACGAACCCTTTGGCGGAGTACGCGCCGAAACATTGCTACGTACCTCTCGACGCACCGGGACAAACCGAACGTTTTTCTATCGATTCTTCCCATCTCGCTCTTTAGACTCTCGGAAGTCGTTACGTCGAATTTGTTTGAAGGAGATGTTCTTTCTCGCGCGCACATTGAGAGACAATTTTTTTGTTCTTTTTACTACAATTACCGCGCATTGGTCAGCAAGAGAAAATGGAGTTACAGAGTGCAGAGGGGTGGGGAAGAGGGAGGAAAATGATCGGACCGAGACGCTAGAATGGTACTCGAGAATTCGCGCGAATTGCGCTTCAAATCTCTGGCACCTTGATTCTCACCTTTTACGTTTTATTTTCTCATCTTGGTCTCCCGCAGAGGCAAGTTGGCGGTGGCCCTCCCCCTCCACCCCCCCTATTCACCTGCCACTTGGCTGTTCCAAACCCAACCAGGTCGAGCCAATCCGACGATTTCACTGGACAGGGTAACATTTCGATTCTCCCGATCACCGTGGGCTCCGCTATCAACCAATCTAACGCCTCCATCAACTAATACAGCGGTTCGATCCGGCCAACCGCCGTGGCGTCTCCTCCAACTAATCCCACGCTAACCCCGACCAAACATGGTATTTCAACGTTGGACGTCGTTTGGTACGGCACTTCGTACGGTACCGGGCGCGCGTTCGCCCCAACCAACTTGCCACAACTTGAACTTAGCCAATCAGTGTAACGTCGAAACTGCATTAAAGCACCCAAGTTAGAACGTTACAACGAGGTATCAATTGCCAAAATTTCTGCGTGGGACGGATTGGCCGGGTTTTGACGTTTAAGCGCTTTCGGGGAAATATCGCTAATCTGATTATCGATTATCGGGCTAATTCGGAATAACGATATTCGAATGAGAATCGAGGGAGATGCGAGTGTAACGGAATATAATAAACAATTTGGAATAATTAATCTCCAGGTATGGATTAAGCGAAGTATTATTGCAAGTACAAATGCGCATCGAGCGGAGCGTTTAAATGGAAAGAACCCAGTACCGTATTAGCGATTTCCTGTTTAAACGGCCCTCTCGGTACAATCGAAATATCGTCGAAATATCAATGTTAACAAAAACGAAACACTTTGAATGCCATTTAACGTTGCCGCCAGGGAAACGCGGATAAATCAGATTTTAATATCGAAATGAATATCAACGATATCGTACTCGAAACCTAAATAAAAATCATCGGACAACTGGTTCCCGAGTACCCGTCGAGTGGGTCTCTGCTTATTTCATTTCGTCTTTCTTCCATTCCTTTTCTTTTTATCCTTAACTGCCAATGAACGTCGATATTCCGAGGGCAATCCAATTACCCTCGAAGTCGAAGGTACTCGCGTTCGATCCTGTAATTGTTGTGGTCTTCGCGGATGGATTCGACCAGCAATATTCGTCGGCGCTCGATATATCGACGCCAGGTGTAATTAGCTCGACGCTCGACAGTGCTTCTAGATTTCAATTTCATCGGGAAGTACGGTGAATTACCGATACGCGCCACATCCTGCCGCCCACCGGAGAATAACGTATCGCGGCGTTAATCGAGCCTTCGTTCGGGCTCGATCGATTAACGAAATCGTTTACTCGGCCGATCGGCATTTGCAAGGCCCAATGGTGAAATTATCCGAAAGTCGTCCAGAAATCATCCCTGCTTGCCTACTTTCGAAAAATAAATATTTTTTTAAAATTCATTTTTTAACACAGTTTGTCCACCTTGAAGACCCCTGTTCGTTCTTTCCGGAAAAGAGACAAGGTACAGTCTCGCGTACTTGTACTTGACCCTAGACAAGACCTTGTCTCTTGATTCGTTTATTTCGTGTAACTTAACGAGAAGAAACGCAGACCCAAAAAATGTATTTGTGTTTGGGCCTCCAGTCGCAGCAACCTCCTCGTGGTGAGACCTGGGTCGAGGATATTTTTGTATAATAAAATTAAGAATCCTTACGAAGGATTGAGAATATTGTGTTGATAGCGATCGTTAGTTTGATTGTACAAAAATATTCTCGAGCGAATGGCTGCGAATATATTCATACCTGTTGCTTCGTGACTTGAGATAATTCTCATACCATTTACTAGCCCTTGCGTTCACTTCGACAATGTGTCTAATTTATCCATCATTTCAAATAAATTTGAAAGTGACTGCTCCACATTGCGAAGTACTGACCGTACAGACGGACGCGCGTTCCATTTTATTTGTACAGATGTCAAAGTAATAACATTCGTTAAAAAACGAGTTAAAAAAAAAAATTGTACAAACGAAAATACTCGCATCGACGGGTCGTCGTTTTTTTTTTTTACGAACGTCGACAAAATTTCAATTAACGATCGGAAAACAACTGGTATGTGCGCGACTCTCTCGTACACGCTGGATCGAGAATCGGCGATACGACGCTTCTCGGACCGATCGCTCAACGAAATTTTCGAGACCCTTCGACCGGTTTCTGAACCCACGTTAACTAGCTCACCGGCGCGCGATCGCCTAACGTCGCGCGGCATTAATTGACGTCCGTTATTAATTGCCGGTAACGCGATATTAGCGACGAGCGTCGAACTTTCGCGCGGTCCATTCGTCTCTTTCGAGGAGCGGACACGGGGCGAAGGGGTTACGTTCGGAAAACCAAGCAAACCTGCCGGCCCTTTACCAGGAATATCCGGACGTTTGTCAAAGGTTTTCTTGCCGTTGCTTGTCGGAATCGGGCCCGACAAATTGGCTCGGCCCGCAAAAACCCATCGTCGTGCTTTCGCCTTCCGTGTATATGTCCCTTCTCCCGCGTTGTTACAGCGACGACCGCCGTCGCCGCCGCCGTCTTCGCCGACGGTTTTTGTCGCTACAACTTTCGCGGCTTCGCCTCACGCAAGATTTCTCTATTACTACTAATGAAACGTCGCGGTCGAAGTACGCGAGGACGATGGTAGGAACGTAATAATTTAGTGCGCGACGAACGGATTTGGACGATTTCCGTCGGTTCCGAGAAAATTATATTTAAGATGTACAGGATATCCCGTTTGACGCTTTTACGCCTGAATTATCGCTCGACATATTCTTAGAAAAAGATATTTCGAGCTGAGCTAGATGAGATTCGTGCAACGCGCCGAGATGGCGCTTCGAGAGGAAAGTATATTCGGTTGGAAACATTATTTTTATTTACGATTACTTTGGGAGGTAAGCGATTGACGGTTTTAATAGAACGCCCCGTATAGAAGGATTTGAGGGAATTTATATTTCTATTTCGACAATTTCGTTGGACGTAATTTGGTATAACTTTACGGTCGTACAAAAACAGTCGTGATTATTAATAATCGGTCAATATTAAAATCGACTTTGGTATATACTCTATAGTTGCGCAATTATCTGGAATTTCTAATGCGTCTCTGAAACGACGGAGGTTGGGCACGTATTTGAAAACTGAAAGCGTTTACGAGTACGCCTAAAGAATTGCCGGGACCAACGATTAAAACTACCCTTCTTGCGCGACGGCAGTGAATAAATTCTCCCGTTGATGAGGAACTTTATGCCAGCAAAACTTTCGCAGCTTCTCGCCCAAGATTCCTCTATTACTCGTAATGAAACGCTTGCGGTTAGGACAAATTTATTACCGCGAACCGTCACGGTTATACCGAGCCGGGCTGGGTTGTAAAAAAAAAAAAAAAATTTTTTTAAATAATTCCCCTACGGTAAATTCTTTACGCTCCCGAGTAACCGCGACGTAATTTTCACCATCAATTTCTCTAAACGATCCGATAAAAAATGAAGAAAATTTGACAATACGTTTTAACAACCGCTTGAAGGGGAGTGGAACTCTTTTCGACTCTTTTTGAAGTTCGAGTTCGTTAAGATCAGCCATGTTGGTAGCCGCGTCGACCACATTTGAGTGACACTCCACTTTCTGTGCCATTAATTATAATACGTACAATTTTATTAATATTAATATTAACGTTATTAACGCCTCACGCGTGTCACCGCAAACGCGTATGACGGGACGATCGACGCGTTAAAAGCTGTTCGGAACGCGCGATATCAATTGTGATATAACGTTCGCGCCTACACGCGAAACGTATCCGAACGCAATTTCTCCGCCGTTACCGGCTTTATTTCGCTTAACAAATAAATTCCGCCGTTAACGCCGGTTTAATGGATACAAACGATTATTACTATTGCAAACGTAGATACCGGTTTCGGCGGCGCAGAAATTTGCCCGACCGGCCAAAATTTCGGCTCGTGCTCGCGATCCTTGGGACGCGGCGACGCGGCTGGGGAAGAGAAAGGAAGCGGCCGGGGATTGCGCGTGTGTGTCGCGGGCGCGCGTGCGGCGATTGCAAATGTGGACGAGGCTTAATAACGGTGGAAGCTACGCGGGCCAACATTCCAACGTGACCGCCGGCACACGGCGGTTAACACACCCCCGAGGGATTTTGAGTTATGACCGGAAGCGGGTGTAGGAGTTTTCGGGCGATGGTGGTAAAATGAAAGGATGTTGTTGGATGGGGCGATAGGTCCGGGTTGGAGAGAGGGGAGGGAAGGGTTGAGGAGAAAGAGGGGGGGGGGGAGTGGTTGGGTAAACGCGGTAGCGCGTAACGTTCGTTCATCTCGTTTGCGAAGCAGCGTTAATTATTTTATATACAAAACTCGATTTTCCGCCTGGCGCGTCAAGGGTAATCCCCAACCCTCGTGTCGGGCATACCATTGCGAACCCCTTGACCTGTCCTTTCGTTATCTTTACCTGAGTACGCAGTTGTGGGAGAGCATGAGGTTTTGTTTTCAGTGATTCGAATCGTCGCGGTGATATCGATACGTACTTCGAAGTGGTGTGTTTGGGAAAGGGAAAGTGAGCTTGGTGGATGTTTACCCTGGCGCGCTCTCAGTTCTGCGTGTTCAAGAAACTTCGCGGAAATTCTTCGTTTCCATAAACTTTGTGATGATTCGCGATTCAATAAATTGTTATAAACGCAGTGATCGATGTTAGTTCAAGTACTCGAGCATCAACGTTCGGATGGTTGCACGGAAAACGCGAGATACGTTACGACAATTTTCTACAAATAATATAAACTCTGTAAAATATCATTTTGCAAAGAGGAAACCCTGGATCCGAGCGTATCGATTACATTTTCTTCGCGCAAACACGTTTGAGAACCGAACGGATCGTCCGTTCCACGAGCACCCTGTGCGTAAAGAGTAAGTGGAACATTACGTAGTACAACGCAGCATTACGAGGCATTACGCAACGAGCGAAATGGTCCCACGCGCGTTCATAGATCTCTCGACTAATTATTACACCGTACTAACGTTACCGCGGTTATCCCGCAAACTACTAGCATTCGTCGCGGATCCATAATTGCCAATAAATCAGCCTATTTGCGACGATATGGCGCGGTGGCGCGAGCTATACTAGTAGCATAACGGGACGAAGTTATGCTTGAACTTACCGCGATTACCCTCCCGTGAAGCGAGCATTGCTCAATGGCGCGTCGCCGAATCCACTGGGTCACTCTGTCGACGATATTAAATTAATTAATTTGTCGTCCAAATAAAATTTCACTGTCGGCGTGTGCAACGGCTCCAGAAAGTATTCCAACGATTACGCGCGCAATTTGTGTGCCAAAAATTCGCGACGCAATCGATCATTTTTTTTTTTTTATTAAATTATTCGAACACTTTTTACGTAAAAGAATTACGTACGTAAATTTTGGAAGATAGAAAACTCGATCCATTACGGCGTGAATCCTATCACGTATATCACTGCGCTCGTTATTAATTTCAAAAGTTTACATACATAATTCAGTTACGTAAGCTTTCGAATACTTGAACTCGTTCTACATCGTATTAAAAATACAAAGTATAATGAACCGTGATATAAAAATTCGTGAGTTAACCAGTGGCTTATTTTTCTTCACGATTATACCCAGTTCAGTTTACGTGTCATCTATGTTTATCGCTACCGAAAATATCACTCGTGTGCCCCTAATTTTTCGCGCGCTCTAAACAGCGTCGCGAACAAAGGAATGATTCGGAGTTGACACGACCCGAGGGCATTCTCACCGGAAGTACCATTAATTATTGTCGTCCCACCTCGTTCGCGACGTTCGATGACGAATCGTTGTTCAATGGTCCGTTTCCTAGTGACCTCGCGTTCGTCATGGAGTTATCCTAATCTCGAAATAACGCGGTCGCGGATGTTTTTCTCGTCGCTCGGTTCGGTTCGAAAGTATCCGTGGTGTTGCGAAATACAAAGTTTCTCTGTACAAATTTAACGGTTCGCTCTGGATTCTTTATCCGGTGCGATTATTAATTAATTGCGATTATAACGTGTCGCGGTACAGCCGGTATTCATATGTTGAAATACACGGGATAGCGTTTTATCGAGCGAAATAAAACTCAGAACATTTCGCGCGGTGTATTCTTATCTCGTTGAAAAATATTTCGTCGGTACGAGTTAATCCGTTAACTCTAACGCGTTTGATCCGCAAATCGCATTTTCCGCGTTAATCTCCAGCGATCAACGTTCAACTTCGTTTTCGGAAATTGAAAAATTGCGAATATCGTTACCCCGCCGCGCGTTTTCCGTTTGTTAGACGCGTTCGGTGGATTCTATGCAAAACAACGCCTCCGGCTGCTCATCAGGGGGTATATTCGGTTCCGCATAGCGCGAGTGATTCACCCCCTTGTCGGGGAATTTCAGGTCGAAAGCTTGTGATCATTAAGGTACCGCGCGGAGATGCCGACGTTGGTAATGCCGCGGCGTACGCGTGAGTCCGTACGCGCGTTCGTCTCGTACTTCGAAAGCGCGAATACGCGTACCTAGTTTCCTGCATTGAATAATTGAGGGTATCGTTGACGCACAATATCCACCGAAAATGAAGGCGAATGGACCAATTGCGCAACGAATACACGAAAATGGGTCACACCTTTCGAAGCGGTAAAAATACAAGTACTGCAGATTTTCGGGACCGTTATTTCTGCAAGATACCCGAGTGTAGGATGTGAAAATGTAACGGTAACATTGAATCGGTATAGTAATAATTGACATCAGTTTATGGCGTTTTGACATTAACAGTAAGGTGACCAGAGAACGGTTCTGTGTACTCGCTTTTCAATAATTAAAATAAAATTTTGTAAAACGTTGCAAAATGTTTCAATATTATCGCGTTCCAGAAAAGAATGCAGAATTGTTCGCACCAGGTTTTCAAAATACGCAGATGTCTTGAGAAGAGGTACAAATATTTTAGATGGTCAACAGTGGACAATGGTCAACGAACAGCTCGCGTTCCGAATGGTAGATTAAACTACCGAACTCGCGAAGATAGGATACGTTGTCAAAAGTATTTGGAAACGACGAAGAATATTCGAAGACTTTTGGTTCACCTTTGTTTCACCTTTGGGTACACATAAGGAGTGTCGTGGCTCCAACCAGTTCAGTGTGGCTGCAGCGCTCGGTGGGATCGGATCTGCAGCTCCAGCCCCGGGTCTTCAGTGAGGATGGGTGACCACCACTGGGAAACGACCGCTTGACCACTGACGACCACGAGTGACCAGTGGTCAAGCAGTCGCGGATTTTTCGCACAACGGTCCCTTACCAGTTTTCGCGCATCTGATGTTTTTACAGCTATTTTTCAGCTTTTTTTCTCATCGCATCGTTGGTTCTGGGATTCGAATATTCCATTTCAACATCTTCGTTTGGTTTTTGGTTCGACATTTAATTCGGTTTGGTACAGGCCTGTACCTCTTAATTTTTCTTGTTGGTTTATTGATTATTGATTTATTTCAAATTCAACTAACCAATTGAATGTTATGTCGAGGCTTTAATATTTTAGATTTTTCAGAAGCCATTGAATAAGGGAGATCGATGTGAGTCTGCATGTATGTCACGATTATTTCTAAGGTATTTGTAACTTGTTGCGTGTGTTTGAATCACTTGGCGATAAACAGACGATTCCGATACTTTTTATTCTAGTTCTCTGCGACAATCTTCTATTGTCGCTTTGTGTTTTTCGTCTCCCTCTCGTCCGATTGTTATTACTTGCACGTAACGATTCGGTCTAAGAGGAGTGCGTGAGCAGTAGCGCGCACTTGTCTTAGATATTCAATTTGGATCGGTTCCGGGGTTAGAAGTCCTGGAGGGGGACGTAAGTCTGACCCAGCACAGTTAGGCCGGTGCTTGTAGAGGCCCCTGAGTCTTTGTCATCCAAGTCCTCCACTTAGCTCGTGTGGGATGCAGACCAATGCAAACTCTCTGCTCTTCTGGTCGGGCATGCGAAAGTCGCGGGCAAGTAATGCTCTCGGACTTTAAATTCTCCCCGACTATTTTCGCGCCGCGTTTCATCGTCTGTTTGTTGCTCAAGTATTACTTATAAGTCTTACTGTGCGTACCTAGTATATACATATTTGCAACGCTTGACGATAAACATATAATTCTTATTCTTCCAATTTTACGTTCTTCCTTGAAATCTATCACGAGCAAGTTTAACTTTCCGATAATTTTAACATCAATAATTTTTGAGAACAGCTTTTCTCGCTTGCTTATCGTTCAAGCGTTGATGATTTTAGTTAAGTTAAGTTATTAATAAGAAATCATTGTACAAGAGTGATCGGTATGCGTCTGCGTGTATGTCACAATTATTTCTAAGGCTTTGTAACTTTGCGTGTGTTTGAATGACTTGGCGATAAACAGACGATATCGATACTTTCAGTTTTAGTTCTTCGCAGCAATCTTCTATTGTTGCTTTGTGTTTTTCGTCTCCCTCTCGTCCGATTGTTATTACTTGCACGTAACGATTCGGTCTAAGAGGAGTGCGTGAGCAGTAGCGCGCACTTGTCTTGGATATTCAATTTGGATCGGTCCCGGGGTTAGAAGTCCTGGAGGGGGACGTAAGTCTGACCCAGCACAGTTAGGCCGGTGCTCGTAGAGGCCCCTGGGTCTTTGTCATCCGAGTCCTCCACTTAGCTCGTGTGGAATGCAGACCAATGCAAACTCTCTGCTCTTCTGGTCGGGCATGCGAAAGTCGCGGGCAAGTAATGCTCTCGGACTTTAAATTCTCCCCGACTATTTTCGCGCCGCGTTTCATCGTCTGTTTGTCGCTTAATTAAGTTATTAATAAGAAACCATTGTAGAAGGGAGATCGAGGTGCGCCTGGTGCGTCTATCTCCCTTCGGGTCTCGAGTAGCAGCAACCTCCACGTGGTGAGACCTGGGTCGATAATATTTTCATTTACCATGCGTAAATATTATCGGGCGGATAGCTGCGGATGTATTCTTACCTGTTTCTTCGGAATTTGATATAAATTTGTTTATCCGGGACCTGTGAGCATTGTTAGTTTACGAACGTTTAGTCTATTACGAGGTAACGACTGAGTGCCGTTGTATTCTTTTAAATTCATTCTTTATATTTATAAATTTAGGTGTGTTCTTAAATAACAATATAATAACTTCTATGCATGTTAAACTAAAAACGGGAAATTAATGTCTCCTGATCGTTGTACAACAAGCGCGTCACCCAAATACAGGTGACGCGGCGACAACCGCGTTATAATGTTATCAGAACCGACTAGTGGAATCGCTGTCGCGTGCCTAAGCCAGCAAAGATAACGAGAAATAATATCGCTGAAAAAGCAGACGGACGTCTGTGAAAAGTGGCGCGAAAGATTCATGAATTTTACGCGCTGATTATTTTTGCAAATGAGAACCACGAGTAAGGAGAGTACGTGGGCATTCATGAAACGCGAGGTTTTTTCAATTAGTTAAGATCGCTTTTGCAGTTTTAAACTAGTTTATCGACGTGGCCCCCTTGAAACGAATGAAACCCCATTTCCCCCCACGCATACGCAATCGAAAACTAAATATAGCGACGCTTTTATGAAATTTTGTGTTTAAAAAAAAAAGTTGTGTTCCTATCTGCGCCCCTTTCGAGGGAATCTCGAACGCGCGCGTAAAAGGTCGGAGGGCGGTGGGTATAAATAAAATAGATTCGCGCGCACGATAATTTCGAAGAACCGCGTGAACGATGTTTAATCTTTCCCGGATGAAAGCCGAACAAAAAAAAAATGGAGAGCAGAAGCGTGGGGCGAAAGTATCGTTGACCTTTTCAAGTAGCTGCCGAAACTGCAGTACGGGAAAAGGGCCGAAACGTCGTGGGGGACGGGAGAAAAGGGAGCGAAGAGAAAGGAAGACGGTGGAGGAAGAAATCGCACTCAACCGGGGGTTGAAAAGTTTGCGTTTCATCCCTTTCACGAGACCCTCGAGCCTTTCATTCGTTCCACGAATCAATTCGAATCACCTCGCAACCCGCTACCACCCTTCTCTCACCCACTAACTTACCAAAGCACCGCCCGATACACCCTCAAAACCCTCTGCAAAGTAGGGTGTGTTTTCGACTCGCCCTTTTCATTCGCACGCTTATTAATAACTTCTCCTCTCTTCGTACCTGTGCCCGGTTTGCTAGTGAAGTTTCCACATCGCGTACCTGCAATAACTCCGCGTAAACAAGATTAGTAATTATAAAAAATCAGAGCTTTGATGAGATTAAGTTCGTTCACCCTCGAAGTAAGGATTCGTGATTATCGTGTCAATTATTAATAATTTAATTATCAAACGAAACCCCGCGCCTCCTTTACCTCGGAAAAGAAAATTCAAAATACGAATGGAGGAAACATAATTATCGGAGTCGCAGTTGGTTAACGAATCGCCGTTAGCGATGATACGAATAATACGATATCTTTTCTCCGAACGGTGCTACCGAGGATTTAAATAAATTCTAAAGTTGCGTTTATAAACGAAACCGCGATAAGTGGAAAGGGACCCAATGCGGAAATAATTTAAACGAGCCACTCGTAACACTCTGCTTTCCATCGGCGAACTTTTATTAACCGTATTGATATGATTTTCCGGAAAAATTCCTTCTCGCCATTCCCGCAAGCCGGCGTCCACAATCGTCGCAAATTATTTCCGCATTACGTTATAATAGCTCGTTACTAACGGGTTCATAGTTTGTAATAATTTTCGATATAACTCGCTTTATCGATCACGCTCCGATGTTCGGAGTTATTTGAGAGTATTCTCGAAGCCGTACGCGAGTATCCGTGAAATTAATACGATCCGACGAGCGCCGTGAAACTTCATTCGATATTTCTAAATTATTTATTTCCGTTGTTTTACGCGCGGTAGGTAGTGAAATTGATAAAAATCGAGGAATTGCTTTCACTCGAGTGGATAAGAGGATAAACACGGAACTAAGTAAGATAATAATTGGGTCAACGTAATTTGTTATAGATAATGTCTTTTTTTTATCAACGGCGTATCAATTTATCAATCTTGAGGGGAAAAGAGTGGAGATTCCATTCTACCCATTTCTTAGGTAGAAAATTATTTGCTGAATTATAATTTTAACTTCAAAATTGACGAGCGACGCAACGACGATTTCGAAAATAAAGGAAATCTCTGCGCTCGAATAAAAGCGGTCGATTCGAATCCCAAATTTGCCTGTCGCCCATTGAAAATCCCAAAACGTGCGACGGAACTTTGGGTGTGAAAATTGTGACCTCGCGGGAGGTGCAATAAGAAAATCCACGCGAAAAGCTACGTGAAAAGGAGACAATCGCCCTAAGTAGCGCGCAGGTTAACGCGCCGAAGAATGTCTTAGCCTGGAACTCGGCGCGGTGTATGTGCGCGAAAGGGGGGAGGGGAGGGGGGGGGGGGGCCTGCAACGCGGAGAATACCGAGGGATGGCTGATGCGAATTGAATCATGGGGGCGTTTTAGCGTCTACGTGGGCCGCATTCGAAATTTCGCGGAAACCCCGAACCATCCAATACCACGGGGATCGCCTTAGTACACTCCGAGGAAATAAGATTTGCGCCGAAAAACGCGAGAAACGTTTTAATTTAATGCTACCCTCGAAGCGGGACGGCGGCCGGTGTGTATTCGTTGCGAATGTTCATTAAATTGCTCGAATTTTTAAACTCGAGGAAACGTCTCTCGCCGTTATTCGGGGCAAAAATTGACGAACCGCCGGAAAATTGATTTACAAAGCGCGAGGAGCGGTGAATTGAGTTCGACTCAATTGCAGAATTAAAAAGACCGAAGCAATTTTTAGTTTTAATAGAATTAATAAGTGGAAAAAGAATGGCATTAATTCGAGAACGTAGGAAAAGCGTGTTAATCGCGTTGCGCTACTTATGTCGCAACCTGTACACGTCCAGCCTGGTCCGTCATGTATTTTCCTTTCCTATTCACGAAAGGGGGGGGAGGAAAAAAAAAGGAGAAGCGATAAAGGGAGGTACCGGGGAAAAAGGAGAGAACGTTCCTCGAGACTGCATCGATTTTTAAACTTGTTCGCTCGCGTGCGAGGGGGGGAGGAGGACGGCGGGCAAAGGGGGTGGAAAAGGAGACGGCTCTTTCAGAATTTGTCCGATTGAAAATTTATCCGATGCGCGCGGTGTACCAAGCAACCCCTGTCCCGCCCCCTTCCACCCCCTCCCTATCCCCCGGTCTCTACCTTCTTTCGTTGGCGCATTTGCTTTATCCATCTTTTTGCTTCGTTTCTTTATTTTCACGGACGCACGCGTAATTTTCCTTTTCCCTCGCTTTCCTTTTTTCCTCCCCCGAAGTGATCCCCCGCCCACCACCACCACCACCCCGCCCCCCCCTTCCCCCCGCGCGGCGTATCGTCAATAATTTCACGATCGTGAAAGCCCGAGGTGAGCGAAAGACGTGTTTTATATTTCCGGCATCTCGCGAGTTATTCGAACTAGTGAAGAATTCAAAAACCTCGGGACTCGGGGCGAAAACTTTCGGAATTCAGGTTGAAAATGGTTCTCCCGCGAGGTGAGGGCGAACGACTAAAACGTACGGTGGGAGGGATAAAAATCCGTTGGACGCGAATCTCCCGCAAATTTCAACGATGACTTCTTCGTCGCCGGCGATAGTCTGACGTGACAAAATTCGCCAAACCGCGTTGCTCGCGTTACGCGTAATGTCGTCGTACGCTGTCGGGACACGGTGGGTAGTACGGAGGATCACGGGTTCCGGCGAAATGGAGCGGAATTTGATCGGATCCATAACTCTTTCGGTTAAGCTAGTCAATACGGGAACGATGAGTGATCCCGTTCTAGTGTTATTTGATAAGCCACAAGGTTATTTCCGGTGTTCGCGGGGTCACGGCTGATATACAACGAGTCGCGCGATACGTTCGCCGCTCGTCCGATCGACGCGACGTCGAAAGCGTTAATCCGAGTCGAGCGAATAATTAATTGGTCCCCGGCGCGTATTTACGTTTCTATTAGTTCGTAGGAAAAAAAAAACTTTCGGATCAACGTGCATATATTGATGGCGATGAGAGGGGTTTACAATTTTAATCCTGAGAAATCGTTGCTTTATTAATAATAATAGTAATCGTGGCGGATTTGAATCGCTGTATATCGACTTTAAAAAGTCTCGACGTTGGTTATTTCTTGATTTCATTAATTGCCAATGTAAAATCCATTTGAAAAAGCAAGCGGCGGGAGGAAAAAAAAAGGATCGCGGAAACGCGAAACTGTCAATGCTCTGGGCACGGAGGCTCATAATGAACCGGCCAAAAATTCAATTAACGAAATGCCCCAATTGGCACCTTTTTTAAATTCAAACCGTTTCGAGGGACCGTGCAAACCAATTTCTGCGACGCTCTATACCGCGAGCCAGATACAAATGTAAATCGTACACATGGACTCGTACGCGTAGACGCGACGTACGTACGTATCTACGTACGTATCTGCGTACGTATCTACGTTCGTCGTCGCAACCGAAAATGACCAAAGTTATGTGAAATTTCCATACCGATTGTTTCGACAGTAATTAGTGATTGTAATTCATACGCTGGAATATAATTTACATCTTGTTTCATTTCGATTTCTAATATTTCAAATTACGCGGACTTATACAGCCCGGCGCTATAAAAATCGAAAAGTAAAAACTTAAACACCACGGTTTTCAAATAAAATCGTTTTACCCTCTTTACCTCGACGAATCTACAAATTATTCATACTAATTCCCCGTAAACGATCGGCTCGATTAACCATCGTGTCAATAACGAATCAAAAATTAAGATACTTCAAATTCGAATACAAATCAATGACGAGGCTTTACCTTTATTCACCTGTCACTCGAGAGTGAAAAAAAGGAATGATTTCGACGTACGCCAGCTCGCTCGAGAAAACGATTAAAGCTCCAAGAATTAATTAGAAATGCATCGGGCGTCTCGCAACAATTGTACGAGCAAGGGGAGGCCCTTGCATCCGGCTCTATATTAGTGATGTACCAAACCAGTTTGCAGCTGTTCCTACACAGACCTGCAGAAAATTTCTGATATAATATTCAAAATCCTCGGGCATCGTGCGGATGGCACGGCCCCTCTTAATCCAATTTAATTTGACTTATTAAACTCACCATCTGGCGGTCTACACGCGCCCTCCAGATTATCGCCATTAATTATTTTCAGAGTTTGTTTAAATACGTATATACGCGTGCAGATGTGTGTATATGTATTAACGTCGACTATCAAGCACGGACGGAACAAGGGACGGCTAAGCCAACTTTTTCGAGGCAAGCTTCCTTTTAATTGCCGCCCATCGGAGATATACGAATATTAATTATAAAATCTCCGCTCTGATACCGGGAGGCTCCAGAGAATTTCGTTCGCGTTATCGCGAAACATTTTCTTGGTCGGCCGAAAGTAATATATCTCGTTATTTTGTTTGAACGAGAGTGTGCGATTATCTCGCGGGTCATCGCGTCGCGGGGGGGGAGAGAAACGTGTAATGAGTTTTGGGTTCGAGTACCGGACAGAAGAATTTATTCTTCACGGGAATAATCGAATTTTAATTGTAAGAATCGTTCCTCCGTCGCGTCGCGACGAGAAAACTTCGAGCGTCACGATCCCTCGTAATTGATCCTTTTTCGGAAGAAGAAATTGATTTTACGTCTGTCAATAGGGACGCTTCTCGCGCCCAGGATCGAAGAAGAATTTTCTATATAAATAATCGAGAGACAAAGCTTGTTTTCCGTCATGCCGACGCTCGTATCCCTGTACGGGAAAAACGTGTCTCGATCACGTTCGCGCGAGTGTGGTTGCCGGGAAAGCAAATCGATGCGCAAAAGTCGAGGCTCGTTGCACGCGCACAGGTGTAACGTTACGCTTTGAGCATCGACTCAAACGATCGACAACTATCCATTAACGTCGAGGATCTACACTCAACGTTCTAACGTTATCGCGAATTAATAAATAAAAAAAATACAAATTGCCGGGAACGGTAGTTGACTCGACAAACGGGTAGATCCTTGTTATTAATTAAATAGATTATCGCGCGGTTACTATGCGCGATAAACCCTCTCTCACCTGATCGTACTCGTTGCAAACCCTCCCCCCCCCCCCTCTTTCGCTCGTCAACCCATCCTCCCCCTTCCCCTCGTAGCGTGCAATTTAATATCGCGACGGAAGAAGCTCAGCGTTTTAATCGTTCGTAATTTATCATTAGCGACGACGTAATTTCCGTCGGCTGTTGGGGCCACGCGATAAAACATCGACGGGACTATCGATATTGGCCATTTCAGTCCCCGTAATGGGCGGGCAAGGATCTTGGAATATTGGTACGGTCCATCGGGACAATATTATCGGGTGGTTAAATTTAGCAAAGTAATATATTTCGAGTAGAGCCGGCGGCTATTAAGTTCGCCCGGTCGGCGTTACCACCGTCGGGATGGGGCTGGGGGGGTGGGGGGGAGGGAGTAACGGGGATTAATTAATAAAACACTTTGTTCATTAACTAATTGGTAATTGGGCAAAGAGGTCGTGGAAATCCCGTTTTCGATGCGTCATGCTAGATCGCCGTTAATGTACATCCCCCCCCCGTGAGTTAATGGTTGCGATCCCATATCGCTCGGAGCGGGGTTACTTGTAATTTCAATTACGTCGAAAGTGAGAGTGAGAGAGAGAGAGGTGGGATGCTTTATTTGTTCCACCGTAATCGTCTTGAGGTAATTTGTAATTTTTTCACCGGGCGATTCGTCGGAAAATTGTGTTCGATCAACTGAATTCCCTTGGAATTCGCGGTGAAAATTTATTCACGATTCATTCGACTTAATTAATGTCAATTAAAATTACCTCTGACAGTCACTTTGAAATGTTGAATTCTATCGAGAGGTTCGTCCAAACATTTTATTCCCACAACCGCAATCATATTCGGTATCACTTTGAATTTCTAATGTATCGAATTTTTTCTAAAATTCGCGATATCCAGCTCAATATCCTAATGTACCGGTAGAACGCGAAATAACCCTAAACGGTACACACACGTAAGTCTTACGTACGTAACCATCTACAGGGTTGTAATATATCAGTTCGTCGTAAATGTTCCAGGTAAAGCGATAAAGTAATCCTCGTACTACCCGGCGTATGAATTTCCAGGCCGTTAGGGGTTAATCAATTACAGCAAAGTGGCCCGTTTTGCACGCGTACAATATGTCTACCACCGAGCACCACCCCTTCGCGCGCAAAGGGTTAAATCGAGACCGACGACAAACAACTTCGCTCCGTTCTCCCCCCCCCCTCCCGAAACCATTGGCCAGGGGGGGGGGGGTTGGAAGGAGCGCGTGGCGTTAGGGGGAGGGGGGCGCAGTTGCAAAACTGGTGTAAACGGAAGTCACCGTTGCACAATCGTGCCAGTCGATTAAGGGCGGCAAAAAAAGGAAGCACAGAAAAAGGGAGTCAAGGTGTATAAAGAGCGCCGTAATCAGTATTCGGCCGGCGCCAACCGGGAATTCAATTCCATCTTGGGGTTATAAATTTTTTTGTGCCCACCCCGCCACACCCCCCCCTCCCTCCCCTCCTTCCTCCTCCCCAGCGCTCGTAAAGGCGTGTTACGGTGAGAATCGTCGTGATATATCGGGTGTCCCGGACAAAAGGGAGGAACGAGCCGGCCGTTAAGCCGCGAAGGTCTTCGATCAGCTCGGGGAAAAGTTTCGAGAGACTTTTAGGAGCGGGGTAAGTTTTCGGGAAAGTCGGTCGTCGGTCCATCGATACGATCGAATCGCGAAACGATCGATTGGAGGAGGGGCGAGAGGTGATTTTTATAACGCGTCTAGCCGTTGCATCGTAAACTTTGGCGCGCTATGAGCTTTTGCCTTTTGTTCGTCGTTAGTCAGGGATGGGGGGGGGCTTTTTTTCGCGCGAGAGTCGTTCGATTACGTCGACGGTTCACTCTCGTCGAGGGGGGATCAAACCGCAATCGTCAGCGAAATGGGAGAACGGCGGGGGAAAAAAGAAACTTCGATTTGACGTCGTAAACTCCGCGTACGAACGAGTAATTAAGAGCGAGGATTCTTAATAACTTTTTGCGAGAGAGTAAATTTTCACGGATAATTGTTCGGTTAAGGGCGAACGTATCGTTACTGCGAGTTATTTCAAGGGTTCGTTTATCGCCAGAGTGGAAACTAGTGGGTGATAAGTTCGAGTAATTCGTCGATACCAAAAATCTTTTTCGAAAGCTTCGGGATACAAGTGTAAAGAAAGTTATAATAAGATTTATGGCGGGAGAAAATGTTCTCAATTCCGACGTAAAGTTTATTTACCCTCGTTTACGATTCCGCGAAAATATTTCCGAATGAACCGTTTCCCGTATCGCGAAATCAGTATTTCCAATTATTCCGAAAACCGAGAACGAATTTCCCGTATTTATTTAACAATTAACGCGTCCGGTTTTTCTCTTAACGAGGTTTACGCTCCGATTGGTTTCATTTAACCGACCCGATTTACCCGTTAGTACGTTCATTGCGAATGGAAATTATCTAACTCCTACAGGCGGTACCTTCGATATTACTCGCTTAATACGATGACATAGGGCTGCATCGATAAAACCCGAATCCCGGATATCCCGCAAAATCGCTCTCCGCTGTCGTCGGTGGGAGGTACGACTCCCTGTGATTTCACTTCTGCAACAAGAAATTCCTGTGGTCAGCCGAACCCCGGGATCAACGAAGAAACTTTGCGACCGGGAACCTGGAAATTCTATCGTGCCATGGGATATGAATATTAAACGTTAAACGCGCCAAAGAAATCGTCGACTTTCTACATCGATCGTTTTTATACCGGGTGAACTTTGGGTCGGCCATCGATGCTGCTCTCGCGGCAGTTTTTCCAATTCCTTATTTTTTTTTTATTTATATCCTCCTGAACTCCGGAGTATCTTGAAATCGTACGAAAAAGAATGAGAGGGCAGATCTTGAAAAATATCACCCACACTCGTCGATGTAACTTGTATCAGACGCGTGGAAGTTTGATAGGAAAATTATTTACAAAATTCAACGTCGGGGGAAAGATCGAGTTTTGAATTTATTATACTAAATACATTTGTTTTATTGCATCGACCATGGCAATTACCGGGCAAGACGGCGTTTCACTTTCCACGACGAAACCGATCTCTCGCGATTACGTTTCGTACCCCTCCGACGAAGACCGCCGCGAGTTAATTCGCGAAAGAGCAGAGCGGACGCGCATCACCCGCGGAAATACTAAAAATCAATGTACGTACCGGCGCAATCCTCTTTTAATAAATATGGAGGGAAGAGATACGAAAGACTGCGGTATCCCCGACGGGAAGGTTATTTAGATTTATTCGCAGAATCCTCGACCCAACGATATTTTCTCCTGGCGCACGTGCCAATACCAATAGGCGGAGTGGTTAATACCGTCTGGCCTGGCATCAATCCTTACTACTTGATAGTCAGCTCCCATTCGAATGCTTCGTCTTATATCGCTGGTCGTACGATAACCCTAACTTCGATCCTCTTCTCAATTTTTTCAATGGAAAGACACGAGTGATTTTTCGATGATTTCTTGTTAAAAATCGATGTCGAAGAGGACAGGTTTGATTCGTGGAGTTCTTCGATTTCTTTTTGTTACCTTGTCTGACTAAAAAGCTGATACCACTTTCGAAGAAATGTTGGAATATTCTCTGCGGAAATATTTGGCTCATTTTTGCATTTCATTTCTCGAATTCGTAACATCGAAGTTTGCGTTATCGTAATTCACTCGTTACGGTCTATGTCGGATTATCGGGGAAGGATTATTTTTTTAACGAGTATAAATGTTAAAAGACGAATTTAATTTGTCCGTTGGTTTCAACGTTACGGTAAATAATGCGTAAGGGCTGGCCGTTGAGGGGAAATGATTTTAACGTTTCGCGTGTACTAACTGAGAAAATAGACCGTAGCTTGCGCGTCACCGGTACAACAAATCTAATGAACAACTACGCGCAGTTGATAATTAGTTTACCGTAACTTCGCCGTCCCAGTTTTAACCCGGATATCAGCGTTTACTATGCAAAACAAATATAATTATTACCACTGTTAACAGTTCCTTAGGCGAAAATGGTATTAACGTTTTAAGCTCGTTAAAACTAACGTCGGTACGTTTCGCGGCTCAGTTTTGTAACTTTTATCGATTGAAATTACGTAACGCCCGGGTACCGGCATTGTTAAAAATTTATTCGCAATTTGCATCGTTAAAATAATGTTACCAGGATTTTTAAAATACCCTTCGTTACTTCCGAACAGTAAAGAGCTGTTTATTTTTTACACAATTGAGAGCAATTTTTTTCGTACACCATTGTCCTCACCGCGACAATTATATTAAAACAACGGCGTTAACCATTTTTCTTTTGTTCATCTCTCGCGTTTGTATTTTTATTTACGCTCGCTCGTACTTAGCGTCGCGGCTTTATTCGCGACACCCTTCGAGAACCGCGGAATAATTACTTACTTCTTCTTTTTTTTTTCACCGCGAAAGCCATCGACGCGGGTGAAACATATTTACCGCGTATTCGGAATAATCGAACGGCGGCATTTAAATTTATTCGCAACACCGGATGTAGTATGCGCCGCAATATTTCGCCGATCGACTTGGCATCCATCCTGACTACTCGATAGTCTACTCCGCTCCGAAGTACTTCGCTTTATATTTATTATACGAACGTAACGGTTAGCTCGTAACCCGATTTTCCGTTATTTCGAATCGCTAACAACGCGTATAGTTCATCCCCGCGAAGTAACAATCACCATACGCGGAATATTTCGTTGACCTCGTTCTCGGGATTCGTGTTATCGTCAAATTTTATTTCAGATCTCGTTTCTTTTTTTTGTCGCTGATCACGATCCGTTCCTCGCGCTATCAGCGAAAGTAAAATATTCGCGGCTTTCACCAGCTGGTCCCTGCATCGAATTATTTCGAGATGCAGCCAACGTACCGAGTAACATCTACTTAACAAGGGTTGTCGGGGGAGGTTTAACGCGCCGAGAGAACCGTGAGAATTATTGGCTTTAAGGACACCTCGACCCCGGCGTCTTACTTCGCGAAGGACGAAGAATTGGGAATCCTAAAAAGCCGAGGAAGATGTTTACACCTGCTCTTAACGGTGCGATCCTAAGGCGATGCATCCTTCTTAGGAACTTTCGTCGACTGGACGATGTACGGAGCGACGTCTGAAAGAACGAGTCGTGTCGATGAAAAAAAACAAAATCCAATGCGTTCTTTCTTCTCTCGTCGACATTTTATTTCTACGCTGGTGATAATTCAAAGCTGGTCGCGAATCAACGTTATTGATGTAATTCATTTCGTCATCGTACCTCTCTAAACAGGAATACCGTTCAAAGGGAAGTATCAAAATTTTGATACCCGGATAGCCGGTGGTCGTTTAGCGTGAAATAATTTGGCAGACTTTACGAGAGAAAGTTTCGCGGATGACCACTTTATACGCCTCGCCATGTAATTGCGGCGGAAAGTATTTCACTCGGTGCATTATGGCCTTACGCCGTACCTATAACCCATTTTCTATCCGCGAGATTTCTCCCCTTCCCCCCTCCCCCCCCCCCCTTTTCCTACCGGGTTATAACTCCCGAGACAGAAACGGCCCCCGCGGATTATCCGTGGAAGTGCGAAGAGCCTTTTAACTCGGTATAATTTATTTAAAAGCCGAGCCCCGGCCCCTGGAAAAGGGAATCTCCGATGAAACAGCCTTAATTAGCGCCGGAGTTTCTTATCGGCTGGATCCTTCTCACTTTTTTTGCGGAATGAAAACCACGATTTTCGTCTTCCTTAGCCGCCTCGTTCTTTTTACTCGTTCGCCTTCCTTCGCGACTTCGTTTCTTACGCTTTTGTCCCGCGGCACGGATTTCGTCGTCGGAACAATGAGAGGAATTTTTCGAATGTCCCTTCGACTTCGCGTATAATTGTAGTTTCATGATGGAATTATAATTCGTGGATTACCGTACCGGGTGGTCCGTTTAACCGGTTAGCCGTTACCGGTGAGTATACTAGTCACGATGAAATTACAATATTTTGTGTTACGACGAATATACTCGTCATGCGGAGAAGTAGTTACCATTTTCCGTTTGAATTAAAATTTGAGCGAAAACTGAAATATATCTCTCAATTTTGTGGAAATATTTTTAAAAAGAGCGAACACGAAAGTGGTTTCTGTATTTTCCTTTAGTAATCCGCGAAGTATTAAATTCTGTTCATTAAATATAATGTGCTCGCCATCGCTTCATCTTTGCTGCACAATTTAGGTAACGCACTTTTCAAAGAACTCGCGCAACAGCTAATCGGTTAACCCAACGGGCTATAATAACTAAGAGTATTCGTTCCGTTAAAAAATATTACGAGTAAAATTTGAATAACATCGAGCGTCGCAGAGCAGAGAAGCATTCAAACTCGATGTAAAGTATCTTTAATGGAGTAGCCGCAGCGTACGTTTATTAACTTATGACTCGCGTAACGTTACAACGTTAAATCGACGTAATACACGGCATTATCGAGAAGAGTTATCTGCAACGGGCATCGCCCGAAACGATGAGAAAAGCGCGATAACTTTTTGCCGATAACAAAGTGAATCGACGAGACCCCTATTCGAGAGGAATTCACTTTGAATTTCGCCCCTTACAACTTTTTCCTTCCCTCACCTTCTTCCGCGGCACGTCACTTTGAACCCCCTCGCGCCCAAGCCGCTCATCCCCCGCGAATTACCTCGTCAGAAATTCAACCCCCGTACGAAGCCATTTCGCAAATTCGATCTCCCTTCGAGACCGAACGCCTCTACCCTCTCCGTCTTTCTCTTTCTTGCTATGTTTCCCCATTGTTACCGATCGAAGCATGACTCGGAATATCGAGTTTCTAATTAAATGAAATGTATATAGAAATATTTTCCCCTCGCAAGGAACGTAAGGAAAGCGGACGTAATTCTGGGAAAAAGTAATAACCTTAATGCAAACTTAATACGATTCGTTTTACACTCGAACAAAGGAACATAATGAACGGTGAGAGTGATGTAAATTGATTCGCAGGTAAATCAACTATCGCGAGCGAATCGTACGTTCCGGTGATTCGCCTTTACCGCGGAACACGTTCGACATTATCGACGTCGTTTCCTTCGATCAATTTTTCCATCGATACCCCGTTAATAAAAACTTGGATATCCGCTATCAAACATTCAACGCGAGGCGATACCGAGCACTTTATTTTATTACTTTTCCAATTCCACCTGATCTCTCTTAAATCCCGTGCAAACAGCAGAATGAAATTCTGTATACTCCGACATTATCGGGAGCGACACCGAGCGGCGGAATGAGGTGGGGGGGGGGGGGGGGGGGGCATCGTCGGTGAGAACGATATAAAAGGAAAAGCAGACTGGGAGGAAAAGAGGGGAAAGTCGTTCGGTCCGCTAGAAATTCTCCCGCGACGCGTCCTTTTGTCTGGAAAAACGTGCGACACGAACCTGACCCGACCTAACTTGATTTCGAGTTCCACTACGGGAACGCAGTGCCACGCGCGTAAACAAGAAGGGTGTGGGGGGGCCAAAGTTTCGGGGGTTTACAAAGAATTCAAAGTAAAATGATTAAATAGCTGCTTTACGTGGCCGTAAGATTACCCATTTCCTTACCGTAAGTTTTGTTTCATCTCGAAGAGTGCAAGTTCGTTTTACAGTTGATTATCATTGATGTTATACTTGGAGATATAAAAATCTGTTATACGTTTAGGGCTCTCGAGAATTTTGTTTCGACCTTGGTAATTACTTTTTTCAGATTTGCTTGATTTAATTGACTTATAAAAACGATAAAGTTTTGTGAAAATGTCAGGATTGCCTTGTAAACGTGTTTCAAAATGTTTTACGGATAATAAATTGTACAGCTATAAATCTCTCGATTCGAAAATTATAACGCCAAATTTATCCGGGTAGTTACGCTGGAGAGTGTAACTGTAACTACAGTCGACGATGAAGAGAGGACCAAGGTGAGAAAGAAGGGAAAAAGAAGAGCGAACCGGAAATGAAGGTACAACTTGGTAGAACAAACATTCGCAGTCACCTACAGCCGAGTCAATTTGATCAGTGATCCCTGGGTTTTGAGAAAAGGAAACCAGAAAAGCAAATCGTAGAAAAAGGGGCTTTAAAGATGTAAAGTTACGCGAATGGTAAAAGAATAACGTGAGATTTAAGAAAGTGGATCAATTTGGTGCGTGGAATTTATTTTTCAACCTCGAAATTCAAATTTAAAATACTATTCGAATTTATACAATGCAATTGCCTACATTAAAATAGAAAAACCGAAAAATTAACAACACATATTTGAACGCTCCATCCGCGCAAAAATTTAAATTTACAAAAGCATCGTTGGGCGCCCGTCCACTTCATCGGGAGAAAAAGAGATACAACTAATTCTTCCCTTCCCGCGGAAATAAAATCATCAGCGTTTCACGCTAATCACGAACGTCGTTTGAATTGTCAGCGATTCCGTGCCACTCGCTGTCATTTTTCGATTTCCCAGTCTTCGACGGAAATTTAGTTAAACTACGTAATCCTCGGGACGACAAATTCTTTCCGTTTATCCAAGATTTTAAATTACGATTACGATCGCTAGCTGGACGGTATACAAAATTATCCTAAATATTTATCTATTTCCGTGCGAATTAAAAATCCGCGAATCATTCGTGCGGAGAAACACTTTCACGGGATCAACCGTGAAAACTCGAATGCAAGGCGAACCTTGCGAAAGTTTTTTCGAAAATTTCTATCAATTTCGCGAAACGGGGAACGCGCGATAATCTTTCAACCCGAGAACACGAGTGAAATTCTACGTGCGATCGCTCCGCGTGTAATTATATCGAGTCAATAAAGTTTTGAAATAAAATTCGTCAGTCTCTCCAGAGTCCGTCCGACCTTTAGAACTCATTTAACGCGAAAAAAGATCGTTGACGAAGATGGGGAGGGGGGGCTGAGTCTCCTCTGACTCCTTCGGGACGAATCGCACGCTCTAGGTGTCCTAATTAAATCCTTTACAGCGACAAAAGGACTCCCCGCGGTCGTGGCGAAGCTTTCGCGTTGTTCGGAAACCCTTTGGCGAAGAACGGGCGGAGAGGAGTCGAAGCGGAAGAAGGGATTCTTCGTCAATCGAGATCGGGAAGTCCGCCGGTCGAGCAAAAACTGTCTCTGCAATCCTTCTGCGCTCTATCGAAATGACCGCCCGGCGAGCTGTCCTTAAGGCGATTCTCAAAGCTGAGAAAATCCGAATCGCAGGGGCTGCAGGCCTGCGTAGATCGAGGGAAGATTCTCTTTTTCAGCGGTTCGAGAACAATAATAATTCTCTAAATTGTTTACTTGGAGCAAGAAGCTATCCGATCCCGCATTTTCCATCATCTGCCTCTCCAATTGCGGCGACGATATTGCCGTGCTCCCCACGCCACCGCACAATTCTCCCGTGGTGTCCATTAGCTTTGAGAACTGCACACATTTTTTCAATCGTGATTTCGTTTGAAAGTGAACATAGCATTGTTAAAAAAAACACGTCACCGGGTATAATTAAATACTTTTTCTCAATAATTATCATAGATCGATCAGTAATTTTGAGCAGTTAGAATACTAGGCAAATTCACGTTACGAATGAATGTAATAATTAGCAATCGTAACGTCAAGTTCTCGCCTTACCAATTTGTTTTTCTCATCGACCACTTCGACGACGTTGCCCTCCTGCGTGCTGGTGATGATCCCCGTCCCCAATTTCTTCCCCAGAATTTTGATCTCCTTCCTATACCCGCTGGATGCGCTGAGGGTGTTGGAATCGCAGCTGTTCGTGTTCGAGGCAGTACTCTTCAAGAATTGCTCGTAAGGGCTGAGTAATTTCATTTCCTGATAATGCGTCATCAATTCTTGATTATGATTCTTCGAGCCCAGAATCTTCACTTCATTCAGGCCGGAGAACATCTTCGATGATTGTAAACAGGACTTGTTGCCAAGTATCTTTGAACGATCGCAATTCCCTCGTTAATATAAAATTAATATACAATCGAAGAATATCAACGGGTTCGTATTAAAATAAATATACAAAGAAGCTATATCTAAAAGTAAAAAATTTCAACAATATTCAAACTCTTACCTTGACGTTCTGACTTCCCGAGCCAAGAATCTTCATCTCCGACTGTCCGATGGGTGTCAAACCGGTGTCGCATTCGTTATCATCGAAGACCGACAACTTCATCTTCGTCTCGTACACCGAGCGGTGATCCTCCATGCCGGAGCCACTCAGAATACTCAAGTCCTCCGCCAAAGTCGGATTACTCTTCAGATATGGCAGCGTGTCGTTCAGGATCGACAATGGCGGATGATTTCTGATCAACAGAGAGCTCATGGAAGATTGCGAGGTTGTAGACAGACCTGAAATGTCTCCTCGATGACCGAGAAGGCTCGTGAGATCCTGTTGGCTCGAAGGCACACCCATACCTACGACACGAACAAACGAGGGCGAGAGTTATCGATACAGATTCGAATCTATTCGATGGCTCTATGAGAAACTCGTGTTCGTTGAGCGCAGAAAAATACAAAACCGCCGGTACTCTCTTCCGCTTCATCTATGGAGAGTCGGAGAAAAAGAAAAACGAAGAATACGTTCATCGTCGGAGGAGATATATCTCGTTTACCCTCGTCATCGTGCTCGCCGACAGCGACGCCGGCGTCCATCGCTATGGGTTTCGGGCCCAGGATCAGGTCATCGATTTTCGACTGCGTCAGGAAACTCATGCCGTCCACGAACCGATCGTCGAGTCCCTTGCCGTCGAGAATTCTGATGTCCTTGTCCTCGAGAATTTCGATGCTGTCCATGGACATGGATTTCTGTGCGGACGCCGAGTCCAGGACCATGATCTGATTATCGGAGTCGCCGATGATCACTTCCCCGTTGCCGCGCATATTCACCACGTTGATTGCGTCGGCCTCCTCGCCGTCGAGAATCGTCACATCGTGAGAATTCTGAGCCATCAGGTCGCGAGCCTCGCTGTTCGTCATTACCTGACAGGGAGGGGGGGGAACAGTAATTTCACGCTAAATTGGATCAAACATTTCACGCTAATTGTTACTCGGGGAATATCCTTTGTATTCGTTAAGAATGTAATTTTATCGCGTTACTCTTCTACGTATTCATAGAAAAATTTGATATTACAGTCAACGTCTATCGAGTGTTATCGCGCACAACCGCTTTTTCTTTATCTCTCCCCTTAAAAATGAATAATATCGAAATAAAATTATTTTTCTGAAACCGGGAGGAATCTTTAAAACGATACACCGCGTTAGCGATTCTCAATCCTTCATTTCTATCGCACGCCGAAAACTTTCCTATTTATATTATAAATTCCGTCGAATGCTATTAAAAATAAATTTACAGCCGCGCCGGCGGTCTTTAGCTGAGGAGAATCGTGGTCTTCCGAGCGTCGCGTTAAACAACGACGTAATCATGGTTATTCGTTCGTCACCTCGTAACGACCATCCTCCGTCGCACGCACGAATTGTATCCCACCCTGGGCGGCAAGTTCCAGCAACTCGTTGCAATCCTCCATTGCCGAGGATACAGCAGCACCGTTCTGCCGATCTGGCTCGTTTCTCGCGGGCTCGCTGTACGTGAACTGAGAATCCAATGCCGTAACCAGGCTCTCTGTCGACAATGGACAAAATAAAGGCCGCGTCGCGACGATAGTGCGGGAAACATCGTCGGTTTAAGGCGCCAGTTATGCGCGGACGTTGCGAGATCGTAAATCGGGGGCGTTCGGGAAAAATATACCATTCGCGATATTGTTTAACACCGGTTGGGACACGGATAAAATTTATTTCGGTGCGATCGTAAAATACTATTTAATTTTGCTGTACCGAACGGTTACGTAAACTTAGACAAAGTGGGAAATATAATAGAGTGGAAGCCGGATATTATAATCATTCAGATAATGTAATCAATTGGTTATTGTTATCACAGTCGGTTTTGATCCTAAAAGCACGTAATATAAAATTATTTAAAACAATCCGCTTATTATAATCCAATTTCGGCTATTGTTATCAATTACGATAATTATACATGCTACAAATATGTACTTTCGAATAAATATAAGTAGGTTGTATTATTTTCTAATAATTTGTGTTCAATGATCTGTTTTTTTATCTTCTGCTTAATGTTATCAGAAGTTACAGGTCCCACAGTGATTACGATAAGTGGCTTCCACTGTGATATGATATAATAAATTTTTCCCGAGTACCGTCGAATCGCGAAAAATCTGAATGCACAATTTTTTGGTAGAGAGCAATTAAGACGCGCGTTAAAAACTAAAATCAATGTGTCATTTCACCCTGCTCGTTTTCCGGCCCGGGTGGCTCGACGAGGAAGCTCATTTTTCCATCCGGATCGACGTTCTGAATGACCGTGGCTACCACTGGAACTTTGATCTGAACCGCTTTCACTCTATCCACGTCCGTCGCCGACGGACTTAAAGTCATCTTCCCAGCCGTTCGTAAATCATCTGCGGTGGCGGGTGTGAGGATCTGAAATCAATGTCGATTATATCCTAACGGGATAAACGCCACGTCGATGAAAATAGTCGTTAACGTTTTCGATGCTGATCGTGACTTAACGTTGATCGTTCTTTTCGGTCGATTCTCTGTGCCGCGCAATTACGTATCGTCATTGGTGTACCGCAACAATTTTTCATGCGTTCGAGCGAAACTTTAAGCTTCAAAATGCAGCTTGTCGCGTCGCGATAACTGAATAATTCTCGGTGCCATGAATTTTTTAACGATACGCGTATAGAATCAATGATAAATACGACTCGTAAGTGCAGTCAGCATCGAAATTTAATTAAACGATAAATGTTATTACGTGTCTGTGACTTCCGGTTGACGAGACTTTGACGAGGACAGGAATACCTTTGGCCGACTTGAAAAGGGCAAACGGCGTCTGGCCCTCGAGGAGCGCCATTTCCATCGCTTTCGTGTCGATCTTGTCGATCACCACGGGATCCATGAAATCCGACTTTCGGGAGACAGATTACGGACGATAATTCAATATTCGGTTACCAGCGATTAATTATCGAACCCGATGTATAGCGGGGACGTTATACTAACCGTGATTAGAGGATCCTTGTCCCTAATTTCGACGGTCTGATCTCGGTCGCCATTAGGCAACTGCACGATCCTAACGTTCTTGCTAAAAGTCAATTTCTAATAAGCGTCGACCAATCATCGCTACCCCTCCGCTATCCTAATTTCCAAACTCTTCCGTCCGCCGTCTCGGCAATTTTTCAAAATAAAATAAAGTCATCCAAGTTCACGAACGTTCGCCGATTTACGGATGAAACAAAATTGGAAGGGACCAAAGAAAAAAAAAAAAAGATTACGTGGAGGGAAAAATAAAAATGCGGGCCGCGTCGCCCCGGGGGTGGGGGGGGGGGGTGGTAGAAAAGCTCGAGACCCGGATCGACGAAGAGAATTAAGCTCCGTCCATTTCACGATTCCTACGTACTTCCTTATAATGCTCGGATCGTTCATTCCGGATTGAAGGCTCGTCGGATGTCGATACTTTATGCCGTGCTTGTACTCCTCGTGCGATCTCAAAGAGAATCTCCGTGGAAACTCTTTGCCACAGATTCCGCACACGTACTGCATTTTCTCCGCTTGTGCATGCGCTTTGACCTTGTGGCAGACCAAATTCGACATCTGATTGAAGCCTTTGCCGCAGAGCTCGCACTTGTACGGCCTCTCATTCGTGTGGGTGAACACGTGGTTCCTCAAATTCCCTAACGACAGAGAAAGCATTCAGCTGGTCGCTAGGCGTTACGCGATTTTATCGTGGAAATATTAATAATTAACAGATTTCGCGGTATTACCTTTCTGATGGAATCCTTTGCCGCAGAGGTGACACTTGTGCGGTTTGTTCTCGGAGTGCGTCTTTCTGTGCGAAATCAACGTCGACACTCTGCAAACGTTGGAAATGCTTGAAATTATATATATACACTATCTATACTATTCTTTCAAAATTCACGCACGCAACATCTGTATACAGGGTGGAGCGTTTAACCGTAATCGCTATAGTATCTCAGTTACTCGTAAATGTATGTAAAGCGTACTGAGCAAAAAATGCACCCGATGGAATTATTTTTCTCGTCGAGTATCTTTTTTTATACGTCCTTGAGTAACGAAGATATTACGGCGTTCTTATTCTGACGTTCTATCCCGTATAAATATTGACGCATAAAATATTGATATTAATACGAATAGACGTTGTTGATATCGTTATGTACAAGCGTACCCATCTCGGTAACAATTCTGACCTGTTGAAAGTTTTCTTGCAAAATTCACAAACGTACGGCCTGGCGTCGCTGTGTATAGCTTTGTGTTGGCTCAGGGTTGACAACTGGCGGAAAGCTTTGCCGCAAGCTTCGCATTTAAAGTTTCTCTCGTCGGTGTGAGTCGGCAAGTGTCTCATCAGCGTGTACTGGTGCCGGAACTCTTTCGAACCTGGTTTGAATATAGGGAAGCTCGGAATATTTTTCATTTCGGAACGGGAATTCCCGACGCGAGGTAAATGTATTTTTCTCCGCGGGACATTTGGGACGAAAAGAAAAATAATTATGAACAACGACGGAACGGAGTATCGAGGAGGATTTAAGCGTCTCGAATTAATGGTGAATCTTTTTTTATCGGGATAGTCGATGCCGTTCGTGCCGTTTTGATACGAGTCTCATAATTATTACGAGTCGATCGAAGTGACCTAATTATATTTGTTCATTTTCAGTTTATTTTCAGAGAATCAATATCGAGAAGGAAAGATGAAGCTGAGAATTTTTTGTCAAACTAGCATCGAATCGAAATAAAAATGTCGCGAACTCGGCGACATCATTTAAACCCGACGAACGAAATTGATCGAGGCTACGTACAGATTCCGCATTCCCATATTTTCAAGGTCTTCCCGTCTCTTTTGAGATACTTGACGAAGTGCAGCCTCGATCTAGGATCATCTTTATCGATCAGACGAGTTGAAGGCGCCGATGGTCCTTCGGCGACGGGATGCGGAAATACCGTAACGTTATCTTGCACCGTGGCGACGTTCTGCTCCAGAATCTGGAAAAGGAAATATTACTTCGGGCTGGAGACCTATCCCGATTGATTTGACAAATCTGTTTATTATCTCGCGTTTATTGATATTATTTATCGCGTCGTACCTTGTACTTCGCGGCATCTTTACCGAGAAACTTCGTGACGGTGCCATCGAGGTTGATCACTTCGGAGTCGATCGCTGCGTCCAAATCCATGCAATCGCCCTTGTAAATAATTTTAGATAACAATAAACCATACGTTCGGTGAATTTTGAATATCGAGTACATACTTGAATCATCTGATCGTTGACGGACGATAGACCCGGCACGACGGTAACATCGTTCCTCCCATCGGAACCAGTTGTCTCTTCCTTCACGTACACTTCGTAAACGCTAATGACAAATTAATTAAACAATTTCGTTCGACGTTGAGCTCCTTTGCCAGGAGAACGATCATTCAAAATATCAATTTGATATCACTCAGTTGCTATAAGGCGAGTCAAGAATTGTGGGAGGATAAGTTTTTGAAAAATTGATAGATTCAGAGTTTAAATTCGGTCCACGGAGAATACCAGTACAAAAAGGTTGAATCGATATACGAATTGGCATTAAATTGTACAGAAGATATTTTACTCTTTCGTGGATGTAGAAATAGGTGTGAAATTATATTGCTGTTTTAAAAAAAGATTGAACAATACATTCGTGACGGCGATAAAATATTCTTTACCCGGTATTCCTCTCGCGCGGAGGTACGGAGCTTTTTTATAATTACGTCGCTTTTCGAAAAGATCGGGGTTAAAGCTACAAATTGCCGTTGGCCCTGGTTACGGAGCACTGATGTATGCTAACGTTGTAAGCTCACCTGATAACCTCGTCCGGAATGGGACGAGAGAATTGCACCTGCGGATCCTCGTACTGGGTCTCCCCTGCGAAGTCGAAGAGAACGTTTCTTGGAAATTGTTTGTCTTATCTTAAGAATAATAATTCCCCCGGAATGGCCGCGGGAGTCGAATAATTCTAAAGAAGTTACGTTACCGGAGGCGCCGCGGTAAATTCGTTTTTCTTCGCGCGACAGCCGGGTGGGAATTTCCGATCGAGGGGAACAATACGAGAAATTCTTTTACGTAACCGCTGTTCAATTATTCGGAGCGGTGGTACGGGGAAGAATGATCGAACGAGTGGAATGGTTTAAAATTGATAACGGTGCTTCTTTTTATAAAAGAATGATATCATAATCGTCAGGTTCTTGTTATTCTTTGAATTTTGCGAAATAAGAGCGGAAAAAGGTTTTCGAAGAATAATTTCGTAATTTTAATATCCGTATTATTCTTTTAATTTTTCCATTCGAATATAATTATGAGAGATCAAAGCAGATACGATTTCTTTTTTAGAATAATTTTGCAATCGTTATATCCTTGTCATTTTTTCAATTTTACGACTCAAATTTAATTTTGAGAAATAACAGCAGACGAATTTTACCATATTAATTTTGCATTTGTTATATCCTTATAATTCTTTTAATTAGTCGAATCTAATTTAATTTTGAGAAATACCAGTAGACGAACTTCTTTATAATAATTTTGCAATCGTTATATCCTTATTATTCTTTTAATTATACGAATCCGATTTAATTTTGGGAAATTCCACTACACGAATTTTTCCAGAATAATTTTGCAATCTTTCTTTCCTCGTTAATTCTTTTAATTTTACACGTGAAATTTAATTTCGCGGAACAATTTGAGGCACACAAAATTCTAAACTTCTCGCGTTTCCGTTTCGAGGATGAGAATGTCATTCCAAGAAAAAAAAGGGGTGATGCATTCGCGAATCGCGGTAGCTGGTACGACAATGTAATCCCTTCTCTCTTTTTTTTCCCAATAATGCTCGATTCGAACGGCTACGGCGAATTTCGCTGGCTCGAGGCGAAGCTTTATCGCGTCTATCGGTTACTTAACAATTTTACGACACAAACACTGAAATACCGAGTGCAAATATAATAATTTTACGATTCTCCGTTATATCGCGATCGCGATTCCTTTTGCTCGGAATATTCTGTCGAACGTTTCGAAGATAAATCACCGTCAGATCGAGAGATACCGATCTAAATAGAATTCGCGCTGCAGGTGCCTCGCGATACAATGTATGGTTGCTGCGTTGAGCTAATCCTAACAATGTCGTGCCAGAGATCGCGCTAACCGGAAACATCGGTTACCAACCCGATACATACTAAAGAATATTCGAGTATCCATCAAAAGTACCATTTTATATTTCCTACGCGACACTCGACTCCGAAATAAACAACGTAAGAGGCATTTTGACATTTTACTCGATTCGTTTAACCAAGAATTCGAAATCCACGCGATAAATCGCTGCTCGGTAGACGAGAACTAATCGAGGCTGAATTAAACGTTAAATAAATCGGTACGTACGTTCCTCCTTGGATTAACGCGAGAATCGGTGGTCCCATCGAGATGGCCATTGCCGAGGAATCGGCACGAGAATCGCGGTTTCTCGTGCGATCGACGGTGCCGACGAAAAAAGACTGTCAGAGCGAACAAAAAAAATATTTCGAGGTTCGCGGAATCGACGTGCCCACCGTTTAACGTCGGCCCTCGGCTTTTTTTTCCCCGACCGATTCTCAAATAAACGAAAGCCGCCATTATCAGAGCTCACTTTTCACGGGACGGGGAGACGGATCGTCGGGCGGATCGACGCTGACCGAGGGATTAACGATACGTGGAAATCGGCAATATTTAACTTACTTCTTTTTTGTTTCGACATAAGTACTCACAGTTGTAGCCTTGCAGTAGGTTATTCTGGGACATCTCTCGTGGACCGTTGTCACCTTTTCGAAACCGAGCCACCTTCCACGTGGACGTTTCGCGACTCGTTTCGCATCGGTCGCCGGTGACGAAATCGTGCGCGAGGACCGAAATCGGTTCGCCGACATCGCCGCCAGACGGGCAACATCGAAAGCGCGTTTCGCAGCCCCGTGCTTACGCGCTTGCAAGCCCTTTGGATCTTCGGTCGAGTTTGATCTGAAATTTTTCCCTCGTACGATTTTACATGTTTATTTGTCTTATTAGCGACGAATCGAAGTTGGCCATTTTTTTTGCACGGTTATTAATATCGCGTTAAATTTTATTCCTTTCGGAGTCGAAGCGAAGAAGTATACATTTTATTTTCTCAAATCGGTGATGCGCAGCGAAGCTACATACAGGATGACCCAATTAAAACTTTCGAAAAATTATTACCATTATTATAGTTATTCGGAAAAATGTCACTATACTTGCCTTGTTTGTAAAGAGGCGTCTCGTGTAGGTAGAAATATTTTGACGAGCAGCAAATATTCCAAGAGATGAAATTGAACAATTTTTCCAATCGATCAAGTAATAAACTAAAAATAATTCTTAACACATGAGCGTCTAGTCTAGGTAGAAATATTTTGACGAGCAGCAAATATTCCAAAAGACGAAATTGAAGAATTTCTACGACCGATCGAGTTATCAAACTAAAAATAATTCTTGAACCTACATTGAATAAATTATTACATTCTACACATTCGATGCTTCTCTCACTCTCTCATTATCGATTTTAAAAATATTCTTATCTTAATCGAACCTCACATTAATATTCAAAGAAACGCCTAAATTCCCTTCGATCTGAGGGGGGAGTGGGGCCATCTGAGTGGATGGGTGTGGGGAGGGGGGGGGGGGGGGGGTGGTGACTAACGGAAACCATCTTCCATCGTCGAAGTCCTGGAATTACCCAACCCCTTCTGTTTTCGAATTCCGGTCAGGTACATCCACATCGCTGTTCCCCGGTATGGCCCGCGCCATACTTGCCTGACTCAATTATTACTTGCTACTTCTTGTTACCCGCTGTTTAAGTTGCTTCGACCCTTCCTTCCTTCCTTCCTCGCTATTCCAGTCAGTCGAGTCAGCCCTCGCTCGCCCCCTCGGCCTCTCCCCCCCCCCCCCTCCCTCCTTCCACGACTAACTATAGGGCGGTTGTGAGGGTTCTTTGCGAGAGTTGAAAGCGATAGCTTCACCGCCGTCCGCTGAAAGAAGTGCTTAAACAGTGAGAAAAATAAGTATACTCCCTGGTAACCGAGAGTGGAAACTTTCGCGTTGCGGCTGATTGACCCCACCCCCGCCCCCCCCACCCCCCCTCCTCGCGAGAAACTGCCGGCTCGATGCGTTCCTTGTTCGTTTCAGCTTAGCATTTCTGCGGTATCGCGACGCCCGTTTCTTTATTTTTTAAATCGAGAATCATGGTAACCCGTCGCGACGGGGGAAACGCGCTGGGTGGACGGAGAGCGCGAGATAATTGTTTGAAGATTTGTAACGGAGTACTCTCGCGCGAAGTTAATTCTCAGTGGTGAGACGTTGCAACGATTCCATCGAATTTTAGATCGACGTTAATCGTAAGTTGACGTACGATCGAAAAATTGGATGGTAAAATAACGTAACAATAAATTGATAGAACGAGGCCCAAGAATAATTGATCATTCTGTTTTATTTTCGCGATCCCTGCGATTAGGAGGATTCAATTTTTAATGATCGAAGGATATCCGTGGAAATTGTAAGAATTTTTTGACGAGTATATCTCGGCTAGACAAAAACCATGGAACTCCTCCTATTTTCTTCTGGAATATTAGATTCGCTTCATCAACGAATTCTTAACTTCCGCGAGGGGCTTGAATAGCAGACGAGGTGGCCGGACGTTCCAATGAAATGTTTTCGCGAACTCTCTCCGCTTCGCTCGCCGAGGCGCGAGAATCCGGAGGGGGGGGGGGGAAGCTTTCGCGGGGAGGAGGGGGAGACGACAATTTGATTTTGCAACCTAGATAAAGAAAGCTTTCTTCCTCGTTATTGGTTACCACGAGTTCGACCTCCGCCGTTTCCCCAAACCGGGGAGAATTGCATCCCGCGTTCGAACGAGCCGACCGAGTACTTTAATTCGCGTAACTTTTGTACAATGAACACGCGTAATCGAATTCGCCCCGAGGAAGATGAGACTGACGTTACGCGAATGCCCGGCTATCGTTCAATTTTTAATCCAGGAGGAAGTATCGGTTATACGAACGCTTATTTTTATTATATGTAGAATCGTGGCTGTTACGACACTCGTACTTTAAATCGATAAAGTGAATTTTAAGTCCGAAGATTTGTGCAATCGTAAAAATAAATTCGCAACATCGTTCTTATTAATAAATCGTAACTCTTACAACGCTCAATCTATTTGGAACCAATGAAGCAAATTTTAAGAACGAAAATATAAAAAGAAATTAGCAACGGGATATTGAGAATGACACGAGTTCCGCGGCTTTAAACATGCAAGACGGTAAGATTTCATTCAACTCCGAAGCGTTAAATCCTCGAATCCTAATAGAGGATTCGATAAACGATACGAACGAACCACCAAACGAGTCGTCTTTGCCGCCGTGACAGCCCAAAGTCAATTTTGACTTTGCTAAAGTATTATTGCGAAGCTCGGTGTACACGGGACAACGAACTTTGGCATCCTTTTGTTCCCGAGTCTGCGGAATGTTTCGAAAATCAATTTTCGGCGGGTCTGGGTAGGGGGCGTTGGCGTTAGGGGTTAGGGGGGGAGGGGGTATCATGCTTATCGTTCGCCCCCTCCCGGAAACGACGTCAAAGGAGGTCGAAGAAAGACCCCCGAAGTGCCGATGGAGTCGATCGACCCAAAAACAAAGCCGTAACTCGATAGAGACGTCATCCTGACGCGAGGAAACTTCTTCTGACGGGAGCGACGGGGGGTTTCGAAACTGCCACCTTCGTCCCCCCCCCCCCCCCCGTTTCTTCTACCCTCCTCCGTCCCCGCGGCGCGATGGAATACGTGGAAAATGGGTGGAAAACGGAGCGAACCGAGACCGGGTGAAGACGAGACGCCGAAGAGGAGGGAAGCTTCTCCTCGGCCCGACCGCCAACTGTCCAACTGTCCAAGTGGCCATTTTCGTCCCGGTGGCTTCCGTCTTCCTATCTCGAATAATATCTCGCCCCGGATACCGTGGGGCACGTCTCGCGAGTCTTGACAAATACCACCGCAACCCTCGTACCTTTCCAGTTTACCTTGCAGGGACGTGCCGTACATATTTCGATAGGAACGCGGAAGGGAATCGTCGCTGGGAGCGGATAGCGCTCACCGGCAATACATTCCCGCGGCTCCTTCGAGGCGATGCGGAAAATTATTTGCCCTGGAATCGTACCGGTTTTTCCGCGACGGACCAGTGCCACGCCGATTCATTATTTTATGAGATTTGGTGGGGAAAAAATTGTCGTTCGGCTTGAATCGGGTTGTTTCATTTTTTTACTCTTGCAGGGTGGACGTAGACATTATTTGGTTTTGGAATTGAATTGATTTTCCTGAAGTTCTGTGCCACGCTGATTCCATTATTTTCCCAGATTTGGATAAAAAATTGGAGAGCAGATTTTACGGGGCTTTGTAATTTTGTAGTACTATGGAACGACGTAAAAATGATTTTATCTCGAATCGGAAAACGTTGTCAATTTTATCGTTGACTCCTTCGGGTATCTGGACAGGAATTGTACCGATTTCGATGGTAGAAGGAAAAAGTACTTTTATAAATTCCTTCCTGCCCGATAGTCACTTGATATTTGCATCGTGCATCTAAATTTCTTCATCGGAAAAGTGGCAAACGCCAATCCTGCCGCGAGGAGTAGCTTTTCTTAGCTATCTGAATTGCAAATTTCATTTTCTTAATGGCGCCGGAGGTCGAAACGCGGGGGTTCAACGCTCAACCATCCGCGAAACATATTCGGTTTATAAATGCTCCATAATAACTTTAGGCCGTCGAATTATTTGTAATAACAATCGGGAAATTACTTTCGCAAAACTCCGCGAGTACTCGCGGATGTTTATAGAATCGATCGGAAATACGTCATCGCTATCGTGCTTTAAATTTCCAGATTCGCGCGTCCGAGGCTCGGAAAACAGAAATTCGAAGAAGCATGAATAATTAATTATTCGGAAAACTCGGGGACAAAAATTCACAGTTTCCCGGATCGGAAGCGCTCTCGTCCGAGCTCGCGATCAACCAATTCCAAGAAACATTTTGAGATTTACGGAAGGATGTCTCCGGGCTAGGAAAAACTCCCTTTAAGCGCATTTCCCGGGAAACACTAATTATTTCGCAATCTCGACGCTCACCTCATTTCGCGGATAGTGTTGCATTAAGAAAATTAATTTTTTCCAGCCACTCCTGAAGGGGAATGCGCGTTCCCTTCTCGGAAAATTGATTCGAGCCGGCATAACCCGACGACAGCGGCAATCGGATATAAACTGGAGATTATGCCATTAACAAAATTAATAAACGAAAATGAAATCACGCGCGTACTCCATTAGGAAGATGAATTTTCCAAAGACGTGCCCTTTTGCGTACGTTGGGTGATCCTCCCGGCTATTATTACATCACCCTCGGATTTGTTGAGACGACTTTCGTGGAAATTTCTGAAGACACGTTTCAACGGGTAACTTACCATTCTTAGTCTAAACGACGTCGCCGGAAATAATTACGGAGAGTAGTTGTTGAAAGCGTGACTAATAATAATCGTGTCGGGAGTATTAACGAAGTCAATCAATATTAAATAAATAACAGTCTCACGGTTACCGAGGATCCTCGAAATAACTCGACTCCCGTTGATAAGACAATTTACCTTCCGATAAGCAAACTTAAAATTATCTTCTAGCACGTTTAGAATATATATTTGTTACCGTTTATTACAGTATTTTTAGTCGCTCACGGCAAACGAACCCCCGACCAAACAATATTTAATCCGTTTCAAATAAACATTTTCCCCATCGCGAAATATTGACGGAAGGGGAACGACAAATATTTAATCGGAAAAGTTGTCGTTATTTTACGACCGTTTAAATCTCGCCTGCGGTACTTTATTTCGTTATTCTTGCCACCGCCCCCTCCCCCATCCCCGACCCTTCCCCCTCCCCCCCGGCCACCGTTTCGAGTGCAAAAGGGTTGAGCCTCGGAAGCGCCGAACGAAGAGAAATATCATCGTTCCCTTTTCCATCTATCGTAGCAAAACTATGTTTTATTTATGACAATCTTCGCGCACAGCTGTCCGGGCATAGAGACGCGAGTAGTTTGCTTGTCCCCAATAAAAACAAAATCCAATGAATTTACTCAGCCCGTCTCGAAAATCTCCAAGTCAATTTCTTCCCCCACTCCTCCACCACGGTTTGCGCTCCTCCGTCCCTCGCCGCCGCCGCCGCCCCGTAATTTTGAAAACTCCAATACGGCGGAAGTTAATTGACTGCCCGACATTCCGGAAACTTCGCGTCGTAGCGTCGGTTTTAAATAAATAACAATTCGCCGGGTAAAATTCTGTGTAATACCTAAAAAAGAAAAAGGAATAACGAATGTTGAAGTCTTTGAAATAAATCGGATTCGCGACATGCGTTTCCGGGTAATCTATAAAAAAAAAAAAGGTTGAATGAAGCAAAAAAAGTTGGTCTCGAAAATAAATAAAATCCGGGGCAAACATTTCCGAACAGATCCGTGAAAATGGAAATAAGTACGAGCTAAAGTATCTTTGTTAAATAAGTAAGATTAGGGTGCTATTTAACGAAACGTTGTCGTTTTGATATTTCATCGCGCGTGCTGTGCGCGTACATACGTTAATAGCGGTCGCACGTTTTGTTCAACATTGACTTTTTCCCCCGAAATAGACAAAAGTTTCGCTGAGAGCGATGTTAGATAATCCGAAAACATATTTGACTTTTAAAATGCACGAAACCCGGCTGACTGGATTAGCCTCTAAGCAAGTTTGCCGTTTTCATACCTAACTTTCATCGGTGTTTACGCACGGTAACTGTTAAAACTTCTCCGGCGAACGCGCAAAGGTCTCTATTAACAAAGTTTTAATCTTATTCGTCACAATGCGTAGCCGCGTTTAACGTCCACCGTTGTCGGTAGCTAAGGGAAACGCGCCTCTCGATCGATTCAATTAATTGTTTAAACAACGCTACTCCCATCCTCTTCGTCGCCGAAACAAGATATCGTGAACCTCTCTCTCTCTCTCTCTTTTTGTCTCCCTTTCTAATCTCGAGACAACCGGAAAATTGAATCGCGCGCGTTAAACGTCGACTCGAATGAATTGTTAAAAATCTTAGATCGTTCCTCCTCGGAGCCAATAAGACCGTGACACTCCACGGAATCGAGGACACCGGGTATAATCAGAATCAATCGTGGCCTTAACGAGGCAGTAATTCTTCTCCTCTCGAAGACGAACAGACAATGGGAGGGGGGGGGGGGCCTTCGGCGAAAGTGTTCGTCGGGCAATCCGGCGTCGCGACGCCCGTTACGACCATCGACGTACCATAGTGTCGTAACTGTTTCGGAATCTGGGGTGGCGGGGTCGGAGGGGGGCGGGTGTTGGGTGGGAGGTGGGGGTGCGAGATACACGTGGTAAGATACAACGTAAATTGTTAAGGGCGAGGCCCTCGTCTAGTTATAAATTAGGAAAGAGGCAATCTCGCCAGGTTGGCTGTTCTCCCGCTTTCACCCCACCTCGCTCACCTCTTCTTTTTTTTCCCCTCCTCGTCTTCCATCCTCTCGTGTCTCTTCTCCTTCTTTTTTTCTTTCTTTCTTTTCAGTTTCTCCGTCTTTCTTCCGAGGCGTCCCTCCCGTTACGCGTGTAACTCGCGTACGAAGGTCGGGCCGTAAAGGAAAAGGAAGTCTCGGAGTCTCACTGTCGGAAAGTTCGATCGAAATTAGGCTGAAACTCGAGACGCTGTATTAATTAAATTTATTAACTCGCTCTTACGGGGAATCCATGGAAAATCGAATTCCTAGAGAGGAACTGCGAGATCGAAGGATCGAAGATCGAAGTTTAGGGGGAAATTTGATGTAACGGATCCGAAAACTAAGGATACGTCGGATAAACAGTTTCGCGGAGAACAATTTCTGCTCCCTGGCACTCAACCGATCGAAAATCTCGATAAGAATAATTCGGGAGCGTCGGATTTCAATCTGTCGAGATGACGAATACGATAACCCCCCGCGGCGAAGGGTTCGACGAAACGGGGGGGAGGGGGTTGGCGTCGAGACGAGGCAGGGGGGTAAGGGCGGTTCCTTTTTAATATCTCTAATATTTCCAGTCGATATTTCCCCATTTATTCGTGATCCATCACTTGTCTGATGTGTAACCGGAAGCCGCCTGTCCCACCTCGGCAGTCAATCCGATATAGAAGACAGAGTTCGAATTTCCCCCGCTGTAAAGCGATCCCCGCTATAAGTTGAGTGCCGAGGCTGTCGGCAAATGTTTTCCTTCGAGATGGAAAATAACCACTACCCCGCGATATATCCCGCGTTGGTATGGATCTACGCTCGCCCCCTAGACACGGCCCTGATATGAAAAAATAATTCTCACCCTCCTCTCGTAATTTCTCCCGCGGCTGTTGTACGAGTACCTCGTGCGTCTCTGAGGATTTTTTCGAAAGACCGGTGATATTAAAATGTATTTCGAAAAAAATGTCACGCGGGTCCGAGGCGGGTGTTTTTTTGTTTTTTTTTTCGAAATATTTTCAACCGAATATCTGTTGTTCGGTGGCAGCGGAGTCGTGGTTATTTGATCGATTATATTTGGAACGCGTGTATTCCTCGGTCGTGACTTTGATAAATTCGCGTCGAGTGATTCTCTCGATTTTATCGATTCGCTTTTAAGTTCCGTTGCTACCTATTTCCGTCGAGTTCGCCGGAAGTTTCTGATAGTTTTGATGGCCCGAAAGTTTTAAAAGCATTTAAAGTCTCGTACGCTATACTTTAAGTGTTCCGAGGGTCTGAACATTTTTGGACTTGGAACTCCCCGGTTTTATCTAACTAAATGTACAGGAATTCTTGGAGAACTTCGGCGAGAGTCCCTCTTAATTAAAAATATATTAATAACCCCGTGAAATCGGACCGGAACGAAGCTACAAGACTCTCGAGTATTTCTTTTATCAGGAGTTATATCATCGCGGACAAACGTGTATCCTCGTTCGTACAGGAATGATTTTGACGTCAAACGTTCAAATTTTCTTAACTAGAAACTTTGGTCGTAATCAACTGTCATTATTAGCCCCTTTACAATCGTAAGTTGACATTACATCTCCAAACTAATGCCAGCTACCACAAAGTAAAAAAAAAAAATTTAATCATCGACCGTCAATCATTTTAGATTATATATATATATATACATACAAATATACGTATAAAAAAATTAATTAAACTTGGAAGAGGCCTCAAACCTCAAAACTGGAGGCGAAACGTCGGTAACTAGAATGTATCTATGCAATATGTATGTTTTTTGTGCACTTTCATGTTAATTGTTTGTGTACTCTAAAATTTTTAATTTATTAACGACTAGATAATAACGGGAATTAATTTTTTTTATATGTATACGATGTAAAAAAAAATACTACTGCATAGCGTTAGTCTCCCGAGTGGATGTCTTCCACGATAGAAAAATTACTTCCCAAACGAACGCGATAATTTTCCTAACGAATCGCGTTTCTCCGTAATCGACTTAGAGATCCTCCGAAGGAAAAAGGATCCAACGGCCATTACTAATTTCGAGAGACGAAACCCTTGTTCCCGGGCGCGTTTCGAGGGCGAGTAATAAAAAGTAAAAGCAACCCCGATGAATCCTGTGAATATCTCGGTTCCCGACAGTGGTTACGCCCAGATCTGGTCGGACTTAGCAGTGGGTTGGCCCGACCAGGGTCAGCCATGGGCAGAACCGAGCCCTCGCTCCGGTAGCGCGCGAGGTCCTTCGCAAAAAGGAACTTTCATTCGATTTCCCGGAAAAGACCGCAGGATCTATTCTCAAAGCTCTTTCCCCAGAAATTTTCTCTCGAAAATCAAGAATCCGTGCTTGGTCCTCGGCGTCATTGGACGAAAGATTTATCGCCGGCGTCCTCCGATTTCTTACCGTCCATCCTTTCAAATTAAACTTTCTATTTTTGATCGGAATCCACGACGTTCCCGCGTTTCCTTTGATTTTGTGTGTGTGTGTTTTTTTTTAATACCTAGGACGTGACGCGCTTCGAGAAATATGTACGTACCATGTAATTTAGTGGTTTATTTATTTACCGGAAATTGACGGCAAGTGGGAAGGGCGGATGATCGTTTTGAAGCAGGGCGCGGGTCATTTCCTGCCGTCCGTAATCGATTCGAAGTGATTGGATATGGATTATAATGGTAGTTGAATCTGTGGATAAAACCTCGAGCGCGGGTATACATAAACACGCCCAAAAACAACACAAGAGGTCGTTGACAAACCTGTGGGAACCAACAAATCGTTTTAAAAGAATATCCGACAGAAACATCTACGCGCAATTTTGCAAAATATTTACGCAAGCTTTAGCGAGGCATGCGTTTGATAAACATTGTCACCGCGCGAATTACCAACAGCGGTTCGATAACAAAATATTCCGCGTAAAGTCGAACTTCAATTTAATGAAGAATTTCCTGAAATTATTCCACTTTCGGAATAATATTTTTAACACGTTGATCGCTACGTCATGTACGTTAATATTAATATAATCAACATTCCGTAACTGTACTCTACGGTGACTCGCTCGTCACCCGAATACCGCCGACGCGGCGATCGACGTACCAATCCACCGCCCGCTCTACCACGAGCCACCGTTCAACTGGAACCCCGCCGATACTTATTTCAAAACTCATTCGCAATCACGCGTGTCCGGCGAGTGGGGCTAAAACTGCATTCCATTTGCAAACTAGAGGGGATGTTGTTCAATCTCGAGCAATTAATAATCCGGGATATTCTCCGAGTCCGTAATGGGAACTTTTCGAAAACCGTTTCGACAGTGGATGCGACGAGAGGAGGGTGGGCGGGGTTTGGATTTTGCGAAAGTCCTTGAAAGTAATAGGCGGCCTCTCGGCCTATCCCCCAAGTATCACGAATTAGATCTTAAGATAAGGCCGCTTCGGCGCTAATGAATCCAAACTTTCGAACTCCAATTACATCCTTGTGCAACTATACCGAAGTTCTCGCGAGAGAATGAGAGATGAGGCGCGTACACCAACCATGAATATTTCTACATAAATTTTCCTCGAGTATTTGTGCGCTGTGTTAAAATTACGATCGCCGGCCTGGAAATGAAAATTCTACTGATTTCGAAGCCGGAGTACACACCGGGTACCAGGATCATTCGCCGAATTTTTATGTGGGACGAGTCGCCGCTCGCCGTCGACTCGTACAACTTTCGACGCCTCGTTACACGGAAGCTATTCGAGCCTCGACATTTTGTGACGAGACTTTTCGTCTCGGTTCTTCACGGCGAGACGAAAAGTCTCGTGGCAAAATGTCGAGGGTTTAATAGTTTTCGAGCGAGAAAGAGTTCAAAGTCGTGTAACTGGGACGGTGAGTTTTAACTCACGCTCGCTACATTCGAACCCTTCGAATATTTTTGTTCGAGCAAGATGTTATTGACGTAATATTCGCCCGGTACACCGTACCGCGCTATGAAATATAATATTTTACAAAGGTAATGGAAAAGAAATGCTTGCGCCAATCTGTCGGGTTGAAGCAGCGAATACATTGAAATCCAATTACCTGTGTATTCGTACGAGAACGTTGAAGATAAATATCACGGTGATTTAACCCCCGTTAATCCGAACGAGAGGGATTGCCTCACGATCTTTACTCATTGCACACGAAAAGTTAGAGAGCCAATTAGATGATCCCTGATAGGAACATAATCAGGAACGGGGGTTTTTCCCCCCTGGTCCTTTCGTGAAACAGGTTCAATCAGAGGGTAGCAGCATCGCATTCCGAAGCGTAGGGGCAGGAGACCGCGCTCGTTTCGAGTTGTTCTACTTACCTCCGATCCGTCGATGATAACGCTCGTTGCCCTCTAATCAGGCCGCTTATCTGACGATTTTTTCACCGCGTTGCTCTCAAATCGGCCAGAAGCTCCCGCCTTGGAATTAAAAGGTACGGTTCTCGATCCCCCCCCCCCCCCTCCTACGGGCCAATCCGCCGTGATCTCGGTGTCTCGTCGCGGGGGATTCACTAATTCTATCGTACGTCGTTACGACAAGCTCCGTGCCACTTAAATACATGGGGAGAGGGAGAAAAAGGGAGACAGACCCGCGTCTACGAATTATCTCGTTCAAATCGTATTCGCAAAATTCTTTCCGTAGTTTTCTGCGTGATAGGAAGAAAGGATATTGCGATTTAAAAAAAAAAATTTATTTTTTAATGCGGTTTGACCATCTCGAAAACCCTCGTTCGTTCTTTCCGGAAAAGATACAAGGTCTAGTCTCGCGTACTTGTACTTGGCCGGAGACAAGACCTTGTCTCTTGATCGCTTTTTCTCGTCCACCGGGAACGTAGTAATTACAATTAAAAACTCTCAAATCGTGGAAATAATACGAAGCGAAACACGGATGCTCGTGCACGAAGTAAATCAAAATTGTCATTCGCGAAACATTATTCCTCGAACGTTAAACGAGGTCCGGCTGTCGTGTAATTCACCTTGCATGTACACGAGAGGCGAACGAACTACGGGGCGAAATTAACAATCTCAAGTTTTTCACTTTAACCGTGCCGGAAATAAGCAGAGGGGTACCAGGCGCCGTGGACACGAGTAGATCTCCACCCTCGTAAAGCCGGGGGTGCGTAAGCTCCGTTATTGACACAGGGGTTGCGCGAGAAAGATCGTTTCAAAAGTCCGCGGTGGGCCGCAGTTAAATCCGACGTAAAAATAAAGGCACATTTTACGTTCGTGGGATCTTCCTTTCCACCCCTGTCGCTCTCTCTCTCTCTCTCTCTCTCTCTCCCTGATGAGAGTACACACTAGAGGGTAGAGCAGGGAGACGCGGGATTTACGCGGTCCAGGGTTAGACGTCGAGCGTGTGAGAGGGAAGAGAGAGAGAGAGAGAGGGAGAGAGGGCGAGCAGGGAGAAGGGTTGGGGGAGGGGGTGAAAAGACGCGGGTAAAGAAAAGGGCAGGGGGGGTTGGCCAGTGAATCTCTTGGCTGGCGTTTATGTAGCCCGCGTCTGCACTTAACTCTCTATGAGCCAATGAAGTGGCTAAATCACTTTACGGCAGACGTTTACAACGCCATCGACCCCCTATTTATTTATTACGTTTTATCCGCTCTTAGACCGCCCTCTCCGTGTACGGCGAGCATCCTCGTACCCCGGGAAACGAATTTAACAGGCGAGAGGCATCGGTCACTCGCGCGACGAACGAGCCTTCGTTACGGGATCATCGACGAAGCTGCTCGAATTGGTATTTTTTTTATTTTTTTTATTTTAGCGTCACCCGTCACGCTGAGTTCCGCTTAAATCGATACTCGAATTAAGTGGGGTCCGATCGAATGAAACGGTCGACACGGCAGTGTTAATTGAAAGGCTTTGCCCTCGAATTTCCTTCTTTTTTTTCTTCTTAAAATTTCGGGTATCGAACGAACGCGAGAAAATTTTTGTATTATTTTAATCGTTACGGAATGCGACAGCGACGTTAATTCTCTTATTATTATTATAATTACCGATCGTTGAGAAACGAGACTGTCGCCGGGAAGAAGTGGAGTATCGCGTCGAGAATACGATTTTTCCTCCGATTCGAGAGGTAATAAAACAATCGAATTTGCCAGGGGAGTAGAATAGCGTGTTGCCCTTACGATCCTCGTCTAACGTCTAAATCAAACTCACCGGGCGGACGCATTGTGCCGCGAGGGTCAAAGGGTCGGGAAAGGGCTGCACACTGTATTACTTCGATTACCTTCGACCCTTCCACTTCATCTTCGCGCTCGATTACGTACGTACGTACTTCCGACGTTCCACGGATCCGGGGAGAGCGCGAACTCTTCGAGTCGGCCGGATACGCTCTTACGTGGCACGGAAAGAAAAAAAAGAATGCGCCAATAAATAATTACGGTACGTAACGATTAATTCCGACCGTCGTCAGAATCGAGGTATCGAAGCGACCCACGTTCGTTGGATAAATAATTATCGCAAAACACCTCCCTTTTTTCCCTCGCTCGACGATTTACCCCCGCTTCCCGTAAAACGATCGTGACTCGGGACTAATATATTCACTAGCGATCCCCGTTGTTTCCTCGCGATTGAATATTGAATTTTTCCATTAACAGACCGCAATTCCCCTATAATCGATATCGCGTAATTCGCGCGCGCGGGGGCGAGTGTAATACGCGAAACAGGAATGGTATATTACCGTTTAAAAAGAGTGAAATTTAGCGATTTAACGATATATCAGAAACAATAATCGAACGGAGACAATTCTGCGATATTCTCGAATCCGTTATACGTCGGGTTCAGTTCCGTTCGCGACGATTAAAGCGATAACAAAAATCAGAATCGATCTCCACAGTAAATTAATTACAACGTTTGATATCAATGTTAACTTGGCGCTGACAAAAATTTGAGAAACGACAATTTATTTCGACGAGAGTTACCAAACGAGGGTACAACGCAAAAAAAGGACATGCGTTGTCGAAAGTTCTCCGTGGCGGTAAATACTAAACCCTAAACACTGGTTTACGGAAATAACCGCGGTTATTTCACCCCCTCTAGAATACCCCATCGCTCGTAATCCGCAATAATCGGTGCTCGGGGGCGACTCGAGTCCCGGGCTCCTCGAACAATCGATGCTCCCCAGGTAAGTCGTGTGCTTTACGACGAAGCTGATATCGCGAAATATTTCGCCCGAGCGAAAACTTGAGCGGGAGGCGCAAAGACGCGATTCCCGTGGTAACCGGTTATCCCGGCTTAAACGTTATTTCCGAAAGGTATTCTAAAGATCGCTCGTCTAATTCCACCGAGGAGACCCTCCACCCCCACCCTCGTCCACCCCAAACCAACACCCGTTCGAAGGCGACTTTATTTCCCATCGGTTTTAATCTGTGCCCTCAGCCCTCACCACCCCCCTCCCTCCACCCCCTGCCCACCCACCACCCCTCGCGTACCCGTTTTCGCGTGTGTTCGGAAACGCCGACCAATAGGGCGGCCAGGAACTCTTAACAGGAGTAGACAGATGGATTGAAGTGCGGAAGCTCTGTACTCGAGTACTATCCAAGTACCGCGAAGGACGACGGCGCTCGTTTGAGGGAGGAGAAATACGGGGGGGGGGGGGTAGCTGCACTCAGAGTTGATGGCGTCAGCTGTTACGTACCGTTGTCGACTTTAGGTCGAACCTCTCCCACCCTACCCCCCACCCCTCGTTCTCTCTCCCTCTCCCTCTCTCTCTATCAACCGTCGTCGCCCTTCTCGCGTCGGCGATGACGGCCCTGGGGTGACTCTTTTCCTCGGGAGAAGCCGCGACGAAGAGAATGCAATATTCAATCTCGTGGCATATCTTCGCGGAGGGATAATCCGAGATTTAAGTCGCTACTTGAGAAAGAGAGAGGCAGAGGGGAGGGGGTGAAGTCGTGCGAGGGAAGAGAGGAAAAGTGGTGCAGAGGGGTTGATAGGAAAGAGGGATGGTAAGTTCTATTTCTGTCACGAGAGATCGTCCGCGAAAAGTTATCAGACATTCCATTATCCTCATCTTACGTTTCTACCCTGTCGGGGCGGGGGGGGGAGGGGGAGGGCGAGTCTACTAAAACCCCACCCCCAGCCGCGTTAACCGGTCAACTCTTTTCGGTGCTCCTTTCACCTCGACGATTCTCTGTCGGATTCAATTTGACGTTTCGCGCGGTATCCATTTGGTGCAACGCCACGGTGCCTCTTCCGGTTATGGGATTTTATTTAGTTTCTTTTTTACCGTCCCGCTCCCTTGCACCCCGATCCGTGGACATCGGGAGAGGGGGGGGGGTGCTGTTTTATAGATTACGAATGCGAATCTGGTATTGGGGTTTATGATATCGATTTGGAGTAAAAAGGGGGGGATGAGTGTTTTTAAGAGTCGGACGAACTATCGAAAAGAATTCGATTCGAACCTCTCGATATCACTTCGTAGAATATCGTCCGAGGGGTTGAAAATATTTTCCTGTTCACCGTTCGTTTCAGCCGATCCCGAGTAGATTTTAATATCGTCGATTTGCGCGAGCGCGATAATTGATTTTTGATAATAATTTCCGCGAAACTCGGGGGGTTTGGAAAATAGTCGCCTTTATTCGTAAAATCCAGAAACGCTGGGTATTCTTTATCAATATGAACCATTATGTGATCGACGAATGGACAAGGTAATTTCATAATGAAACTGAGACGAGTTTGAGAGGAACGAGACAATTCCACTGGCCCGGGGCGCTCGGTATAATTACGTGGGGTACTCGTGTTTATTCCCATTCACGCGAGGGGTGGTTTTCATTTTCCTCCGCTATTTCATCGTTTCCCTCTTCTACCGACATTCCGATCGCAATAACCCCCCTCCCCTCTCTTTTCGCCGCACGAACCGTAGCGAGCGATTTATCAGAGGTTACACGATTTCGCGTACTACTAATTAACCATTCATCTATCGATAACATAACAGAAGCAACAAGAAGGGACGTAACGAACAACGGTACGAGTCTTGCGATCGCTGTTCAATATCCCGTCTCGCGTTCGATCGGAATTATTTCAAACTTACGTCCGTTGGTTTATTTCGTCCGCGCTCGATTGAACAACGATAAAAGGAAAAACATACGCGAGTAAAACGAAAATAGCCGCAAGTTCGACGAGAATGACGATATATCGATATCACGACGCGAAGCGTGAGTAACTTTATTAATATTTCACCGTGGCCGTAAATGGTTTTCATTTGGCGCGCAACCCGGCCACCCGATGCCTTCTCTGTCTCTCTCTCTCTCTCTCTCTCTCTTTTAATTTTTTTTTTTCGTCCATTCGCGGCCAGAAGAATCATGTTTCAATTCGCGCGACCGTAGGATGTGACTAAAAATGGCCCCGGTGTATTTAACTGGATTTCGTGCGGACACACTCGTGGGACTGCGATCCCCACCCTCCATATCCCTCCCCTCCCCCCCTCCTCTCCCTAACCCCGAAAACGCTCGATCGATTTCGACAATTTCGCCGTCGACGGACCGCACCGACTGGGCTGGTTACCGAAAATTAAAAAAAAAATCCTACCACCAGGAAAGAGAGAGAGAGGGGGGGGGCGAAACATTGGAGAGGAAGAGGGAAAGAGAACGGTCACGGTTCGACAACTGACGAAAAAGAACGACTCGTGCCTTCGGGAACGAAAATATTGCAGCGCGAAAAACGTCACTGATACGCGCGGCGTCGAGGTCCAGTAAATTTTTTGACGGTTTACGGAAGCCACGGGAGTTGTTTAGCGGGGAAATAAAATTTGCATCCCTCCTCTCTCTTTTTTTTTTGTTTGTTTGTTTGTTTGTTTTTCCATCGCTGTCTTTCCTCGTCTTTCCGCGTATCGTCGGGGGATTATCAGTTGGCGTAGGGAGGGAGGAAATATATCGACTCAGCGACGAATATATCGCTTTTTGCGCGAAAAGTGTTTTCGTTCGCCGTTCGATCGGCGAATGCAAATTCGCGGCGATTCCAGTTTACTTTCGAGAAATGTTTATCCTCGTAACGCCGATAATAATATTGAAATCGACGATGCGTTTCCGACATTACGAATCGAATGATCAATATAAACTGTACGCTCGAATTTTTTTCCATCGTTTTTCAACATTGGAATTACGAACTCATGTTTGTCGAGTTAATATCATTTTTAGCGTCGCGCGTAAAAGTTTTTGTGACCGATTAATACAAAATTTGACCGTAACGAGAGAGGTATTCGCGAAAACCGGACGAGGACAAAAGAAAATTCAATCGCGCCATTTCGGAGATAAGCGATAAGAATGCTGGAACGATAGAGAAAGTTCCATAAACGTGGACATAACTAGCGAAATATGGGCCCTGGGTGGAGAACTACTACGCCGTTGCGGGAACCGATAACGAAACCGATTATCGAGGAAATTCATGATTGATAAAAAAAAGAAACGCGAACGGTCCGCGTTAACCCTCGGGAATCGTTTTGGGTCGACCACGCGGAAATTATGAATGAAAATCATTAGGATCGATGACCCCCCTCCCCTCGCTCCACTTTCCCTAGATTGGAAGGAATAATCGAACGAGGTGGGATTCGACGAATATTACCGATTCATAATGAACGAATTTTTGGTAACACCCCCGCATGCTTATACTTTTAAGGTCTTTAAATTTTCGACGACCGCAATTTATCACCGTGTTTATCCACTGAATCGTGAATTTATCCGTTCGATTATGAACGACGTATTTTCGGGATCGACGAGTATACGGAATAAGTAAAAGGAATGAATAAATATTTGCAAGGTAGGAAGGGTCGACGATCGGACGATTCGATTGACGCGGATTATGCGCGGAGCGTCGTTTGTGACGGTGAAAAAAAAAAAAGAGGATTCTCGCTCGCGAAAGATCGTATCGGCGCTCCAATCGAACGTGCAAATGCCCCCGGATAATCAATTTGAATAATTACTTTCGGACAACCGGGTATTAACCGATTCAGCGCGCATCGTATTCCCCGGACGCCAATAAAGAAATAAAGGGATCGACCTTTTTTTTTTGATCTTGTTTTTTTTTCGTCCCCCCCTCGGTATCGACGCTGATGCAATATCTCTGGCAAAAATTTGACAAGGGATTTGCCATCGATTCTGCTCCTCCGCCGGCAAAGATAAATATAAACGTTACTTTGTTTTACATATCATACTTTCATCTATATTCTTTGATCGTGCGTCCCCTTTGCCCGGCTAGTCATAATATGAATAAATCGCGAGCGTTCGGCCTTTTTTTTCTTTTTCGCGAATTTTTCTTTTTTTTTTTTTGCTTTTTTCATCGACTACCATTAGACGCTGACGAGAAAATTTCGTTCGTTTAATGAAATCTCGAGAGAGAAGATTTTTGAATCAGAAATTAAAAAATTGTGCAACACGGGGCATGTTTCATGAAAAATGAAAAATTGTATAACTGGGGGAATATTTGAAGGGATTAAAAAATTGTACAACCAGCGGCATGTTTTACGAAATTAAAATTGTACAACTTGGGGAACGTATTAAGGAATTTAAAAAAATGTTTACATTGGTACACGCGTTTGTTACGTATACATTCTGTTTAAAGAATTATGGAAGCGCGAAATTTATTTACTAAACGTTAGAAATATTAATTTCAATTAGCCGAGTCTTTGCAAACCTCCCGCGAATCAGTTTTCCTCAATGCGAAATTCAAAAGGCAAGTTACACGTGGTTTAATACACTCTGCTTCATTATCGGCGAATCGCTCGGCGTTCAACATTACAGGGTCGGTTTAATTCAACGCATTGAGCTCAACGGACGCGTACACGCACTCTAAGCACTGTTTGACTAATGCACGCCGCACGCTTTTGCGTACTTTGCGGTTTTAATTACCCGCGTATTCAATTAAGGTGACTGCGCCGCGGTAAATACCGTTTGAAAGGCGTCGCGACGAGTCATCGCGACAAAGACGCGCCTCGAACGAACGAGAAGAAACAATTGTAATAAATTGCCTCTCGCCGGGATTAAACGTAACGATAAATAAATTACTCGCGCGATAAATTTCAATACGCAAGCCTTATTTTGCGAAACACTTCGCTTGAATTAAAATTGTTGTTTTTGTTTCAAATCATCCCTTGTTAAAATTCTGTACAGCAAAATAAAAATCTTAATCTCGCTGGCAAACTTTCAGATGCGATCGGTTTCCCATGTTTCTCCGTAAGAATCGAATATTCGACCATCAATCGTGGTCTCGGAGTAAAAACCAGGTTAGACGATACAGATCCATCTGACGTGACGTTTCGCGTACGCGTGTGCACGTATGTACGTACGTACGTACGTGCATACTTAGCGTACGTGTCGAACCACCACCACGGCCGACAGATACCGCATCTATTAGTCAATACCGAATGAATATTTGATAGTGAGAGTTATGGCCTCGATCAAATTTCGGACCGTGTACTCGCTACTTACATGTATTTCACGTTGATCACCGGTATACAGGCTGCTCTCGTTATTCGTGTTTACGAAAGCACCGGCGAGGTAGAATCATTTTTTGGCCTCTCGATTACTTTGGTACGTCCGTCTTGCGTTCGAATATCACTTCTATTCCTATCGCGTTGCTTTCGCTGTGTAAATAATTCTTTGCCTGCTATATGTATTCGAATTGTGTCTTTTACCATTGACCCGTACCACCTTTACGAAGAGTTAAATTATTTCTTTTTCAATTAACTTCATCATAAATAATTATTATTCGCCGGCGATCCAATCAAATCGGCCCTTTACTGGTTACGAACAGTTAAATTATTTTTTGTTTAATAAATTTCATCGTAAATCATTTTTCCATTTCAATTGCATGATTCGCCACTGACCCTTACTACTTACCAACAGTCCACTTTGGTTTACTATATTTCACAATAATCACAACGCCATCAATTTCGATGTATTATTCCCATCGATGGTTTCTGATCGTGAAATCTTCGATCTTACTTCGTATCAACGCGATCTATTAACGAGCGGATGAGAAAATTAATTGTTTCCCCTGCTATAAAAGTTTCGTCGGAACGAGGGCCGGGAGCACCTCGCGGAAATACAGAGAGGCGAATGGGGAGAAGGGTTTCGCTCAGCAATGGCGGATTGTATAATTGAAGATATGCTTTAACTAAAATCTCACGGCCCGCTGCAATACTCCCCATTGTTGTTGTTACATTGTTTCGTTGAAATTAATGGACTGGCCGTGTTCGTTCCCGGCAATCTAACGGATCCTCGACACGGGCACGCCTTAAGGATCGTTAAATACACCTTGGAAAATCAATTCCAGGGAAATTCGCGAACCTTTCGGTCGGGCGCAATCGTTGGGAAATGGCAGTGCAAAAATGTCGCAACGTCGAGAACGCCCGATCAAATTGTAACTTTTACCGCAATTCCCGGACAAATGGATACGCGTGTAATTGTTTTATATTTAATTTCGTTACGACCACCTAACACGGCATTTTTTTCTTTGGTTTATCCCGATAAATCGAAAAAGCTATCGAACGCAATGCGTGAACGGGAGATTAATATCCGCCCCTGTTCATTGTCCACCAAAACCATATACAAATACGCTGGTAGAGAAAAGTGCGATAAAAAAAATGAAAGGCGAAAAATATTCACGTTTCACGGACGAAATTCCGCGAATGGAAATCGGAATGAAATTTCGGCCGCATCGCGACGAGCGAGCATGCGCGCGCGCGCTCATCCTTTGCCACGGTAAACAACAAAAGATATATAAAATCCTTATTTTCTATCCGACTGGCCGTCGTGAAAACGAGAGAACCGAAGGAGAGAGCAGCGAGGTGTGGGTAACGCGCGTCGTACGCTCGTTGCACGCGTCTCTTTGAATTCAACCGCTGGCTGGCCAACGTCTGACTTTACTACTTAGTGATTTGCACGTGACTCGCGTCACGAGCGAGTACACCGTCGGCCAATTTTGCGAGGGAAACGAAAGGAAGTAGTGTGGTAGAAGGCCGACAACGAAGAAGGTGAACGAACAAAAAAAAAGAACAGAAAAAAAGACGAATTGAAGAAAAGAAAAAGATGGAAAAAGATCGACGAAAGAGAAAGGGGTGGCAGGGGTTTGTAACCGTGGCTACGAAGTTTATCGGCCTTTCGAGTTTATGTACTTCCAACCTTCCTACGATTTTACGCTTTTCACTCGCGCTCCCGCGCTTTTCTTGGCCGTCTCTCCCTCTCTCCCTCCCTCTCTCTCTCTCTCTCTCTCTTACTCTATTTCCCTTTCTCACCGACGTACTCTCCTTTCGTATTTTCGTTCTTGCACGGTTTCGGAAGCGGAGCAACGACTCCGCGTTCCGTCAGGAAAGCACCTGGCCGGGGTAAAGATATTTCGCGCGAAGTTTATGATTCCTCGTGAGAAACTTTTTCCCCCCCGGACGTATGGCTTTTCCGCTATTCGTATTGAGAAACGTACTTTAATACACCCTCACGCGCTATCGTGCGAAAACAACGATTTCTGGTGTACACGCGTGACGTAAATCGCGGATAAAATGCGAGGAATGATTTGAGAGGGCGAAGGAGGAAGCGAGAGACAAATGGAAAAGGATGAATCTCGGTTGAGAGAAAGGGGAGTTTGGTGTAACAGCCGTTACCGACTTTATCGGCCTTTCGAGTTTATATATTTTTCTTTTACTCTCGTACCGCTTGGCGCAACCCCCTCCATTTTCGCGCTTCTCAAACCAAACCACCGCTTTCCTACCCCCCAACCCTCCCACCCCTCCAGCCTCTCTTCATCTTTCTTTCAGTTTCCCTATCTTCCGTCCTACATCGCTGTCCCTCTCTCTGTCCCTCCTCCTCTCATCTGACAGTTCCATTCAACGACAACCACCACCACCATCCCCCCCCCCCCCACTTCGTGCGGCACCGCGCATTCATTTCTCCCTCCTTCAACGCCACTCACCCCCTTCGCACTTAGAGGCCGGCCTCTTCCCGACCACTCTCCATCGGTTATTTATTTGCGATAGTTCCTACTTTTTACGCTCCACGAGGCTGTATCGAAAGCCCTTTTGTTCACGGCCATCTCTCCAGCGTATTCTACCCCCTTCGCAATCGCGACGATAAGAAACGCGATCGAGGACCCGATATGCTTCTCGAGTTGCCGATATTGGGGGCGCAAAATTTCTCACCCTCTTTCGGTATTTCAGGGGTTAAGTATCGACCGGGTTCTCCGCTATACGCGAACCATTGACTTACGATGTGGCAGTTTTAATTTGGAATATTCACCGGTATTCGTAGAAAAATGTCACTGTTATTTACGGGCTTGCGAAAAATTCCAAAAAAATTCACCGTTATCGGAGGCACGCTTAAGAATAGAACAGAGCTTTTCTTGACTTGATTATTTTCCCTTCCCGTGGAGTTTTTCATGCGCCCATAAATAACAAAGACATTTAAGTATCCCAATTGAACAGCACCATCCCCCGTATTTATTTTCGTTACGGTAATTTGTCGAAAGAGGTTCTCAGCGTCGATGTATTAATCGTGATATCGCGGTAACCTGAATTTCCCGCGTCTCTCTTATTAAAAATCTAAAAAAAAAAAGAAAAGCGACGAACGTATTTATCGCTTCATTATCCCCTCCCCGCCACGAAGCGTGTATCTGAAAACTAGAATACGTCGCGAGAAACGATTAGGGGCTTAACTAATTGAGAAAACCACTCCCCGGTATCCCGGGGAAAACAGAAGGATTGTACCACGGACGCGCACACACGATAGCGCGAATTCACGTACACGCTTACGCGAGAGCCGGCAACGCGTTCACGGTCGTCACAACTGGAAGATTAATCGCTTTAATTTCCGAGACATGATTAATCATAATTAACAGGGTAGGTTACCAGCGGGTAGAAAGAGATAGATAAAAGAAAAAAAGAAAAAGCGCGGGGGAATGTAGGGGTAGGTTGCAGAGAATCATTTACAAAAGGGTTGGAAAGACCGTTGGGTGGGAGGGGGTTGGGGGAAAGAGAAACAAAAACAACGAGGAGGTGCGTGAAAACCGAGCGAAATTAACAACTTGTTACGTGGTAAAAAAAAAAGAGAGAGAGAGAACAAAATAAAAATGAATGGAGGAAAGATAAATGCGGCGATATTTTTTTGTACCGCCTATTTGCTCCGATTACTCGGGCACGTTTAAACTCAAAATCTGCTTTTGAAGCAAACGTGCGTCAATAGCATTGGAAAATTTTGTATAACGCCCCTCAGCTTTTCGTTCGCTGTTTACCTCGATTATTAAACAATTTTTGCCGCTCGCTTGTTTCGATAAAAATTGCGAGGAAACGGAGGGAAGCGATATAAAAATTCCGATCGAGCACGCCGAAACAATTGTGAAACGCGAAAAGTAGAATGCAATGGGGTGCGAAGGAGGGACGGGGGGTGGGGGGTTGTGGGGGACACACGCGAAAATGGGGGCTACGAGGACTTTCCAGTTAAGATGAATAATACCCCAACAGGTGCAGGAACGCAATCTTGCCTTCTCCTTGCCACTTAGACCCTTTCCCCACTGGGCCCCCCTCCCTTCCGAGAAGGAACGGCTCACCAGTGGCCCCTCGAGGAAACAGTGTTTTTCGCAAATTAAGAGATTCGCAATAATGGCCTTAATGGTCCTGTAAGGCTACAAACTGAAATTACGTTACCACTTAAACGCGGTTATTTATCACCTACTTTATTATTACCGTCCTCGCGAGATTTTCTGTTGCCCCCGCGTTGTATTTAGGGCACCCGGTAGCCGTTAAACGATGTTGCAGCTCGTTGCGCGTATTTTCAATTAATACCCCCCCTCTGCCCTTCCAACGGTCTTAATTTGTTAATATTTATCGCGCGTATAGCAGAACGATCGCGGAGTGTTTAAAGCGTAGTGAGAACGGTTAACGAGATTGCGTCCGTTGGTTTAAGAAACGTGAATTATTATCTCGAACGTCGCTCGCGCCTTTCTTTCCCCCCTCGTTTCCGTAATTTTTGTAAATTACCATTTCTCTCGAATATCCGGTTCAAGGGAGCTGACGGAAACGAACTATCAAAGCTTGCGCGTGATCGTTACGATCAATCCCGAGGGCGTTGAAAAAAAATATTTCGATGTAAAAAAGAAAAAACAGTTCAACAGCCACGGTTTAAAAAATAAATAGAAACCATTTCGTTAAATATTAATATCGATCGATCGCTTCGCCAACTCGTAATTAGAAAAGTTCCTCGACGTGCGAGGAACGAGGATGGAGGGAACGCAGAACCGCGTCACGAACGCGAAGGGGTAGTAACGCACGTACTTACATAATAAAAGCGTCGAAATCTCGACGCGAATCTAAGATCTCACGGCTCAGGGGGCGTTATATGAAGTCCTTTAAGCCTCCACCGTCGAGTCTGCGGGGGCGATCGGAAAGTATTTCTCATTTGGCCTTTGAAGCCGCTCTCAGGATTACCCCCCTGCTTCCAACCCCCACCGGTGCCCATCCCGTTGTAGACTATCCACCACCCCCTCACCCCCCCCCCTCCTCCTGCACACATCCACCGAAGACATCAATAACGCCAACTCGAAACTTTCCCTCTGCTTCGAACTGTTTCTCCTTGCCCTACCCATCCAACGCCCACCACCTTTTCTACCCCCCTCCCCCCTCCTCCTCCTCACTCCTCCTCATCACGGAACTCTCTTTTTTTACATTTTTTATAGCCAACGTCCAATGGCCCGAGAAGCAATGAACTTTAACGTGGAAGTGACAAATGGCCATCGCGGAGGAAACACGAGATATGAGGGATGAAGCGCCGCCGCTGAAATCTAAGCCTCGTCCCTCCTTTCCTCCCCCTTCCTTTATGATTTTTATTTAGAGAGGAAACTCGGGGCAGTTCGCGATACCCGCCAGTTTCGCGATAAACGAGAATCTTTTCGCAAATTTCATCGTAGAGCGGTGATCGGTTGCGCGGGAAAAGGGAAATTATTGCGCGTACGTTTTGTAGTGCCTTCACTGAAAATTGTACGACGATGGAATTAAAATCCGATGGGATGGAAATTAAGATTAATCTCGCCGTCGCGAATCAGCGTTATGGAATACCGATCCTTCGGGCGGATCTTTGCGCGTGCGAGGGGGTTAAAAGGATTCCACGGATTCGTACGGAGGAAATTTCGAAGAGTGGAATCATTCTGCGCATATTTCTATAGACACCGAAGGCACGCGAGAACAGGAAGCGAAAGAGGGCGAAGTACAAAAGGAGGAGGAGGAGGGATGGGCGAGGGGGGGAAGCGAACGAAGGAGTACGCGAAACGATGAATCGAGGGTGGGGAGGGGGGGGGCGGTTAAAGGCGTTGCATCAAGTAGATCAAACATTTGTGTCGGTAGTCTGGGTGAGAGAAAAAGGAAGGGGTGAAAAAAATCTCTTAACCAAATGACGTGAAAAAGGAAAGGGGTGGGAGGCGGGAGGAGGTGGTAGGTAGGTAGGGAGGGAGGAGAAAAGGGGCAGCGAGAAGAAAACCACTCTGAAATTTTAGAGAGGGAAGGAGGGGGGTAGTGGGCGGATGCCTCGCGAGAGAGAGGGTCGAGGGGAGGCGGAAATAAAAAGTTCAGCAAATTTGAGTGGTGGTTTTAACGCTGGTCTACGAACCATCCCCGGCTGACCGTCTATAAAACCACTTCCTCGCTCACGCCAATGCCACCGAAGGCGATTTTCACTTCGATCGATTGTAATTAAATGGAAACGCTTTTACCTCCTTGGCCGCCTCCTTGCTGCAACCACTCATCATCTTTTTATCGCGTCGCCTGAATAATACTTAAGTCCTGGCAAGATAATCGCGGCGAGAGGCGTCGCGCGAGATCCGAGATGTAACGAAGCGACGCGATATTAAAAAATGATCAGCTACGGATATCGTGCTAGTGGAAAATGAAAATTGAACGTCGTTACGGCCTTAATTACGGGAAATACCTTTTTGAACGCGCGCAACTCAGACGCGCAGGAGCGATCGTTAATTAGTTTACCGTTAACGTTTCGATGCTTCGAATTGTCTTCGCCGTTTAACGCGAGAACTATGGCGTAACTTAAGTGGGGAAAACCGTGAAACCATTTTGATATACGTTACGCGGGAAACCGCGAAGCCATGGAAACCAGGCAATAAGGGATGTTTCTTATACGGCTTGATTAATCACGTTAATAATAGTAACAAATAAATTTTCTCCTGGGAGGAGCGTATACTTTGGGAACAATTTTTCTGATACTATGTAAAATAATGGATAATCGGTGGTTCAATTAACGGTAGAATTGATTAATGAATTATATCGCACTGGTTACAGTTCACTCGTAATTACGCTTTCGCGATATTAATATTAATAATCAATAAGGTATCATGGGAGTACTTATAAACATTTACAACCCAACGAGAAAAGGTATCTCGATTGACCCAAGCTCCTTTTCGGACTAAAGGAAGATCCTTTCTCTGTGCGCCGTGCTCCTAAGAGCATTACGGCCACCGCGAAATTTCAGGTCCCTCCGGTTCTCCGATCGGCAACAATTTCGAAATGGCATTCACGGTTCTCCGTTTTCAGCGGGTCGTAATACCACGAATGTGCCTGTCCGTAAGTTGAAATTTTCGAGACGACTGCGCTGAACGTTCTACGGCGACGAGAAAGCTCAACGGTAAATCATAACACGGTTTCCATTAAAATTAGAAGTTGCGTTAAAGTAACTCCTGCGTGGCTCGAAAACGACGACTCCAACTTTCTTCCAACTCGCGATAGTTAAAAAGATATTCGTTATGCGTTAACGCGATATTAATGGGAGCTTTTGGTAATAAACTATTAATTTCACGATCAACCCTCACGGTGCTGCGGACGCTATTAAGCTCGCGACCCAAACGCGTGGATCTGTTTCGAATAAAAATTCTATCTTTCGCATAACACGAGACAATTTAATGGGAAAAAATGCATTTTACAGCCAAGAAATTCGAAGAATTGTAAAAAAACGTTGACAACAATGTACCGTTGATAATACGCCAGCGAGTAGCTATGAAAGTCAAAGACAAAAAGATACTCAAATATAAGTTTTCACTGTTAAGGATTCGCGAATCGTAATAAATCAATGCGTTTCAAAAACGCGTCTATCTCATCATAAAGATCTCGATGTTTCACTATTATGTTTAAAACAACAGCATCGTTATCTTGGAATTCAATCGAACGGCAAAAAATGTGTGTCTCGGGACCGCGGTAGTCTGTCGCTGAAAGAACCTGATAGTGAAAATCTCACCGCGATTCAGCTCGGTATATAAAAATAGACGTAAAATGCATTCTGGGGGTGGACGATTTACCATCGGCGAAGGATGTGATCGCGGCGTCGTCGTATTAGAATTTAAAAGCATCTCGTTGACGTGACTCCTACCCTTCTGGCTTTCAACGTCGCCGATAACGATCGACATTAATTAAAGGAATCGTCTTACCGATGGGAGTGCACAGGTTTCTCAGCGAATAAATAATTTATGAAGGCCCGCGAAGGTGCCGATGGAGGCGAAGGACAAAGGTTGAAAGGTGGGTGTGGAGGAGGGCTGCCGGAATACATATTTATTCACCTAACGGGCGTACATTTTTTTGCATAATGCGACCTGCTCGCGCACCTCCGTGTGCATCGGCGCTCGAACCATCTGAAACGACTGCGAAAGCTGTGTAAAGTAGTGTAAAGGTTTATTGAATGTGGATACGGTGGTATTAGCAGTGTTTATACGAAATTTATGTTTACATTTACAGATTTTTTATTTATCCGTGAACTAATTCACTATTTTCGCAAAATTGTTATTGTCAAACGATGAACGACGTAGGTTTCGTTAAAACTCGTGAACAGTGCCGCCGCACGAGTCGCTGGATCTTAATAGAGTCCAACCTAGTGTGCTCTAATTGACTCTAACCGCCCCGCAATCGCACGCAATTGTCACAGAATTCAAAATGTATGTAGAAATGGAAAGTTAAAAAACTGCAAAAGTGGAATGGTCTCACCATCTGCCGATTGTAAGTGAAGTTTTGTTACTGTAGCAAACGCGGTCGGTACGGCAGGAATGTTACCTTCCGATAGATATAAACAGCAAGCGAGGTATGCGATAGATTGAAAATCTTCTAGACCTATCCCTAATGCAAGGTTATGAATAACTTACTGTACTCAGCGGTATTTGAAGCGATGATTGTTCCTTACCGTGATTGCCAGTGGGTCACCATCGGTAAAAGAAATTTGACCATGAGTTTTTTGAAAAATGACTAATAAACCATCGTATTTACAATGGTTTCAACAAAGATTACAATGGTTTATTACGGCTATCCAATCGTAACAACCTCCACGTGGTCAGACCCGGACCGATAATACTTTTATACAGTGATCACGAGTGATTATTGTACAACATTGTACGATTGCAAATGTGTTCGTGTGACAAACAAACTCTGCTGTCGTATTTCTCTTATACTGTCTTTTATTTACAACTTATATGTACATACACACCTTTGTGCCGGCAAGGATGAGAAAATCTGGAAAGGGTCCGCTCTGAATCCCGTTTGTGCTCTCGTGCTGTAAAGATTTATTGAGAACTACGTGAATAAGACCAACGATTTTAATCACCGTTATTAAGGGATACGCTTGTATTAAAATACATCGTAAATCCATTTGCAGTAGGGAACAATGCATTGGCGCGAAATTCATGATTACAGATCCCGTAGAACTGGCTGAGTATAGCGCCGCTTTGGAGCAAACTTCTGAACTAAATCAAAATTGAACTCTCCGATTGGCTCACCTCGTCGCGGTGTCGCCCTCTTTCGAGCGTGGCCGCGTAACTTTAACATTCGCGCTGATTCGCGCATTCTACATTCGCGCTTGGCGGCCCTGAAAGCATCCTTTCTTTTCCCCGGGGGGTGCGTGTAAACTTTCGATTAAACATTTACGGCCGCCCGATCGTCGTGATCGTAGCCAGTGTGCCGGTACTTTGATAGATTCGGCTGTATTCAACTCCCGAAAGCAACCCTTAGTGCGCGTGTGTGAAACACGCCGGCGGGGGTGGTTGGTCGATGGTGCGGTGTGCGAGCGTGAAAAATCGCGATTCGAGCGGAGTTTCCCACGCATATACGTGTGCGTTACCCAGGTCGTTCGGGGCGGTTCCACGTACCGTTTTTTTTACCCTCGTGTGACGATCTCGCGAAAACCGAGGCTGCGGTAATCGCGCGCGCCAATAAAATTTCGCAGGACAGCAGCGTACGATACGCACGCGGTGTCTAAAAATGGCGAAGGCGTTTTGCGGGGTGACAGTATCGACTTTATCAAATAATGGAGAGTCAACGCCGAAATACAACAAACCGGTCAACCTCAATGTTAACTATGATCCTCAGGGTCTCAGCATCGAACTTGTCTCGGGTACGTATTTAACGTTAAATCATTGTAGGCGACTCGCGTTAGAATTGCTTACGCGTTGTGGCAACATAACCACAAACTAATCGAACGGTCATTGTTTTCTTTGTTTAAATCTGAGAAGCGCGGGTGAACCGCCAATAATGGGGAAATTTGTGCGATGAATTTCCTTGCATTAGGGTTCGGTTGTCATGGGAAATAAAAGGCGTTTCGACGATGATTCGTGCGATTTTTCATTGCCTTGTTTTTCATTAGTAGGACGCATAAATTCATCAATCGGAATTGAAATTGGAGTAGCTTCGAGTTAACTCCGTTTGACATCGCATCGAGCACATGTATCGCAGCGCGTGATTGTCATTAAAAAATAGATGAGGAACGCCGGTGTTTACACTCCAGACGTTTATTCTACTTTTATACTTGCAATTTTCATTTTTTTTTTCTTGCAAAATTGAAATACGAAAACTGAATATTATTGGTTTCGACAAAATTGCCGGCGCGATTCTTCGCTCGAGTTATAGATAAAATGGCAGATGTTGGCGGAAATTGAAAAATATGAATACTACTCCCTTTTGTTTATTTAGAAAAGTTTCTTTTAATCTGTAACTTTGAAACAATGAAAATCCTTTTTCTTGTTTAGGCGATTCTTCCAGTGCAGCTAAAACAACATTATTGGAATTCCCAGTGACTCACAGTACAGAGAGTTCTAGAGTATCGTCTCGAAGTTATGTATTTAGTCTCGATACAGATAGTTTACTTATTACATTCGCTAGTGAAACAGGTGAGAAAATGTTGTATGATAAATGTTTATAGTGTTCTAATGATCTACGATAAATTGAGTTGCGTGTATACCTTCAAAGTATATAGCAATTATATGCAGCTTATTAAAGACTATTATGCATTTAATTACGAACAAATACTAATCTTTGTGCAGATTTTCGAAACTTCCACTCACAAATTTTAAAATTAAAAAATGGAAAAAGCACATCGGCGTTCAACGAAAGAACGGAAGAATCTTCGGCTATGCAGTACTTTCAATTCTATGGCTATCTCTCGCAACAGCAAAACATGATGCAAGATTATATTAGAACCAGTACATACCAGCGAGCAATTCTTGGGAACCTATCCGACTTCAAAGACAAAGTTGTGTTAGACGTAGGTGCAGGCTCTGGAATATTATCATTTTTTGCCGTTCAAGCTGGTGCGAGGAAAGTGTATGCCGTAGAAGCGAGTAATATGGCAAACAATGCAGAACTCTTAGTTGCTGACAATAATTTATCGGATAAAATAATAGTAATAGCTGGTAAAATAGAAGAAATCGATTTACCCGAGAAAGTAGACTGCATAGTGAGCGAACCCATGGGCTACATGTTGTATAATGAAAGAATGCTCGAAACTTATCTTCATGCAAAAAAGTGGTTAGTTCCAGGTAAACATATGCAAAGTCCATTATCGTTATGCTTACCACGATACCGCATAGTTGGTACGGCGACAGCTAAAGAAATATTTCCACAGGTGGTAGAATGTTTCCTTCTAGAGGTGATCTCCATATTGCGCCGTTCTCTGACGAAAATCTTTATATGGAGCAATTTAATAAAGCTAACTTTTGGTATCAAATGTGTTTCCATGGCGTAGATCTTTCGGCAATGAGAGGTAATGCGATGAAAGAGTACTTCAGACAACCAATAGTCGATACCTTCGATATAAGGATTTGTATGGCAAAATCTGTCAGACACGTAGTAGACTTCCAAACCGCTAATGAGACTGATTTACATAAAATAGGTAATCCAGCATCTAGTTATTATGATTTGCTTCACGTGAAAACACACTCCTAATCGTTGTCATCAACATTCTGCAGAAATTGATGTCGATTTTCACATGTTGGAGAGTGGCACCTGTCACGGACTCGCATTTTGGTTTGACGTAGCATTTATTGGGTCGACGCAACAGGTTTGGTTAAGCACGGCTCCCACGGAACCTCTTACTCATTGGTACCAGGTTCGTTGTCTTTTAGAGAACCCATTATTCTGTAAGAGTGGTCAGCTATTATCGGGAAAAGTCATTCTCATCGCAAACAAAAGGTAGCACCGATTCCATTCCAGATGAATCAAAGTTTATTTTGAAATACATTGGAAATCTAACTTTTCGCAACGTTTGGATTTTAGACAATCTTATGATGTAACGATAGACTTGAAGCTGGAAGGGACAAATATGCAAAGCAGTAGTAACACATTGGATTTGAAAAATCCCTACTTCAGATATTCAGGTGCCCCGGTGCAGCAACCGCCGGGTTTAAATAATACTTCGCCAAGCGAAGCCTATTGGACGACTTTAGATGCTCAGGGTGCCAGACAAGCGGTGAACATGGTCAGTGGCATGTCGGTTAATGGCCTTGGTGAGGTCTCGATGGACGCGACCGGAGCAGTAAATCCTAACAATTTACTCGCAATAGGTGAGAATGGTTATCGAGCGTCTCCGCGTTAAATACATGCGAAACAATTTACAACTTGTCTTAATTACACGTCCCCGTTTTGTACACCTTAAATTTCGACACCTCGCGTATAAAAAAAAACATCATATCTGCGCGTATATAACAGGTGGTCAGCCAAATATTCATCCCGGTTCAATCTCGAGCACCGGCCGGGGTCGGGTAGGAGGTACGGCGACGAGTACACAAGCGGCACAACTAATAGGTGGCGGAATCACCCCAAATATGTTTACCTCTCCTGCCACGGTAAGCGTATAAAGAATTAATTAACATCCCAAGCGAGCTACTCCCTAAGTTCACTGACGACACCTCGGCAGATCCTAGTCGTGCTCACATTCGATCCGTGAACGTTGTACGTCAGGCAATAGCTCGCTATACATTCGCTCGTAATTCACAAAATGATACTAAAGTGTACGCCTGCCTGCGTGTCTTTCGCGCTACAGCTTGGTGTTACTTTCCAGCAATCGCTGGTCCTTGGCAATACTTCCCATTATCCGGTGAATCCCAGCTTGATGATTGGAGATTACGTGACACCTGGTAACGGCATATCACCACAAGCGTATCGACAATGATCAATGGCAAAGTCATTTTGCACCGAGTATTCCCGTACTGCAAAACAATTACAAAACAATCGTCATAGCGGTAGCAATAGCGGCGACGCCATCAGCAACAATAAATAGAGCCGGAAGTTGGTGTATAGTTTCTCCAGCGGGCAAACCACGACCCCCCCATCCGCTGTTTCGGATTTTTACACGTGGTCAATCTGGCCGATCTCAATTTAAACGTCGACCGTGACGACAACAACAACAGCCACAACGTTGATTACTTCAAGAAAGCCATAGTTTGTTCTGGGTTTGGATTTGGATAGAACGCTAGAATATAAGTCTCGATGGAAGGCACGTTGGAGGAGACTGCGAGCCGTCCTCTCGTAGTTGTCGTTAGTTTTTCATACCTTATCCTTTATTTAATCGACGTCCCTCGAAGGTTTGATCTTCCAGATCGAAGTGTATGCTTGCCAAATGTACCCGAGAAAATATCATATTTTTTAACGACAATACAGTTTACCGCGTGGGGTAGCATTTCGCGCGACACTATTTTACGAAGACCTGACATCGTTTATACATCGATAATCAGTAACGAGATTAACGGAGAGTAATCATGCCGCAATGTTTTAATTTTTCTTCGACGTACTTTGAGAGTTTCAACGTCAGCAGCATTTTATCGAAGCCCGCGTGTCGGCTGAGCTACGGTTGTATATTGGCTTGGTTGGTTTTTTCTATCTCTAGCCGTTTTTACACAACTTTTAGGATCGTACGTAACGTTCCGAACATGTTGAAAAGTGCAAGAAACAATAATTCATTAGGGATACGATACTGAGCACTCTGTGGCATTGTCTGTTATTCAGCTGACTTCCGAGGTGATTAAAATACGCGCGTGTTCACCGTTTTCTTTATTTTTTCTGTTGCATTATGACATGCCGAAAACGAAATGTATGTATTACGCTACGATTTATCTTATTTTTTCAGTCTCTCGTATATCTTACTTTCGTTAGTTATTTATGAATTATAATGAATTGTGTATAAACAAATCGATCTATGCGACGATATAATTTACGCCGAAAGAATATTATTCCAATGCAATGATGGTAACATAAGTTGCGATTCGTATCTACGCTGATTTACTGTTGCATTATTGCAGGTGTACAGATATTAGATTAGCATGTACAGGCACAACTTGAAATTTGTGACGTCTGTATTACATATCGGCCTTTGGTCAATAGGATTAATTCTATACTTTAAACGTACTTCGACTACCGTATTAGACAAATTCCATCGAACACCTAGTTTGTATGCCCATTACGAATCAGTGATTTCACTGTGTAACAACTTTTTCCTTTATCGCTAATGCAAGTGGTGTGGATTTTGTAATTTTTGGTATACGTTTTTTACCTTTTTGTACAGTCGTCATTATTCAAAGGACAATTATTTTTCGTAGATCTGAATAAAATGCTTACAACACAACTGAAATTATACAAAACTGTTTGTTTTGGACACTTGAGCTAGATTCGCATCATGTGATTTTCCATGATACGTAAGGTTTTTTTGACCGTAAATAATCTATGACTTTGTCGATTTAAGCGAAATCCGTCTACTTAGTTTTCTGATTTAAAAACGTAAGCCTCGGTTACACAGTGAGATGGCATTAATGAAATTTTCTTTTTATAATGTGTCTTCGATGACGACTGATTTAATTCTGTCGAATGTGTAGGAATGGGTTTCGAAATTGAAGGTACTTGGATGAACCGTGTACATAACATGTTTAAACTTTTGCACGTTGGTCATACGTTGAGATCTCGATATAACGCTTAAGTCTCATTAGTTCCTAAGGAGTGCTCTTTATTTGTTATCTGCACAAACTTGCTGTCGTATTAAGACGTTCTTGTATAAGCTACATCCGTTTTCATGTACCTCAGAAAACCATTTCTTGTGCTCACGCGCCCGGTGAATTTGTATTGCTTTTACGACCATGATGTTTCCGCGTCGTTTATCGATAACGTTACTTCCAGCATTACGCATTAAGTTTTTAGAAACCGAGGGGTGTATTATATAATTCTGCCCCTCGTAATAATTGCATCGTTTTACTTCCGACAACTGAAACGAAGTGATGCGCCAGCAAAGTTTCTTTTCGCCCAATGCCATACTGTATTACTTGCATCGAAAAGAATACTTTAATAATGTAAATAGTCCACGAATATTCTTTCACGATTTCGTAAGGAACAGTCGATACTTTTATCGAAAAGAGTATATAATTTTTTAAAACATGTATTTAGTACTCGAAAACCACTTTGGCCGCAGGCATTCCACAAGTGCTAACTAACACAAGAATCTGCTTCTTCCAGTGTTTCTCTCTCTCTCTCTCACTGTCTCTCTCTCTCTCTCTCTTTCTCTATCCCTCCCCCCTCTCTGCCCCCGAATCTTTCTATCTATCTCTATCGTTATCTCTAAGTAAATGAGAACATTAAAAGCAATATTTAGAATCGAGCGCCTATAAAAGTATTAGTTATCGCATCTTAAGTTTCAATAGGAGAGACAAAAGATTGAGTAAAACTATAACGAATAAGCACACCTTCTCTGATATTTTTTTTCTAGATATTGCTTTCAGTGTCGGCGTGCATACTTGCGAGTGCGTGTGTTTTTGCTTTCTCGTTTTATAGAATCTTAATGACTGAAAGTTACAAAATATCTCAGGTAGTCACGCGAGTTCGAGGAATAATTTTTGTATACCTTCACCCCCCCCCCCCCCCCCCTCAATTGTTTATAACTTTATTATTCCACGTATGTAATTCAGTTCCCAAGGTTGCGATTACACGTAAATGTAAGCCTCCTTTGCAGGATGCGTACCATTAAGTAGCATTTGAGCTTAATAAATACCGTATTGCTTCTACCGGAAATTTAGAACGCGTTTTGCAGCGAGACGAAACTGTAACGCCTTCGACCTGATAAATGTTCTCGGATATACCGAATCATTTATCACTGCGCGAAAACTTCGGTTAACGTTTACTCTTGTAAAGTGTAATGGTAAACGAAAGAGGAATGCGAGGTACACGTAGCGAGTATTTAGTATCTTTCAAGCAAACGGTTTCTTTGAGATGTACAACCTTTTCGGCAGATGATATCGCAAGTAATTCAGGACGATCGAAACCAAGGGAAATCGTTCAAATCCTCTATCGCAAGACTATTTTTTTACAAGCAAAAATTAAAAACTACGATTAGATGCGCGCGGATTAGGCAAAACAATTTGCAACGGATGCAGGTTCTTCTTGTAGTGACTAAAAGACGACTTAAGTTTGATTCCAAGATTTTTGCAATAGAGGATTAATTACGAATAGCTTTTCAAGTTCTCGATTTGTAAATTTACGTACTTTACGATACGCGCGTAGCGCTTTCGGGCGGATGAACAAAGATCCGAGTTCCGTGCGGTACAGGACAACGTGTTCACAAACGCTTTTGTTCTTCGATAGCAATAATTAGGGGTTTCTTTGCTTTTTCCCCCTGTAAGCTCTACGAAACGCTGAAGGGATACGATCACGAATATATTGTTCGACTCAAAAGTAATTTAATCGTGTTCGATTAACGAGTTGTATTTATTGTATCGCAAAATGAGTAACGTTTTGAGCTCCTCCGAAGCGCGATCGGTAACACTTATGTCTGTTGGAATAAAACGAAATTTCTTACTATCCATTCCACGAATCAAAGTTTCATACTTGCGATTGTTATTTCTTTTTATCCACGAATATGCTGTACGTTCAATGACAACCTTACCAATCGTTTTCGCGATCAGGATCAGGGTCTCGTCCACGGAACCGTGCACCGAACTTCTCTTTTCGCGCATGATAATTTATCTTAATTTCCTCCCCCTCCCCTCCTCATCTCGGGTGATTCTAATTTATGACGAGCGATCCGTCGACGAGAAGAACACTTAAGACATTTTACATCGTGTTTTTCCTTTGTCCGGAACGAGACTTTTCGATGAATTTTTTACACTTAGTACTTTAAGCGAATGCGTACGTGTGAAGAAGAGAGAATAAATTAGTTCATGTGATATTCAATAAAAGAAGGAAAAGAGAGAATAGCGTTTCAAGATTGGTCGACTAAGTTCTTCTTCGGTTATGCACAATATGCAGTTTCCTTTACCATATTCTCCTGTGTGCGTATTTGTAAGTTGATTGGCTTCTCGGTTAACATTGTTGATGCGTTCTGCGTTGGTTTAATTAAATTTTCGCTTATCGAAGTTGATAAAGAAGATTATTATAAATTCTAATATTCCCGCGTATACTACGATAGTCAAAACGAATTGATGAAAGTCGAATACTGCGTTAAGCAATCACCTACTGTAATTTGAAAAATGCTTACGTCCTACGAAATTCTGAAGCGTAGAACTATTTTAATTCTTGCTATGAAATTGTGTCATTATTGATTGGCATGAATATACTAATGGCAAATTTACTGATATATCCCTACCGGCAAGCCTTACGAAAATCTAGGTTGCTCAATAATTCAACGCTATTAGATTTCCATTTAAAAGTTAAATTTGAGTTTATCATATGCATATTTCCTTCTGGGTCGTGCATTGTGCACTTTAAGGCACGTTTAAAATATTCAAATTCGTTAAATGTATTGACTTATTGTTCGTAAAATAACGTTTTCCAGCGCATCAGTCGACTTATCGTATTATGTTGAAGAATGTTGGAAGTGTCATATGATTTCATTATAAAAAGAGCAATAGCCGATTTTCAAAAATGCCGTACCAGCGCAAATTTTGTTTGCCTAATTGCGCAGTAATTAAATTCATGTTAAAACCCGCGATTCATATCAGATATTCGTGCATTTGCTAACCGGGGCACTTATTGAGTGAGGTTATGACGCATTGATTGCACCTATTTTGTAGCAAATTTGTTCGATTTAAAAGAAGTTCCTTTGCTTTTCTCACTTCACGCCCAGGATCATGTCACAAGTGAAATTAGATTTGCCCATTTACAGAAACTTGTCGATATTGCTATTTTGTTTAAGTGTAACAGTATTGTTTGTTTATTTGAATCGTGTACAACCGTATTATTACATCGATGAGGTTTTCCACATACCTCAAACTTTACAATATTGTGCAGGAAATTTCACACAGGTACGAATGATCAGCCGATTTTTAAAAATTATTTGTTACAAATCGTTAACGTCAATTTCGTAGTTTCTCGATGTGTTCTTTTCACTCGATATATCGTTCCCTTAATTACTTGTCAATGCGTAAGATGTAGGCTTTCGTAGTTATTGAACCAAAAATAATTCAGAAAGTACGTAAAGATATTGTTAAAAGATTACTTGTTTTCAGTGGGATCCTAAAATTACTACCTTACCTGGACTGTATATATTTACGGCCTTGATATTATCACCCCTAAATCTTTGTAACACTTTTTGCATAAGGTGCACAAATTTATTTGGAACGTTTGCAAATTTCTACCTGTTGCGTAATGTTATTAAAGAAATTTGCACAAAGCATCGCAAGGAAAGATGGAACGATTGGATGATACTCGCGACTGCCTATAACATTACACTCTTCCCACCACTCTTCTGTTGGCACTTTTTGTATTACACGGATGTCCTGTCCGTTAATACCGTGTTGCTAATGTTATTATTACATTTGCGCAAAAGATTTAACCTAGCAGCTTTTATAGGTACGTACGTTAATTTAATTGAAATTGTCTAATTGGCATACGTTGTATTAAACTTGTAAAGGATCCGAAAGAAAGCAAAGTTAATTGTCATACAGGTTTCATAGCCATAGTAGTTCGACAAACAAATGCTATCTGGCTCGTATTTCTTACTGTGGAACGTGCCTTGGATTTGTTAGATAGTAAAATACAGAAATCTGTTCCATCCAAACAATACAATTCGGCAGTTCATTTGAAAGTGAGTAGACTCGTCATACGCAACACGTGAAATCCATAGTTAATGCTACATAAAGTTCTCTAATTTTTAGCTATTATGGAAACAGATAATGGGAGAGGTATATCGTGGACCAATTTTGTTCGGAAAGTTTGTTACTCAAATGTGTGTAGACTTGCTTCCATACATAACAGTATGTCTTATGTTCCTCGCGTTTGTAATATGCAACAAAGGGATCGTGGTTGGAGATCGTACTGCTCACGTGCCTACTATTCACGTTCCCCAGTTCCTCTACTTTTCTGTTTTTCTCTTTGGTTTTTCGTGGTCGTATACGATTGTGCATTGGAAGAAGTACCTTGATTTTATTCAAGAACATTGGATTATAGGAAGTTGTGTTGTGGGGATTTTAGCAATAGTAGTTCATTCAAATACACTCGTCCATCCATATGTCTTAGCTGACAATAGGCATTACGTATTCTACTTTTGGAACAAATTTATGGGCAGATATATGCTATTTAAATATTTGTTAATACCTGTATATTGTTTCGCATTGTTTGCAATTTTTTGTAATATCAGTCATTTACGATTTGCATCTCAAATTAATTACGTTCTTACCGTTTCTTTGGTTCTCGTGCCGCAGTTATTGTTGGAGCCACGTTACTTCATCATTCCCTACATTTTGTATCGCCTGAACTTTCAAAAACCAAACAAATGGCAGATAGCCATGGAATCGGTGACCACATTGGTAGTGAATTTTTTACAATTCTTTATTTTTACCAACAAAGTCTTTTACTGGGAGGATCAAGCTCACCCTCAAAGAATTTCTTGGTGATGTACGCTGTAGAAATATTGAACAATCTATGTATCATAAAAGTATTTTTAATAACATTTCCTTGTGTATCGAGGGTAGAAATAAAAGGTCTCTACAGATATTATATAAATCAGAATATCACGTCGTCATTTATTACTTTTGTTACATTTTCCTATAAGGAACAGTAAGTAACTAACTAAGCGTGAATCGTCGCTCACACGGGGTACTTTTATGCAAAGCTGTTCTTGTTTTTAACTATCGTAACTTGAAAGAACGTAATAAGACTAGTTGATTGTTCGACTAAAGTGTATAAACCAATAAGTTTGTACTAAGTTAAATAAGAAATAATTTACACGTATGACAAAAGCTGATATGAAACGAAAGCACGTGACGGTGAATCAGATTCTTATCTCTAGATCAAAATGTTCTTCTCTTTTAATCGTCTCATCCGTTCAAACTTGCAATTAACTCGTTAGGATATGCTTGCATCCTCAATGTATTCCAAAATCTTTATCGTACGCATTCTCGTAGTAGAGGCCCTTTATATGTAGTTATCTTTGCTCGAAAACCAAAGAAACTTAAACTCTCCAAACATTCGAACTATCTAACTATTTATCCTTAATATCCGATAACTGTTTTCACTCGAGAACCGAAAGAGGTTGAAATCCGGGAAACGTTCCATCGACGTCTCTTTAAATGCTGACTTTCTTTCCGTACGACAAAGATTAAGCATACCCTCACCTTATGGCTACGCAAAACATCAGCACCCACGCACGCAAAGACATTGTTCACACAAAGCCAAAATTACTGTTTATTGCTATCACGATATCTTCCTACGATCAGACTTATCGACAGACCGCAGCTAATGGCAGACCCGAACGGCTTAATGAATTACTTAATTATTTCTGCCGAATCGCGGAGAAAGTCCATAATATTTTTGCCGAAATGCTCATGATATTGTGCCCGCAAAGATTCTAATTAAAACTATGTGCAATGTCAACGAAACGTTGGCTAGAGCAGGCATGTCAAACTATCCACGCGATTACCACAATTCTTAATTGTTATTAACATTTCGACACGCGCATCGCCAATAATGTATCGCTCGAAAAAACTGGGAAGCTCGTTAAGTTTCGTTACTTCGATTGCTTTTTGATACTTGATACTCAACAAGTTACTTATACATTAGTAAATCGTTCAACTAATTACACTGGTCAGTGATACCTTTGTTGAAAAAAGAAGTATTAGAGTGATTTACAGGGTGGGTCAAAAGATTGTACGATTTTACAAGCTCGTAACTTTCCGTCAATTTGTTATTGTTAACTACGGACCGTTGTATTATATCCTAGAAATTTATTTAAAAATAACATATAGCCATATAATTACAAAAGGGCGATGTAGTTCACATTTGTTGTCCACATTGTTTTATCAAATTTCGCGAATTAAAATAATTCCCCAAACTTGTAACATTGTCCCGGTGCATTGCAATAAGTTTGACATACTTGAACTAGAGTTTATTGATTTATTTTAGTTTTAATAATCCTTTCGAATAATAGCAGCGAAAAGATTAGATCTTGGATTGTATATCTAATCATCGAATGGCGAGCCACATTTCTGCCCGAAAAAGTTTCTGTATCACCTTTATCACTTTGGTAATTAACGTTGGACACGTCTACATATATGTTTGGTATCTGTACATACATACACATACATATATTGTGACATGTTTCGTTCTTCTCCCTATCTACGCATGCATTCGATATGAATATCGTTTGAACTTCGTGATTTGAATTTTTTCAATCGCGAGCATCATAACAACCGTTATGTATTATTTTTACGAAACTTTAAAGAGCCCTTTTGGAAACCGGCGTTCGGAGAATTTCTTCGCCACCGGTAACTTTTCATAAGCTTTGTGGGCTATATCAAGCTGTATAAAGATATGCCTGTACCAAGATATTTTGTACAGATTTGTAAACAAGAAAACAATTGTTAAGAGGGATGTGTCGTACGGAGCATCGAATTTCTTTTGAAATTCGTAAAATATAAATCGCGATGCATTGGACTGTAAGGAAGTATACAGTTATCCGCCATTTCGCGGATAATCTAGGGAAATTCATTTAACAACCTTCACAAATAATCGAGTGTCTACCGTGAAACGATTCCCCAGCAAAACTCTCAGTTCACCGTTCTTCCCCGACGCGCATCATTAAACAAGAAAAACAAGATTCGTTACAGAGAAGACTAGGTTTCCACCAATCATAAGGCCGATCGACAGATCATTGCTATCGACCGCGCTTTATAATACTTCAGGCACTGAATCACTTTGTTCGTCGCATCCTTCGCGAGACCTTCCTGTCGCGACGCCGATTAAGCAGTGCAAAATCAGATTGGATCGATAGATCCTTCGCATAATCGCAGTTCCAACATCATACTATTTGCTGTTTCAATTTCACCAGATTGGTGGCGCCGTACAGTTTCATGTCCAGGGACACGCTCGGCTCGTTCTTCTTCGTTTGCGTGTGCCATGCCAATACTTTTGTACAATTCTCCGCCAAGAACTCGATCTCCTTCGGCTCGAGGGGCGCGAGGCTCTTCAGGAAACCGTCCTCCTCGTATCCGGCCCTGAACGGCATGGTGGCGTTCGGTCTTTCCAGTAGGAACTTGACGTTCACCGCGAAACCGGCCATGTCCACTGGAAACTTTCTGCCGGCTATCCAGCCGTCGTAAAATCCGGCGAACTTTCCATTCTTGATGATGGGGGAGCTGAGACCAAACTTCGTGCACAAGCCCACGGGAAACATAGAAACCCTTTTTGTCTTGCGGATCTGAAGCAAGCGTTTTAAGGACACGTCTTATTAAAGGGACGTAGAGGGTGCCAGTGTCGCGCTGACGCTATTTGGAGTCGCGCGTTCGGAGAGAATATTGAAAAGTTGAGAGAGAAACGTAATGAGATGGGAAAGTAAGTTACGTCGGTTAATCAGAATTACCTCACGATTGGAATTATTTTTGATAATCAGCTTTTCACTCGCGTACCATCACGAATTATTCAGAATCCCTTTAGTTCAGGATTTTCATTTTATATGTGAGTATTTATCATCAACGAATGTAAAAAATATCTGGTTTCGTAATTCGGAAATTACTGTTCTTGAAAATTTTGAAATAATGTAATGAATGTTATGATTTGTTTGACTTGTCATCTCGGTACAACGTAAGGCTAATACCAATTAACAATTGATCAACTGCACCGTCAAATTGAATATTCTCTATTGCTAATTAATTATGAATTGTGTAATTTTCCAGGTAACAGTTAATTGATTAATTTTACGGGTAATTAAATCTCCAAGTCTATCAGGCTGCGATTTACGTGATTCGATAAAATTACCCGCGTTGCCGGTATTTATCGATGAAGCATTAATTTTCGTTGTTTATAGACGCGATAACGAATAACGGCCGGCACAGAAATATCGTTGGACATCCGCCGACGTATTTCACGTTCGTTAATTAATAGGAAACATTGAAACGTTACCTCGTCGAACAGAATTATATCGTACGTATTGTCGTCATCTGCAAAGTAAAAAACTCCATTCGTTGCGTTCGCTCTGATCCACTGCAACCCGCGGTTTCGATTCGACACGCCTCGTGGTTTCGCACCCTTTTTCTGCTTATATTTCGCCGGCATCGGGGCTGGAAAACATAAAAAAAAAGGAAACGATCAAAAACAAAAAAAAATTATTTTTAACCATTCCGGCGTTGAGCACAAATAATTCTTTTCATCTCCAAGTTCCATAGAGACGTATCGTGGATCACGGTATTATTTTTTTTTTATTCTACAAATCATTAGCATCAAAGCATCCATTGTTTCATTACAACAATTAAAAAATGATAGGAGCTATGATTCTTTCAATCATTCTCTTACAAACTTTGATTTACCTGTCAGGTGGTCAAACTTTAATCCCGTACGTTCCAATAACCTGGTGACTTGTTTCGTAGCCACATTCGCATCCTCGATCACCAGCCAATGAATATTCTTCACCAGCATCAGGGTGTGAGACATCCTAGTGAGTTCTGGTATCTGTTCCGGCCTACGATACGTCGGCGTAATTATGTATAAAGGCTCCAACGTTTCATTAGGCCTCGACGACGACCCGCGAGTTGGCGTCACGCTTCGCAACGTTCCCGTCGACGGGCGCAGAATTCTCGAATTGTTCCCCGAAAATTCTAGGATATTCTTGTTGAGATGATTCACGAGCTCCTGCACCAGGGACGAGCCAACATCCGGGCTCAGGCCGTTCGCTCTTTGCACTCGATGCACGGCGTTTCGGACCTGCGGGCAGAGGAGAAAAAAAGTTCGTTTCGAATTCGCGATGAAAAAGTATTTGGCTGGTAGGATATCGGAAACGTCGGATGCTTTATGTATGAAAAAAAAACCCGGGAGTGGATTGCTTTTGTTTGGAATATTTTTTCTTTCGACCGGGGTTTATTGTTATCTTGAACATTAGTCCTGAACGTTGCTTGATTTGATTGCAATTGAATGTTGACATTACCGTGGAGAGATTTTTCTTTCATTAGTTCTCGTTGGAAAATTTTTCATTCAACTTTTGTCGCTTTAAAAAAATAAATGAATATCGTTTTCATTCAGTTTCGTGAAAACTTGTACTATTCATCACTGCTCCCCTCTTTTTTCCAACGTATTTATGAGCCGCGATCGCTATACGTATCTGTGGCCCCGGAATTGTTAACATTTTACGATTCGTCGACAATACGAGGGCTGGGATCAAGCAATGCACGGATACCCGAGGTGCTTGGGAATCACACGAAAGTTAAATTCGTCATTTCACCGGGATTTCCCGTGGAATGGAAAATTTGCATTTGACGACAGGTCGATTTTTAACGAATAATGTAATTCTCGCTCACATTTATTCCATGTACGTGGGGAATTTATTTCACTGTAAATCCCGGCATATATTCAGTGCCGCAAATCGGGTTGGTTCAGGGATTTTTATTCCCTCATTAAAATATTATTAAAAATTTTATTTTAGAGTAGATATTCCAAAATACTATTGAACTTATTGAAAACTACTGTTTATTACCGCGTCCTGTTTTTAACCCTTACGTCGATACGCCAAGTTACTCGTATCGTTCGATAACCTGGGAACCCCCGATAGTGAATTTACTTTACAAGTGGGAATTCTTTTCTTCTCGACTATACTCAACGGCTACGTCCTATTGGGTGGGACGAGGGACCTTTCCCAGGTGTACTAGACGTTCCAGTGGACCCTAAAAGGGCCCTTGGAGGGGATTGTTTACAAAGGCTCATGGTCTATGCGAGGAATTCGACATAGTTACCGGCACTTTCGAGTGAGACTCGGTTCGACTTCGACGCTGTGCATTTTCCGTGCTCTTGCGTTACCTAGCGATTATAAACTTTGTGAAGTGTAATTTCGTCTAGCGCAAGAGAGAAATTGGTAAGAATGATGGAAGGATAATCGGCCGCTGCATTTCCAAGGTGTAGTAATATAAAATTCGACGTCTACGAACGAACGTAGTGTAATGAGTGCTTTAAAAAGTATTCTTAGAGATGTAGTGTTGAAGAAAAAAATTCTTATCTCCAATTACCGGAGTAATAGTCAGATTTCAGGAAGCATGTGCACAGTATGTTAAATTTGATAATATGTATTACTGTTTTTAATCGGGTGACCGTATATTTTCGTTTATTTTATATTAATTAACGCGTCGACCTGTGCGGGTGCCCGGGTGATTGAACAAGCGCCATTTGCCATTTTTCGTCGCAGATTTCTAAATTGAAAGCACAAATCGACGGGAAATCTTTGGTTCTAGCGAAAAATCGGGGGAAGCAGATATACTAACGTAAGGGTTGATACAATTTTAACGATCGAAGAAGCGAGATCATTATATCTTCGCTTCAAATCACAATCCCGTGGTAATAATAATAATAATATCTGAATAATTTACCATCTCATCGATGAGCCTCGATCTCGTTACATAACTCTCCACTTCCTCGTCAGGTATAACGGGGGTGTCTCCGGCGGAGCCACCCCCGTTGAAGTCAGTCAGCTGATCGAATCTGACTCCGGTTGACAAATGGTATTGATAAAACACCACGAAGACACCTATCAAGGCAATCACCCCCATTTTCATGGATGGCTTCATCATACCGAGACCTGAAAATACAATGGATTCAAATTAATACGAGCGGGATGCATCGGTTGTGCAAAATTATTACGCGCACGGCGGGGAGTAGTAAGAAATAACAACGCGCTCGTACCGCTGACAAAGATAATCAACGTAACTGTATTTCGGAAGCATTGTAACGTCATTCCTTGATTACGCCGCGACACGTCGGATTTTCTTTTACCTTTCGTGGGTTTCCGGACGTTCTTTTACGTAACGATGTCAAGAATTTTTGTAAACAAAGCATTTTTAAACGCGCGCCCGAATTCTTTAGCGTTCACGGTCTCGAGAATTTTGATTCGGAAAGCATTTTTGATCGGACAGGTTTTATAGTTTCCAGATTTTTATATCAAACGCGGGAGATGTTGCGAAATATTGGGTTGAGAAAGATCGGTCGTTTAATTATCAATGGAGAGACGAAGTTTGCAGGACCTACAAACGTTTATTAATATATTCGTTCCAATGACGTCCTCGATATCGAATTTTCTAAGCTTAGAACTTTCGTCGGCAAATATTGGCAAGTCGTGGTATCTATATATACATGTATATGTACGTATCCGTGTAATCTGTGATTTACGTGGGTCAGCTTCACCGCGCATGTACTAGGTAATCGATAACTGAAAATAATCAGTTCGTTACGTACGGATACATTTCCGACGAAAGAGTATCGCGTGTCGCCAAAATTTCGCGCTCGGAAATATTTTAATAAATATAACCACTCGCTCCGGTTATAGTTCGAAAACGGGTGTGCAAGTATATTCGCGTTACGCAAACATTCGACCGATCGCGTTCTCGCTATACAGGTATTACCACTTCGAAACACGGTAAATTAGCAACAAAACCAAAAAAAAAATTTGCAAACCGATAGCACAGAAATTCGATACTTTTCTGCCCTCCCCAAAAAAAAAGCATTGAAACGCGAACTACGTTCGCTCGTGGTCGAAAACTGAAATTTCGCGCGGCGTACCGTGAATTAAAGTTTTGCTTAAAAAGAAAGGGAGGAGAATAAAAATAACGACCGCCACTTCTGAATCGTCGCTTTCTCGCTAATTAATGCGAGTACACATCCCGTTATGTATAATCAAAGTAAGGTAACGTTAATTAGGCAGGAACGTGGTACTGTTCGCAAGTTAGTTTCACGCATTATGTAAGGTAGAGAAATGTCAGTTAGCAACAGTTCCACCCGAGTGTACCCGCAACTAATTACGAGAAAAGCGTCGCGCAGGATACAGGTACAAGTTTCATGCTTAAAGTTCACGCGAAACGTGACAGTTGTCCCCAAAACTAACTGTCACCGTGTTTCTTTTCATTCGCAAGTTTGCGTGGATCGCTTTGAATGGGAGGCGTTGAAACCGGTGACAAGTGGAGTATAAATATGGGTAACTATACAGCGTGAGGCACTAACGCTTGCCACCGATAATAAATCGGAAAGTATGGTAGTAGCAGAAAAGTTATGGCTAAGTAACATTGCTACAGCACTTGATTAGATAGGTGTCGTAGTAATAAGAAATACTACTCAACTCGTGATAAGAAGATTGCAGCATTGCATTGATACCAATGCTAATCACTTCGCCACACCTGTAAATGCAAGTTTATTTAGCCTATTTTGTCATAAACGATCTTCGCTGAGTTTCAATGACCTTAACGTTGCACATCGTTGAATTCATCTCAACAACCGCTATCAGAAAACAGATAGCAGAACATAGCAATCTATTAAAAAAAAAACAGGTGACCTTTACGTCTATGTACCGACTTCACCCAGGAAAAAAAGATTAAGGCCATATTACAGCCCCTGTTGTCCCATGCATCTATTGTTTCGAAAACTTTTCTGCTACTATCATACTTTCGGAGTTATAGTCGGTGACAAGTAATAGTGCCTCACCCTGTATAATCATTGTACAAATATGTACAGTGTGTGGTGCGCTACTCGATAAGCTCGAGTAACTCAAGGCGCGTGTCATGAATATTAAGAAAAAGGAAAAAGAATGGAACTCCAGGATTTCTGACGTCGCACTCCGTAATTATCCCGACGTTAATTATCGGACAAGAGGTCCATTAAGAACGGAACAAAGTGATTGGCTTCCATCGACGACCTTGCGTTCGACGTTACCTACGTAATGGTTAGACGAAAATTCCTGGGATTAGAACGTTATCTCTTCATTCGAGTTAATGACATGCCGACTTGCGTTATCATTTGTGCCTCGGGTTTCCACGAAAATGCGATATCTGGCGCAATCACGGTACGCCTGCGAGAGCAAAGAGGCTTTAACGTCTGCGATTTACTTAAGATTGTCGAGTAAACGAGACGTTCCGGTGCTGGGAGGACAGGTAAATAATCCGAGTGGTTTGCGCGGAGAATCTCGCGTAAAATGAAACTTTCCGTAATAAAAGGAGCGGTTGATTTGTGCGCTATAAAATAAGAAGGGACACTCTAATAAAAATGAATTCTATATTATACGCGTATCGCTATCGCGTAAACGGATTCTGAAAATCGTAGCTCGATTTTCACGATCGTTTCGCCCGGTTTTATCCGCGTGATTCTCCATTCTCATTTATTTAGCGATCGCTCGTCGTCAGGGGAATCTGTTATAAACTCCGTATATGGAGGCGCGTCATAAATCTGATTGTGTCGATCCTCCAATAGGAGCCGAGAGTTTCACGAGCGTGATTTAAACTCTGTATTTTATATATCGAAACCGAGGATGAACGCCCGCTGCATCGCGATCGTAAAGTTGAGTTTGCGAAGTCAACGGGATCCCGGTCTGATAAATAATAGGCTCGATCCCCTGCGGCAGTATTTTCCAATTTTTCGCGATATAGGATATATAGAACGCGCGACGATCTCGATCTAAATCCGAATCGATTCTAACGCCACGTATTTATTATTTTAAATTAACCGTTTATACACCGACGATTCGAAATTGAATCGCAATTGATTATCGGTTTAACCTAATTTTCTTCGCGACGTAAAACTTCCTTGAATTCCACTAGGTATAACTTCAGAGAATTATTCAAGTATAATGTGAAATGTTTAATTTTTAAATCAAGGGTCTATCTGCCGACGATCACGTCGGATCGAAGAATTATTCGACTGAAATAGATCCGAAATTAATTATCGATTTAACGAAACATCGTTCGCAGCATAAACCATCTTAGAATTCCACGAGGTATAATTTCAGAGAATTATTCAAGTCTACTGACAAATATTTATTTATTAAATCAACGGTGCCTATCTATCGACAATCACGTCGGATCGAAGAATTATTCGACTGAAATAGATCCGAAATTAATTATCGATTTAACGAAACTTCTTTCGCGACATACACCATCTTTGAATTCCACGAGGTATAACTCCAGAGAATTATTCAAGTCTACTGTCAAATATTTATTTTTTAAATCAACGGCGCCTATCTATCGACGATCACGTCGGATCGAAGAATTATTCGACTGAAATAGGCCCGAAATTAATTATCGATTTAACAAAACTTCGTGCGTGGGACAAAGCTTCCTTGAATTCCACCAGGTATAATTCCAGAGAATTATTACGCGATGCTCGGACGTAGTGGTGTGAACACGAGCGAAGTGGTATAGATACGTAAAGTGTATACACTCGCATTACCACGGTCATTACGGCAGTCACGTGCATCGTACTCCCACATCGGCTCTGAATCCAATTTTACGTGAACCTAAATTAGGTATAATCTTGGCGTATCGCGGTCCCGAAATACGTACATTTCGCATTATTATTCGCGTTACAGATCCGATCGAGCGATCGTTTAAATCGCCAAACCGCGATATCATCGAGACTATACGCGTTTCTCGGTGATTACGCGATCTTCGCGTTATCGTAAATCGCGAATCTCGATTTCTTTCTCTTACGCGCGTCACGATTGGGTCTCTCGTTAACGAGGAAATTCCGAGTAACGCGGTCTGACGTACGTAACGTTAATATATGCAAATTCACGAGCACTCGCCGATTTTTCATGCCGAGGAATCGCCAGACCACGTTCTTCCGGATTATTCTCCTCGTATCGGTAACGAACCCAGCCATCGCGTGCGTGTGTGTGCGCGCCCCCGCGCTTGTGTGAGCGCGCGCGCGCGTGACACCGAGCTATAAAACCGCAAGTCTGCCGCAAATGTATAGGAGTGTAACCAGGCGTGCAACCACACGTGTCGTGTGCCACGCGCATGCATTCTGCATTCATGACTCCGGCGAAGTCCTCTGCAAAAGCTCTCCCTCGCGTAGCACCCCCAACCCTTGCTGGTTAAAAAAAAAAAGAAAAAAAAGAAGAAGAAGAGAAGAGCGAAGAGGAAAGGGAGTGAATAAAATTTCCCTCAGCTTGTTTTGCCTTCGTTACCAAAGTGCAGGCTCGCAGAATTTTTTTCTATTTCTCTCCCCCTTTCTTTGCGTCGCGAGGACTCGCGGATTTCCATCGAATTATCTCGCTCGTTGCGACCGCCATTGAAAATCGTGGGGGCCGAAGACGCTTTTGTTATCTCGCTTTGTGCGTTTTCGTTCACACAATGTTGGATTTGAGGTGAAAGGACCACGGTATCGATTGTTCAACGTGTTCGCGCGATTTTTCGATTAAGTCGTCGCCGGGACGTGGGAATTTGGCGAACGGACCTCTGGCTAGTGGACACGAGTGTTTTCTTTTTAAAACCAAATTGTTTTTTGGGTTTAAACAGAAATGTTTGGTGTAGATCGATGGCTATCAAAATATAGGTAACGGTCAACGTGGCATAAGTCGGTAATGTAATATAATTTAATTAAATTTCTTGCCGCCTCTGTCGCATTATAAATATTGATCATTACAGTGATCCTCTAGTGACTTTAAAATGTATTCCTGGATGTTCCCTCGCGTGATTCAAGAAAATTAAAATTAACACCGCTCTGACTCATCGATATGTAAAAAGAAATACTGATAACGTCAAGGCGTAATATACTTTTTAAAACAATTAGGTCCATAACATTTTTGTTTCCGGAAATCAACTGTACAGCAGCTATTCTACTATTAAAAAGGCCAACTAAAAAAAAAAAGAAGAAAATAACTCGAAAATAGAGCGATATTTATTCGGATCAAAAGGTCGAGTGGAAAATTTCACTCGCCGTTAGAGCCTTGTACTTTATTTTGAATTAATACCACGGTTTATCGTGTACCTGTATGGAGCAAAAAGTTTAAATACAGGTAGCGTGATGAACGCAATAAGTGCCACTTACACAGATGCATCAACCGTTTGCACGTGCCACGTGTACGACACTCGTACGGGACGCCTAAATCATACGGTTTCCGCGCTATCATTTACCGTACGAAACGCTCGTGTTGAACGAAAGATAATATTCCACGCGCAGAGACTTTTATCTTATTTACTTTCGCGTAACATGTGCGATCAGATCGATATCTAAGGAGGGCAAAAGTTATAACGACGAGGTTAAGTAATTACGAGTAATTACAATGATAAGTAAGATTATTGATTCTTAATTCGTAAACACGTTGATGAACATAACGATAGATACAATCGAGTTCATTGGCACGACTCGAAAGGTTCTCGCGTGCTTATCGACTGCGTAGCTTCGTTTGTTTAAAAAAAATAAATAATCGAAATCCGTATTTGTAATTGTGCTTCAATATCGCGCGCGGAGGGAGTTGAACCGTCGAGTCGATTAAAACTTATCGCCCACCGGAAGCGGGTATTTTCATAAATAAAAAGTATGGAAAAAGGGAAACGATAAGATAAACTATTTCCGGCGAGACGCAGACGCGCCAGACGCAGGAATTAAAATCTCGTCTTTTGTCGTCCCGAAATAAATTTCTATTCGAGCTGAGACGAGTTGTAACCAACGTACATCATCCCCGACTGTTGAAGCAGATAAATAAATATCGATTACTATTTAAAATGTATAATAAAATTTCTCCCTGAAAGTTACTCGCAAAAGAAAATCGATACTACCCTCGTCATAAGAAATCGTAATAAATATAAATTATCGTACATTATCGTACGATCGTAACGATGAAGATAAATTGTTAAGTAATTCGATGAAATATTTCAAACTCAATTAACGTCGGGCATAGGAATTAACGACCTCGGTATAATGAAAGGTACACACCGAAAACCGGTTCTTTTGTTTTTTTTTTGTAAATCGAGCATACGAGCGAGACAAAGGGAATTTAAAATTCATAAGTCTTGGAGAATGTCGAAACGTTGTTCGGAGCAGCGAGTATTGATCGGCTTCGCCCTCGTCACAGATCTCATTTTTACGAGAGTCTTCGCGTTTCTTGCTTTTGCACCTTCATTTCTGAGACAAAACACACCGTACACACGGTTCTCCCTTTATTTTTCTCTCTACCTACACGGCTGACGCTTGAATTGATTGCATTTCCCGCGAGCGGCATTCAAGTGTCCGCCCCAGGAGTTTCATGGAACTTGTGCAGCACTTAGAAGCATTCCGGTGAAAAATAAAATTGCCACCGGCGCGGCGGCTCGAAACGCGAATGCGAATGTTGTGGTGCGGTAAATCAAAATCGTTGTTGACTTTTCGAAAATCGTAGAAAAATTGGGAAGAGTCGAAAAGTTTCGCGTAACGCGAAATACAAGAGAAAATGATATTCGATTTTTCGTATTCCAACGAAAAGTATCATTGTTCCGGTCGATTGTAATTTGCGATATACGAAGTTTAATTAATATTTTTTTTTATTACCCGAGTTCTTCATTCTGGCAACGCTCAAATTGAAATTTCATTCGTTTCATTCTACGCCGCTAAATAATGTTTCTATTATCGCTCGCTTCCGCGTCGTTAAACGCGATTGAATCGTGGTCGTGATCAGTTCCGTTTTAATGCCATTTTTTTTTATTGTTGTTACTCTCTTCGCGGCGGGAAGGTACAAACTCTAATTTTTTTGTAACGAGAGTCCAAAGTGTTTTACCGAGAAGTATGCGACGATAAAAACACCCGCGATATTACCGCAGACGAAAAGAGAGTCGCATAATTGAAATGCATTCTGGAAATTTTCACAAGCAGCAATTTACTGATCCGAGATGAAATTATAATACGGCACCTCGACAGTCGAAAGAAGATATTATCCTCGGTTTTATACGGAGATGCAGCGTTCCCCAAATTAATTGCGCGAAGTGCTTCGTGAACTCGTGTTTCGAATCTCGTGTTTCATTACTCAGTTTTGACAGGTTATTAAAAGCCATCGCGTTGGGTGGTTAATTTTAAAGGGTAGGAACGCGGTGTATAACGCGCCTTTGTGTTTAAACGTAGATTCGTGTCGTTCTCGGAATTTTGCAAAAACCTTTTTCTGTAGGTTTAACAAAGTTCTTAAAATCCATTGCTAATTAGTAAACCGCGGATGTTTACGCAAGATGTATTACTTCTACAGTGATTTAGTGAAACACATAGGTACAAGCAATCATAATTAATAATTGTATTACACCATGAATAATTATCAATTTTTCCATCATGATTATGATCCGAGGTACCTCGACTATTATTATTCAATATAAAAGGGAATAATTCAAAACGATCACTTACGAAAAGACACTAAATTATACTATCAGATACTACAAATGTTTAGTTAAAATTAAATTATTTTTATAAAATTATACAACGCTAACTATTTTTAAGAGTCTCTTATTGTATCCAAACGATCATTTTGCATTATTCCTCCTCGCACTGGATAATAATAATCAAAGTAAAATTAAATTGAAGTATCAGGTGTGAAAATATTTATTTAAAAACTGTTTATCACGTGGGCGCACGGCGAGGTCACTCGTACTATAGAGATCGGCAATTGTTATCATTTCGGGGGTAATTTGCAAAGTAATGCTTGAAAGTAGTGTTTCAAAGAAATTGGAGTGTCTCGCAGCGACCCGGTCTCCGAGTATCGTTATTATAAAAATGCAAGTTCGCCCGGAGGATATCTGACCTTTTTTTTTTCTCCCTCGCGACGTTAAAACACAAATGCGAGCGATATATTTATATCTCCTTTCCTGTCGTATCTTATCGAATGACTCCGAGTTCGCGCCAAGCCGACGATATTACTGTTGCGCGCACGACTGCAACGCCGAAACGTATTATTCTAATTAATTAAATGTTAATCGCTCGGCTCTACGACGGAAACGTTAGAGTCGTTAAGAAAAAATGTGTGGAGGGAATGGGTAATTTTAATCGTGCAGTTTCGCGAACGATAACGCAGTGAGCGTTAACAACGAGATTAGGGGACAAGAATTGAACAAGAAAACAAGAGAACAAGGGAGAGTTTGTCGCTAAATTATGTCATGATTGAAATTATTTAAGAATCGTAATTTCAAATAGAATATCGAGTCGATCGGAGCTCGATGGACGGTTTTGGAATTGTGTATTCCTGAGAGTGGACATTGTCATAATATTTAGTCGAATCTCGCGCTCCGAGTGATTAATATAAATTGATTAAAATTAGACCCCACGAACGCGTTGATCGACGATGATTCATTTTCATACGACATTCGAATTGTTAATTCGTATTCGGCGTTCAATTCCGGGCGATTATTTCGAAGCTATTAGCGAAGTAAAATGTCACGACTGACTTAAAGCGATCGATATATCGATTTCAATGGTCAGTACAATCGAGAAAATGGAAAATTGCATTGAATCGAACGGCAATCGAACGGTACGGCTCGGTGGAAGTTAATTGCAATTTCGTATCGTCGAAAATAACTTCGCGTTACGTTGTAAAATAATTCTGCAGCGTCCATGTAATTCGTTCGCTCTCGAAGTAATTCTATTCGACGTTGTTGAATCGGTACTTATAATTAATACACGGAAAAATGTTTTAATAAAAATGGAAGGTACAATTCGGTCGCTGTCGATGTAATTCCATTCGACGTTGCTGAATCGGTACTTGTCAAGAGACAAGGTCGTGTTCCCAGGCCAGGTACAATAGTTAATACATGGGGAAATATTTTAATAAGAATGGTAGCTAACATTCGACACGAAGTACAGTTGATATTGGGACTAATTATCAAACGTAGGAAATAAGAATTATCGTTGCTCGAAGTCGAATCAATTACCAGGAATTAATTGCTAAACATAATCAATTTCACCCATTATCGTCGCAATATTAAAGCAATATTTTTTAATATCATTTAATAACGATAGTTCAAGTTGATAATTCAATCGCAAAATTTCTTTGAAACTGCATCACAGTTTCCAACGTAATATATTATCGGAATACATGGCGACGTGTTTAACGTTAATTTAACGAAGTTTCAGTTTGGAAACTTTCAGCAAAATTAACTCACCAGCGACGCAAATAATTTACATCTCCTATCTTTCGGATGCGTTTACGGATAACTCGTTTTTCCATGAATTAACAGTACCACTGTTATCGGTTAAGAATTATTATAGCCACGACTATTAGGACCGTCGAGAAAATGGAACGCGCATCGAGTTTTACGGTTCAAACGATAAATAACCCAACAATGGATTCCGTTCGAAACATTTATAAACGTTCCGCTGGTTTAAAACGCAAAACTTGTAAGTCGTAATTAATTGTTTACCGCTACCAATCAATGCAATTATCCGTCGTGAGTTTTAGCGGTTGCATCGCTCTGTGCATGGCCGCTTTTAAATAAATAATTTCATTGCTAACGGGAAAGGGAAGAAAAATAGAATAGAATACAATTAGTCTTGCGGATCAATTAAGACGGAAACATTCAGAGACAAAGCCCACGAATTGTTTGCGCGTATTGGATGATTGTCTTCGAAAATACCAGCTCGCTGAATGGCGCTCATTGTCCCGCGATACCTGATTAACACGATTCCGTCATGCATTTAGCGGCCGTTGTAAAAAGCTAACGAGGCTCGATTCTTTTATGCTCGCAGATTTATCTTCACTGCTTCTCTAAAAATGATAACAATATATTCACCTGTTTATTATTGTCTCCAGCTTATCCGACATTCTTTTATATTTGAAAAATATAATAGATGCATATCTTTCTTGGCGACACCAACGAATTAAATTTTTTTCATTCGATTCAATCGATTTCGATCGTGCCGCGAAAATTGCAAATTATTTTATAACTACTTTATTTGTGCTTCGTTTAAAACCATTTCTGATATCGTCCGTGGAACGCGATTCTCTTTTTTTCCCCCCAAAGTTTAACTCCGGCAAAATGAATTACCAGCTGCCCGCGCAAGTTGTTAATTACCAACACGGATTCAGCCTTAACGAACGCCACCTTTCTCTTTTTTTTTCTTTTTTTTTCCTGAACAAAAGGTGAGATTTTAGAGTAAAGTGCATTACGCGATCAATTTAGGAGAATGAGAATAGTCTTGGAAGTGATCGATTAGACTTAATTTAGCGCCGAGAACAGACGTGCCGCAGTATCAACTCGGGCAACTGCATGTAGGTCACGAAAAGCTGCAATTCCACGACTCTTGGTTTTAACCCTCTTGCCACTCAATGCCGCCATTTGACATCGTCGAATTTTTATTCGCTTTTCTTACGCGGCACCCTTTAACCTCCGCCCCCCCCCCCCCCCCTCCCATCAGCCCTCCATCCCTCTGGCATCGTCAAACGTACTCACTATACATTCACGAGCGTTCGTAAATATTTCAAGACGCTTTCTTTGGGCTACGATCTAGAGCTTAAACTCTTCCTCTATTTCCATCACTCGGTTTTAGGTACAATTAAATCCTCTTGCCGATCTTTTTTTAATGAGTGAGCGCATCGAACTGGGGTAACGAACAAACGATGGTTTAAAATTTAAAAGCGGTAAGTCGGAGAGAAATTGGAGTGAGTTAGTGATTCTAAGAATATCCGTCATGAATACTTACGGAGATTGAAATAAATGTAGATGTGTTTTGTGGGACAAGGAGATCTTTGTGTCTGTCTTGAGATAAGAATAATTACTCGCGTATGTGTCGCGAGTTTGAATTGTTCTTGATTTGCGCAATCAATCTCTGGCGAGGAAAGTGAACGTTGGGTTTTGGTAATCAAAATAATGGTTCTAGTATTACTTGTGTAATTCGTGCTTTATGAATACAACATACAATGCAATGCATGAATGTATAATTTATCTATTAATTTTTTTATCTCTGCATCCAATTTATTTTCGTTGCGTGACAAAAATAATTCTAACGCGTGACACAAAGCTCAACTATGTGCTTTTAATTTCATCACCATAAATTATATCAATTTACCGTACAATCTCGGAACTCCAAACCAAGCATTTGGAATTAATATGATCAAAAATAATTCTAACGCACGGCACAAAACTCATCTACGTATTTTTGATATCATCCCCATAAATTATCCCAACTATCTCTACACCCTTCGATCCCCGAACAAAGAACTTGGAACGAAGATTATCAAAACTTTCGAATCGATCACATTCCTCGTCGATCGTCGGAAGGGGGGGGGGAAAAATCGCTCTAACCCTCGATTCGTCGGCCAATAACTTGAGAAACTCACCTGACAATCGGTGTTCATACTCCACTCACGCGGCGCGATTGTTCAGCCTCGTTTCTCCGCGTCGCATAAAACACGTTACCGGACGCCGGTGTGCGTGACACAGGCACGCACGAGATCCACGCACACTCCCCAAGTATTCCACCTATTACCATTTCACGTGCTTAACAACGCGAGCAATAACGATTTCCCCTCGTCACGGAATCACGTCCCGCCAATCCTCGATTATTCCCGCTTCTCGCCGATTTCCGCGCGTATCCCAAAATGGCCCTTCTCCCGGCCGGAAGCATAATTCGTCGGTGCCCGCAACAATTCGCCGGTGGCGTGGAGGGGGGAGGGGGGGGGGGGTGGGGGGGGGAGTGAGCCCCCCACGCGTTTTTCAAAATCGTTCCACCTTAATCAAGTTTCCCGATCGGCGAGTTAAAGAGCGTCGTCGATGGCGCGACGCGACTCTCAACGTTCCCGCTCGGCGTTCGGCGACGGAGTCCACTGGAAATCGCGCGCACGTCGCGAATCTCGTCCATCGGCGGCAGGATGATTCAACGTTTCCGCGACGTAGCCACCTCCTTTTCCCACCGTTCGCCTCCGCTTCCCGGTCTTTTTCCCGTGGGCGAGTGAGCGCGGGTGGACGCGGTACGCGAGGCGAGTACCACCTCTCGCGCTGCAGCCAGCCGTGGAACTGCACGACGTCCAGGAGGTGTACGCGGTGCGCGACGGTCCTCGCGTTATCACGAGCATGTCCGTAAAACCGGGTGGAAATAGTAGGGGCAGCAGCGGGGTGACACTGGCATCGTCAAAACAGTACCCTCTCCCTCTCTCTCTCTCTTCCCGTTACTTGGACGCTATCGATCAACTCCTCCGCTCGCCTCTACCAGCGGCTCGCGAACCACCGACGGCGTCGGTTGGCGTCGTCCCTAAACGCCCGTCGTCGTCGATCCGTCCGACCCGGCGGCGATGAGGTATTTTTAGCCCGACGGAGAGAAAGATCGCCGTCGAGACGCTAAATAATTGGCACCGCGCGTGACACGTTTCAGTTTGCTCCTTCTTGCCGACCGATCGCGAAACGTCGAACGCTTCTTTCTTATTCTTGCGCCGTTTTCTTTTCTCTCTAGCTTTGTTCTTTTTTCTCTCTCTCTCTCGCGATTGCGCAGCCCGACGTCTGACGTTTGATCGACGTTCGTTCTCGCGACGCGTTGGTCGCCGAGCTTCTGCTTCCTTTCTATTTGATTGGTGTGCCACGACGGGGGAATATCGAGTGGGTGGGAAATTGAAATGAGAGCGAAACGACGCTTTTCCCGGCGTTGCTCGACACTGAACTGAGCTTCCTCGTCTCCGTTCCCCTTGCGTCTGACTATGTTCGCATAGCACTGGGGGCCCTCCCCCCCCCCCCCCCACTACTTCGCTTTCAGCTGGCGCAGCAGCCGACGCTGTCACCGTTTCTCCTCGGTGCGCGTGTGTTACCGTGTGCACGCGCTCGTACCGCGTTATACACGCTGCGCTAGATCACGTGGGAGAATCTATGTGTTTGACGCAGGGTAGGCGTTTCTATCGATCCTCGAAGCTCGGCCGCGTGCGTGCACTTCCGATCGCTCGATCGAACCTTCGGGGTTTGACCTTCGAAATTTCGCCGGTACCGGCGGGCGATTCGGGCTGCTGGCGCGGGATGCGCGTGTTCTTCGAGCGATATTAAGATCGATAGTCGAGTTATCGCGGTTTTTTTGAGGATAAGAGATATAATAGGCACTCTGCGACGATGGAAGTTTTATTATGGTCGAATCTCGATTTGTATTTGAAATTCGACGGTATCGGTGAGACTCGGCTCGAGTGGATAATAATTTTTGTATTACCAATCGCTTGGATCAATAGATTTTTAGATATCGCTATCGGTTGGCGATGACTCGAATAATCGAGTCGATGGAAACTAGCGTGGCACGTGTAATGAAATTCGACGATAACGATAATAACCGGAAGTTCGAAGAATGCCAGATTTTGTTATTAACAATCGCTTGGAGTAATGCGAATTTTAAAACGATAATTGAAATAATCGATCCCTCGAAAACTACAGGGGAGCGTACAAGACCATAACAACCGAATGCTCGAAGAATGCAAGATTTTGTTATTAACAATCGCTTGGAGTAATGCGAATTTTAAAACGATAACTGAAATAATCGATCTCTCGAAAAACTACAGAGGAGCGTACAAGACGCTGACTCGACGCAAAGGTATTTCATTACGGTCAAATCTGAATTTCTGTCTTTTTATTTCCAAATTTTCCAGTTTGCGGATATTCCGGTTAAACTATGACGAGAATTTACGATGAACGTTAATTGGAGCGTGCGAGACTGTGAAATCGAGGGAGGGTGAAAAAAAATGTACAGTGCAATCGCGGGTGGCTCCTATTTTCGTAATTGCCGTTGTACGATTAAATTGATCTGACCGAGCGGTCAGGAGAAATGCGTTGAATCGCTCGACGTTAAAACCGCCGATTAAACATTTGTTCGCGCTCACCGTGACGCATCGCGCATGCGATTCGCGTAAGATTTAGCGACGTTTGCCGCGCGATTGCCTGCGAATGTCGTTTCGTCGTAGGAAATTGATATTCGTTTTAACCTCCTTCAAAGCCGAACCGGAAATGGTAAATGCACCGAACCGTCGAGCTCGAAAGATTAGTAATTAAAATCTGTCGATACGCGTTTGCAGTTTATTATTTTTACGCGGCCATTGAACCGAGCTAAAAATAAAAGTTCCTAACTTATCTTGGTACAGTGATACGTAGAATATTCGAAGGAGTCAAACGTTTAACGGTATCTAATTAAATCGAATTAAACGCGATAGACATATCATGAAATATTTAGTCGGGAATATTTAACCTAACTTGGCGCAACCACGTTTTTTCACTCGCGTTTATTTATACCGCAAAATTGCAACGCATAAACTGCGTTGTACCGGCCGCGTCGGTGCATAAATTACGGTCTCTAACGATGCACTCGGAATTTCATTTTCAACGAAATACAACTTATAGCTTTCGAGAAAATCCTGAAATTAAGTGCCCTTGTAAAGCGGAAGTTTAAAAGGTACACCCCGAAGCTTCGTATTACTTATTCTGCACTGCGAGAGCAGCGTGCATACGTGGATGCAATAGCCGATGCAGTTTTTCGAAAGTGATTTGCCCGAATGTTCGAAAGCTGTTTTTATTTCGAATAATCATAATCAATGATAGAAAAAAACTGAAATCTCCTCGACGCTTTGTTTCGCCTAACCTTCGCTCGTGTCGCGATAACAGGAGAAAAACTCCGCTTGAAACGCCTCGGGCGAATCGTACGTTAAACGTCGTTGAAGGGAACAAAAGGGAATAAAGTTTATCGCGAAAAGCTTGCAAATTAAATCGGCAATTAAGTTTTTACGACATCAATAATGTCTCGCGCGGACGCTAAACTTTTTCGTGTAAAATAAAACTTGTCCGTGCACCGACTGTCTCATACCACTGCCACCGTTCGGAAATAAAAATACATTGCGAGCGTGTTTGTAATCTAAATAGAATCTGTTCCTTTCATGTTGCGCGTGGTAGTGGTATAACCAACACCTGGCCGTGCAACTGCGAAGAATGCCAATTGTAAAAGAACTCAGTATAACAAAGGTACATTGTTTAACAACGTACGTACGTTCGAAATGAAAGTCGCTGTAAAATCAATTTTCTTTATTAAGGGATACAAAAGGGTCTGACGTAACTACGACGCGCGAGTGGCTATCGCTTGCATTAGTATTAATTAATAATATATCGAATGCCTTTTAATAACCGATCTATGCGCGCAACGTAGGAAATACGTACATCGCATGGAGACGAGTCGAGTTTGATCAACATTCTCACGTTCTCGTGACCGATTCTAATCTCGAATCTTCCGAACCGCCTTAACGTTTAAGAATATTCATATCGGTCGAATTAAAAATTCTAATTAGGGCGAACAATGGGGCGAATATAAAAACCCAGGATAACCGGCCCCCGATCGAGATCTACTGCCGGTGGACTAAATCGACGCGGCGACGTCGGGTCCGAACAAGAAAGGATCGAATAACGGAACGACTAACGACCTGTTTAATATGTGACCTACCTCTCGTACCTAATTAGCGCGAGTTTAACTACCGAACAGAGTTTATTCGCTGGATCAATTAATTAGCCGCAAGTATTTCACGGTTAACCCTTGCGCTAACCAAGGTAGAAAATTTTCATAGGGTGGAACCGAGTAAAAAAAAAAACCTACTGTTTGTTCATCGTTAGACAAATCGTGATTTTATTAACTATGCCGTTACCGTGGGTAGCGAAGTATAAATAGAGATGATGAAGATAAATAAATGGAGATTCGCGTACAAATGTAATAGCAGGTGTGTTTATTAATCGGGCAACGTAAACTTTCTATCACTCTGTCATATTTATTTATATCCCCGCGCTATACAATCCTTTTTTATCACTCGTTTTACTACCGGATGGAACATGGAATCGTGTATCCAAAAGTAGGGTTGCATCCCCCGAGGTGCACTTCGGATACCTCCCACGAGTTCCGGGAAGCGAAGAAGAATCTATCCAAACCCGAACCCTAAGTGTTCCCCCCGCGCTTCGAAAACATTTGCGTAAAGCATTCGAGCGAAACAACGTGGCAAACGTGAAATGTTTCCTCGAGAACATTTGAAACGCATCTGTTCCATAAATAATGGGAGGAATGAATTTTAACGCGACTCGATCGTAATTCGATTTATTTAAGAGACGAATGTAAATGTTTGTTCAGGTTTTGTTACAAACAAACCGCGATTGAGAGAAGGATGGGAAGCTTAACCTCCTCGTTCCTGACCTTTTATTTTTCGTAAATTTTCTCATATAGTACATTAGAGCGGCGGTCGCCAACCTTTTGAACCTCACGGACCACTAAATCCATAACTCTAAATTCTACGGACCACTTTATAGTTTATAGTGTTTATACTCTAAGTCTCAGGTCCTTATTCAGAGATTTTGAGCCTACAGCTTTTTTCATAAATACAATACTTTTGTACATAATGATTAAACAACACACGCCCGCTGGAAGGTTAATAAAATAAAATTACATAGTAATGTTTAACATTTTTCCGCGGACTACCAACATTTTCTCGCGGTCCACCGTTTTGGTGACCACTGCATTAAAGGGTCATGGAGAGATTTTTCTTTGCCTTTTTTTTACATAACATAAATATTGCGTGCTATATGGCTACACTGACGAAACTCAACAAAGTGATATAGTGCACGCTGTGATGTAAAAAAGATCCCAAAGCAAATAAATCGAAAATGGCTTCAATAAAAGCCGTTGGAAATAAAATGTTTATGCACATTGGAATGTGCTCTGACTCCGACGGGGTTTAATAATTCCCCGTATTAAGCTTCGTTCATAACGATTCCGAATCCCGTCGCGTTCGGTAACGCGACGGTGTTGCCGGGCATTTCTAACTTTTTCGCCGGGAAAGTCCCATAACAACTGGAATCGCTCGATAACCATGCTCGGCAGACACCATGCGATTTTCTCTCTCCCTATCCCATCGTTCCTCCCCCCTTTCTCTCTCTCTCTCGCTCTCTCGCTTTTACCACTTCTTGCCTCGTCTTTCTGTGCCGCAGTATTGATCCAACCGTGCAATACGTACATATGGTGTGTGTAATGTTGTAATCCGGCAAAAGGATGCATTCGAGTCGGAAAAGTGGCCGGTAACGAAGCACGATTTTCGTTCTCCCACTTCCACCTCGTCGTGTGTACGTATTATGTAAATTACACGTAATCCATAAAGCATCGAGCGGAACGTGGAAAAAAACACAGGTTTTTTCCACCCTCCGGGGGGCTGGGGGGGGGGGGGGGGAGAGGGGACCATGACCTAGAGTTAACTCGAATGTTTTGCCGGTTAAGTCGAGCGTTTGAAAAACAAATTTATGACGTTTCGAGGCGGTTTAAAAACCAGAGGCCCTTTTTGTGTTTTAATCGGGGGGCCAGATTACACGGCGCTTTTTGTCGGCATTGTTGAAGAGTCGCCTGTTGTTTGACTGCTGGTCCGCGCATAACGTATAATCCCTGGATTACGTTCGGTAAATTAAGAAATTCGGTTTTAAAATGCGGGTAGCGCATTGCGTACGTTGCGCGCGCCACGAGGATTGGTTTGGGAAACAATAGAATCGAGAGACGCATCATCGTTGGCGCCGTGTTGTTATTGTAATTGATAATTACTAGCGATTCTATAACGATTTTTTGTGACCCTAATCGATTTGAAACGCGTTTTTCGAGTATTAGAGATGTTTGTCGTAAATTCGACGAGTATAACAAATGAACATTGTCGACACAATATTTTTCCGAGAGTCTTCTTACCATCGTATCACTCCATGCCTTGAGAGATGCAAAGAGAGAGAGAGGGACAGAGAGCATATAATCCATGGTTATTAAATTTATAAGCTTCGGAAAGTCAACGGTGGAACGAGATTGAACGTAAGAGACGTAACTCGCGAGCAAAGGACCACTCGAATAAAGGAAACGGGAGGAGAGAGGGGAAAGAAAAGTCGGGAATAAGTACGGTATTCGCAAACAAGAAGGCTTCCAATTACAGAGGGAACGAAGACCAGAGCTAACGAAGTAAAAAGGAAAATAATATTTCGACTTAAGTTGTTTGCCGTAACGAATCGTAAATGCTATTGTGTATTTCCGCGTACTCGGGTCTCGTTTCGCAGTTTCCGTGATACCGATTCGCCTGACAGGAAAATCGCGAATAGCCCAGTCAACTAGGAAAAAATCCGAAGAATCTCATACGATGATAGCGTTCTTTTTATCTCCCGTAGATAACAGAGGTATTTTGTTGTTTCCATTTAATACGTCACCGTGCACACACCGTGTCTTATCGGAACTTTGACTCGTAATTATCTCTGAAACTATTCGTGGTTAAAAAAATATTTCGCACAAAGCTTGCTCTGTTTCTAAGTGAACATTGTACGATGGTACAACGAATTAAACGAAGCGAGTTCAGCTGGATACGGTTTTTTTTTTTTTTTTGAGTAACTAATTACCTCGGAAGACAATTGCGGGTGAAACTTGAAACGCGACACCCGGTATACGAGTATCATCGCGAAGAGAATTCTAATTTCTTATGCAAACCCGACTGAGTAGACTGGCTAAGAAGATTAATTCCGCAGAACAAACGGGGGTTGCGAATGGCACACGAGTGGAACGAAGATAGTCTTCTTATCGCGTACCGAGGGCACGTTGTACGCTGAAATGTAACAGTGATACGATGTACATTGTAAACTCGCGTAAGTGCAATAAAACTGTAAGAATGTTTTATCGTAACATTACTTATTCCTGTCTCGACTTTTGGAGGTGAGCGAGCGCGGTGGTAACAATAGGTCTGTTTCAAATTAGTGCACTGCGTTCTCTCCGAAAAAGACTTAACCCCTTGGCCTATAATCACGAGTCTGACTCGTGGTAAACAGTTTGTGTCATAAGCGAAAACCACGAGTCTGACTCGTGGTAAAGAATTCGTGCCATAAGCGAAAACCATGAGTCTGACTAGTGGTGAGGAATTGATGCATAAAATGCCGCGTATTATTATTTGAACCAGCGATTGGAGTTATTTCACATCGGGTATATATAACTAACAAGGAAACCTTTTGAACCCGAAAATTCCGATTTCAATGAAATTTACAGGATTTGTGGAGGGGTCTGAGATATGAATTTAGCCATTTTTTGTTTGGGCCCAAGAACGTTTTGAAATGATGAAAATGGCCCTTCAAGTGAAGGGTCGAAAATATATTTTCGCAAATATCTCGAAAACTATCAGAGATATTCAAAACTGATCAATGGGGCGTTTTTACTGTTTTTACGCTCTGTAAGATAGCGGAGAGAAAAATTGTTTAAAATTATATTTTTATAAAAATCCCCCTTCACTTCAAGGGCCATTTTCACCCCTTCAAAACGTTTTTGGGCCCAAACAAAAAATAGCTAGATTCATACCTCAGACCACCCCTCTACAAATCCTGAAAATTTCATTCAAATCGGAAATTTCGGGTTCGAAAGGTTTCCTTGCAAGTATTAATTTACAAATTGCCAGTAATTCATTATCCACTTTGAAATAATAAATTCTTTTTTTTCTTTTTCTTCAATCTTGCGCCAATTCGGGCACACGGCTGAACAGTTGAATGGCAGTGCGCGTGACCGAACTTCTTGTTTACTATGGCCCGCGCGATCGGCAGATATCGTGTAGGACAAGGGGTTAAAAATGAAGTCGAAACGCTGGAACTACTAAATACGAATAAGGATGATTAGAATCGTTTTGCGAATTTCCATCATCGCAGGATATAGTGTGAACATTATTGTACGAACAATAGTTTGAGCTCCAGTCGCCGCAGAATTTAACTTTTTTTGTTTTCGTTTTCGTTTATGGCACGTTGTTTACGATATTGACACAATACACGGGAAATAAAGGGACGATTCGGAATATTGATAATAATTTATTTAATTACATCGTTATTTAGTGGTAATGACGATACAACATACGCGAGCGTACCCTAACGATTTACTTTCGGCGTGAAAGACGCGCTAATAATATTACAAATTAAACGATAAATATTTAACAAGGAGGCACGGTTTTATACACATACTTAAAAATACAGCAACTTCCGCGTCAATGGTGGAAGAGAATAACTTATCTCGTCAGTCTCGAAGTTGGCGTACGTCTATTGTTACCTTAGCGAGAATGATAATACAAGCGTCGCCCTGAGAAACCGAGTTTTAGCGTTATTAAGCGGGGACGTACGTTGGGAATTGTCAGTGATTTTCCTCTTTTTTTTTCTCTCTTTTTTCCCTCGTAAAATCAAAGTTTTGGTAGAACAGAGAACATACAAGGAGAGCAAAGTACGAACTTCGTTAACGAACTTTCGTTTCGACGACGAAATTGAGTATTAATGTTTCATCGTTTAATAATAATGGGTTAATAATTAAATCGTAACCACCCTTTCCTCATAATTAGACCGCGGAATGTTTATGCAAAATGCATGATTTTTATACTGACTTTAAACGGATTCATTAATATATTATACGTATAAAACAATGCGTCGAATAACACGTTTTGCATAAAAATCCTGAGTGTACTCATAATTCATAATAGTTTAATGTTCTCTGATTTTCTGTCCTACGCCCCCGTTAGCGATGATGCGTTTTCACAGAAAACAATCTGACATTTTCACTGGCTCTTGCCTGGAACTGATGGAGGCCATTGAAAATACGATGAAACGCTTTTACGGATCTTTCGCGGTGAAATTTGAAAAATTCTATCCACGAACGTTCGTGGCGTTCGGTTGATAAATATTACGCAAATCCGAGGCAAGGAATCGTATACCCCGACGCGACGTTAGTGTCGACGTTTTTGTCTACGCGCAGTTTTTCGCAATCTTGCGTAAGAAGCGGTGATAAATGTGTAACGCGACGATCGTGGAATTCTTTTTTTTTTTTCTCTGTCGCGAAAGTAGAGCGGCAGATTCAAGGGGAATATACTCCATATTCTTTCATACTTCTCAACGCATTCGAATCCTTTGTGACGTGACGATGCTCCGATCACAATTCGATGTTGGATCCGCTGCGGCGGACGTAGCGATTGAAATAATCGGGACGCCAGCATTTGCAACTTCCGGGCACCAGGAACCAATCGTAGTATAGCCGTACCTGAATTATAAATGCGAAATTAAGAGGAGAATCGTATTAAACAAAAATCACCTTGTCATTTCTTTATTTCTATTTTTCTTTAAATTATTTTTCCTGTAATTGTTTAACAACTCCGACAACTAATAAATTGTGTAACTTATAATTCTTTCAATTTGATTTGTCAATACACGATACGTAACCAGATACGATTTTAAGTTTAATAACGCAACTATAGTATATATCGATAATACATTAATACATTATTGCGCGCAATGATCGAAGAATTGCCAACACTTTTTATAAACAGTGCAATCTCCTTTCCAATAGCCCCATAAATCGAGATAATTAACATAACCGAAAAATCACAAGTCTCTCGTGGACTTACCTGAAAGCAGCCCATCTCGTCGACACCGTCGCAATGATGCTGTTGCGATCCCCCGCTGTTGCGCGCTTCATTTTCGCCCGCGCGTTTTTGCAAATATTGCTGATAGTTCTGAAAGTCGTGAACAGGTGGTGGCGAGCCAGCTACCGGTTCCCTGGGTCCGCTGAACCGTGTGCTTTGATTCTCCTCCAAGAACGTGTCCGGATAAAAGATCTCCGCGACGAGTAGACTCGTCCAACGTGGCGACGATAAGCAACCGCCGTCCAGATAGTGGCACCTCGATTGCCTGCGCGCACGATGGATTTCGTTGATCAAAATTTGTCATGGTGTAAACGCTAGATTCTCTTTTCACGAGAATCAGTTGTATAAACGTTTCGAAATAACTAGATCAAAAATTTGGATTTCGTTGATCAAAATTTGTCAAAGTGTAAACGCTAGATTCTTTTATCAAGAGGATCAGATGTACAAAAGTTTCGAAATAACTAGAGCAAAAATTTGTATCGCGACACCGAAGGGCAAGCTTTTACACTTAGTTTCATCGTAATAAAATTCATACCAAAGCGTGTCTCGTATTCAAAGAGACTTTCCAGCAGGAGTTCAAATTTGTTCTCTTCCGATATTACGAAAGTTTCGTCCGCAGGGATCTAAATAACGCGTCGTTGGTTTACCGAGAAATCTGATTCTTACTCTTTCGGTATTAGAGGATTCACGATCACGCGAATGACGCTACCAAAACGAAATAGTTCATACGCGGTTACGCGTTGGCTAGTGCTCGATTTAGGTTTCTAAATCTTACATGCATCGGGTAACTTCGATCGTTTGTGTGAAGTAGCCCTCGTAAGGTATCTGAACTACGTATCGCCAGACTCCTTGATAATTCTTGGCAAACACTGGCGTAGCATATTCTACTTTGGCTGGACATGGTGTTGGTGGGCCGGTGTACTCGGATTTTTCCTGTGGTGGTGTTCGTTGGCGATATTCCGGAGTGGAGGGCTCGTCTCTCCGCTCGGCCGCTGATGTTGCTAGCGGCTCACCTTGTATCGCTTTGTACAACATGCAGACCCTTAGATGTAAAAAGGATCGTTAATTAATACTTTATTGCGGCGTATTATTTGATTTGTCAATTAGTTTTTTTCTGGATGGATCTGACGGCGAGTCGTCGAGTGAGTAGATTAAAAATACACCAGATTGTAAAAATCTGTGACGTGTAATAAATATGTAAGGAATATAAGTCAAGAAGAACGAGATAAGGGGGTAAGTAATTTACAAGTAGTTGTAAGTCAGTAGGTAAGCGACAAGTCGGTAAGTAATGTACACAAAATATGAGAGAATACGTAATGTACGAGAAATATAAGTCAATAAGTAAGATACGTCGGTAAGTAATGTACACGAAATGTAAGTCGATAAATAATGTATATGAAATGTAAGACAATAAGTGAGCGATAAGTCGGTAAGCGATACATCGATAATACGAGTCGACAAATAAGGCATTGCGATAAAATATATTCTCACGTTACAGTAACTTACACTCCTCCGCCATTATCGCAAAATTTACGACCATTTCGAATGGTATCCGCATTATTTTCCGAATCCGTCGATCTTTTGCTTCTGCTACGCTTTTCGTCTGTATCCACTCTGCAAGTACAAAACACGGAACGGTAAATATCCCGCGGACTGTATCGATTGTTATTTTACCAAAGTGTCGAGTTACTCACGAATTTTGCGAAAAGGATTTAACGGTGGCGACTTTGGGTAACGAGTCGTCAGCCTTTAGTATCGGCAGTGCTTTGCTCAAAAACTTGAGAGTGTGATTTTTTAATAAAGCGCTGCAAACGGAAAACAAATTAATTCGTCGTCAAGGGTAAAAAAGTTTATTACCATAAAATATTTCAAATCTGTTTTCACTCACAACGGATACGAAGATCCATTGATGTACTGATTCATCGGGTTTCGTGGAATGTAACCTTTGTTAAGGTCCCCGCATATATTGTGTATCGAGACGAAACCTTTTCCCTGCTTACCGGTATCTGAAAAATAATAATCCTTTGACAAAAGAAATCATACAACGGTGGCGCATAATGATCGCCGAATAATCGTGTAACGATTATGCGTTACCATGGCATTGCTCGTCGCTGTCCATGTACGGCGGTGGCCTCACTTTGGGTGGCTCGGCGTTAGGCGATTTCACAAACGCGTAATAGCCTTCCGGGGGTTCATTCGATTCCGTGGAGGATTCAACCTCGTTCGTTTTCGGTGGTTTTGTTCCTTGGTGTTCCTCGGCGAAACACGAAACGCACAAGAGTATCATCTGTAACGTTTACACGTTCGACGCGATAAGAAAATCAATTGGCGACCCCTGTCCGTTTCAAACTATTGTTAAACTTTGGCAGGGAGAATAGGAGACGACTAGTCTTTTTATCGTATTATCAAGAAAACGCGATATAGCCTGTGACCGCTCACGTTCGACGCGGTAAGAAAATGATTTTGCATCTTCTGTCTCTTTGAGGTTTTTTCGAGATTTTGACAGGAAAAATAAGAGAATACTAGTCCTCTCGTATTCTAAAAGAACACATCATCTGCAACGTACACGTTGGACGCAGCAGTGAGAGAATGATTTACCGTTTCCTGTCTCTTTGATATTTTTGAGAAATTTTGACAGTAAGAATAAGAGAATACTAGTTTTCTCGTATTCTCAAAGAGCACGGCATCATCTGTAAGGTTTACGTTCGACGCGATAAGAAAATAATTTTCCGTTTCCTGTTACTTTGACATTTTTACAAAATTTTGGCAGGAGAAATAGAATACTAGTCCTCTCGTATTCTCAAAAAACACATCATCTCTTCGCGTTCAACGCGGTAAGAAAATGATTTTCCATTTCCCGTCCCTTTGATATTTTTGCAAAATTTTGACGGAAAGAATAAGAGAAGAGACACTAGTCCTCCCGTATTCTCGAAAATCACGATATCGGATACGACGCAAAAATATCATCGCTCATTCCGTCGCGTTCCGTCCGATCATGATCCTCCTATTCTACGTGGCTCAGTCCCGGGCGGTATTCCCCGTTAGTACAAGGTACGTTGTATGCATTCGGCCTTAACGGTACTCGGTCCACGCTCCGTCGACTATTAATACTCGGTACTATATAGCCTTGAATACTGACTGCCCCACTAAAGCGAATACGTTGATCTTTCCACCGCTCCGTTACATTCTTTCGGCTCTTTGGCATTCAGAATGTTTACAATAAGTGAGGACTATAGATGCCACGGATCGTGAGTTATAAACATTGATAAAGCGCGTGGAAACAATAGATTCTTCTCAGTGGTAAGGATATCGCGTACTTGTATGTAGTTGGCACGAGACAAGGACCTTGTCTCTTGATATAAATGACTTTTCATCCTATGCACATCGTTCGGTAAATAACTTCTTCAGTTTCCAATATTGTCTTTTACGGCGATGCTCAAATTTGAAGTCGATTTTATGAAAATTCTTTTTCTCGCGTTTGTATCCCTTGGATTCTAGCATTCCCAAGTATGTATGTATATGGTGTATTTTGTAATTTAATGTAAATATAAAACTGGCACGTTTCACGGGTCATGAATAGTCATCAAATTTAACTCGATGACTAATACGAATCATTGTATTATTAATCTTAACACCGAGGAATTTATGTAGGCGCGCACTACCGTTAAGATACCTATTGAAATTCAATCGTATGCAGAACGCGACGTTTAATTCGCAATAAAGAATAAACTACAGTTATCAATTGACAACGCGTGGCGACAATCCCCCGTCGTGCATAATGGAGATTCCGAAAACTTTCGGGACCGTTTCATTTCTGTTGTTATTTGATCTTCGGTGCTCCCCGCTACCGCCAACAGTATTCAGGAAACCACCGAGCGAGCAACACAAACTTGAAGTTAGTTGTCGAGACTCTGTGTATCATACGAAACATGGAATAACGATTCGAAGCACCGTGCCCCTCTGGCGAGGAAGGGGATGATAGATAGACTCGAGTTAAGAAGGAAAAGAAAGACCAGCGAACACAATTCAATCCGTTTGTGGTAGAAAATATATATTTATAATATTTATATATTATATAAATGTATATATGTGTGTATATACATGCGCAGCTAAAGCGAGTGAAGGGTGGAGGTATTACTATATATAGCAAAAGTGTGCTGTATATATTGAACGTCAGCGCAATCGGGGACTGGATCGCGAACTAAATTCATTACGCTCTTTTAACACTGAGGTTTGGTGACCCCGGTTATGTCTAATCCACCTCTCGATTGTTGGTCAAATAAACATTCAAAGTTTTATGCTGTCTATCTTTTTTGTTACGCGACAAAAAAAATTGAAATGAAAATTTTTGTACGAAATTGGGCAAACATACGTTCTCACGAAACATGTTAATATATAATAAAAATTGTAGCGATACGAAAATGCTCAGGGATGCTCGCGAACACGCGTGAACGTATTGAATTAAATTATTAACTTTTCAAGTTTTTAAGTTCACCCTGTAATATAACGGTTGTTATAGCGATTAGTATTATAAAAATTATTATAAAGATACTCTGATCTATTTTCCGCCAATTTCCAAGATCGATGGAAAGCAGTCACGTAGCAATTATCGGAGAAGGAATTTCATGAACGTGACGCTTGAAAACCGGACACACAACGAGGATGTTCAGCCTACTTTCCGAGCGAATTATTCGTGTGTTAGAAAACCCGGTGAAATGTTACGAAGAAGTAACGCGGTGTGCGGATACAGTTACGAGAACGACGACGTCTTCGAACCGGTATCGACAGAAACGGAAGGCTGCACTTATTTTCAACCTGGGACGTGATAATTATGATAATTATAAATTAACCGATGACCTTTGAGCGACGAAGTCACGAGTTAATTCCATTGTCGTTAATTACTCTCTATTTAAACCGGTATTGTTACAAAAGATCATTTAGATATAAACCACAATTAACTAGAACATCATACCTAGGTTTCTGATCAAACACGAATAAAAGTTGCTTCAAAAATAATTGAGTACGTCAAGTATCTCATAATTTATAATTAAATTCGTACACGAATAATCAATATTAATTACCGCGGTGATACTAAATTTTTATCATGAATATAATCCATGGATTTTAGTTTACCTCTAGACATGTATTCTATTATTACTAGTACGATTATTATTTATTCTATTTACTCTACCCAGCGTGGCATTTATTACGTGTATTTTACGTAACGGTATTACTTTATACCGGTTCCCGTGATCGTCGAATACCGGACTTTACTCAAATAAACGTTCGCGCGGTAACACTAATGCACTTACAACGTAGTACGTCAATGCACTTATCGTCCCTTTGATCGCTACTAATAATATTTATAACGCGAGCGCACGTAATGCCGTTATTCCAAATTGTTTCGATAGCACAGGGTCACCGTTTAACTAATCGAGTAAGCGTCGCGGTTTCGATGCCAGAAATAATTCTCCAGGCACCTCGTTTCGACGTTGAAAATCTCCTCGCGCGCGCTCAATTTCGTCTCGGCGGGTATGCTAGACGGTATTTAACGAGGCCGGACAGACCTGTCGAAACTTTTGACAATCGCGTAAAGTTTCAGATAGAATCTCCCAGCGTTGCCTCGGTTAAACGCATCGAAGTTCTCTTCACGTTTCGTTCGCGCGCGTACTCGACCGTCTTACGAAAAGTCATTACCAGGCGGTTTGGCTTCCCGCAATCCCGGACAACTAATTAACTATTTTTCGAGCCAACGAAAGTACCGCAGAGCTATTTCAAATTGATACTTTGCAGCTATCGTAAATAATAACCGAAGAATCGAAATATTTATCCACTAAACTCACGCTTTATTTATCCTCGAAATTTCGCTATTCGGCTCGTACTTCTTTGATCTCGTTTTCATAAATTTTGTATCCTCGCAATAATAATCCGACGGATCATAAAGGACGGTAGGATAATGAAATCCCTTTAATTTAATACTACCTTTACAGAGCATTCTATTTGTTCAAAATAATAGCTCGAGCGGATACTCATAACAAAGATCCATCTGTAACGAAACTTCTCGCGAACGCGCCGCGTCGGCTAAAGTAAAAACAACGAAACACCCAACTTACGATAAACGTGCGAAGTTCCATAGCGATATCCGTTTTCTGAATGCAATAACACGAGACAAACTGCGTCCACGAGTTCAATGGTGAAGACTTCCCACGGAGGTACCTGGTCGCCAGACGACGGTCATAGCAAAACTGAACGGATTGAACCTTCGCTATGGTATAAGGTACCACCGCTTTACCTGTACACCTGCCCGTGTATCCCCGGTACGCACATTCACGCTGGACGATGATAGAAGCCTGGATAGCGGGAAACGATCATCCAGACGGGGGCACCGACGCTCGGTGGTATCGCCGTCTTCGAATGGACAGTCGATGTAACACGGTATCACGCATTCCAACATGATCGTCACTTTCCACATACCTGAATTTTACGCTTACATGATCGCGCGTTTTGATTTCTTTGATTTCTCACCACTACCGCGATACAGCGATTGCTATACCTCGTGCAATATTTTGGATGGCGTGGAAGAATCTTTGTGACACGTCGCGCGTGGATTCAATAGAGTATTTTTTTGTAGGGTATGGATATATTTTTTATTGGATAAACAAATAGATACATTATGTCGTGCAGTTTGATTTCAGTTATTGCTTATAGTTAACTCTTCGGTAAATTCGGGAATCGTTCTTGGAAGTAAATTTTTAATGTTAAAATAATAATCGAATATTTGTTGTGCGCGTACTAACGAGGAAAATCTAATACACAAAACCTGTAATACTTGTTTGATATACTGATATTTGTAACGGGTCAAAGAAGAGATGGAGTTATACGCTTCGAACAACGCAGTACTTGAGAGGGTTTTGTTTTTTTTTTTAACTAGCCGTTACATTTTATTTCACGGTTCCTGAAATGACGACGTAGAGATCTGTAACGAGATCAGTCAAGATCGAAGAGTTTCCGGAAATGCAGCGTGGCCGTAGGAGTTGGTCAAGGCCATCGAGTCAATGAACATCCTTCCAGGTTGAATATAAAGAATGTGGAACGGTAACCCGACGGGCTTGCTCATTGGCGTAACTACCATCATTTTTAATTCTTCGAGAGCGTTCCAGAAGTTCGAACGCCTTGTGCTCCGGATTGATTATCGTGATTTAGTGCTTACAAAATCTTGTATGTCTCGGTGTTTAAAAGATTTTGGTTCAATCCCGATGCTTCGGTTTAAATATTCGAACAAGACATCAGTTTTGTAATTGAATTCGCATCGATCGAATTATTGTAATCGAATTATACAATCGTATTTCCAGTTAGAGTGACATTAAAATAAAGGAAATTTCTAAAGATATATTGATACGTTTTTTTTTTACTGTCTCAGTTTACGTATGCGATCGGTGTAACATAAACCAGGTCGATGAGTTTACTGTCATAATCTACCGAATGGGGGTGGAACCTGCATTTATAATTGCGTACCAGCATACCTGCATTTACTAGCATCGGTAGAAAAAAAAAATGTCAAACATCGATTTGCATTTTATCGTATATACGAGTAAGTACTCTCGTTTCGAAAGCTTTGCCCGATTTTGTGGTTATAAACGTGGAATTACTCACTTGTAAAGGTAAAAATATATTTAATTTATTTCATTATTTCACTGTACATTGTTAGCGGTAAGGATGTCAAAAATATATTTATTTTTTATTATAAATCATTTTATTAAACTAATGAATAATTTAACTTCACACGAAGGAAGCTTAAAATTTCATGACCTCGATAAATAAAAACAGGATTCAAAACTGTTACGATTAAGAATGAAATACTTGTACAAATATTTTAACTGTCTCTCGAATTATATTGTTTACAGAATTATTGTAAAAAATCATACTGACCTTCCGACGTCTTCTTCGGTCCCTCGACGTGACATACTCGAATTATTTCTCCCACAGATTTTTACTACAGGCAACTACTACTCTTTCTCTTTTTCTTTTTTCTAATTCCGTTACATAGACTGCTACCTCGACCCAATGTTTTTATAAACGCGTCCAGTAATCGAGTCTTTATTAAACGACCGTCTTCTGATTTATACAAGAATGCGTATGTATACTCGGTGTGTCGAAACAAATATAAATACCCAGGAAACTATCTACACGTAGATATAAATATCTTTCCCTCTTTCCATATCTCGAATCACGATACAGAATATAACGTCATTATTCTGCAAAATGTTCCACGTGACTCGAACAGTTTAAACGTCACGATGGATTCGTATCAGTTTCATAAAATGAAACATCATAAAATGAAACTGACATGCTCGTTATAATTCAACGAAAAACGCGGTGGAGTGTGAACAATTTCTTTTCTTATTAATAAAAACACCGTTGGTACTCGTTCCTCGAGAAATCAGAGAATCCAAACGAACGTTTACTACGCTCGAGTCGAGTGGAACACACTGCGTATTAACAAATATACATCTTAAACATTTTTTCCATCGATATGTTTAACACGTGCGTCACTACTTGAGAACGGAAGGTGTAACACACAAAACAGTTTTATACTTAGTAGGATAGATGACATTTATTTAATTACTTTATCGTTATTACTTACTACTGAATGCTATACTCGTATAGGTATCTATAGTTATGTCGATAATTATGCGTGAATTTAAAGAATGCGTGAGGTCAGCCGCGAGATGTATAGCCCCTGTCAGTATTACAATGATCGTTACAAGTAAATAATTACAAAAGAGAAATCATGTTGTTCTTCGATGCGAACACTCGTTGAGGGGCGATGGCGGTTCATCAAATTTTTCTTCTTTTCTTTTTATCGGTATTGTTTTCTTTTTTTTTGTAATTAACGAGTCGTTACCCAACTTGCCTTCAATCGTCGTTCCGTTCATTGATCTGTACACGTTTTGGATTTATGATCTTCGATCGTAGCCAGACCGTTCGTCTCGATTATGGTTACTTCTTTTACTCGCAAAATCATTCTCGCGCTCCTTCTCGAAATAGCTCAACTCTTTTGTACGGAGAAAATGAAATTGACGTTCTCAAAATAATCCACGAGTTACGATTCCTTTTCTCTTTTCTTTCCTTCGCGATCTACGTTACATAGATCGAGATCGATACCTGACCACGATCGAGCTTGTCATAAACGATAAAATATACTATACTCCTTTTCTCCAAATAATCTGTTGGTTAATCGTTAACGTAACGTTTCTCTTAACTTTACTTTGGAATATTAATCAACATTCGCGATATTAAATCGGCAAAATCGATCCGCTCGATCGTTCTTCGCACAAAAGGTTTGTTTTGTTTCTCCATTCTCGGATCGTATGTCCTCTACGATCGAAAATTTGAAGAATCTATACGTTTTCTTTTGCGGTCTTCGAATTCGTTCTTTTAAATAAAATTTTCATTCGCACGATACAGCTGCACATGAACGACTGTCACGTTTGTTTTGTTGTTTTAAAGAACTCTCTCGATCGAGTAACAAATAAAATAATACGACACCGAAGAAAAGTTTCTTCGTTTTCTTCGACACAGAAAATAAAAAAAAAAGATCGAATACAATTGAAAAAGTAGGAAAGTTTCTATGAGTATCAACATCCGGACGCATCATCGGAAATGCTTTGAAACTCGTATACGATTGCACGTTTGTTTTTCTTTTATTACATTCTTATTAAAAACCCATCGCCCTGTCGCTCGTAGTATCATTGCTTTTCTTTATTACTGACAACAACGACGAGCCCTTAAACTTTTAATTGCATTCGGCGATTGATCTCAATCTATCACGAAGACGAACATATTGATTTTTGAATCTCGAAGACATTTCACGATTGCAATAAAATATACATGTACTTAATAATTGACAAATAATTCGGTTCGTCGGGACACTTAATCGAAAAGAGGCAGGTAAGGAGATAGTTGTGAGAATAAAAAAAAAAGAAAAAGAAAAAGCAAAATGGAAAATCACGAACCGCGCGAAAAGGAAAGGGATTTCGTCGTTCCCGTACCACGCTTTATCTACAAGTTTCAATTTCATATTCACGCGTTTCATCCTTTTCATTGCCATGAAACTTTGATACTCGGACTAACGTACTGGCCAATGTTTAAACAAAAAAAAAACCTTACGAAAACATCTACAGCCGAATTGCACCCGACACTTTGTACAACTTACACATTTACATAATGCGCCGAAATAGTACATATGCACGTATGTATACATATACGCCGCCATTCCCGACTCGAGGCACGATGAGAAAAGAAACAAACGAAAGAGGGTAGGAAATATAAATTACAATGGGTCGCGACGGATGGGCTTCTCTTTATCAACTTGTCAAATTCCACGATTGCCCGAGGATACACGAAATTTTGACGTGCGCGCCTTGTTTCTTTTTTTCTCCCCAAGTCCCAATTTCGAACCTCTGATCGGTCGGACGCGAATATCTCTCACCCCTTCAACCCCTCAAAAAATAAAAAAAAAACACGTTAAACGGACAATCCATCTCTCGATTCTCTCCAATCCCGAACACGCAAAATAAAATTTCTTTTTTTTTTACAGTTGTACACACTTCTCCCTTAAATAAATTAAAGCTATCCTTTAGTTTCGTCGCAGGAAAAAAAATGTTTTTAAACGAGAGACCGGTCACGCTAATTTTAGGGGGAAAACGACAGTCGACGCCGTGACGGACGTCCAAAAGGAAATAGGCTCCGCCCAGTCGACGCTCTGGCGCTCTACCAACGCGCGACATTTACAAAAGAAACGTGGCAGTGGGGATGGTGTGGGGGGGGGGGGGGGGGGAAGGAGGCGAGACGCATGCCGAGGCGCGGGTTGGAGTTAAAAAAGAAAACGAGATAATTCCTCGGAACAGTGGAAGTTAACGCACAATTCGCGGATCGTGAAGAGAACAAAAATAATAATTCGCCTAACGTGTGTGTACCCATCGACGCACACTGGCCGGATTAAAATCCTAGGGGATGACGTGCCGAGCAAACGCTTTCGTTTCCTTCGGGATTCGGACACGCGGGTCTCGTCGAGTAATATCTCTCGGCGCCGTATCTCCGGACCACCGTTATCACGCGGGTTCACAACGGGCGGTCCGTGAAATACCGACGGACGTTCTGCGTTTTTTCTTTTCTTTCTTTCTTTCTTTCTTTTTTTTACATCGACACGGTTGGCGAAATGCGACGCCGCTCTGCAGCCTTCGAAATACTGTGTGCGCTTCTCAAAAAATTCAAGTACAGCCGATCCACGGGGGTGCGAGGAGGATCGAAAATCGCGAACGACGCTTCGAACGTACAATGCCCAAGAAACCCTTTATAAACGCGAGCGGCGGGTGGGGAATTACCGTTTAACTACCTGAAAAATAATATTTTCATCATTGGTTTTCTAACTTTCTTTTTTCCTCGTTTCGAACTCTCTCTCTCTCTCGATACGTTGTAAAAGTGACAAAAGTATTATCAAAATAGAATTCTGGTTCTGCATAAAGCAAAAATTTACCTAGTGTTTTTTAAAAAATATCACTTGGTACGTCGATATAGAGGCAACAAATTTTTTATTTCGACGTTACAAGATTCTCGTCGGCGATTTCGTGCGAGAAAAATGATTTGAGAATCAATTATGAATTAATTAACGCCGGTTTACGTTCAACGGCCGTCGATTATAATCAACGTTCTACAATACCGAACGTCCGTCGACTATAATCGACGAGCGTACCGAGAGGCTTAAATAAATCGGAACTATCTTCCGTTTATTATTATTATTACTTTCCTATCAAAACGATTACAGTCGCTCTTCCCGCACCGCGCCCGCGTCTATTTGAATTTCTTTTGAAATACTCGCTTCCTTCCGTCGACGGAAAGACACGCGGAGGAAGAGTTTTGCACTCTCCGTAGATCGCCGGATGAACTTCGTGGAAGATATATCAACGATTCTCGAGAGTAACGATAACCGATCGAGAATCGATCGCGAGAAACGATGCCGCGCGACGGCGATGAACATAGTTATCGCGGTCACCATTATTCGCGAGTACGGTTGCGCTGACGTACAATCTTGGGCAGAGAGACGAACAATAATTACGAAATTACATTCCACGTCAATGAACAAGATCGTGAGTCTCGAATTATAACGTGTCAATTCATTCCACGTATATTGGGATTTTCGTTATCCTCGCCGATGCAATTTTGAAAAATACACTCGCGGTATAGTTGTATCTTCGTTTATCTTTCTTAATCGATCGTAACACCGAGGATCTCGCTTCGCCGACGTTGAACATCGATAGACCTTTCGGAGCTTCCGGTTTATCCGACGATAAGAAAGTCTCGCGAGAATTAATTATATACACTTTCGTTTCTGAAAATGAATGAATCACCGCGGTACAACGGGTCCCTCGCGCAACTAATGGGCGGTACGTAATCGCGTTTCTTTCCCCGAGGTTCGTCGTTACTCGTTGACCCCGTCGCGAATGGCTCCGCTCCCCTCCCCTCCTCGTGACGTTAAAATCAATATCATCCGAAAACCAAAGCGACGTAGAAGAAGCTAGACGATTCCCCTGTTCAACGGTTACCCTCTACCACCCGAACGTTCCTCGAAACTGTACAAAAAATATATCATTTATCTCAACTTAGAGCCGACAAGGAAGCACTTATACTCTACAAAGAAATCCGGGATTCCCATTCGAAAACGGAAAAAGTACGATGAATCTAAAGAATCATATAGTCGCGTTGTTCTCTTGATTACGATCGAGCCTCGATCACGCGTTTATAAAATTCTCCGGTAACCCGATCTTTCCGTAGATTCGATCGAGAGTTACTTCCGTTATAAAGTTTCCGAATTTCCGCGTCACAGGGATCACTCTCGAGCGAATCGAGGAACGCGATCGATAAACCGACACGTTCGTATCGCGATAATCGAAACTGGATCGTATAGAAGGTAAATTCAAAAATGACTCTCGTAGTGACAAAGAAACGTCGCGTAACGTTCAAGGCCATCGAGAGATCGACGACTCGAGATGATCGCGCGTCTATGGAAATTATTCTACAACCGTTCTCGAAGAGTGTACGTCAACGCGAGATATGAATGAGATTGCAATGAAACAGTGCTCTCGAAGATTCGTAATCCTTATCTAACGTATAAGTCCCTTCCGAAAAAAGAAAATCACGTGGGGGACGAAATCAATGGACGAGGTCCCCTCTCTTCGACGGAGGGAGGGAAAAAGACTTTTCTTGTGTCTCTCGTGCACTTTTTCTCACGGTAGCTCACTCTTGACTCGATACTTTGCGTCTTTCATCGTGTCTCTTTTTTTTCTTTTTCTTTTCTGTTGTCGCCCCTTTTTCTGTACTCTCTCAATTTTTCCTGTGTTTTTTTTTCGCTTCCATGTCCTCGACTCGTGAGTAGAGAGGAGAGGAAGGGATGATTATTCGTGGAGTACAAGTGCAGTGAGAGGAGAGTTACTGGATAAGGAAGAGAGGAAATTGATTTTTTTGCTTTTCTTAAAACGTTAGTTTGGTCTCGGGGTCCATACGACTCGTGAAGAGTTATTGTATGAAATAATCGGGATGATCTGAGTCCTTTTCAAACCTCTTGGCCTCCTCCTGCATGCTCTCCTTGATCTTGAGTATGGCCGCTGACTCGGTCTGATCCTGCGAATCAACCAACACCAGGCCGGTTACACGTAAGAGGTCAGGTAAGCCCACCTTCTGGGTGGGGAATACCTTGCCCATTTCTTTTCCGCTTTCAGCGTTTTCACCAGCGAGCTGAGAGAATTTCCCGTTAGTGTCCCTCCACGCGAAATTCGGGGTAAAGGCGCAGGGAGGGAGAGAAGTCGTCGGATTTACAGGACCCAGTCCGCGACGCGTTGCCGTCTCGCGTCCGTGAAACGAGAATATCGCCGGACGTTATCGTCCAACGGACACGGAACGAACGCGGAACGGACGTACCCGTAAATCCGGCAACGCTAACGGACGCGAAATAAAAGTGCGACGCACACGCGTTGATCTCCCTCTGTTAGCGTCATTATCCCCGAATTTTCGTGCGAGGCGTCGAACATTTATTTTCCTTCGGTCAAAGTATCAGTGAGTTTCGCGCGTCAAGTTCGTTGCCGACACGGAAAATAGAGAATGAAATAAAAGGAACAACGGATTGAACATAACTTTATCAAAGCCCCAACGAGACCTCGTGATTAAACAGGAATATACAGAATATAAGATTCGAGTGTCCGCTATGAAAAATAAATCACCGATGCATCTGGAAAAGAAAATCGAGCGTCTGAAACAAAGAATTTTACAAAATTTTAATTGTATCATCGTTTCGACGAAAAGTGACACCGTTGCTTAAATCGTGAGAAAAAAAAGGGAAGGAAGAATATGTCGACGTGACCAAGGAAATTCGCACAATTCGCTGATCCTACATCGACCCATCATCATCATCATCATCATCATCATCATCATCATCATTATCATCGGTCGATGACAAATAAAGAAATACGCTGACAATGGCTGCGTGCATTCTACAGCGCAGCGCGGTGTGACGGTGCGTCGTGAAGGGGCTGGGGCTCGTGAAACGCAAAACTTGAGAGGATGTGAAAGAACGTGGAGGAAACAGTGGTTTTGATCAGGAACCGAAGAGTGAAGAGAGAAGTGTGGTTCCAGTTTTCCAGGGCGCTCTGACCCACAACACATGGACGTTACGTAAAAGAGTGAAGCTCGTATCGAGCGAACAAAAAAAAATATATGTATATATATATATAATATGTACATACAAATAAATGTAAGACAAAAATCTGTTTTCTTTTCTTTTTTTTCTTTCTTTTCTTTTGCGCATTCGCCGCCTGCCCCCCACACACGCACACCTCACCGAGTAAACAACAACTAGAACCATTATTACAGATATAAGAAAAAATTGTAATAGAGAAACTCGACGTGTCGTTCCCTCACGAGTACTTAACAAGAACTTATTTTTCCCTTTTTGCAGACAATAGACTCTTATTATTTTTTTTTTCTTTTACTCCGTTTGAATCGTGTCTCGATACGATCTCGCAATCCACCAATCGCTTTGCGCTCACGCATCCATGTGCTACAGGTCAGTACAGGCTAGTACTATATACAGCTATCAGATTTCTCTATATATTTTTTTTGTCTCTATCTCCACTAAAAAAAAAAAAGATCCTTTCGTCTCGAGCAACTAACGCCAAACGCGAATATGGCTTTAGTCTTCATCTCTTTGTCTCTATTACTTGCTTTTTAGTTCGAGATTAGGAAAAATTCGATCGATATCGACATCGCCATTCGGCATTGACCATATTTCGAGTATCACAAACATTGTGTTCCACAGCAATTCGTCGTTACGTTAACGCCACCGTTATCGTCGTATAGTTTTATTTTATCGCGCTGTTATTGGGTTTCCTCGTAAGGCAGAGTTAATTGAATTACTTTCGTCGGCGATCGGAGCACTCGAACTCCCTTCGCACGCGAAATTATCGTTCGTCGCATTCCATGAATGTTACGCATGTTGTAAATGTTAGTGTCGATGAACCGCGACCACTGTATATTCGCGGTAACACACCCCCGTTGAAGCATGCCTCGAAACAATGAGAAAAAAAAAAAAGTAATGAAAACGTGTCAGCCTCGTGTCTCTTGCGCGAAAGCTCAGGACAACGCGCCAAAAGCTTTCGTGGCCTCGAGAACGTGAGAATCGAAAGCTACGACAAGCGTTATGATTCACGTGTGTCGTGTTAGTACAGTAATTAGACGAGGAAGAAAGCTAGAAACTCTCATTTCGGGATCTTTAGCTCCTTCGCCCCTTCGCGACGCCAAGCTTCGCGCTGAGATAAAGAAAAACAATAACGATCGCCACTAGAATTTGTTAAGCCACAGCAAAACTGATAGATAACGCACGATGTTCCGCACAACTGATGTTAATCACGCGGTTAACGCAATGTGAAACACAAGTGGCATGTGATCACGGTCGAGTCTCGATTATCCGATCGCAATTCCCCCGCGACTCTGCGCGTTATCCGTTCGATCGGTAGACACTTCTGATACAGAAATCTCTTCGCCGATCGTGTCGACGGATAATTCGTATAACGGGGGAACTAACCGCGCGGATAATCAAGACTGGATCGTACCGGAATCTCGAATCTAAGAATCCACGGAGAATATTAAATGTACGGAAACAGATAGTCATATATAAATATCCTAGTAGCCAGCACCCTGCGGATTAAACGCAAATAAAAAAGAAAAACGCAGTATTTCTCAGTGTAACAGGTTTACATTTATTGTCTCGATCTCCCCTGGCTTAGGCATATATTAATAATCGTAAATGTTCACCTCCGCCGTTCACTTTTGTAAGTCACGTGGGCCTTACAACGTCGGGCATGTGTAAAATAAATCGGCGTTTAATAGTAACCCAAGTTCCGCTTCCGCATACGATCGAAGCACGCTTTTAATGAATTATTCTGTTATCACGAAATTAATTATTTCTTCCTTACGAGCGCACGACGACGAGGTCGTGTTACAAGCAACAAAAAGACTATCTCCCTCCTTCTCCTTATCACCGTTATTAACAATTCCTTCTCGTCCTATTTCGGCTCCCTTCGCCGGGCACGTACTTCGAACTCCCGAATGCGCGATATCACTGACTATCGTTATTATTATTATTATTATTATTATTATTATTATTATTATTATTATTATTTCTTTTTTCCCCCTCTTGATAATGCTCCTTTTCGTTATCGAGAAGAAGGTACACGTGTGATCCGTCGTCGTCGCAAAGAATATATACGTTTAAGCTGGTACAAATAGGGCTTCGTCATCTGTGTCTCTCCCTCTCTCTCTCTCTCTCTCTCGTGTACTTTTTTCTATTCTCTCTCTCTCTCTCTCCCGATTAAAAAGTACGCACTGATTGGCAACAGCAAACACTCCGGAACAACGGCAAGCATTTTGCCTTTTTCTTCTGCCATGTCACGGTCTCTTCGTATTCGTGGCAAAACAGTATTGAGTCTTGGAATAAAATTGAAGTTTAATACTTTTACTTTCTCTCTCCCGCAGTCGATGTCGATGAACGTTTATCAGGATAACGAGACGTTCGATTGTTTTCACGATTTCCGCGTTATCGAGATTACTCGCTAGACATCAAAACTACACTTGACGATAATTACGCAAAACCGGTAGTACCACTCGAAAATAATTGAAACGCGATACGAAATGAATCTCACAGTCTCGAGAGAATTCGTAATTATATTATCTTGCCGGTGCTCTCGGAGTATGCACTTGCTAATTGGCGCTCTCTCTCTCTCTCTCTCTCGCTCGCTCTTTCTCTCCCTCTCTCTCGCTCTCCCCTTATATCATTACATAATTTGATCGATACTTTAATATTTTAAGTTAATTTAAACACAACTAACAGCAGCACAGCATAGTCCAGTACTGACCTATAACCATTACGGACGGATGGATTCCGGGAGGTTCGCACGATATACTTCTTTTGTTTTTCCATTATCGGCCCGTATTTATGTTATTTGCTTGTATTTCTTTTTGTTTTTCTTTCTTCTACACACTCATTCAATTTTAGGTTCAGTACTCACACTGCCTACGGCTCTTATATTCATACAAAAATATCAACGTTATATATATAGCGTGTGTGTGTATATGTGTGTGTTTTTACTGCCGTACGTTATATATATAACATTCCCTTTACTTTCTCCAAGTACTTCGTTAAGTCTGTCGCGGGGGCCATTAGCATCGCAATACTCGGTGACACGCGGTACAGTTTAACGCGAAATTACTTATTGATTTTGAGCATCTGGCCAAAGGACTAATCGTTAGCTCGGATAGCTGTCAGAAATCGACATTGTCAGCGACGATGAATTCTTTCATTTTTCTTTCTTCCTTTATCTACAATTGAGAATCACAAAGATTCCTTTCGTGATGTCAAATAAACGATTTTGCCCCGTGCGTTTGCCAAGCACAGTCGAATGTATTGTTACATGATTAATCGGGCTGATACAATTATCTTGTCGACGATTTATATACAAACGAAATATAGAAAGGATCAGCCGACCGATTGGATCGTTACCCGCTCGTTGTTTTTCACGATTTTACGTTGACGCGCGAAGAGAATCGGCGGTCCTCGAATAAGGCACAGGCAAAACTAGTCGATCTTTCTGCGGCGAATATATATGCGACGAGAGAACTTATCGGACGCGAGATATTGCGATGGCCAATGGCATTGCGAGGAGATGGTGCGCAAAACTTGCTCCTGTCAGCAGGAGTGAATCGTGAGCAAACAGTGGAGGGACTCGGTCCGAGCTTTTCGGCTGATTTTAATCACCTCATTACAGAGTTTTGTAATTAAATAATAAAGGTAAGAATTACTAGGCCTCCGAACGGAGAAGCGTCTCGCGGTGTTACCGATTGAAAATGATAGTGCCACGAGAGTTTCACGTGCACTTTTTTTTTTCTTTTCGACAAGCGTTCGTTTCTTTTTTTTCTTGCTAGAAAGAGTCCGCTCTTTTCTTTTTGAGAGAGATCAACGAAATTTCGTCGGCACGCTATCCGTGCCTCTTACCTGTCATGGAATTCATAGCGTATTCATTCATTTTCTATCCTAATACTGCTTAGAGTCCTAACTCTATAATGGGATGAAAAATAAGCCCAATCGCCGACGCGGTGGTCGGCGGTGATATTAAAAAAAAAAAGGTGAAAGTAAAAAATAAAGATAAAAAAAATAGACAGAAGAGGGAGGATAGAAAACAGAGAATTGAAAAAATCGATTAACAATTATGCGATCAATAATCACAGTAGTTTGTGTTTTTCAGGCACCTTTGCTTACAAGCTAAATCTTCAAATAAATATAAATAATAAAAAGAGCTCTCGACGTTAACGCGTAGTCGATGAAAGGACATCGTACCGTCGACAATAAAGTATAGAAATAATCGTATTAAAAAAAATAGAAGAGAGAATAATAAACCTATTCTGCAACCTTGTGAGTATTTAGCAAAGCATACATGTACATATATGTATACGTACATATACAAAAATACGTATACATGTACGTATACATATACATAAACATATAATAGTGTATCTTGCGCGCGCGCACGTAGTAGTGATGATCCAAATATCATAAGTTTCGTAATAATAGTGTAATGAGCGCTTAAGTGCTAACCTAATCGATTAGGAGCGATTAATAACAAACGCACATCACGACAGATGCGTTGCCAACGAACGGCAATTTTCGCTCTACCTTTGCCACGAGTGAGAATCGTGCTTGAGCCATTGACGAAAGATTATTGAACCGTGTGCACGTGTCTCGCGATGCACGTGCACGTGTAAAACTCAGCGAGTTTGCGTATGATCCTTTTCCACATTGCGTGATTAACACCGGGAAATCTACGGCATCTACGAACTCGGGGCTGGATCCAAGGCGACTTGACTTTTTAAAAAAACTGTCGGGAATACAGAAGGCGCACGTGCGAGATTACTGATTACTCTGTTCTTTTTTTTTTGTTTGTTTGTTTGTTTGAATTCAGAATCCTACTCAATTCGTAATAGCAACGCAAGACTAATAAAAAAAATAGATTGAATAATAACCCGTTTTGCGCGCGCTCGTTAAAGAGACCGAGATATTATTTATATATAGATTACGCTAGAATTATTTTGCCGCGCGGGTAGTTGCTCCGGGATTTTTTTTTATTTCTTAAATAACATAAAGTGGGTACAAGAATCCGGAGGCGCGAGCGGTGATCGTGGTTTTGTTCGATAAAGATTGATCTCGATATTTGTTAAGTGATGGCAAATGTACCATGAAACTTTTTCGAGAGTGACATTCCAGACGATCGTTTCACAAAACCTCTAGCGCTGAACCTTGCAAACGTCTCGTGATTTTTATGCCCACTTTACATTTGCATCATTAGTCATACTGTTAGTATGATAATAGTTAGACGCAGTTTGGGTGAAAAAAAAAAGTTACAACAATATTAGATGCGAGTGGGTAGTCCAAATTAAATTTCCCAGGAAGCCATCCTTTATGATTAAATAGGATATTTCGAATTCTTATAAACTGTTGACACTTTAGTTAAGCATTGACCAGGTTGTTTGGAGTAAGCCTGAGGATAAGCCCTCTAAACGCAATTAAAACCCAATTGTATATGAAATAAATGAATAGTTGTCGCATTGACGAAAGCGCCTGAATCTGTTAATTGCTGAATAATTAGAAGAAAGATAAGGTATAATATGGACTCGCATGGTTTGATTTTCTTTCTTTTTAACGATCACTCGACTTCCCGGGGAAAATTAATCGTTTCTCAATTCCGAAATATTAATCAGCGTCGATTTAGTCGAACCTTCGTTGCGTGGCATTCCGTTTGCGCGCGTATCACCTGATGCGAGATTATATCGAGTGGATTGCAAAGTACGGCAAAAACGATACGTTCGGATGCATATGAGTCCATACTAACACGTCGAGTAACTATCACAGGTAATTGTTAAAGAACCTACTAATACTTACATTTTCTCCAGGACCTCCAAAACCACCCAGATTATAGTCACCTATTCCACTTCCACTGTCTTCCCGTGGTGTGCCGGGACCTCCGTTTGCTGGACTATTCTTCATTCCATCAAGACCATCGCCGTTCAAAACGGGACCCATTGTGTTTGGTCCCATGGGACCCATTGGCCCACCCTCGGGTCCACCGCTCATTGGAAAGTCCTGATATAATCGAATCGATTAGAATTTAGAATATATAAGTAAGGCCTGTTCACGTGCACTTCGGGATTACGGAGAGGGCAAAGTTCCTTCCTTAGAAAACTGAGCTCAAACTTGAAGGGACTCGATATAAACCAATAAACGATGTTTTATATTCGTCACGCTTTCGGCCAACTCAAACTTAATCTAAACAAAATTTCAAATGTTTGGAAATTAAAGTTTACGATGAATAGATGTAAAAATGAATTATTAAGAACGGTATTCAACGCTATCATCGCAAAAATGTTAGAACGTCCTGACGACAAATTACAATAATACACTTACACCAGGCATATTTCCTCCAGGTACAGGTTTCATCATGGTATACATATTTTCGCCACCACTATTACTACTGTCTTGAGGACTGGGCATAATTGGTGTACCTGGGCCTGGAGGACCCGTCGAACCAGGTGGTCCTCCATAATTACCCGGCGATGATGACGAATAATTCATTGGCTAAACATAAATTGACGCCAGGTCTTAGAAGCAACGCAACAGGATTGTCGATGACATTTGAACATTGTCTAACTGACGTCGCGATTCAAATCTTTGTGTTCGCACCGAGGCGCGGGAAATGCGTTCGAAACTTTCTTCGTGATATTTAGAGTATATTTTATAGTGGATTATAATATATTGGCCGTACCGTGGATGTGTTTGGTTGCCACTGTTGTCTACCGCCTGGCCCGGCCATACTCATTGGTGGCATTCCAGGTCCTCCCGGACCTCCTGGGCCTAAACTACTATTAGGTGGTGGCCCTCTCATTCCCGGGCCGTAACTTCCGGGTCCCATGGGGCCCATTCCAGGTCCTCGCGGTGGATTCATCCTTGGATTCATGGGGTTCATGCCTGGAGGAGCTGACAGATAAAAATCAAATTTAATAGATTCGCCGGCGAATACGTGGATATTAATACTGTTCTAATATTATGTTAATACTAAATGCTAATCGTGAATCTATGGACTAACGGCAAAACATGTGAGCTTCGAAGCTTTATAGTGTAGTAAAATAGTTCGGTATATGAGAATTATGTACACAGCGAGTATCGAGTTTCTTTGGAGAAATGCGAGAATCCATATGACATGCTTCATCGGAATCGGAGACAAAGTAAAGCGAGTGGATGGCATGCTGAATTGATAATATTGTCTACATAAATTAACATAGTAGAGAAGCTCATGCGAATGATAAAAACAGCACTACTGGTTGACTTTCATAGATCACCGAGCTTTAAAGCTCTATGGCGGAGAAATAAAAAGAGTACAGTGCCTGCCGAACGAGTGAGATATCTGTTCGAAAAGAATTGGCCAAATGTAAAACAAAAGTCTGAAATTTTAAGTAACGTGTTACGTGTACTCCAGTTTGCATAACGAATCGGATAGACACTAATAATTTGTGGTGGCAGCTTGATATGTAACTGCGGTGCGATTTTTTTATAATACACAGCAAATTGATCTTCCGAACGACACTCAAGATATTTCCCCCAAATTCTTTCTAAAACACATTTTGTTGTGTTGCAACTGGCATGCTGGATGCAAGATCGGGTGAGCAAGTTTCCATTTTTCTTTTCTTTTTGTTTTTTGCGGAGAAATAAAGCTGGTGCAATTGAACTTTTGTGAAGGTGAGAACGAAAAAAAATTGAAGACGAGCAGGAAAAAAAAACTAAAAGTTAGGCTTGAATAAGTCATGTGAGTGTGATTTGGTTGCTGGGTTGCTTCCTACCTTGCCACCCTACAAATTCTCCAGCTTCGCCTGAGGAACACAAGAGCACACATTAGTACGGCAGGTAGGTAAGGTCAGGTTGATGGCGGTAAGGTCTAGTTACTTTGCGGTCGCATAGTGAGGACAGTCTTAAGTACATTCTTACTGCGAAAGTATATCATTACAGCATGTACGTTACAAATCAAATCCTATATACAGACAGTGTTGTTACAATAGAATTGATCGTTGTAATTGTATCATTCGGAATGATGCTACTTATGCTTAAGTTCTCTGCCAGATGTCCATGTTTGTGATATGCTTCGCTAACACATATGAAACAATTGAGAAGAATCCTGTTAACACGATTGCGTGAATGACATTTGAAGATTGTTTATTCCTATGCCAGATATAATTGTGCATCGGCATGATGCACCATGAAAAAAAAGTGTTGCAATAGAATCCTACATAGTTGCTTCGTGCAAAATACTCTTCGCCATATTATTCAAATACCTTCCGATTCGTATCGAAACTCAATTTCATTTCTAGGTCTGATCGATGGGTAACGACAGGACTGAAGCTTTACGCAGAAATCATTGAATAAGATTAACGATGACATTTCAATTTAAATACTACACCACTGCATGTAACTAGACAATTCAAAAACCAATCCACTCCACATCACAGCAATCCAATCCACTTTTAATAATTACTTATTTATTTATTGCTGTGTGGTTTTTGGTATGCATGCGTCTATGCCATTCTCCTCTCGCAATTATTGTCAATGCCAGAAAAAAAAATCAAAATGAATCTAGCATGTAACTGAGCTCTTACCTTGCCTAGTCGGATCCATACTATTTGGCATCATTGGTTGTCCGGGTGGCTACGCACAGAACAAGAACAAAATAAGCCAAACCGATTCCATGTTTATGTGCAATTTTTCTTTCTTGCTTTTTACATACCCCGTTAAAGTCATTTCCCATTTGTGGCATTCGTACTCCGGGTCGTGGTCCAGCAGGATATCTGGGGCCCATGAACTGTAACACGTTAGAAATTTACATCGTGTTAAAATAAATGGTGACTTAGCGTACGAAGATGTAGGTAAGAATGTACGAAGACACGTGAGTCACAGATATTGTGCATTACAGAATCAACACATCAGGCAGCCACAATAAGCGGTGGATCACATACATTAGGCCGTATGACATATGCACCCGATGAAAATCATCATTGTGCAACGTATGAATGTGTGATATATATCAATGTTTTAAATAGAATTACAAATATTAAAGTTCCGTATTCGAGAAGAAATAAAACAAGCATATATTCAAACGTGATGTAGATGGTAAAGCAAATCTTACCTGAAAACTAACAGATTACCACTGCAACCGAAACGGCGCTTATGACATTTTGTACACGATGCGGGAAGATCGTTTTCTTACCTTCAAACTGCGACATTATTCTACCGACGTGCTTTTGTTAATACTGTTTTAACTCTTTCAACCGGGATAACACAATACACAATATTGTTTTTACATTTGTAAGCTCTTTGACGTGTCTTAATCTTCTACTTTTTAATAGTCCTGAGTGTATGTTCTAGAAAGTTACAGTAGCAGTGTTTAAAAGTTACACGGAGTGACAGTAATAGTGACAAGAAAAAAGCAACTTTGAGCAAACAGTATTGGGTGCACAATGACGTGGTGTAATGAGAGCGGAACGAGTGATTTCTCCATGAGTGAGAGTGTACGTGTCGAATGAGGCTTACCTGGGTGGACATCATCTGCGAGTGTGGGGGCGGGGGTGGCTGGGGGTGCTGGGGGGATGGCTGTGATGAGGGGTGTGTGGGCGGAGATGGTCGCATTGTCGAGTTGTTCTGCAACAAGCAACGCAAACGACAGACATGTAGCAACACTGCGATCCAGGCAACAGCTAGACTAGAAGGCTCGGGGATGATTGTGTTAATACTATGTTGGTCAGCGCCTTAAGAATGATTTAAAAGTCATAATTACGAAAGTGGTGTAGATAACAAATAGAAATAAAGTTTGTTATCCCTGTATCCAAAGCAATCCCCTTTTGTAATTATGACTTTGCGATATAAACAGTGACATAAATTTCCATCCTAAATGCCTGAAAATGTCCAACTTCACTTTGAAACAGACGTTATTTACGAAACGAGAAACTAGGGATCTGTGTACCAACTGTATCTTGCTGTTTCCCAAAAGAAATGCAAATATTTCAAAGTGAAACTCTATTATTTTTACCTTATGCTGCCCTTTATTCCAGACTGAATTTACACGCACCAGATATTCCGATAAGCAACATACTCATAACTAAACCGTCTTTTTTTCTTCATCTTAGGTATATTGTAACTTTCATATGATAAGCGGCCAACGAGAATAATTTTTCTCGTAAGATGATAGTTTTAATTGTCTTCAGAGACCTCAACCCCTTAACAGTGACTATCTTATCAAATAACATTTCTGTTTTCTGATAATATTACATATCGTAAACATTTATGTTCGTAACATTATGAAAACGTATGTATGTGCTCATATTTGTACACTTCCTAACACATATATACAATTTCGTAGACCGCTTTGTATTAGTTACTATGCTACTAACTAGGCAGGCTTTTTTTGTTAAATATATTGTGTATTTTAGAGAGTGTTGCCTTGGCTGACGACACATATTTATTATATTCGAAATTAATTGGCGGTTGCTTGGATAAAGAACAGAGGGATGCTACAAATCCATAAGTTTCAAAACAATGTATAAAAAATGGTACATAGTAAAAAGCCGTAGAAGTGGTATGTGCAAATTTCAGATATAATTACATAGATATAAACAGAAGTAGAATAGAAATATATTCTAGTAAAAAGATATAACTTCTTGTGCATTATAATTTTAAAAGGGATGACGGTAAATTCAACGAGACAAGAGCAACTAGTTTCAGAACAATATCAATTCTAGTTTGCAATTGTATAAAACTTTATGAAGTGTCAAAGATGGTTACTTTCAAAGAAAACGAAGTCAGCGCAAGGTGAAACACTCAATCAGTCGTATATGCCTACTGTACAAATGTATTAAATCTAAAACTATTCTAACATCTATACAAAGTCTTTCCCGATAGTATTCTCAGATCTGCTTTATGCAGAGAGGAGTATCAGAGAGTGAAAATGGTGGAGGAACGCACATACAAGTGTTAGATACATAGCAAAGAGTAAATAAGTACATAGATACAGTGTAGACAAGCATGGCATGAGAATCTTATTTGAATGTACACTTGTTTCAAAACCAGCATACCCTGATTGTATGGATCGTGTACATTGTACAATTACTAGATAAGTGCAATCGTACTGAAATCTGAGGTAACTCGTAATCACATGACAGTTTTTCCATGGTACCTTACGTACGATAGCAAACTCTCACTTCGACCTACCGGATTGGAATGTACAAAAAATTTAGACAGAAGTACGATTAACCTGCTCAATATTTCTTTGTTTTCTTGTATTGCTCTTTAAATTGAAACCATTACATGCTTTGAATCAAGTGTAATGTTACAATGAATGAGAATCATAACTATGCATAACAATAACAAGTATGTATGTATATATTAAAGTATATACGTATGAACAGTAAACTAACGTAAGAACAACTGAAAGATTGAACTGCACTTGGATGTCAAATATATACAACGTTGTATATCGCATTTTGATCTTCTTTCAAACAAACGAATTTTATTGGAGAGTTAGCAATGAAATTATTATCATTTATGCATTAAATACTCTTGCATTTGAGATCTCGGCAAATAATGTTGCGCGAATACTGTTCAGAAGAAAAGAATTATTAGTTAACGACATAAGGAAAACTATTCAATATTCGGAGATTTATGTTTCATATTTCTCTTTCCACCTTACCATCTCCTCTATGTACACATTCGCGTATTCAAACACGTAAATGACTAGAGGTTAAACATGTGTCATAAATGATGTGTTAATAACAACGTGCATCGTATCAGAAAGATCTAAAAGTTCGTATGTTTACACTTGTGTACAGGAGACATCTGATTTGTTATGCGTGGACAATCACAAATGTGTGAGAGTGATTGATAAATGATTGTCAGTTGGATAAACTATTTGACCATTAAAATCCTTGAATAACAGCTTCATCATAAAGTCAAGATGTATACACTAAGAATTTAATTGCAGAAATGTTGAACGATTGTTCGATCACTTCTTAATCACTCCTTGATAATGACTAGTCTATTTGAAATGATTAAAATGGATTAAAAAAAATATTAGTGGAACAATGGTACACAAAAACTTACTGGGAAGAATGCAGGGGGCATCGGTCCGCCAGGCATGCCGTCATTTGGTGGCATTTGACCTATTGGGGAAGGCGCCGGTCCAGCATTCTGCAATCATTTTTTAGTTACTTAACACCTCTGCTAACAGAACTAACAAGCTGTTGAAGTTATTAGAAGCAGAGTCTCTTGCACATTTCTTTCAGAAGCAGGGTATACTTTGAAAGAATATACAAATTTGAGTGAAAAATATGAAACTTACGTGAGCAATGCCATTAACGCCATAACCACTGTTCACAAATCCCTGTTAACAGAAAGAAGAATATTACTGTGAATGCAAATATTGGTGCAAAATATTTGAGTTTAATATTCTGTCTCATATTATCTAATATTCTACTTAATATTCTATGTACTTTCAAGACGATAAAGGTACTAACATAATCGTGGAACGCTTTGGCTTCGCTACTGTGTTCACAGGAATCTCGCCGTTCTGGTGCTGCACAATACAGATCCCAGAATACACTGAAAGAATTTGAGAAATGTAAAGGAGCACACATACGCTACTGTAGCTATTGAAATTGTCTGCTAAATAAAACTTACCACCACCAAGAATGTAGAAACCCAGGTGGTTCGCCAAGGGTGATATTTTTCTCCCATCGTATCTGTGTAATAAAACAGATAACAACACGTAATATAGTATATTGTTATTTTCTAACTATAAACAATGAGAGCAGTAATTTCAATTAGTTACCTCCGATAAGAAAGTCTGTGCTGCTTTTTGTGCGCCAACGTGTAACAGATACTCGTACACATACAGTGCTAATCTGAAATATTATGAATAAAAATTTCCTTTAAGTTCTTGTAAAAAACAAACTGATGTTTCAATAGTATTTGTATTCATTTCCATTTCATTCATATACATAACCAGGGTGCCTAATATTTCCACCCACAAAAAACTTGCTTTCCTTGTCAAAATTTCATTAAAAAAAAAAATTTGATCTAACTTTTCGAATTAATGAACACGGAGGGATAATAACGACTATACTCTAGACATATATCATTACATCATACGTCTGTCAAAGCTGTTCAAATCACAGCAATCATTATGCTAAACTTTGTCAATGTTATGATTCGAAAAAAAGTAATGGCTCGTATCGATGATGAGTAAAAATGTGACTCTAATTTTTCCCATTCATCGACGCACCGGTCGGACAGAATTTCAACGTATTTAGGTACAAAGTGTCATTGCGCTTAATATTCTTGCGTGTATTTAGTTTGCAAACGATATAAACATGGCGTCCAATCGGACCGCTCAGCGAGACAAGTGACCTCAGCGAGTGATCATAGAATTCAATCGCGTTTACGAGAAAGCAGGTTACAGAAGACTGTCAGGTAAATAAGACCACTCGCAGTTTCCCTCGAGGAAAACTACGAAACTACGACGCGATTTAAAAAGTTTATCAAAACCTCTACGCGCAGGTACTGCGAACAGTTGGAGCAACAAAACCATTTTTCCCCCCGGATTGACATTAGTCAACATTTCCGTGTAATTCCGTCGCATACCGACGTAGAATTCGAACGTCCTCGAAATCGAAGTGATACGAGCTTAGGTGGTTCATAAATATTTCAATCGGCGAAACGAGCATAAACCCGGACGAGTAATCCGGGTTACCTCCAGTTTCAACGGACCAATATATACACGCACGCTCGGTGTCAAGAAAAAAAAACATGGAGTCACTGGTCGATCAATCGGCAAATTTTTGTTCTCTCTCTTTCTCTCTCTCTCACCCTCTCTCTCTCACCCTCGCGCACGAACACACATACGTACACGCACTCACGTTCGCTCGCTCTTTTATCTTTTGACAACGGATATTGTAAAAATTTGATACGTACTTTTCTCTCGCCTGAGAATCCGAGGGTACCGTCGACCCTTTCCCCTTTGCGTACATCCTCGAGGATCGTCAATTTTTCCAGTGTAAACAGGATCGCCGTTCGTTCCCAGCTAGCAATGTCCGACCACAGATCCTACACGAAGGGGGGAAAAGGAAGAACTGAACCTTCTCACTCCTTCTCTCTCTCCCTCCCACCCTTTCTCTTTCTCAGTCTCTCTGTCTCTCTCACTCTTTCTCCCGACGCCCCGCAGCCACGAAGTAAAACACCGATAACCCCCCCCTCCCGAAAAACGTGTGCACCAGTTCGGACAGGGAAAAGGGACTCTATCTACGAGTGGATCGTCTCCTTCTGGACACACAAAATGTCACGTAGAGCACTCGGTGTCACAGCCGCGGCCAGCAGCCTATACTAGATACAGTACTTTTCATCATGGCTCGGTGAATTGCGGACGCATGACCGCGGAACGAACGCGCGTCGTCATCGCTCCTCTTTTGCTTTTTTTTTGTTTCCTCCCCTCCCCCCCTCGGTGTATGTGTACGCGAGGTAGAGGCTCGAACGTTATATCGCTTGGGATCTCACGTTACACTATCTCCGCTCGATTCACCGTCTTTATTCCGTCGGATCGTTTCGCACTGGTTATCAAAACTCCCGTGTCGCGCTTCTTCTAATCCGAAGGTAAACGACGGCGCGTCCTCTCACCGCGGTGTCGAAGTTCCGCTCGGTCACTTCACTCTCTTCACTCTCTTTAGCTTCGGATATCTCCTCTCTCTCACCTCACCTCACCGCACCACACCGATATTACTAACACGCGTCCCGCACCTCACCTCATTAAAGATACAGACAGACACACTCGCGCCTCGAAGCGTAATTGTGTGCGCGGTTCACGATTCACGCGAAGAACGCGATTCACGAATGAAATCGATGTACGCGCGTCGATTACGAGACCCTACGCGCGAGTTTTGGGGAGGTTAAATCGCTGACTCCACGACTGACAAATTTCCATCAGGTTTTTTTTTTTTTATCACGAGCGTTCTTTTCTAGCGCGATTTGTCGGAACAGTGGCCGGAGCGCGATGTCGTTGTTACACACACGGGACAGGAGTGAACTTATTCTCATGTAAACACGCACGAGTTTTGGAAATGTGTGTTCTACCGTGCTCTCCTCGCACGCGCCGTTCGCACACATGCAGACGGAATACGGGAAGCATTTGGTTCTCTCTTTTGCTTTTGTTCGCTGACTCACTCGCGCTTATCATGAATACGGGAGGTGCGCACGCAGATTTACTTTACAAGTCAGTGACGTACGCGGGAACCGGCTTTTTAGGTTTTGTCGGCTAGAATTTTAATGCTTTTCCACTGTTTGTTAACAAGAGTGCCGGATAATTAATTTTTCAAGCAATGAGCCTCGTGTAACTGGGCTAAAATGTGAAAGTAAATCGTAGTTCTGTAATTCACTTTTTTAAATTCTTACAATTTTGCACACTGTCAGAAATATTCTTCGTAATATAATCAAACTCGATCGTAATACCATTTAACCATAAATATCGAACTATCTCCCGAATCTCGAAAACCACGAGTATTCTCGTCCCCGAAACGAATTATATGGAAATACAGCCGTATCCGCGTCAGGAACTTTCAATAAAAAAGTACAACTTATTCCCTAGTAATATAAATACAAGTAATATAAACAGCGTCCGTTGCGAACGCACCCATTATTACTACGATCCTGAATGCAACTCCACGTCCTATTGGATGCCGATCGCTGCACGTCGGGGGACACATGTACGTACACTCACTCACACACTCGAAGCAGCTATCGGCGCGTGCACCGAGAGTGGTGGGAGCCGAACATCCCCGAACACTTCCGAGTATTGCCGATGCAAAATAGCCGACAATTGACTAAGCGTCGAGGGGTCGGGCAGAAAGGAGACAGGCTGTTCCTTCGGCTGTACAGCTTCCCCTTTCTCAATTTTGTCATGGAATCGTGTATTACTGATTTTTTTTCTATAGCCCAATAAAACCAAGAAATATCGCGAGATTGCTTTCATCCTGGAAAGGGACAAACAAACGCAAAATGATCGGCCCGGTATAACTCGATCCGATCCTCTCATTAGATCCGCGAATTAGACTGAATTTTTTTTTTACAACCATTCAATGTCTCGTTGATTTTCTATTTCGTCGCTGAATTCGTGTGTCGCGGCTTGTGATTTTCTGGTAGTAGTATGTGGTGGAATTAAATCGGGAGACATACGCGGGATTGTGTTTTTGTTTGCGAAAGAGAGAAAGTTGACGCATTATTGGTTAAAATTAGAATTATCCTTGTCAGCGTTCGCACCAGGCATTAGTCCCAACATTGATGTATTACAGACAATTATCCTTTCAGGCAAGTTATGAAGGTGGATGTCACGATGGTTTTTTTTTCTGCTTTTCTTTTTCAGTTTTCCACCTGCAGATGGACGGACCGGGCACGATCACGTGGGAGGAATTTCTCAAAAATGCCGAGAGCTTTGTCCTAATGTCAAACAAAATCTCGGATGGTTGGGAAATTCGGGGAAACAAAGTAACCTCTCATTTCAATCCACCGCGCCAAAAATCAATCATGGTTTCGACCATTTTTGAAACACGAAACTACGAAACCACGAACGGTTTAAGGAAAAGCAAAAGAATCATCGTTCATTCTATCAAATTGCACCGATTGCTTAAATGAGAGTAACCGTTAATTTGAGAGAATTTAAGAATTGATACGGTTAATTAGAGCAGGAAACCCCTGTTACAGGCAGTTAACGATGAACAGCCACGACCTTAGCATATTATAAAAGAGTAATTTGATAATTTAACTCTGCAACGTATCTTCGTATTTCCGTTTAAAGCTATCTTCGACACGTTACATGGTACATACACGCATAGCCCGAAAGCAAAACTGCTTTCACATTCCTTGAAATAATCCGACGTAATTTCTTGTACATTCCATTTGCATCGATTCGATCGCCGATTATCTATATCTATATAGGAAATGATTAATTTTACGTGGCCCAATTCGGCATAGATTTGGTTGTGAAGCGATCGTAATTAGTATGTCGCAATAATTGCCGGGAGAGGGCTAAAAACTATGTCGCGGGCCAATAAAGAAATTATGTGAAATTATACTCGCACGTTTATCTCTTAACGTTTAGCCAGTACGTTGCAGACACTTATGGTAAATTAAATTTTCCTCGTTTCGTGGTTCGTCGTTACGATTGGCACGGGTTAAATAATTTCGACGTAACTGAGAATGATTTACAAATAAATTTTTATCATTTCTTTGTAGGACGTGCCAGGCGAGGCTTATCTTTTTCGGCAAGCGAAACGTTTCGTTTCGTTTTACAGTGATTTCAAAAACTGCTCGGCGTTCGAATGTAACGATCTCGACGACGAAGTGGACTTTGCGTTAGAGCCTGATCCATTTGAAGCCACTTCGACAATCGAAAGGCCTTTAGTCACCGAACACCATGTGTTGTGGTCCATTAGCTATAGTGTGCCAGTCTTATATTTTAATGGATGGAAGTCGGGTATGCACGATGAGTATGATGCTTGAATAATTTACATCGTTTCAGCAGCTTACCTTCACGAATTATTAATGTTTCATCTTTTCACGACCACATATTAGTTTTTCGTATAAATCAATCGTTTTCACTTCAACTTTCATGCTTTAAGAAGAAAGATCATATCTTTTCTTTATTGATTTGTATCGGTAGTTTAGAATAATTCTTTGAAATTTGTTAATTGTCGACGCAATTATTTAACATCGGGTCAAGTTTGCGATTCTAGTTGAATACTCTTTGCGTGTTCGAAAACAGTCTTTAACGTTACTCATTATTATTACTGTTGTTACACATATCGGAGAAAGTATCCCCATCAATTTTCTTTAGCCGCGGTTTCGCGCATCGGCGGTCCACTTTTAAGCGCATCCGACGAAAAGCCATTAATTTTATAATTCCCATTCATAAAAATATGGAACTTCCATCACAATCGCTGTCTGATCACCACTAGACCTTAATCTGGTATGTACGATCTGATGGAAGTGGCAGCCGCCATAATGCTGATTGTTCCTTCGATTCTGGCCTGTCTTAAACTAGGCTAAGAAGTTAGTAAAGGGAACAAGAGTGACTGAAGAAGAAAGGATACGAGAAACAAAGGAAGTTTCGAAATTTCGCGATGCAGCGTGCGGAGGAATGCCCTTTTCAAATATTCCCGCGGTTCGCCCCGTTTCTTTTTCGTTGCAATATTCGTTCTCTTCCTTCTAACTGTCTTGAGTTTGACGAAGAATCTCGAAACCGAATGTTTGTATCGCTCGAGTACAATACTGTTTAAAGTTTATATGAACTTTCGACGAATTTCATGCGCACCACGTGCTTCGGTTTTAGAAAGGATTTATTGGTTGAATGTCACCAGAGATTATGTCTGTGTCTATATTGTCGTCGTTTCATGATTTCGAGAATCGTTTCGGAAATCAGTCACCATCATTTTTCAATTTCTTCGATCAGATTTTCCTGGGGTTAATCCAATCGGCGTGGAAGAGGCCCAATCGCTCGTACCTGGCACCGAGTTGAAATACACGGACTTATCACAGGCGATACATCCCCTCGTCGGTACGCCATTCTTGCAATTGCACCCTTGCATGTCGCGCGAACTTCTACAGATCACGAGCAAAAGGTGAGTAGATCGAGAAACTAATAAACGACGGATTTATACGTTTGATTGTTGTCTTTTTTATAATACCGTAACACGCGTGTATCGTTAATTTTAGCAAAAATAAACTGGTCAGCTGGTTGAGCACGATGGCACCTGTCGCTCTTCGTCTCGCGATAAGACCAGAGTATTACGAACTTACTGTGTAAAGTTGTGATACGTTTATCTATTTATTACAAATAAAGCGGTTCGTAAAAAAGGGATGATTTGTTATTTAACAAAAACCTCGTCTACTCCTATCCTAGCACAAATTCGTTTGTATAATCAACGAGTTACCATCTGTTCGTAGAACTACGATCTCTATAATTCGATAAGAAATCAAGTGTTCACGGAATTTGGTTTTTGGAAATCGTCACGGAAAGTCAAGAATTTCCGAAACACGTGGCCGTTAATTCCTGTCGGCCGAGCGGTCGCAGCTGTAAAACCCATTATTCAAACGACGATGCGTACGTTTCTGGCGCGTCACGCAAATACAGAAGTATAGTAACCGAGAAATACAACTATTACAACGCGCGTCGGTGCGTTCATAGTCTTCGAGTTGGCCTTGGCCGATCAAAGCTTCCTGCTGAACGCGTGTAATTGTTGGCCGACGATTCTGGCACTCAACCGTTGGCACGCAAACTCGAGCAACAAGAATGAATGACTACCGATGATATAATTACGATAACAAAGTAATTTTCCAACTTCAAATGATCCCGCCCTTCGACGTAAGAACTCCCGCGGCATAAACGCACGTTATTTAGAAAGCCAACAAAGAGACGCACCGACGTCAAATTTGCATTTTCATATCCTCGATCGTCAAATCCCCAAAAAATAAAATGATTTCCACCCCAAACTCGATATCTGATCGAGCAATTTAAACCAGCCCCGTTCGATCAGACGCGCGCTCGATAAATAAGATTCGTCGGCAGGAAAGAGGGCGAGATATCGCTATCGATAACTTCTACTTCGATTCACAGCGAGGACGTGGGTGGACCAAATGGAATGGGTGGATTGGCGCGCGGGGGGGGGGGGTGGATTCTTCAGGGATCCACCACCGGTTGCTAAGGTTACGAGAAGCCAACGCTTGTTGCTTCTTCCTGCTCTGTCAAGGCTCGGAGCTTCGATTAAGCACCCTCGCGCCACGTTCCACACTTTCCTTCCGGAGTTTCTTGTGCGGCCAAAGATTTATCGGATCTTTCTTTCTTCAGGAACAAGAACGGCGTTTCGGGCAACCGGACCGACGATCACCGATCGGAGAATTTGCCAAGGGTGTACACCTTGCTCGTACGTTGGGAGGATTTATTGGCGAAAACAAGCGCACGGATGTCGTTTAATCGGCAATCTTTATTCTTTAATAATGATATGACACTAAAGTGCGAGTGATACGTGTTAAGCTGAAGGGAATATCGGATATCCGCATAGCCGATCTTTTATTAAGAGGGTAGGTGTGTAGAATCTTTAATTTCATGATTTTTTTTTTTACCCTCGCGTCTCTCGTGGTTCGCATTAACGTGTTCGCGCCTACGATCTTTTATAGATGACGATATCAATCGTCGGTGTAAAAACTGAGCTTCCTTCGCGCCAACCACGAGTGGAATCAAGCACTGCTAAAAGTTAACAGAGGAAAAGGAAATAGCGTCGCTATTGTTGCGGAAGCATTGATCGGCATTTCTCTAATCATATTTACATTTCACGGAGGATGCAGGCATTGCGCGCAAGAGAAAAAAAAATCAATTTAACGACTAGTTATTATCGTGCGCTTTATCAACGAGAAGTATCACGGATCGTTATCTTTCACCGGTATTTTACGGTACTGACTACGAAAAAGGATAAAGAATTGTCCGATTAGTACCAACCGATTGACTTCGTTTCGATGAATTTGAGTGTTATACGATTATCGTTAGAATTAGCGCGGATAGGTGCGCCGTTGGATTATACAACGAAGCGCGAAGCGTCGTTAAATTCCTCGGGAAACCTAACGCTTCTGCGTAGTTAAAAGAAAATCTTAATAACAACGCGTCGTGTTGTGACAATTAATGGCATCTCGCAAGGACGATTTCGTTGAAGCTTCGAACGCCTGCTTAATTTTTTATACGTGAGCTCATCGCCAGATCTTGTTTCAAAATGATTTATCCTCGCGTTGCACGATGAGATGCCGGGGAACGTGGCCTTTCCGACAAAGATTTAGTCAAAACATTCTCTTATTTCCCACGATCAATCAGAATTTTTCTCAACTAAAATACGTCTGACGCTCTACCTTGAAACCCACCAATTTTCATCGCTCTCAACAATACGTACATCGTATGTCAAAAACCATTCTCTTCGTCAACAAAATTGCGATAAACCGATCCTCTACCAACTCCAAAAGTCACCTTCGATTAAAATACATCTCTACTCTCGACGCTGTATCTTTTACTCGTACCACCTTTCATCCCTCTCGACCATACCTCGATTAAATTCCGGAAGCCACCCCCTTTCATCGTAAAAAAATGCCGGTCCATCCGATCAACATCCAAAGATTCGCGCGATCGGTATACATTCCTCTGGCCACGCATTTCCAAGCTCGAGCACGAAACCCAGCATTCCCGGCTCGCGTCTCTCCTCGCTTACCAACGACATCCACGTTACGTTTACTATATTACCCACCCCACCCCATCGAGGAAGCACCCTTTCCTCCCCGCCGCCCCCACCACTCGCGCGATTTTCGAACGCTCCGCTCGAATCACACGCTCCAAACCGCTTCACAGTCCCGCGACCGTCATCGCACGGCGTGCACGATAACGCGACACGAGATAGTCGCACACGTTTCTAATTCCTCTATCCCTCGCGGGACCTAGAACCAGTTCCGTTTGTATCGTTACCTTTGTCCCGGCACAGAACGAACTCCGCGATCATTTTCGAAGCTGACGGGAGCATAATCGACGGGGTGTTTATGGTGCGCGCGGAGTAAGCACGGTTGATCTCGAAGAGGGTGCTTTTCGGCGAAATTGCGTTTTGGTAAGGTATCTCGTTCGACAGGATTTAGAGATTAGGATTAAATCGATACGGTTATTTTGTTAATTGACTGGAAATATTCCAAAATCGTCGTTTAAGGGAATCGACAGGTAGGTGATTGTAATTGGTCAGGTGTCGTTGGTAAAATTAAGGGGAAAGAATAAAAAAGTTTCGCGTATAAAAGGAATCGAGAATATAGAAAAATAGTAGTGAGTTTCTAATACATTTTTATAAGCAATTTGTCGAATTATTAAGTAGCACAGTTACGGCTGTTTTGTTGCGGGTCGAGGCGCTATTTCTTCAATTTGTTTTCCATTATTATCGCCGATGAAGCGCCGTCAATGGATTTTGTATAATTCAGAGCAAAAAAAGTTATCAGAGTGCGAATGAAATTGAGATGAAAAAAATCGTGCGTTTCGTCGAAACGCATCTCGCGATAATCAAATTGCAATATCGTTCGATAGGCAATCACGCGATATTTTCCCTCTCGTCGCAGGAAACTCGGATTTATATATACATATATATTTTTTTTCATCACTGGTGCATTGCACGCACGCCTTCGAAATACAGCCTGAACGCAATTGTGCGTATCCGTGTAGCTGTATTGTCGCACCAATAATAGCAGGCGCCTTTATTATGCCGCACAGAGTGAAGATTGCATTTCGTTTGTGTGCGTTTAGGAGAATAAAGGTTGGCACTCTCTAAAGAGAACGGAGTTCAAATAAAAAATTTAAACAATCACCGACTGCTTGATTTCATTATCGCTTTACGTGGTACTTCTAGTTTCATTCGTGGTAGTTGAAAGTTCATAATTCTCGAGAGTGTGAAATTCGCGTGAAAACCTATGAGAAATCTTTGGGTTTTCCATTAACAATTTTATTTGATCGCTACCTGTTCGTATCGTGGGTTGATTGCGTCACAGTCCGGTTCTGCAGGAGCTCATTAAATTGCCGGTAATTTGTGATTGTGGGGGTATTTTATGCACCATAAAAATAATAAATATAAATGGATAAAGATTATCGTGTAAAACTTTAAACCTGCTCCACCTTAAGGCCAGTTTACGTGTTGGAAATATTCGATGAAGGATCGCGAAGTGAAATTTCATTGTTACGCGTTCGGGTAGAAATAAAATGGTTTTTTTTTAATACTCCAAAGTAATTTTTACCGAAGGGCAGAAATTTTGGGAGCACATCATTCTTTTTCCGAATATCGTAAACTATCAACATATGAAACCAAATAATTTATATAAAAATAAAAAGGAACGTCTGCTTTGTTTAATTTCATCTCTCTTCGCTTTAATTTATTCTGAATTTATTACCATTGCGTCGGCCGATCACGTAACGAATATCCGTTCGCTCTTATCTGGTTAAATATGCGAAAATGTATTCCAGATCGAACGATGCTCGTACAGCTAACTTCTATTCCCGATCATGATGATCGTTATTTATATAACTTTTAAAAACCTTCACGTATTCTTGACCCATGCTGATTTTTTTTCTACAAGTCTCTTATCACTGCTCTTCCTGTCATTAAATTGCAATTAAATGGGAGAAAAAGAAGATGATGACATTGTACAAAATAGAAATATTTACATATTCTCGATCTACAGTAATCTTTCTCTACAATTTTCCCGGCTATCATTAAATTGCAATTAAATTAGTGAAAAGAAGGACATCTCGCTAAATAAAACTAATCAATATTTCCATGCTCTTGATCCGCATAAACTCTTCTCCACGATTTTAATATTACCATTGCTCTCGTTAAACTGCCATAAAATGAAAAAAAAGATAAACAGTGTAGAAAATAGAAACAGAACTATGTTTTATTCATTCTAATACGCCTATATGCAAACGATACGCCAGTTTTCGATTAATATTCCGAATACGAATACTTCCTACGCGTTGCTCGCACGTACTATCGAGGTATTCGTTAAAGGAAGAGATTCGTAGCTCGTACGAGAGATTGACACACCTAAGAAAAGATCGACTCTAGACGCCAATGAATTCGTTGGCAACTGTACGAAACTATAACTACACTCGTCATCTCGAAGCTTCACAAACATTATTCTCAAAGTCCTCGAATCGGACTCGCTGTCGCGTGAATAAATCTACGCGTCTCCAAAATATCCAAGTCTACAAAATGTAAGTCTACAAAAATCATTAATTGGGTTACGAAAAGTTGAAAAGACGCTTCCCGTTCCACGATAACGTTCCTCCCATTCGACGAAACGGAATCTCTTTACCGAATGCGTCGGTCACGTTTACCTCATTACGAGAAAAAATGTCTGAAGAGACAAAGGAAAAATGATTTCTGCCAAAAAGCCAAAAGAATGTGATGCTATTCGCGGTGGAATCCGGACGCTCGGGTCCTTGCTGGCACTTCTGCTGAATAGAAAAGTCGTCGGCCACTCTAACGCTCCGAATAATGCCGTCGGAAATGTATCGTGCCGGGGAAAAATGGGAAATGGGCGATGAAGGATCGGTTAAAGCTTTTTCCCTCTCGACTCGAGCCGTAAACGTGACCCATTTGCGTGACTTCGGTATCTTGGTTTTTCCGGGGCAACGTTAAAGCTGTCGGACCCCTCAATCGTTTTTAAAACTGACAAACAATTTATTGCTTTCTTTGTTTCGCTACGATTCGAACAATATATACTTAACTGTAAGAGTAAGCTAGCAGTCGCCTGTACGGTAGAAGAAGCGCGTCTGCTCCAAGCAAGTCTGGCTTCATCTCGTATCCTTTCAATGAAAATTTTTTAGAAACAATAAGATTTCCTAGAGGGATTTGAAATAAAGAAAATGAAACGTAAATAGCAGGTTGGTAAGGTGCCACGCGTTTCCATCGGCGTTGCTTTGAATAACATGAACGAACGACTGATATTTGTCTGTAAAGTGAAACGAGCATATTTGCTGCAGGCAAATCTTATAACAGATTCCATTAAGATCGAAGTGAAAAGTAACAGTGTGAGACTAGACAAACCTTGACCCCTATCCGGTATCCTCGTGTTCGTCTTATAGAAAAGCATTATGCAACGAACTGGCCAATCGCGTGTTAGGGTCTCCGAGACTTCTCTCGTCGCAGGACGCTTCGGTAACTTTTTTAATACCCTTACGATTTTATGCGCTGATCGTAAATCAGTGATTATGCCGAAATCTCAGGCGAAATTATCATAATCGTTATCGCGAGGAGTTGCACAATGTTAGAGAGCCGCCGTTGGAGCGGCTAGTCTCTCGTTCGATGGACAATCGGGAAGCTCGATTATAACGATATTATTACGATATACATATAAATATATCAACGCGTGTTTAATTGAAAATGTCATACGCGATTATCCACGGGACTATTCCATGTTCAAAAGAACTTGTTTCACCTCGAGGGGAATCTCTCCGAAGCAAAATAATCTTCGGTTCAAAATTTTGTTCCAACAACGAACAGTTCGATAGACAATCGGCCGTAAAATTTTAAATGCATAATAACCAACACACATACGCGATACTGAACGTTCCTCTCTTCCCGCAGAGATCGAAAGAAGTTCCACGGGATCTGGGCGGAAGAGTCGTCTCGTCGACCGAGAAATCAGGATCCAATTCTCCCGTGTCACCGATCTAACCCCACGTACGATCGCGTTGGCCGCGGTTGTCCAGGATCAGGAGGAAGAGGGACTTGCCGGCGATATCGGAAGGAAGGGACGTCGCGGCGCGGCGCGAACGCGAAATTGTCGTGGCGAGTGGCGGCGAGAGGGGCAACGAGGACACGTCGGTGGATTGGTAGGCCCGTGACACGGACGAGAGCGAGGCAACAATAGGACGCACGAACGGTGCCTCGCCTGATGGGGTCGTAGCGTTGCGCGTATCTGTAACGCATCTGACGATGATAGGCCAGCGCGGCAGGAAGAGATCGTCGTAGGGGGATCGCCATAGCTAATCGTACCACCCAAGGTGGCACAGATTGAGAGCCCCCATCAAGCACACATCCTCTCCTGGGCCCAACGAGTGTACCCACCACTGTCCGGCAGCGGGTTATCCTATCGTGCGTACACGCGTTATTAAATCCCTCGCGGTCCGTCCGTACGCGTCTCCGTGCTCAGCCCGGCCTATGTGTTTACCGCGCTCTCTTCTTCTTCCACTCCCTCCTTTTCCGTTTTTCTCCGCCACCACCACCACCACCCTGGCCCGCCGGACCCTCGCGAATTGGGTGTAATCAGGGCGCCGTAGCACACCGTAGCGTCAAGGAGCACCGATCGCCGTGTCGGCTGGTTAAAAACATCTGACCCGGAACGCGCGACGTTCGTTCGAAACGAGATCCGTAAATCGTCGTCGTCGTCGTCGTCGTCATCGAGACGGCATCATCGGAGAGCAACAGTTTACGCGCCCTCGACGCAAATCGCTTCACGCCCGCCCTCCTCAGCAGCGGGGCGGAGCCACGCCAGCCAAGCTTCCGGTTGACCGGAAGTGACGCCACACGTCGACCGCTTCGACGCCGTCTTTCGACGGTATAACGGATAACGCCGCGAACGTACCACGCACCGGAAGCATCATGGAAGTCGCCACTGAGCTGTACGTAACTTGTTTTACTCTCTCTCTCTCTTTCTCTCTGCTCTTCTTATCGTTCTTCGTGATTCCTCTTCTTCTTCTTCTTTCTTGTTTTATCTACCGCACGAGAAGAGCGGCTCGCGTTGGTTCGACAAGTTTTTGTGGATGTGATAATAATTTTTATAATAGATAAGCACCCGTGAAGACACGAGAGATTCGGGGTTTTTTTATTCTTCCTGGGTTTATCCGTGTGTCTGTCGGGTTCTTTGAAAATAATTCTGTCGTGGAATCAATCCGAATTCGTAGCGCGAAACGCCCAACAGTTTCTCCGAATTTCAAGTAACCTTTACGCGCGTAGATAGGGCGGTACGGCAAAAAAAAGGTGGACCCAATAATCCGACGTTGACGTAGAGATGATTTTTCTGGTTTAAGAGCACGTTACTAGAGTTGCCTCACGCCTGACTAATGGATTCGTGTATAAAAAAAAAAAGACGAGTTGCGAAACACGGCGATTCGTGTATATTCAACGGACGGGGTTCGTGTAAGAGATTTTAGGTCGCCCGTTCTGAAATATTTCGTCAGACCGGTTAAAGATTGCTATAACAGAAAAAGGTCCATTCTCTGGGGCCAATCCTCTGACCATCACATTTTGCGTTCGTACAACTCGTCAATAAAAAAATATGCAAATCCGACAGATCTTTCACCGAATTGCGTCGGTGCACGTATATAAATAAATATATACCACTTTCTCGGTAGATTAACGCAAAGATCTCAAAATATTCCCTTCTCGCTTCGAAACGATCAATTTGTCCCAGTGAATATTTTTTTTATTATCCCAAAGACCTTGTCTCAAAGAGAGATTATTTATTCTCCTCGCTACGCGTCATTTAAACACTAGTACCTACCGCTCGCGAACAGACGCCGAATGGTATTGCACAACGCGATGATTATAGCGCGCACGTGTATTTGCATACGACGTCTCGTATCGAGTGTCGATCGTAGTCTCCGAGAAAATAGATGCACGGAATATTAATTGCATCTACGATGGTATGTAAAAAAAATATATACACATATATACAAAGCGCTGGCTTCCGGTCGGCACGCGTCGCACGGTCGCTCGCAATCAGAGTGATTCGGATTAAAAGCAAATTAATCAATTAATCTCGCCGCGGAAGTACATTCCAAACACGATCTTTTTTTGTCACTCCGCATCGAAACGATACGCGCCGTGCGTTTAGCGATTACTCGCTCCACGGTTATGCAGAATCTGCATAGCGGTTTGAATTTAAAGTCGATCTACGTGATTCAGAGTTGTGAGACTCGCATATCGATCCCGTCGCGATACGCGAACCGAAGATAAATAAACTAAAATTACAATAAGTAAATAAACGATACGCCTTTGTCCCGTTGCGCCGGAGCGATAATGGATATCTTCTTTCGTAAAACCTTCTATCGCGGCTGACGTAACGTTTCGTCCGTAAAAATGTCGAAACCATCGATCGGGGCCTTGAACAATCGAAAAATGTCCGTACGATTCGACTACGAGGCACGATAGATTCGTTTCTCGCCAAGGCCGACACGAGGAAGAAGACATTGAACTGGCCGCCTCACCGAGGAACTGTTTAACGCGAGGTCAGACGTAAAGACTCGATCGAATCATAGTCCAGATTACTGACCCTCGTCGCGACGAACGAAATGCTTTGTGGGAGTCTCATAGAAATCGTCGCTTTTCTCCATTACGCTCGATTCGCTCCGTCGCCGTTGCGCAAGCATGTATTCCAAATTTTCCCGCCGACCTAAAACTTGTACGCCAGAGATCTTTCTTTCGCGACGTTTTGTCACGCGTCCCCGTTATTTATTTGTGTTCCCCGAAACGTATGCAAGTGCATGTAGGCGGTTCGTCGCGAAAGAGAAAGTTTCGCGAGCGCTTAAAATCACCCACGACGGTCCTTGACACGGAACCACGAATTTTCTACGATACAAAACGCTGCGTAATTTTACGAGAATTAACGTGTTCATGCTTCTCAACTGACGAAGATTTAACAAAAAAGCTAGTTACCATTGACCGTTATTCTACATTGAAATCGTGACGATTAAATTCACGATAGAAACGAATTGCGTGGATCAATTCGAGATTTTTGAAATCCTTGTCTTTAGCAATCGGCGCGCGTCGAATAGTTTGAACAAAGTTTCGAGGAATATTGAAAAGTCGCCAACGACAAAGCGAGAACTTTCGCGTACAAATGATCCAATGAAGGAACGTCAGTTTAGCCCGACGCGCGAATTGAATCGTATGATGATTTAATTCAATTAAATTCAAACCTTATTCGCATATAGTTAAATTAAGACAGAGCGGAGCGTGTGCGGGTATATAATGACAGACCTAAGCGCAGTCATTGTCAATCATCGTGTTTTCCTGTGCGGCACGACGTAGCATGTGCTTCTGTCACTAGACGGTAATCGCGAAGCGGTAAATACTAGCCTACGTTTTGCAAATCAGCACGAAACTCTCGACGTCGCGGCGTGGCAGCCTTCGGAATGAATCCAGAATGTGAAAGAAAATTTGAGAATGAAAATGAGAGAAAGCTAGCAATACGGTTGATTCTCTGGCAGAATCTGTTTTGAAAATTGACGTGAAAGTAAAAATAGATTTGGTCGTTGAAGATTTCCGCCCTTTTTGGGGGAATAATGAGAGTGAAGCGCTGAAAGCTTTTTTTGTAGCTTAAAATCTTTTTTCCGCGTTTATTCTGATTCACAGATTTTATTATTGCATCACGATGCATCAGTTATGAATTAAATATTCAAGGTGTTTCATGTTTTCGCGATGCCGTTTCTTAAAATCTGACACCATTAGAAACACTATATCTCTCGTAATACCGCTCATTTGCATTATGGAAATATTGCTCCGCGAAGTGGTTTTCTCGGGAAAACAAAAAAAAGCGCATTGAATCTTTCAGCCTTCGATCACTGAGATGCTTAAGGAATAAATATAACTCGATGACACCATGGTCGCGTTGTATCGCTAAATGCATTTATTATAATATAATGAAATTAACGATAAATTCTGCCAGTTAAACAAACGTTTACGCGCTTTTACACGTTGCTCAATTTTCAAGCATTGCAATCGTGGTGAACCGAGGTCTTATACTACTGGCCGTATCGTACAGACTGTATACTACTGAAATTGTGCCCGCACGTTTCTACCGTAACTACTGATAATGATAATTCATCAAAGTATGCCCGTTGTTGGCAGCTACCTGAGAGCTAATAAACGGGACAGTAATCAAGTGTTTTACATTGTTTAAATTAACTGGAGCTTCTACTTTGTAGCCTCCGGCAGGATGAATTTTTTTTGAAATTGCTTTTAATTAAACTACAAGAGGAAACTAATTGAAACTTTCTGACGAAATTTTCATTAGTCAATAATCCAAGATAAACGTAATTTAAAATAAGTATTGAAAAAAAACAAGCGGATCGTTTATTTGAAGCCGATAACGAACACTTGGTTTCTATTATGTCAGTTCAACGTTTAAAGTTGATATTCCGATTCGTGTTTACGCGGAATCCGTGCATAGCATTGCATCGATCATGACACTTTATACTGAACCGACATTGCGCGCGGGATGATCGTAAATATAATACGAACACACATGCACCTGTAAATGCCTCAGGGTCGATCGTGTGAGTCACGTGTAGTACACAAACGCGTCGTTAAGTCGGTTTCGCGTCGTTGCACACTATCGACGAAGGGACAATTTGCCACAATTTAATTCTCCGCCTTAGTGTCTTAAAATTGATATAAAAACCAGCTCTTCGTAGGACGCAGAACAATATATAAATATAATAAATAAGCGAAAGGTCAAGTCCCATAACAAACTCTTCTGCTCAATCATAAAAATCAAAATCGTCCGAGTAAAAGTGAGATCATCTTCCTTCCGCCCGACAGCTAAATTGAAGTGAGAAATTGAACCACTTTAGAGAAAAACTGATCCCAAACGTCCCAATTGGGAATTTCAGGTCGCCGTTATCGGGGTCCGATACGCAATGCAGAATCGCCGAGAGGACCTCGTATTACCCTCAGGAGCCGAACAAGAGGCCGCCGACCAGGAAGGAGAGGATGCGATCGTGCTTGAGGCACAATGCCCTCACCATTCTCACCGTGGCGGGTGTCGTGGGCGGAGTGGTCCTGGGCATCATTCTCAGGAATTCACGAACCGAGAAATGGACACCGCGCGAGATCATGTACATCAATTACTTGGGAGACCTGTTCCTCAGGATGCTGAAGAGCCTGATCCTGCCGCTGATCATGTCCAGCCTGATATCGGCCATCGGCTCCCTTGACCTGTCGCTCAGCGGCAAGATCGGAGCGCGAGCGATTGTTTATTACATGGTCACTACCGTCAGCGCGGTTATACTGGGTCAGTAAAGACATCCTCGACGTGCGTCCGGGTTTATTCAATGAACCCCCTCGCTCTTCGGTCCGCAGGTATCATACTGGTGATCACGATTCAACCGGGAGTAGGGGGATCGGCGGGTGTCGATAACAAAAATCCACCGCAGAATGTTTCCACCGTCGACACGTTAATGGATCTGGTGCGAAACATGTTCCCGCCGAATCTCGTGCAGGCTTGCCTCGCCCAGCACAAGACAGACGTAAAGAAGCCGGAGAACAGTACTTCGGGTCAGTTGGAAATAGTTTGTTCGATAGATTTGATTCAGATTTTTATCGTTTTAACGGAAGAATAAACAATTCTGTGGTAATCGATAATAATTTTGTGTCGACACGACCCCGAGTGGCGCTCGGAGGCCTGACACTAATGTTGCTTCAACTATGACGACGAAAATGACGTTTGCTCGTTGAAAACAGACAATATGGACGACTGGGAGCCAGTCGAGAAGGAGGTCTCCGGGATGAACATCTTGGGCTTGGTAGTGTTCTCTACCGTACTGGGCATTACTTTAGGAAAGATGGGCAATCAGGGCAAGCCACTGTTAAATTTCTTCGAATCCTTGTCCGGCGCCATGATGATGATCACCAATTGGGTAATTTGGTGAGTCCTATAGAATTTCCCCAACGTGGCCGATCAATGAGGATATCGATTTACCTTCTTCCAGGTTGTCGCCGATCGGTGTCTTCTTCCTGGTTGCCTCGAAGATCACGGAGATGAAGTCACTGGAGGAGGTCGTCGGACAACTCGGGATGTACTTCATGACTGTCCTCCTCGGTCTATGCATACACGGTTTCATTATACTCCCCGGATTATATTTCGCGATGACTAAGAAAAATCCGTATCGCTACATATCGAACATGGCCCAGGCGTTGGTCACCGCGTTCGGCACTTCCTCCAGTTCGGCCACGCTTCCGGTAGCGATCAATTGCTTGGAAGAGTGGAACGGGGTCGATCCGCGCGTCACCAGATTCGTCCTGCCGATCGGCGCCACCATCAACATGGACGGCACCGCTTTGTACGAGGCCGTGGCCGCGATATTCATCGCGCAAGTGCGCAAAGTTAGTCTTAGCTTTGGACAATTGGTCGCTGTCAGGTGAGAGAACGGATCTAATGTAGAAACTGCATAATCAATACGATCCCACTTGAATGTAGGGTTAAAAACAAATTTCTTGCGAGGATTTTGATATACACGTGGGATGTTTTCGGGACTGGTTACAGCATCACGGCTACTGCCGCGAGTATTGGTGCGGCTGGTATCCCGCAGGCGGGTCTGGTCACGATGGTGATGGTTCTCGACACTGTTCGTCTTCCAGCTAACGACGTCTTCCTAATTGTCGCGGTTGATTGGTTACTGTAAGTGCAACGTACTGTATAACGATGAGAAGAAGGTACCAGGAAGAAATGCGGGGGTTTGATTGGTTCTAGCGTGTCCTATTCGGAACACTGTCACGCAACGCTTATTAAAGGTTCTTTCACACATATCCGATCCGGGTACGGTCAGAGTCCGATCCGTCAGGGCATCCGTGTACTCAGAAATATGAGATTCTTGGATCTCAATGTATGTACGTATTCACAAACTAGGCCACAACTCGGATCGGATGTGTGTGAATACATACATTGAAAAAAACATGTTCATATTTCTGAGTATACACTGTACATCCTGACGGATCGGACTCGGAACGATTCCGGATCGGATAAGCGTAAAAGGCCATAACGTAAGTTAGGTAGCAAGAGAAGGTCGGCGATGATGATGGGAGGCGCAACTCTTTCATTGTACCGCACAGGTGCCTTCTTCTCATTGTTATACAGTATCGCGTAGGATCAACTTCTTCCGATTCGATCAGAAAAGGTATACCTTCCTCTTTCAACTACAGGGACCGCTGTAGGACGACAGTGAACGTCGTGGGGGATTCCCTGGGTGCAGGGATCGTGAATCACCTGAGCAAAAACGAGCTTGCGTCGATGCCTCATAACGCGCAGACTCAGAACGGTGCGGATCGTCACACTACGACGTCCATATGAGGCCAATCCCGACGCTGAACCTCAGGACTCGAGTCTGACGCTCGTAACGATCCCGGAAACGTTGAACGCTCGCTTGGCGACCTCACTTCTCGCCATTGGCCGATCGATGGATCGCCTTAATCTCGATCGACGGGCGTCGGAAATAGATCCGAAACATCGTGTTCGAGACAACGTAAAATAGAATGATAAGTATACTCGTAGCGCTCATCGAAGCGATCCCCCAAACGTCTTTTATCGGATTTCGATCGAGCAACGTTCCCTCTCCTAAATCTATCACTGCAAATCATTCGATTATGATCGAAGCATACCCGCCGACGACGTCTGGCGTTAATGTCATTTACTAGCCATTACTACTAGCCATTATTATACACATAGATGCGTTGTAACAGTCTTATTGTTAGCGAAGTAACGAACGTACTACCGCCTAAGTGTTCTAGTTTACTTTTACAAGTGTTCCCCCGTCTTCTCGTTCTTCTTTTGTCTTACTATCTCACCATCGCGAGTTTCGACATTCGAAATACCTACGCATCGGGCAAAATTCGGATTTCCTATTACGATGGACTTTCGTTTAAGAATCGATGCATGCCCGGTGACGAAAATGATCGAATCTATGCCAAAGTCAATTGTACTCTTCTCTTGCTCTCTTTCAAGAATTTTTGCATTAGGGCGTCACGTGGGATCCAGCGTTTAATAGTTGCAAACGCGATGAGTGTCTGGTACGTTAGCGACGCAGTCGGGACGTTTCACGTCTGACTGCGTAAAGTTATTTCGAAATCGATACCGTTACTGCAATTAGTAACTAATTGTAAGTTGACGACAAAAATCACACGCTGATCGGGGAGGAAATTATTTAACGAACAAATTACGTACCCTCGTCCGCTTCTTGATCTTAGAATTTAATGACAGAGATATTTATACGATTCGCTGCATCGGATTCAAAGCCGGGCGATTAATATTCATTCCAGAGTTTGTGTTAGAATTCGTATGTTCGGGGGAAATTGTTAAAAAACGCATTTTTCTATCTGTGTAAAAGGATTCCCTTTGATTACGGCCGATCGGCAAATCTGTTTCTTCGTTCTTTCGTCGAAAACGCTACATACTTCAAATAAATCCTTTTACATTTAAATATAACAGATTAATAATCAGGAATAAAGCTGTTGGTGTGTTTAACAACGGTACAACAATTGCAACGTCGCGAAGAGTTGAAATACAACCAACGTACTATACACATAGTTGTTATATTGTTTTTAAATAATACCTGGTTCCTGTATCGAAAAGAATAAAGTCACAGGCGTCGGTTCTATTGCGTATAACATATCTTATTGCGCTAGACGAAAAGTGTTCAACAAACTAGGATGTTATGCGATAACTGTTTTTCTTGTTTGTCAGGCGAATAAAAGGAAAGTCGTGTGTATGCGTTTACTTTCGCGCGACGATCAAATAGCGTCTATTTAACGTCAATACGAAACCTAATAACCATATTATTGTTATTGATATCACGAATTAATGTACAGTTACAACTTGTAATCAAATTCTGTGAGTAGATTTTATGTACCTGTACGTAATTAAGTAATGCCACATAGTTGCTTAAACATATGCTGTACAATATTTATTTGTACAATAAATGTACAAACTGTCGTAATAATAAAGTTACCGCTTATTCCTAAACAATCCCGTGTTCCGATCGCCGAGTAGAGACAAAGGGAGAACGGAGACCTTGTTGCTAGATTTATAATTTCAACTCGGCGAATAAATAATTTGATGATAATTATTGAAAAGTATTTATTTCAATCGTATTACTATCTGTGCATAATATAACATTTCTTTGCCGTTCGCCGGTTTTATATTTCGATTTGCGCTGTCACGAGTAGTTAATACTAAATAGCAGTTGCAGAAAAATAAATACACTTTCGAATCTTCGAAATATTAACAGTATACTGAGATAAACACTTCGAAAAGAATTGCGCATAGTATAATTAAGAAGCAATTATATTGCAAACGTTTCTATCACAATCTCGAACATAAAGAACCTGGTTAAGGTCAGAATATTCTATTGTCTTAATTGCGAAAAGATATGCAAAATTGATTTGCACGATAAATCGTTGTTACTGGCTTGATAAAGATTGGCTGATGTACTATGTACAAATGATGTTTAAAACGAAAAGGAAAGCGCGAACTCCGTTCGCCGTCTATTTAAAAACTAATGTGTGCAACTCAGTGACTAGATAAAATGCACTTACGTTATAATACTTGAATGTCAAGGAGTATACGAGGTAAATAATGATTTCTCTAAAACAAAAACTTGCGACCTATGAATTGCTCGAAAACTTTTGCGGATTCGCTGTATATATGTATGTACATGTGCTTGTACACGCACGCATACAGATACAGACATTATATGCTCCCTATAAAAACTTAACGAACGTATGATGTCGCGACTTTTACTGCGAACCGTACGGATGCGCTGGACCTACGTCAATCTAACATTCGTCTAAATGCTGCTTTAAATATGCAACTTAAACGACAAATATATCATTTTGTTGTTCAAGGTAACAACTAACAATCGCAGGACGTTTCAAGTCTGAATGAAATTCTATGACAGAAAGCAGTTCGACGGCATCAAGTATATCAAATTTCTATGCAGTACGGTGGCGGACAAGTAATTCAAGATGTCCGCTATTTATCTTTCTCCGTGTATTTACTTCTATTCGTTTATACGCTTAATTTAAAAATCCAAAATTTATTTGAAATTGTAACATCCAAATATAATTATAGATTGAGGGGTTCTCAAACTTTGTTAAAAAATTCTATAATATATATTTGTAAAATATGTTTGTTTCGTAATAATTTTGAAGTATATTCGGTATCGTTTTCTTTCTAGAACGGTGCAATTACTTGCTCGTCACGGTACATATTGCACTATTCCATGATCCCATAGAACGAAGCATATTTTCTTTGCGATTCCTAACTATGATTCTCTTCCCAACTCGCGGGACAAAAGTAGTGGCAGCGCGTGAAATTGAGAAATGCGATTTACGCTCATAAAGTCTTAAACTTTTAAACAGGCTTCGCATTCTGTACATAATATAAACGATTCGCTAGAGTTATGTATATACAAAATTAAAACGATCCACGAGTTTTACACAGATATCTAAACACCTAGAAATCACAATTACCGTCACCCCGATAGTGTGTAAAATGCCATTCATACTTCGGTAATAAATTGTGCTCGATAAGATTAAGAGCGTCGAGACAGAGAGAAAACAATTTCCAAATTCGCTAAACTTTAATTTAAAACAATCCCTTGTATCCACGAGCTGAGATCATTCGTGTCCTCACAACTGAGGCTTAATGAATTTTTCTCACTTTTTCTCGACTCCAAGAGTGCTTGGGCAGCGGTTCGACCTGTCAGATACGCACCGTGTACCGTACTGTAGAAGGAAGAGTGCGTATGTTCACCCGCGAATGCTATCATGATTCTTGTGGGCTCGTCTTCTTGTACTATAGGCTCGGCTATTCTGTTAATATCTAATTGACTTGCCCCGACAGCCATCGCGGTGTAAGAGCCGCGAGTGAATGGCTGCGAGTGCCAGGAGGTATGCATACAGTTCTTTGGTGCCGGTACAAACGGATCGTTGAGAAATCGTCGTAGAATTGACGTGCACACGTCAGATATCTCGGCTGTACTTAATTGTTCCATATACTCTGCAGCTTTCCCCGATATCCATCCGAGTAAGAGGGTCTCGGAGATTTTAGTAAAAGAGTATATTTTTCTGAACCACGTTTTACTGAGATCCTCTTTGTCTTCTTCAGTCAGTCCTCTGTCGTCCCAGAGAAGCATTACTTCCGAGACACCAGGATTTAAGAAAGGCCTTTCGTATTCTAAGAATATTTTGTCCACGGTACCAAACATAAGTCTGTTTATAGCTTCGGATTTGTAGTCTGGTAATGGTGGTTCGAATATATCTTTTGCTTTTGCTTTAAGAACTCCTAATGGCAATGTACAAATTACGTTTTCCGCTAGTATAGTTTTTCCATTTTCGCACTGAATTTCTATAAATGTGTTTGTATTCGAACAACCTTTCGATTCTGGATTCCCACAATCGGCGTGCTTTTGTTGTTGCCACCTATAATATAAACCCATTGTTTAAACGCTTGTGCAACAACTCGAATGGCAAGTAAATACGTCATCCCAGTATCGTTTTACCTAATTTTACTGACAACGTGTCTCGTGAGAATGCTGTTCTTTGGTATGTATTTAGCCACTGGCTCTAATATAGCGCTGTACCCATCTGGAAGACTAATATTTCCACCTTGTAATTCTGCGTACGAACCCATTTCCAAGAGATCAACATCTTCCATGCTATCACAGCCAGTAATACAGGTTTCTCTCTTAAGTAAACAATCAAATAACAACTGTCGAACTCTTCTTTGTTCCATTGGCAACGAGGATAAATAAATTTCAGCTTCCAGCGCTACATGCGCCCCCACACTACTTATTCCATCTGGTGGACTGTAGGCGCTTAAAAAATACTCCTCGCATCGCCTTAGAAAACACACGTAAGCCTCGTAGATCTCTTGCAAAATCATAAAGGGTAATTGCTTTCCATCCTCCATCGCTGCTACAACTTTGTGAGGCCTTGGTACACGTACGATATCTATTAATCCATTCGCCATAGCTAATTCAAACATCGGGTTGCCTAGGACTCCATGGATCCAATTTGCCCCTAATTCTACTTTTTCTGTGCCTATATTAATGCGTATAATTATTTAACATTTAATTTGTGTTCACATTCACATTACAAACAATACTTTCATTGTCCCCCTTTAATTATACAATTTATATGGATGTTGGGAATATCAACACTTGACTATATTATTTAAAAAATTTTGAATAATCTCTGATAGAGATGTGTCTAAAAAAAAATGTATGTTTTGTCCACGAGCGATTATAAGTTCGCCTATCGTAGACAATATCACACCATTGATTAAACATATTATAATTCACGTCAGATATATTTATCTGTTACAAAAATGTTGTGAGAATCCTCTCAGTCGTGATCGGAGGTTTGACACAAACGAGAAATTTGACTTTTATCGATTGTCAACGTAACTGGAAAATAGGTTAACTGCAGACGTACCGATTTTCGTAGAGACAATACGACCACCTATTCGACTTCGTGCCTCGACGATCAGAAAATCAGTTTCGTGATTTTTTAATAGATGATTCGCCGCTGACAATCCTGCCATTCCACCGCCAACAATTAAGATTTTACATGTAACTTTATTATCCTCCGACTTGTTCGTGGATTCCGCCATGATCAGATCATATCATATCAGCTGTCAATAGCGATATGATGAGGACAGCTTATAAATTTTTAACCTCGAAAACGCGGGCACGAGTATCGTTTGCCATCTCGCGTTTAATGCGGCACTGTATAATGGTATTCACAATTATTCCACATTAGAAATATACGACATTTCAGGATTGTTTCTCATCCTCACGCACCCCGAGGGAATACGCTACACGAATTCGAGAATAGTTATTTTTCTTTATCACTAAACAATTTTCACACGCCAAAAACCTGCGATGCGTAATCTCTGGGTGCTTTTGAAATTGAATTTTGGAAAGCAGAAAACAACGAATACTTTGAAGCTTGATTTAAATCTGGAGATATTAATCACATATTTACTTCGTTAACGTTCGTTATAAAGAAATTCTACCTTCTTTCGTTATTCTTAACAAATCTCGGTTCCATATTTTCGCGTCTAACAGTGAAGACTATATAATAATTACTTCCGCGAATACTAATCTTGAAGCCTTAATTAAAATATCCCGCATTTTTGCCGCCGTATTGGATTTTAGTTCCCAAAAATGTCCAGCGACTGTAGATGGCAAATGTCGTCGGCCCTACATGGTCCTACAAGAGTAGGGCTGCCATCTGTAGAATCATTAATCCAGAACAGAGAGTTCGAAAACCCCGGATTTTCGAGCTTGAACCCGGACATTTCCGGCGGAAAGGGTTGTTTCTTACTTTTAATTTAATAATTTCGAACTTTCATAATGCGACATTTTTTTATTAATTATTCAAATAAAATAAAAAGAATATCACAGTATTACAAAGAAATCAAGTATCGAAGACGATACAATCAGTACAGTATTAATAGGTTTAAGTTTTCGACTTAACTGAGCGTTTTACTAAATTAAAATAAGCTGCTCGCTTTCATACTGAAAGTGAGTGAGTCGGCGGTCGACGGAAGAAACAATTGCTTCAGGCAAGCGGCGAGCAGCGAGCATTATTATTATTAGGTTATATTATAGGTACATTTTTATTCAATTTCTTCGAAAATTTTTTAATCCGGACTAAATCGAAAACCCCTCCCGGACGCCCCCCGGATGACCACCAAACTAGAACAAATCCGGGGAAACCCGGACGGATGGCAACCCTAATAGTTGGAATCCAAGGGATTGGATTGATTTCCCTGGATTGCCCTGGATCAACTTGGATGGACTGAGCGGGCCGGAAGGCACAACATTCGGTAAACAAAATACGAAGATTCGGATATGTGCGTAAAGTAAATTAATGAGTAAATTAATTCCAGGTCTATAAGAAAACATGTCGCAATTTGCCGCCCAACGTTGGGCAAGTAAGGCACAAGCAATACGACACAACAAGGCAATGCATAGCCTCAACGGGAATATATATGTGGATAAAGAACCGGCTGAGGCGGCGGAGGTGGCAATTTCGCGAGCAATTGCGTCTGCCTGGAGTGTGAAAGCATTCAGAGAGCAGAATGTTTTCAGTGTGGGAGCATACCTCACTGTGTAACGAAACAGGTGGTGCCTATGGCTACTCCCAATGTATGTTCACAGTGTTAGGGGAGAAACTACATCCACAGCTTCCGGCCCTTAGGTGGCACCTTGCCAAGGTCGATTGGATTAGGTGGGGTGAGCCAACAAGATATAGGTCATTTCCTTGTGGACCCCTCGACGGACTGGTTGCCTTCAGGGTTAGAATAACGGGCACAGGAAAGTTGTTTATGGCTGGGGGGTGCAGTATAGGAACAGTCCGGCAGGAGGATAAAACATGGGGTTGGGAGGCCACAACAGAGTGTAGGGCATGGGACGCTATGGCGATGAGGGCGATCGCATTACCCACACTGCTTGCTGCGTACTTCGAGTCATGGGAATTCAAAAACGGAATGTGGTTGTACAAGGTTCCTTATCCTAAGTATGAGGACGATTTAGATGCTTTAAAGCCTATAAGGAGGGGTGTTCAACAGCCTGCCCCTCCTGCGGAATGAGATCTGTGGCAACAGAAATTTGATGCGATCAAGGAAAAGTGCTCTATTTTGACGACTACAGAATCGATTATACCATTCCAGGATGTGGTGCCCAAGGCAGGTTCGACGCCAGAACTCGCCGAAACCAATATAGAGCACCGGGCAGCCCTGGACGCATAACACACGCGTTATGCACCTCCGCCAGATGGCAACAGACAGATAAGGGGGTGATTTCAAAAGAACAGTGGGATGAGAGAATGTTTAGAGACAAACTTGCATGGGTAAAGAGGAGAATATGTGGCAAGTAGGGGGATCACGGCTGCGGAGAGACAGGATACCAACGACCGTATCTGGAATTTCTGTCCAGCCTGCGGAAGTCCTGGAATGCAGAGTTGTGCTGTGGTATACAATGTTATTTGTGTTATTTGTTGGAAAGCAGACTTTATCTCGAAGATACATTTTTCCACAGTTCCATTAAATTATAAATCTTAGCTTGTACAACTTGAGCCGCATTTCGCATTAACAGACTGAAGCCGCTGAAAGGAATTTCAGTTACCATACTATTATATACAATTCCTCTGTAATCGATTCGCTGTAATTACACATATGTTTTAATATTCGCTCTAATTTTACAAACTTTCACGAAAGTAAGCATAACAGACCCTCATCCCAGTTCCACGTATTTCGTCGCAAAAGTCTTTTCCATATCTTACAACACGACCATTCAAAAAGTCTGCGCTCATGTAATGCGCAGAATTCACTTACCAAATCTTTGGCAAGGAATATAAACATTTGCACGCCAAGAATCGTATCAATCACAGCGCAAAGAAGTTTGTTAAAGCACTCCAAATACAAAGCCAAGCTCTGAGATTCCTGAAATGCTTTCCCTTTCTTGGGAATGCAATTTTGTACAACGTGCATACTGGATCTGGTCTTGCCAATAGTAGTTTGCATTTGACAAAATTGTACATTTCCTTATGTTATCACTGGGACGTTTAGATTAATTTCAATCCTCGAGTTTTTGTTCAGAGCAACATTTTAGTTCCTTCACCTTAATTTCAATACAGATCATCGAAATCTCACAAGAATTAATATAACATTTCACTCAAAATATTATTGGAGTTTAGAGATAAGCTGTTGAATAAATCTTTATTATTCGTACATTAAATAATTCCGTTTCTGAATAAAAAATTTTTTTCCACGTGTCTTGAAGCGGTTTTTAGAACTCGTAGGATTAAAACTATCACAATCCAAATCAAATTCGATTACCTATCTGTACACTCATAATATTCTTTCCCTTACGATGATTACGTTATACATATTTATATATCGGTACCAACTATTCTTAACAGAGAAGTTTCGTTATTTCACTTTTTTACAACAATAAGCGTTTTATTATCTAAGTGGTTAGCGATCAGATAGAAAATAGTTTCATTTCGTTTCAAACGAACTGTTCTTAATGATCTCATGAAATTCTAAATCCTGTAAGTATATCAGGACGATGTCTCGTAGTTTCAATTTTATCCCGTGCTAGTGAATTCGACGAAACGATAACAAAGCCGACGCGGAACAGATTCAATCGTCGAGTACGTAGAATATCAATTCAAGCACAGTGTGCGCATCTTGGCTGCATTGGGCTGCTTTATGCAAAACTTGTATCAATTCGTTATCCAAGCTGTTCATGTAGATTGGTGGCAATTTTGTGCCCTCGCTACCGGCTTCGTAACCCACCTGTTGTTATCACATTACAATATGCGTAAAACTAGACATAGTTTTGAATTATCGAAGATATAAAAAGAAACAGGTTGTGTTTAACTCACGTTGTCAGGATGAATAGTTGTTCTTACACCGAGTTTCGTTAGACCAGCTGTTGCTAAAAGATCTAGTAACTTGACCAATGCCGTGCAAGTTGCTTTTGCAATGTTTCCGGACAGTTTGTTTATATCCACGGGATCATGCACACCAGTAGGATGATCGTCCGACTTGAGACAGAAACGTATTAAAATTTGTGTAAACGGCCGAAGAAAATTATATTCGTGTGGTAGTGACTGCAAGCAGCAATCACTTTGAAATTTCATGATAACACTTACTTTGATGATAAACACCTCCGTCCAACGAATAAATCTACTTGTTCCCTTGTAATCGGTGCCATTATGAACTCTAATGGATGGTATACCATCCATTAATTGGGCATCGATGGGACTTTTAACACTGAAATGATATATCGTAACATTCCAATGCAGGTCTATATTTAAGTAATACATATCTGTAGATCGAATCGTGAAGACACTTACCCTAAATTGAATTGCACATCATTATCGACCCATTTTATATTTACAGTTTCGTCGGGTTCGGGCGCACCTTGACGACCGCAACCGATCGAAAAGTCTTGCATGTTTTTCAGAGCGGCTTTTAGGGCCTCCATTTTTTCAGGCATTATTTCTACCATCAACCCGTCTTCCACTATGCTAGATTTAGCAGACAGACACGCCGATGATTTTAAGGCGCCATTAATAACGATAAAACTTGCCCCGGTCACTAAGAACAATGAAGAATTTTTGTGCATTAAAGAACGCATAAAACTCGTTCAGTAAGAACACTCTTTAACGATGCAAAATTAATTTACGAACCTGTTCTCGGTTTGTTATGGATATTTATAGCCTGTGTCTGATAACTACTCTCGCCGCCTGTATTAGTTTGTATACAAACTAAATGGGAGTCCGCGGATATACTAAAGTTTGACGCGTACGCCAAAACGTGATCATTTGAATTGTTTAGCCCTTTTATCACTTGGTCGTAACGATTTCTTGGAAACATTACGTCGGTCATTCTGTTTCTCAAGTGTATCGTCAGTCCTCTAACACCCGGCAGTGTATAACCGAAGTTTCTGAAGTCCGCCAATACTTTCATGACCGTATGTCCAATTTCGAAGTACAATGCGTCCCGAAATCGAACAGAAACCAGAGGACAAGGATAATATCGGTACTCCGCGCCAAGACGTAAAAGGAGACGCAAAGGAAACACTTTGGCCCATGGCGTTTCCCACCTAACGAAATCAGAAGCCAAAGATTAAATCGAAATTATCTAATTGGACAACATCTGAGAGATTCGTCTAAAAGAATCTGGTACTACGACATACCTGTGTACTAAAAGACCCACAAGAAAAGGGGCGGGAGGTAAAACGATCTTTTGCAGACACTGTAACGTTTGTCGAATAAAAAGGAATCCCGCGTGTTCCCGAGAGCTCAAAAGATTTCCGCCGTGATATATCGAGAATCCGAGTTCTGACACCGTATTACCTACAATAAATGTTAGCATGATTAAATCTACGTACTGTCACAAAACACATAATACAATTCAACGTAGGGAATACCCTTAATGGCCTCGATGAATAGCTGGTTGATGAAAATAAGAAGATCTTTTGGTATTCGAGTTTCGTCGGGCAACGTTTCAACCAACAGTATAACTTCATCTTGTCCAACACAAGCCAGACCTCTCGATGTGACGTTCCAACAGATCTTGTTTACACAGCAATTCACTTACGAGAAAAGAAGTTAAACATGATAGCTATGTCTTTCTCTATTTCGAATGTAATTTAGTTTAATTGCGATGCACGACGTACGACGATAATGTAGGAACAGTAATTCTCAAGTTTACTTACAATTCGTTATTTTCACGTAGGCGTAGAGATTGCGATTGATCGCGAACATAACGGGTGGCTCGCACTCGTTCTTCAGCGTTTTGTACAGGAGCCCTTCGTCAGTCACAGTCTGATACGATACTTCTGTTTTTGTAAAAATTAAATTGTCGAGTTCAGATCTTACAGCCAACGCGAAACATTAAATTTACACGATTCTTCTCGCAGATTGTTGTTTACAATGGATTATTTACATTATTCTTAATCTTACGAACGAGTAGCTAGTGATTAATTGCTAAATTTCTTACGTCCTTTGTGTATCGACACAGTTGGTGGATAGGCATTCGGATCCTGTGGTACGTAGCTCTCAGTATTCGGGTCCAAACGTGGTAAATTCTGCCTCTTCGCCGTGGTACTCGGTAGAGATGAGCCCGGCGTTGGTATTCTCTTGTTTCCTGGCTTACGGTACGGCGGCTTCAGATCCCACGACATGTCTAGCTCTGTCAGGTCACAGCCAGGCCTTATTCCTGTGTTTTAGTTAGAGGTGCGTAAAACCAAAAACAAACAGGAAGGGGCCGGTGACTGGGTAAGACGTTCTTAAGGGGGCGAGAAACAAAACATAACATCGCACCAGGAATGGGGATATAATCTGAACTAAAAAAACGCAAAAATATAATGTAGGGGGGGGGGATGACGTTTAGTAGAGGGTGAGAGTATGGAACCGTCGAGCACAAATACTGTAGAATATTTTACAGAAAATATTGCATGCTGTAAGTATTACACTCCAACACTTATTGTTATTAGGAAATTCATTGTTTTCTCGCTTGGCACAATCATGCGCTGTGAATATTAACTTCAAACTATCGAGGTTTCAAAGCTTTTGTAAACTTACTTTTCGTCACGCATAGTACCAATTTTGTCTTATTAAAAAATGAAATAGATTAGCATACCATCGCTGAACATGACGGACTTGGAACCCTCAGGTCTGGTTTTCGTACCACCCTCTCTTTTAAGGACGCCGACAGGTACCATGACCGTAGGTGGTGGTGGCAAACCGCCAGCTAACTGTTGCAAGGGTGGTATAGTTGAACAGTACTCCATGGGATTATTTGGATTAGGCTGTCTCCCCTATAACCATTTGTCGAATACTCCTAACATTCACGTTTATTTCTGTGTCCAGCCAACACAGGCAGCTACTATGAAATTTAATTATCTGAATTTTGTATCTTCCCCAAAATGAGCGTGCGTCGTAATATGTGTGTCTTAATTTAAATAACAAACTACCTACAAATATTACTCTGTGTTCGCTGGATTCACATGGCAGCTAAAATACAAAGCGAGCAAATCATTTCTCAGAAGTAGTACTACGAACAGAAAAACATGCTTTATGTTTGCAATGTATCAAATAATCAAATATGAAAACCAGGATATATTTACAACAAATACGAGAAGCAACTCAAACGTGTCGAACGTGCTATTGCATGTTATTTTGCAAACAATATATATCATTGTCTAATAATTTTAAGTATGCGTTTCAAACACTACTTTTTAATTGAAAAAGATAAAAAGATATATTTGTCACTCGTGGTTAAATAGAGATGCGTTATAGAAAGAGTAATCCGGTGAAAGCTACTAGAAAAGAAGTATTCAACAAGTCGTTATAGGTGATTGTTAAACTTATACTAATGTATTAACTAATTCAAGAGAAAACTTATGTTAGCAGTACACTCTTCTTCAACAAAGCGAGGGGCACACTAGTTCCAAATTGATCAAGTATTATGAAAATATTCATTTTTATTTCAACCGCATTCGGGGTCATACATGACAAAGAAGGGAATTACTTGGAAAGTATGCAGAAATTTTGTCTAAGGTGGTCGTTGATTAACATACCTGGGGTGAGTTAATGTCATTGCTACTCATGTACGACGAGTAACTAGAGGACCAATCTAACATCCCTTGATCCGCTTCAGCTGTAAACCACAAATATATAGATTGTGTACAAAACGCCAATGTATTCGGTAGATCATTATAATCTTCGAAAGTTACCTTTTGTAAGGAGTTCGTAACAGGAAACGCAAACACGTGAATCTATGTTTCCTTGATATTCCAATTTATACTTCATGTTGCAGCATTTATTGCACAATACCTGTAACACAATACAAATAGTACATTCTTTTTTCCCACAATGTAGTAATAGAACCACTTATTCCTCACTTTTCCACACGCACGACAATGATGACGTCTCTTAAGTACTGTAAATTTTACATCGCAAAGCATACAACTAGGTGCCTCACTATCGGGAACCCAAAATGGTGGTTGTTTTCCCAAAATTGAAATAGGTTCTATAGAAGAGTTGTCTAAGACGTCTGGAGATGATTCGTGACATTCATCTTTCGCACCATCGACGCTCGATTGTGCTTGACCCGATGGTGTATCATTTGTGGAACCTGCATCATTCATTTCTTTATTAGTATCAGAATTAAAGTGAATACGATATCTCCAATCGATCAAAAAGTAGCACCGATACCTACCAAGCGTTTCATGTTCATCAGTATTATCTGGCAAGACTATGTCTAATGTCTGAGGACGTGTTGGTTTATCTGATTCATCACTACTTTCATTGATATTTGAACTTGTAGGAACTTCTACAGGTTCAAGTGTTGCGTCGCTAGAATATTTTGCATTATCGTCTAACATCCTCGTTTCATCTGCCTTGGACTCCTTGTAATGGCAATTGATATTGCTTTCTGTTTCTAATTTGCAGGATGAACTACAGTTTGTAGAATCTAAAACATCTTCTATGTTTTCCTCTAAATGCACATCAGTTTTTGTATTACTCGACGATCCCTGATCAGTGTATATATTATAAACATATTCTTGACTATCTTGGTTGCTTTTTTCATCGAGTATGTCCTTTCGTTCAGAAACACTAAAATTATCTACATATTTCAGATCATTACTTGTGGATTGAACTGGGATCGCGTATTTTCTGCTCTGTGCATTGTCCGAAGGGTCATTTATTGTTTCACCCATGTCTCTACACTTTTCATCTTTTAACTGGCATTCTTGCTCCATTAGGGCAGATTTCGCGTGATCATTATGTTCTTTTATAATGTGCTTTTCGAACGGATCACTCAATGCATCTTCGTCACTCTTCTCTTTACTGTAATCAATTATGGGAAACTTCTTGGCTTTTTCCTGCAATTCTGCTTCGGAAATTTTAGGTAGTTCCCCAATTATCACATTCTCAAAGATAGGTGCTTCATCTATGTCTTCATCAATTTGATTGTGTAACATACTTTGTACTGTATTTTCGGGTGCTGTTTCATGCACTTTCGATGGTAAAGTAACTTGATAAATATTATTCTTCCCTTTTAATCTCTCTTCTTCGATCTCAGCTAAATATCTGGTCAATTCTTCTTCGGACGAGGGACCAATGTTGCTAAACCCAACTGGTTTCCGCGCAGTGCCTGAGGCACGTACGAATTTATCGTTTAAATTTGAACTCCCTTCCTTCTCTGTCACTGTATTTTCTACTGGAAAAATTTCTGTGACCGGGATACTTGCGGTACAATCGGATTCTACCGTAGTCACCACCATGTTTTCCTGACTTTGAATGTAAGTACATTCGTATTCAGAATTACCATGTCCTGGCTGTAATGCCATTTCTTGCTCATCACCATCAACATCATCAAACGTTCGCTCAAAATTATGACTATTATATATTTTTGTATTTATAACTTCTAATTTATTACTCGACTCACCAACAGGTTGATAGGTTGGCTTAGAAGTGTGTATGGACGCCTCTTCGTAATTACAAGTCATTTCACCTGGGTGCTTGGCATTTCCTATGACATTATCACCAATCACCTCGAGGTCTTCTGCTTTCTCGGAAGTAATAGCAATATCCCTGGTACTGTTTTGTTCAATATCACTATCGTGCATGGTAAAAGATTCTATCATTACAGGTACTATGGAATCTTGATAATCCAAGATGGAAGTTTCTCTAACTGTATCAGCGGTGATAATCGTTCCTCCTTGTTCTGTACCTATGTCAGTGTTTTTTGTTATGGGTTCAACCGTCTGAAAATATGTACTAACAGCATTATATGTGGACTCATCGTTTCTCTCTTGAATAGTATTAGAATTTATATTATGCTCCATTCCATGTCTCTCCGACGCAGAATGAATGTAATCCAAGCTTCCTGGTGGTGCGTTTATATATTCATTTAAGCTACTGAAGACATTGCTAACGCTAGGTTTGATGTTAGGTTGATTCAATCTGTTATCGTACCTATTGTCAATTTTCGGACTGCTACTACCATTCTGCTGCTTTTGCAATAATTTTTGCGATATGTCATTATATATCGTCAGTGAGGCCTGTTCCAAATCATAAGGTAGAACAGTTTGTTTCTGTGTGAGTTTGCTGTCATTCGTATGCTCGTGGGTGAAAAAATGATTTATAGAATCTGTATCCTCTGCCGTAGATTCTCCTTTATTATAGTTAAGATTGTCAGTGGTTGGATCTCCTTCGTTGCTACATCTACTCTCAGTATTTACTAGCTGAGATTCTTTATGCTTCTCCGGGGGTGGTATAGTCTCAAATTCTTTACTAGCTTTTCCAGGTTCTATAACATAATTGTAAGTCTTCAACGTTGATGGCTCCAAGCCAGATTTGGATATGGACGACGAGGCATTAATTGTCGAAGGAGTAACAGATGCTATTTGTTCCGCACAATCTAAAACATGTACAATATAAATTGAGAAATTATAGCTCATGAAATAAGTGGCCCAAGATTATATAAAATGTTTCGAGGAACAAGCACTCGAAAATCAAACGGAAATTTATGTAGTCCAATGAAAAGCCAATTTTTAGTTTCACGTGCTAAATGACAAAATTGTTGAGAAATCAAAGTCCTTACCCTCGTTAAATTCGAAATCATCGAGAACCTTGTCCAAATCAATAGCAAACTTTTCCATTGCGATGTTCAACGTTGGTTACGCTAATTGTGAGGTCATTTAATAAACACTCCTATCCGACTTCTGATAATAATAGATACGATTCCATTAACGGCAGATCAACGGTACAGATAGGAGTCGTAATTTCAGAATTTCTTGCTAAACTTCTTCGTCGAAAGCAATTTTGAAACGAAATATTAAACTATCGCTCGCTGTCACATCACTAAAACGACACTCCCGTACCACGAGATATTTTACGCAACGAATAAGTCATTTCACAGCGCAAATCACTTTGCATCGAATATCTCCAGTCAGCAAGCCTATCTTTATAATTCGCGTTCTTTCTCGATTATCCGTGACACGTAGTCGTGACATTTGCGGAGGAGCAAACGGTCAAGATTTTCTGAGTCACGTTTCGGGAAAGTGAAACGTAAAACTTAGAAAAATAACCATATTCTTGGGAACATCACGTGGATTAATTGACAGCAGAATAAATGCTCGTACCCTATTTGCTTGCAGAACTGTCATTCTATTTCGCGAGCAGAGACGAGTGATGAGGTATCGATTAATCGAATAATCTTGTTATAGTTCTTGTTTCTTCCGATTAATCGACTACTCGCCATTATACTTTGCGTTAGCTGTGAGTTTTGTTACTTATTACTTGGCTGCATGCTTTGAATGTTAATGATTTTGTAATTTAAAGATATAAATAAAAGACGAATGTAGATCATATAGCGTGCGAAATGTGTTGAATTATTCGAGACGGTTGCCCGAAACGAGTTCGATTGTTCGATTATTACTGCCGCGTATTCGCAGATTTTATTATTAGAGATGGGAAATATAAAATATATCAATTTTAAAATTACATTTTGCAGGAGTGTTACAAAAAGATAATTAAAATAAAATCTTCTCTACTTAGGCCTAATTTTTACAGGCAGACGGTAAAAGGAGGAATAAAATAGTAGCACAAAAATCGCGCGACCAAAATCTGAATTACCGATGTAGCAAAATCCCGATGAAACGAGCGTTCGGCACGCGGTCGGTTGGCGAAGTATCATGTCAAGAGATAGCGAATAGGCAGAGAATATTATGGCATCGATAGTTGACCTCGGTCTTGAGTGAAAGAGAAATTAATTTGGGAGTTATAAGAACAATCTGATTTAAATAAAAACATTTTTTCAAACTATGAAAGAACAATAATGGGATTCGCGGCTATTCGCCCGACAATATTCATGTATAATAAAGTTAGTGATTATAGAAAATGACTATAGAAAAATATTCTCGACCCAGGTCTCACCACGGGGAGGTTGCTGCAACTGGAAACACAAAGGGGAGATGCGCGCCAATCTCTCTTGCATTATATTTTCGTTATAACAATTTAACGATATTTATTAACGCTTAAGCCATGAACAGACGAAAAATCTCCGCAGAAAGCCGAAACTTCTACATCCTACGCCCAATATTCCCGCTAAAATTGGGAGTTAGAATTTGGTCGACCGCGTAACTATTCGTAATTAACAAATTCTCGTTTACGTTTCCAGTAAAACCTAAAAGAACAGGACCGACATATTTTTCTTTGACCTTTTTAATAGCTACGCGGTAAAACATTGTAAAGTTTTGGATAATCATACGTTCGAAAATAGTTCTCTATGTGAAAGTGTCGCGTTCGCTTAATTTTTGCATTACGTGGATGCACTTGACACACTTCTATTTTACATCGAGGCCCCTCTAGCACACGATAAATTATACTCGCCTTGATTCCCAAGTGGCCTTCGCCAGCCTTCGTTAATTCCCGAAAAGTTTGCCGAGTAAACGAAACTACGCTTTGGCATGATCACAACGCTCGAATACCGTGAGCATACTTATTCTTACAATTAGTAAAAAAATATTGAATGCCTTGGCGTAAGATACGTTACTGCGCGCACGTCTTCATTTCTCATGCATAATTTTCCATATTTTTAACGAAGCTTTCACATATTTCGTTTTCTACCATTTTTTAATTGATGCCCAACTATCTGAGAGTTTTCGAAAGAAAAACAAATCAAGATTCGCTGACGATGCAATAAACTTAAATTATAAGACATCCCTTAAACCGCACACTTGGACATTACACCATTTCTTAATATTTACCTATGCACAGCATTCAGAATTGTTTTCACCTTTGTCACCGGCAAGATTTTTGATCATGCAAATCCATCCAGAGCCGGTGCACGATTACAGTGGCGAGTGGTGACTTCGGAACCTGCGACTAAATTTATTTTTCCGCGGGGGGCACAACATAGACCCAAGTAAGATATCAAAGAAGGCGTATGTGTCCTCTCCAACCCCACGCAATGTATAACTTTAAAGCGGGGTCCGTCGGCAATTCGGGGCCCACAGTCGAAGCATTATTATCTTTCATCTAGGTTCGCCCCTGTGCAAAAATTAAAATCGCGGCATGTCGCACTCCAGTTTGAATCACCTTTACCTCCTCCCACCCTGATAGGCGGTGGTTTTCAGTAGTGTTACACGCGTTACACGTGGCTATCAGTCAGCTGATGCGTGCGCTTCCAGAAGCTGCTCCCGTACGCGACGGGGTATTTCGTCAGTCGGATTCGTCTGGCTCTGTCTGGCTCCGGACTCCGGCTGTCGGAGTCGAGCTCTTTTTGCGGGGCGTCCGTCGACCGTCGGTGACGTCGAGATTTCGTCACGGCCGTATCAAATCGTGAGTCCCGAATTTTTTTTTCTCAACACATGGTTTATGCACGTGACGAATGAGTTATTCTTTTTTTTTGAACCCGTGATTCGCTCAGGAATTGCATGCGTTTTTTGCAATCGTTGGAATAGTGAAAACTGTTTAGATAAATCATTTTTCATTGAAAACTATTGTCAATAAATTGAGACTTTGTGCTTTCAACGAACTGATAATATTGCTTGAAATGATTATACTTGTTTAAACGTGAGAAAAGGTTGATTTGATAGGTGCTAATTAATGACTTTTCTTTATCACGCTATTTTACGAAAATATTTTTAAAAGGATTGGGAGTAGGGAGGGATTGGGAGTGAGAGATGAAAAGAGCAGAAAGAGGGAGCGAGAAGTTATTCGCGTCATTCCATATATGTATTGATAATGAGAAAGAATATGAATTATATAGTATGATTAGTACCGACGAGAACATCGCTATGATGAGCCCACCCGTTTCGTGATTTCGATTTTTTATGTTCTTTGTTTAAAAAAACTTGAAAATCGGAACGTTAACATTGAAAGCTCTCAGCTTGAAGTGATTGTAATCGTCACGTGTATCGAACTATTTAAGTTTCCATTTTTATCAGCGACGATAACGCTCACGACCTCACCGTTCCTCGTTTAGTTCGAAAAATGCGCTTGAACCAGACATACTTTAGAAGCTTAAGAATCGGTTTATTGGTATTGCAAGGTTACTGCTTATAGATGATTGTAATTTTAGAATTCATTTCGTAAGGTGTTGGTTTCTAATTTCCGGATTGATCCAGAGGAGGAATTGATTTTTCGTCAAACTTACGTCAAAAAAAGTATGCCATTCAAACATACCACAAACCGAGTTCATTGTGTTTTTCACAAACCAGATATTAATTTATATTCATCGAATTAATTATTCCTGTTTCAGTTTCCATTGATGGCCAGTAAATTTTTTTAATCACGATGGAGACACTTATGCCCTTATAAACAGAGTAATTATAATATAAATTGTTTACAACTAACGTTTAAAAATAGGACTGCAAAAAGTATGGGTGGGGGTAAAGTCATAGCAGGAGTATCATATGTAATGAATGGAAAATTTACATTTTTTTTTTCTTACAGATTCTCATAATGATTCTCATTAATTTGCACAGAAAAATATAAAATAACCCAGCAATGACTGAAAAGCCACAAAAGTTGTCACGCTGGTACTTTGGCGGGATGTCCTCTGCCGCTGCCGCGTGTATTACTCATCCATTGGATTTATTGAAGGTACTACCAGTTTGTTATATCGGCAAATATGTTTTTGTCTTAACTTTATGCCGATAACATACGATAGCTATTAGATCCAAGTTGCGTAAAATGTATGTAAATTAATGTAAATGTATGCTTTGTGCATATCTGAAAGTCACCTTAGCACGATTGTTCTAAAGATCAAAAGTTCATAATAAAATTTTGGTATCTGCTCGAGACTCTAGAGAGCACGTAATGCAATGCTATTTCATGGATTTGTGTTTACAGGTGCATTTACAAACACAGCAAGAAGGAAAAATATCCATAGTACGAGCAACGTCTTCGATTATTCAGAAACAAGGCGTTTTAGCTTTATATAGTGGTCTTAGCGCTTCCTTGTTGCGCCAACTTACGTATTCTACGACCAGATTTGGAGCCTACGAAGCAAGTTTATACAAATTCATTAATTAATAAATCCCCATTTCTCAAATGGAAATGAAATCTATCTCTTCTGACGGACATTCTAATCAAAATATTCATTATCTCGATTACTCTAGGTGGGTAAACAGATGCTCGAAACACCTGATAATCCATTACCATTTTACAAAAAGTTGTTATTAGCTGGATGCTCTGGTGCTGCTGGTGGGGTCATTGGAACACCAGGGGACGTGGTTAACGTGCGCATGCAAAATGACATTAAACTTCCACAAGAATTGAGGAGAAAGTAAAAAATCCTAATTTAAATCTTACGATTCTTCTAATAGTTGGAAAAATGCTATGTGAATTTCTTTTTTAATGATACAGTTATAAGCATGCCTTGGATGGACTGATACGCATTGTACGACAAGAGGGAGCATCTAAATTGTTCAGTGGATGCACTACCGCAACAATTAGAGCTACTTTAATGACAATTGGACAGTTGAGTTTCTACGATCAGATTAAATTGATGATGTTGCAGAGCGGGTATTTCGAGGATAATCCTGGGACGCACGTATTGTCAAGTGTATCAGCTGTGAGTATATGTACTTAATAGACTTGCATGCATGTACCCTATCACCACAACTAATTATCTCTTGAAATATCAGGGTGCTATAGCTACAACTTTTACGCAACCACTAGATGTTTTAAAAACTAGAGCGATGAATGCCAAGCCAGGAGAATTTAAGGTAAATTTGAAATATCAAATGACCTCTAAGGATAATCTCTTTAACGTGTCATTTATTCTTTCTTTACAGGGTCTAGCAGATCTGTTTTTGTACACTGCCAAACTTGGTCCAATGGCTTTCTTTAAAGTAAATTTTACCTACGATTCTTATAATATTCACTAACGTGAAGATCAGAAAATATATCTTGAAAATTAATTTCTATTACAGGGCTACGTCCCCGCATTTGTCAGATTGGCCCCGCAAACCATCTTGACCTTTGTCTTTCTTGAACAACTACGATCGCAGTTTGGAGTATTTCCCACAGATGTTCCGAAGTCATAAAAGTGGACTGATTTTCATTAGTATAACGGGTCACAACTGCTTTCCACACACCGCTTTAGTGTGTCAGAAACATATTATATATGGTGCAAGAATGGCAGACTTGTCGAAGTTCGTCAAATGTCTGCATATGTTTGTTATTTGCATATTAAGGTGCAGGCACTGTGAACGTGGTTTGTTCGATAGTTTATTCGTCCTTTCGTCCATTGAATGTTATATCGTTTCGAAACACGTTCTTCAAGCATTTTTCCCGTTAGCCTATCATATGGGCTCTATTGCATTGATGTAATTGTTAGTAGGACACTGTCGGTAGTTCAAAACCGAATGCAGGTTTCGAACATTAATTGTTATTCTCAGTGTTAGATAAAATCTTGTTTTCCTTTCAAAGTAAGATAGACGATGATGTATTCCAGTTGGTACATTCCGCAAAACTATCATTATTGTTTATATGCTGGCATATACTTAAAAAGATTTATATGTATTTATATGAGTTATGCTTTGTACGCACACGAGTTCGTATTCTTACAATTGGTAAGAGAAGTTGGCCCTTCTTAGTACAAATAAATCCGAACAAAGGTATGTTTTATACGAGCAGGACTTTGAGCAATGTAACATTCTTGCTAAGAAGCTAATCTACGACAAATAACTGGAACTGTACACTTGGTTGCACGTGTTTTGTGTACAATTGTCTCTACAATACTTGGAATTGCCAACGAAATGTATAGTACAATTGACGAAAGAGCTTTAGAAAAAAAAATATTGAAATAATATTATTTTTTTAATTGCTATATATTATATGTACGTTAACGAGATATCCATTGATATTGAATGCTGTTCATGAGAAACTCAAATATTTTCAACCTAATATCATGTTTACATTTTGTGAATAAATGTGTGTTCTGATTACGACGCTCATCTTTTCCTTTAACCTTTTTCTGTTAAAACTGTACGTTCTAAAAGTACTTTTTTATAATTTCACACATTCTCTCCGCAATTTCTGATATAAGATAAACATGAAATGTTTTACGACCAAAGAAACTGTTTCAAATGATCCGCTCGGTGATCTGCGAACGATAATAGAGGCGCTCGCGATTGTTGTGCATGCTCGTTGGCGAGCAGCGATAACGCGCACCACGTTCTGGCACGGTGCGGCAGGGTTGTCTCCCGAACGCAACGCTAACCACTCTGCGACTATTCCGCCCGTAGGATCGCCAAAAATATGCAAAAATATGAGAAACTCGAAAAAATAGGAGAAGGTAGGCCACCGAGACCTTTGAATAATTACACCCTAATAAATTACTCTAAACACACCCCGGTACATGTACACGAATTGCTATCCCGCAGAGTTCTATTGACAGACAACGCCGTGTCGTTAACCGACTGTCACTTTCATCAGTGTCTCATTCTTTGTTTTGTTTTTTTCCAGGCACTTATGGCACCGTATTCAAAGCCAAGAATCGCGAAACCCACGAAATCGTCGCTCTAAAGAGAGTACGACTGGACGAGGACGACGAAGTAGGTGCACTGTTTCTCTGAACGGAATGCAATTTGTTTACCCAGTGTCTAATGTAGCGCATCTTCTGTCATTTGTTTAGGGTGTACCGTCGTCCGCACTTAGGGAGATCTGTTTGCTGAAGGAACTCAAGCATAAGAATATTGTGAGATTGTACGACGTATTGCATAGCGATAGGAAGCTAACCCTGGTCTTCGAGCATTGCGATCAGGATCTTAAGAAATACTTTGATAGTTTAAACGGTGAAATCGATTTAGATGTGGTAAAGTCATTCCTGTAAGCAGCCTTCACACATTCAGTGCATTATCCCAGTGCATAGATCGATGGCTCAGCGACTCTCTGTTTCAGGTATCAACTACTCCGTGGACTAGGGTTTTGTCACAGTAGTAATGTCTTACATAGGGATCTCAAGCCTCAAAATCTGCTCATTAACAAGGTACAGTGGTTACACATTCTTAGCGCTCTAAAATAAGCACGCAGGATATTTGGCATTCAGATTTCTGTGCTACGACTTTCAGAATGGGGAGTTGAAATTGGCAGATTTTGGATTGGCTAGGGCTTTTGGTATACCCGTAAAATGTTACTCCGCGGAAGTTGTAACTCTATGGTACCGTCCACCCGATGTTCTATTCGGAGCAAAATTATATACTACATCCATCGACATGTGGAGTGCCGGATGCATATTCGCCGGCAAGTACCATTCGTAAAATGATTTATAGCGATGCATATTTAATGAGACCCTCTTTCCATAGAACTGGCGAATGCTGGCAGACCGCTATTCCCTGGCTCGGATGTGGATGATCAACTAAAAAGAATATTTAAATTGTTGGGCACGCCAACCGAGGCAACTTGGCCAGACATGACGACTCTTCCTGATTATAAACCCTTCCCACAGTACCTTTCGGGACAAGTACTGGCTCTAGCTGTGCCAAAGCTCACCTCCAGAGGCAAAGACTTGTTGCAGGTAAAGAACATTGCTATTTAACTTAAATAGCTCGTTTAACGTTAAATAGAAGAAATCGTCCCTCTCAACTTCGCATTATATTTGCAGAGACTATTAGTGTGCAATCCGGCGTTACGACTATCGGCGGAGGACGCGATGGCGCATCCCTATTTCCACGATTTGAACCCTGCTATTAAGAACGATCGATGTCAATAGCGAATTTCAATCGGCACGGACCGATCGAATGCGTGAATCTCACGTAACGCGTCGACCAAAAACACTACGGGAAAGATCGTTTGTTGATATATACATATTACATATACATATATATTTCGCACTCGACGCGTCGATCATTCCGCGTGCCCCCGACGCGACTACTGTTTTATATATGAGTGTCCAAAGAGGAATCAATAAATTGTCAATTTTACCTCGAACGGTAATTTTCTACAGAGAGCGAGTACGCGAGACGGGAAAGATATTGAAATCGAAGTGTTATCGTTATATCGTTATGGTTATCGTTATACCTCGTCTCTCCCCGAGACTGTGCACGCCAGGATCGGTTAGAATATCACGCAATTTATTTATTTATTTATTAAATAACTTATGTGGATCAATTAAATATTTCTTAACCGCTATAGTTAACAGTATCTTATTTCTACCTATTACATCGCGTCGAAGTGGAATCTGTGTGCTTCTTGAAGCTTCTCGATCTTATCCTCCCTACGTTCCTTCCAGTAAAGACCAACGATAATTAAGGAAATCAAGCCGCAGGTACCAGTCAGCGCTGCAGCGCTCAACAAGATTAATTTACTCGGAGTGACGAACAACTGAGCCTTCCATTTATACGGCTCCTCAATTGGATTGGGAATGACTACCATTTGAGAATTGGGAATGATTTGCGGCCACTCGCGAGATTTGCCTCCAACCTGCGATTAAAATATACGAGGAATTTATTCTTCTGTTCAAAAAACAACGTTGCTTAGAATAAATATTACTCACCCCTATCGTGAGTGCGTCGACGAAGTTGGGTGTTCTACCCAGACCGAAGGTGGTGTACGGTAAATTCAGGGAAAAATGTGCACTCTGCGGCAATTGCGCGGCAATCGCGTTGCGCGGACTGCCATCCTGTGTGGTGGTCCTGTAGGCTATTGAAGGGCCAGGAAGATTAGTTCCATAGGTTCTCTTTTTTTTTCCAAGAGATCCCGGAGAAATGGGATACATGCTGTTGGTGCGTCCGGTAAGTACCATTACTTTAACAAAGTTTGCATCATAGTCTAAGCTGTTCTTGAACGCGGCAGTTTTGTATGTTCCAGTGGCCTTATCGACCTCCACTAGAATAACGTCCAGAATTCCATCTTGATAGAAATCGTAAAACACTGCCATCGCTGTTTCATTGTAAAATGGATTGAGCGCGTTCCATCTGATCTCAAATCGTCTACCAAATCCGACGCAGGAATCGCATGCCACATTCTCCAACAAAAATGACTGTCTATGCTTTCTGGTAGTCGATTGCAGAGTTGCTAGCAGATCTGGATATCCATCCATATTAAAATCACCACCACGCAAAGTGATGGTATCGGTGTACCTTCTACCATCGGGTTTCACAAAGCCCCAAAGTTCATTGTTGGTATCCCTGAAGTTCATTTGCAAATTGTACCATCCATTCGAGTACATCATGATAGTGCTGTTGGTGCATGCGTTGTCGAAGCATAGAGGTACAAGTAGATCCATCTTGCCTGTCAGTTCGACGTCCAGATAGAGAGTTTGACCAATTAAGCCATTGAAACTCTTGTCCAGAGACACATTGTATGGCAGATCTATCTCGCTATGGAACTCAAAGCCTTCTTCGATTCCAAGCCAGATCTCGAAAGACTTCCTTGTAGTCACTACAAGATCAGCCAAGAAATCGCTATTCAAGTCTACATAGGCATTGGAATGTGGATGGCTAATAGGTGCCAATCTTTGGCGTTCCTCGGGGCCGCCCATTCGAATTTTTCGTGGTGCCTTTCTGGTTCCATTGAATACCCAAAACACTCTGTGGCCATCTTCGTCTAATCCAAACAGATCTATGATCATGTCTTGATTGTAATCCAGAGCTAAGGGCTGACCTTTCATCGTGACCAGTGGATCATGCTCGTTCGTGCAATTCAGACGACCGGTACCTCCCCACAAAATGTACGCATACGAAACATCCTTTTCTTTATCGTAAGTTATTACTAGTACGTCCATGAAGACGTCTCCATCATAATCACCTGGCACCACACTGACGACCAGATTGTGAAAGGTGCAATTCAAATCTGAACGGGGCCTCAATAGAGGCTCCTGTTCAGCTGCTAAGAAAATTTCGACCGTCGTGCCATTTTTACGTAGCATGAACACGTCGGTAAGCTCGTCGGAATTGAAATCCCCAAATGCTGCTGGCATGCCGTCGAGGACGTTGCCGAAAACAGCTGGGGTTATGTCGCTGCATCTCGCAAGAGCGATCAGCGCGAGGGCGCATAAAGAAATAAATGCAATCCTCATTTTTATGATCCAATTATCTGCAACGTTACAACTTTAAACATTAAACAGATTATCGCCTCGACGGGAATTTATTCTTTATCGTTCGATCAGGCAAAAAGCGAGTATGAAATTACGAATTGCTCAAATATTTTATCATTGCTCCGAATAATCGACTAATCAATCTAACCTCAAGACTTTTGCAAAGATTGGGAAAAGAAATTGGAGGTACGAGAATGTTGAAGAATTTACCAAACTTCACTAGTACAACATTTCCAAATGCAACGCGTCATTCCAACCACGCGATCGATTATTGTTTAAAAGATACGTACGTTCTGCATTCTATTCTGACAGCTGATGCAAACATACACAGACACACATTAGCAAACTGTACAGAACTGTATTTGACTGTACCCAACTGTACCACTGTAGTACGCATAAGTACGCATGAGTCAGAAAATATTGGAAAACCAAATAGGTTTATCGCAAAGCGGTAACGTGGGGAACGGTTTCAACACTTATGTTCTGCCTTGATCGGTTTACCTGCCGCTGTTGGCTGATTTTGTCGAAAACTATATACGTTTTAAAAAATCATCACCATACTTATTCTCATTTCCCAATTTTTTCTGATTATATCGACTTTTATAAAATTGAAATAAGCTTATACGATAAGTCAGCGAAGTCACCGATGCAGGGGGTAGAACAATGCGACAAAAGGGTAGATTGCGTTTGTCGGTAGATCAAAGGATACTTTATTTGCCTGCAATTCTATTATCACATACTTTACAATCCCAACGATAAAAACGCGTATTACTTCGTAACGTTGCAAGGGGTTACATCCTCTTCTTATTTTTTTTATATACACCTTTCATAAATATTTGTATAAAAATATGGATTGCATAATTCAGCATCTATTTTACAGTGCTCGACAGAAGACTAACTTATCTCACAAAATAGACGGGTACAGATGTACGCCGCTATCCTCGATCTGAATCCCAAGTATTAAGTTTCCAGGATCGTGTAATTGAAATAATATTCCTGCGTTGTGCATCGTCGGCTCTTAAACCGCCAGTGATTATTCGTGTAATATTTAGGCTGCAGATTTCCAATTAACCATGCCAGAGTATCGTTGAATATTTTTCTACCTCTCTGAACTTTAACTTTCAAAGAAACGTGAGCGCGTTTCAAAGCTTACAATTCACGGATTCGCGGAAAAAGAACAATGGCACGCCACGATTAATTTGAGAAGTGCAGGTATGTATTATTCACTCGATCAACAATGTCTATACGAGTATCTGTCTAGTACCGATGAACAATGCCCGCACGAGTGTACAAGCAACATATTACGGAAACTAAGGCGACGCGTACAATCCAATAGTTCGTAAACGGATTTTAAGCACTGGCGGTTTAAACAACCCCTCGCAAATATGAAATCTTTCAACTAAATCGTTCGCCGGTTTGCTCGACAAGAGATATTAGTAATTATCCGCGAGTCGCCGAAGAGCTTTAGCTACCCTGAGAAAAGAAACGATCAAAGGCACTCTCTCGTTAGGTACAAAATCACAGGATACGCAGGTACTTTTTAATCTGATTCGCATTGGCCCACCATTTGCGCGACTCGACATTGCAAGTATTCGGAATTGTTGGTACAATAACGATTGTGCGCCTGAATCAGATCGGACGAACGAAAATATAACAAACGAAGAAAACGTTTTTCGTACTTCGAGAAGCACCTACTACTTCCAGCCATTATATATTACAGGACGAACGTTACGAGGAGGACGTTATAAAAGTGTAAACGACGAGAAGTCGCGAGAACGGGAAATTATAATGTATCGTAGAGTTTCGCAAAATAATCAATCGAGATCCTAGGTGCTCGCAAACATAATTCGTGCTACGGGTAATCCAAATGAATGTGCACCGATCGCTCTTTATAAAGTATCACGTCGTTCCCCGAATCGTCCAGTTCTCAGTTTTCCTTTCGCAATGATTTTATTTTCTTGGCAATGCTTCGAAGAATATCTATCGCATAGCCTCGCTATTCGAAACTACAAAGAAAAGAGAACTAAAAGCAACTGCTGTCAGCTGCAACGATCATTTTTTCCGCTGAAAAGACATCTGATTAATTAGAAAAAAATGCATTCCAGGTATAAATCCTTTCTTTCAACGGTTATCATCGTTTCCAGTACACTCGACGTAATGATTTTTTTTTCTTTCTTGTATACATAGTATAAATAAACTACGAGCAATAACTCTTCTCTAACGTCTATAACTTAATAGAAGCCTACGCGCGAATATCTACAATATTTATAAACCATTGTTGTATTGTACTTTGTTGTTCGCAACGCTTTGGAAGATCTACAAATATCCCGAAACTGGGACTCACTTATATTTTCTTTTCGTCTCTCACGTGACTAAATTTTATCGTCACACAATACAAAATGGCAGTTGTTGCAATAAAAAGTGACGTAACAAAGACTGATTAATGCGAGGATCTTTACTCTAATACTGCTGCCACGTTTGAAAACTTTGGGTGTGCAACAATCTAATTTGGACACGATCATCGAAAGGAATACTGATAAATCATGAGACGTATTCAATTTGGCGGCACAAGTGAAGCGAAATTACACAGGGCGTGAGGCGTGAAACAAGTCGCCCGAATGATATCCATACACTTTAGCAAACTGTAAATATGTTTCGATCGCAAGTTGTCTGGTATTAATCGAGACATGTTCCGACCACTATTCGATATCGAACAACTTTTACTCGAAACATGTCTTTTTTTTTTCTTTAATACCGTGGAGAGATATCGATCTAGCGGAGAATGCTACCGATGCAAAAGTAGAAAGTAAGTTGTACATATCGGTCCAAATTAGATGTAGCTCCGTTGGAATATCTAGAACACCCGCGTGAAAAATGATTCCTCGGGTACGTCGGGTAATTCTCGGGCGACTCTCCTACATCGGTGTTCTATTTGGAGACACTTCGAAAACGTCGGTATTAGTTTTATCCTCACTCTTTGAATCGCAAGGAACGCATTATTGCCAATGGCCGAAAAGCAATTCTATTAGAAATTACTCTGTATCCGCCTGACAAACATCGAGCGGAGAAGTAACGTTCATTTGAGTTGAATTGCTATAATGATTCTGCTCGATTTAATCTCGCGTCGGAAGAAACGCGAATGATTGATTGATTCTCTCGGATGAATGGCGCAGAGCTCGAGGTCATTGTGTATGACTGATAAATTCTAAACTAGAACACAAGTGATGCGTACCAAAGCCGAGGAAAGCAGTTTTGGTCGCATTCCTTGTGGACGCGTTCCCTCTTCCTTTTAATCTTACTTCCGTCGCCCATTCTTTATTCTTTCCGATTTCACACGCATACAAATTCTCTCGCATTTCGACACACACTCCGTAACGCTATAGCAAATTGGCGTGTAATTTGCGCAATGAAAATATACATAAATACGAGGGCAACTGCAGACCGCAAAGATCACGCGCCGCGCACGAGCTAGCGAATAATCTCGCGCGAATTAATCTCGGATTAATCGTCGGGGGATTCCGCCTAGCTCGTTCATCCGCATGGTCGAAGAAAATATGGAGGGAATGGATACACGTAGGCAAAAACAGCCAACTTTGCCGAATCACGCGAGAGCGGCATTGAGTCTGTCACGAAAGCACCGATTCTTCGATAAGTCCCGAATTGTCAGTGCTGACTCTCGGTGATGGTCTTTACGCTTTGAAGCTGCTTCTCCTTCTCGTGCCTCTCCTCATCCTTCTCCGGATTATCCCAGGGCTGCCTCTGTCCGGCGCCAAAAATTATATAGAAAGTGGCGCACACGACATAAACTCCTGCCGAGATCAGAAATACGCTTCTCCATTTCGCTTGGGTCGGCTGGAAAGAAACAGCATTCGTTGATTCATCTTGGAACTACCTTTGCAGGCAATTTTCTGTTGCAAATTAAATATTAAAAGATATTTACCGTGCCGACGATTAAGTATCCGGCAGTGATCGGCGCAAGAAGACCGGCTAAATTTGCAAGGCAATTGGTGAAAGACATTAACACCCCGGCAAACCGTGGAGAAATGTCCAAGTGATTCACTTTGAAGCCGGAATAAATACCGCCGTTCAAGCCTACGCCGACCGTCAGAATGGCAACCGTCAGCCAGGGATTGCAACCAGTAAAAGACGCGGCTATCAAGGCGATCGCCGGACCAAACTGTCCGATGCTGTTGATAATTTTGCGGGTGACCGTATGACTGAACCTCCCCGTCGAGATCATCCAATCGGCCACGTGCGATATCACCATTGAGAATATCCACATTGCCAGATACGGTAGAGAGGAAATGGTGCCGTTCTGAAATAACGATGTAACATCAGCGTTTACGACGATTCCCATTATCTCAGATTCTTCGCAAAACTTAAATCATACTTCTCATACCGATTGAATATCGAAGTGCAGAATTTGCTTCATGAACGTCGGCAATTCGGTCATCAGTGTTTCGTACCCGTAATTCTGACCCATGTGTGCGATCAGAATAGCCCAAAACGGTAACGAAGTTACCATCGATTTCCATGGCACGGGGGGCGACTGTAAGTGCGAAGAATAGCCATTAGATGACTCATGCTCCCTTGCCAGGAACAACGAAACATATACAATATCTTAGCAACTACGTGACTCTGCGACGATTGCTGAAATACTCACGGATGCTCCGGCGCTACCCCAAAGCGCGCTAAGTATATACTTCTTCTCATCCTCGGCGATGCGGGGATGACTTTCAGGGTCCTCGTGAACCATTATGAGGAACGCTATGCACCAGACTGTACCAACTGCGCCGAACACGTAAAAGATCGACGGCCAGCCACCGGAGAAACCGTGCTCAGACAGAATACCACTTAACGGCATGGAGATTACAGTACCGAATTGCGCACCTATAGAAGAGGGACGAGCAAAAAGAAATAAACGAATGATTAATCATTGATCCTGGTCTCCGCACTACCAACGAAAAGAGAAAACAGAGTGAGATCGACTAGGAACAGTAAATAAATAAATAAATAAATATATATATACATATATATGTATGTACATATATATATATATCTCGAAATTGAAAAGATATCTGGTCCCGTGGTTCCCGTTCCATCGCAGTAAGAGCAGACACAGGGGGACTCGGTGCATCGAAATACCCAGAGGAGGACTCGCGGCAACCCGTGAACTCGTTTAGCAAGAGCGCTACGCGAAAAGGGAAGATCGGCACTGAACGGGCTTACCAGCATAGACGAAGGCACCCATCCTGCTGCGTTCGTTCGGTGGTATCCACTTTGCCAGCAAAGCGTGCGTGCAAGGCACGATCGGACCCTGCAATAGGGATAATCCATTCCTAGGGGGAGGAAATACACCCGAACAATCAAAAAGCGTTCACACTCAACTAATCAACTATCCTTTAGCTTAATTACTAATAACTCGATAGGCTCGATAAGAGGAGGAGTACCGTTCTCAATCGCAATAATAAGATTTAAGGAGAAACTTTAATCGCTCGAAGGGGCCTGAGTCACGGTTTAACCGATTTCTAACCAATTTACTGCTCGCTAATCGTTCGGATATCGAAATATTTGCTCGCCCGGCCATAATACGTCTCTGCCACGGTTTAAGCGTGAATGAAATTTTTCTCTCTGCAACGTGAGCGGGAAACGATCTACCGGAAGGGAAGGAGCCCACGCAAAATCGGAGTAACTATCTTTCTGGTAATCGTAATTAGTTTGCAATCGTAACAGCACACATTCTCGGCCTGTTCTATTTCTTGTATGTTGAACCGATCTATCGTACTAGAGAATCAATGGATATGAAGCGTTACTTACCTCGCCTAGACCCTGAATAAATCGGACTCCCATTAACCAATAGTAGCCCTCGTTCGCGGATATCGGCACTAGGAGTCCAAATACGGAATTGATCAGCATTCCGACACCCAGGAAATATTTCGAGCCGTAGCGTTTAGCCAGTATACCGAAGGGTATCTGTGTGATCACGTAGCCATAGAAAAATGAACTCAGTAGATAGCCTTGTTTCGTGGAGTCCCATTCGAAGGTACCGTCGCCGCTCTGTAATAAAGAAATTGCATCGATTGATTTTTTATTCCATCGCGCAACCACAGATGCGAAATGACGCGTTTTATCTTTTATCTCGAACGGTGTTCCTTCGTTGCGCGACACGGGCCAAAAAGTTACATCCGATGGTACCAACGATAATCACGCTTCCCCGAGACAGTAAAAAGAAATTCCGTCCTTTTCCCACCGACTGAAAAACATTCGCGACGTATCCTCTCGCGTTCTATCTCAGTCAAGATACATCGGGCGCAAAGTTCAAACGTAAACTGCTTTATTAACGGAGAAGTCAAGTCGCCAGTTAACTACGGACAGCCATAGATTTGCGGAGCGGGGTTGCTAGAATGATTTACACCCGATAGTGATGTGTAATTTCGACAAATTCCCTTTTTTGCCAATCCCTAAGTCGAGATTCTATAACAGGGAATTAATGAGGAATACCTCCGTTCTCGAAGGAAGGGAATGCCTCAACGGTGTTACATCCGCGAGATCCTAAGAATCCTGATTAGTTGCGCCATAAACGCGACTGAAATTGAAGATTAGATAAGCGGTATCAAACAGTCTGTAATGTTTATATGCTCATGGGCTAACGTCATCGGTGAGAAAACGAGTGAAACCGTAAGAAAAGTTTCCATTCATTTACTCTGGTCGGTGTCAATAATGAATCTCGCACCTTATCGTCTTGTCGTTGGCAGTGGTTACAGTCGTTTCATCAGGTGTCGTATTTTTCCGTGTGCACCTTAAACGGGCCTAACGATTTTCGAATGCGATTCCTAAGAGAACGCGCGAATTCGAGACACGCTTTGCAATTATCGACGTGTAATTAACTTTGCTCCACTTACGTTCACCACGGTGGTATTGGCATAATCATTGCCACACTCGTTCGTCGGGATCACTTCGGGGTCCGTGATGGCGGTGTGATTGACCATCGCGACGATGGCCACGGACATGTTGGTCCTCATGACATAGGCATTCGCCATACCGAGGAACAGCATGAAGGTCACTATGTGACGTGCCCCCAGCAACGCTGTAAAGGAGAGATTTTTTTAATTAGATCGATCGATTACAGAGCCAATTAATCTATTCTCGCTGGAACGAACGATCGTTAATTGCACTTTTAACGAAGTGATAAATATGAGATATCAAAGTGGATCCGCACATTAAATCGCCGCGTGTTGGTACTATTTTTTTTTTCACGGCTCGATTGCGCTAAACGGAGGAAGCATTGCTAAATCGCTAATTGGCGGTACCAAAATGTTTATACCGGTGTTCGTTGGTAGGTACGCTGCCAAATTTTCGCGCAAATAACCGAAGGCCAGGACTCGGAAATTGTGGAGGTGAGGGTTACGCCATAACAAACACCGGATGAGATAATCGATGTAGAAGAGATAAGAAGCGAACCGCAAGCAACACGGCGAGCCAATATTACCACTACGCGCGAATCGATCTAACCATTTATCTTTCACGCGCGTCAATAGATCTTGATCTATTATTCTCTTCGTGGAGCTCTCTTTCTCTCAAATTAACCGTTAGCTGAGCTAACGATGATTTTACGTTCTTTATTTGCCGAACGAACGTTTCGGGGTGTATTCAAGTGTTTCGCGAAACCGCGTGACAGGAACAAATATGAAGTAATATTGTATAAATCTTGCTCACGAATATTTACCAAAACAATAGCTATTTCATCCTTAATCAATATCATAGATCATCGATATCAAACATATATCGTTACATGTGACCGAGAAAATCAAATAATAGAGGTTCGTCGACCTTTCGCTGGATTCTTTATTAAAGAACTCTACCTTCGAGTGACCCTTTCAGATTCAAACATTTCTACGCATAAATCAGTTATCATACATTTTCAAAGTATCTGAACACCCACAGGAGCAAAGAAGCACGATGAATGTGAGAAAAATTATAAATTCAAATTATAAATTATAACCTCGTGTACCCTGGGTCGAAAGGCTTATTATATCTTTTTAGTCGTTCTATCATTAGCCGAAAGAAAGGTGCGTTTATTTGATCCGAGAAAGAGAGGGAAACCTTCGCTCACGTCTGATTCCATTCAATTTGCACAAGTGTTTCTAGGAATAAATTTTCGACGCCCACTCGGTGGTTGCATCCCGGTACATATTCGAGTCAATTGACATCGAACGACCGCGGCTCGAAGTAATTATTTGGTCCTCGTAGAGGCTGCGCCCACGCTTCGCCCTCCACGATTTTCCCGCGCTTAAGCGCGCGCTTCTGACACGGCAACGATCATTCATCGTACCGAACTCCCGGCGCGTCTCACTCTGCGCGCGAGTATCGAGATACTTGGTACGAGTTTTTTCATTTTTTCGATTCAAGTAACGAGGCGCACATTAAGCCGGGCGTCTACGTAGACTAAACAAAATGTAGTAGATTGTCGTAAAAGCATTTTTATCTGAACGCACTTAGCTCGTATTCTTAGTGCAGTTTAACGAGACTCTCGCACACTGATCGTACGAAAAGCAAAAAAGGATAAATATATCGGAAAGTGGGCAGTAATTAACATGACAGTTTTTTCTACGTATTTTCTACTCCATTTAGACACGAAGTGTGTTTTATGTAAGTCATAAAAATGAAAATCTCGCGCCTTGTCAATATTTTCTTTCTGTAATGATTCTTATCTGCGATATACACGATTGAACAAAATGTACAATACTTTTTTATAGAATAATCTCGATACTGGTTCGAGCAATTATCGGAATTAATCAAACGGAATGAAAGGCAAGGATAATTTTTGTCAAATAATCGGGGAATTGCATCAAGCAATTATGCGCTAAATTCTATCACGTTTCTGACGCAGTTGCCAATCAGCAATTCAATGAGAAATTACGTAAGAGTCCGCGAAGTGCATAAAATCCCGTCAAGATAACTCGTACGGTGTAGCCTTTGCATTTTAGTTGTATGCGCGTCTAGTTTAAATTGGATCCAATCGCTGTATCAATCCCCGGGGTGTTTGGTTCAAAATGATCTTCCATTATCTGGGATCAAGCGATTGACCTCCCGGCAATTACGTCACGACGATTGCAGGATTACCGCAGTTAAGGGCCGATTATAGCTCGAATACGAAAAAAATGTATATATATTTTTTTTCCCGCGACACTTTCCGTGAGATTCCAGACAATTAATCGACCTCGAAATCTTCGACGGATTATCGCACTAAGCGATAATTCCGCTGATTTATAGTAAGCGCGAAACGTGCTCTTGTAAACGTCGAATCGCTCGCTCGTGCTCGATAATACTATAAACTGCAAACACGAGCAAAGCAAATATTCATTTTCACTCGACGTACATTCTTCAAAGGCAATACAGTCTTATCGTGGTTAGAAGCTTGAAATTCGTTTGATTAAAAATTACGCGCACTACGCCGTTTAAAAATTGTGAAGTGAAAAATAAAGTCGTTCATTTATAAGATTGCCCGTGCCGGATAATTTTTTCTTAAGACAATGTGGGAATGTCAATAGTTAAATGGCGCCGATAAAACTTTTATAAAATTAAAGAAATTACGATGTTACCCACTTTTCCTTATTTACATTTCTATCTTTCTACAAAGTTTTGAGATATAAGAACTGACGCTCGTCAAACGATCGTATAGAATGAGCGACTTTAAACGGGATCTCTCTTGTTCTCTCTTTTTCTTCCTCTTCCAATAATAGGAAACAATCGCGTGGGAGTGTGTTCGAGTATGCTTCAAGGATCGTAGCGGTGCTTCGAGTGGCAAGATGCCAGAGATCAAAGCACGGACAATTCGAGCAAAGCAACAACGCGAACATTTACTCCCGTAGATCCCCACGGAATCCCGTGCACTCGTAACCGCTTTCTTCATTTCTCCGCCGTTCCAACGAAACTATTCGTCAAATTAAATTCTTTCAGCATATTTTCTTTATTTCAAAATACTCGCATGAATCTTTCTCTCGATAAATTTACATGTTTATCCACCGCCGATAAATCGCCCGACACTTCCTCGGTTTCAGAAAAACATAAATTGTATTTAGGAATTTATATTTGTATGTAAAAGCTATCCATTCGTTATAAACCCGTTCTGAATGAAATATAAATATAATTTGTAAACAAAATAGACGAACGTGATCTGTCGCTGGAGGTCTCCGAACTCTTCGAGTCGTTAGAATTTCCAAATAATATTTTCGTGAAAATCTTGGATAGAATTTGAACAGAGGTAATTAACATCGAATGTTTGCATACAAGAGCAAAGTCACGCGACACGGGAACACAAATCTGTCCCTGACATTAGAACAATCGCTGACATAAATCGCTTTACGATACTTTTTACGAGCGCAGCCGATATCGGAGAAGGCGCGGAATTCGCTTCGGCGCATTTCAGCTCAACTAACGCCGCATTTTTTCCCGAATCGCTTATTACGCAAAAGCATCGCGCGAGCCGTGCTACGGACTTCTGGTAAACCGACTGCATTAATTCCGTCATCGTTTAACGAGCGGAAACTCGAAGCAAAAAAAAAAAGAAGAAGAAGAGGCAAACTCGCGTAGGTACGGGTAAATAAACCTGACACTTCTTCCGTAAATAATTGGCAATTAATTAACTCCGGTTTCGCGAAGTGGGTGCGAAAAATGCTTTCGGATAAAAAAAACCCTCGCGTTTCAAGGCGTAACGGGGAATTAACGCGACGAAATTCGAGCCGTGAAACGCCGGAGAGCGCGGATAAGGAATTCGGAAAGACGACGCGACGAGGAGAAAATCGCGAGAACACGTTCCTGATAAGTGAAGAACGAAGGCCAAGAGAGTCGTGCGAGAGTTTATTGGCCGAGATCCCAGTCGAGATCTTTGTTCGTGACTGCATCACCGAATGCGATCGGCGTTGCTATTCAGAACTGCACGGTTCTTTTTTTCCCCCCTTTAATTGAAACCATCGAAATTGGCGCACGCATCAATTTATTCTTCGTCGCGACGGGTTGCTTTCGGGCGGCGAATCATACGAATGTATTAAAGCACGCTTTGCTATCGGAAATATTAGAATTTCACAAATTCTAAACGTAAACTTAGAACTGTCGGGTGTCGCGTCGCTGCGCAAAATAACGTTACAAGCAGTACAGCATATTTTAAAATAATATCGTACACAGATATCCGTAAGAGTTCTTCCTGATTAAATTTTCTGTGCGAAAATAAAATTATGCAACCGTAGATTGAAGCTGAGGACGGCTGAAATTAAAACGCGACGGGTAATCCGCGAGGAGCGAGACGCGATGCCACGTAACGATAAGTTTCATCGTGAAATCGTAAGCGAAATAAACTTCAAGACGAAATTCTCAAGGTCCTCGACATTTATACAGCGATAAAGACCAACGACTGATAAGCGGTTTGCTACCGAACGATTTTACATTTCTTCAGCTACAAAGATTAACCGGTTTTGAATTACGGGTCGCATTGTTTCGCTAAAATGTCAGAAAGATTCATGCCCAACAACTCATCGTGGGCGGGGAAATGGCACAACAGATTTTCCGCGTCGTTTGTTTAACGTCCGGTCAGAGCAAGTCGTTACACTCGGGGAAGATTTGGGAAGGTTATTTTCAAAACGTCCACACAGTTCTACAAGTCGCAATTTTCTCATAATCGCAACGTGTCGCGAGAATCACGATACCAAATGAAGACGTATTAAAAATCGTCGCGTAATTGCAAATCATTTCGCAAATAGCAGAATAAAATTCCGGAATTACCATGATTCGTATTTAACGATATGACAAATGGTTTCGCAAACAAATTTTCTTAATTCGTATTTAAAATGGTTTCAAAATACACTCTTCGCGTCGATCACCTACGAACACGCGTCGTCGCGAAATCCACAGAAGATTCCTATCATTATTCATGCAGATTACGTTCCTAATTACCAGCACAATAGTAGCTTATCGTCGAAGATAAAGTATTAATATCCTCCATCCGGGTTTCAAGATTCGAAAAGGTGTGGTGACGAACGACGCGATACGAGCACCGGCACTTAACGCACCGTTATTAAATCCACCGCAATGATAATCGGAGCTACGTAACGAGAGCAGATGGGTCAAGAATTAGACGATTATTATTAGACTCGGCGGCGAGTTCCATCTTGACCTGCAACATACTTAGGCATTAATGTCCTAGCGAACAATAGCAACAAACACCGCCCCCGGTCGGCGTCGCGGGTGACAAATTGAACCCAATCGCCGAGGATCGAGAATATCAATCGACCTTTAAGTAGCTTTTCCTGTCCCGGCGGCTCTATTAATCGGCGACGTAATTACTGGCAATCGTAATTCGTTTATCGCGTCGCCAGGAATTTCTTCGCGAAGCGTACGGGGCTTTGGACTCGTGAACGCGATGTCGGGGCTGCGTTTTTCTTGCGCGAATCTTAAAACTTCGGCTCGTTCGTCGACGCGAGAGCATTTCTTCGCGTCATCTCTTCGATCATTTCACCCGGTGCCAAGAGCGTACGCTAATAAAAGAATTCACGGAGCAAGTCAGTACAGATCGTACGATATAATTAGTCGGGTAAATCTCTTAGCCCGACGAGGGTTAAGAAGGCATAATATTTAATTAACCTCGTTAATCCGTGCGAGAGTTGTCCATGCGAGCTCGGATTTGCGTGGCTGGCTGGCTGGCTGGCTTTGCTTAGAGCTTCACGGGTGGGGGGAACGCGAGAAGGGTATGAGAGAAACCGAGCGTCTCCGACGTCGTCATCGGCGTCGAGCGACAGCGTCGTCGACGGCAGCCGACGAGCACGTGGCCGCACCGGTAGAAATAGCTTCGACATTCCGCGTAAGAGGAGCAATAATAACTTATTGTGTGGAATACAGAGAAACGGTGGGAGGAGGGGGGAGTGAAGCGCGCAGAGATAGAACGGAGGAGGAAATGATCTTGTAAAAATCATGTAAAGATCAGGGTAGAATCGACTTGACGCCAATGATACTTTGAGCCTCGACGTAGAATTTTTAAAGCGTCACCGATTTATTTCAGTGAAACTTTGACTCGCGTCGTTGTACCGTGAAAAAAGATAATTAACTTCAGGTTCCGAAGAGTCATTCGATCCAAACTTGGGAACGTTCCCCTGAAATTGTCCGCAACGAGGCATTCGCGGAATTCCCATTTGCGAATGCGCAAGTGACGTTCGTAGGCGAATACAGTTTGTGCTATTTTTACGATAACGTTTAAACGCACGAGTCACTCGCTGACCTTCGACTGCATCGCGTGCGGAGGGAAATGCGTTCAGTCGTTTACTTCCGATGTAAAAGTCCAATAGTACACCCATGATCATCGGTGACCTTGATTTTCACGCGAAGAGAATTAACGGGGGAAAGCAGGGGTCAGTTGCACGAAGGAGGGTGGGGGGGGGGAGGGGGGAGAGGGGTACGGTCAACGAGATTCAAAATTTCCGAGAAACGGATTACGTAGCGTTTGAAATGTATCGCGAGATTATTGCTGTTTTTCCGATGCACCATGGGCAAGTGCAAGTGTGAGAAATACGTCGGTGAGCTCATGTTTCTCGCGGTGTATCTATCGTCGTGTCCCCTGCACCTCTTTTCGCATCGCCTTCCGTCTTCCCGAGTTATCTAGTAACTATTTTTTTCTCCCTCTCTCTCTCTCTCTCTTTGCACGCGGCCATTCGAGTGTCGTTTCGAGTGCCATCCGAGCTTTTCCGTCAGCAGGAAGGATGTTTCATTAATCATCCGAACAAATTGTGTGAAACGACTTTGCTATTCTTCCACGAGAATAGCAATTTTTATTTTAACGTTCAAATGGTATCTTTATTAGCACGCGGTCACTCGACAGCTATTTGTTCTCTTTCCCCGTAAAGAACTCTTCCTTGACCGTTGGAACAAATTAAACAACGACTACGGTGCGTCTCATCTTCGCCGTTGGGGCAAACGGTTTTTAACGGGCCCTTTTATTCACCGGGGAAGAGGGGGGTTGGGTTGTAGCCGGTTTCTACCCCTTTCGGTCCATCTGTCCGTGGGCTAGAATTCTTTTTCTCAAAACCCGATTGAAACCTAAGAACAATAAGCTTCCGGCGGAGTTCAACGGCAGGCAGAGACTAAAGCGATTACGATATACGAAAGCAGAAGACCCCCAACGATGGCAAGAAAGAATTTTAATCGAACGGTTAATCCCGCTTCGTTGCGAACGAATCGACGAGTGATTATTTTTAATTAACCGCGTTTGGGACAATCGCATTCGCACGGCGTGATAGTTCCTCAATTACGTCGCAACAAATACAAAGCAACCTCTATAACAGTGGCTAGGCGGTGATTCGAATTCTATTCGCAAGTGTGCAACACGAACGAATCGCTATCTGGTTCGATTGATACATTTCAGCGGCCAGCAAATCCAAATGCGTCATGACGGAGCAAAGGTTGCCATTAAAAAAACTTTAATTCCACAAGAATAATTTCATTTAAATATCATTTGATACTTAATCGAGCGATGTAGATTTTTTTTATCGAACGATCGTATTTGTTGTGCGTGAATTAAATTAATTCCAAACTGTATCTTCAAACTGACATGCGATACGAACTGCGATAACCATGGATTTCTTGAAAATGTGGTCGTTTACTTAGAGTTGGGTAATTCGCGGTAATTTTATACTCCGAACGCCTCGATAATAATTCGAGCCGTTCATTTTGAAAGTGCCCTAAGCCCATTTAAAACAAGTTTTTTATATTTTTTTGCGACAGTAAACTTCAAGTTGTACACGTTACTACAATCAACAAAAAGAAAATCTACTCAAGTCACTTTCAGTATGAATGGCTCATTTATCGGTCAGAATCGCAGAAGTTTCACTGTAAAAAATGTTCCATCGATAATCTCCCGACGGCTGGAAGACAACCTAAACGACGACTCTTTCGAACTGTCCGCCGAAAAAACAAAAAACGCGCGACAATTCGGACTCGAGTAAACTTATTCTCGTTTCCCCCCTTGCTCGCCCGTGGAATCGGCGAAATAGAAAGTACCGTCCGTCGCACGACGAATCGAATTTGGCGTAGCGATAGACGCGGAAAGCAAAAGCTGGAAACACGGTGAAAGGTCGAGAGCGTGCCTCGGGGCACACGAGAGCGGAGTAACCAACAACCGAGCGCACGTGGTGCTGGCCCGCGTTTTAAGAGGAGCCGGTAAATTCGCATGGCGCATCCGTTTCGTGTTACAGCGCCGTTTTAAAACCACGACAGTGGCAGCAACGCACCCGGCCACCGAGTGGGGGAGAAAGGGAAACAAGAGTAACGGTCACCGGGGGTGAATCTAGGTGGAAAATCTGTCGAACAAATCGAGGCATACTTCTCTGTTTCCGTGCTGGCCTGTCCGCCTCGTCGATCCCGGGCTGTTCCCACACCAGCACGTGGCCATTCCGTCCTCTGTTCTCGCCGTTCGCCCTGCCGTTACCGTTCATCTCACAGCACTCTCCTTTCTCAGTCTCTGTCGAAGCGCGATTCTCGATGCGAGAAACGGTAGCGAAACTGAGGAGAAAAACTATGCTCCTTCGAAACACACGAGAGACGGAGAGAGAGAGTCCTGCTCTTCTTCCGGTCGGAACGCACGAAACGCGAACGCAATGGGAATCACGAGACTGAGAATTCGATACGGCGAAAGAGAGACGGAGAACCAATGGAGGGAGAAATAGAAAGAGAGGACACGACAGAGACGTTGCGTAGCGCGTAGAAACTTTTACGATCTATCCTCACAGTTCGCGAATACGATCTCTCCTCTAGCGCCTCCGATCTCTTTTCTCACCGATTTTCCACCCGTTCGACGTCGAACGTCAGGTCAACGATGAAGCGGTGTCCCTTCGGCGCGGTCGACGTTTTAACATCGGCGCCCACGCGACGCGGCACGACGGATACGACACGCGTAAATGACGACGGGGACGAGCTTAGCGCGACGTTCGTCGGGAACTTAAACGACGACTCACTGTGCGACGCACCGGTCTTGCGGCCGGGAATCGGCCGTCGGTTTCGTGCAACACCGATAACGATGATTAACGACGATCCCCGTAGTGAAGAGTGAGCGCGCACCTGTCTCTCCCTCTCTCTCGTTCTTTGTCTAGCTCTCGCTCGCTCCAGCGCACGCTAACACCGAACAGGGAAACGAGGGGGACAACCCCGAGGAGACAGACCGCGTGACCGAACGAGGGAAACGACCAATGCCCCGGCGATCAGCTAGAAATACTTCTCGCTCATTGGGCAGCGAACGCGCCATCTGCCGGCCCTGCCGACGATCCACCAATTGGCTAATCGCGCGCGAACACGAGCTACCGTTCGCGGCAACAATTTGAATCGTACGGATGCGATTCTCTTGGAGGATAATTGTCGGGGGAAGTTGGAAGAGCGATAACTGGGTTGAATTAAATTCGACGGTAGAAAACGTTCCTGATATTGATATTGTTCTGCCGTTACTTCCGTGTGTTGGATTAATAAAGAAACTCCTGCGAGAATTTGTATAATCTAGAATGAGCGTACAATCACGATGAACGAGGAAGTTGAGCTCTTTTCATAATTCTTGACAACATAATCGTAATCGAATATAAAAATTGATCGATGGAGTAGATAGCTTAATGTACATACAAATTGGCCAAATTGTTCATACGAATGTTAAGATTAGATAATGGTTAATCTCCATGTTCGAGCATTGCGTTAGAATGTTTAACATTGCGCAATCCAACTCAGTCATCGACGATGATTTTCGATTTTTTCGTAACTTACGTTTTGTCTTTATCGCGAAAGAAAATCGATTAGTATCAACGGTGTTTTAAAAGCTGAAAGGTGCTCGACCTTGAAATCTCAAGGTTCCCCACTAGTTCTTTGCCTTCGAGCAATTCCCCCTATGTCTGCCGGCTCACTTCCGGTCTTCCAGTTCGCGTAATCGATTCGATGGATAATCCAGCGGGGAATAAATCATTCTATACAATTACGGAGTCCCAGAGTTAAACGCTAAAATGTTACCTTTCCGTTCCGCCGGCGACATTTTGCGATTAAATCACGCTTGCGTCACAATTCTGCGCGATCTACTGATCTGCGATTCGAGCAAACTGGAAAAAAAGACTTTCCATCGTGTTTCGTGGAATCTTTTCTTCCTGTTGTTATCGTACCGGTGGATATTTGTTACATCAGATAGGAGCCACGAGAGAGAGAGTATGAGTCACAAAGTCGTACTCCCGTCACGTTTGTTTAATGAGCGACTTAATTCCCGCCGGAAAGAACAAACGTTTTAACGGGCTTACGCGAAAACGAGGCCACGGGCGAACCGAGAGCTTTATCGCAACTTAAGCAATAACGCTCGATGCGAGTCATCCGAATTCCACGAAGTTATTTTGTTTAGCGGAAAACGTTTAGACAAAACTGATCGATGTATTGCGAGTCTGGCTGTGCTTTTTTTCCGAAGTTATCGTACGTATTACGTAAATTGCAATCGACGATTTGTGTTACGCACAACGCAACTGCTGACACGCGTGAAAATTCTTTTTTTGCCGCTCTTTGCGATATATATTCTTGATGTTTTGAACTTTTCTTTTTTAAAACTAAATGATAATTTAATACTCGTATGATATAAATGTCTACACATGATTCAGCACGAATTCACGGTAAAATTACACGTTACAATATTGCAGATTGCGGTTGAAGTAGAATTGAAACTTTACGCAATATTAACGAAGGTGAGGAAGCGTTATTCCAAAATCGAATTACGCGCGTTTCTTTGTCAAGATGGAAGCTAATCTATTTTGAAGTGAAAAAAATTACCGCTGAAAGACTCAAACGCGGTATTCGGTCAGTTTAAATACCTCGTACGGAATATTTACGACCCACCGGTGCCTGAAAGCGTTAAAATCCATCCGAGGAAACGCGTGCGTCTGGGACTACGTAATCCGCGAGATGCTGGAACGTGTAAACGTTTGTATTGACCATGCCGCCAAGTGACAGACGAAAATAAAGTTGCGTGGTGCGGATATTAATAGAACATAAGTTTTCGCGTGCCAAAAATCGTTGCATCGAGAGCATACACGCTAACAAACCGACGTATATCGCGTATTCCGCCTGCATCGATTTATTTCTATCGCGCTAATATCACCCTCCCTGTGTTCCGATGTATCGATAAATAAAGAGCGACGCGAGCCTCGGCCGACCAAAACGAGAAAGACCCGTGCACTTCCGGTCTCTGCATTGCGCGAGGAATAATGCGTTGCCACGTTAACGATCGATATGCGCTTCTCGACGATGCGAGGCGCGGCGACGATACCAAAATGGACAAAAAAATTCCTGTCTCACCGAGGAGGGCGCGTTATCTGTTCGAAAAATTTCCAAAGATGCCATTCGTTATTTCTCTGACAGAGAGATCCTCCGTTGATTTCGTGCATAATTAGTTGCGCTGACGTTGCGTAAACGTATACGAAGGCCGGCGGGGGGATCCGTGACGAAGCAAGTTTTTCGTTCCGTCGGAAATTTCTTCGTTTGCCTGATCGAATTTTTTTTGCCACATACTGCCGTGAGATTGAGTCCGCTGAATGGTAATTAATTTTTTTCTTCCTTTTTCCTCGATTTAATCTATCAGCCTTTTACGGAAGTGACAAGTGACGTGAATAATGTACTTGCGTACGTCGTATGCGTTATACTATCGTAATCTGGGGTTTCGTCGGTTTTAAAGACGAATTACAATAAACGTGCGTATCGATGGTCGAGAATTAATACCGACCGTTGGAAAGGATGCGATCGAGAACCGATATTACCAACGGTGGATAAAGAAGAGCGCTGTATCGATACTTTCCGTTCGATGGACAATGGTTCAAAATATCACGCATTACCGATGTACCGATTATTCGAGGGCAGACGGTATAAACTTGCTAGAGGTACACCGGGACACTCGGTTTCTTTTTTTCATCGGGCCCCTTTAGCGGATAAATCATTGCTCTTTCGACGATCTAACTTGGTGATATTCCATCCACGCACGACCCCAATATGTAGCTTTAAACATCATACGTGTCAACAGGAAACGCATTGGGCCCCAGAACGCATTATTCACTTGGCGAAGTGGAAAATAACGTACTCTATATCTGAACCGGGGAACGAAATCATGACCGCGCGGGGCGTAACTCGGATCGTTAGAAGAGGAACGATTATGCTACCTATCCTAGGCGGAGGTACTACCAGTATTTTAGTTGTGCGTACGCTCCGGGAAAATTGCATGAGGTCACGCATAAATTTTCGTTTAGAAACAAAGCAGTTTCCAGAATTCAACATCGGGGATAAATCACGCTTGGAATACGTAATAATGGGACTTGAGTCATTCGGGTGAAGGGGGAGCGAGAGCGCGAGTCCTGACGTTTATTTTATTCCTTTTCTACTAAACCCAATCGCAAAAATTCGACACTCGATTAGCAAATAAATTATAATTGAATTTGTAAACATGCTTTGAAATTTCAGTCGATTATAATTACGATTTTGGAATAATATCGAAGATTGAACAAAAAGGAGCGAACATGAAATATTGTTGATATTATGGAAATTGTTCGCAAAACATTTTTCTCTCATCAGTGATTTCAGTGAAAATTCTTCATAATTCTCAGTCCTTGGCGAAACAATGCAATTCCATTTGAAAGCAAACTTTCGTCTAGAAGGAAACACAGATTTTAATTACGCTCGATTAAAAGTAAGTACGAGCGTTTCAGGTGGGCCCGATAGACACTTTCTACTTTCGTTTTACGAAATAACGCGCCTCGCTGCCCGCTTTACGAACCCATACAAGATCGAAATATTCTCAATGCGCGAGCCAAACTGTGGCGCTTGGTTAAAGATCCCCGGAGTGGTTCGTCAGATTTTAAATACAGTATTTTAACGCTATTCGAGCCGCGCCTGCTGCGATTATTTTTTTTTCTCACCTTCGGCGATCGAGCAATCTCGAATAAACGATCGGGATTGTTAATAGACGACAGGTAGATATCACGAGCTACGGTTTCCTCGTCCACCGGTTAGGAATTATCGAATCGCGAGACCCTGCTGATAAGGTACAACCTTCTAAAGTTGATCGAATATAGAGGAATGGACTTTGGTTTCAGGATCAACTACCTGACAAAGCTTTCTAAATGTTCGATCTGTGTAAACACTATCTCGTTTCAGGCTACTATCGTGTATCAAACCGTGGATCTGACTGCGATAATGAGAGACAGAGCGCAACGATCAATTTTAATATACTTCATACAATGTTCAATCAAGTACAGCCAGAAACATAAGCTTTTCCAGATGCTGGCTTTATAGACAGATTCCACTTTACGTATTTTGTATTATTCACTGAATTTTTGTATCACTTTTATCGCCTCTCAAGTACTTCCGTGCTTCTGCAGCATTCGAACGATTCTAATACACTGATTTATTATAGTTTATCGAAACGCGGATACGACGGAATATCCGGTAAGCCAAAGAACACGAGTGAACGTTAACTTTTTACGAGAATACAATCGTTACGAAATGAAAACGTTTAACTTTTGTTTTGTAAAATCTGATTTCCTGTCAGGATAACGTCAGTTCTTATCTAAAACGGCAAAAGAAAGAAATCAATGCATCGCGGCCGATCACTCTTCTGAAAGTAATTCCGATCCTTGACGCTCCGTCAAAATCCAGAGTATACTTCATTGTCAGATGAAGCTTTACCAAGGTATTCCGTTTCGCGGTATCTCCGCGCCGTAGGAAGCGGCCAAGTGTCCGTTTACGAGTGACTTCCGGCTGGTCTAGCACGAGATTTACGCTAATTGCGCAACGTTCAATGATCATTGCACCACTCGCAGAGACCTGGCATTGGGTGGAAAGAAAAAAAAAAATAGCGTCTGTTTCCACGGTTAATTGAGCGCGGCGTGACTTCGCGCGACTCGACAACGCGCCGGGGACACGAGCGTGAAAAAGAATTGCAATCTAGAGGAAAGAAAAAAAAGAGCAGTTTCCATAAGAGGTGTGTTTCGTGACCGCGCACGAAGTGTCGCGTTAACGCGGTACACGAAATCCTTCCGGAGAGGGTAAATCCACGCCTACGAGCGATTATGTTTGCAACTCGAGGTTGAATTTCATGAGTATGACCCGAGAGCGTTTAAATTTTTAGGAGGCGAATGAAACCATTTCTTGCGAAACGCTCGTCTCGTTTGTCCGCTTAATGCTGAAAATATAATAATTTGAGTCGCGAGACGTTTCTTACTGAAATTACGCGAGCCTGAGCGAAACTGTGATAATGAGTTGCTTCTTTGAAAAATCAATGGATAAATCTTGCAGCGTATTTGGTACACGCTTTGTATCAGCGTTATTGTAACTTCGAACGGAACATTATAGATACTAGCTTTCATTTTTTTATACAGGTATAACGTACGACGCTGTTAATATTGCGTAAACGTAGTTGCGTTTAGATTTTCGAGACAATTCTTGTATCGCGTGATCTGAATCTGCTGGAGCATCGTCAAGGCTACTTTGAAGATATTGCGGAACCGTGGTGGAGTCATTTAAAAGCTAGAAGAGGACAGTTATGATTACTTGAAAGAAGAAACGTGCTTATTAATTAAAACGCAATATGTAAGTTACGATTGATTACTTACAAGGCACGGTTATTAATTATTTCGAGTTAACGATGGAACATTTTTTTTTTTCATTTTCGACGTCCACTACCGATAAATCGTTTTCATCTTGCTACCTGCTTACTATTCCTCCCGCGTAGTTATTCGTTCGTACTAAACGCGAATTACTGACAGGGCAGAGTCGCGACATAAATAATTCAACGACGCAGAAACCGAGAGATTGTCTTTCTCCCTACCACCGCGGTGGTTCGATTGTCAGCGAAAAGAACTCGTGGAATCGTTACTCCGGTTTCTGTCTTTCTGAAACTCATCCAGGAAATTACGCGGACAATCGAGAATGGCGGAGATTGGGGAAAATAAAAAAAATGAAGACGATAAAATCGAACCTCATCGTCCACTTATCTCCGCGACTGTACGATTAGGCTACTCGACGATATCGAAACGAATAAAGCGATCGAAGGTGCGTCGATGGCCGATAATTTTTTTTTTTAACTAATCGCCGCTCGTCATTGGAGCATATTAAATATGTATTTGTCACGATTAAATTTAGTTGTACTCGAAGATCTCGAGAGATAAGACCGTCTCGCTTCCAGTGTAATCGAAATCCGAAGTTTAATCGCGATCCCGTTTACCGCAAACGGGGTAAGTAATTGCGCGTGATATTACCGCAAGAAGGAGAGGTTCATTATGGATTACGGGGAAAGAGATGATTATGGCAATTAAATGATATCAAACGCCGGGCGACGGAAAAGTTTCTCTCGTATCTCTTTATTCGATGCGCGTTGCAATTTCGAAAAACAAAACAATCGCGCGTCGTAAATGGGGGAAAACTGTATTGCGTTTCCGTCTGGAGTTTTGAAATCGGTATAAATCGATATTAAATTCGTTGTTAATTAGGTACGAGGTGTCCAGTTTGAAGTTTCATTCGAACTGACCGTTATTAAAAAAAATAATTTGAAGCAACTCTTCCTTTCCGGAAGGGACAAGTTGCGATTTAAAACATTCTTTTTTAATAACGAATAGTTTCGTGGGTAATTGAAATGGTATACCTCGTCTATGGTGTATACATATTCAAAAGTATACATATTTAAATTCAATCCGTTTTTAACGAGTTAAATCATCAATTGTGAGAAATTTACGCTAAATCTCGTTAAGTTGCAAATTCTACATTTCGGATTTAGCACAAAAATGAAAATGCCTTTCACGATTACGAAGGAAAGTGACGATGCACTTTGAGAGTGAGTGGAAGGATTAGCGATCACGAGCGATAACGATCCACACCGGAGATCATGATAATGACTGATTTCGATTATCTCATTATCTCTCCGTTTCGAGTATTCTGCGTAGCGTAGGTGCAAAACGAGCGAGGACAACAAACAAGAGCGCGGGAAATGAAATCGATCATTGACGATCGAGCGAGTAAGATTTATCGGGCAGACTCGATTTATATCGAATGGATCTTCAGTATAAAAAAAAATTATTCGTCAAAACTAACGAATTTGTTTTAATTAAAATTTAATTAGATACCAGGATTTATTTTTGTTACGTCGATCCATGATTTCTAAGTTATACCGATTGGAAGAAGCGTGAGCCAGAATATTTTGTACACAAACGTTTAACATTCTGTACTACCATGAATCAAATAAAAACACACCGTGCCGTTACGCGTAACATCGAATGCGTGTTTGTAATAAAGACGCCTACGTTGTCACACCATTTTTTTCCCGCTTCCTCCTCGCCGAGCAAGTGCCAGTACTGTATAATGCATCTACTTCTATTTTTTTATCTCATTAATTTGTAAATACAATTCCAGAAGGAATGCACGTAGATCTACCGTCGTGTCATCGCGTATCGCGTTGCAAGGTCGAAGAATATTTATTTATTGCTCGCGGAATAATTTACCTCGCACGCGCCGACGTCGGGGCATCATAGAAATAAAAGAAGGAACGTGTGAGATGTTTAAATAGAAAATTAGTTTCGAGCTACACTTCGCGCGTTAAATAATTGGAAACCGGTCGACCAATGATCTGATAAGGGAATAAAAGTTTATCAGGCACTCTCACGGGCACTCCAGTAACCCGATACGTCCCATCGCGATTGATTTCGATTCAAGATTTATAATTGACGAAATTCGGAGGCTCGGTGTTATCGTTCGACGGACACAAACCTTTTCAATTACAGAAGCTTCGAAAATAGCGTGGCAACGGGAGATCAGGATTACAAGATAGGCCGATTGTTCTCGACGCACGTGGGCCCCCGATTAGAAAGAAACGACACTCACGCAACCGCCGGTCTCCTAACTTTGGATTACTTATGTAAGTGGGATAAGGGGAAACCGTGAGATAAGATAACAACATTTTAATGAACTTCTATGAAAAGCCCGCACTCGCATCTTCGAGCGCGTGCTCTGGTCGCGATCATCGACTGACAATTTAGAAGAAATCAGCGAAAAATCTTTTCGAAGTACAACTCCTATCTGTCCGTGAAACTCTGCACCGTCGCGATTTCCGGCGAACGCGAACGGCAAAACGTGACGCCGCGATACCTGAAAAAGGAGGTAGCCTCCTTCTCGCTAATGCCAGAAGCAAGGTTGACAAAGCGGAAAAGAAACGAGAGGCGAGGGCGATAAGGACTGTAAATCGTTATTCTCTGTTGTTCCTTTCGTCAACTCGGTCACGTACTTTCCAGTAATACGTCGCCGATTTATCTACGATTTCGGGAAACATGATTTCGCGTACTATCGCTCGTCGCAAAGTCCGCGGGATCGCGAGAGGGAAGGACCGATGATCGAGTGCGATTTATCGGATCGAGAGAACCCGATGTTCGATGTGGGTTATGTTCCAAGCCTGACCTTGGAACCGGTTGCGCTGCTTCCATCCGAAGATTTAAAGTAATGTTAAGTCGATGCTGACCGACATGCCGAGGAGGCGCAGAGCGACGAGCGAGAAGAATTTATTCGTTGATAAATGCAACTAAATTAACCGCGGGAATGCTTCCGAGAAAGCGTGCCTTTCATGCTCTACCGGCAACTGGTCGTCGATTAATTATACATTCGAAACTGTGCTCCTAATATCTTGTTCTTTCGAAAATGCCGCCGAAATTCCACTGCGTGCAAGTGGATAGAAAAAAAAGTTTCGTGGGTAGATTGTAGTTTGTTTTCACTACGTTCAGGTTCTACCTTCGAATAGAATTGCATCCCTAAAATCGAATGGTTGCGACAGATTCTTTAAATTTATGAGAAATAACGCAGAGAAATTGATCGAGCGATTTTCGAGAACGAAATACGAGGAACTCGATTGAAAATTTGCAATATAATTATAATACACATAGAAAAAAGATTCGTAGGTAGATTGTAGTTTCTTTTCACTACGTTAGGTTCTACCTTCGAATAGAATTGCATCTCGAAAATCGAATGGTTGCGACAGATTCTTTAAATTTACGAGAAATAACAGAAATTGATCGACCAATGTTCGAGAACGAACTACGAGGAAATCGATTAAAAATTTGCGATATAATTATAATGTATATATGTACTTATAATTACAATTAATATAAATATAGCGTTTCTGTTGAAATCATTCAGCAGGTGCGGTAATGATAAAGAATAAAAATGTTGCACTGTGATAACCGTACTGATGAGATATTATTGCACAACGTTTGCTGCTTTCTAAGTGAAACCTCCCACCTATACCTTTTCGTCCAACAATAGAAACTATTTATAACGAAATTATCGAGTACGGATAACTTTATTTTTACACGCCGCACGTGCCCGCAAAAACTCGTCGATTGATTTTATTGTTACAAATATTTCTGACCGACAGAAAACGAAAACTGGTCGAAGAACAATCAAGAGAAGCATAACCGATGCGTACGTGCGTGACCGAGTCCAACGTATCGGATTGTTAATGCCACCTTAATGACAGCCTTAAAATAATTTCTATCGTCGCGAGGACAAATGGATAATAGCGTCGGAAATGGTGCGGCTCGTTTAACATTTCCAACGAAGCAAAGCAGGAAGCGTGTCGCGCGATTTTGAGGGGCGAACACGAGCGATAAAACTTCTCCTTTTCTCTCTTTGTTTTTCGATCATCGTCGCTCCGCGTGTGTATACTTTCTCCCGCGGTGATTTCCGCGTCGGCTTATTTCGCAATTCTTTTATTTTCTCGCGAATCTCGCAGACGATAAAAATTGCGATTTGTCGTTGGAACCGGTAATCGGGAACGTAAAGCGTTCGAAACTCGCGCGATCGACGCAACGCCGTGTCACAGCTGACCTCGCGGGGTCCAGCAAAGTTTCTTCTTCGAAAGACGCGCAGATCTTTTTTTGTTTCGCACCCATCGATTCATCTCTCCTTCCCTATAAATGGCACGCGTTATTTTCGCACCTTTGTGCGCCGTATCTCGAGCGTATGATCGACGAACCGCTCGTAAATCAAGCTCGTTAGCCGTTCGCTTAATTGATTGATACTTTTATTTTAATTGATTGTAAAGCGCGGCCTTTGCGTCGATACACGGCGTTCCCTTGGCCGTAGCGATCCTATCGATCTTGGAAAGGTCGACGGCGATGCACGCTTACCGCGGGCATTTGGAAAGTCAATTCGCCATGATTTCTTTGAGGTGTAATTTGCAAAGTCGAAATAATCAACGACGATTCTTCGAATGGAAATTTATAATATTTAACCATCGATTCAAATGGTTTGACAAATGGATTATCGCTTTGTTAAAATTTCCCGAAGGCATCCGAGAATTTCAAGTGTTCCGCGTACTCCGAGCGTTAACTTGTTAAATAAATATATGAATGATACGAGATTTCTACTCGAAGATCCGAAGGTTTGCGAAAGGGGGAAAATGTCGATGGCGGGGAACTGCAACGATACAATTCGAGAGAGCGATAAATATTGACAAGGAAAAATCGTATCGCGATATGAATAACGAAAAAAAAAAAATGTTGAACCAGTTGAATGGTTTATCGCGAATAATCTCGCTGCAGTTATGATCGCGCGGAAACTTAAAGATCGTGCAATAACGAACGCGCGATCGAAAGTTCAAATTGACGTATGAATTTCTTTAACCATTGCAAACTGTAATAATCGTGAGGTAGTCCTTATCTTGGAATAACAAAATACATTTTTCAGAAACATTTCGGACGTATTCTGATAAATAAAAATAATATTGTTGATTGTTGCGAATACCAATATACCGATAGACGACTACGCAGACTTAATCGAATAAACTATTTACCATCGAAATTGCTAGGGACCCAGAAATAAAATAAAAACAAACTAAATAAAGGGGATATTACTTATTAAGTAATCTCGTAAGAAATGTCTCGTAACTTTACACGTGTTGCTCCACACATAAAATTTGAAAAATAGCTAGATACGCCCAACCACCTAGAACGGTATTAAATAACACGCCAAGTTTACAGCGCAAAGCTCATTTACGTGGTTCGTACTATGTGTACATTAAAATATACGGGTAACGACGAGTTGTCGTTCGCGACATCGAAAAAGAAAGTAGAACAGTTCTTCGCGACGCAGAAGAAAAAAAAATGTGTGTATTGAAACAACTGGTGCATTGACCTTCGAATATCGCCCATCGGAGAAAGTGGAATTAGAAAAGTGTTTTGTTTTTTTCCTGCCCACGATTTATTCGAGCTAACCCAGATCATCTGGTACCTCGCCCAGATAATCGGGATTCGCGGTACTTACGGGAATTAAAGGCTTGTCGTTGCGTAAAGTGCTAGCACGTTTAAATGGCATTTTGAGGATGCTCGCTTGGCCACGCTCAACGTTGCATTGCCGCGAATCCTCATTCCGCAGCGGAAGAGGTGCGAGAAGTTTAATGAGCTTTTAGCAACCCGCCAGGTGTAACGAATACGATCAGCTCATGAAAAGAGCTTAATTTATTTTTTAAGCGAGCAATAACAATTGCGATACTGTGTTATCTCTGTAACGCATGAATTCCATGTTAAGAAGATAGAATTACAAAAAGGTCGCAAATCTGGATCGATTGAAAAATATACCGAAATTTTCGGCCGATCGAAATTTATTCAGCTGTTTTTTTGTCTCACCACTTGGATGGTGAATTCACGATTTAAACAAAGGCAAATTTTTGCGATTGACATTACAATTCAATTTTTTCATTTCACTGGCACGTCGACGGGCTCCAAAAAAACTATGGCTTCGAAAAAAAACTTTGGGAACATTAAATTACGCAATGCTAGTTTTCCCACCTGTTACCATTAAACGAGCCTCGTGTAAAACGTGAAGTACCTACATTGCCATTTATCAGTCGCAAGTGAATCAGTACCGCTCTAAACTATTTTAGTCTTCTTCCAAAGTATCACTAATTCGAACAATCATCGTTACGCCGTACCTAATCGTCGCTAACACACACAAAAGAAAAAACATTAATAAACTTACCGGTAGGAACCGCGACTTGAGCCTCGAAGATCTCCGTCTTCTTCGCATCGTTACGCGCCCCTTTCTCCACCATATCGCGAATTCCCTAGGCGTACTGAGAGAGAACTGGATGTCACCCTGGTATCCCCCCGACGACGAATCCACGGAGATGATAGGAATATACCTGTTGTTCCCGAAATCGTCGGGCCGCAGTGGTCGTCGTTGAACGCAGAGCCTCGTGCGCCGGTCCCTCTAGCACTGTTAGGAAAGCGACCGAACTCGCGACACTTACCCGCGAACACCTAGTGAACGTCAACCAATTAGAGCACGCTGTGGGAGCCCCACCGGTGTCGGCAATCTCCCTCCCCACGCTGCGACGCTTTTCCCCGAATATAAATGCCCCGCCGCGAAATTAAAAGGATCCCGATTGTCGAGAAACCTTTTTGCTCCGTTGCCGGTTTGTTTCTATTGTTCGGAGTGCGTCCGGTGGATCCTTCGGGTTCGATCGGGGCTTCTCCTTGGGAGCTCGCGCAAAGGTTACGGTCGACGTTTCCACAAACTCGTCGTCCTCGACATTGTTGATACCGATCGATTAGAGATCGTAAGTTTTGCGTGGCGAGCTTACGGTTTTCCTGGTGTAGCGATTTTTTTAGGCTCCAGAGTCGTTTTTATTTCTCCTTTCGCGACGTTAATATCGTCGACGATAACCGGTCGCGATGAATGAGCTTCGAGATAATCAAATTTCAATTCCGACAAGGATATATCTATGCGAGAGTATATCGCTCAGCGGGTGGTGGGTGGGGAGGAGAGAGATATCTCGAGGAGAATTAGATATCCGTAGCGTAACCATTTGACCATTGTTCTAGACGATGTTTTTTAACGGTCGAAATCATATCGTGAATCATATCGGCAGTCGCCGTGTACGAGCCTTGAGATATTCAAATTTCAGCGACACGATTCTTTGACGAATAAAGAAATCGTCTGGATTTCGATCTACTTTCGGGATTGACGTCACGGCCGGCGTAATCCTACCAATTCGCGAGAAAAAAAAGTTCTCCTCGGCTGCGGGTCTCAAAAGAATCTAGTTGTCCTGCCATCGTCCTAGAAATAAATTGAATGCGTTAATTATTACGTTCGTCGGTCTCTGGAGTAAGGGGGGATGCCTCGACGATGCCTGATAACTCTGAAGCAATCCCCCCGACCCACTTCCTCGACGCCATAACACGTGAGTTTAAAAGCGAAAGCCGATCGTCCCAGATATTTCGGTGAAATACAAACGAATCGCGTTCGCGTATTCGATTCCCTAGACGAAGGAAAAAAAAGAAACCTTTTTTTTTTCAAGGGACAATCGAGTATTCAAAGTAAACACTGGTGCGTGGAATGTGATTATTTCGCGTAACAAGTGCACGCGAACCGTGATATACATGTACTCGGAAAGGTATTATCGATTCTCCCATAGTTGCGTTCAAGGTGAAGCGAGTCTGTTTTTCACCAATGTTGACGAAGCCTCCGAATTGCGCGTCGAGTGAAAATTCCGGAAGAGGACGTCGCCGGGACAAAGATATAGAAGGCATCTGCGATCCAGGTTACAGGCGATAAAAGTGTGGTTCGTCAGCGTTTGATATCGAGAAATGGTCGTAAACGTTTAATCGTTGTACGCTGACGTCCCAACAATTGCCGAGTACCTTGGGTTCTATGAATAGAGAATTGTATAGCAGATTTTTTATCCTAACATACAATTTGCATTGTAAATATGCTGCTGTTCCTGTTGTGAAATGTAACGATCCTTCGCTCGATATTCGGAGAGTCAAGCAAGTACTAAAAATGAGTTTCGGACCAGCGATTACGACAATTTTATTCCCTCTACATCGCGGTTGAATATCGTTACGTAATGCAAGGCCGATGATCCGTAGGATTAACATCGCCGCTACCCACGAGATCCTTCATAAATACATCGCTATCCGAAACCGTCGTTTATCCTTGGGGCACTCGTGTTTCCCGTGGAAGGCATGCCAGTGTCATCTTAAAATGACCTACAGACCTCCCTTCGACGACCTCGTTAGTAGGTCGACAAACTGTTACGTTCCGTCAATGGCGAGGCTGTTAGCGGTGCAATTTGTACAAACTAGCCACGGCCTAGCACCTTCGTAACTTATGCTCTCGATCTGACACGACCTCAAAAGCGTTTCTCGATCATCGAGCAAAAAAGCGATTCAGTCGAGCTACCGCGAGGAATTTATCGCGAACAGTTTCGCCCTCGCTCCAGGTGAGTCGTATTTCTTCTACCCGTGCACGGTGCACCTGGCGCGACAGTGACGTACCGACGCGCGCGAAAGAGAGACGGGGAGTTCGATAAATCAATCGATCCGCGCACAGCCATTCTTTTGCACGGGAATTATCACCTGGAAACTTCTCGCGTGACGCAGGATATCGTGAGAGCGCGCAGACGCCGCGCCGTCGACGACGTTGACGATTCATCCGTATGCACCTCGGAGTTAAATTCGATATCGCTGCCCGTTGTTATTCTTGTTAATACTCATCGGAGCCTGTGATCTAATCCTTATATCAGCTCCGCGGTTGCGTGCACGACGGAAACTTTATTTTCTGCCGTCGCGCGATCTCCTTTATGCGCGTCAAAGCGGCAGTCCTTTTTTTAACTCGACTCACGAAGGACGGGCGCGGCGTATCGTTAATATAATCCTCGGTTACGAATCCAGTTGATAATCGACGGAGGATCTAGGATTCCTGAAAGTCAGACGGATCGTAAAGACGACGGTTAAATCCCTTCCTCGGGGGGATCGCTCGTCGACGCATCCGCCGGTAATCCCCGAGCACGCGTTAACAATGGCGGGAGCACGATCGCGGTGAAGCTTACGCTTCCCCGTGATATTTGCTCGTCGCGATATTCCGAGCGAATCAACGATTGATAAGAGAATGCCAGGAGGCTCGACTCACGTGTTAATCACTAACTCATCACGCGATCTGGCGATGCGAGAGGCCGGCAAGGTCGGCTTTCCCACCTCCGATGAATTTCCGTCGTCGCTTTGTCAAACGATCGCGATTGCGTTGCTCTTGTTTCGGTGACTTTCGATTTCTGTACGTGTGACAATGATGCATCGGATTCTTGAGCGTTCGTATTTTCCCGACGATAAACTTGTCCGGGCGTACAGCGGTTCGCAAAAGCATTTGCGCATCGTGCGCGTAAATTTCAAATCTAATTGTTTGATTGGCGACGTTTGGTTATTGATTATGGAATTTGAGAATGTATTAATAAACATTTGGCGCGCAGGAAGATAGGAAAGTTGCACGATCATATTAAGTTTATCTAGATACTTGTAAACTGTTATGAAGAGAACGCTGTTTTTAAATCGGCGAATAAAAATAGCAATTGTCATCGCGTATCGATGGTGACAAGAGAATCGTATTAAAGTTGTAATTTCCGGTGCGGTGAACACTTTTGCGTCTCTCTGTATGCCCGTAACATAATCTGAAAACAATGGAAACGATACCTGTCTAAGATGACAGTGATAACGGTAAGAATGAGAAGAATACCCGTGATTATGTACAATCTTGGAATTACACGATGAAAATTCCGTTGCGATTGGATGAGCTACCGGGATTAAAAGTTCGTTCGATAATGAAAGAGCAATGATTTGAGTGCCCATGCGCGCTAAATCAATATCGCGTACTCTATTCGCCGCCGCGTGCGCGTTATGGCAATTAATTCGTCCAATGAGCATATCAGCGAATGGAAGTGGAACGGCTGGTGTACGACTGCCAGGAAGATCACCAATAAATTTTAAACAACCTAACGCTGTGATTCTCGTAACGTCTTAAACGTCACGGTGACTAATCGCGAGTATCATTAAAATGTCTGAATCTCATGGAGGGTCTTGCAAAATTAATTTGTTCATGAGCGTCGCGAAACTGGAAAAGATTTCTCCGCGAGTGTATAACTCCCGATCTGTGGTTTGCCTTGCCGCGTAATACGCGGGTTGAACGGGTATCGGGATACGCGAAAAGAAAATTATAGACAAGCCAGAAGATGTAAGCATCGGTGAAAAGGCAGTAAGGCTATTATACTTCGACGACGAAGGGATAATTTTCTCGATTCACTGAAACACACGAATAGCAAATAACACACGTTTAGACTGTCTATCGTAGTCTTGAATATTTTAGGGTCCCGAATACCTAGTCCCGTTTTCCTCATCGACGGTTTCATTTAAGAATCGCGGTAAAATCGACTCTATCCGTTAAAGATCCAATAAGAATGATTCTCGCTCTGTGGATTTTCTCGTTGTTTCTCCAAAATCACGTAGACAGCTTCGTCGTTGACTTCATCATCGATGCCACCCCCGTGTTATTTCCACCGGCGAGGATATCGGTTCATCTCTGCGGGAGTAGATGCAAGTGGATTACTTATCATTCACGGTAACCGCGGGATTGAGAGGGGATAATTATCCCGGTCACGTTTCTAAGCGGTTTCTTGATGATCCCACGAATCTCGCGCGGTTCTGTCGATGCCACTATTAATTACGCCGAGCTAATCTCACGCGCCACGGCATTCTTTTGTTTGATAGACGACGCGATTGGACGGTCGAGGGAGTTATCGAGGAGTCGGCTGGCACATAAAATACACAATGACATGGAGGGATTCGAAGCGACGTCACACGATCCTCTGGAGCATCGAAACTTGTACGTTTTGGATTTAGATTGCGACTACGCCGGCGAAGTTTTGCGAATGGTGCGCATTCGATTTTTATAACGGGAACATCTGAACACAATCGGGAAAGAATAATAACGGTCATAACGATACGTTACCAGATTGACCCAGGGATTATTTATTTTGATATGTTGCACCCCCTCGACAAAAGTGATGTAAATAAAAATGTTGGTCTTCCGGTTTATCATGGCGCAGGTGTAAAATATGCTGTAATCATTTTTTAAATTATCAACATTTTTCGAGTTGCGTTCCTTTAATCGAGGGAGTGAAATATCTTATCGACGAATCGATAGATCATAAGAAACTATTAAAGTCTCGATGTCCTAGACATCGATTTTAATTTCATTGCCAGGCCAATTCCACCGGAATGTTCGTCGCTCCCACGAAGTGGCTTTTACTTCAAGATCGAAGATTTCCCGCGATCGAAAACGATACGTTCGCAAATTCTACGAACAGCGGTGAAATCGCTGAATTGTTCGAGGACATCGAGGCGTATCCGGACAGCGACGTGGTGTTGGCTACGCGATTGGACGACGATTTTATAGAAATCACGTCGATCTATCGACCGAGTCCATATCGTGGCGTGATCCTGGAGGATCGTGGAAACTGGACACACGGGACAGGAGTGCGAATGACAACTCACGACGTCGCGTCCCGTCGACGAAGGAACTTACATTTAACGCCGCTAAAATCTTGCCTCGTGGTATCTACGACGATCTATGATAGTAAATGTGATCGTCCGGATAACTGTTATCTCAGTTCTGCTCGATAAATTGTATAAACTAACAACCGGTTTTAAATAGCGCTTAGTTCCCGAGTTTAGAACTTTATCAATTTCATTATGTACCTAGACATTTTTTACGTTGATTCGGAGTTATCGTGACACGTGAAATCGATCTACGCGAAAGCGTAATAGAATCGAACTATTATAAATACAAACTAACGTTATCTTTCTTGGCAGATGACGGAACCAGATACCCTGAATCATTTAACGGATTACGAAGACAAGCACATAGATCCCGTGACGAAAGCCAATTATCCGTGGATTCTACATATAGTGAATCGAATGAATGCAACGTAATTATCTCCGACTGTTCCCGAAGACGATACACTCTCTCATTCATACACTCCTAAGAGACAATTTACTTTAGCGTAAGTTTCAACATAGCCAACACGTGGGGGTATCGTAGCGAGAATGGATCCTGGAGTGGCATGATAGGGATGCTACACCGTCGGGAGATCGACATAGGCGGAACCGGAACGTTTTTCATCTCGCAGCGAATCGGAGTTGTAAAATACATTCAGCTTTACACGAAAACCGGGTAATATAATGAACGATACTCCGAAGCGGATTTACACAGAGGCTAGTGAAATTGAAGCCTTTCCCTGGTACGACCCACTATAGCGGTTTCTCGCCAAGCGATTTTTTGTCGCCGATCGCGCTGCTGATATCAACGACGCGCGTTTCGCGGCATAATTGCTGCGCACAGTTCAGCTGTAACGAAAAGATAAAAGCCGTCGTTTTTAAGTCAAATATACTAAAACGGGGATTATTTTCCAGAATTTGTAGTTTTCGAACTTGAAGAATTACAATGATAATGTATTAAAAATTGCTGCAGCTCCCGTTTCGTATTTCGTCAGCCTCTATTGTCATCCATGAGTAACATCTTCACGTTGCCGTTCCAACGTGCCGTTTGGGCAGCGGTCGGCGTACTTATGATACTAGGAATTGTTCTGCTCTACGTGTCCACGTATTGGGAACATCGTCGGGGTACATCTCCCTCGTCCGCCAAATATTGGTCGCAGATGAATCCAGCGAAGCAAACGTTGAGCGATAACTTTATGGTCGTCCTCGGCGCCGTTGCTCAGCAAGGTGTATTTCGTTCTGTAGATGGATTTACATCGCAGAGAATTATTATTAAAAGTCTCTGTACACACGCGTTCTAATATTGAAATGATATTCGACGCGGCAGGATTTTCCTACGAACCGTACAGAGTTCCTTCTCGCATCGTCACCCTGATGATATTGATAGCCGCTCTAAGCCTTTACGCATCGTACACCGCGAATATCGTTGCTCTTCTTCAATCAACGAGCGATGCGATTAAGACGCAAGCCGATCTGTTAAGTAGTCCTCTCAAGTTGGGCGCACAAGATGTTGTGTACAATCGATATTACTTCAAGGTAAGGAGGTATGAATTGCCAGGCGTAAAAGAATTAAATTTTGTGGTGAACTCCACCTGGCAACCCTATCATTTCTAAAAACAGTCATTCCAAGATCCGGTGAGGAGGACAATCATAGATCAGCGGATAGAGCCAAAGGGTCAAAAATCTAATTGGATGAGTATAGAGGAAGGTGTTCGTCGGGTAAAGGACGAACTGTTCGCTTTTCACGGTGAGCAGGGTATAATTTACAAGATGATGCAGGATACTTATCAGGAAGAGGAGAAGTGTGGTATCACCGAGATCGATTTTTTGAACGTCCTGTATCCGTTATTAGTGATACAAACACGATCACCGTACCTCGAGATCATAAAGAACGGGTGGGATATATTCGCTCGTATTTAGTATCACTTAGTGTTACTAAATTTCGACATACGCATGTATTTCGGATTTTAGAGCACTCCTACTGCGCGAGAGTGGATTAAAGTTTCGAGAGGAATATCGGTTGTACACGGAGAAACCACAGTGCCAGGGTCAAACTGGTTTTATCAGCATTGGATTCACCGAGTGTTACTTCGCAATAGTTTCCATGGGCTACGGAGCAGTTCTGAGTCTCGCTGTTCTTGCAATTGAATTTCTGTGGCGTTGGAGGTAGGATATGGACAGTCGCAGGAACGTTTCTCTTGAGAAAAGATTTGTTTTCTTGCAGAGAGAAGCCTATCGAACGAGACGATGGACAAGATGCCGAGGAATCACACAGTGGCAAGCAGGATGACCAGTCTGCGGAGTTCTTTGATTAAATAATACGCATGGTAAATTAAATAGCTTATTCATTTGCAGTAGACCGGATACAACAAATGCATACAAAATGTAATAAATAACGAGTAACCTACAAATATGTACAGAGAAAAAAGTTAAATGCGAGCTGGTAAGAAGTGTTGATAATAATTCTTGGTGAAGTCTAGCATAAGGTCGAGGGTGCACTCGGGTAGATCGTCTACGTACTTTGCGGGACTTCCAGCAAAACGAGTAAACGACGGAACTATAGTCTCTGGTGGAACCACTGCGCCGTCTTCGATGTAACAACAGTCTTTCAAGATGGATCTCCTTCCCTATAGCCAAACATGCACGACCCTTGAATAATTGACCTTACTATCGAACCCTACGACACTAAATAAAGAATATACATACTATCACTGCATTTTTTCCTATATATACGTAAGAACCTATGAGAGCCGCATTAACCACAGCCCGTTCGCCCACGAACACATGATCACCCATTGTCAGAGGAAAGAACGCGACGCTGGACAAATAAGAGTCATGTGTGCATCATAATATAGAATAACGAGTCGCGCAAACTTCAAAACAAAAATCCATTTATCTCGCCTGAAATTTATACGTAATACCTAACGCGAAACATAGAGCAAAACTATTACTAACCCTTTGCTGAATTTCTTAAAAGGTGGCCTTATCACGACGTTCTTACTGATAATGCAGTAACGTCCGGTCCTAACGTTCGCCAGGTCGCCCCTGATAATCGCGTCCGACTGCACGATCACTTTCCCATGCAAAACGATATTCTGCGAGCCGCACAAAACTGTCTGCCTGCTTACCTTGTTCCCCGAAGCCTGAAAACCGTAAGAGGTTATGCGCGGTTCGTCGAATTCTTGTGGATGAGTCTTCGTACCGTTTCGACGTATTCCGCTTTGCTATAATAAATGTCTTGGGGCTCCATGTTGGTCCTAGAGGATCGAATTTCCTTTCAGGAGCTATTTATCCCACGATATCAAGATTTAAACGGCACGATTGACAGACATCAATTTCTGTCACAACGCGACACTACACGGTGCTGCCATCGAGCGGCAACGATGATAACTAGAAAGCCCGCGGCGGAAACTTTAATTTCACATTCAAACTTCGATTTCTCAATATTTGGCAACTACTTAAACACACGAAATACGAACTTTTTATTATTTAGCAATGATTCTTTCAGAATCGATTGGGCTTCCAAAATATTTAATTTACCCGGGCTGGACGGAATAATTTATGCAATAATGAAGGCTTCTTGAGAATAAAAAGAACAATCGATTTTCTTGAGTAAATTTTCGATTCTTGCAGTAATTCGTACTCTTCTGGAAAAGTAATCGAAGATTCATAACCACTGGGGTATAGAATTCGATCTGTAATTCCGTGTTATGAACTGCCGATGCCATAGCAACGCCAGGTAGGCGTGCGACACTGAAACAACTTTCCGGGTTTTCTTCAGTGGAGTCGCCTCATTCGGCGATGAATAAACGAATGAATTTCCAAATGCTCAAACCATGTCATTGTTTAAAACGAAAGAGTGGTGGCGAACTGTGTGTGGTGTCAACGAAACGTTCGATAAAAGAAGCCTAGTGGTAACACCGTTCTTTGGACCACAGAAAAAGGATGCGATCTTGGTTGGAAGTCAGAACGGATATCTGAGAATATACAGACCGTCCACGCAATGGGTAGCGGAAACGAAAACACCGAGCGAGTACAGATCCACGGATCTGATGATCGAGAGTCATATCTGCGACTGCATCGTCGACATGAAAGTTGGGAGATTTGTGTCGTGAGTGCTCCGATCAAGACAAAAGAAGAAAAGAATTAAATGTAGACTCTTATTTCACCTTCTGTTGTAGAGGTTCGCAAGATCTACGCCTGGCAATACTAACTCCAACAAAGCTCGTCGTCTACAACACGGTCCTGACCAATGGATCATCGGAGGAGGGTTCGTTATGAAAGTTTCACCGCGTTCCTACAATATATTTGAACGAATTCGCCTCGTCAAATTCGGAATCTTCTCGAAAAAAGTGTCGAGCGACATTTTAGAGGTGGAGGGAAAGAATTCCCGAAGCGATTTCGCGTGTTTCGTAATCGATGCGGAGAGATTTGCCACTCGCATATTTTCTACCCGCTCCGGGCGTCGTGTAACTGCTTTCATGAGCTGCCACGGAAGAGCCTCGAGCTAGCTAGTTTTGTTAAAATCGAACGCACGCGATAAAACTGTGTTCGGTGCGATCGAACCTGACGTCGACGATGAGAAATCTATCGCGAAGATCAAAGAGAAGTACGAAAACTAAATTTCGTTTCTCGTTATTCCTCGCAGGGGATCATTGCGATCTAGAAATCGCTTACGAGCATCAATTACCTCGATTTCCGTGCACCCTGACAACGGGACCGTTCGGCGGTGTCAGAGGCAGGGATTTCCTTTGCGTTCAATGCCTGGACGGCACCCTCCTCTTTTACGAGCAGGAGGTCTTCGCTTTCAGTCAGGTTCTCAAGAATCGGTTGCTGCCCGAGCCGATCGTATACGTTTCTCGGAACGACCTCTTCGTCACGGCAAGCTCCTCATGGATCCTCGAATGTTACAGGTTTCCTATTACTATCAATTATCAGATCCTTGCATTACAGATAACTTTTCGTCCAGTCGTCAAAAACAAGATTCTGTGATTAAATCCCTGCATCACCTGACAATGGGTGATATTCCACAGGTACCAAAGTATGGCGGAATCCGTAAGGAATAAAGAGATCTCCGATTCGGAAATCGGCAAACACGGCAGTCTCGAGCCAGACTGGAGTTACAACATCGGGGAAGCCGTTCTCGACATCGATGCCGTCACCTTGAGCAGCTTTGAGGTCGGGATCGTAGTACTCGGCGAGAAAAATCTCTATTGCTTGAAGGACGGCTGTGTGTCGCTGAAATACGCCAAGAGATTGGAGTACAAGGCGCTCTGCTTTCGAGCTTACGTTATCGGTAATCGATTCGAACATTTCATTATTCCCTCGTCGATTATTTTCCATCGACGTCCCTCTACCGCCGTTCCCTTAATTTCCGCTTTCGAAGAAAGCCGGAGAGTGTACCGAGCGAAGATCGGCACCCGACGAACGGGGCAGAGGTGATCGACGGTAAATAACGCGACGTGTTTAATTACCTTTAAAGGGCCTAGGAAACGAGGCTACTAATTGACTGCAATGCTTTACAGAACCGGATGGTAAGCTGATGGTGCTCGTAATCGCCGACACGAGCACCTTAATGATTTACGAGGGTACGACGCTCAAGTGGTCGGCGCAGCTGCCTTTTGCTCCGGTCGCCATCGCGAGGGCTCATTTTCAGGTAAACGATGGCGCGCAATTTGTCCCTCCCTCGCCGTTGGATCGGGTACGCGATTAATCCTCCATCTCCATAATACGCTCTTTCGCGCGAACGCCAAACGCGATCGTAAAACGAAAGGAACGGCGGAATCAAAGGGGACGCTGAAAAAGGAGAAACTCGTTTCGAGACGAGTTCCGAGAGAGGAGACCTCGAAGCGGACTCTATATATCTGCGTGTGTCCACGATAACCGGCAATCGGAGCCGATGACATTTGAAAAAGAAACGCGCTTGACATTCTCTCCGTATCGGTGTTCCTCTTCCGCGTCGTTCCTCTATCAACCCTGCCACTCGTCGTTTCCCCGACGATGGAGTTTCCACGCAGGATTCCACTCGTTCAAGGATTTATCGATTCCTACTCTCCCTGTTGTACGATCAAACCGAATGTACACGTTTATCTAACAAAAATGAATTTTTCTGCCACGTGTAATTTAATCGGAAGCGCTTGTCCGTTGCGAAGTGAGAAATATTCAGCATAAAAATGGTAACGGTAGCGCGACGAAGGACGACGAGCGGTAATTATCGTCCTGCCTCGTTATCTTATCATCCTTCGCAGCGTCGGGAGCAAGGTTGCCATTGTCGTCTTTCCGCGAGATACGAACAGCGCGAACGGCCCAGCTAATTAGCTTAATACCGAGAAAACCGTCAGCGATTTCTGCCGAATCGCCGTAGGCGGAGGCGAGAACTCTCTCAATTGAATCGCTTTCAGAATTTGCAGGGGGTGATTGTCGTTCTCTCGGAGGACGGTAGACTGGAGGCTTGTTATTTGGGATCGGAACCGGCTCTCTTCGTCGCACCACCTCTTCATCGTCGGGGCTACGATTACGTGGCCGCTGAACAGGAGCTCCTAGAGCTTCGGGCTCTTCTAAAAAAGAATAAGTCATCTGGTGAGAGTTCGCGACCGATATAGAGGGTCGTTCCAAATTCGCGGTACGAACAATAAGGGATCGATGCTTCGTAAAGAAGATAAGACGAGATTGTAGAACAAAATGATTTCGAAAAATACACCCTGCACGATTTAGAGTCTTTTCGCGAAGTATTATCAGTATTTTTCTAGTAGAATCGCGAATTTAAGAGCACCCAGTATAAAAAAATTAAATGAAATATAACGCAAAGTAATTGATAGGTGATCAACCGAGCGACGCTACGATGGACACCGAACTGATAGTCTCGGTGAACGTTTCACCGGACCTCGAGCCTCGAGAAGACCTTCGCCAGGACTCGTCAAAGGACAACTCGGAGTCACGGCAATTTATCTGCAAAGTCACGATAGAGCTGTCCTCGTACGCTACCCTTCGCGACGTTCAGATTTGCATTGACACACGCTTGCCCCTGATCGTCGCGAAAGACTATCATGATATTCCGAATCTCTGTTAGTATATTTTTCAATACCTTATCTCGTCGTCGTCGTCGATCTGTATCACGGTGTAATAGCGGAAAGAATTGTACAGGTGATCGACACGTGGTACAAACGATGGTCTACGTAAGCGGCGACTCAGCGCCGATATCTTCGGAGATTGGAATCACGGTGACTTATCGAACGGATCGTGGAAATTTGCGGGTACTTCAAAAAACGGCTCAATTGCCGTTAAAGATGATGCTGAGGAGTTGCCCGCCGGAGAACACGTCCACCTTCACGGCGACCATCAAGTGTAACGAGCCACTCATCGGCTTCACCCAGCTGTTTCCCGGTAAATTTACCGGCTTTCTTCTTTCTTTTTCGACCCTCAGACGTTTATAGTCGAGCCTTTTGATCCTCCGAATTTCACTCTTGTAGCGCAAGGTATCCTAAAAAGCCTCTGAATCGCGAATATCGTCTACTTCACCTCCCCCCCTCCCTCCTCCCCCTACCTCATTTCGGTTAATCGTCGCCGCTGAAAATTACGGTCCAGGAAATTGTAGTCGGAATTAGGATGTTTCACGAGCGAGAATATCGTGGAATCCACTTTCGCGGTGAAGCTTTAAAAACAGAGTCCCGTGAGCCGGCTAATACGATAATCATCGCTCGCCATCGATTCGGGTCCTCGATCTACCGGCTGGTCTCCTAAATTTTTCTTCCTTTTATCCCGCACGACGATTAGCCTCGCGCACCTGGTGAATTCGTGACCGTATAATTTAGCGCCGATGAAATTCTGTTTTTATTTCGACAAGAGAAAAGAAGCGAAGGCTCAGAGTTTAGAAGTTTCAGGAACGTAAAATAGATTCTCAAAACAGGCACGTTTTACTCTTGTAAGAATTCACCGGGGATCATCTTCAGAGGCAAAACTGGAACGCCCTGGGCCTGCGACACGTGCAAACCGGACACGTGGTGACCATAGTTTCTGGTAACGCCAGCAATCGATATCGAATCCAATCGAACGACGGGCTGTCACTGTGCTTGGTGCTCCAGCAGCTGGTTAACAGGCTCAAAGACAGAACGATGGGAAGCATCGCGACGACGATCGCACAGAACCACGTTCAGCTGGTGAACACTCAAATAGAGGCTCACTTTCTCAGTCGACGAGAAATCGATAGAATAACGGTACGCGATTCTTGACATATAGCAGCATCGGCGTGTGGCATCACCACGAAACCCGTCTAAAAAAAAAAAAACAGAACATAGAAAGAGGAAATCTTTAATGTAAAAATAAATTTCTCGAGTAGTAAGATTTCAATAATCGCTACACGACCGACGCCTCATTTTTAACGCGATTAACTCAGTGGCGTCGAACTCGTCGACGCTGCCACCCCGCGTCGATTAATTATCACCCCTCCGATCCCCTCAACCCCGGACGAGCAATTACTTTTTCTTTTTCGTTTCATCTTTCATTGCGACTGCAGAACGAGATCGGACTACTGACGACCCAGTTGAGAAACATCGAGAGGAGGATGCTACGGGCCGTGAGGGAGAGGAACACTCGATCTTTGCCCGACACCGGACTGCCGTTCCTCCTGGAGTCGACTTATCGCGCGATCTCAGCGCTCCTCGAGGATCTCGCTAAAGCAAAAGCGGTAATTCGATGCACGACGCACAAGTTTGCCCGTCGCGTACCTACGCCTCCGATTCCCGCTCGTAGCGAGCGCAAAGAGTCTCTACCCACCGACGGTAGGCTTTTTGCCGGGGTATCTTTTGCGGTCGGGGTTTTACCCCCCTTGCGAGAGGATTTCGAGCGTATTTGCTCGAGAATTTCCTCTACTCCGACAGCTTCGACGTATCTCGCGATCTCGGTTGCGGCCGTAATTGGCCCCGGGAGCACGTAGAATCTCTTCCCACGTATGTATATGTACGCGTAGGAAAGGAGCGCTTACCATTGGTACGAAAGCGTGCATCGGGGGTTCCTGAGATGGCAATCTTCGCGATTTTCATAAAACCGAGATAAATGTCCGTTCGACTTTGTCGCGGTTGTATCCACGCGCAGCTAACCGCGATACTAACGAAACGTTCGAACGGTCATTTATAACGATAAACTTCTAAGTACTTGACAGCGCGAGAAGAGCAGTGCTACTCACTTACAATTAGTATCAATGATTATCGTATAAATAAAAATGATAGGCGGCTGAATTTTGATCCGATCGTGCATCGAGTGAAACGCAACGAAACGACGAACCGTAAACATTCCACGGTAACAATCGACAAAAGCGCTTGCGTTTGCGTGCGTTCTCCGTTTCAATCGAAATCGCGTAACGTAATATCGGCGTTATTACGTGTTACCTTACGCAACGCGCCTCGGGGATCGAAAGAATCCGAGGTGAGGATGAAAAAGGCCTTGTAACCTTCGTACGATTCCCTTAATCGAGTACACGGTACACCGGGGGTATCGAATTCTGTAGTAGCTCATTAATGCTCGCGGAGAGAACACGAGCCGTGGAATTTCGGGTTCCTTGTCCCTCGGTGTTTTCTTGCCGTTCCTTTTGGCGCTGCGAGAATACGCTGTACGATCCTGGTTGTTGCAGGAACGAGAACGAGCCGGACACCGTCTTCGTTGCGCCCTGAGATTCCTACTTCTGCTACTGCGACTCAACGTGAGCGACGATAAATACGCTATCCTGGAAGCAGCGATTGGATTCGATCCGCGACCACAGGATCAGATCGTAAGTACATCGACGCGACAGCGACTAACAAAAAGCGTTATACGATAGAGGATCGGGTACGAGGTCTAAACGAAAGATCGATGAAACTCAAATACCTTGATGATATTCCCAACGCTTCAGGATTGGGAAGAGATTGCCGACGTTGCCCTCGCGAGTCTGCTCCGATCGACCTCGAGGAAATCCGGAAATCAGGAGGCAAAACCCTTGACGTGGAATAGAGTTACGTCGAGCAAGGATCTGGCGAAGCTGAAGAAACGTCTGGGCCACGCGGTCGAACGACTCGACAGCTGCAGGGAATCCGATATCGCGGAGAACGAGCCGGTCGATGGAAGCGAACTCGCCTCAGCTTAAAATTCACCCGAGAACGAGACGAACGGGCGAAACGCAAAGTTTTCAGGAAACCCACGTTTACTCGGCTGCCGTAATTTCACGTTCTCTCTGTCTCTTTCCTTTTCGTTTTTCTTTAGCAATCCGGTTAAGTCGCGCACGATACGCGTGTACACGACGTTTACGTAAGTGACACCTATCACAGCGGCGCGATAATGTTATTTCGCGACCCGGGACGTATCAAACCCGCAGCGACGACGGAACTGCGCGTAGGAGAGTGATTCACTCTGGCGCCGCGATTCTGCTTTTTCGAGGTTAATTAATAGGAAGAATGTAAGCCGCGAGGTCTGTCTTTAACTACGTACCAATAACAGTATGCGCTTTGTCCGATCGTTCTCTTACAGATACGCGGTTTGACCGTTTCAGAGATAATGTATGCAAAGTGCCGTGTACGATAGTAGAAAAGTACGGCGGTGGGGAGAGGCGGTGGCCGTTTAGCGACGCGAGGCGTAAATTGATCGTTACGGGGCAATAAAACACCGCGAAAAGATTAAGACCGCTTTAATGACACCGCGAGAACCCTCGTCGAATCGCGGAATTGCGACAGACCCTGTTCGACGTTCACGCTTCTGGTGTACCGTCAAACGGGGCGACAGCCGTTCAGCGATGAAGAGTAACGAGAGGGCTTTGGAACGACCAAACGAACGGAAATCTGTACCGCGTCGTTGTCAAGTAAGAAACAATCGTTAATAAATCTTGAACGAGGCGATTCTACACAGTAAACGCCGTTTCTTCCGTTTAGTACTCGCAGCGCGGGTTTAAGTTCATTTCGTGATCCAAGTGCGTGTAACCTAAGTGCATGACTGCACAGCTAATGGTCGTCGTCTTGACCAAGCTTTTGTTCCCCAGCATGATTCGTGGAACGAGCACTCGTCGTTGGAAGCGGCGCGTTAGAGGAAAAGCCGCATCCTCGATGAGGCATCGACTGACAAATGAACACGCGAATCTCCCCTCTCTCTGTTTCTCTCTTTCTCGATCCCGACTTCTTCGTCGTACTCACTCCCGTTGCTTCTTCAACGTCGCATCATCCTTCCAACCGTGTACGCTCCTGTTTCCTTTGATCGTCTTTCCGCTTCTCTTTTCCTCGCCGACCGGGGTAAGTCGAGCTTACTCTCTCTCTCTCTCCCATCCTTTCCAGGTCTCTCTCCCTCACGATCTCTCATGATCCCTACGTCGCACACCGCCATCGGCGAATTACGTGGAAACTCGCCCGCGGCTTTTGTAATCGACCTTCCCGGAAGAGCGTACAATCCGGCAGGATGGCTTCCTGCGATCTCCTACAAGAGAGAAGCAAACGCGTATAATACACCGCGCGGAGGATACGTGCCGACGGTGATTACGGATAGAGAGAGAGTGTCTCTCTTTTCTACCTCGGTAAGCGGGAGCGGACCTCTGCGATGTGTACCGGTCGGTGGTCGGCGGTCGGCGGTCGACCGAGATAGCCGAGGCTTTTTAAAAGCATGCCGCGGGACCACGGTTCTGGAGACAAACTGGTTTCTCGACAAAGATGGGTACTCCCGGCTGCATAGAGCGTACAACGTCGGACTGCTTAAATGCCGCTTTGTAACGTAGGAACGAAAAGTTTAATGGGATCGGTTGAACATTTTTACAGTACGACGGGCGCGTTATCTCAGTGGTATTTCGTATTTGGTGGTTCTCGCGTGCTGCGCAATATGCGGAGAGAGAAGAGCTCTCTTTCTCTCTCTCTCTCTCTCCCTCGCTCTCTACCACCGCCTCCGGAAATAATTGATTGTAAGCGCGGCTAATTAGCTTACCATACCGATAAAGATTGCCTGCCTGCCCGCTTTGCCTCGCCGAGGAACGCCCTCTTCTCTTTTTCTCTCCCCCTCACCCCTCTTCCCTTCCCCCCCCCCCCTCGTCTCACTCATTTGTGGAAGGCTAGAGCGCAGGATACGCCGTTACCGGAAGCGTGATCAAGATTACGCGCAAACCGTACGCCGCAACCTTCTTCCTCTTATAACTCGACGATTACGTTCGCACGACTATTGCGTCTCGAAAGCGTCGGTAACGAATAATACCGCCGATGATGAATTTCGGCCCCGTTGATTCTTCCCGTTTTGGACCACGGGTCTCGAATCACGATCGCGAGAAACGTGGTCCCGGGGGGAGAGGGAGGGGGGAGGGACGTGGCTCGTAAAAAACCGACGGTTATCGCGGTGGTGGGTAATATCTCGGACGGAGGTATAGTTCTTGCCGGGGCGCATGATTTAGAACCGGACCACCTTGCTAAATTCCTGATCCCCCGGACCACCAATGGTGCTCGTCCGAGGACTAAGTCACCGTGAGAGCGGTAATCAGGGATAACGAGGCAGGGAAAAGAGGGCGGGAGTGGCGGTAGAATTCTCTCCCAGGACTCTCTCTCTCTCCCCCTCCCCCCCTCTCTCTCTCCCTCCCTATCCGTCTCTCTTTGTCTCTCTTCGTCCTGGTCGTAATTGATGGCTTCCGACCAATTACCTCGCTCCTTGACTCCTACCCTAAATACCTATTGCCTCTCTATCTTCGGCGGAGGATATCTGGAAACGCGCCGAATTCGACCCGACCCAGAACCCCCTGGGAATCTCGGAAGATGTTTTCATCTACCTTGTCGGCGACTCTGTGTTTAGAAGAAATAAATTAATACGAAGACTTATACGACCGTTCTTTTCCTTAACTTCCGAGAAAAAAGAAAAACCATCATTGATTATTAGTTGGTACGTGGAAGCATGGTAATTATGCATTTATTTATTTATTCGATAAGGCGCGACAAAAGTAATGTTGGTCGCGGTAACGCGATTGGGAAAAATCATTTCTATCTTTGCTGATCGCGTATTTGTGCCCAACATTTTCCCCTCGAGCGTTATTAAATAAACAAACACATAGTTATTAAGCTTTCGCGCGATTCTTTTTTCGCCTCTATACTGTTACGCCGAATGAAAGATTCATTGATGAATTCCGATGAAAATTCATCGACCCCTTCCTCCCCCTCGATCAAACGATCTTCTTACGCAACCGAGGATAAAAACGAGTTAAATGAAAATGTAGCCGATGGAAGATTTAATCAGACGATTCGTAGTCCCGGCATCGGTCAGTCGTTTTCATCGACGTCGAACAGGAAAGATAGAGACAAGGAGAGAGAGAGAGAGAGAGAAAAAAAAATAATATTCCGTCTAATGGATCCATAAATCATCCGTAAGTGCCGACGGGGGATTCGACGAAAATTGTTAAGCCCGGAGAAGGGTCGGCAAGATGAACGTAGAGATAGGCAAGATGCGCTAATGACTCACTTCCGCGACCCTCGCAAAATTTACAGCCCACAATTCTCTGCGTGCACTCGGTGTACCTTTGCCGGAGCGCTCGAGTAACCGAAGCAACCATTTCTTACCGTATAGTTTCTTCCCCCTTTGTCTCTCAGGTAACGTCGCGGCGCCCATCCAAAATTTCCACGATACCGCCCAAACAAAGAGGAATCGTGATCTTTTAACGAAACAATCGTTCGACGGACCGCGTTCGAATTAGCGTCGCGATGCCCAATATAACCAATTGGCCGAAAATAGATGTTACCTCGTGGATGCGTTACGTGTTTCGCCACCAACGTCCCTCGACGTTATAGATTCGGACGACCGCTCGCTGCGCGCCCGGAGAGCATCGCATTAGAAACGGGCGGGAAAATAAATTTCGCGGGCCTCAACTTGTTCGGCGAAGCCAGGCGCGTTTGTTTGTATGAATTAAGCAGCGAGATACTATCGGTTTATGAGCCTCGTAATTTAGCAACCGTATTATTACAAATCCCAGTCGATGCTACCAACCGTAAATTCCTTTTCTTTTCTTTCTTTTCCAGCACGGTCACGGAAAAAAGAATACCGACGAGGAAAAATACCACGAAATTGAAATTACTGCGGGTTGTTCTTTCGTTTCTCCAAACGCTAAATTAATTGGCGGTGCTTTATAGCCGTAACCGGAACGGCGTCGATCCCGCTGGATTCTTCTAATCGTGCTCGCAGGAACGCGTAATATGCGATAGCTTCGACGAAGACTCGTTCCGCGACGTGGTCTGCTTAGCGTTCGGCGTCGGTTTATTTTGTTAATTCAAAACAAATTTGTGACCCGTCAGGTAAGTTTACGTCGGGCGCCTGCAACATTTTCCTCGCACTCGTCGTGCTTTCTCTCCGTCGGTACGATAATACGATATTTCTCATCGACGCGTATCAGCTGGATCGCGCCGAAAATCTGAAATCGATTTCGACGACTCGAAATAATCCATGCGAGATACCTCAACAACCTACTACACCAAAGAGATTCATATACCGGCTACATTCATTCCACATTCCACCGGGTGATCTTGGCGGTTGAAATTGCATGCCCGCTCGCAATTCGAGACTCAAGAAGAGCTCGAGTAGTCGAAAGCCAGCCCCGTCATACCAGGCTTCGCCTTTTGAGGTTTGCGAAAGGTGTTTGGCGCGTGCGAAATCCCGAAACGACCTTGCCATAAGCGAGCCGCGCACGTATCGCGCCGTGTGTGCCCGCATGGACGTAACACGCACACGCGTCCACCATGCAACGCTCACGGGCCGGGATTGATATTGGATATACAATCGCACCTTCGCTTCGAAACGATTCGATACGTGCCGATACATTACGGTTAAAAGGAACGAGGGAGCTCGCTCCGCGAAGGTAGGTCAATACTCGACACTAGATACGTCCGTGCGGCACCCTCCGCGAGTTAAAGTGACCGCGGCAACAATGTTAAGTAACGAACCCGCAATGGTACTGAAGCAGTTCTCAATACGGTTCGTTAAGTAGGGAAATAAGGTGCGCGACTGGAGGAAGAAGATTAAAATCCAACGGTACTGTTCGACGCTACCAATGCCCGTACCGTCGTCGTTGCGACACATTTCACTACGTCGACTTCATTTCTGGATTAGAAGACGATCCCCTTATATGTATGTCTCATCGCGACGTTCCATGCGTGAATCATTTCCGGCTGCATGTCGTTTCCACTCGATAGTCATCCGCCAGGTATTTTAGATTTTTCTCATCCTTCCACACTCGTCCGGCCACGGCGGCGGCGCACCCGCTATGGATTATTTCCAAAGAGAGCGTAATTAAATACGACCTGTACCGGTGTGACTTACAGCATGCCGCTTCTCTCTCCTTCTACCGGATCACCGAGGTATCCCCGTGTCCTGGGACAAGTAGTGGGGATTGGAAAACAAGAGGCCGAGCGAACGTTCGTGAACGTTATCGTGCACGGGTCAAGGGAGAAGGACGAGGATCCACGAATCGCGCTTTCGAAGCGTGAGAGGAGAGAGAAAAGGAAAAGGTCCGAGAGGACGTGGCACGGGACACCTCTCGAACTCACCGGTACCCTGAAATTCCTCTCTATCATCCGCGAGGCGAAAGAGCCGGAGGACAGGCGTGGAATTCAGGCGACCTTGCGCCCGTTACGCGAAAAGAAAGCAAAAGCGTGAATACCCGGGTGGGGTGTATGGGGGAGGGAGGCTCTCCTGTTTATTTAACATCGCGGACGATGCAACTGACTCTTCTCCCACGCCGGATTCGAGGAACTTTTTGCTGTTCCACGCAACACATACGCGTGCCGTACTCCAGATCCTTGCAGCGTTGCGTTACTGAAAAAGAAAGGGGGAAACAATGAGAAATTGGTTCGATGTATCGGGCCCCCGACGAGCTCGTCCCGATTCCCGCCATTACTTCCAAATAACAGAGTATTAAAATGAAACGGTAAAGGGCTACGCGTAATGGGACGTAATGCCACACGTAAAAGAGTAATGCTCGCGCTTAATAGCCAGCGTACACGTACAATGTTGATACTCCGGTGTATCCGCGGAGTATCAGGCCGTGAAGAACGAGGGGCCCGTACCGCTGCCTTCTTACTTTCTTACTTCGGGTGCTTACCGTAAGGGCGCACACTTCCACGAACAGAGCTAACGAGGCAGGTACTCGTTACTAAAAGCCACGCGGATACTTCGCATCGCCGGGAGTCCGAGAGAAAGGGAGAAGGAGCGAGTAGCATCGATAAGCATCTTCGATATGTACAATAGCCGACGGAGTAGTCGTTGCTCGATCTGCTCGTCGGGATCGCTTCTCTCTCTCTCTCTCTCTCTCTCTTTGTTTCTCTTGCTCCCGGAGACGGGGGCAAGAAAGCAACCTCGAGCGTTCCTTTCGCATCGAGTTCGATTATAAGCTTATTAATGGTATCGAGGCCAATACGCGTGCATTTATCTCGCGCACGAAATTATTGCCTATGACGGATCCCCGATATTCCGGCGTGGGTATCTCGTAAAAAGGCGGCATTATTGAATAAATAGATCGATACCGTTATCGAAATGGGACACAGCCGATGGATCAAACCGAGCAACGATCGGTAACTACGATCAGGAGTCTCACCGGCGTTCACTCGACTCGAACCGAGTGATCGAGGGCCCCCGGATGCACGCATCGGTTTCCGGATAAAGGTACCGCGAGTTCGCTTCGCGGCTCAGGCCGCAGCATTTCCCCGACTCTTCGCCCCGCTTTAATCGGACCGTGGACGGACTCGCAGAAACGCGAACGCTCCGTCCGCTCGCGCTTCCATCGTTCTTCTCTCTCCGTCCTCCTCTCTCCGCGCACGAAGAGTGGAAGATAAAGTTTTTCTCTCCCCTACCACCGCCACTTGTTCGCGAAGCCGACTGCTACGCGAGGTACTCCTCGTGTCTCCCTCTTCCTCCCTGGCTTTTGCACGCGCGTTCTATCTGCGTTCCTCGCGCGTCGCGGATAGGTCCATCCAGCACCGTAGCCTTGCTCTTTCGTCCTGTGCCGTACAACTCGGCGGCACGAGCGAGCGCGAATGTTGTTTCTCTCCTTCGTCGAGACCTCGCAGTTTCTCCTCCGCGACGGAGTTCGCTCCTCCGGCTTGGAGCGAGCCCCTCTCTCTTCATCGTCCGCTGCCTCCTCCTCCTTCTCCACCTCCTCAACGACCATCTCCATCGTTGCCCTACCACCGGCCCTCCCGACGTCTTTCCCTCCACTAAACTCTCAGTCCTCTATCGGCAGGAACCTCGTTACTCCGGTACGGTGGTGGAAGTCGCAACGGAACTTCAGTGCAGCTGCGGCGAGCAGCTGACGCGGAATGCTTCGTGATACCTCGTAGTAAGAGGGGCCCCCGGGTGTTGTTTTCCACGATCTCCTGACACGCAGTATCGCGACGACGATTTCGCTGGAAAGAGACGGAGAGGAAAGAAAAAAAAAAACAGAACAACAAAGGGGAGAGGACGCGGTCGGAACGCTCGCTGGAATTTCTTCTTCTCATCGTCAAATGAACGGACTCGAGTCGTGCGCTCGGAAGAGAAAGTATCCTCTCGTCGACGAGTTGGCGCCAAGTGTCGTCGTCGTCGTCACCGTTCCGTTCGAGTCACGAGAGCCAGAGTGATTCCTCGCATCAACGAGGAGCGTAGTGAGCCGTCCTCGGTGGCTGAGCGCGCGTGTTCGCGGAGACGACGCCGCTACCGCAGCCACCGTCGCGAAACTCCGCGCGCCGCGGGACACCACGGAAAAGACACGGGTGAGTGCGAATCGCTGGAATTAGCTCGGTCTAACGTGGACCGCGAATTCGCCGGCACTGATATTCCTGTAAGATACGAAACGAACTTTGATTCTCTAAGAACTATTCTCATCGTTCCTTCGGAAAATGAGTAACCGAGTTTTTCAAACTATCGGTGTCATTGAGCTCCTTACCATTTAAAGAAAAAGTAAACGGCCCGTTTTGTTTATGTAATCGTCAAACATTCCAACGCGGTGACTATCGTTATTCATATTTCCATATATTAATAATCAGAAGATTATCCTGGAAAGACCCCATGCGGGAGTCACCTGCGCTCTTTCATCATCTCCGTGTAAAGACGAATAATGTAATGCGCATTGATCGCGTACTTCTCGCGGTGCAAGGACGGTGCCAGTCGGGGTCACTGGGGTCAACGTATAAACCCCGGTGATCGTGAGCGGTCAGTTCAGCTGAAAACGAAAATCTATCGTCGATTGATGATCGAAAACGGCGCGCGATCTGACAGCTGAGTACATCGGTGAATCTGCAAATGCTTTGTCCCTCTTCAGCGTATTCCTTGTTTATTTTGGTCCCGTAGAGTTATACGCGCGTACACGTACGCACTCTCGTATGCCGACGACGGACACGAGGAGAGACGCCCCGCGAGCCCTTCTCGTTCTACGCACCTGTTCTGTTGTTGTTGTTCCGCCGCGGCGTGGCTGCACGCGACAGCTCGTGCCACTTACTTCCAGTTATCGAGACTCGCTCGAAACGTTGGGCGCGTTCCCCGCGTTGGCAGACGTCCCTCTCTCATCAGCTACTATTTCGTTCGCCGAGAATCGTTACCCGGTAATCCTGAGCAAAAAGAAGTTCGGGGAAGTCGCGAGATTCAGGAGAACAGGCGAGTTTATTGATACGAGATGACATTCTTTCGACGAAGACGCTCGTAGCGACGTTCCCGATTTCGAAACCGAAGACGAATCGCGTCTCTTCCTCGGTGGCTCCGAAGTCGATCGCTAAGTTCTCCGGTATAAACTCTCGAGCTCGTGCACAAGCGAGGTCGAATCGTTCCCTCCCTGTCTTTTGCCTCTCTTTATCTCTCTCCACGTTTCTCTTTGCCTCTCCCGACTACCATGACTTTTTTCTTTCTCCTTCTTTCTCGCGCGTGCAGACTCTTCTCGAGTGTGTACTTTAAACGTGCGCTTTTACGTGTCTGGGAGACTCGAGAACGACGCCGGGCTACGCGAAACTCTCGCTAGAGAAAAGGAAAGGTACGTTCCTGGCGGAAACTATTGCAAAAAGTGATCGATACCCTTTCCCCCAGGTGTTTACAGCGGTGACGCCTTCGTAGATCGATGTCGCTTGTATCGATGAACGGCTCCGCGCGAATGTGTGACTCAAACTTTTTCTTCGTACATAAGGTTCAGATTGAAAACGATCGTAGGGTAGCTTCATAATTTCTCTGCGAATTCCTGAAAGAAGAACGCCATTAATCTTCAAAGCAATCGCACGGCTTTCATAAAGGCGCAGCAAACGATGCCCCGAAAATACGAAGAACCACTGCCGCGCGCGCTGACACTCTGATTTCTTGCGCTCTTTTTTTATCCCCGGAGCTCGTGCCGATTCGCTTCCGAGAGCGCGCTTCTCGAGGTTGCCCTTATTATTTATGATTCTTTATTGTTGACCAGCAGCTGCGCCGCGAATCGATTCATATTAACACGTGCTGCGACTCGAGTGGCCCGTGATGACGATGTCTCTCGCTGGAAGCACGGTCCTCCGAAGAAAAAAAAAAGCAAGAAAACAAATCCTTTTAATGCCACGCGATCGATTCTCGGAAATCGCGACGATGAAGTAGCATTTCCCGCGTCCCTTTTTTTTGCCAACGATTCTCGTTTAATCAGCCGCGACTCCACGCTGAATGAAAATTCCATGAAAATGATGAAAAAGTTCGCTCGATTATTCATGTCTCGAATAGCTTGGAATATGCAATGCGATTGCATCGCATTTCGCGAAACATCCGTTTGAAACTCTGTCTCGCAGAAGCGCTTTATGTAACGGGAAATCGCAATAATTTAGCATGAAATTTCGCCGCGCGCATAATGTCGACTACGTTGACACTGGAATGACAAAGAATTGAAAATAGCGTCGCGTGATTCACGATATCCGGTAGATGCGACGGGGCGAGGCTTTAGGTGGCCGTTTAACCCCTGCGTTGTCCCACGGCGAACTTCGGTCCAACATCGTGTCTCATCGTGACGTGTCTCGACCCGATCTGAAACTTTGCGGCGATGCAATCTGTATGATAAAAATATGTCACGATCATGCTATTCGATTCGGATGAGACGAACGAGAAAAAAAAATTAATTGGACGGCGAAGAGTCGGGGCCCGATGTAACGTTTAAGTTCTTTTTCCGTCGGCTGCATACATATCGTCAGAATTTGCATTTTAATTTCCATTTTAATCGAGTTCCGCGAGAGCTTTATCTCGGGCCACCATTGTGGCGATGTAAAATCCGTCCAACTCGAATCGAATAGTTGTCCACAAACTGGTACGCATTTAGTTTAAGATTCCTCTCGATTTGCCGAATGCAATCTCCCATCGCCGTTTGTCTTTGGTCACCAATAGTAATCGATCTCGATCGAACTCCATTCAACAAAGCCCGATATCGATCGGCTGTGGTCTCTTTGTCGCTTATCGTGTTTTCGGCCTACGAGCGAAAAGAAAAACCCTGTTAAATTCTCGCTGGGCCTCGGTGGACCTCTGACTCATTGCCGGGCCCCACACTGATATACGAAGAGGCGAAACGATCGAAAGTATTATTCTCGAGTCTTAAATCAGAGATAAGCGCGCGTGACTCGCCTCGTCCATTAAGGGCGCAGGAACGTGAAACACAACCGTTCTCGACGAAAGAAAAGAGCACGACGATGTTCGCCGGTAGAGAAAAAAAGGATCCGGACCAGGAGGAAAAGAATGCGTCTCCGAGCCGGAGAAAGATATTTCAACCAACGATCGGACGTCGCACGACCACGTAAAAATTTTGATCGACTTTCTAAGCAACGTAGCTTCGTAGGTTTGGCCGCATTTTTTTCGAGCCGTAGGAGAGGTGCTACGCGAGTCTCTATGCAAATCCGCAACGATCGCGCGTACCGCCCCCGGATTACGCCTCGAGAATCCTTGGAGCCGAGCGCAAACAACGGCGGAGCAAAAAAAGTAGGTTTCTCAATCATTGGAAAAGAAAACAGAGTGGAGTGTAGCGTGGTATCGAGAGGATAAAAATCCATGGCGGCGAAAGAGTTAATAAATAAACAAGGGAATACGGGGAAATCGTAGGAATTGACACGCGGCGCGCATTGGTGCTAGCTCGCGGCGACTGCCGAGAGTCAAGGAAAAATTCCGTGCATCGGCGAGTGGCCGCGATGGATGCGGAGCGATTACGCGATTGCGAAACCGCCGGCCGATCGACTCGCGAAACGGTACCTTCGATTAATCTCCGATCTACAGGTGCCCTTGTGAGAAAAACGGGGGAGAGTGAGAGAGAGGAGAGAGAAAGGACCGACGATGAAAAAGGACAACGTGATCTATGAAGCAAACAAACCTCAACCGACGTGTTCATTCAAGTCCGATTTATCGCGAGCGGCTAATGAAAAAAAAAAAAAAAAAATGGAAAACCTTTGAGTTAAACGCACAGTCGCCGGAGGATATTACGTAACGCGATACAATATCGCGAGGCATCGTCGAATGTGCGGTGTTTGCGCCGGTTTTTCGATAAATCCGTTTCTCGTTGCGTCGACTGCCCGCATTTATAATTAAATTACACGTTCCGCTCGGCGTCGGACAACAATGTTCGATGATTGCGTATCGATTTACTGCGTCGGTGAAAAACACTGCTGGTAGGGCGAAAAATCTGCGCACGGCCCTCGTTTTCTCGCACAAACTTGTAGATATCGAAGTGAGGGCGGGAGAGCGGCGACGATGGGGGGCAAAGGCTCATTATCGTGGATCGTAAGCGGATCGATAAAGATCGACGACGGATACGCATTGCGTTAGATTAGCCTACGGAACAAACGATTGCTAAATGAGCAATTATACCGCGCGTTCTGTCGATAATTACTATCGAACAAGCAGTTATTACCGGGGAAACGATAATTCATTATTACAGGCTTCTCGAGAAGCTTGCGACTAAACTTGTTGTTTATCGGCGTAATGTAACTGTTCTGGCGGGAGCGAAAAAAAAGTGACGATAGCGCTGTTAGGTGGCGATCGGTTATGGTTCTTGCTTCGACCGACGAGCGTTAATTACAATTCCATGATTGAAAAATACGAAATTTAATAAGCCATCTGGACGAAGGTCTCTCTCGAACCGGGAGAACGATTCTACGGCGTTCCTTTTCCTGTTCTCTCTCTCTTTCCTCTCTTTCCCTCTACCTCGCTCGCGGTGCTTTGCTTCGCGTTTCTCGCGGACACGTGCTCGCATTTATGCCCTCTCTTCCCCCTTATCTTCGTCGTATCTCCCTTGCCTCTTTCTTTTTCCGCGGTAGAGCCGAGAAGCGTGAATTAAGACTCCCCGGTAGTTCCGTCCGCGTCGTAACTGCGTCTTTCCTGGAACAACAACGAACCGAGTTACGACTTTTCGACGAAAGCTCCCACTGCCAGAGGTGCAGCTCCGCGAAAATATACGGAGTTCCACCGCAAATACACGGGGGAGAAGGTTACGACAATAATCCTACGCCCGTCGATCCTACGCTCGCCGCTCTATCCGCGAAACGAAGCCAGAGAGGGATAAACGTTGATCCACGTGAATCATTCTCGGCGTTGCTCGATCCATCGACCTTGCGCGTCGACTCGAATTCGCGTCAATTAATTCCATCCAGGGTGGGAGGGACGCGACATGCGAAACACGCTTCTGTGTTTAGACGATAAAACTGTTATCCGCGAATTCCGTGTTGCGGCGAAGACGCGCGCGAGGAGATTCTCGATGTCCCGATATTCCCTCGGCGGTGATATCTTACCTCTTCTCATTCTGGCAGAGGTTTTACCGACCGACACGTGCTCGCGCTTACTCCTTCCCCTCAATGACCCACCGATTTCTCTCATCTTGGCTCTTATTTACGGAATAAGCTGTAGCGCTGGTAAGCGTGGCGATCCTCATTTGCGCAACTGCCCTTCTAGTAATTTTCTCCGTAAAAACGCGGCATCTTGCGCAAAACCTACCGCCGCAGCCAGAGTGCACGTGCGCACGCGGTAACCTGCAACTGCGAAGCAAAAGTTGTTGGTAAATCTTTTCGTATCCCTACGACCTGAGATTCATTGTTTCTTGTCTATTGTCTTTGTTGTCAACGAAATGTGAAATTTGGCGATTGTAGAACAACGACTATTATCGGCATTAACCAGTATACAACTCTTTTTCGACAAACGATTATTTCACGAAGAAAAAAAAGGGGATTCGTTGCGCTCGTTGTGCGCGATACGCAATGAGGAACCTCGTTGCGTGTAGGTACTCCGGATTCGCTTACGGATATATTAATAGAGTCGTCGACTCACTCGCCACCGTAAAATGGCGTTTTCCTTAAAATCATTTTAATTGCATCGTCGATAGGATACAACTGATTTAGATATTCTTGGATACCCCACGCGTCCCCTTTGTCCACAACCGTTACGTCGTCGATGAACGTAACGGGTTTTCCTGAAATTAATCGGCGGCATAAAAGACGGGCGAGCCCGAGGGAAATGTATATCGACGCCAGTGAACGTCGGGACGCATACGTATTTCCCTAATGACCCTCCTAAATCCGATGCCGCGATCTCTACGAATAGACTCGGGAAAGCTTTGTCCTGATCCGTAGATGCGAAAACAAAGATTCGCCTCGTCTTTGTACTCGAGATGTTCGTCGCGATTACAAAAGTGCAATTTCCGTCGGTAATATTAAAAAAAAGGAACTATTCTACTTCGAACCTTTGCTGTAAACTGATCGTACGATTAGTTTGAAAAGAAAGCTAGACAATTTCGCATGATCTTTGTTTTCCCGTTTCCAGTAAATCATCTCGCGGAGAACAGAGGCTAACGAGGGGGTCAACGAAGATGGAATTAACGTCGCGGCCATCAACGCCGTTGGCTCTGGCTTTGACTCTGGCCCTGGCCCTGGCCTTTCTTTCGACGATCCGGCGTTGCGACGCCTCGGAGAGTATAATAGGTGAGTATCGACTCGCGGCGTCGATAGCCAGCGTTTTATTTTGATAGATGATTGGTCTCGTCGGTCGATCGACGCCACGGTACCATGCCAAAAATGAATCCTGCCACGAAGACGCCCGTCGACGTCGCGTTCCCTCGTTAATCCGCGACCGAACGTTCGTCGGAAACGTACACCGTGCGCGTAACCCGCGAGCGGAAACGCTGCCAGGAACCACTCCAACGAGTACGCGAGCGCATGGGAATCTAGACGCTATTCAAATGCGATTTATCCGCGAACGAAAGTCACTCGCTTTCATGTGCGAGCGTGAGCGAGGCGCGTCACGCTCCATTTACGAGTTTTAAACGTTCTATTCTTAGTCTATCTCCATTATCTCCCGGTCTATTTGCGCCAAGTCAGGTCGAATCTCGGCTCTCGATGACTCGAGAGAACGGCCGGTCGTCGGCGTATCGGCACTTGCCGCGATCCGTTTCGTCCGACTGTGCGAAAATCTCCGTTGGTCGATTTTGGCGCATCGCGGTGGTCGCGAAGAGGAACCGAGGATAGGTCGGACATAATTGCGATACCCAGGAAACGAGCGACGGCGGCGTTTTCCTCTGGTTAACATAGATCTCTCTCTCTCTCTCTCTGTTTCTCTCTCTTTCCCTCTCTCTCTCTCTCTCTTTCTCGTAAATCGCTTCCGCACTCCGAAACTATCGTGATCGAGGTCCTTAAGTATAGCGGGACTTAACGTTTATTGGCTCGCGGACAAACGTTATTGCGTAATCGTGTCGATAGTGGACACCCGGCACACCGGGGCACGTTTTGCATTCTCTTTGGCATTAGGCTCCATTTCGGCTCGTAAGTCTGTCAAAACGTAAACTGTGGGAAATAACGGGGTACGACAAAGTTGATCTCCCGCGTCACCGCTGTAAACTGCAATTTACAGTGTAACCTCATCCCCGACGTCTATTTCTGAGCGTTCGCCTGAGCCTGTATGCATGGACGTGGACGTGCGAGCGCGAACGAGGGATAAACACTGGCGAACGCGGTAATTTTCGTCGGAAATTGCATTGAGCGTAACCGTACCTCGGAACAACGAGCTCCAGATCCGTCGGCCTGAATAAGTATTTTACCGACAGCCATATCGCATAAATCTAAATTCCCTCCGAGCCAAATATTCGCCGACTTCGTTTCTACTAGACCGTCTAGTTAACACAAAATGCTTTGCTCTCTGCCCACGGTTATATCTATATTCTGTTCAGAATTTCAACTCGGTAAAACGGAAGTCCACAAATCTCCTTTCAACGTTTTCTTAACTCGAGACAAACACAGGTGGCAAAGAGCATGGAGCGGGGAAATTTGGAGTTGGACGAAGAGAAAACGAATCCATTTCTACGTTAACGTCGGATTTCACGCGCATGCGACGTGGATACACGCTCGTTCGTGCGAACATCTCTCACCATTCATCGTACATGCCGTTTCGTTGCTTTTCGCGCGTTTTGCGATGCGAAAACGGATACTGGTGAGAGGAACAGCGAGGGAGAGAGTGAGAGAGAGAGTGTGTGTTGAAGAGAGAAAGAGAAATACGAGGAGAGACAGGCAGAGATAAAGAGAGAGAGAAAAAGAGAATGTAAAGGAAACGGTCGCGAACGCCAACGCTGCGTCCTTTCTCGCACGCATTCCTGCGCACTTCAAAAATAATATTACCAAAAAAAAAACACTTGCATTGTACGATGCACGCTGTAGAGAATTCGCCGTGAAAATGCACCGCGCATGGGAGAGAAGGGTAGACAATCGCGAAACATATCTGACCCGCTTTTCCACTCGTCGCATATTATTCGCATAACACAACCCCGCAAAAGATTCAGTGAGAAAAGCCATACATCGCGTTCATTCGCTATTGCTTGGAAACAACACGATCTAATTACGTGGGTGCCTGTTTTAGTAACTCTCGATTCCTAGATTGTAAAACTGAGACTCTTCCGTAACGGAAAGTTTGGTGTGACTTCTAGCGAAATCGTTCTCTAAATTTTGCCAACTACAAACACAAAATATATTATGCAGTACTATCGCCGCAGAAAGAGTCTCAGTGGAGGAATTAAGAGTGTCAATTGAGAAATTGGGCGTGAGTAAAATAGGTCCGAGAACAAAGACAGGATCAATTAATACGAGAAACTCAGCTAAGTTGGCGATACGAGTAAGTCATGGTGAATCTCGCTGTACTAAGAATTTTTCCTAAAATTGTGCGTGGATTGAAAATAAGTATACATAATCTTTATGTCACGATAAACAGGACTCTTGTATCTTACCCGTGACATAAAGCTTAGCCATATTTATCTTCAGCTTCTGCAAAAATGTTTGGAAAGTATTCTTAGGAACGCGAAATTGATCGTGACGCGAGCTTAGCTGAATTTCCTTTATTTCTCGAGATAAAGAAACATGCTCCACTATTTAAATCTGCGTGAGCAGGTGGGGGCGGGGTGGAACGCGTCTCGCGAGACAAGGATAGGGTCGGTTAAAAGAGATATTGAGAGACGAAGGGAGAAAGAGGACGAGAGTGGGAGAGGGTGTGTGAGAGAGAGAGAGAGTGAAAGGGTGAGAAAAAGAGAATGAAAGTAAGGAGAGTCTTCTTAGAACAGCCCGCGGAATTGCCGGGAGAGGGTGAAAACCACCCCTCCGTTTACCGAGAACGCTTTTCACTCCCCCCCAGGCACGCTGATTAACGTGCGAGAGGCGAGATTAGGTGATTAAAAAAAGGTTGCTTAAAGTGTGCAGGAATACGCGCGCGAGGAAACCGAGAGGGACGTTGATGGTGGCTTCGCCGACCTACCAGCGGATCGAGATCATTCTCGGTGGATAAAGGGCTGGCCCAACCACCAATCCGTCGTAGATTAATGTCCTTCGGTACGCACGAACTCGCGTGGCACGGCCGATCGAGTATGCGTCTCGGGAAACCTCTCACGTAAGTAGCAGCGACTAAAAACAAATAAACAACCTTCTAATCGACTATTAAAAAAAAATGACGACACGATCATTAAACGACCATAAAAAGAATGAACAAAAAAACCACAATTGGCGAATTGGAATCTTCTGCGGCGCGCTTACGTCTCGCGTATCTTGAAATTATGCGCACGCTCGTGCACGGAGAGAACGCGTATACGGTAAACTCTCGTGCGTTCTACGCACGTACATCGGAGTGTATGAAGGAACGAGGAAGCCTCTAGAATGCGAAGGTCGATATCATCGGAATGCTCGTCGTCAGTGCAGATTGTTCCACCGACCCGCGTTTAGCGGGATAAATCGGTATCACGGTAGCGCCGCGGACGTACAAGCGAATCTACTCTCGAACCGTTCAGGATTCAATGCTTCCTCCTAGCATAAAGGATTATTGCCTTTTGATTCCAGGTAGCCGCGAGACATGCGACATCGAGGGAGAAGATTTCACCGTCGATAAGATCCCGAACACGCGGTGCTTCAACTGCATCTGCAAGGTAAACGATGACAACTGTTATAATAACTTTTCACGCTGACGGGATCTCGCGATGGAAAAAAAGATCCAGGGCGATCGGCAATATCGTTATCTCGTAACGTATATGAGGCGAGACAACAACAGGCCATGTGGCAGCGTAACGGCTAAAGGGGTTAAAGTAGCTGACCTGGTTCGGGAGGTCAAAGAGAAGAATTTCCACTTCGATCCATCCGGCACGCTCGATCGCTCCGTGAGGCCACACTAACGCGATCGTCAACGCTAAATATCGCTAATCGGCTATATAGGCAATCTGTGTACATGCAGGACGGTGATGCGCGCATACGCGAAACGGGCCGAGAAATGATTTCACAGCAGGGTGAACCCGGCATTTATCTGCACGTTTGGTTCATTGACTCGTTGACTCGTGCTCGACCGAGAAGACGTTCCTTTTCTTTCCTCCCGATTCTCTTTTGCGCCAGCGAGACGCGCTGCCAAGCAATCGTGACGGCTCCGAGTGACATAATTATTATTTGTTGTTATTCGAGGGTGGATCGAAGACGATCGATCATGCGAACGTCGCGCGGCGATCATAAATCCTAACGATGCGACCGATCCCGAGGAGACGTGGCAGCTGATACCCCGCGATCGCCCCGTCGCCCCTCCGTTGCTTTCGATTTCAATCGCGTCGCAAACAGAATGGTGTACATGCGCGCGTGTACGTGTAGTATGCACGTACGTTCGTTCGCGTACACTCGAACGGAATTTAAAGAATCGAACGTCGTCTGGCATGCACGTATTTTTCTTATATCGAGAATCGCGAACTTCTCGCGTTCGACGCGTGACCGCGTCCTGACCCCGGTTAAATTGCGTTACGTAATTCTAACGGCTGATAAATCCGAAAGTTTTAATTATAGTCGGGCGCGATAAGACGAGGCCGACGACTGACGGGAAAGAATTGATCTCGGGCGTTAACACCGGGTCGCGTTGGAACGCGAAAGAATACCTATTTCCATCGGTACTTGAGATTCCAATTAAACGAGACGCTTTCTCCCTCAGAATGGTTTCGTGGAGTGCTTGAAGCAGCAGTGCCCGAGCATCGAAGGTTGCTACACCTTGCTGGAGCCGCGCGAGGATGAGTGCTGCCACAGGTGCAAAGGTATAAACGCACGGTATTTCAGCTAATCCTCCTAATCGTTCTAATTGGTTTGACCGAGAGCTTGCCCGGGTGCTAGGTGACGGGAGAAAAAAAAAGGGGGAGATGGAGTGAGAGATGGAAAGAGCATTGTTCCCAGGGCACAAAGGCACTTCTGTTCATCGACACGCCGATAAACCCGAGGAACTTCGGCATCGGCAACGTCCGACTGTTTACACCGCGTGGAGAGCTGACAGATGCTTAGCTCGTTCGCGCGGCCCCCTTATCGTTCTCTATTAATTATGTTAATTGTGACGTAAGTCCATTCCCGTCTTCTCGCGGTGAAAGATGAGAAAGCACGCCGGAAAAATAATATATCTCGCTAAGAGCCACATTCTTTCTCTCCCCCCCCTCTCTCTCTCTCTGGCTCCCGTTATTCCTTTATTTCTTAACGACGAGTCGCGACTCCCCCGAATCTGCCTTCGGCACGATAATCGCGGTACTTTTCCGTCGTATGCCAGCGGTATGAATTAAAACACCGACGACACTCGGGTGACTATCGGCTCCCGGATAACCGCGATCCGCTAGTAAGTTCCTCGATAAACTTTTATCTCTGTCGATGTAATCCGTTTCGAATGAATTCACTATAGTTTCGGCTGTTCCACTTAATAACCCACCCGTGGAACTTCATTTTCCAACCGCTACTCCCGTACTACGCTACTCCGTAGAGTACTTAAGGAAACACGTTTTCGCTACATCGATGGTTGTCTCTCTAATTTCAGGATGCGTACGGAACGGGGTTTATCATGTTTCGGCGACCGAATGGACCGAGGGAAACGATCCCTGTCGAATCTTCACCTGCAAAGCTGGCGTCATCACCGAGTCCAGATTACACTGCTACACGCCTTGCTCGAATCCCATTCCTGCTGCACCTGGACAATGCTGTCCGGTTTGCACCGGTAAATTATCTCGCGAGACTAGTGCGCAGAGTCGTTGATCCGAAGGCTTCTGTAATGAGAAATTATGAGCAATTTTATTTCACCAGGATGTTACCTGAACGGTCAAAAAGTGACGGCGGATAGATCGGTAACGACAACGGAAGACCCCTGCGTGACGTGCAGGTGCAACATGGGTAAGCTCACCTGCGCCAAACAAGCTTGTCCGGTGTTGCATTGCCCTGCCTCGAGGATCGTTCATGAATCCGGAAAGTGTTGTCCGCACTGTCGAGGTACGTTGCCGGATAATCTTCGTGGTTTGCTTAACTCAGAAAGTTTCGCGAGAGAGGAACACTGGTTCGTTTCAAAGGTCCACACGAGTCCGGTTATCGCTAACCGCTTTTAAGTTTGCGCCGTTTTTCTACTCGTATGATAGAATTATTATCCGTTATCTGCGTTCCTCGCGTACCCAATAATTCACCGCGATATAGATTCTATTTTGAACAAACCCCGAGAGCTAACTGAAACCAGAATTCACCGACCTCTTTTCGCGCGTGATACACGCGACGAAAAAGTCCTCGGCGATCTATCGTATGTTTGAACAGAGTACGTAATGTAACTCGGTTTTATATCGACGATCGTATCGATAGGTAGCGGAAGATACTTGTCTCCGCCGAAAGGCGCGTGTATGCTTGGAACAACGCTGTACAACTCGGGAAATCAATTCTACTTGGATCATTGTACTCGCTGTAGCTGTTCAAATTCGGCGATATCCTGTAGCAGGGAAACCTGCCCGGTACTAGAGTGCCCCAGCGAGCATCAGATGACTGTGCAGGGTCGCTGTTGTCCTCAGTGTCCTCTCGTCGAAGAGAGTCGAGCGTCGTGCAGTTACGCCGGTCGAACTTACGAGGCGAGTATTTCATCTCTAGCTTTCCTGCACTTTACCTCGAGACGCGAATTCTCGCGGTCTTTCTTATCGATTGATCCTTTGGTTTAAACGTTCTTTTTTGTCCTAGGCAGGATGGTGAATCTTGGAAGCTTGATCCCTGCAAGGCATGCGCTTGCATGCAGGGTAAGGTGCGCTGCGCAATGCCTATGTGTCCACCGTTAAATCTACCCTGTCCTCCGAACTCGAGGTTGGAGCATCCGGAGGGCCAGTGTTGTCCTCGCTGCGTCGAAAGTAATATCGAGCGATTACTATTTTTCGTCCGCAATTTATCAATAATTTGTTTGCATCTCTCTCACGGATTCCTTTCCTCTTAGGCGATGGCGTGTGCACGGTCTTTGGAGACCCACACTATCGTACTTTCGACGGGAAATTTTACAGCTTTAAAGGAGCTTGCAAGTATCAGTTGGCCAGCGATTGCCTGGGTCATACGTTTAGCATTCGCGTGACCAACGACGCGAGATCGACGAGATTCTCGGCGTGGACAAAAACGATCGCCATAAAGGTCAGTACCGCTTCTCTGTCTGTGATAATTATCAACGCGTCTACCCTGGTACTATATGTACTTGGTTACAGACAGGTCCTTATCTCTCGTTGCATAACAGAAATATCGAACTTAAATGTTGACCGTAGATCGGCGACTTGAAAGTGAATCTCGGCCAAGAGATGAGAGTGAAGGTGAACGGGAAGCGAGTGGAGGTACCGTACAGCGTTCCAAACAGATTGGACATCAACAGAACAGCGGAGAATATAATCGTGAATACACAAATCGGCATCAAAATCCTCTGGGACGGTATAAGCTTCCTCGAAGTGTCAGCGCCCACGTCGTACAGGGGCCGGTTATGCGGGCTTTGCGGAAACTTTAACTCCTTGCCCAAAGACGACTTCACTACGCGAAGAGGAAGACTTTTGCAGGATCCTCAACCGTTCGGCCAGTCGTGGGCGGTTGGGGCAAAGAAAATGTGCAGCCGGCCGAGGCCGGGGAACCTCGACAGGGAGAGACGTTGCAGAGGAAGGAAAGATCATCGGTATATTTTTTTCTGGAATTTAAAAAAAATACAACGTCTAGTCTCGCATAGATGTACTTGGCCCGAGACAAGACCCTGTCCCTTGATACTACCCTCGACGTAATCAGTTATCAATAAATCTCGACATTCCCTCGTAGATTATGCACCCGGCTGAGATCCCACATCTTTAACGCGTGCCACAAGAAAGTGAATCCCACGATGTACTACAAAGCTTGCCTCCAGGACATGTGCGAGTGTCCCAGCGAGCATTGCTACTGCGAATCCTTCACCGCTTACGTGCACGAGTGCAAGAGACTGGGCATCCAACTACCCCACTGGCGAAAATCCACCAAGTGTCGAACCGTCTGGGATCAGCCCTCGGGACCCTCGGGATTCGCTCGGCGCTCGCGCTAATCTTGAGAAAGGAGTTCGCCGCCATCCGGGTTCCTCGAACCCTGCGCATATTCCGCTCGCGTTCAGACGGATAATCCGCCTCTCGCGTCCCACGAGACCGCCGCCAATTCTTTCCTTTTCTTCCCGAAGGAACGATCGAGGGTGAGCGATCGATGTTCAAAACTATCTCAGGACGCGCTCGAGGCTACGACGAGAAACTCGCGGAATATTGGAAGTAATCTCCAAAAGCGCGGAGAATCGTCCCGATAAGGATGTACTCTCCTCCGCGTCTCTTCTTCTTCTTCGTACTTCGCACGAGGATATACATCTCTCTTTCTCTCCGGGAGAACAAAAGCCGGACACGAGGGAGTGCTCGGCGATGATCTACTAGTCACCACTTCGTGTCAATACGCATTAAACGGTGAGTTTCCGTGGCCGTGATCGGAAAAGTTCGGCGTGGAAGTCGGGGTTAACCACGAAAACGTAAACGGAAACCGCGAAAGAAGAACGTCGTTGGAACGCGCGTGTTGCACGCTCCCCACCGCCGGAGAATCCGTCGTGAATTCACGAGGAATGTCCATTCTCGTCGATCGATCATGTGCTCATGAAGAATTCGTCCTGAGAACGGATCGTTCCTCTCGTTCGCGCGATCCTTTCCTCGCGCTGCTGAAAAACAAAGCGAAGAAAAAAAAGTAAAATAAAATATTGAACGACGCTGCGCGTAATACAGTACCGTTAAACAAAAAAAAAATATTAAAAGAACAGTGAGCGCCGATATATGCGGTTGGTAAGGTTTCAGAGCACCGTGCAGTATTTTCGGCCGATGAGCAGGCTCGCGGCAATAGCATCTACATCCCAGGGTAAAATAACGCTCGAACACACGTATCGATCGATCTTCCTCTTAGATTTAAGGGAAATCGCTCCTCCCCACTCCAACTCCTCTTCCTCAGTTCCCATTCCTGCGTCTTCGATGTATGTGCAGGACGCTCGGGTATGTCGTTGATATTTTGAAATTTTTGCTAATAATTCCGTGATCTAAAAGAGATATTTTGTAACAATATTTATTTTGTTTTGTTTAATCTCATTGGGAGATGGATGCAATCGCAGATTGATGTATTTATAATCCCTTGTGTATATTTAATTTCGTATCTTTCGAAATTTCCGGAATTGTTAATCGTAGCACGGGATTGGCTGGAATTTCTGAACATCAGAGACTTATACGGGTTTCCCTTACCGTCGCAGTTTTTATATTCGTTTATGTAGCACATTTTTTAGACCTTTACTTCAATCTCTCCGCGAGACATCGAGGATTGTATATATATATATAGGGAGAGAGATGCATACAGACACACACGCAATACGCATTAAATTCTTTCAGTTGCAGACAGCACTCGACGACTTATTTTGTACGATGCCTCGCTATTTGCGAATATCTCCCTTGTTTCTTTTTCATCTTTATACGCAGACGTCTATGACTGTATTTCCCGCCAATCCAACGGTTTCCGTTTTGTCAAAAAAAAAATCCAGACTCTGACTTTTCTCTTTCCTTACGTTTATATAATTTTACGACTAAAGAAGAACTGTACATAGACCAAGTATAATATATATCTTATATATATTATATCTATATATGTGTATCGATAATCAACAATGTTTCGACGAGAAATCACGAATATACCGGATAGTCCAAAGCCTTAGCCAATTTTTATTTGACTCTAGTTAGAGGTACGGAAATGAATACGACGAAATAAATGAATTATATTCGTAAACTTGCGTTGTTCTCTTCTTGCTCACAAGCAGAACTCATGATTTCTGCGGATAACATCGGATGCTGAAACGAGTTGCAACAAACACGCAGAGACAAAAGAAGTGGGAAAACACTATTCCAGTGGAACTGTTTCTTCGAAAGCTAGTCTCGGTAGGATTGCTTGATCGTACATCTCGGTGAAATAAAAGGTCACGACCCATTTATAATAGATTGTATAATGGATCATTACGGATCTGTAAAATATGCCATGGCTTCGGAGGTTTTTGGGCCTCCGATGCCGGGAAAATAATATTTACGGTTTATGGTCATTGTCAGTGACCGAACAGAAAGTATTCGAGCGTTCTACGTCAATATTCCAAATTTAATTATTTGGGGAAAAAAGGAAAGGTTTACTATCTGCATACAAAGGTGTGACATATCAATAATTCCTAATATTGCCAGGGATTCGGCATTAATCGTTGGTGAGAGCTCGTGTCGGCATAACCTCTTGCGAGGACATTGTTGAGTCGTAACCAAATTATAAATAAAAGACTTGGTCAAGCAATAGTGCGGTAACCAAATCACAAATTAAAGACTTGACCAAGCATAAGAAGCTATCTCCTGTTTTCTGTTTTCTGAATCATGAAGTTCGTAATACTCACGTTTTCTGACCATTTCGAGGTTATGAGGTGAATTCTCTGGTAGCACGCGAAAGACTCTTCATAAACTGTAGTAATTTAGATAATTTTCTCGAAAGTATAACACTGAAATCAAAGCTTGTCACTGAGGATTGAACTTTTACTGCACTCGAACTTCAAAGATATCAAATGGCGACGTTTTCCCGGGCAACTGAGTTCCCCCACCCCCCTGACTTAAACTAACATATGGCGCTACCTATCGGAAATCGACTCAAGCTTTGCGAACGTCAGTTGCCAAATCCCCGCGAATTATGAAAACCAAATGTTACATAAATTTACACAACGTAAAGTGTATTTTACTTTTGATGTATTGTTAATGTATTATCAGTTATAAATAAAAGTGCTATTCAAAGCAACGTATATTTACAAAGGAAACAATGCGGCCTCGAAAAAGGTTCAGCTCGTAAATGGGTAATTTTTTTTTTCTTGAAGACAGAATTCTCCGCTCGAACTTCTTTATGACACGATTCGGAACTTTTATTACGACATTATAAATGCACAAAAACATCTTAAAAATATGTGTGCACGTGTTAATGTGTGTGTGTATATAGTCACGCGACGTGTATAATCGAGAGAACGGGAGACTTAATTATATCTTCGAGAATGAACGGAGCTACGCGAATTATATTTGGCGAAGTCTATCACATTATTTACTCTTTCCTCGTTAATTATTCTCGTCAATTCTCTATTTTCGAATTCCAGCCTAACCGATGCGCTCCTTCATCGCTTCATCCGCAAAAGGGAGAGGCGCGAAATTATTTTGTTAATTACAGGTCTTTACGATTGGGATTGAAGTACTTTCCAAAATAAAATGATCCATCGATCGCGATCAACGAGCGCAAGGTTCCCATACACGTCGAAAATTGGCATAAACAGTGCTGTTCTCCACCCCTTACCTTCTGAAATGAATAAAGTAAAAGAAGCAGAGTGCCGGAAACAGAGAATAATAGACAGCCAGATGAATAGATGACGACAGCGAAAGGAAACGAAAATTGATCGAGAGGAAGGGAAAGAGATAGATATACAGAGAATAGAGACGCAGGCGATATCGATGACGATTGATCGATTAACCATTCGCCAGGGACATCGATTCCTACGCCCCTATTAAGAAATAAGTCAGCACGTTTGTTGTAAAATCACTGTCACTTATTTGCCATTCCTCATGATAACGTCGCCTCGATTATTCGTCGAGCGATCGATTAATTCTTGCCAGAGAAGTCAGCGGATCGTACAATAACGAATCACTCGTGGTTACTCTCCTTTTTGTTTTGCGTTTGTTACTTTTACGACTGAAGTCCCAGAGATCCTGGTCCTTTTAATTCGAACTTGATTCTTTTTTTTTTGTTTTTTGCCAATCAATGCCCGTCACGGAAAATGGATTTTTGGAAAAGGCATTCTTCGATATATATCGTGTCGCGTGTACGCGTAAAACGATGTCTTACCAGCTATTCTTAAAATTCAGTGCCTTTTTACAACGTCTGAATCATGCGGAGACTAAAGGGCACTATGAGAATGGTCGCTCGATGAGGCGACAGGAAGAAATTAGTGATTGCAATACCGATACATATATTTTGTACCAAATATTCGATAAAGGTACGTAATTTAATAAAATTGTCAAATCATTACTACTACTTATAGTATTATACCATGTGTCGCGATTCGTTAACACGATTTGTTAGTTCTCAAAATAATACCCCAATTCTACAATTTTATCTGCTAATATACTAACATTTGATATATTAGAATCTATTACACGCTTTGAAATTATATTAATATGTATTTTCGCCGATTTTATCCCTCTCCGGTACTCGAAAAGGGTTGCATTTTATACGCAATAAATACAGATATTGTCACTTTTCCCCGATATTGCAATCACTAGAAGAAATCTAACGCGTAGGAAAAAGAAGAGAATCGCCGTCGCATACGCTGGTCGTAGGATAGTCGATTCTCTTTCGAGTTTCATATTCTTCTTTTTTTTTTGTCGTTTCTTTCTTTTTTTGGTACAAAAATAGATCTCGAGCGCGCATCGCGTAGTCTCCCGACACAATATTTATAGTACCTAAATTAAACTCATTACGCGAACTATATCTGGGAATGTAATGTTCCGAGACGCGACTCAATTGAATCCAGAATGTTTCGTACATTAATCTCGCACGGTGTATAGTTTTGTTTTAACGTTACGAATGGAGTGTTTCAAATCGTTCTGTATTTGTTAACGGAGCGTGGTTTGTTAATATTCGAATGGTTCGCTGCCGCGTGGCAACGCGATTGCAACGGACGATTAACGAAACGAGAACGGGTTCAACAAAATTCTGGATTCAAGCTAAACTAACGGTAAGATCGATCGAGAATCACAACGAGACTACGCGAACGCGCCCAATCGAAGAACAAGATTGGATCACCCGCTAAATAAGGGGGCGAGAACTACGTTACGATACTTATTTATTGGAACACGCTTAATAAGACGTAATAAATATTTCTTTTTTTTTCGATTTGTTCCGAAACACGAACTCGTATCTTTCCGTTGCTGGACAGCCAGGGTTTGTGTGCATGCGTGTGTGTTCATGACCGTGTCCGTGTGTTCGAGGAGAAAGGAACAAAAAAGTATTCTAACGACTCGAACGTATGTACCTACGACATATGCCTATATATATATATACGTATATATCTATAATATGTATCATTGATTAATCGAATCTACTCGGCAAACGGAATTAATGAATATCGGGCCAGAATTTGGCCCGCAGCTCTACCAACTATCGTTTCGATACGCGAGAGAGAGTTTCGTAAGTGGGTTTCGATTTTAACTCGAAATTCGAGCGATCCGGTATATTGGCCAAGTAAAGGAAAAAAATACGAGTCCTCGAATTATTATTTCACTATAATACAGGTATCACCGAGGAGTAAGTGTCACAGCAAGTTCTTCGATACGACATCGAGAACGCTCGGCGACGTATGTCTGGATCGGGAATAACGAATATTAATCTTCGATAAAAATTAATTAACAATTAATCATTGTACATCGTGTTATATGGCACAGATTGGGTAATACAATCAATCGTAGAATTTTCAATTAATTGCTCGAACACGGCGACTCCTACTGACGTCGCGATGAAATACTTCGATCGTCAATTAATAAATTCGGACAAGAATATTTATATTTCGCCATTCCCGATCTACGTCCCTCAAATGTCGCGATGCTCACGATCGACGATGCCATTTCTTACTCTTCGCGTCGAAATATTAATTAGAAGTCTGCGATTACCCACGTGAAGGGGGGGTGACTCGCTGACTCACGAGGTGTATCAAAAAGAAGGGATAGAGCTCGCCGAAGTCGGCGGCTTGGTAAACTACGTCTACGACAATTACGCGGTTAATTAATTAATCGTTAATCTACCGAGCGTCGGCGAACACAGGCCGACCGATATTAAACAGAGAAGAGACGTCTCGCGAGATCTAGTGTGCCTTGCTTTCATTCTTTCTATCATTACTCTCGCTTATCTATTGTCGCTTATTTGTTGAAATCGACTCCTGTTTGTTTGTTTGTTTTTCTTTTTTTCAGTCGGTCGGTACCTTTGTTAATTAATGAGACCACACGAGCCTCGATAAAAACGACGTATCACCGCAGCGAGGATTTCAGGCACAAGAAGAGCGCGTGAGAGATAAGTTACTCTTCCACGGATCCGAATGATAAGAAAATTTGAAAAAGTAAAATAAAATAATTGAAAAGAAAGAGAGAGATAGCGAGATAGATAGATAGAGAGAGAAATAAAGAATGGTGAATGAAGTGGGAGAATTCTTAAAATCGCTGCCGACGACGCGCTTGTCACGAACTCGCGTTTCGTTTGGAAGAGATACTAGTCGATGACGACGGTTATTAATTATATAGCGACGGCGAGCGCGTTGTAAGCAAGGAAACGCAGTTGCGGAACGATATATCACAAATAACGAAGATTCGGGCGTAATAAATAAATATCAACTAAGCAAGGACAGTGTCCAATTCGCGGACAGGCGTGTTCGTTATTATCATTACGGGTACCGCGTGTACGACAATCGTCAGCAGTACCGATTATCCATATAACAGCCATAATCGAAACGTTATCCTCGCCTCGCACAAAATTTATCTCTGGTCGTTAGTTATTGTTGCTATTCAGCGCGAAGGTCCGTCGAGCACGGTTCGCAGAGTAAACCAAGGAAAGTTCAAAGATATACTCCAGTCTCGTACCTCGACAACGAATCGGAGAGAAAAGAAGGATATACGAGTACTATATCATTTTCTCCCGGATAGCGCGCCTCTGTACAAAGTGTGTGAAAGTGTCGTACGAATGTACATCGACCACGAATCAGTCGTTCGTGCCGCTAATAAAATTTTAATCCGTCGCGAGACGGGAGAATCTAAAAGACTCGATCGCCTATAATGTATCTTTTTCTCGTTTTTCTTTTATCTTGCTACTTACGAAGATTAAACCGACGAGAAGTGCAACGTTAACGAAATATAGATAGAAATTTATAATGTATAATATACCGTAATGGCGTGTAAGTGTATGTATATATATAATAAGATTTTCATTCATTCATCCAATATATATTATATATACTCTGGAAGGCGACAGTAGAGTCTACTGAAGTAAATGCATAATAATATACGCGGAGAACGAGGACAGCGATTATTGAATTTCTCGACTTTCGTCGTCGTCTATATATATATATGTAGTATATATATATATGTATATATCGCGGGAGAAAAAAACACGATTTTCCTCAGCGATCCTTCACAGTACAGCTTCGTCCTTCGCCAGTCGAAACAAGACTACTAGGACTCGTTCGACGAGTCTCCGACGATTAGCACCGGGTCTCGTTTCTCTATCCTTATATGATAATAATACGTCCGCGCGAGGGAGGTGCGCACATTTTTTCATTTTTCTTCTCTTCTTTTAAAAATACATTGAAAAGTCTTGCGTTACCTTTTAACAAGGCGAAAACGGGGACGGGGGATATTTCAGCGTCTCGCGCGATTTTTCTCTGACGTCTGGGATAACTGTAAACGTACCGATATCCGGGCGTAGTTGAGATAGAAAAATCGAGACTGGAACAAAGATAGAGAGAAGGGGGGGGGGGAGGAAAGACAGAGAGGGTGGGAGGAGGAGGAGAGAGGATAAGGACGAAGAGGATAGGGGGTAACGATGAGAGCCCTGAGTAGCAGAGAGGAAGATGAACGACAGGAAACGAACAAGGAGATATCAATCGCGAGAGAGTAACTAGCGAAAGAAACACCGATTTAAATGTGTTGCACGAACTCGGGATTGAGGAAGGAGAAACCCATGAATTCCGTCTGATCTAGATTCATCATGAACAATTTATCCGTAGGCGTGAGATCCGTCTTCTCCGAAGTGAATTGTTTGTCGAAGTTGCTGACGTCTTTGCGGTGTTTCTATTAAAACAAAGAAGAGACGAGAAATTGCAGGAGAATTATCGAGCGTACGAAAGAGCAATATCTTGTTCGTTTGTCAAATCATATAAACGGCAAGATACATCGACACTCACGATCTTTGGTTTAAATGGCGGTTGAACTTCGCGAAGCTCGATTTTCTCCCAATCGATGCGTCGGTAAAACGCGTGACTGCGAACGTCCTCCTCTCCCCGGAAACCACAGCCCAGTCGCTTGCTCGGATTTTTCGTGAGGAACTACGAGGATCGGTATAATTAATAGATACGTTATTAGATAATTGATATACTATAAAGGACATGGATGCCCACCGCTTTGCAGACTTCCTTGGCCTCCTTCGAGAGACCCTTCGGATAGCTAACATTATGATCCGTGATAGACGCGAAGAGTTCCTCCTCGTCCTCCCCGTCAAACGGCGGCTGACCAATGAGCATTTCGTACAACAGTACACCGTATGCCCACCAATCCACCGATTTACCGTATGGTTGGTACAGGATGATCTGTCCCAGAAATCCAAAGCTCGTAAAGCATTCATCTAAGCATATATTAGGGGTACCGGAAAGAAATCTATTGTTTTACATAGTTGTGTTGAAGCTCGGTTCGTGACCGGACGCAGTGGTGGAACCATCTTCGTAAGATTTTATGAAAAGAGCATAAAAGACTTGAAAAAACGTTGGGATACAGGTGTCAAGAGCGAACAAAATTAGATTTTATAATATTTTGTAACAAAAATGATGAAAAAAATATACAGGGTATTCATTTAAAATCTGTCCAGTCTCATTTCTAAAAATATGAAAGATATTAAAAAAGTGTAATACACGCGTCCAAAGATTTCGAGGGAGAAATAAAAAACTGATACTGCACCCCTCTCTCTCCCTCGAAATCTTCGGACACGCGTTTTACAATTTTTTAATATCTTTTATACTTTTCGAGATATTCGACTGGAAAGTTTTAAAATGAACACCCTGTATGTTTTACATTGTTCTAGAAAATAATAGATTTCTTTCCGATATCCCTAATATTCAGCTTGAAACGACCGAACGACGGAAATTCACCTCCGGAGCAATGTAATCGGGAGTGCCGCAGAAGGTCTTGGTAGTTTTATCACCGGTGATGCCCTCCTTGCACATTCCGAAATCGGCGATCTTGATGTGCCCGTCCTGATCCAGCAGAACGTTGTCCAACTTCAAGTCCCGGTAAACGATGCCGCGCGCGTGAAGGTAAAAAAGCCCCACCGCCACTTCCGCCGAGTAGAATCTGAAAGGAACGTCATCCGTGAACAGATAGGTCTCACGAAAGTACCGGGATCCTGAATACGAAAGGAAATGAAAACTCACACAGCCACCGGTTCTTTGAACTTTCCGCACTGCTGTATCTGATACATCAAATCACCGCCGTTCACGTACTCCATCACGAAATACAATCGATCCATGGTTTGAAAGCACGAGTGCAGCTGCACCAGAAACGGTGGTTTACTTGACAAAGCGAGTACGCGTTTTTCTACCATCGTACACTCGACGTCGTCGTCCTGGATGATAATATCCTTCTTCAGGATCTTGATTGCGTAGAGCTCGTCGGTGCCCTTTCTCTCCGCCAGCATGACCTTAGAATTTTAACAATGCGATCGATAAATTCGAAACTCTTATTCAAGAGTTCTTCGCGAAAGTGGAAACGTTTTAAGCGTTTCGACGCTCTACCTTTCCGAAGCTGCCCTTGCCGAGTACCATGAGGAAATTGAAGTCGCTCGCTCTTATCAAATCGCTCTTCCCCATGTTGTGCGGCACTTCCTTGTCGTGACTCGTGGTGGTCTTCTTCGTGACGGAGGTCTTCTGGAAAAATCGTCGTGAATTGAAATACGAAGCGCGCAAGAATTCTTCGTTTACTTCGTTTACCAAATACACGTCTCGCGGCTAAGGGATGCAAAATGACTGTACAATCATCCGCAGCGACTTACTCGCATTTTGCTCTTCAACTCGACGAGGTCTACACCCTCTTCTGGTACAGGTACATTGTAATATTCTCCCTCCTCCGCGGTGAGAAGCTTGAACCATCCGCTCGCGGGTGCCTTGATCAACTCCGAGATCCCGAAGGAGAGGGATCCCATGAAGTCGTTCCTGGACGTTCGATCCCAATCCCAAACTTCCAGCAATAGCCTTCTGTCTTTGTCCTCCGCTTTCAGATCGCTGAGGAGGACGAGGAAAAAAAATGTTGTTAGTCGCGAGAAGAAGCTTGATCTCCATTGGCAAAATTAATGATCCTAGCATAAAGTGGGGAAGTGCTTGCTTACAAAATGATTGTCTCGTTCCATTCGGGGTTTAAGGATGACTTGATTGTCTTTGTTTTCTTCTTGACGTTGTCCGAATCCGGAATTAACTTCAGCTTTACGTAGGGATCCGAAAGGCCGTTCGGATCCATTGGAATGAGATTTCGTCCTTCCTTCACTGAAAAATAGTTCAAGATTTTTTTACACAACACTGGATGACATCTTGTAGACGTGATTACATTGTATCGCAGCGAGGCATGGGGATATCATCGGAGTTAAGGGACAACATCTGTTTGAAATCTGGAAAAAAATTTCTATTTAAAAAATTTTTTTTTTACTAAATTAAAAAAGCAATCAAAAAATCCTTTCCGGTATCTAAGAATAACACTTTCAAGTACACAACAAAAATTTTTATTTCAGGTTCATAAGGAGTTTTGATACTTTAAACGCGATTATCTCGAAATTATGCTTTCAACAATCGGCAGGCAGTAAATCTCAAACAATTTTCAACCGATTGACTTGAAATTTTAACGGCGGCTTCTTAGATAAATTATCCACCGAAGTACACGCGATTTTCATGATTGATTAACAATTACGATTTTTGTAAACAAGTTAAACGGGACACTTTTTTCGCAGCGCCTTCAGCAGCCATTTTGTTATTAAATAAAAATAAAAATAAATTGTTGTGTACTTGAAAGTGTCATTAATAGATATCCAAAAGGATTTTTTGATTGCGTTTTTAGTTTAGTCAAAAAAAAATTTTTAAATAGACGTTTTTTTCAGGCTTCAAACAGATGTTGTCCCTTAATTCCATTTAAAAATGCAATTGTCCTTTACGATTTTCTGCAAAAAAATCGCACTGCGCGATAAGTAATGGAAGACTGTCCCCTCCAAGTTCTTTTCCTGTATCTACAAGTTTATCTGCGAAAGTTAAACCTTTCCAACATTAAGCAATAAAATACTGGGGAGACGATCCACGCTGTAATCTAACTCCGATAATTTCCCGATGCCCCCGACTTCTAGATCGAGGTGTCACGAATCAATCGAAAGGAATTTCATTTCCCTGATAATCGACAAATAATAAAAGCCGCGCTGCCCACGGGCGCATCGCTTTACGGTGATTTTTTATCGAGGCAGGAGGAAAATATCCGCGACGAGCGTCGAGATATTTTTCAATATAATTAACGACGGAAAATCGTCCGAGAGGATTTGATTTAATGCATCGTGCCTCTGATACGTCGATGCAACGGCTCTGCGCGATATTAAACCCCGTCAAACTAATAAGCGAATTTCTTCGGCGTAACGATGAAGTCCGAGGATTATATCGAGCCAATCCGGTAATTATAATAGGGTATAAATAATTATGGCTCTAAAGCGTAATAGCGTTTACGTTGTTATAGCCTTCTCGCGATAATTCTCAGTGATTTACTGGACCCCGCGTCTCGTAATATTCTACGGAATTACTATAATCGGCCTTCGAGCGTAATACACTCACGTACAAAAGCATACTTCGATCCACTTTGAGTGGCGTAAATATTTAACGGCAGACTTAATTAAATTCATCGGATTTTCTTACGTAGGTTCGTAATATCGTTCATAATTCTACAAATCTGTTATAGATCGTGGGGCGATCCACAGTTAAATAACGCGACTTCTCTTTTGTTACGTTCATTGAAGTTGAATATAAAAGGAACGATAAACTTACCTTCGACGGTCAGTTTGTTTCCGACACACGTGATGTTCAACAACATACGACCACGTCTTTCGGTGTGATCGCATCCACAGAGATTCGGTACGCTCTCCTCGCACCTCTTGTGTACGTTCATGTCGCATGCTAGATTGTTAGATCACGATCGATTAACATCGTCGATTTTTTTAGTTAGCAACGAGACCGGTTGCCGTGGCCGTCAAACGGCATCATGCGGTGACTTTTTTTTTTTTTTTTTAAACACTTGTCTCACATTTGCAAATGGGGTGCGGGTGATGAAAGCTGGATTTCTCAAACAGTTTAACGTATCATCGAAGCAGTAGCGATCGATTTGTGCTCGATAGTAAAATTCTCATCGATTCGAGATAATGATCGTAGCTGCAGATCGAAAACGCATACGCGCGAGATTCGATGAAATTTAATTCTCGAAATTCATGCGTCGAACGACGGTGATTCGTGTTTGAAGTTTGCGAATGGAATGAAGTTAAAGCAAACGATCCGGTGGGAGAGAAAAAAAAATGTGTGTTGGTCGGTGTGATCGTTTTCTCGCGCGTATGCGAGCTGCGTTAATGAAAAATTGAACGAACGGCGACGATGCGTGGTTGTATACACATACGTACGTACAATCAAGTCAAATCTAATTGCCGGTGACACGAATCATTATCACGCATGTAAGGCGGGCACGGTAAACAGTATGCAATTAAAAGTCGCATGTCTGCCAAAGGAAAATACAGTGTTTACGTTTAAACGCCAACGACTGAAGGGCAAATCTACGTATACTGTAATTACGTGCATTCATGACAATAATGATGTACCTACAGGATGATCCACTTGACTTTACGACCCAAGATAATTCTATTAATTCTGTCTTCGAATAGAAACTCGAATTGCAATTGCGCGAGTTCGAAAGACCCACGATTCGTACGAATTCGAAGTATACATAATTAGCGAGTCGCTTCGGATCACTTGCAAGATACGATGAAAGTATTCCTATCGTTTCAAAATTTTCCGAAAATTCTGAAAATCTTGCAAGATTTAATTCGTTGCAGACCTAGTAGTCTTGTGAACTTAAATAAACTTGAGTCAGCACAGTAAAAATGGGACCATGAATTATAGTTTTAATCACGAAGCAAAGATAGTAAAAACTATTTCAGGTTTCAATATTAGGATCAGCCTGTACGTGGTATCTAGATGTACCGTAAAGCGAAGATATGAAAATATTTCGCGTAAAAGGCTGGCCCCCTAAAAATGCAGGAAACGGTACGTTCGAAGTGTAACAGCGTGAATGAATCGATTGGTGAATAAGCGAAGAGTGTAGTGGTATAATACAATGAGACTTCGATCTTCATCTTCTTTTTATCATTTGCAGCGGCGCAACTCGTATGATCGTTGGATTAACAAAACACTGCAGGTACTTTACGCGAAATAACATTGATATCAACGACGAATATCGAACAATTTTCATGCTAGGAGAACACCGAAAGAATAGGTATGCATGTACGATTCGTCGAAGAGGCAACGATTGCCCCGAAACAAAACGAGGGGGGGATGGGAATAAAGAAACCAGGTCGGTCGCGGTATCCTTTTATTCGTAAATCTCCTACCTTTTGTCCGCCGCTAAAATTAGCCTCGCTTCGCGCGTAAGATTGCGCGGTCTTTCGTACCCGCGATTTATAAATAATCGAGAGTGCATAGTATTTTTTTTTCTCGGTAAAAGCGTCAATGTAAATCGGAGCGTGTCCGTCAGCCGAAATTTTCATAAACGAAGAATCCCGACGACGGAAGGTGCGTCGAAGAAAATAAAATAGCAAAAAAAAAAAGATCCACGATTGCAAATTATATTCCTCGCGTATCGAGCGCGTCATACTTTCTTCTCACGATGCCCAAGGATAGAATAAAATTGTCGGTTTGAAAGTAAGGGATTTCGTCGATGCGCGCGAAGACGCTAAAGCAAAGGGAGAGAGAGAGAGAGAGAGAGAGTATCGGTGAGAGACAGAGAAAGATAGACAGATATAGAAAGAGAAAGAGATTCGAAGAAGGAGAGCGGGGGCAGTAGATTAGCACGAAACTCTGGGTCGGTTTCTGTGCGAGTCACCGTGTAATCATCCCGTCGCCCGGAAGCGTTTTCACGAAGCTGCAGCGAGCTTGCCAGGACACCGAGCGAAACTCTTGGACGGATGGAAACCAGGGACGCGATGAGTGGCGGGAGAATCCGGGAGAGAGGGGGGGAGAGGGGGGGGGGAGGAGAGGAGAGTAGAGAACAGTTTCGTCGAGGGTCGCCTCTTTTGGGTGCAACAGGGAGAATGATTACGAGGTCGAAAGCCCGTGTAATATACGCGACGGCAAGCGCTCGGAGAAGCGGCGAAAGGGCTTGCCGCGCGAGCAAAAGGGCACGTCCGTTCGCGAAATAGAGGAAACACTCGTGAGGCGAGTGGGTTACCGCGCATAACGGCTGATTAAATGCCCCCGAAACTCTGACCGGCCATACCGTATGGCCGGAGGGCGATGCTTCTTCGTCGTCGAACTCGCGACGAGGGTCGAAATTTCAGGGACACAATACTTCGGAGCTTTCACGGCTGACTCGCACGATCCCATACTATTGTTGTGCCCGGTACGGGCGTATTCTACTGCCTTATCGAGTGCGAGAGTATTCTACGGTTTTGTCGAGTACGAGCGTATTTCGCTGTCCGACCGTGCACGGTCGCATTGTACTGCCTTTACCGATCGCCAACGTACTTCTACCGTCTGACCCAGTAGGGGCGCCGCTCCACTGTCTTGCCGAGTGCGAGCGTGTTCTACTGTCTGACCGAGTAGGGGTGCGCTCCACTGTCTTACCGAGTACGAGCGTATTCTACTGTCTGACAGAGCAAGGGTGCGCTCCACTGTCTTACCGAGCGCGAGAGTATTCTACTGTCCGGACGAATAACAGCGTATTCTACTTTCTGATCGCGTACGGTGCAGGGATGAAAAGAAGGCACCTGACAAAAATACGGTCTAATTCAGGGACGGCGAACAGAGTGCAAGCGTACTCTTCCCCGCCGCTCTAGCTTCTCCCACTACTACTCTCTTCGGTGCATGCGGACTAACGAAGAAAAAGACAACACTCTATCGCGTATCGTAGAGGACACTCTGTCTCTGTTATTGTAGTGGTAACGGATACGAAAAAACAAAAGCTTGCGCGAACAAACGCGTGACAGAGTGACTGGAGGTGGTAGCCAGACCGACCTGCCTTCCCCTCACGGGCTCTTCTGAGGCCCAGTTCGCCGTCTCTGGTGTAATTGTTTCTAACGTGTCCTACTCGAACACGATCATACCGACGGGCGTTTTCGCCATATGCCGAACTGTCATTAATTGTCAGTAATTAAGTCAGGTAGCAAAAGAACGTCGATGACGGGGACAGACGCTTGAAACTTTTGTCTTTGAACCGCCGCAGGTGCCTTCTTCCCATCGTTATACGATTGGTGTGCACTTTACTGTCCTACCATGTGCGAACGTATTCTACTGCCGTACTTGCTACCCGTGCTAATGCAATCTACCGTTGAACTCATTGTCAGTACCGACGCATTCTACTGGCATACCAAGTACTATCGCATTCCAACTTACTAACGCGTACAACATGTTTTACGTCTATCGAGACGGTGGATCGTGTATGTTCGCCTAATCATACGAGGTGGATAACAGTAATCGATCGTACGGCTCAAGCGTGAATCGGTGAGTGCGATGAATCGAGGCAACGATTCTTTTGAGACCGGAGATTCGGTGGTGATCGGGAGCATTATCTTCCTTGCTTTAGTTCGGGTAGGGTATTGTTTGGATGTAAATTCACGCGGATTGGGATCATGGGGGGGCGGGAAACCTGCGCAAACGTTTTTGTTCGAATCCGGGGCAATCCGTAGAGAAGAAACTCGGTCGCCGTTACCTGTACTCTCGCGATATTCACCTGGATTCGAGGATAGAAGGCCGGTGCGGCTTAACTCGTAACTTTTAACGGTTAGGTCGAACCGTCCGAATAATCTCTCGAGACCAGGTGTGCCCTAACCTGCATGAAACTATATGATGGAAAAGATGTGCGAGATCTAGCCGCTTGAGTGGAGTATGCTTTTTTTTTTGTTTTTTTTTTTTATTGGCGAGCTGAGTTTTGTTTTCGTAATGTTTTGTTGCATTGCATCAAACTACCTGAACACTTAAGTCCCTGATGCGCGATACCGTGAAGCATCGAGCCGCAGTGGTCGCAGAACGTCGGCGTCAGGTACGTGAAAACATCCCATTTGTGTGCGGTGCTCATCTGGGAACAAGAAACAGGGGCCCGGGGAAGCCCGGTCCTTCATTGTGGTCTGATCCTGTGGCAGAGATCGAGAGAGACGGCGGTGTGCCGATATCGATAACCCAAGCGAAAATCCATTTTCTTTCTTTGCTTTTGTTTCCCCCTTTTATTCATTCGTTTCCACGCGAGATCGGCAAAAAACAACTCTTTCCACGGCGTCCTATACTACAAAAGCCCAAAGCGTGGGGGGTTGGGGGGGAAGAATGAGTTTTTGGATCGAGAGTATATATATATATATATTTGCGTGTTTGCGATGCGACCACGATCGCCTGGTTATCGTCGCGGATGAATGACTCGTTTCGGTAAGAGTGAATCTTTCCATCTCGAGTGCGACGGAAGAGAGATTAATTCAAGGACACTTCGAAGCCGGTGTTAACGAGGGAGCGAGTTCGTCTCTTCGATTTATTCGAAATTTATTCAAAAGAGGCTGGAGTAGCGAGAAAGACAGAAAAAGAATAAGAGAGAGAGAGAGAAAGAGTCATAGTGTTGGAGGATGAGATACAGAAAGAAAAGGAGATAGTGAGAATATGCCAGAGGGCAGCCGAAGAGAGCAGGACAGGTACCGTTGGAATGGACGAGGGAGAAGCGTGTCCTGTCAACTTTGCGTAATTTCGTTACGCGAAAATGCCTTCCTACCGGAGTACTTTCAATGACGAATACTGTTAAGAGGAATGACGTTCTTTTCCCCCTGTCGATGGCTAACGCCGTAGACGGACGTTGGCTATCCGTTTGAAATTATTTTTAATCAAGCGGATATCGATGAAGGACGGTTCCGACGTCTTTTAAAAATAGCGCAGGGCTGCACTTTTCTCTTCTCTTCCAATCGGACCCATTTAACGTGGAACGTCGGAGGAGGGGGGGGGAGGGTACTTTGTCCAACTTTATCAAAAGAAGCCCGGTTGGTTTTTGTCCGCGCCGCTACACGGAATCCCGGTGATTCGATTCGAGATTCGCTACACCGACGTCAGTGTTCGCGTTAATTTTCCAACCCCCCTGCAAAGTTTCTTCCGCGATACGCAGGGAAGCAAACTAGGCGTTCGGCATCTCGACGTTGTAACGCGTTCCTCCCGCTTCCGTTTTTCCTTGGGCTTCCCTCCCCCCCCCCTCCCTCGCGAACTCGAGCGTTTAATTAATTTCCACGCCACTCTTCTTCTCGACTTCACCCGCTCCGCGCCTCCGCCCCCCCCCCCCCCCACGGCCTCACCCTCCACCCCCGCGCGTTATATCTTCCCGTGGCATCCCTCGCAGCTTTCTCGCGGAAAAACCAGTCTCTCGATGCGCGCGCGAGCGCTTTCATTTCCATTCCCGAGATATTATTCTCGCGAACAACAATCGTTGTGCTTTCTCGCATTGAAGGAATAACGGCGGACGGTGAGCGGGAGAGAAATATTAAAATTGAGAAAGGCGAGAAAGTGACTGTTTTTCGAACGACTCGAGACACGGCCGATTGAGTTTTTTTTTATCATTTTCGACATTCCGCGTTATGTAGGATCGTCAGTTAAATGAGTCCAGAGTCGATCTAATGAATTTAATTAGCCCTGTAAAAAAATCGCTCAGGTGAGATCCACCCTTCTAAACACCCACAGTCGATTGATCATTGCTATTGCGATATGATAAATAACGTAATACGAATTCTTCTTTAACAGCGTTCGCGATTTTTTTTTGTTCATCTCTCGACGCTACTTTTTATCGCTTCATCGATATCCTTCCGTTGCCATCGCGACTCGCGGACGCCTATTACGAGTACTCCGTGTGTATAATTAAATGTGTCGATAAATAGTGCGTAATTCAAGGCGACGCAAAAAACCGATAATCACTGATTTAAAGCGACGCCGATGAAACGACTCTCGGCGAGCGAAATCGCCCCGTCGGAAGAACAAGAGGAGCAGAGGTGGTTAATACAATGTCGTCGAGTTTCCAGTAGAAGACGAATGAAGCCTGTGACGCGATAGAGAGCGTGGAGTAATAAAGATTCTTCCGTCATTCCGTCGCAAAAGAGCGGAATTTCGTGGAACGGGACGAAAGCAAAAAAAAAAAAAGAAACTCGCTCTTCGAGTCGGGCCCGTTCGAACGGGATTTCCAACGGTGAAGCCCCGAAAAACAAAATCGCAGATAAGATCGACGAGATTCGCGTCGGACGTGCGCGCCGGAGGAAAACTGCGTGCGACACATTCAAGATGCACCATCGAGATTTATTATACATTTTCATGTGCAGCAAACGTTGCGGTGACACTTAACACAGATCGATCGTAAATGTATTTAAAAAAAAGGAACGTCAGAAACAGAGAGAGAGACAGATTTCACCGACGAACACTTAAAAACTCAAGGACACGGAATACACAGAAAGAGAGAGAGAGATAGAGAAATAACAAAAATCCTCGCGAAGAGAATGGAATATTTACATTTATGAACGACCGTCGGATGACGTCGTTTAGATTCTGCTTTTTTTTTTTATTCTCCTATGTACAAGGTCTACCGCGTGATAGTAGCTAAATTATCGTTACTTTATTTTCTATCTCGCAGGCTAATCGATCCTCGTCATGCTCTCGCGAATTAATAACGTCGATTGAGAGAGAAAAAAAAAGGAGTGGAGGGGGGGGAGTAAAATATATATAAAACCTGTTCCCGCGAACGGCAGGTTAATTCTAATCTGGATGACTATTTTCATTAACATCGAACTTCAAGTAACGCAAGGCTCAAGCTTCGTCATTCAGAGGCCAAGGCATCTATACATACGCAAAACTCTGTGCGTTTCAGATCTCTTATCTCCGCGGAAAACCGAGCGAGGAAATATAAGAAACTCGCGGGGTAGAGAAGTAACGCGTACAGCGCGCGCGTAACGAAGAAACATAAAAGCGACGACGAATGTGCGACAAAAAAAAAAAGAGGAGAATGTTAAAAGGCGAGAGTGAAAAGAGAGAAGAGAAAGAGGTAGGAACGAGAGGCTCGACCTTACTCCACTTTCCGCTTTTCCTTGTTTTTTTTTTCTTTTCGGCGCATTCCTCCTCTCTCTCTTCCTCTCGGCGCGCGACGAACGGAAAACAAAAGTGCGCACACTTTTCCGCGCTACCACGTTGAACGGGAGTGCGCGCGAGCGCGTTGACGCGCGACACACAGAAGCGCGCGTGGAACTTATTCGCCGTTACAAACGACGCCGTTCGGCGACGTTATTAAAAGCTAACGAACCGTCCGCACTCGACTCGAATCCCCGGAAATCTTCTTTGCGCGATTAAACGAGCGCGTAATCGCGTCAGCTTTCGAAGAAAGAAAATGAGGTATGCGATTAAACGGAACTCGTTACAGAGAAAAACGAATGAACGTCCGGCGATCGTCGGGCGGTGCGTGAGAAAAAACGGTGAAAATTCCCTAAGCAAGACGGATGCCGGGGATGAACATTGATTTCTTTAATCCTCCTCTCCATCTTGCTTGGAATATTTCCCATTCGCCTGGACACTAATATTATGTACAGAGACTGTCAACCTTCTACGGACGGGCTTGTCCCGCGAAAGAATATGTACAGAGATAAGAAGAACGAGAGGATGAAGTGACGGTAGTGGTACAAGAAGAACAACAGCGCGAAGTGGAAGAACATGACGAAGACAAAGCGACACCACGTTACATATACACGGTGGGCAAAAGAAAGGAAACGAGGAAAAGAAAACAAGACAACGATTAGTAGACATATGTGCGAGATATAGACAGAGAGAGAGAAAGAGAGAGAGAGAGAGAGAGAGAGAGACAGAGAGTGTGTGTGTGTGTAAGTGTGACTTGTGTATATATATATTCGACAAGTATTCTCGCGTGTCCGTGTGCGTGTGATTCGAGTGCGTGTTTCTCGTTTTCATTTGATGATACCTTGGCACCTCATGCCCTGGTGGATGACACCATAGAGGAGACTACCGCAGTGGTCACAGAATGTCGGGCTGCTATACGTATGTTGCTTGAATAGGTGCTTCGTCCGTGTATCCTGCGTTATTACACCATTACACCGTGCACACACGCGCAGACTTTTGGGATCGGTGATACGGGATCGATGGTATAAGGATCGACCGTGGCCCGTGGAATTTCCCTGAATCGTTTTTCCGCGATATGGTTCTGGGTGTCTGGGCGAATCGTGTAAGAGTGATATGTCTTTTGTTATTTTTCGTGAACGAATTTTTGCAACGAATAGACTTTTTTTGTCGGAAGATTTAACCGAGCAAGATTAATATACCCTTTGTTAGTTTTGGCGAACGGATTTTTAAGCGAATGTATTAAACGAGCAAGAGTAACGTGCGTTTTGTTATTTTTAGGGAATAGATTTTCAGGGGAATATATGTTTTGTTAAAAATTCACCGAACAAGAGTAATATGCCTTTTGTTGTTATTGGTGGACGGATTTTTTAGCCGAATATATATTTTTATGTAACGCGGTACAGTCGAAAAGTTAGTTGCACCCCGCTAATAACTCTTTTTCTCTGTTGCGGATATTTTTATATCGTTTGAAAATACGTTGACGTGGTTAATGTAGCTGGGAGCAGCTTTCCCACCGATGAAAAATAAACGTGCGAAGCGACGACGATTATCGAAAAAATAATCCTTGAATTGTACATACGAGTCATTCTCAAATTCGCTCGAATCGTTCGAATCTAACATTCATCGATCCGAGTGCAACTAGTTTTCACCTGTATCTGGTACATTCATTCTGGAATTATTTCCTACGAAACATTTCAAGCTGTTAAACACATATCGCGGCGATGACATTTTCTGCCCAAGAAATCCGGGAACAAATCTAGACCATGCACATCTCCGAATCTTCGAATCTCCAAACTATTTCTAAAGCAAGCAAACACATGTGATTCCTTGTAAAATAATTCTCAGTAGAATAGAAATTCTATAATTATTTCGTCTACAGCGAACAGAAATACACTTGATAGAGTAAAAAAAGTTTGGAGATCCAAAGATCCAGAGATGTGCATGATCTAGATTTAAGCCGAAATCCGTTCCCTAATCATTATTACATTTACCATCGAGAGACAAGGTCTTGTCTCGGACCAAGTACAAGTTCTAATATTCTTCAATCCGAGTGCAACTAACTTTTCACCTGTATCTGGTACATTAATTCTTGAATTATTTCCTACGAAACATTTCAAGCTATTAAACACATATCGCGACGATGACATTTTCTGCCCAAGAAATCCGTTCCCTAATCATTATTACATCTACCACCGAGTTCACCGACAAAAGCAAACATCGCGAACCAGTCGACTGTCATAACCGGTAAACTCGAATTACCCAACTAGACGTATATATATATATGTATATATATATATATATATACGTCAAATTCGCCCGAGACATGGCTCCCAACCGTGTACGACGAACTTCGTAAACGAGCGGCGGTTAAAGGTCGAGCGTGTCGAAGCATGTCGCGAGGGAGACGTAGAGTGGAGGGGGTTGGTTCTCAGTTCGTGCGAGAACGATTTCCCCCCTCCCCCTCCCTTGGAAACGCCACCGACAGGCAAAACCAGGGTGAAAGTTTGCCGTTGCAGCCAACGGGGGTAACGGATACACCGAGTCCATTACGCCCCGTCGATGCTGGAAATTCGAGGGAACCGGAAGTCCGGGAGGCGCGAACTCGATTATCGCCCACGGTGCCCCCCCCCCCCCCCTCGCGTTACACCTCGACCAGACTGTTATTAGTAATTAGTCGTGCACCCGAAGGTGTCCGGACTATTAGGTAAGTGTAACATCGTAGACGCGTGACCGGAAGCTCTGTCACCGGATACGAGGCGAAGCCTAGGGCCTGGGGATCAGCCCCGAAAATCGATCGAGGTGCCGCGGTTACGTCGCTAAAAGTTTTCACGATGTTTCGCGCGAGCCGAGGAAAACTAATTCAATTTTCCGGTTAAGTGCGTGAATCAGGGAAATTCGCGATCGTCGGTGGGTTAGGTATGGTACGGGGGATCGAGGTTGGAATTCGATGAGTAACGGAAGAGGATGGTCTTCGAAGCAGAGAAGCATAAGGAGATCGGCGCCATGGCCGATCGGTTTGATTCGAGATTCCCAGATGTAAATCAAATCATTTCTATGCTCGAGGAACCGAAGAAACGTTTGCGATTCTCTTTTTATCTCATAATTCAACGATTCGTGCCTCTCCGTTAATTCCATTCGCATTCAACGAAGAAACGTCTCGAATGCCTCTCCGTTCGAAGTTTTTACAGTTCATCTCCGCTCGTGCAAAGCGTTCGAGCGTCGCAAACGTTCCTACCGTTCTGACGAAGCTCAACGCTCGATCTTACACTGTCCGACGGAATGATATCCGTGGTCGCGCGAACGTGGTTGAAAGCGTGGTTAAACGAAGCGCAGAAAACGCTTAGGCCAATCGTGCGCGGTGCGAGAAAACGTGGAAGAATATATGTATATACATATATATCGTGTACGGAGTGTCTCCGAACGATTCGAGTAAACTTCGAAGGTATGTACATTCTACTCGCGTTAAAGCCGAACGAAGAATGACGCGAACGTAATTCGAATAACGCGGTTGTGAATTAACGAAGCGACGTTAACGATCATGACTTTGAACACCTGATGTGATACAATAATAACGAATAAATAACGTAGCTAATGAGACGCGAGAAAAAAAATTGCTTCCGAACGTTTCCATTCGATACACGCAACTTCGACGCGTTGGTTACGTCTTTGAGATTGTGTTTACATAAATATTCTCCGACTTCAATGCGAGTGGAAATGGCGCTCGAAAAATGTTGTTCAAACGTTTCGGAGACACTCCGTATACATAGCTTTTAGCCCCGGGTGTCCCTTCCCTGTTTACCCCCGGCCAAGGATCTTCTTATCCTTTATCTCATTATCCCCTTATCTCTTCGTCTTTCGCGACTCGTTAGCTCGTTACCCTTTTCTCGTCGCGTCGTCTCTGCCGGCGAGAGAATTAAAAATAGAAGTGCGAATAAACGGTATCTCGACTACCTGCCCGTGAGTTTCATTTTTTTTGTTTTGTTTTGTTTTTTTCTCTTCCCCGTCCACCGCTCGCGGTTGAGCAACTTATTCGGAGTAAAATTCATTTCGCGGGCCGCGTAATCCGCAAACTGGAATTTTTTCGCGCGTAATAATTCGCGGTACGTGGACGGCGACACGGAGACGAAGCTTCGGTGCTCCCGTTAGCTCATTTATTTTTCGTCTCGTAAATCGTGCAAACGCGGCCCTCGAGGTTGAACGTCGAAAATCTAAAATCGTACGATTCGCGAGATTAAATTCTGAAAAACCGAAGCGAGTGAGGACGATTTATCGATTAATCAAGTGTTAAATGTTCTACTTAAGAGCGAGAGAGAGAGATAAAGAGGAAGGGGGAAGAAAAACTGAAATTATTTGTTTATACGCGATATGACAAAATACTATTCTCAGCTAACCGAATGGCGGATAATACTAGATACTCCGTCGATGCGTCGATCGCCACGTCATCCGCGCACGGTTGACACACGTTTGTAAACCTGATAGTAATATTAATCAAATTAATATTAACGTCGCTCAAATGTAGATGACGTGGCTGTCGACGCGTTGAAAAGTAAACAGAGGACGTACCGGCGCAATCGGTGAGAAAACACTAGCTCTCGTTTTTTTATTACGAGCATAATCGTCGGTTCCGACCGCAGCGATTATTACGTTAGGAGATAAATACTGGTTCTTCGCGAGCGCACTTAGCCGGGCACGTGTTAATTAGTGGGGTGAGAGTTAAACACGCGTGTGAAACATGTACCGGAGCCACGTACAGCAGCTGCAACGCGTTAAGCTGTTAAGGAAGGTCGGCGCCTGATCGATATCGAGGTCACTTTCCACCAACGAGGACATATTACATTCTTATGGTGCAATATTAATTCAACGCGTCTCACTGATCCTCGCCAATCATTCTCGCTCGCTTCTAGTTTTCTAATTGACCGCGACACGTGAAATCAATCCTCGCGACGCGGAAATGCGCGCTCGTTTGTTGGAATTTTTTTTGTTTATCCCTTACGAACAAAGTATTCGTTTTGCTCATTTTTTTTTATAGAACATTTATCAATTAATTTCTCAAGAAGAGCGCGATCGAGCGACGTAGCGTTACGGGTAAATAAAAATCCTTGCTACGTCTCTTGGGTTGCGTCCCCGAAGATCCTTGGTCCCAGAGGGAAAGAGGGAAAGATGCCGTAAACCACGCCGAGAAAGAAGAATAATTGAACGGAAAACAAAGGGATCGTGGCTCGATATTATTATTGCGAGATATAATGTTGACACTCACATCCGAGTCCGCCCCTTTGTCAGCTCCAGGGCACGTGAAAGTCACGTATTCGTGACATCGCTTGTGAACGACGAAGCTACAGACTGAAACACAAGGAAAAGGTGCCGGGAGGTCTTCCTGAAGATCTCACACCTGGTGGAAGAGGTTGATCGGAGATCAGGTCTGACCCTCTTACCTTGGCATTGGTAACCTTGCTTCCCGAAGCCCCTAAAACAGAAAGCAAAGGAGATCCCCTTAGATTGAGGAATTTTTACATGAATTATCATTAATTAATTCGAGCTCAGCTATTAATTCGGTGTGTGATCAGTCACGATATTTTTTTATGACCGTACAAATATTTCGTGCCTACTAGCCCTTTCGGGTAATAACGGTAATACAAATGTACTTTCTTTGAGTGTTTTATATTAATAAATCAAGAGTTTGATGAACTAACAATGAAGAAGATTCGCAAGAAGAAATTTAAATCATATATATTTAAACGATATTTAAATATCGTTCGTGCGTCTCAATGGTATTCTGCCTTCTTTTCCAGGACAGAGTAGCATTGAATTACCTTTGTTGCCTACGAAGAGGCCTCAAAACCAGAGACGAAACGTCGGCAAATAATGTATCGGTGCAGGTTGTACATTTTTGTGCACTTTTTTTGTTAATCGTTTGTTTTATCCATTCGCGGATTTTAAATTCATCGAACCGGCCAAATAATAACGCCAATTACTTTTATATATATAATTTAAAATAAGTGTTTTATATTAATTCTATGCGTGACAGGAAGCGCAAGACAAAACATGTTCAGCTCGCATCTTTTCCACTGTTACATCCAGCGTGATCGGTATCTGACGCTCTACCCGAGTCCCGCGCGAATTAAACTATTAACGGTTTAAAAGGAGTCATTAGCATTACAAAAGAAAAGTTTTCTTAAACGCTTCGCGCCTACCGGAGCGAGCCAGCTGTTGCAATCGTCAAATTATCTTTAACGCGCTTCAATAACGATGCTAAATATCGAGGCCAATTCTCATTAATGTCACGCGACGAAAGTAACGAATAATTCCCGAGCGGGGCGTTTGCCAGAACAGTTTAAGAAGGTTGTCCGAATGCTTGGCAGATGGGGGCATAAATTAAATAAAGTGCAGCTAATACGTTACGCGACACTCGGGGTGGGCACCTCAACGTCAAACCCGTGGAACACCGGCGACGTAGGAGAGGTATTCTTTTTGTGTTTCTTTAACGTTTTCAGAGCGCGTTACGCGTTCCGTGGGATACATTTATATCTCTCGGAGCGTGAGAAACGAGAAAACGGCTACCAATAAATGTCGGGCGGGATGGCGAGACATTTTCTAGCTCAGCGTCGGGGAAAAACGTTTTGCGTTACGCTGATGGGGAATACAAATTCTTGGAAGCTCGCGACGTGGATGATTCGATATTGTTTGTAAGAAATTTCGAATCTTAGAGTAGTAAAGGCCGAAGACAATATTTATGGACGGTATTCGGTTTCTGTTTTTTTTTTATTTTGACATGGATGATCTTAAAAAGATAATGTAGCATCTTTGAGATTTCTTTTGCTTCTCTTTTCCAGATGGCGACGCTGTTGTTTAATATTATAATTATTATTTTTAATGTTATCAGTTACTAGTGATAACTGGCACATATTGTTAACCCTTAAATGCATAGACTTTCAAGGAATAATGAATGTAAATTAATAAATTTGGTATGCGTTTAAGAGTCAATTAAAATTTCATCTTTTTTGTTTTATTTCGTTTACGTGTTTGGTGGCAAACGCTTCGCTAGTTCCTCGAGTCAATTTTGTAAAGGAAAAAGAAATATGTTGCAATTCTCCAACCATATAGATTTAAAGATTGATACTGTTCCGAAGTTTCCAGGATTTTTTAAATCGTTTATACAAAGCGCATGAGAGTGGATTTGATTTTTTTAGAATGAGGTCCAAAAAATCATGGGCGTAGTTTTTTAATTAATACCTATAATAAGCACATGAAAGTATACCAGATTCGATTATTTATTCAACAAATCAAGGACAATGGGCATTGTCTGCGACCCCTAAACGCAACTCTAATATAAAAGATTACGTTGCATCGGTTCCCCGACATCCCCGCAACGATTATTGAAGAGGGCTCCCTGGAAACGTACTGCTTCGCTTAACCATCGAACGAGATAAAATCGAAGCTACTAAATCTCCCCGCAATCGAGAAAACTTTCGGTCCCGTGAACCGGCAACCAGAGAAGAGAGATGAGTGATCGCGGATCGTACGGGAGGGAGGGAGAGAGACAAACGGAGAACGGAGAAAAACGAAGGACGATGGTTCGAGGCCTGATCCTTTCGTATCTGACGAGATATCCTTAATCCCCGATGAACTTCGTAAGGGCGGATCCGTGAAAGACGGCGGGACCGAGTTAAAGCTGCGACGAAACTTCGTCAAAGGGATCCGCGGAATGGCGATTTTATCGTCCCGGTAACTTTCAGCGAACGACGGCCAACCGCTCGTTTCGTCGCTCTACATCGACGCCGAGTGATCCCGGGAGAGAATGTTTCCGTCGCATTAAACCGGGATACGTTTCGAACAAAAAACAAGTAAAAGAGGAACGCCAGAAAGCTACCGCAGAACTAAGTACTCGGGAATTTTAATGGCGTTTCAACGTCAACGAAAAAGGGACGGGAAACTACTTGGAATTTCATTTCCGTTACTACAAAGAGAAACTAGAATTCGAAGGACAGTAATATGATAAGCGAGATTAATAAAAATAATTTTCGTACGATCGTTGTTTCTCAATTTTCGTATCAATCAGTTAAACGATTCCCCTTACTTGATTATAATTAATTTCTTACTAATATAATTTATTTGTTAATAATAAGACCGTTGGAACTTTGCTTTGCGTCGTCCCTGCGCGCATCAGCGAGATTAATAAATAGATAGTTTAAGTTCGCCGGGCCTAGACAAACGAAAAGTCATAAACTCTGCACGTCATTGATCTCTTCGAGTATCGCGATAGTGTTTCTCGAAGATAAACTTCGAAACGTTCTACAAACATCCCTGACACGCGACCGTAGACCGTAGAGTAATAAAACTTTTAAGCTTGAGATAATATGACTGCGCGACGTGTACTCAGCGTCGCTAGCGTCTCAAGACAAGAGTTAGTTAGACTTCGAACGCGGTGGCCGAACTTCGAATCCTTCCACTCCCTTGTATTACGCGAATCGAGAACTTTAAAGTGGTTTTTATACCTCCGAGGCATAAATAATGGTTTTTGTGCAAAGTGCAAGTTTGTTTTAAATCCGTCCCTTTCAGTTTTCCTTTCCATCGGGACATAGGTGCCCAATAACGAGCCGAGCAAGTACCAGCCGAACATTGCTGTCGCCCGAAAAATTATACAGGTTTGAGTCGGAAAAAGCAGAACAGACGAATATTTCTGTTGGATTTAAAGATACGAAATATGGATGAATCAGAATTATAATGGTTTCGAAGGACCCACATTACCATTATAATATAATTTTTTTCGACGTAGTTTTCTCCGTGTTTTCAAGGTCACCAATGTATTTTTTTTAAATAAAATTGCATATTTTTTTCCATTGCATATTGTAGCCGACATCTAAACGAGTTCAACGAAGTAACATAATATGACCTTATGATATTATGACGATAATGTGCGTCTTTCGAAACCATTATAATTCTGATTCATCTATATTTCGTATCTTTGAATCCAACAGAAATATTCGGCGATTCTGCTTTCTCTGACTCACCCTGTATATAAACCCAGATTTTGAACATAATTATTATTTCACTTTGACGACACTAGTTCTCGATTCTAGACGAAATTCGGCAAAAACTTTTCAACTTTTCAACTTAACATCCCAAATATTCACTAATCCCCCTCTAATAATAATAAAAAATAATAACACCCATTCACGGCTTACGTGAATTTTTACGCCACGCGTGTCACGATTATTGTTAATAAACTCGAGAGCGCAAAACAAGCGGTTCGAGAGAGAGAGAGAAAGAGTGGGAGCATTGTTATCCGGATTATACGGATATCGCAACAATGCATGGATTTTCCGGCGGTGCAATTTTTATCGGATCCATCCGCGCGCTTGATTCGGCCTCGACGCGATATGTTCGTGATATATATATATTTTTTTTCTACCTCTCGCTTCCTCCCCCCACCCCCCCCCCCCCCCCTCACCTTCGCTCTTCTCTTGTCACGAGCGACCGTTAATGAGTGCGAGAAAGAACCTCGACTTTTATTTTCCGCAAAAAGAGGCACAGAGAATGGGGGGGGGAGGGGGCTGAGAGTTGGGTCCTCTACCCACCGGCTACAGAGAGATTCGATGAAAATTCAGTGGCGCGACGAGTGGGGCGAGTAAAGGTGTACGAACGATTTTTCTCCCGGCGGTTGGTAAAAAAAAAGTGCATTTTCAACGTCGGCCTTTGTTTACGGGGGATCTAACGAGTGTCCGCCTTCCTCTATGCTGGACCCATCGATTAAATCAGCTTCGGCGAGCAAATCAATATTTCAAGGTTCCACGCTCCGTGTGCTCCGATCGTTCCGACTGTTACAACGCCGGTGCTGCGGCATCCTCGACGAGGCCGCGGCCTTTCCGCCCCTGTGACCCCGGTGCACACCAGGAGTCGAGGAACCTACGAAATATCGAGCCACGCGAAATATTTATTAACCCGAGCCGCCTACATTTTTACCGCTCCACCTCTAAACCGACAGGTGCGAACGGTCATTGATATTTATGCTCGCCCGTCGCATTTTACTTGCGCGAGAAATTTGTTATTGATAATTGAAAAGATACAAGGTCTAGTATCGCGTACCTGTACTTGGCCCGAGGGAAGATCTTATATCTTGATGATTGGCTGTGACAACGTTGGTTGTTACAAATTGTAAATTTTACGGGAGAAACAATTGAATGGGAGAGGCTAGACATTTGTCAAGGAAATATCACATCCAAGGTTGTTACATTGTGTAATTGTTTTTTTTGTTTTTTTTTCAAAATTGTCACATCCAACGTTGTTCCAACCATCGACTCAATTGTTATACTTTGACAAAGATATTTTTATCCGCAGAATTGCCGAACACCGGTCTATTAATATGTTATTATTATTATTTATACAGAGACGAGTGAAGCGGAAAGACGAATCAGAAAAAGTGGCGAGGAAAAGAATGAAATCTCGCGTAAAGCGTCAGATATGGGGGAAAAGCGAGGGAAAGCGAAACGGGAGGACAGAAAGATGAGAGATGAGTAGGGTGGAAATCTGCGATTAGCCTACATTGCCTCGGAGCTTAACATCGAAACACACGCAGTTGTGTCCGATGTACATTTAGCCGGCATCTCTCGAGGAAGGGGCTTCTTCGAGGCGGTCGCGGGCACCCTGCACGCCGGGATTTCATCGAAGCTGGATTTAAAGTTCTTCTTTTTTTTTCCGCGCGGAAGAAAAAAGCATCGCTGATCGATCGTTTGCCGGTTTCAAAGTTTTCCATTGCGTTTCGTCGTAACCTCTTGCCACCCCCTCCTGAATATTTGTGAAATAATAAACGCCAGTAATTGATTTAAAAAATACATCGGTGAGCGACACAAATATTTCGAATATTTCCATTCGATTATTCATACCAATGCAGAGTGTTAAATAAATATTTCTAGCGGTACAAAAATCGTTAACGGTGATTATGCTTCTTTAAAAAATATTTCCTTCCCCACAGTTTCTCAGAGCGAATAAATATTCGCTGGTGGTTATAATAAAAACTATTAGATACACGTCGATACTATATTTTTAAAACGCGTACGCAAACGTTATCTCGATACTGTACACCCCTGGATTATTATTCTCCGAATTCCAACGATTCTACTAAACTACCCCAATGCTACGAAATTAATTAGAGTACAGTCCGCCCGCGCGAAATCTACCAAGCGCGGGGTTGCGAGGAACATCGAAAACAAAGAGGCGAGTTAATTAATACGTTTCGATAAAGTTCCCCTTGATCCTTCGACGCGATAGACCGTGCACGATGGGACGCTTATAATAGGTCGACCTTATGCATGCTGGAAAAGACATCTCCTATTATACCGCGCCCGTACTTGTCCCGCAAGCTCTTTTTCCCCCCCACCGGAGGAATTGCAAATTTGCACAACCCTAATTTTTTTTTTTCTCCAACGTCCATTCTCACTCTCTTCCACCCCCACCCCCCCCCATCCCTCTGTCTTTATCTGAGCATGCTATTCGCGATAATTGTTCCCTCAACCCCTCGCCTCCTCACCCCCTCTTTATTGCGAGCGAGAATCACGGCATTTCCGAGGAAAATTTTTCTTTCCCCCGGCGCAACAAAAAAAAAAAAAAAAAAAAAGAAATAGCGAGCGTGAACGATACTCCAATTTCCCGCAGCTTCTTTCCCGATAACGTCGAGTGTACGAGTATCGGCACACGTACGCGGGTTTACTTTGGCGCAAGGACAGAGCGTCCCCGTGTGCCGGATCGGATACGCGTACGTAAGTGTGTACAGGCATTCGCGTATCGAGGCTTACACGTGTACACCGTACACGTACGTGTACGGAAACACAGACGCAGGGACGGAGGGGAGGAGGGGGTTGGTGGTGGAAGGGGGGAGGGAAGCAGCACGATAAACCGGGGGGATGAAACCGATGGAAAATGGCGGATGTTTCGCGTTGGAATCTAGTTTTCATTGATTGCTGCCTACCTCTGAGTGGGAAACTAACCGGCTGACGAGTTTCAGGAAATGGAGGAAAAGTCATCGACGTATCCGAGGGAGGGGGGGGGGGGGAGACGAGGGGTTAGGGAAAATTGATTCGGAGTTGCGCTCGCTCGCGTACATTCCGCTCGAGAACCTCGCGTGTCTTCGGTTGTGTACCTTTTTGCGTTTTCCACGGGGGTTTACGCCAAACTGGGCTAACGGTAGTCGATAGATTCTATTTTCGATGTACGGCGGCGTGCGGTCTCGAAACACTCGTTTGGAAAGCTAAAGGCGAATTAGTCGAGCGCGTGATTGGAAATGTGCGCGGGGTATAATGCGAGAAAAGGTAACCAGGTGAAAATGGTGTATTCGTCGCGCCTCGTGGTAACGGCGTCAAATTCGAGCGCGTACAGAATTCTTTCCCCCCTCCCCCCCCAGTTTGATACGAACGTGTAGCGTCGGCGAGCCCGTTCAACGATTATTCCTCGTATGCGTTGAAAGCCGAGAGGAATGTATTTCTGACATTCAAGTTAAATAGAACACCGAGTATAATAAACTGCTTCCCTCTCCCTGCGCGGCTACGCTTCATTGAAATCAAAGGGCGCTCGACGAGCGTCCTCGTCGAAAAAATCGTAGAGTTCCAATTTGAAATTCAATTCGCGTTCGCGTACGCTCTATTTGCCGGTACACGCGTTTATAAACCCGGCCGGGCGGTACGACGAGGCGAATGACAAATTTCCGCGCGCGCGCTCACCAGCGGCAAATTTTTCTCGCGAAATTATTTCGACTCGAGGCACGAAACCTCGACATTTGACAACGCGCGCGCGCGCGCGCTCGGTATAAGGGCGGGAAAATTCAGCGCTGCGGGAAATCGATCGGGACCGCGATGATGTGTTCCGGAAACGGGAGAGAAAAAGAGGAAAAGCGATCGAAACGAATCGCCGCGGGAATCGCGTTGGAAGTCGCGTCTCGTTTTCTCTCTCTCCCTCTCTCTCTCACCCCTCGGGTCACGTTATTTCGGCGACTAATTATTTTCCTTTCAAGAAGGAATCGGATGGATTCCGGTGAGTGTAAATCCGCGAACGAAATAAAAAATGAAAGAAGGAAATGCTCTCCGGCGAGATTCGTATTTGAAACTCGCAGCGGGGTGTGATTTGGAAACATACAAAAATTCCGCCGCACCTTCCGTGCTTGTTTGTTTTCCCCGTTTTCCACTTTGATATCCTATAAAGGCGTCTGGACGAACTCAATCCTATTTCGCGCGAAAAAATGAATTGCGAGACTATATCGTACTTAATGGTCAGTCACCTAATATCCAGATCGTGTGTGTAATTAATATTTAACCTTCCAACGCGACCTTGCTTCCGGATACGAATATTGAACAACCAGCAAATGTTCGAAAGTTGCAATATGTTTACCTTAACAATGTGAGAGTGACTTTTTAATATCCCCTATTACGATATCAAAACTATACTGTGTTTAATAATAAAACATGATTGATAAATAGACGACTAAAGTTAACACACTGATCGTCACGACACCAACGTTTGTGTAACGCGTATAACGCATTGATAATCCAACTATTAATATTAATAAAAACAAAATAAGCACGCCACATAAATAACAAGAAGAATCGTTCTTGGCATGCTCCTCTCACGCGAAAATATCCTCAAACATAGTACATTCTTCTCCCTTCCGCATTTTCTAGCAGTCTCGGGACGCAAGCGTCTCAAAACCACGCGTTAAATTTTTTATTTTATTCCTCCCCCACCCCCACCCCTGTCGCGGCGATTCTTAGGTCGCCGGAGGGTTTCGCTGGAAGTTCGCAACGCGCCGCCCTCGTCTCGTAACCTTTCCCTTGCGAGCACGCTTATGTACATACGTACACGTACGTATCCATAGAACCTCACCGAAAGCCTTTTGTTCCTTCCTAATTGGGTTAGCTCGGTTTCCATCGATTCCGTATTCACCGGACCCCTCTCGCCTACACCCCTCGAACCACCGTCCTTTCGTAAAAAGCCCGAACTGCATAACACGGCTAGCACGTGCTAGCCCCCGAGCTACCGAACACGTGCTGTCCGTCCCTTCCTCGGTACACGTTAATCGTTTACTTTTTTTCTTTTCTTTATATATATCGCCGCATAAAAACACCGCGCGCTCATCGACGTTCAATGGAATCGCAGAGCAACAACGTTGCGAATCGTGGAAAATTTCTTTCCACGATTGTCCATGGAAACTGGTATCAGCGCGTGGCCAGGAACGGGTTCTTTTTTTTTTTCCCCATTCTTTCTTCTCTCGTTTTTATCCTCCGCCTTATCGTTACGTAAAGAAAAGCATTTTAATGGCGCTCAATGGTTGACAGTCGCACGAGGTCGAGTTTCCGGCACGTTTCCTCGCGAACGCACGTTTCAAGGCTAATGTATTCCAAAACGCAAGTATATATACCACCGCCGCGGATATCGTCGGGAAGGAGAGGACGACGAGGAAAGAAAGAGAGACGTATGAAATTTTCATTCGATTTTCCGCACGCGATATTATTTGCATGCATGAATCACCGCCGTCTGGGGGCCGAGGCGAGTTTTGTACGTCTTTATTAAATACCCGCGATATCGTTCGCGGAACCGTTCCATTTGATTGACCCAGTTCACGGAGGAACTCGGTGATGTACCTACGCGCATTCTACCGACGGATACCATCGCGTTGTTATTTATCGAATTCTCCGGAGCGTCCAGCTCGGTTCGTTTCAATGCTCCTCCGAGCGTTCGCTGCAAAAAAAACTAATTACGTACGAGCTTGTTACAGCCGAGTTGCTAATGGGAATCCGAATGAGCGAGTCACGTTCGGTCAATGAAACGATATTAAGATGAGCGTGGTACGGTGCCCGATGCTGACTTTCGATATAAATATTATAATCGGTATAATTATAATTACAATCGTGTTATTAAAACGATAAATAAAAATCGAGTATTACGCGTATTTTGTGATTGATTATAATTGAACGATTCGCAGCGGGTTGTGATTTGGAAACGTACAAAAATTCCGCCGCACCTTCCGTGCTTGTTTGTTTTCCAGGTTTTCCACTTTGATATCATATAAAGGCGTCTGGATGAACTCAATCCTATTTCGTGCGAAAAATGGATTACGCGACTACATCGTACTGAATAGTAATAATCGTAATAAATTAGAATCGCGATATTCAAACGATACATCAAAACCGAGAATTACTCGTATTTTATAATTGATTATAATTGAACGATTCGCAGCGGGGTGCAATTCGGAAACATACAAAAATTCCGCCGCACCTTCCGTGCTTGTTTGTTTTCCCGGTTTTCCACTTTGATATCCTATAAAGGCGTCTGGATGAACTCAATCCTATTTCGCGCGAAAAAATAGATAACGCGACTATATCGCACTTAATGGTAATAATCGTAATAAATTACAATCGTGTTATTAAAACGATACATAAAAACCGAGTATTACGCGTAATTTATAATTGAACGACTCGCATTATTCTCACGCTCGAGAAAGCAATGGGAAAACTCTCGAACTTTACCAGAGACCACGCGAACGCGGGGAAACATTCGTAAAACATAGACTATCCGCGGTCGCGAATTCGTGGTTCGCGGTTTGCGAATGCACGGCGGTTACGCGATATAGGTATAACGCGAGCAAAGTATTCGGTACAGCGAGACCAACAGGCGGCCGGTTGGCCGTTAGCCAGAATCTCGGCTAATTATCCGTCACCTATTTCTTCTGGTTAAATACACGGCCGGAAGGGAGAGACGAAACAGAAATTCTAGGATCCTAGAATTCCATTGTAATAGAAACGTGACGTACATCCGGTTCGTGAGGGATCGGGAGGGGGATTGCGAAGTGAATAATGCAAATCCAAATGTTAGAGAGGGACGGAGTGAGGGAGGAGTTCCAATTACTGTAAGTTTCTTAAACTTATCCGTGCAATACGTATCTTGGCCAAGTACGTCTAACTATGGAAGCTGGGAGTTGCTCGTTACGACTGACGAAATTACGAGGGTATCTCGAACGCGAGCTTCCATTCCCGCGAGTTATATACTCCGTCGGGTGAAAGGGGAGAATCTTCGATCGGCACTCGCAAGATTCTCAATATTTTTTTCCACTTTTTACTTTCGATCTACAGTCGAACGAGATCGACGTTCGCGACGTCGTCGGTGGTTTTTAATGCAACGCTGCGAGAATAAACGACGATCCGCGTGCGAGTTTACTCGGTGGATCATCGACGAGTCGCGTAAACCGCGATCGATGATCGCGTGAAAACGCTGATGGAGAATTCAACAGGCAGGTTCGTTGGCCTGCGGCCAAAGCACGCAGGCTTTCGCGTGTTTTTCAACGTTCGCGACGGGGATTAATCGAAACAAGACGAGAGACAGATAACGACACGGGGAATGAAATTAATTTCGCTTAACGTTAGAAATTTATGCGCTTAAAGCTTCGAGATACCTTCGCTCGTGGCGGACAATCGTTCGACGAGGAGAGAGATTGAGATCCGTCGGATATCTCGCGCAGTTTTTAATTGTCCGGAATGTTCGTTAAATACGTCGATAGAGAAATTCACCGACGGAAATGTTCGCCCACGGATCTGTGGCCTGGCTTTAAACCCCTTTCTGTCGGCGAATTTATCGTCGGTAAATTTTCACGTCGGTGAATTCTCCGCGGATGAATTATCGTCCGCTAACCTACGGCAGTGAAGTTTCTCAAAATCATAAAACACCGCGACTACGGGGAGAGGAAACAAAAAAAAAAGAAAGTTCCGGAAACTTCATTAATTTTCAAGAGACACATGTCCGCGAAAGAAGCGAGGTACGCGAAAGTGGAGAAAGAAACGAGTTTCTTCGTACTTCTCGGAATTAATATTTCATTTCACCCCCCCCCCTTCCCACCTCCCCCGCGGTCCTTTCATTTTCACGAATAACGAACCCTTCGTTCTTATTCCCATCGGGCGGTTCTCTCCCGCAACGCCATTTTTCCCCCCGTGACATTTCGCGAACAATGCGAATTAACGTGAAATTTCTGGTCACGGAAATACTGACGGTCGCCGCGCGTCCGGACGGCGAGGGGAGGGGGGGGGGGGGGCACGGGGAAGGAAACGGCAGGGAAATTCGATGTCACCCGATATATACGCTGGCACGAATGACGCGACAGGATTCTCGTGAATTTCTGAGGAATGGCCGGGATTACGGGAATCCGTGTCCTGATATCCAGTAATCCCGAATACGAGTGAACACGGATAAAACGTGGCGTTCATTTCCTGCAAATGCGCCCGTCGAGCCTCCTCCCGGGGTGCACCGGTTTAATATTATCGTAAACCACCGGCGATTATGCGCATTCGCGTTTACGGTGGAAGGCGAGCGATAAAACAGATCCAGGACAATAATGGTTTGGAGCAGACTGTTCGGGATTCGCGCGAATGGGGGGAGAGTATCGCGTAATGATTACGCCGGAGGATGTTTATGCGAATTCATTTCGTCGATAGGAGATCGGTAAACGAAACGGTAGGTCGAGGAGTCTCGCGTATCTTGTACTTAAACGATCCACGTCGTTATTCGCTAAACAGCTTTGGAATAACATACCCCCCTGTAGCTAAGCGAAAATTGTTCGCTCGTGGCTAACGTAGTATCCAAAAATAAACGATGATATTGATTCGACTATCCACGAAAATATTAGAAGACAACACAATCTCTTCGATACATCCATCATCCACGTTCCATTCCCCGTTAACCGATATGGCCGACGAAATTATACTGTTTCACCTTTTGTCGAAGGTTCCGCTCGTGATGCGCAACCTTTAGGAGAAATTACTCGCCAAGGGAGCTTGCTAATTCCGAATTTCCTCTCGACGGGGACTTTCCTGCGGATTTCATCCATCAGGCAATATTTTGCTGACGACGGTTATGGGTGGAAGAAAGAACGAGAATTGTAATTCTCAAGATGGATATTTGCATACGACTTAACGTCCTATACTTAGCCCTGTAATAATGTTACGAATGGCATTGCCTTCCTGGCGTCAGGCACCGTCGACTGTTGCTGGTTGCTGGACGCTGATATTCATGTTGTTAAGTTTGTTAACGTAGAAGTTGTGTTCGAACACTCGGTACGTGCGATTGTGTTCTTTTATAATACGTGTTCTGGTTTTTATAAAATGCATAATCTTCGTTCGCGCTCGCGCAACGTTCGCGACAATAATAATACGCTCAATTCTTTATCCACTTGCAGGTGGATTAACTTATGATATAAAAAACGCCTCGATAATCCGTACTACGAGTGCACTCGTCGCAACCGTCTCAGAATTACGTTCAAGCGAGCGTTACGATATTGTTTCCTTTTAGAATATCCACGCATTGTATTTACTTTATCATTTACCGTACAAGCTTCTTGTTCTATCATTATTCGAAAAATCCCAAAATACCTCGCGCTCGCCCTTTTCCACGTGAAACGTGCCACTTATCTCGGAGATCCTTCATTTACGTTCGAACGTAATCATGATTACTCTACCACGTGACGACGTCTGATTTTTGCTCGTTAACGCTCCCTTCAATTTTCTTTCCCGTAATTCCCCGTAACGACCAAGGTCAGAGGGTTTCCGATTCCATTTCAATCCGCCGGTCGACTTTTTCGATAGAGCATTCGTACTCTTAACGAATGGTCAAGGAAAAAGCTTTCACGTCCAGGTAGAGACGATCCTACCTCGATGCCCGGAAACGTTTGATTTTTCCTCAGGTGCTCGTACTTTCCGATATCTCAGGCGTGTAAATGAATTTCCAATCGGCCGAGAGGATCCCGGGGGATATATATTCTTACAGCGGATACCACGATCGTAATTCAGAAACGTTGACCTCAACTGTTCCCGGATATTCAGGGAGAGCCACCATTTCTCACGGTTCCCTTCTCTTGTCTATTACGTACCCGGCGAGTTCATCTAAAGAATAGTTTATTACATTTACAATCCAATAATTTACAATCCAAGTGAAATAAAATACAAAATTCTCTTAAATAATATTCGTTAAATATATCGTATACCATCCGAAAGATTAATTATCATTACTTCATCCTCGTACGATCTTTATTATCGCAGGCACAGAGATCGAGTCCTACAATTCTAATCCAAACGAGGAATCCGATCGAAGGAACGTCGTACGAATGCTATCGCTCCCCCGTTAATCGAAGGAATGTTAAATGAATGCTATCGCTCGCCATTACCTGGAGGAAAGGCGAGTTTATCCGACGATAGTATCTTCCCATCGTTCTCGTTCGACTCGTATCGGGTGCACCGTACGTTAGCAGCCGAAGCCTAAATCACGCTCGTCCCGCTGGAAGTTTATCGGGCTGTCAGAAGCAACCCGGGATGTCGGAAGCAGAGGTTTCCGAGTGACCGAGTGTAGCTCGACAGGTCGGCGTTTATTGAAAGGAAACGAAAGCCGCCCTTTCACCTATGTACGGTACCACACTTTTCCACGGTGTTCCTGTTTCGGCTTCCTGCTGGGTCAAACACCCGTCACTCCGAAATATCGACTTTCTTCGCGGATTCAACAACCTTGGCGAAATCCCCCTCGAAATTTTCTTATACCTCGTCCTCGAGCGTTTTGGCAAAATTTTCCTTATACCTACTTCCTATCCGAACCTGACGAAACCGATTTATTAGTAATCGATCAATTATTCAGATATTAGTCTCGTGTTGACCGGCACTCACTGTAATTGTAATTCTACAATGTGCGTTTTTTTTTTAATTACACAAAAAAATGTTTTCCTGTGTTTTATATCATTACAAACATGGGAAAATTAATCGAGAAAATATCGAGAAATTCGTCATATTTGCAATACGAAAATACAGCACGTCAATCAGTTTCGATGAAACGCCGAAAAACAATTCTTGTTTTTGTTAAAACAGAATTAAGTATTGCATTAATATTAAATGTCACTATGTGATGCATTTATAAATCAATGCGCACTGTGGATTCGAAGTTATTAATTGATTAATAATTCTCGGTATCAACGTTCACAGTGAAACATTCTTCAATCGCCTTATCCTGGATTTTGGAAAATTTTTCTTTTATCCAAACTCGTCGATTCTGCACTCACTCCATTTCACTTGATTCTATAAAATAGTTACCCTCGCATGATCGTCGATAGCACCGAAACAGAGCAGCCTGGGCCAGCTTTTCAATTTCCACTGCAATTTAATCGACTTCAGCGATATCCAAGTGGATCATTCGTTTATCGCCATTCGAGGCCTCGTAATTCTATCCAGGGCAATCTAATTCCATTATTCAGCTCGTAGGGCGAAGGTAGAATGTTTTCGAGCCCACCGGCAGCAACAGTTTCAATGGGGCTTATTTACTTTTTTTTTTTTTTTTTAATCTACCCACATTCATCTTCCTCCGTCACTCTCTCGTTTCCAGCGACAAAGCGACAAACGTAATCGGACTTATGGCACGTAGGGCGAGTCTCGTCGCGCTTGTAATACCGATAAAACGTTTTTAGCGTCGACGATACAAGAGTCACGACTACCTTCTCCCTTTCATCGCCGGCATAATACTTCGTTTTCATTTTCGAGACAATATCCCCCGGCCACTCGAGTCGAGGATTTTTGTCCCGTCCGTTGAGGAATTCGAGGATAACGCAAGGATAAATCACGAAAAAATTCTCATATTTTCTCGTCCCGGGATTCTCGCAGTGGAAACGGACCGAATGGTCGGACATTTGTCCGCCGGGTCACTGTGTCCCACTTTCCTGGTACCGGAAAAACTTTTTCCAGCTCTCCCGACGGAACGAATTAACTCGATGTCTTTAATGCCCCATCGGGAATAAATATGAGAGACGTGCCGTGACTTAGTAATCGCTGACGCGAACGGTGTAACAGTGCGCAATAATTCGAAACGCGAGCGTCAGGCGTTCCCCTTAACGTTTCTCGCTGATAAAACAACGCCGGCCGCAACGAAACCGCATAATTCGATAATGATTTATGGTTTTAGATACTACATATACATGGGCGCGCGTGTTATACCGTACGTGGCCGTGACACGTGAAACGGGCATAGGCAGAAGCCACCTAAAATAAATCTCATCGTCCGACGCGAACACATGCAATCCTGGGAAACGCGCTTTCCTTTTTATTAGATAACCAGAACGGGGGAGAAAGAAAAACACTAATTTACTTAACTAGCGTACTTAGAGTCGTTTCGATATTGAGCAGGAAGCGAGAAAATTAAAGAAGAAAGATCGCGAATGGGGCGTTCTTTTTCTACGCGTACTTTGTCTAATTGTTCTTGTTATCTTACCTCTCTTACTAGATTCGTGTACTTATTTCGTTTATTCGGCAGCTATATTGGAAATGGATTAAAAAAGAATTTAAGAAACGTTCGAAGAAAACCATTTCCATTGTAATACGTTTCACCTAATTTCCATGCTCGCGATACGGGAAATCTATTAAGTTTCCCTTTTCAAAATTTACTTTAACGGGAAATCTGGCGGGGTCTCTCGCGAATACCTCGCGTGATTAACGTTCTCGAGTCAAGGACGAAAATGCGGAGAGTTTTTCAGGGTAAAGAGGCCGGCGATTCATTATATCGGGTACCTAAATGTAGGTGCGAGCCCTAGAAGCAGACTCAGCTTAATTTCGAACCCATATCCTCGGATTTAACGCGATTATTTTTCAATCCTGTTAATCCCTCGATGGGCGGAGCAAAGGAGAGGGGTCGAAAAAGAAAGAAAGAGAAAAAGCAAAAAAAGATTCGAGTCTAATTGCTTAGGACGTACGAAGTAACATTCTCGCTGTTGCTGTCCTTCGGCCACGACGTCGGAATCGCGCGCGTACGTAACGCGTAATATCTTCGAGTGTCGTCCAGTCGCACGCAAGAAAATAATTGCAGAAGCGATAATACAATGGAGACGGCTATTGCGTTTGTTCGCCACGGTAGAATCGATGTCAGTGAAATAAGTTAGTTTGGTTACTGGGTCGCGCAGTGCTATTGTGCGTCAATGCAATGCAGTCGCTTCGCGTTCGACTAAACATAAATGTTAGACATCATCCACGTTACCGTGCTCCTCTATTTTCCTGCAAGTATAGCAAGGTGAGAGTCTTGTAACCCTGTGTTGCACAATTTCATTTTTGCTTATCAAGCATATAAAGTGTACTCGTACACGTTACCCATACAGTCGACGGATAAAAGTTACGAAATACTCTATACAAACGCGATCCGTTTCAATCGTTCGTTTAATGCATAATGCACGATTGCATATTTCGAACTGGCGAATTATTCTACGAGTCGTATTTTCGAAAGAAATATTCGCAGAGCCGTGCGGAAAAAGTGAACGTTAACACACGCCCAGGCTGATTTTTTGTCTTTGATAATAAAACGCGAATTCGTTTCGCTCAAAGCGAGAAGATCCTATTGAAGATTAATAGAATTATATCGTTGGATAATTAGAACGGTAGCTCGTGGAAATACGTTATTACCATAATCCATTCGTTATTATCATAATCAATCCGATCTATCGACGCGATCCTCGTCTATCACCGGAACGTATCTCATTTCCTACCATACCAGCGAAATCGGGATTTCCTTCATCCTGCCGTACTCCCGACCTAAGTCTATATTTGCGGTTCGCCCTCGGATCGCAACCTCGTAGCTCCACAATCGAGATATTAATGGTTCCACGAGGCCTGAAATGCATCGATGGGCACTCATGCATATTTTCGAGTGTCCCTTTAATTCGATCCGCTCCTAATTATCAAAGCCGCGTCAAAGGTTTGCGTTACAGAAACAGTCGGGACTCTGTTCTCGAATCCGCTCGTCCGCCTCTTTGAAGAGCGAGTACAGTGAGAGGGAAAAGCATTCGTACAGCGGCGTTTTTTTTCCTGATCCCTATTAGAGCACAAAAGTGAATATCTTTTTCGGGTATATATATATATATATATATATATATATATATATATAATATAAATATAAATATATAATATATAGAAATCTATATATAGGCTCTATATATATATATAGGCTCTATATAAATATATAGAAATCGGTTCTATCGGCGAAGGACAGGTACAAATTCGTAGTAACAAAAAGTCAAGTTAAGAAAATTTCTAACGTTCGAATTAGATTTCCTATCCACTCTATCCGGGTTGATCCACTTAACTCGACCGCGTTAAAGCCTCTGCGTCTCTTTTAGTTTCCCCGTAAAACTAAGGACACCGAGTTACTAAACCCCCCGCGAGTGATATGAAACGGCGGAAACGATGTCCCGACAATCGAAGACCAATGTGTCATTCGTTTCTAGAAGTATACAAAGTTTCGGTAGGGACATTTGAAACGCTCGAGTTTGCCAGGACCACCACCACCACCAACCCGTACATCCGTCCGATGTAACCCAACGTTTTCATATTTCGCCGAGCCAGTCGATTTCTCTACGGCGAGCCACACGCAGACCGGCCGATGTGCGGCGCGGAGGGGTGCAAGCATGCGGTAAGGGAAACCTCTTCCGTTCGCCGCACGATTTCCTTACATAACTAGCCATTTCGCCGGCTAAAACCAAGCGTCGGCGTCGTTTCGTAACGGCGTTAAATATCCCCGAACACCTCGGATTCCCTTCAACTCGTTAACGAATAGAAGACAGAAGAGCGGAGAACGAGCGTGATCAAATCAAACGTCGCTTCATTTTTTCCTGTCAAGTTCCCTTTGTACCTCTCTGTACGTCCCATGTGAGAACCATATGGTCCCAGTTTACGATAAAAGTATTACTTTCCTACTTCCTTTCTTTTTCCTTTCGTTTCCCCATCTGCATTATTCCGACGTGTTACCCCGTTCCATTCTCACCGTCGCCTATAGAACCCCCCCCCGTCCCGTCGTGACGCGTGTCCGCGCGTAAGATACATCCGTCGAGTTCCTACATAATTTATTAATATCGTTAGCATTCGGTGTATCTCGCCGCTCTTCCATAATCGAGGCCCGGATGAATCATCCTCGTGCGTAACGGAAAGTAAGCCAGGGCACGGAACCCGTTCTCCGTGGATGGCCGGTTCTTTCGAAACGATTTGGAAAATCGAGGCGCGTCGCGAGCGCAAAGCGCGCTCTGCTCCGCGCTCGCTTCTAATTCGGACGAGGAGCACGAGTAAGCGCCGAGTAAACGGTCTAGGCTACTCAAGGACGGACCGTTTAACCGTTCCTCGGGCTCTGGTCTCTGGCTACCGCTATTGACGGGATTTATGTATCTGTCCGCGAGACAGAGAGGGACGGTTGAGATATAGCGGGAATGCGAGAGACGTACGACGTGTACGGGAGGGAAGCGGAAACGTGATCGGACGGCGTTACAACAAACGAGGAGTAGAGGCGGAGAAGAAGCGGACGAGGATTCGAAATCGAGAGTAGACGCTGCCGGTAATGGATAACGAGATAAGGTGGGTGGGTGGGGAGGTGGGAGGTGGAGCTGGGGAAAGAGGGACGTGAAGGTGGACGAAGCGAGGGAGAGGGTGCATTTCGGAGGAAGCTCTCGCCGGGCGAAAGGTTCGTTCGCTGCATCGATGATCGTTGGGCCGGTCGTCGGTGTACACAGAGTACAAGCCCTTACCATTGATACCGTTCGATTAATGCTGAAGATAAAAAAAAAAGAAATGAAATGTTCGAGTGGGGCTCACCATATGAAGTCCTTGCAGTGACTGCAGAACGTCGGCTGCTTGAAGAAACGCGGCATAAAGCTGTGATTCTTGACGACGTAGACATTCTTCTTCTTGAGGGCTCCCTTGCGACCGCGTATCTTCTTGGCGAAGGCGGTGGTCGCGTCGTTGGGCCCAAGGGAGTCCTCGCACGTGTTGTTTGGATCCTGATCGTCCGCCATGGTGCGGCCTGGTCGATCCACCGGGCAACCAGCGAGGACCTTCCTCGCGGTATTCGCACCTACGCGACACTCTACCGCGCGTCACTAGTCGTTTTCCGCGGGTGCTTCCTCTCTCTTCCCTGTACGCGAGGTGACTCGGTCGAGAGGAAAGAATCGCGCGCGTAAAAACGGCAGGGGAACCGGCAATTTACGAGGGGATGGCGGGAAGGATGCGGACGAGACGAAACGTTCGAAAGATATGTGTCGGTATTCGCGTTAGATTGATTGTGGCGGGGGAGGGGGGATACTCGTAGCAGTACTCTCAGGTTGAGTTAGCGCTATGAATGGCCGGTAGCGTGTCTCGTTGCGGTAATTCGCGTCCTCACCGACGACCACCAACAACCACCGACGACGGCGACGACGGCGGCGACGACGACGACGACGACGTACGACGGCGGCGGCGATGACTCTCCGACCTCGGCCCTCTCAATTCTGCCGTCGCGCTCCTCCGCGTCCACTCTTTCCTCTCTACCTCTTGTCCTATCCCTCTCACCTACGCGCGCGCACCCGCGCGATCCCCTCTTTCCTCTGCCTCTACCACTACCTCTCTTTCGCGCTCTCCTCTCCTCTCCTCCCTCCCGCCCCACCCCCTTCGCTTCTCTTCTCTTCGGTGGTACGCTTCACTCCCTTGCTGCCATTCCGTTTCTCGTTATCCCTGTTCTCCGTTCTTCTCTCTCTCCCTCTTTAATTTCTCCCCTCCATCCCACGCTTTCTCTCACTCCCACACTATCTCTCTCTCTCTCTCCCGCTCCCTCTATTTCTCTGTTCTTCTACACCTCTGTACTCCCCTGTGCCCTCTCTCGCTTTCTCCGATCGTCCAGCGTTTTTCGCTCGTAGGAGCAATAGAGGATTATCCGGCGTCGTCCCTCCCGCGCTTTATACTTTTCTTCTTCCTCCCCTCTTTCTTCTCCCGGTTACGTATTCTTTCGTCTATTCGGTGGCAGAGGTTCCACTCCGCCGCTCCCCTCCCTTCGCCCCCTCCCCACTATTCTCCCTCGCTTCGAGCAGGCCGATAATTTTAGATTCTCGGCGCAGTGGCTCGAAACTGCCACTGCTCAGCCTGCGCCGCGCACTCGAATATCGACATCCGACGACCGCGCGAGAGCCGCGGGCACACGCGACCCGACCGAAACCCCGAGGGAAACCCAGGAGATTCACCGGGGGAAGGGAGAACGAAGGGGGGCAAGCACGGAGCTCTCTTTGCCCTTCTCTTTTCTTCCTGTTAGCCTTTCCTCTCTCCCTGCAGCAGCTCCTGCCCTGAAATTTCTCTCTCCTCCCTGTCTCTTTCTATCTCCCTCCCCCGCCGCCGGTTTCTATCGATGCATCTCCGTTCGCTCTTTCTCGTAACACGGGGATGTTGTTACCAACCCTCTCATCTCTCTCTCTCTCTCTCACTCTCTCTCCCTCGCGCATTTATCCTCTCCTCAGTCCCGTAGCTTCTAATATATCGGGAAGCCTCTCGCGCAGAGGGATGCTGGCTGACCTCCACTCTCCCCTCTTCAATTCTCTGCACGAGGTCGCCACCCCTTTCCGTCACATCTGTCCCTTTCGGGGTTGAAAAGGGTCGTTCGTGGGCTAAGATGGCACCTGTGGAGAACGACGCGTCGATCATCGACCCTTCCTTCCACGCGTTCGCGACGATAACCGAACGATTTTTCAGTCTGACCCTGACTCTCTTCCGCTCGATACGTGCGAATCCAAGAAACTCGGATCAACCCGCGTACAGCCACGGAAATGCTGCGACCCGTGAGACTTCTCTATTCTCCTATTAATATTCTCAACAATTCGTTCAGGGTTTCTCCAACGGACGGTAGGGACTATCGGTTATCGAGCTACCTGAAAGCAAAAATAGGGGTCGCAAAGATAACGACGTGATTTCTTCTCTATCACGGATATATGTATATCGCAATTTCTCATTCCAGAAATGTGTCACACGCAGGCTTATCGCCGCTTCTCCGTCGCCGCGCAGTATTCATTTGGACACGCGAGCCTCGATATCATGTTCGTGCTTGCACGTTAAAAAAAAAAAAAAAGAAGAAGAAATTGGTAGTTGAGCCGCCTAATTGCAGATAGATTACAGGACCTCTGGCTCGATTTCAAGCCGGTCAACCGAAAACTCAGCAACCCAAGTTCTGACGCGAGGGTCAATAATACCCCCGTGCTATTTTTAATAACCCGACCATGCACGGAGTTCTCGCGTGTTTGTGCGAACACACGCTTACCTGGCCACGAGATATCTTCTTGAAACGCGAAAGCCGTGAGAAATAAAAATTACATCGCCTAACCTCTTCGTCCGTTTATCTGGAAATCACATGACAGCGGTTCAACGATCTCCCTAACTAGAAAGAAACTAGCGAGCAATGCAAAGGGGGGAGGCGTTTGACGAACCGTCATTGAATTCCTGCAATTAATATCACGTTTCCACTCATCATATATGAATCATAACCTTCAATGACGTACGCTTTTTCGTCAATCCTCATTCGACTCGATGGTTTCAAACAGTTTCAAATCTCGCTCTTCGTGACGTCATCTGCAGTAATGCCAACCTGAGTTATCAGAAAGCATACATTCCGCGCGCGTATTGGTTCAATTGTCACGTTCGCGTTTTTAGTCCCCAACGCGATTCTGTTCGGATAGGCCAATTGAGATCTGTACCGTTGTTCTTGTCCTTCCGAGTGAAGCCATTCGGTTTCCACGGGTTTGAATAATACCGCGCTGACTGCTTAATTCATATATGATCCAGTTAATATATGGGCGCTGCAATCGATGACGATCGGGATCGTCACAGTTCAATCCTTGGTGTGCGCATGCGTAGGGTAGGGAGCGGGCCTCATGGCAAAAAGAGTTAAAATACGAAATGCACTTGCATTGAAAAGACAACTTGCATAGCTCATTTATCGTCACTCAAACATAGTGATATATACTATGATATTTCCATTATTCGGACTTTTTTAAACTCCTCTCCACCCTTCTCATTCCTGAAATTGCATTGTATTCCTCGAGTGCATCAGGCCCCTCTTTTTTGTCACGGTCTGAAATAGCGCATTCCTGCGCAGACGCAATTTAAGCTTCCCGGCGACATAGTTACCAACTAACGAGAATCGTTTCCCTTGTTCGATTTAAAGTGCGTGTGTTGTGGCGTGCTTCCGACGTATATTTGGTTGCGCTCGATCGAAAATCAATTCACAAGATGCCGAGATTTACCGAAACATACTGCATCGTTTTAATCGCATCCTATTTTGCGCTCGGTAAGCAAATGGCGAATCACTTGTTTGTCATTGTCCTTTTTGTTTTTTTTACCAGTAATGCTTTTTAGGCCACGCCCTGGAGTGTTACGTGTGCACGGATCAGGAAGGAAACAAGGAGAAATGTTTGAATACAATAAAAACGTGCGAGCAGGGCCAGGACGTGTGTTTCACGGAGATTAAATGGGGCAGTGAGTTTTGGGCCTGTTTTGCGAATAGAAATTGAGATTATGAATGAGCCAAGCAATGTTGGGTTATGCAAGGGACATAAACATAACAAAAACATTTTAGTGGGCTGTAAGTTATCGTTGGCATGATTTCACATAGGTACACCTTATTGGTCGCAAGGAGCAAAGAAACAATTTTACGTCTCCAAACGATGTTCGACGAAGAAAGAGTGCGAAAGGTTGCGCCAGTCTAATATGAAGGATTGCACGCATATATGGTACCAAGACTGGAAGTGTTCGGATTGCTGTCAAGGAGACAAGTGCAATTATTATGTGATTGTAAGCAAAGTCATTGACGGTTTGAACAGAGGGGGAAATGTATATATTCTACTGCTTGCTTCTATGTTTCAGTCAAGCACACAACAAACTCGAGCGTCTCATGGAATAATGGCACTAGCTGTTTTTACCTCATTACTTGGTCTATCGAGAATCCAATGACAAAACGATGAGAATTGATTACCATAGACTGAATGCGCATTCCAGCACTGTATATTTCTTAGGATTAATCGGTGGAACTCTACAAAGTGATCCATGACGCACGATACTTTGAATGCAGAATCGTGCCAAATCCACTCTAAAGCGAAGTATTCAGTTTCACGATCTGAAAACGTATACAAGTTGCTATAGAAGCATGGAATTGAAACGTGCTGCAGAACAACGCTCTATGGCATATTCCAGAGATTCTTTACTACGATCTATTGTACTGATAGAGCCTGCACTTTATAGTGTTGTAAACACAGTTTGCTGAACTCTGCGCTAACGTCAGTTCATAACATTATCAAGAACACTAGACTGATAGAAGACGCGTTGTTCCAGTGAAAACTACAATCCACTAAAATGTTCCATACAGCGTTATTTGGCTACACGTTTCAATTCGCGTTTTACGTTTAATTCAACGTAAGGGAATTCAAGTAATTTCGAGCGATCAGATCAAGGAATACTCGAAGATTCTGAATCGTGGCTTAATCGCCGCACATATATGTCCGTCCAATATAAGAAGCTTATTCTTATTTACAATCTTCGACTTGTCGATTGCTACTTTTAATCCGTCCAATAAGAAATTTTTATATACGTATAACATGTACTTTTTTAAAAAATAAATTTATATTTATCACCGACAAATCGTTTTTACATTGACCAGGGAAACTCCGAACCATGAATGAAGTATCGAACGACCTTCACGTGCAATTACGTTGACTATTAGAACTTGTTGTAATGTCATAATTGGCCGGGACAGCTCACCTTTTCCGCTTGTTACTCGCCGTTAAGCCCGAGAGAATAATATTGAACCAAACACACGTCAAGACGGATCTTCTTTATGATGGATCGTGTATCGCGCACATCGAATCCAGGATAATCGATATCTGCTCATTGTCAGATAAGCTGAATAAATAGTTATTGTATTGGAATTTTTAAATAAACAATCTTTGTAATGAGTTCATACCGTTCGTATAATTGCCATTGTCAACCGAATAACGATCCAGATGGTGAGAAACTCCTGTACCCAGCACCTCCTGGAGTCACGCGTGTAAGTAGAATTTACTTATCCGCTTCTAAACAGTACACCGTTCGTATTTTGTTCTACACATGCAATAAGTTGGCAAATAAGATCAACAATATCTGATAACAGTACTCCACTTTAAATATTACACGCTGCTTCACTTTTTCGTCAAATAACATGCCAATTGATCAGCAGTGATTACTAAACGTAGTTTACGATAGAGGAAAAAATACAAATTTAAACCTGTCATCGGGAACTCCCTGAAACGAGCATAGATTCTTTAGTTGACGGGTAACACAGTTTACGAAACAGTAAAAGCGAAGTTTACATTGTATCAGATCATCGGAGATACAGTTGATTCGTTATCTTTAAAGGATGATGATATCTACGACGGGCGAACCACGGTTAATGTAATGACGGTAAGAATTCGGAGAAAACATCGTATAAACGGAAATTATTCGGAATAGAAAGTTTACTGGACATTATAGCGTCAACAAGGTTATTAGATATTGTCATTGCTCGTGTTATCGGTGTGCTTAATGTGTAATGAGAAAGGAAGATAATCTAAATGTTTTTCTTTATTTCGGAATTGTGAGTCCCGGTTACGTTAGTCACAGCGGCAGCGTGGCACGTTACTTTGCCACGTGCATATTGTAGCACCAACAGAGTTAATAACAATTACAACATACATATGAACACATAGATGTATAAATTTTGTTAAAATTACATTGATTTTTTTTACCGATAATGTTAATCACAAAAAAAAATTAACTTAATTAAAATACTTCAGTCCGATGTAAACATTAATAACTTTAATGTTAACGCGAACGTCCGTAAATTCTTCGTATTATCATTATTGTTAACCGAAAGAGAAGAAATGTAATTTTAGTGTCGCATCGGAAAGTAGTCGTCGACGCGATGCCCGAACCGAAAGATATCTAAATTTATCGCGAGAAGAAATGTTAACGCAGCATACGCACGATCAGTAACCCACGTTTCGCGTCAATCGTTGGAAGTAAAGCTGTTAGACAGATGATTAATATAGTCGGATCTAAAGAGCTTCGATCTACCAGTGCGAGGAAACAATTTGACCAATTGAACGATCCATTCTGTACGTGACGAACGGACGAGCGATCGTCGAGCTTGATTTAAAGGCATTTTAATTAGTGTAGCTTTTAGTCGTGTGCCGGACGCGCCGTAAGCCGGTCATTTGTCATCGCGCTTAGAGATCTCGTGACAAAATGGATTTTTCTTTAACTAAACTTTATATGGTAAGTTCTTACCGTACTAACGAAACGTAATAATAATAATATGTTTGCTTCTAACCACCGTTCACCGACACTGCTTTTCCGGAGATCGATGTTCCCTTCGCGTTTTCCCGCATCAATCACTTAGCCCTGGAGCGAACGTCAGTAACCCATGGGACAAATTCTTGCTGGAAACCGGCAAATATCGTCCTCGAACTCGTGCTGCTTGATTAAAAAACTACTTATTTCAGCTATACAATATGAGGACCTGGAAACTTCGGAGTATGTACAAGGCTTTCAGCCGAAAGAAACAGATGACCAGTACTCAGGATTCGAAACTCGCGAGATGTCTTTCCACTCTGGATCTCACTGCTTTGGGTATTGGTTCGACCCTCGGTGTAGGTGTCTACGTGCTCGCAGGATCGGTATCGAAAGACACAGCTGGTCCAGCGGTGGTGCTTTCCTTCGCTATTGCAGCGATCGCATCGATGTTCGCAGGTACACCAGCCACTGCAATTAAGAAACGTGTTTATGGATTAGTAGAACATAATTAAGGGCAATGGGTCTGACTAAAGTGCACTCGAATGTAAATTAATATAAAAAAAAACGTGATTTATGATCCAGGTCTCTGTTACGCGGAATTCGGCGCAAGAGTTCCGCGCGCCGGATCGGCATACGTTTATAGCTATGTAACAATGGGAGAGTTTATAGCTTTTCTGATCGGCTGGACTCTAATACTGGAATACGTAATCGGCTCGGCCAGTGTGGTACGGGGTCTGAGCACTTATGTGGATGCCTTATTCAACAACAGCATGAGAAATGCATTCGAATCGGCAGCGCCTATCGACGTCAGCCATCTCTCGTCTTATCCGGATTTCTTTGCATTCGGAGTTACTTTAATATTCTCCGGTAAGAAGATGCCACGAATCCATTTCTATAAATCCACCTTTTACAATTTCTCGAAGTTGCACAGAGGGCTTCCGTATCGTTACTGTGCTTATCATCCATAGATCGGCGACGATAAGAATTTCGCGAAAATCAAAACACCTCGAAAACCACCGTTCGTTCATTCCGGAAAAGATACAAGATCTAGTCTCGCGTACTTGTACTTGGCCCGAGACAAGACCTTGTCTCTTGATATCATACTTTTTCGAGTATTTAAGTCCCCTTCGAGAGCTGATCGAAGAAGTATTGATCAATATTTTTTTGTATTTAGCCGCCCTGGCCTTCGGAGCGAAGGAATCCTCGTTAGCGAATAATTTCTTTACATTGGTGAACCTCCTGGTGGTTCTATTCGTGATAATCGCCGGATCGTTCAAAGGTAATTACTTCCCCTCCGATACAAGCAATACGAATTTATGAAATACAGGATAAAATTTAAAAAAAGGTTAAATGTTAAAGGGATTTAATGTTTTATATCGCAAGCGGACGTGTCGAATTGGAAAACTAAGCCGCCGTGCACGGAGAAAGAATGTCCAAATGGCGTCGGTGGATTCGCGCCTTACGGCATATCCGGTATCATCACCGGGGCAGCGACTTGCTTTTACGGATTTATCGGTTTCGATTGCGTCGCTACCACCGGCGAGGAAGCCAAGGATCCACAAAGATCTATCCCTATAGCTATCGTCGCTTCATTGACTGTCGTCTTTTTGGCATACTTCGGCGTCTCGGCTGTTCTCACCACCGTACTTCCTTATTACGAGCAAAATCCGGACGCTCCGTTTCCGTACTTATTCGACAGAATTGGTTGGGGCTGGGCAAAATGGATCGTATCGATAGGTGCGATCTGTGGCTTGTGCGCCAGGTAACTCAAATGTGTCCTTGTCAATCAACGAATTGTTAATTCCTGTGTAGTTGACTCCTTCTTACAGTTTATTAGGTGCGATGTTTCCATTGCCACGAGTGATTTACGCTATGTCATCCGATGGTTTGATATTCAAATGGATGGGTAAAATAAACTCCCGATTCCATACACCACTTATGGGCACATTCTCCGCGGGAATCCTCACAGGTCTCAATGTCTCTTGTTTACAAACGTTAATGCCGCGTAAGCATTTTACATCTCTAAGTTAGTGTCTTGTTACAGGCGTACTCGCTGCGATCTTTGAATTGACTCAGCTCGTAAATATGATGAGCATCGGCACGTTGCTTGCTTACTCCATCGTTGCAGCCTGCGTACTTATATTACGGTATAAATGATAGCTCACATAAAAATACGTAACGTACCACTGCGGATTAAAGTAAAATTTCTCATGTTAGAACTCCCACCATTGGTAGAGCTAATCGAAAACGCGCATTTTATCATCATATCCTTGTAGATACGAGGAAAGCGAGGCGTACGAGAAGAAAGGGGACCACGATCCAAGAACCGCGACGTTCGTCGTGAAGCAGCTAATTAATGCTAACAAGTTAAAGCATTCGACAAAGTTAACGTCGCAGATTGTTACCTGGCTCGTAACGTGCTACGGTAAGATTGATCTTTTTGCCCAATCGATCGAATCTTTTTGCAATTAAATTTGTTTGCAGTTATCCTTTGCATATGTATTGGACTCATTGTTGCGGAATGCTCCGAGGAAATCGTAAGAGGAGAAATTTTATACGTTGTACCACTCGCAATTCTGTTGATGGCTCTATTAATGACTCTAGTATTCATCTCACGTCAACCGGTTTCTGGGAAGAAACTAACATTCTCGGTAAAAGCCTTACTTCCTTTTTTTCAATTACGGTCACTTTTGTTCTGATTAATTGGTTGGCGAACGATGGGAAGAAAGTTTTATATACGTTTTGTTAGGTTCCACTGGTGCCGTTTTTACCTGGTTTGAGTATTCTTATTAATATCTATCTCATGATGATGTTGGACATGATGACGTGGGTACGATTTGCAATATGGATGGTTATAGGTACGTGGATAGAAATGTAAACAAATAATCATCAAAGACAACATCTGAAAATCGTTGGTTTCTTTTTCACAGGCCTTGGGATATACTTCTTTTACGGCGTTTGGCACAGTAAAACGCAGAGCAAAAAGAATACCTCTAAACCCACCGAGAACGGTGTACATGCAGAGGAGTGGGAAACCAGACTTTCGTGACAAAAACCAATGGTTTATAATCCGTGAAAATTGTATTATAAATATAAAATAATAAAAACAATTTGACAAATCCTATATGAACACAGTTATTTGTAATATATATCTCTGTCAAAATATAAAAATATACTTTATCTTTAAAGGGCAAACAGGGACTTGAGATCGTTCAGACTAAGTTTGGAAGCAGCTGAAGCTCCATCACCGCTTAAGACGTTCTTGGCAATTGCCAGCTTTCTTTCTTGCAGATTTTTTATGCGCTCCTCTATCGTGTCCTTGCAAATAAACCTGAATCAGATAAGAAAACGTGTATACGGGCATTTAATATGATTATTTTATGGTAAACGATAAACCATGCAAAAAATAGCTAATTCCCGAACTTATATATATAGACGTTCTTCTTTTGACCAAATCTATAGATCCTGTCCTGCGCCTGCGACTCCAATTGCGGATTCCAGTGGATATCGATTAACAGCAAATGATTCCCTCCCACTAAGTTTAATCCGACACCTCCGGCAGTGAGCGAGAGCAATAATATTTTTGGATTCTTGCCTTCAGCGTTGAACGCATTCTGTATGCCCTGTAAAATAAGTCACCTGTGACTCGATGAAACAAAAGTAAATCAAATAAATACCTGTCTGTCCTTAATCGGAACTTTGCCGGTGAATTTGCCGATTGCGGAATCCTTTATATTTATTTTAGTCAAATGAAAAGCTACGATTTCCAACATACTCGTCCATTGAGACACAATGATAACTTTGTCACCCTTTTGTAAAATCTCTTGAACCATATCCAGCACCGCCCTCATCTATTTACCAAAAATACCAAGTGAATCATATGAAACGGGTTACACGAGTAAACAATTTCATTCTACATTTTTGGGAAGACCTGTAGTAAGTCCTGTAGTAAGACCTGTGTGCGTCGTTCTGCAAATTGCTTACTTACCTTGGAACTTACACGTTCGTATTCAAACACGGGGTTGTCTGATGTAAGTATACTGGTAGTTGCCACCCTAGTATCAACTCCTATTTCTTGATCCTCCGTACTTTCATCCTCGTCGTGTAGTTTAATTTTATTTATCTGTGATAACAGATTGTTATCCACGCTATGCGTGTCAACTATTCCGCTCGCTTGCACGTCCTCTTGATCCAGCATCGCTTCAATGAGCCAAGGATGCACACAGATTTGACGAAGCCTGAGTAGAAGCACCAAGATCTCGTGCGCTTTTACATCGGCGTGAAGCTTCAATAGTTTGTCTTGCGCCTTTGTGAATTGGGTATTCTTATCTGAGAAGAAATAAAATGAATATGGTCGTTCAAACTCTTCTGCTGTTTGTTTAAAATCTAGATCGACGTACTTGCATTAGAGAGGAAACTCGGTTTGTCGAACTTCCCGGTACCCAATTCGGCCATGTGGTCTTTTTCTGCTCTCTGCGCCAAGAATTGACCGAACAGAGTGCGAGAATAAATCAGGACCTTCTCATAGACCAACTGTTCCTGCGAGTCGAGTTTGACGGATATTTCCTCGATGCATTTTTCGGGCAAAGATTGTAGCGCGCCTTTAGATTGAAGCTCCTGCTTCGTTCTGCGAAGCATCAACGTCTTCATAACCGTCGCTAATCTCTGATTGCCAGCGGCGTTTTTGTTATCTACCCATCGCTTCCATACGCGCAAATCATCGAACGGTGAACACTTGAGAAACTTGAGAATAGAAAATAAATCCATTTCAACATTTTGAATTGGCGTTCCAGTAAGGGCCCATCGATAGGTCGCCAGAAGTCCGCACACTGCTTGCGAAGCTTGACTTTTATGATTTCTAATAATGTGTGCTTCATCGAGTATGACTCTTTTCCAATGAATCCTATATACAGTCGCACTAGTCTTGAATTCGCGTGATAGTATGTTGTACGTGGTAATCACTACATCGTTTTTCGCCAAGCGTTTAGGGACGCTCTCCCGATTGACGCCGTGATAAACTTCCACGGAAAGTGTACCGCGTTTACATTTACTCTCTATCTCGGATTCCCATTGCGACAACAAAGACGCTGGGCAAACCACGAGCGTACCGCCTTTGTGGCGCAAAGGTTTTTTATCACCCGCCCATTCGTCGTCGCTATCGAAACCCGACCCATCGTCGCCTTTGGCGATATTCGCTAGGATTAGAGATATCATTGTTAATGTTTTGCCTAAACCCATGTCGTCGGCTAATACTCCACCGGGTGGTCTCTGTTGTTCTCTCCACATCAGCCACGCTAATGCATGTTGCTGATGGGGCATTAATTTAACTTTTAGACCTCGAGGATCTTCTGCCATTTGATCCTCCGTTGGTCGAGCCAAGAGAGAACCGTGTAGATCTTGCAATCTGTCCACCGTTAAAGCTATCTCTTTGTTCAAAGTTGCTTGAGCCTTATCCCCGAGTGCTTTACCCTTGGGAGTATTATTCAATTTCATCACCATGTCATCAATGTCCACTTTATTGCCCTCCCAATTATAATTATACTCATCATTATATTCTTGTTTAACGGGATTCACTTCGTGTTTCATAAAATACTGTTCGGTTCTATTGTTTTGGATTAATGGTGTGTTCTCGAGTTCGGCCGCGATTTTGGCGATTTCGTCTTCCTGCCTCGCAATGTTTTGATGTAACTTCTCTCCCTTGTCAGGCAGTAAATTGATGTATTCAGTATCAAGGAGGAGCTAAAAAGAAATTGTGCTGCCTTTAAACGAAGTGGTACACTTTTATTTTCAGACAGGATGTTACGATAAATGTACCTGACTATTCTTTAATTCATCTTTTAATTTTTCCATTTTGCAAACCAGTAGTGCCCTTTTTTGTGCTGCCAAGGGATCTACATTGCCAACACCAATTTCCTTCTTTGCCAAGGATATCGCTAGTTCAGATTCTGAATCATTTTCTCCTAGAGCCGACGGTACACGTTCGTGGACATCGTTGCTATATTCATCGTCTGAACTATTACTGTTAAATTCCTCTGCTGAATCTTGAGATATACTAAATCTCAGCCCTTTTATATTTTCCTTTGTAACGTCATGCGATATATCTTTTCTCTTTGAACTTCCAATTGTTATCGAGGTATCATCGATTGTCTCACCTACGCGATTAAGCAAATGTAATATATTGCACCATTGGGCTGTGCAATTTTATACAGTACCAGAGGAATCAGCATCAATTGCTTTTCTTCCATTAGTACGTCTGACAGATCCAATAACACTTGATTCGCTACGTTCATATTCTTCTTCGTCGGATGAAACTGGAAGAAATTTCTGTAGTCTGCGCTTAATTTCAGACTCGTCAGGAGAACACCCGAGAACAGGGGACATTCTAGAACTTCAAGACACAAAATTGTACAAAAAACATATTTTGGGTACAAAAAGACACTTTAATTACGCTGAGATATGTATGCAAAATATTAAATTAAACATTTCTTGATCCATTTTTCCCTAAGCATGTATATATCCTTTGATCTATTGTCGTCACTATTTGCAAAATTACTTCGTACAACTTCCTATGGTATCTGAAAACTCGACAACCACCACATACATGACAGACGTATATACAGCAGATTTTCTAATATCAATTACCTTTATCACGGTGTTACTCTCAAGTATTAAATAATATTTCATAAACTGTTAATATTCTATAAACATTTACTGAAACACTGTATACTTTACACTTCTAGTATTATTATTAAAATAGGGGACAGGTCACCTTGGCGTTGTGCTCGGAGAATTCTTCTCGCTGCTCTCGGTACTTTCAATTATGTAGACGTTTTCCTGCGGTGATTTTTCGTCGAAGACATCGTCGTCACTATCAGATATAAGAATAGATTCTCTACCATTAGAGAACCGCAAATCGCGCAACGGAGTGGAGCTTTGATTCATAGTTACAAGTTCACTTATTATCACTGTTTAACACAAATTATTTTAAACGATTAACGCTCCTCTCTTTGTCCTGATCCTGGCGCGTAAAAACAGGGTAACCGACAGTTTCAAAACAGTCAACTGCTGTGGCGCGGACGTAGATTATACAATCTCTAGAATGATTATAGTATTTGTAGATATGCACCGCAGTAACAGGTACATAATGATAATAACAATTTTAATAAGGAAAATTAAACTCACTGAAGTGTATTCCGCAAATTAAAACAATTGCGGATTGATAAAATTCGATTCAATAATATTTCGCTGACGTAGACTCAAATATGGACATTGTGCAATTTCAAATTCAAATCGCGCGGGAGAATTCGAATTCCCTGTAGATGGTATTGCTAAAAATCGTCCGATGATTTCGCGATATTGAATAATCCATCTATCGTTGAAATACACCTGGGTGTCGTGTATTGGAGCAATGGAGCAAGTGTTAAATGTTCGACACTGAACCTATAAAATTTTCGACTCTGATACAAATTATTGTGCCTCGAAGGAGACCTAATCGCCAATACCATGGCTGATTTCTTGGACTCGGAAGCGGAGGAGAGTGAGGTAGTTATCGAATGATTCTAAAGAGCGATATCGTTTTAACTCTGATTTATCTAAACCTTATTTCGATGTTCTGAGGCTTATGTCCCTTTAATCGATGTTCCGTTATAATTCAGGAGGAGGAGGAATTAGATGAGAATGAAAAGAAAAAGTTGAAGAGGATTAAAGCAGTGGAGGACAGTGAAGAGGAAGAAGAAGGTGAAAAGTGGATGATACTCCAAAATTAACATTGTATCTGCACCTATTCATTGAAAGGTAATCAATTATTTGGCGGAATTTTTTATAGACGACGAAGATAGATTACGGGAAGAACTGAAAGATCTGATAGATGACAACCCGATCGAGGAGAGCGAAGGGGAGGATAGCGATGCCTCGGGTGTATCAAAGAAACGAAAGAAAAGCGACGATGAGGATTTTGATGACCGTCTGGAGGACGAAGATTACGATCTGATAGAGGAGAACTTGGGAGTGAAAGTAGAAAGGGTACATGCAAAATAATCCATTCTCTTTGGGAGAGATGAGTCTTACAGATGTAGTGATGTAATTCTTTACTTTAGAAACGTTTCAAACGCCTCCGTAGGATTCAAGATGAGGAATCGGAGGAAGAACAAAAGAAAGAGGCAGACGACGACAGGGATGCCATAGCGAATGAGCTTTTTGAAGGATCGGGAGACGTAAGTCGTCGTTATCTTTGTACTGTCTTCACGCGTATCCAAAAGCGTTTGTTAGGACACAATATACGACAACTATTGAGTGTTCTACTCCTACCACCCATATTATGCTTCCAATAAATTTTTTATCCATGCTTACTCTAGTTACATTGTTTGTTTGCGTGCATACTTCTATCAGGAGAGGGATATAATTATGGTATGTACAGGCGGAGCTTTCATGAAAAACGATTTGAACATACTTATACGCGGACTTACGTTCTACCATGATTTTTACTTTTCAACTTATTAGGAGGATGAAAGAAGAAGCGAACGCAGTCACCGACCCGAGGTAGAGACATTCGATGAAGAAGGTAGCGAAGGAGAATACACGGACGCCGATGATTTCATTGTCGACGACGACGGCAGGCCTATCGCGGAGAAGAGGAAAAAAAAGAAGCCAATATTTTCGGACGCTGCACTGCAAGAGGCTCAGGACATTTTTGGCGTCGATTTCGATTACGATGAATTCGGCAAGTACGGCGAGGAGGATTACGAGGAGGAGGAGGAGGATGAGGAAGACGAGTACATGGACGACGAAGACACGGAAAGACCAAGAAGACCGAAGAAACAGCTTAAGAAGAAAACCACGAGAAAGAGTATCTTTGAGATTTATGAACCTAGCGAACTTAAGCGGGGTCATTTCACGGATATGGATAACGAGATACGTAATACGGATATACCGGAGAGGATGCAACTTAGAACTGTGCCGGTTACAGCGGTCGCGGAAGGTTCCGATGAATTAGATTTAGAAGCGGAATGGATATATAAGCAGGCTTTCTGTCGGCCGACAATCTCCATTCAAGATGCTCACCTAAATGCTGAAGCTAAGGAAAGAGCTCGGAAAGGTCCCCAAACGACCGGGAAGATCAAAAAGGCTTTGGATTTCATGCGTAACCAACACTTCGAGGTTCCTTTCATATCGTTTTACAGAAAAGAATACGTCCTACCAGAGTTAAACATCAACGATCTGTGGAAGGTGTACAAATTCGACGCGAAGTGGTGCCAGCTTCGGCAACGAAAGGAGAACTTGTTAAAACTGTTTGAGAAAATGCGAAATTACCAGCTCGATGAAATCATGAAAAACCCTGACGCCCCGTTGGCCGATAACGTTCGACTGATCAAAGACGACGACATCGAGCGGCTTAAGAACGTGCAGACAAGCGAAGAACTGAATGACGTTTACCATCACTTTATGTTATACTATAGCCACGAAATCCCGGCGATGCAGGAGGCCGTGCGTCAAAAAGAAAAAATAGCGCGACGCGAAGCTAGGATCCTTAAACGGAAGCAGCAGATCGCCGAGGCTGAAGAGAACGGTGAAGATCCTCCACCGGAAGATGAATTCGAAGCCGAAGACGATGACGAAGCTGACGAGACATTAAAGCAAGCGGTGCGAACGGGTCCGTATTCCATATGCCGGCGAGCGGGGCTCGATAGCTTGGCAAAAAAATTCGGCCTGACACCTGAGCACTTTGCTGAGAATCTACGCGACAATTATCAACGTCACGAGGTCGATCAAGAGCCCACGGAACCCCTGACTATTGCTAGTGAACATTGTAGCCAGATTCTAAACACTCCGGAAGAAGTAATGAAGGCTGCGCAGCTGATGGTTGCCATTCAGCTGGCACGTGAACCATTGGTGCGTAAATCTGTAAGAGAGATGTACATGGAACGGGCCAAGATATCCGTCAATCCGACAAAGAATGGTATCAAAGAAATAGACGAAAATCATCCAATTTTCGCGATGAAGTATTTGAAAGACAAGCCTGTGAGAGATCTCGTAGGCGATCAATTTTTGAACTTGATGATAGCCGAGGAGGATAAGCTGATCACGATATCCCTCAGCGACACCATCGAGGGGAACACTAGCAGCAATTACGTCGATGAAATGAAGCAACTTTACTATCGCGACGAGTTCAGTAAGAACGTTCAAGATTGGAATGCTCTTAGAGTAGGTAGCGTGGAAATGGCCCTTACGCGCATGGTGATACCAAGCTTGAAAAAAGAATTACGAACAAACCTTATAGCAGAATCGAAGGAATGCGTGATGAGAGCATGCTGTCGTAAAATGTACAATTGGATCAAGGTGGCTCCTTACAACTGCGAATTTCCGGAAGAGGACGACGAGGAGTGGGATACCAGCAAAGGTCTTCGAGTCATGGGCGTAGCTTACGTGCCGGATTATTCTCAAGCAGCATTCACTTGTTTAATTGCACCGGACGGTGAGTGCACGGATTATCTGAGATTGCCGCACCTGATGAAGCGAAAGAACAGTTATCGGGAGGACGAGAAGATGATGAAGGAAGCGGATCTATTGGCAATTAAGAATTTTATAGCCACCAAGAAGCCTCATGTCGTAGTGATAGGGGGCGAGTCGAGAGAAGCGATGAATATAGCTACTGACATTAAAGAATGCATTGCGAACTTGTTGGAGGAAGAACAGTTCCCTACAATTCAAGTAGAGATATGCGACAACGAGCTCGCGAAAATCTATTCGAACAGCAATAAAGGAGTATCCGAATTTCGGGATTATCCTGAACTACTTCGTCAAGCTATATCACTTGCCAGGAGAATGCAGGATCCATTGGTGGAATTTTCTCAGTTGTGTACCGCGGACGAGGAGATACTTTGCCTCAAGTATAACAACCTGCAAGATCAGCTGCCCAAGGAGGATCTTCTCGAGAACTTGTACCTGGAATTCGTGAATCGCGTGAACGAGGTTGGCGTGGACATAAACAAAGCGGTTCAGCAGGCTTACTGCGGGAACTTGGTGCAATTCGTGTGCGGTTTGGGGCCGAGAAAAGGGCAGGCCCTTATCAAAATGTTGAAACAGACTAACCAGAGGTTGGAAAATAGAACGCAGCTGGTGACCGCGTGTCACATGGGACCCAAGGTCTTCATCAATTGCGCTGGTTTCATTAAAATAGACACCAACAGCCTGGGGGACAGTACGGAGGCGTATGTCGAGGTACTTGATGGTTCCCGAGTGCATCCAGAGACTTACGAATGGGCAAGGAAAATGGCAGTCGACGCCTTGGAGTATGACGACGAGGATGCAAATCCTGCTGGGGCTTTGGAGGAAATTCTTGAATCTCCGGAAAGACTGAAGGACCTCGATCTCGATGCTTTCGCGGAGGAACTCGAGAGACAAGGATTCGGCAATAAATGCGTCACACTTTACGACATTAGAGCCGAATTGAATAGCAGATATAAGGATCTTCGTGTGCCCTATCAATCGCCGAGTGCTGAAAAATTGTTTGATATCCTCACGAAAGAAACTCCTGAGACCTTCTACGTAGGCAAGCTGGTGTTAGCCACGGTGGTCGGAATAAGTCACAGAAAGCCGCAGGGCGAGCAACTCGATCAAGCTAATCCTGTGAGAAACGACGAAACCGGTCTTTGGCAATGTCCGTTTTGCCTGAAAAACGATTTTCCTGAGCTCTCGGAAGTTTGGAATCATTTCGATGCCGGAGCTTGTCCGGGAAAAGCTACAGGTGTGAGGTTGAGACTGGACAACGGAATATCGGGATATATTCACATAAAAAATTTATCCGACCGGCACGTCGCAAACCCGGAAGAGCGGGTGGGAACAGGCCAGATCATTCATTGTCGTATAATTAAGATCGAAGTGGAACGATTTAGCGTAGAATGTACCAGCAAGAGTAGCGACCTCGCGGACAAAAATCACGAATGGAGGTATGGTATTTTGTCATTTATTTTTGTGGAGTACTCATGGGACAGCAGACCAATTTTCATTCTGATCTTATTTGCTTCCAGACCTCAGAAAGATCCGTTTTACGATACGGAGTCAGAGCAGAAGGACATGAAAGTCGAAGAAGAAGCCAAGAAGGCGAAGCAACGACAAACATACGTGAAACGAGTTATCGTTCACCCCTCTTTCCATAACATCAGTTTCGCTGAGGCTGAGAAGTTAATGCAAACTATGAAGCAGGGAGAGGCGATAGTTCGGCCAAGTAGTAAAGGTGCGGATCATTTGACAGTCACGTGGAAAGTCACAGAGGAAATCTATCAACATATCGACGTGAGGGAAGAGGGTAAAGAAAATGCGTTCTCACTCGGACAAAGTTTGTGGATCGGTAACGAGGAGTTCGAGGACTTAGATGAAATTATTGCCAGACACGTAAATCCAATGGCAGCTTACGCTTCTGAATTGTTAGACTTCAAATATTATAAACCGAACGTGGAAGGAATCAAAGACAAGGCGGAGGAAATCTTGAAGGAACAGAAGAAAGAAAACCCTGGCGGAATTCCGTACATAATATCAACCGCTAAGGTTGGTAGTTCTATTCGATCCATCATCGAACTATTAAATATTCGTCAAGAATATCCAATCACGATATCTTTTGCGCATGACAGAATTACCCTGGAAAGTTTCTTCTGTCTTATCTACCGCGAACTCGTTGCCGACACGAATACGTGACGGTGTCACCGGAAGGATTCCGATTCAGGGGGCAAATGTTCAGCAGAGTGAACGATCTATTTCGTTGGTTCAAAGAACATTTCCGAGATCCAGTACCGGGACAATCTACTCCTAGCACTCCGCGTGGTGCGATGACTTCCAGAACTCCGTACCATACCACACCAGGTGCAGTGAGTGGTAAGTAACATTTTTTTATCCCCATAATACCTTCGGGCACTCCGATGCTAATGTACACAACGTTCCTTAGGAATGAATCAAGAAGCAATACAGCGAGTGGCGCAAAATCTTCCGCATCACATGCTGCACTCCTTATCGCAAGTCGCCAATCAGACTCCCCATCATTATCCCCCTCATACTCCGGGTACCGCGGGTGCCGCGGGTTACGGTGGAGTGCACACATATCCGAACACACCATACACGCCTTCCGGTCAAACTCCTTTCATGACGCCCTACCAAACTCCTCATCATACGCCGCATCATGGTCAACCCACGCCTCGGTATGGACAGCAAACACCGAGTCATCAGCAAGGGCCATTTATTCATCCTCCTCCTCCATCAATGGCAACACCTGGCCATCACAGATCCACCCCCTCGCACAGACCCACCCCTCCGATGTCCACTCCTTCAGGCGATCCCATGGATTGGAAGAAAGCCGCAGAAGCGTGGGCGCGATTGAAGAGCGGTCCCCGAGTATCGTAAGTATTTCCGTTTAACGCGAACTATTAAGAGTTAAGATACACGAGCAGATTTACTTGATACTTATCCATAATAACAGTGGCTCGACGCCGCGGTACGAGGAGTCGAGAAAGACGCCACGGAACTACGATGAATCAGCTGGAAGAACGACGCCGCGGAACAGAGCTGCGACGCGCACACCGTCTTACAAATCACCTAGGGGCACTCCACACACCAATTCTAGTCCTCGGAGTATGTCCCTCAGTGGGGATGGTACTCCTTTGTACGACGAGAGCTAACGGACTAAAGTGCGTTTATTTAGCTTATTATTTCCTAGTTATATCATGTCATGATATAAAATAATGCAAGAAACTTAGAAAGGAACTGACGGTTCGCGTCGGAAGTGCTCTTAACGAAGAGCATTAGTCGTTCTGTGTAAAAATAAAAGCAATCGACGCGCTCGCACGAGCACGCGCCGCGGTATTTGCCTAGCGGTATCTTCCAATCTCTTACACATTTATACATTTAGTAAAACTGATAAAGGTACAAACGTATCTTCCGTACGCGATGCAGAGTCCTAAACGCATCGTTCGTTTTGCGCAAATCTCAGTTTCTTTTCTGTATGTACATACAGTGCAATCATTTGCTAGTTTTTTTGTAAAGGTCTTACGATGGAAATGACACGATCGTATAGCCTGTGGGTATACCCATATGAGTATCCTAATTTTATTGGTAGTTTTACTTGCGCAATAGCTTTACGCTTTATCGTCAACTAAATTATTGTACATTTCTTACTTATTTGACTCGGGGCAGAGACAATTTCTTATATACTTTATATAAATTGTAAATGGCAATATTAAACAATAAAATAATATCGAAGAGAAAAGTATTGCGTCCATGCCGATGTTATATTAAAAACAAAACAATTCTTTCTTTCATTCGGTCGTAATTGAAAGACTTATCTACTTGGCCCAAAACAAGACCTTCTCTCGATTATATATGCAATTATAAAACAATGTAACGCTCTATACCTGAGACACTTGGTCGTCAGATAGTGTATCGTCTTTAAACGGAACATCTTGATATAAAGTGCATGTCCTTTCTCGGTGTCTTCGCGTTAAAGATCGAAGATTCCTAGTTTAACAAAACATTTTGAATGCATTAGTATATTATTGCATCAACTTTTACGTATAATGTACTTGAAATTTACTTTAACTTCGGAGATTCCACGGGCAACGGATTTAAATCAGTATTCCCTCTTTCCCTCTGCTCTGATAAGTTCGTTGTGCTCCTTGATAAATTAACCCCCCTATCCACCAATTGGTCACTGAATTTCTTCGGCGACGCGGTGGAAGTCAATGAGTTCTTCTTAATGGTACTTAGTCTTTGTTTCTGTTAAACGTAAAAAAGAAAGAAAGAAATCGTGTGCATTATACTGAATGGCAAAGTTAATGTTACCTTACGTACAGACGAGTTCTCGTCCCCACTCGAACTTGAGGATAAGAATCGTCGCATTGCTCTCCTGCTATATTTTGACGCAGATTCCCCATTTTGATTATCTTCCGATTGAGGCGAATTATTCGTTGTTATTTTTGCACTCGGAATCTACGACAGGATTGTGTAAAATTTCAAGACAGTTGCACGCGATAAATTAGAAAGTGTGAAAGTATCACCTTTTCATCAGTGTTACTAGAAGTCACTTTCGATTCGTCCGACTTGCTTTGCCCACTTGTGTTTTTTCCTTTGTTCGTTGCACTTTTCCTCTTTCGAGTTTGCGGGAAACTTTCACGCAAAGGACTCGCCGAGCAATCCTTTGATGAACCAGGATTATACACCGCTTGATCGCCCTTTAGAGTAATGCGTTCCCCTAAAAGATCCATACTATTGATTAGAACAACGAATAAGGCTTTATCTTTAAAAGGAAAAATGATTGTTATTATCACCCGTCCAGTAACTCAATGGAGGCACGATTTTCCGGCCTTTTGAACTCATGGGAATATTTAAAATATCTACACCACTAATGCATAGATCATCCGAAGACTTCGAAAAATCACTGACATTACCTGGAACGAATAACCGTGATATGTAATCAATGAATTGCTACGAAAACTTTATATCAAAGCATTTTTTTAGATCTTACCAATTTTTGCCGCCACCCACAGTTTACAAAACTTCTTAATCTCAGCTGGACATCCGGAATTACATTGACTTAGTAATTCCTTAGGTACAACTGAGTAGAATAAACATCTATATTAGCAATCGAATTAATGACGAAGAACATAAACATTGTACAGTTATACACGAAATAATGATTAAATTATTAGACCAATGGCTCCGCATATTTATATTAATTTCAAGGTGTGAATGCCCCAAATTTATATTTATTCGTGAGGACATTAATATTGGTTATTAATTGTAACTGTTAGTTCCGTAAAAAATCATTGATCTAATAATTTAATCGTTGTTCACCATAAAAATAATCGATTTTGTATTTATAATTTCTCACCATGTTTGCTATCCTTCAATTCTCCAACTAATTGATAAGTTTTATGATCTTTCGTTTCAAACAGTCTCCGGGAAATTTGGCGATCTACGACGTCTGTCACAAATTTTTTGTGCACAACGTGGTCAGCATCGCTATATAAATACAATAATATGGCATATCGATCTATCAGAATTAAATGTCATATTGTCAATAACACCTACTTGAGCAGATTTCCTTCGAAAATCAGGCCAAACTCGCAGTGCATTTTAGAAATGCACACGACTTTCGGGGTCCAATCATTTAATCGCTTGATATTACTATTTCCGCGACTTCTCAAATTTCTTGAATGATCTAGTGCTATTTGCTGTCCGCGTGTATTGAAACTTAATTCACTGGATTGAACAGCTGGATGGTCTGGTGTATCGGTACTCATTGCTAACGTCGGATTGATATTCGTTTCGAAACTTGTATTTTTTGATAAAGATGATTTTTGCAGGGAGCTTTTGATATTCGGCTCTTCACTGGACCGCCTGTCGTTCTTACTTTCAATTGTATTTCCCTTCAAATTCATTTTCACTGGCACCGAAGAGATAACAGTGGGGCTTGGTCCTTTCGATGGGGTGGAATGTTCTTCAGACATCTCGAGAAATTCGGAACGTTGATACGTCTCAGGTTTTCTGTCAACGACCGATTTGATCATCGTGTTTTTAGTACACCGTTTGTTGTTAGTATCGTTGCTAATCTTTCCTCTTAGGTCAGAATGGTACGCATTGTTGTGCGACTTATTTCGGGGCTGTTCGTTTTCTTGCGTGAGATGTACCTGCATCTCATGCATACCTCGCAAAAAAGTATCCTGTCCCTCCCCCTGTCTTGTTTTGGGAGTATCCGACTGTTGTGTAGTATAAGTAGTTTGATGTCCTAAATGATTGACTTTTCTAGCGTCCGAACATCCGAGTTCGTCCTCCGTTATACTAACACAGGAGTCATCAGGAAGTAAAGGGGCCTGTTTTTTCAACAACCGGGATTTGGCACAAGTCTGGGCCGGGGGTACGTGTGAATTACATCGATCCTTCGCGTCATCGTGCATTTGATAATCGGGATGCGTCGTTTTTTTTCTTAATTTATGCTTAAATGGTCTCATGAGCGATTCTCTTTGCCGCAGGATCTTTTCTACTGATATTTTTGGTATACCTGTATATGTTTCGCTCTCGGACTCATCGGAATGTTCATTATTACTTTTCTCTGTCCTTGGAAAGTTTTCCTTATCTAACGTTAAGTTGTTACAACGCATATTCCTTTGCGGAGGGATCGACTCTGACAGGTAGCAAACCAGCGAATTATCGTGTAAATTATCGTGCGTATTATCGTGCGTGTTACCGTTAGTACACTTTTGCACATGACATCTCGGTTCCTCAGTTGTTATATCTGTTCCGATACTTTGTTCGTTCGCACTTGCATTGTGTGACATGAGGTAATTCACGCACTCGTACATCTGATTAATTTTATTTATGTATTCTCGTGAATAATTTCTTTCTTTCAAGTTATTTATAATAACGTTATACTTGTCTTCCTTTAATATATCTGTTAGCGTATTTATTGGACTAGGGCTGTCAGCATGATTGACGTTGTTTTGGTTAAAATTTTGTTTGTTACATAAGTCCTGGTCTACCAGTACTTCGTCAGTATCAAATAAAACATTTCCATCTGTACCAGAAATATCAATTTGCGTAAAGGAATCACTGAACTTGCAGCTTTGAGGTCTTGCGCTTTGTTTTAGTTTTTGAATATGCGGTGCATTGGATGAATACTCGGTAAACACGGAGTTCATAGTATTAGCATTGTTCTTTTGCCTGTTCGAAAAAATTGTATCCGTTATGTCGCTCCTTAAGTCATCATCGCTGTCCGAAATTGGGGTAGGCCAACGGAATGTCACTGGGCAACCTTCCTGCGCAAACGATCGCCATATCTGGTGAACGTTCCGCCAATCATCCGGAAACCCATTAAAAAACTTACCCCTGACATAATCAGGCAACTCTAAAAATACCAGTAATTCAAGTTTATCCTTCAATATGTCACACACAAAATGCAATGCATTCCAGTACAATATTTACCATTTCTGACATTCATAATAGTTCCCCGTAACTGATATACATGCTTATAGATGGATTGAACAGTGTTCGAAGTTAATCGATGTGCAACGGGTTTGCTGCGAGCAACTCTTCCGCTAAAAAAAAAAAAGTCGGATTAAAATGAGAATTTGTTTTGAATATTAATTATAACTTACTCTTCTAATGTTCCTTTAATAATTAATTGGCCTTGGGCATTTAATGCAACCCTCCAATTTGAAAAAGTCCTGCTACCCCTTTTATGGAAATTAGGGGATACACTCTTTAAAGAGAGGTTGTTCTCCCTATCGCTATCGATGTCAATGTCAGACGCAACAGGGATATCAGTGTTGGCCATCGGTGCTGGCACTGAAACAGCTGGTCCCAATGTTTTTATCCCACTCTTACAAGCACGAGAAACAGTATTAAAACTTGGTGGTGGCATAATCCGACGATCGTCGCTCTCATTGCCACTCATATTATAGTGCTTAACACTGGATGTTGTAATTGCTTTGCGACTCATATAATCATGTTTCTTCAATAGAATATTTCTCAAGTTATTGCTAGATGCCACAACCTCGCTTCCAATTCTGGATGTGTGCAATGAAACTCCTGTAGCACTTGAATCAAATGGATCTTGATTAATACTAGAGACACTAGGACAGGTGGCATCTGTCCACGTCTCGTTGACTACCGATTCCTTTCTGTGAACTTTCCTAACATTAGCCAGCTTCAATTCACGCTCCAATTTCTTAAATCGCTCATCCTTCTGAAAATCACCAAATTTAATCTGCAATGATAAGAGAGTGTCGAATAGATAATTATACCAGATGAAAGAATATAACACAATGTAGTAACGGTATATTAATGTAATTCAAAATTACCTCAGACATTTTTGTAATTTATACATAAACGTCAGCAAAGGGGTTATGTTTATTTACATGTTATTCAAAAGTCCTATTCCTGGTGCCTCGTTCCTCGTACTGCAAGTAATAACCGTTGTAATATGCTTTTGACTTTCACGGTGACATTTAGTATTTATTTAAATTACTTAAATTATAATGACTTGAGATTTTACTCGGGCAAATTCTGCGGTGTAGAAATAAACAAACCGCACTGGCCGAACCCGCGCGAATCTCAAATTTATCACAAAAGTGAGGAAGATTAATCAATTTATGCCAAGAAAATGGTGCCCATATTCTCAAGTAATGTAATAAGAATTGCTTACCCCCTTGGAAGAACAATTCAAAAGGAAGCGTCAAAACGCCCCAAGCTGATGTCAGTCTTAGTCCTGTTCGTACCGTTGGCAGTGTAGCACAAATTAATGCAGAAAAAGCACAAGGTTTTAAACAGCTTCAGAATATCTTAAGAACTTGACACGTTCAAATTTTAATCTATTTAGACGAAGAACTTCGCTTTCCCGCGCAATTGGCTGAAGGAACATGGTCCTGCATGGTCCGCTCAATAATCTGCGACATACGATAATCGATTCGCTAGTACAGTTCCACCCAGTTCCAACTACTTCCACCCAGCGCAAACCTGCAGGAATAAACAGATGGCGAATAAGTGCTTTGCGTTCATTGGGTGACGCTCATGTCACGTGACGTTGCGGCTGCGCAAGACACGACGTCAAGTGTGTTGTTGAACACCATTCATCCAAGCGTTGCATAGTGTCAACCCACTGGGCATATACTTACGGGCGGTGCGTGATCAGCGGTAATTTTGAATCGAATCTTATAGAGCCGTTAATACATGTATTGTATGTTCAATTGATGGCGGTACGTAAATATAAAATTATGGGACATGGATTTAGTACAGATGTCGATCATTATCACAAGTTCTTGGTTATACAATTCTTGGATTATTATTATATTATTCTTGGATTACAAATTTTCTTGGAACCAGAGAAATGAAGTCAGGATTATAAATAAAGTTGAGGACGGGAATTTTTGTTCTTTTCGTAGCAACTCAATCACCAAGAAAACTGTAATCGTAGCTTTTCAATCGTGTGGAAATTTGGTCGTTTCTTATTCGAGCGCTCTTGATAAAGGACAATATTATTTTATCTATTTTGTATAAAATAACTTTTATTTGAAGGTAATCATGAACACATGATTAATAGATGGTAGTGCGATAAGATCATACATAAAAGATTAATCAAGTTATGACAAAATAGCGGATCAAACACATACAAATGTATGTATGTTTATATATAACTGTAAATATCGAATATTAGCAGTGGTTTAAAATAGTTCGCAGAATGACGTGTAACCAATCTATACGTAAAACTCTAAAGAATTCTATTATATCGTTTTAATTTCAATCCGTTAACAGTGAACACTTAAAAAGGCACAATTAATTTCAATAGTATAAAAATATGAAAACTCAAATGTACGAAGAGTATCACTTATTCTAAAAAAGCTATTGGTTAACAAACGCGACTTCAAATTATACAGGTTCTATTTTTGAACATTCAATTATATTCGTAACGCCATTTGATGAAAAGGCGCAGTCGAAATAGCGAGATTCCCTTATTTTAACTTTCATAAATAAATGCACCTCGTAGAGGTTCAAGTCTTTCGAATAAGTCGATTCAAAGTATGCGATCAATCTGTTAAGAACCTAGTAGAATTAAACGTAAACGTTTCTCGTATGATTGTTGCGTTGGCGTTTGAAACTTCGCTAACACGATTACCGTATATCCTCGCGAATCGAGTTTCAAAAGTTTATACACTGCTCAAAGCAATTGTGCTGTGCGCCGTCATGATTAAAACGAAGGGTTTCGGCAAAACGATAGCTGTGCTCAATCTGAACGCAAACATATACGGTAACAGTGGTTTCGATAAAAATTTTAAAACATCATTGCAGCTATTATAAATTTGGTCGTCGTAATGTCTGTAACTTCACAATTGCGCTATTACTTTAAAGTAACATCAAAATCAAGGTTTTTTCTTTTCTTATTGCAAGGGGAACAATACAATCTTCTGTATTTTAAGTTCGGAAATGTTGATACGTTTAAACTACTTACTTTGAGCATGGCCAGGATACAAAAGCTGCGGATTGCCTTACGTATGTTCGTGGATTGCATTATTGTATGCAGCTTGTTTTACGATACGACTTCAAAGCAATAAGAAAAAACACAGACTTAATTCGCTCTATCGATACGTCTTCGTTACTTTACAGTGTCATGACTGCTTCGTCAGAAATATTTTCCAACAGAAGTCAGACTTCCTTAGCGTTATATCGATTGCGTTTACACAAACTGAGAGTGCTGAAATCATCGGAGGTCGCAAATAAATATACAAAAGCACGTAAACAAAGATGCAGTGATTTTATTAGTGAATTAAGCCAATTACATTGATCGTGTAGTAATTATGTTGAAAGTATTAGGCAACCGCTTTTAATAAGCGGAGAACATTCGGTATAATGTATGTCTATATGTGTACTCCTGTAATTATGTAAACTGTTCTGAGATATTTAGTTAACCCTTTAACTAATATTAACGAGATACCACGTGAATTGTTATTGCTCGTGAGACACCACGCTGAATAACACGCCCGATTAAAATTCACCACGATCTCGTCAATATAACTTGAGGGTTATACAATTTGCGTGTTTCAGCACTCTGAGAACTGTAAGGAACTTCGAAAACAAATATTCCGACATACAACGTGACTTTGTGCTGTGTTAGAAACTCCGTCGCTCTGATAGGAATTGCAATGCGTAACAAAGGTGAATAATTACAGTACTGCGCGCCGATGCGCTAAGAAAACTTGGATGAATTGTTCGCGTTTCTATCTACATTTGGTCAACGGTAGTCTCGTGAAAAAGGTAGAAACTTGTCTCTAAAACATTTCAACTCGTCGACTATCGAACGAACAGCGTATGACGTATCTTCGTGTCTTTCTGTCAACGTAAAGAATCGATTTCTGTATATGATACAGATAACGTGAAAAACAAGAAAGTGTCAATTCACTGTAAAGTGTCAGAAAACTTTCTTCTCTTCTTTTTTTTATATATAATATATATACGTATATAAATACACTTCCCTTACTCAGGTTTTGCAATTAGGAGACGAACATTCCGTTATAGAAGCTACACGCGTAGTTTTATGTTTGTTAGAGCAAAATGCAGCAATTTCTTTTCTTCTTACGTTCGCTCCCGTCCCCCTGATTTTCCAGTGCTTTACGAGCAGCTATTGCACGCATTAAATCGAAGAATACCTGCAACGTAATACAGAAGAATCTTTGATTCTATTTGCATTCCATCCAACTAAACAAAAGGATATCTAGTTCCCCTACTGTTTGTGATATTTCTGTTTTTTTTTACTTATCGATCAAACTTGGGCATTATTTAAAACGTTATTTTTTATTTTGTATTTCGAATAATTTAGATGCCCAAGTCCTGTATCGATCTTACAAGCGAATATCTAATGAGAGGGGATTAAACCAGTGATTCACCAAGGCGACAACGAGAATCTTGAACAGATACAATACAGATAGAACGGATAGAAATACAATAGTATTTCAATGATCCGGCCTTCATTTAATAAACTTTTCTTACAAAATATCCAACGATATGTATGAAAATATGTAAGAATTTACGTTTTTCTGGTGCCCCTGTAAAAGGGATTACCGAGCCTGTAGTATATCACTACAAAGACCGATTTCATTTTATCTACGTTGCGTTAGCCATTGATATTTACCAGTTAGACTAAAAACTGACCCCCATTCGTCGTCCTTGGTGTTTCTAATCAGCAGTTAATCTGACTCAGGTACATGATCAATCACGTGTTATATAAATAGTCGTAATTACTGTTAGAATATAATCGAATAAGGTGTAACATACACAATGCTAAAAATAAACATGCGTTACAACAAGCTACTATTAGCTTTTTATGCGGTGATCCGAGAATACTTATTTGTAATTCGAAAACTAAGAGCGGCTATTTTAAAGGAATAAAAAAAGAGAAAAATAGATGACCGATATGTTGCATCGGTCCCACATAGCAATAAATGGTTCGAAAATACTTCAGGAAACCTATAAGAAATGCATCAAATCTAATGAAAGGGGAGTTACTTGGATAATTCTGGACTAATTCACACCGCAAAATGTGACACTTTTGAAACATTTTGTGCTATGCGGGGGTGGCTCTATAACGTGGTTCATCAAAACTTAACGCGTACATGCACAAATGACAGTTTCAGGCATAAGCGAGTGTCGACGGCACAAGCAAAATATAACAAATCCTTCTCTTGTACGTGCCTGTAAGGGACACTCTTGCAAAAGGTCGTTACTTCCTGCGGAATCGTTACCTGCCGTATAATCGTACGGTATATATATTTTTTTCTTTTTTCCCCCATACGTATTACACGCACTTACGTCTATTTCAAGGAAGCGTGAAAAGAATATTACGCTCCGTGAGGGGTTAGATCACAGTGTCCGTTCTTCCACTATGATTTTAAAAGATCAAAAAAGATGCGAAAAATATCGGGACAGCAAACCTATAGAATAATGCACTTCTTTTTCTTCCTCTTGGCACGATCTTTCCCGCGACCATTGCTTGCAGATTTGTCCTCGATCTTGCGAGACCTGATTTCACGCATCAAGTCGAAAAATACCTGGAAATGTGCAACGGATGCTGTCTCAAAGCTTCAAGGCACGAAAGAGGTGCAATAAAAATGAAAAAAAAAATAAGAAGAGGAACACAATATATGTATATAAATATATGCGGCATACATCTATCCCGTGCTCATTTGAATGTTTCTTATTGTAAAGTATAGAACATGTGCGCAAGCTACAAAACGTTTGTGCGGCGAGAAATATTGGAGAAATAGATATACATAGATCGCAAATGAAGCTAAAGAGATACATTTCGCATGCATTTGGTCGTGTACCAAAGACTACAGCAAAATTGAAGTATTACAAATAGCTGGTGGTCACGATGATCAACGAAGTAACAGAAAACTGAATGGAGGATTAATTGGCACGTACAGTGTGAATCTTGACCAGAAATAACTAGAAATACTCATTGTTTCATTGAGAAATGCCAATTAGCACTCCCTTCATTTTGGTCGAATAGTGTACAAAACATGTATTCCTTTGCAATACAACAATCAACGATAATCAGGCACTTCATCATTACACGAAATAGAGATTGCCAACATTTTTCTGCCTCATGATGGCCTGTGGTAGATTTTCTCGTATACGAGTGAATCTTTGATAATCGATTACAATTGTTGAGTAATTACCTTATCAACATTTTCTTTAGTCTTCGCACTTGTTTCTACATATGGTACTCCCCACTGTTGCGACCGAGCCTGAGCTTCGGCTAAACTGACTTTTCTCTTTTCTTGTAAATCACTCTTATTCCCCACTAATAGAAATGGAATGTTCTCGTCGTTTTTAACCCTGAGAATCTGTTCTCTACGAAAAAAGTGAATGATTCTTTGCCCTACGTAAATTACCAATAATTATACCATTGTGGCAAAATATACCTATGTGCTTACCTAAACTCTTGTGTTGCCTGAAAACTATCGTCTTCAGTTATAGAGAACACACAAAGAAATCCTTCTCCGCTACGGAAATAGTTATCCCGAATCGCAGCATAATCTTCCTGTCCTGCGGTATCCAAGATATCTATTTGTACCTCCTCACCGTCTAATACTACTTTTTTTCTGTAGGAATCTGCTTTTGTGGGTTCATAGTCTTCCACGAACTAATTCACATACCAAAGAAACATATTTTCATGGGTGATGAACTTCAAAACTATTTCTTTCAATGAGTATCGCGTACCTCGTCATACATGAATTGCAATGTGAGCGCTGACTTTCCAACACCTCCGCTCCCAACCATTATAACTTTATGCATTGCTTGGGTAGTCCCTGGTTTTTTTGACATAATGCTTTAACTTCCTAAAATCAAATAGAGAGATTAAAGGGCATTCGATGAATGCGAAGTACAATACTATAATACTTTGATTATTTGAATCCTCTCGGAGATAATTCTTTTTAAATAAACGATTATTCGGGTAATCGATCTTTAAAAAAATAATTTACTCTTTTCCTTTTCTGAAAACTCTGATGTTTCTTCACAGTCACATTTAATTGCAATAAGTTCTGAGATTGTCTGTGCTCCTTTCATTAATCAAAGTTCCACAGTAAACTAAACACTGTTATTAAACGGAAAATGAAAAACCATGTATCCTCTCGTGCAAACGTACACAAACATCTGGTCTAAATACCTCTCCATAGAAATCAGGTTCGTTAGTGAGGATTACTATTAAGAATCACAGGAAATGAGAATGGTGTTGTCAGTGTGAGAGATCTAAAAGCAGGGTCAAGTCTACGCTGTTGCTTATTCCGTACTGCTATTTACCCCATGCCAAAAATAATCAAACTTAACAACTGATCCATAGCAAAACTTTTAGCAGTGCAACAAAATTCGCAAATTCAAGTAAACAAACGACATATTTTGCAGACAGTGAAATTTTAATTAATACGCGTCGACTGATTCGACTAAAACGGGTAACATTAAAATAGGAGTGGTGTCGTTAGAAATCAATCGTTCGAACCGACTTCCTGTTGGAAAGCTACCACTGCCGAAACAATCGCCTCTCCCTTTTTTCAGGAAAAGTAACACCGTGGGATAAAAGTATAAAAGAAGTAACGTCCAAGCGAGCAACGGAAGTTCTTTAACAGAACTCGTTATTCCAAAACCACGTGCAAAACTAAATCAATCGCAAGTTGAGTGGATTTTAATCAAAAGAATCTGTTCGAGGAATTCCTTCGGGATTACACACGGTGACATTTAGCTCTTTAGTCGTGTTTGTAAATTCCGCACGTAAAATGTGATCTTCTACGTGTATTTGGAAAGGAGACGTACCGAATTGCACAACTTTCATTGACGAAGCTTGAAGCAACGCATCTTATTATTCGATGCGAATGAAAATGAAGCGATAAAAAATATATCGGACGTGTACGCGGGTGACGAATAATGAAAAAAGGCGGTGCCGCACGGCAGCTAAGAAACTCTTCTCTCTTTCTCTCGCCCTTTCTCTCTTGTTTGTTTTATATCCCCGAATAACGAGATGGCATTACGTTCATCGCGCCCCAAGCAATTTTTCGAAACCGGTTCCAAAGTTTACCGGTAATAATCACTGATTAAATAAATACCTTTGAGAATAGTGTATACCGAAAAACCCTTGGCGATACTTTTGCGAGCCTCCCAGACGTCGCGCGTTGCTTTACCTCACTACCTCACTCGGTTGTCGTAGTATGGATAATTAACTACAGAGGTGCGTCAGCTCTCGATTGCCGCCCAACAAACTTCCCTTTCCCTCTGCAATACCAGCGCAATAGATATTTTAATCGGTCTAATATTATCGCGTAAAAATAAAATATCTCGATATTTAGTTGTTATTTATTGTATTATACACAATCTTCCGGAAGTAAATACAGATAGGGAAGGAAGTTCAAGTAGGGGACTGTTGGTAATGTAGAGCTGTTTTCAGCAGGGTTCTGCAGTGAAACCAAATTTTTCGCTTCATGGAAACCGTTGTTAAATGTGACATTTTCGCTATTAGTTTTATATTACAAATTTCTAATAAATGGTTAAATCCAATTTTTTCGAAAATATGTAAGTGTCCTACTATAATAGGAACTTTTACTTCGTATGTCAAAAAAACATCTTCCAATAACGGATTAACTTGGAATAATTGTAATTACGGTTATATTTTGCGGAAACTGAATGTTGACAATAAAGTACGAATGCATGAACATATTTTAAACAGACAATTAAAATTCTTCTCAAGCGATAAGTTTGGTAAACCTGTCAAATTTGTATCTACAGTTTCTGAGCACTCTGTATATATTACACACTAGATAATAATAAGTATATTTTTCAAAACTATTTGCATACAACGTTAGACCAAGAACTTTGTTACGCTTTAAAAATGTCCAACGTGCGTTAACGTAATCGGTCTGGAACCTATCATTTTACGTTTGCCTCTGAACAAAGTCTATCGATTGCTACGTCTTCAATCCTACTTTACGCAGCATTACGTTTTATAGATAGACGTCAGCATACAAAAAATAACTTAAAATGTAAATCTCAAAAGAAATGGCGTTTTAAAGTTATTGAATAGTCTCTTGTATATCCCCTTTAAACCCTCCACCCCTGTGATACACTTGAATCGTAATCAAAATAATAATCGTAATAAAAGCCTACTTACCCCGGGCGCAAGATTAATTGGGGACGGCCCTATTTATGAACGTAAATGTTAATTACTTAATGAATTTATAAAAATAATATCGACTATAAATGCAAGGACTCGTGTTTACTAAATAATCATGTAAATAGTAAGTACGTTTTCATCGCTACAATATTATAAGAACGCGTTTTACATCAGTACCATGACGTAACTATTTACCAATGTCACAATACCAATAGACCATCCAATCTTTTCGAGATCCTTGAAATGTCTAAATTAACTGACAAACCGAATCGCGGAAGTGCGAGCATTTCTGGACTAGTGAAAATAACGAGCCGTGGTTCGTGTAGATGATACAAGTTTGAAAAATGAACTTGTACTACTGTAGTATCATGATCGATTACGCATGATGACACAGTCATTACAATTGTTGTCATATCGATAATAGTCAGGCGCGACACGATAAAAGTAACTGGTGTTTGAAATATTAAAGTAACGTGAAAAACAAAATACATGGGTCACTTTATTCTTACACAACCGTGCAATGAGTACATTTTGATATTACCGTGTATATAAAGGTATAAATCTCGAACCAAGTAGTTTTTAATTAAAAAAATGATCGCTACAAGTTTTTTCGTGCCTGCTACGAAACTTTACACGGAAATGGGTGTAAGGTCAATAGTTAGAAGAACATTATATAATAAAGTAAAACCATTAGCGAAGGACTACACCGAAGTAGAAATTAAAGTACCATGGGGTAAAGTAGCTGGTAAGTGACATTAAATTCATGATATCAAACACTTAACAATCCATATC